>CM067332.1:104675000-107075000 GCA_034376525.1 Nicotiana benthamiana | reverse complement strand
AATAGAAATGTTATTAAATATTTGTTTTCATAACAGAATATTAATATTAAAATAAATATTAATATTAAATCCTTCAATCCGTTTTTCTATTTTGGTAACAGAAAATTAACTGCCCTCTTCAATTTTTCCTCTTTATTTTCCCTCTTTATTATTTAGTAAATAGCCATTTATGCTACAGCCGTTTTGCATAAACAACCAAGCTAAAGAGTTGCACCTATTCAGATTTCAGCCCAACTTTGGCTATAAATACATCACTATTCTACTCAAAATTTTCATACGATTTTCTGAGTTTCTCTTCCTTCTTCTTTATAGATTAAACATCAAACAAAGCAACAACAAATGTGATTTGCTACCGAACTTCGTGCTCACAGAAACACTGAGGTTTGAAGTATCACCACACCGGTGTGTAATTTGTTCTATCCTGAGAGGAAAAAATCCATAACCTTGGGTATTAGGAGGGGATTAAATTCCTAAAGAAAATAATATGAATTCAGTGGGCTCGAATTGGTTTTTGTTATTTTGTTTACTTTTCAATTTATATATTATTCTACTTTGTTTTTTTCAGAATTATTTTACAAATATAGTTTGATGACAAGCTTAAGGAAATTAATATATTTTTTATATTTGTACTCGCTGTTTCTGAAAAGTAAAAGCTTTGTGGTTTTATACTCTATTGGAGATTAAAATCTACATGATTCTAACATTTGTGTCATTCTTTTACAGAAATGACTAATGGTAATGTGAACCAAGCTATTCCGATGGCAAATGCCAATGCCTCAAATAGCCGAACAAACCAGCATCATTGGCACCAACAGAGAAACCCGGATAATTTTTGGGGATTAATTTCAAGCGTTGGCAACAAAAATTGTTCTTCTATTTGACTACTCCAAGTCTCCAGAAGTTCATCAAGGAAGATGTTCCTGTGTTGTCCGATGATACTCTAGAAACTGAATGTTTTCTCGTGATTGAGCCGTGGAAGCATTCAGATTTTTTGTGCAAGAATTATATTCTAAGAGGGATGGAAGATGCTTTGTATAACATCAACATTGGCGTGAAAACGTCAAAAGAACAATGGACTGTTCTTGAAAAGAAATACAAAACTGAATATGCCGAGCTGCAGAAGTTCGTTGCTGCAAAATTTTTGGACTATAAAATGGTAGATAGCAAGTCTGTTATTATCCAAGTCCAGAAATTGCAAGTAATTATTCACGATCTCTTTGATGAAGGTATAAATCAAATTAATATTGATGTTGAAAGTAGTAATCTTAGTAGTTTTACTAACAGAAATTTTATTGAAGGCCTTGTCATGAATGAAGCATTCCAAGTAGCAACGATGATTGAGAAGTTGCCTGCTTTGTGGAAGGACTTCAAAAACTACTTGAAACACAAACGCAAGGTGATACCCCTTGAAAATCTCATTGTTCGGTTGAGAATCGAAGAGGATAACAAAGCTGTTGAAAAGAGAGGCCATCAAAACTCAACAATAATGGGAGCACATATTATTGAAGAGAACAAAAAGAGAAAGAAGGCTTCTGGACCAAAATACAACCCAAGCAAGAAGCGGTTCAGTAGAAACTGCTACAACTGTGAAAAAATCGGACACAAATCTATGGAGTATGGTACTCCGAAGAAAGACAAGAAGAAGGGTCAAGCAAATTGGTTGAAAAGCATGATGATGTTGATGACTTATGTGCCATGCTTTTCGAATGCAACTTGGTGGACAATCCTAAAGAGTGGTGGATTGATTCTAGAGCCACTCGCCATGTTTGTGCTGTTAGCGAAGCTTTTGCTACTTATGCTCCTGTTGGACCTGATGAGACGATTTATATGGGAAATACTGCAAAGGCCAAGATTGAAGTATCTAGGAAGATATTTCTCGAAATGACTTCCGGCAAAGTGGTGACTTTGAACAACGTCCTTCAACTTTTCGAGATTAGAAAGAATTTAGTCTCTATTTGACTTCTTGTTAAGAATGGCTTTAAATGTTTATTTGTATCCGATAAGGTTGTAATAAGTAAGAACAAGATGTTTGTAGGAAAATGTTGCCTCATCGAGGGCCTTTTCAAGCTGAATGTAATGGTTGTTGAAAATAATAATAAAATTTCAGCTACGTCTTTCTTAGTTGAGTCAAATGAATTATGTCAATTATAAAACATTGCGGAAAATGATTAATTTGGAAGTATTGCCTAAGTTTGAATGTGATAAATCAAAATGTCAAGTATGTGTGGAATCTAAGTATGTTAAACATCCTTATAAGTCAGTTGAAAGGAATTCAGATCCTTTAGACTTAATTTACATAGATATTTGCGATATGAAGCCAATACCATCTTGCGATGGAAAGAAGTATTTCATAAATTTTATTGACGATAGTACTCGATATTGCTATGTATATTTACTTAAAACTATACTGAACCACCTATCTATTCGTTTTTTGGCGTTGTCCCTACACTGATGAGTATTAGATTATATAAATGGAAGGGAGAGAAAGTCAACTTTTACTTACTTAATAGTTAAGATGAAGCAATAAACGCATTCAAGCAATACTAAAATGAAGTTGAAACACAACTTAACAAGAAAATCAAAATGATAAGAAGTGATAGGAATAGTGAATATGAATCTCCTTTTGAACAAATATATTTAAAATATGAAATTATTCATCAAACAACGGTCCCTTATACGCTCAAATCTAATGAAATTAGATAAAGAAAGAAGGGATTTTTACCTATATATACCATATAGCAAACGTTATTACCAAAATTGTGTATGATTTGGTATTTACCCGCTTATACCATATTTTGTTTACAAAAATTGTACCAAACCAAAAATAGATGAATTTCTATCCTAAAAAAGCGCCACTTTTTTAGCTATCAGATCATAATTTGATTCTGTCTCAATTAAATGAGAGTTTGAAAGCGGAAAAAAAATCTTAACCCAACGTCTCACACCTAGCCATCAGTACCAAAATTCTCTCATTCTTCTACATCGGTACCGAAAAATCTTAACCCAGCGTGATACTCAATCAAATTGTAGAACTTCCAAATTTTTGAATACAGTTCTTCTACATCAGTACCGAAATTCTACAATCCAAATCTTCGTCCACATCATTACACAAATTGTCGAATCTAAATCTATTCTTCATCAAAATCAGTACGAAAATTCTCTAATTGTTGAATACATCTCTTCGTCGAAATCAGTACAAAAATTGTCGTATTGCCGAATACAACTGTTCGTCGTCATCAGTACAAAAACAAACGAATCTAAATCTGTTCTTCGTCTGTTTTTCTATCAACTACACAAAATTACGTAAAAAATCCCAATAATGTTGAAATCTAATAGTTATTGGGATAACTATGGCAGATTCCGAGATTTTGAAGTTGATGCCATTTTGGTAGATGATAATGCAAGCTACGGAATTCTCCAATCTATAATTGCAAAACAATTATCGATTGATACATCGGATAAAATTGTAGAAATAAAATACATTGTGAATGATAATTGTCCTCCTTTGGAGAATAGGAATGATATGGGTGTTCGTTTATATATGGAAACGAAAAAAGAGATAAAAACTTAAGCTCGTATCCCTTATGTTTTAGCGTAAGAGATTTCAATATGGAATTGGCAATCACCAATGAAAGCATCAGTACAGGTATGTTTGATTCGACAATGCTGAGTGTTTTTGTGTTGCCTACTAATATATGATTCAATGACATGTATCTACAATTAAACTATGATGATGATATAGTACTGGAAATCACAAAGCGATGTTGCTTTCAAATTTACCTACATAGTTACTACATTTGTGAAATTGTAGTCTGCAGGTTCTTTAGGATCACTAAGGTTACTAGAATTTCCATCCTCACCAGCTATAGAGGAATATCAAAGTGAAATAATAATTGAATCTACACAAACATGTATTGAAGAAGGACAAGTGTACCAGGACAAGAAAACAATAGTTGTTGCAATGAAGAATTATGCAGTTATGCACAAGTTCCAGTTCAGAGTGAAAAGATCAAGTAATAGAAGGTATGTAGTTATTTATGGATTTGAATTGTAGTTATATTGTTTGTAGCTAAATTGTAGTCAGTTTGTAGTCAATTTATACAATTGTAGTTAAATTATACTCAGTTTGTAGTTAATTGTAGTGTTTAATAAATATGTCTGAAAATTGTATTTTTTTGTAGCTACTGGCTTGTATGTGTAGTTGAGCACTGGAAATGGCATTTCAAGGCAACGTCAATTCATGATTCTTCATTGTTCAAGATAAGAAGTTTTAGCCGACAACACACATGCTGCCGAATGGACGAAACATTCATACAGCGCAAATGTACTGCAACAGTAGTTGGTAGCATTGTCGTTCCAAAGTATTGTGATCCTAAGACTATTTACACGCTAAAGGACATACAAACTGACATGTTATCCGAACATGGAGTGAACCTAAGCTACATGCAAGCATGGAGAGAAAAGGAAAAAGCATTACAGTTTTTGAGAGGCAATCCGTGTGACTCGTACAACAGATTACCAAAATATTTTTATATTCTTGAGAAGAATTATCCCGGTTCTGTTGTTAAATTGAATAAGGCAGCAGATGATTGCTTCTTGTATGCATTTGTTGCTCTTTGTACATAAAATGGCTGGCAACATTGTAGGCCGGTAGTAGTGGTTGATGGGACATTCTTAAAATTAGCATATAGGGGTATTATGCTGACATCAAGCACCATGGATGCAGCAGGTACTAGATGCAATAATTTTGTAGTTATTTTGTATACAGTTTAAACAATGTAGGTAAATTGTAGTTATATTGTAGTTAGTTAGTATTTATATAAATCAATGTAGTTAAATTGCCTAAATTCTCAATATATATTTGTATTTAATATAATCTTATTTTATGACTACAAATTGTAGGTTCTATTTTGCCCTTGGCATATGCTGTTGCTGATTCTGAAAACGACGCGTCTTGGAAGTGGTTCTTTGAACAATTCAAGGAGGCATATGGTGAAAGACCTTCAATGTGTGTTGTCTCAGATAAGCATGAGAGTATATCGAAGGCAACATCAGTTGTCTATCCGGGCATGGCACACTACTTTTGCATGTGGCATATATGGACAAATATATGGTCAAAATTCAAGAAGGCACATCTACAATTACATGAATTGTATTTTGCTACAGCACGGTCATATACTCTGGATGAATTCAATGAAAGGATGATGAAGATTGAAGAGGTAGACCCACGTATATCGTTTTACCTATATGATATTGGCTATCGTAGATGGTCAAGAGTACATGCAACAGTGAATAGAACTTTTACTATGATGTCAAACATTGCAGAGTCGTTGAACGCTGTAACAAAAGAGGCAAGAGAGCTGCCAATATTTGATCTATTTGAGTATATGAGGACTATTCTAGAACGTTGGACAAAGGAAAAGTTATTGAAGGCAAAGGGTACTTTCACATTCCTTGGTCACAAATTCAACAAAGAATTGGAAGATAACAATACATTATCCCAGAAACTAAAGGTAATATATTCTTGTTTGGTGCAGGAGAAAAAACAAAAATAGTAGTAGATGCAGTGTTTCCATTTTGTAGTTAAAATGTCGTCAAATAGTGGGTAAATGTAGTTATCGTTCATATATAGTTTGTTTGTAGCTGATTTGTAGTTAACTGATTGTTGCTAACCTAGTTAACTGATTGATGTATTATTATTTTCTGTTTGGTCTTGAATTGTAGGTGAGGGCTTCAATAGATCATATACATACTGTGTTAGATGGTGTGAAGCGGTACATTGTATGTCTAGAAAACAAGAAATGTGCTGTGGACAATTCCAACTTGATGAACTTCCATGTGTCCATGCTTTGGCAGCATTAAGGCATAGGAATGAAAGGCCTGACAGCTATTGCTCTCCGTATTACACAACGAAGAGCCTTCTTCTTACCTATGAAATGCCAGTTAATCCTCTTCATGATGAAGGCAAATGGGATGTTCCACAACATATTTTGGATGAGGTAGTAAAGCTACCGGCGGGAGATAAAAGGCAGCCAGGTAGACCTCACAATGAAAGATATAAAACATTTGATGAAATAAACTCAAAGAAGTACAAGGTGTCATGTGGCAATTGTGGAGGTGAAGGGCATAACAAAAGAACTTGCAAGAATGCGCCGAAAAAGAAATGAATATCACGTAGCTAGAATAGTTATTCAAAATAAATGTTAGTGAGCCCAAATTATCGGAATTTATTGTGTAACTGTTCTACGTTTTGACGATAATAAAAAAGTATAATCATATATTTGAGTGTTTGTACTATTTACATTTTTATGTATTCCATCAAGCATCAATTCTTTTCATTTTTTATTGTATAGTTAAACTTTTGTAAAAGCTATATGGAAAACGTCCGATGTTAATAAAGAAAACAATGAACGTAAATTGTTGGCAGATTGTAGTTATAATGTACTGTAAGTGTGTTCTAAATGTAGTACTCGAAATCACCTAATGGGAATTTGGAGTTAAATTGTAGTTCAATGTAGTTATATGCAATTGTAGTTATATGGAATTTTAGTTATATGTAGTTCAATTTTGTAGTTATATGCAATTGTAGTTAAATTGTAGTCAGTTTGTAGTTAATTAGTGTTTAATAAATATGTCTGAATAATATATTTTTTATATCTACTGGCTTGTATGTGTAGCTGAAAACTGCAAATGGCATTTCAAGGCAACGTCAATTCATGATTCTTCATTGTTCAAGATAAGAAGTTTTAGCCGAAAACACACATGTTGCCGAATGGACGAAACATTTATACAGCGCAAATGTACTGCAACAGTAGTTGGTAGCATTGTCGTTCCAATTTGTAGTTATATGCAATTGTAGTTATATGTAGTTCAATTTGTAGTTATATGCAGTTGTAGTTAAATTGTAGTCATTGTACATAAATAATTTTTTCCCACAATAATTGTTGATGAGGGATGGCTAAATTATTTATCTAAGACCTATATACATTTCATCTTTATGCCGTGTAAGAAGTGACAGTTATATAAACATATTAAATGGCAACTGAAGGTATTATATAAAAATAACTCCAACATTAAAGTGAAATTATAAGACAAAGCTGTTACGAAAAAAATGCTATTAGATAGCTCGAATACTCGTGTATAATGTATTCAAGAAAAATTGTTGATTACAAGTAAAATGACTTAAATGATTACATTGTTTTTCAATACAACTACCAAATATGAACAGAATAGTCTACTTCTTCTTTCGTTGAACTTTAGTCCTCTCATTCTTTGCCGGTGCACCCTTCCTCCTTGCAAGTCTTCCAGTAACCTCACTCTCACTGATTGAACCATCTGTTAGCTTCTTTGAGGCGTAGTCCCACAATAGAGCTCCATAGCGTCTACGATGTTGGTCAATATCAGTAAGATCTTCCTTTGGGATAGACAAATCACCATGGCTAATATATTCCGCAAAAGCAGCCACAAAAACACCACAATCCCTGCAGAATATGATAATTTTTCATTATATACCAAACGATAAAAAAAAATTAATTAAACATAGAGAAAGGGAGATTAGGTTTTTACAGTGAGCCTTCCTTTTGTTGTGGAATCTCAGCAACCATCCATTGTATGTCGAGAGGGTCTGTAACTGGTTTCTCTATGTATGACTTTGTAGTCTTGAAGTCAATGTCTTTGCGTTTACCATAGAAACCAGTGCATGACAAATAAAGAGGAATAATGACTGAAAATTTTTCAACCAATGTTTGAACAGTTTGATTACGCTTTACCCTCACCAATGAATTATAAACATAAAGTTGCCGGTCCTTTATGTCAAACACTAGCAACAACCAATGAAAGTTCTCTACAAGGTTAACAGGCATTAGCACATAGTCCACAAGATCTCATGCTACATTAGCAAGAATTCTATAGCCCATAATATATTCTCTAATATCATCCTCGGCTTTAACAACAGAATTCCTTTTATCCAGTGGAGCAGTAGTGAACTTCTCGTAGATTCTTTCAATTTTTGTCTTGAACAAGCAATCGGTTGTTGTAAAACTAGTTTGGATGTTGGGGCCATATTTCCCCTTTTTTCTCAGGTAGTACATAATAACATCAATGTGCTGCAAAAGTAAAAATGCAATTTACAATAAGTTGTAGTGTAGACAATCACAGCTACAAAATAACTACATATTAACTACAATTAGAAATTATGAATAAATCTATCAGCTTGCTTCACTATAACAACGCCATAACTACAGATATATAACAATGAGCCCAAGTGCATCACAAAATGTAATTTGATTGCATTTAGCATGAAAGATATAGAAAACAAGTACTATATATACAATTGACCAATCATAATTAAATAAGAACTACACATTACCTTCTTTTTTACATTGACTGCATGAGGTTCAAAAAAATAACATTTTACAGTTGAGGAATAAATATAGTAACATATATATGATGTGTACAATATAAATACATTTAAACATAATAGTTAAAGACAAAACTGCAATTATAAACTATATACTTACTGTACTATTGATTACTTGTCCGGGGTGAGCATGGAGTTAAATGTAGCAGCTATACAAGTTGCAATACAAAAAGCATAGCTACAATTTACTTTGCAGACTACAAATCAACTATACTGTAACTACATTTATACCCTGTCTTTTAATCACAGTTCCAAATAACACTACAAAATTGCAGACTACAAATCAACTACACTGTAACTATAAATTTATTGAGCATGAAGTTAAATGCAGCAGCTATACAAGTTGCAATACAAAAAGCATAGCTACAATTTACTTTGCAGACTACAAATCAACTACACTATAACTACATTTATACCCTGTATTTTAATCACAGTTCCAAGTAACACTACAAGATTGCAGACAACAAATCAACTACACTGTAGCTATAAATTTATTGAGCATGAAGTTAAATGTAGCAGCTATACAAGTTGCACTACAAAAAGCATAAATACAATTTACTTTGCAGACTACAAATCAACTACAATGTAACTATATTTATACCCTGTCTTTTCACAGTTCCAAATAACACTACGAAATTGTGACAAATAATCTACAAAAATGAGTCAATATCATATTTTACCAAAAAAAACATAAACACCAAAAAAACACTTGCAATATATTTTTTGACAAAAAAAGTTAAACTACAAAACATGAGGAGAAATAAAAAATGTTTACCTTCAATAAAATTTTTTGAGGAACCAAATTTGTAGATTTTTTTGAGGGTTTCTTCTTTTTTTGTTTTGAGGGGGAAGGAGACACCTTTTGTTTTTTCGGAGTTTTAAGTTTGGGTGAATATTCTACAAAATCATCATCATCTACCATCAAGTTTTTCCCCTTGCGCTTGCGTTGTTTGTCAAGTTCTTTTTCTACTCCGATAGCATCAACATTGTGCAAATGCTTGCTTCGCATTTCAGCACGGATTTGTCTTGGAGATGCACGACCTATATTTTTTTCACTTGCATGGAGAGATTGTTGGTTTTTGGGTGGTGATTTAGGTGTTAAAACACCAAAATCAAAAGACGGAATGTCAGGTAATACATCTTTTGATTGTTGTTTTTTTGGAGTATTTACTTTTTTCACCATTTCTGACTTGAATACACTTTTAGGGATTGAAACTGTGGGGGATTGAGAAGAAATTCTCGACTGGAATTTAGGGAAGTTTCGATAATGGTGGAACTACTTCGTTCAGAGAGAGAAATCGTGGGTTTTGATAAAAACGTGAGGGAGGGGTAATTAAAACAGGGGAGAAAATCGTGGGTTTTGATAGACAGATAGAGAAGCCTGTGGAATAAAATCTGAGAAGATACACGGTTCCAAAAATCATGCCTACAATTAATGAGGCTATAATTAAAGACTTAAATAGAATTATGGTACATAAATTGAAAGTTAGTATGCTTAAATGTAATAAACACAAACCTTAAACATAGATGATAATAAAATTTGTTATATGGTATATATATATATAAATCCCAAGTAAGAATCGTTGATTAATTTCGTCTCGCTCGCTTTTCATGAAAACTCTGCTGCAATTGCACAATACTTCCGATTTTGATCAATCACATTTTTCATATATGTGTCACCAGTTACCATAGTAAAGCTCATATGGATTTTGCATCATGTTTTAGTGATTTTTCTTTTCCAGTTCAGTTGGTATATACGTAGCTTATTTTGTTGGTCGCATCTAACGAACTATTAAAGCGCATGTATACTATTATAAAGTATGAAACCCTAAGCAAAATGATTATCTATATTAATATTAGATAAAGATAAAATTTCAAATTTACTTCAACTTCGATTTAACTTCATATTTTGGAATTTGAAGGTTTTCTTATGGGAATAAAATTAAAGTTAATTATAAATTTACCAATATTAATGTAGTTAAAAGAGCACATCTATTAAAATTACAAAATATTCCTCCATGAGATTAGTTATATAAGTTTGATATAACTTAAACGAACCATATTTTATTTTTCCTATTTTTGTTAATGTTAGATACCGTACAACTATATTGTTTTGACATATAACTTTTAAATAATTTACGCAAAATGATACGTGCAATGCATAAGTATCAATTTTTAAAATATGTTGCATGTACCCTAAGGAAATATATATATTTATTTATTTATACTATATTAAAAACACAAAAGCTCTTAGTGAAACTTCATTTGTCTTTTTACCCTTTAAAAATCAGTTTTACATTGAATAAATTTGTTATTTAAATTGCTTTCTGTTATGAAATAATATAAGAACAAGTAGAATAATGCAAGAACAAGAACAATATAAAGAGAATAGGGAGGAGAGTATTCTTATTGATACTTTGGGATGGTTTACAATAGAATAGAACCCCTATATTTATAGGGAGGTGGTGACTTAGCCACCAAGTAGTAAACCCTAGAATCTCTCTAATTATAGACATTCACCTTAAATAGAGTTCTATTTATAACACTCCCCCTTGAATGTCTATTCAATAATGTGCCTCGTTAAAACCTTAACTAAAACAAAACCCAATGGGAAAAAATTAAAGAGAAGGAAAAAGAGTACACATGTTTGAATATGCGCCTATTGGTTGCCTCGTTGAAAACCTTGCAAGGAAAACCCAGCGGGACAAAACCTTGTAAGGGAAAAAGAGTGCAACGCGCATTGACTCCCCCTGATAAGAACATCAATTCATATCCTTAAGTCTTCGCATTCCGATCTTGTGAACTAGCTTCTTGAAGGTTGACGTAAGTGGAGATTTTGTGTACAAATCAGCCATATTGTCGCTTGAACGAATCTGTTGCACATTAATATCACCATTCTTTTGAAGATCATGTGTGAAAAATAACTTTGGTGAAATATGCTTTGTTCTATCTCCTTTTATGAATCCTCCCTTCAATTGAGCTATACATGCTGCATTGTCTTCATACAAAGTCGTGGGTAGTTTATTACACTTCAAACCACATTTGTCTTGAATATGATGTATTATAGACCTCAACCACACACACTCCCGATTTGCTTCATGAATAGCAATTATCTCGGCATGATTAGATGAAGTAGCCACAATTGATTGCTTAGTCGTTCGCCAAGATATGGCGGTGCCTCCACAGGTAAACACATAACCCGTTTGAGATCGAGCCTTGTGTGGGTCGGATAAATATCCAGCATCAGCATAACCAACAAGATCGGGACTGCAATTATTGCCGTAAAATAAGCCCATATCAGTGGTCCCTTTTAGGTACCGCAATATATGTTTGATCCCATTCAAATGTCTCCTTATAGGAGCCGAGCTAAATCTTGCTAAGACATTAACTGAAAAGGATATGTCAGGCCTTGTAGTATTTGCAAGATACATTAGTGCGCCAATTGAACTAAGATATGGTACTTCAGGACCAAGTAGCTCACTTTCTTGCGGGCGGAATGGATCTTTATTCACATCAAGTGATCGAACAACCATCGGTGTACTTAAAGGATGTGCTCCATCCATGTAAAACCGTTTCAGTACCTTTTCTATATAGGTAGATTGATGGACAAAAATTCCGTTTGCCAAATATTCAATTTGCAAACCAAGACATAATTTTGTCTTTCCGAGATCTTTCATCTCGAATTCATCCTTTAGATAATCAATTGCCTTTTGGAGTTCTATGGGGGTTCCAATAAGGTTTATGTCATCGACATATACGGCAAGTACAACAAATTCCGATGTTGTTTTCTTTATAAAAAAACACGGGCAAATGGCGTCATTCATATAGCCTTCTTTTAACAAATCTCACTAAGACGATTATACCACATTCGTCCTGATTGCTTTATACCATACAAAGATCTTTGCAATTTAATTGAAAACATTTCCCGAGACTTTGAATTATGAGCGTTTGACACTTTGAGTCCATCGGGAATTTTCATGTATATCTCATTATCAAGTGAGCCATAAAGATAGGCAGTAACCATATCCATTAAATGCATGTCAAGCTTTTCAAGGACAGCAAAACTGATGAGATAACGAAAGGTTATAGCATCCATTACAGGCGAATATGTCTCTTCATAATCGACACCAGGCCTTTGAGAAAAACCTTGCGCAACAAGGCGTGCCTTATATCTTTGTACCTCGTTTTTCTCATTTCTCTTGCGTACAAAGACCCATTTATGGCCAACGGGCTTAACACCATTAGGTGTTTCAACTATAGGGCCAAAAACTTCACGTTTTGCCAGCGAATTCAATTCTGATTGAATTGCTTCGTGCCATTTTGTCCAATCATGTCTTTTTCAACATTCTTCAACAGATTGAGGTTCGAGATTCTCACATTCTTGCATAATGCTAGATGCGACATTATAAGCAAAGACATTATCCACCACTATATCCACTCGATTAATATTTGCCTCAATATCAGTTGGATTTATGGATAGTTCCGTATTTTCCAGAGTCTCGGGCTCAATGGATTCTTCATGAATCTCAGAATTTGTTAAATCATGAATTTCCTCATGAGATTCTTTCGTAGTGTCATTTTTATCATTTGCTTTCCTCTTTCTAGGATTTCGATCTTTAGAACCTAATGGCCTGCCACGCTTCAGGCGTGCATTCGACTCATTGGTTATGACACTAGATGATTGTCCAGCAGGGACATCAATACGGATTGGAACATTTTCCGCGGGGATGTGGGATTTCGTTATCCTTTTCAAGTCCGTAAATGCGTCACGCATTTGATTTGCTATTCTTTGCAAATGAATAATCTTTTGCACCTCTCTTTCACAAATAGAGGTATGTGGATCAAGATGAGATAATGATGCATTTTTCCACAAAATTTCCCGTTTGGTTTCACCAACTTCTCCCCCTAATTTTGGGAAAAGTGTCTCATCAAATCGACAGTCTGCAAATCGTGCAGTAAACAAGTCCCCTGTCAATGTTTCGAGGTAGCGAATGATGGAGGGCGATTCAAACCCAACATATATTCCTAACCTTCTTTGCGGACCCATTTTGGTGCGGGATGGCAGTGCTATAGGCACATATACTGCGCATCCAAAGATTCTTAAATGGGATATATTGGGTTCATGACCCAAAACCAATTGCAATGGAGAATATTTGTGGTAATTCGTCGGTCTGAGACGAATTAGCATTGTTGCATGCAAAATGGCGTGACCCCATACCGAAGTGCGCAGCCTCGTTTCCATGAGTAATGGCCTTGCAATCAACTGCAAGCGTTTAATTAACGATTCTGCAAGACCGTTTTGAGTGTGAACATGAGCTACAGAATGTTCCACTTTTATCCCAATTGATAAGCAATAATCATTAAATGCTTGGGATGAAAACTCAGCAGCATTATCCAGTCTAATAGACTTGATTGGATTATCAGGAAATTGTGCTCGTAGTTGAATTATTTGTGCCATTAATTTTGCAAACGCAAGGTTGCGTGATGACAACAGGCACACATGAGACCATCTACAGGATGCGTCTATCAAGACCATAAAATACCTAAAGGACCCACTGGGTGGGTGAATAGGTCCACAAATGTCCCCTTGTATACGTTCCAAAAACGGGGGTGACTCAGTCCCAACTTTTGTTGGTGATGGTCTGATAATCAACTTGCCTTGATAACAAGAAGTGCAAGGATATTCATTATTTGAAAGAATTTTGAAATTCTTTAACGGATGCCCATATGAGCTTTCTATAATCCGTCTCATCATGATCGATCCCGGGTGTCCCAATCGATCATGCCAAAGTACGAAAGTATTGGAATCAGTAACCTTTTGGTTTACTGTTGAATGTGCCTCAATTGCACTACTTCTTGTCCAATACAGGCCACAAGATAAAGATGGGAATTTCTCAATAACCCTCTTTTGGCCGGAGACATTCTTTGTAATGATGAGATATTCTAGATTATCTTCATCTATTGTCTCAATATGATAGCCATTCTGGCGTATATCTTTAAAACTCAACAAGTTTCTCTTAGACTTAGAGGAGAACATTGCATTCTCTATGATAAACATCGTGCCTTTGGGCAGAGTTACAGTTGCTCTTCCGGAGCCTTCAATCAATTTACTACTACCAGAGATTGTAGTAACATTTTCCTTACACATATTTAGTTTTTTTGAGAGAAATATTCCTTTTCTTTGAGTATCGTATGTGTAGTACATGAATCAACTAGGCAAATATTTTTACAGCTGGACGTTGATCCAAGCTTGCTTTGTGAGATATCCATATTTGCTTTCCCATAGTTTGACATACAAAAGAAATACACGAACATAAGAATAAACAAGTTCAATTCGTTTGTGTCACATTTAAACAATATTTTCAAAATCTGCTGAGGTCAGTTGACTAACTAAATCAGATAGTCGATTATATGTTTTCCATAATCGATAACTATGCAGTTTGAAAATTTCAGTTTAAGCATTTTCTTAAAACAATCGATTGTTAAAAACACACAATCGATTGTTGAACATTGACAATCGATTGTTAAACACACACAATCTATTATTCGCTATTTTGAAAAACTTCAGATCACACTGTCTTAAGACAATCGATTGTTAAACATAGACAATCGATTATTGACTATTTTGAAAAACTTTAGATCACACTGTCTTACGACAATCGATTGTTAAACATAGACAATCGATTATTTGCTATTTTGAAAAAATTCCAGATCACACAGTCTTAAGATAATCGATTGTTAAACATAGACAATCGATTGTTGACTATTTCGAAAAACTTCAGATCACACTGTCTTACGACAATCGATTGTTAAACATGGACAATCGATTATTTGCTATTTTGAAAAAATTCCAGATCACACTGTCTTAAGACAATCGATTGTTAAACATAGACAATCGATTGTTGAACATTGACAATCGATTGTTGAACATTGACAATCGATTGTTTTGCAGTTTTAATGCGAAATATTAGATAATCGACTAACTGTTAGGTTAGTCGATTACCTCTACTTAAAAATAAAAATATTATTGAAATTTGAGCATATTGAAACATTCTAAAGAACTAATACTAACATTATATCATAAACTAACTAATACGAGCTGATACTAATGACTATTAGTTTATTCACTAAATATTACAAATAAGTGAAATAAAATCAAACAACTCCATCTTCTTTCATCACAGATCCATCACCGATTAGGTGGTCTATTTTTCCATCGGGTTGCTCAAAGAAGTCTGCCACATCCAGGTGGGTGATGTGAAAATTGTCGTCAGAGACAAAATTTGTTTCAGGGCCTTTATTCTTTAGAGAAGCTTGATAAAGATCAACCAAATGTCTTGGTACACGGCAAGCTTTTGACCAGTGCCCTTTTCCACCGCAACGATAACATATAGTTTCTGAACCTTTTGCCTTAGGATCCTTCTAATCCCGTTTCTGCTTTCGGCGGTTATCTCTCCTCGGGGGGTGACGGACATCATGGATATTTCTTCCTTGTCTACGTCCACGGCTATGACCCCGATTACGACCACGACCATGGTTAGATCCATGGCCCTTTTCATGATTGGCATAATGAGAATACACCTTATCTGCTACAGGCAGTGGTGTAGACCCAGTGGGTCGACTTTCGTGATTTCTCATGAGCAGGTCATTATTTCGCTTAGCCACAAGTAGAAGAGAAATCAGTTCAAGAGTACTTTGTGAAGCCTTTCTCTCTGTACTGTTGTTGCAGTACCATATTGGAGGTATGAAACGTTGTAAACGTTTTCTCAAGCATATCATAATCGGAGATTTTATCTCCACATAGCTTCAATTTAGAAGTAATTCTGAACATTGCAGAATTATATTCAGAAACAGACTTAAAGTCTTGGAGCCTCATATGAGCCCAAATCATATCGTGCTTGTGGCAGAGTGACCAACTTCAGGTTGTCATATCTCTCCTTTAAGCCTTTCCACAAGATGAGTGGATCCTTGACGGTGAGATATTCAATCTTCAAACCTTCATCAAGGTGATGGCGCAAGAAAATCAAGGCCTTAGCACAATCTTGGGTGGATGCTTTATCTCTATCTTTAATGGTGTCTCCAAGACCCATAGCATCTAAGTGGATTTCAGCATCCAACACCCATGTCATATAGTTCTTGCCCGAAATTTCAAGGGCAACGAACTGTCTTTTCATAATGTCAGACATAATCGAGAATCAAATTAGGAAGAGAGAAATACCTTAGTTTTTCTTGAGAACGATTCTTGAGACGGTAGAGTCTCGTGCTGATAACGTGTTATGAAATAATATAAGAACAAGTAGAATAATGCAAGAACAAGAACAATATAAAGAGAATAGGGAGGAGAGTATTCTTATTGATACTTTGGGATGGTTTACAATAGAATAGAACCCCTATATTTATAGGGAGGTGGTGACTTAGCCACCAAGTAGTAAACCCTAGAATCTCTCTAATTATAGACATTCACCTTAAATAGAGTTCTATTTATAACACTTTCCTAATATTTTGGACCTTAAAATCAAGCCAATTTTTTTACTAAATCAAAACTTATTTGAATAAGGGAAGAAATTCTTAACATTTTCTAAATTTTATGATCTTTTCAATTAATAAAAGAATAATGGCATTATATCATTTTATGGTAAACTTCTTCGTATGCACAAACTACATGTTAGCTTTGACTACTTTTTCTTTTTTGCTTAAATACAATTAATCATTTAAATTATATTATAATATATTTATTAGTGGTAAATATTTATACAATTATGAGAAGTAAATATATCAAGAAAAATATACATTGCATGTTAGATAAATGATAACTGCCATTAATATTTTATATGGTGGATGTATCAATTGATTTTCTAATTTTTCGATGGACTAATATCTTAATTGTATATAATTTTAGTATCTTAATAAAAGAAATAGAGAATTTTTCTTAGGAAAAATGCACTGTATATCCTCTCTCAAAATAATAACGGAAAAACATACAGTTTTTGTATTTATATATACATCGTGTATGCTATATATAAAAATTACACAAATTTTATATATTTTTTCTGTTACCAAATGTAAATAGTTTCTGGCATGGATTATAAGTGATAATACTTATTTTTCATACTCTTAATTATATAAATATTACATTTATCTCGTTGTCAATTATTACTACACATAATTCATTTTTATACTAAATTGTATACTTTTTAGTAGACGTAAAAACATGTGCACTAAAACTAGTTAGCTTTAAAGGAAGCGAGGATTGTAATATAACAATGCAGGATACTATTTCAAAAAATTATAAAATGCAAATTAAAAACATAATCCTCAAATTATGTATGAAAATCCCAAAACTATAGCCATGTCAATAGATGACGCAAATAACTCGCACTAAAAGAAACAAAAAGCCACAGATATGAAATATAAAAAGTCCAAATCTAATTATCAGATTTCATAAATAGGCAT
The DNA here is from genome assembly GCA_034376525.1 of Nicotiana benthamiana. Lineage (NCBI taxonomy): Eukaryota > Viridiplantae > Streptophyta > Magnoliopsida > Solanales > Solanaceae > Nicotiana > Nicotiana benthamiana. The sequence continues at coordinate 107,057,128 of CM067332.1, read as the reverse complement.
TTCTTATGTTTTTTGTTTTTTGTTTTGAGAAGGTGCACCATTAGCTTGCTGACAAAGTAAAACTGTAGAACAATCAATCAAACCTTTAAAAGAGAAAACAAAAAAGAAAAAGAAAAAACCTTCCTTCATATTCTAGAAATTTAAAATTCCACTCCAGATTCCCCAAATTATTCCCATTCCAATTCCAATTCAATGCAGGAATTGAAACCCTAGCTCACCATATATGAGAGAGCGCTGTTTCGTTAAGAACAAAGCTTTAATTTTTTTTTCCCGCACTAGTAGGAAAAGTATAAATCTCTAATGCATGTAGCAGTGGATCTGAATTCCTACTTGCACTTGGTATTGACGGCCATAGTCGTCGTATTTTCACTCCTCTACCTCGTCAAGACTACCGCCTCCAAGTACTTTCTCGTCGACGACGAGTCTAATTTTGATTCTGCTGCTTCGCCGCCGCCGACGAGTTTTGGTGATCGGAGAATGGAGGAGACGCCGACAACAACCCCAGAAGGTTGCGGGGTATGCGGTAGTATCACCTCTAAGCAATGCTCTCGTTGCAAGATGGTTAAATACTGGTAATGCTAAGCTCGTTCCTGTTGATAATAATATCTAACTTTATACAATTATTGCATGTTAATTTTATGTTTAATATCACCTTGTATACCAAATTCACTGGTCTGGTGCTGGCGGCATAAGAATTAATAATCAGGTACACTAATACAATATTTGGACTTTGGATTGCAATAAAAAACACTGCTTCACTAATTTAAAATCTGCATATTCAGCATATGGTTGTTGGTGTAAAACTTGCCGCAATTAGTTTATGGACTGAAATCTGCATTGCTAATACCTTTGTGTTATTTTATGCGGGATGGGATATGGAATAAGAATACATGTATTAGGAATACAGGAACATCCTGTAGGCAATCCCTCTAATAGCAATCCATGTTTTAATATTCATTGTTTGACAATACTAAGATGATTATTGACGACATTATTGTTAACCACATGACAAGCACTGCATTATCAATGTTTTATTCCATAACAATCTATTTTATGTGTGTCTACAATTTGGTTATAAATAGATGAATAAACTTTTCTACTATTTTCTTGTGTACTAGTATAGTAGTATATAGAGCCCTGGCCATATAAAGTAACTTCTCGACATTGTTATCAAAGGCTTAGTTGAGGTGTTCTTAGGCCCTATGTTACCATAATTAAAAAAAAAGGCGTGCTTAGGCCCTCAAGCTAGATGCAAAGTATCTGTGTGCTTCACATAGATTAAGCAAAGCTTTAGCACGCTAAAGCGTGTGCCTCATTGCCCAGGGGCTTCGTCTTGAAGAGAGTGGCAATGAGCTATAAGTAATTCACCTAATTTAATATCTTCAATTCTTTTGTCTATATAACCATTCTAAAAGATAATTATTATTCTCTCCCTTTCAATTTAGATGACACACTTTCCTTATCAGTCCGTTCCAAAAAGAATGACACATTTCTATAATTGAAAATAATTCAACTTTAAACTTTTTAATTACCCATTTTACCCTTACGAGAAACTTTTATAACCACATAAATGTCATGGCCCCACAAAGCTTTTACCCCTTAAGCTTTTAAGACCAAAAGTTTCAAAAGTCTCCCTCTTTTCTCTTAAATTCCGTGCCGAGTCAAACTACATCATCTAAATTGAAATAGAGGGAGTACTTGGGTTTATAATTATTGTTTTTGAGCTACATTTAGATTCTCATCATTCCATTCAACTGTACCTTTCTTTGTTAGAACCCGCTCTTTATTTGTGCTTACGCTTAAAGCCTCAGTAGACTTAATTGCTTTTTTTCGCTTTTCGCCTGTGACGACACTGCTTCTCCCAGCCACATATACGCAATACCTACACAGGAATATAGAGCCCAAACTAAGTAACCTTTTTGTATGTATATTAAACTATAAATCTTGTCACTTCTTTGTGCTTTTCACTTTTAAAAACAGAGCTCAGGGGTGACCACAATCTATTAACATTTCCTTTTATAATCTGGAGTGCCTTATTGGTTAACAACTGATTGTTTTTGCTCTCTTTCTTTCTCTCATAGCTCTGAAGCTTGCCAAAGATCTCATTGGAATTCTGGGCATAAATTTAAATGCAAGGATTTTCGGAAAGGCAGTTCTTCAGCAGCTTCGCTGATACTTGACCATTCGAAGAAGGTACACGCCGTCTTAGCTAATTACACAACTATGCATTTGTGTTATAAAACACCTGACCGTAGTTTGGTTTAATCATTTAGGTACTTTTCCCATACAAGGAATTCTTGGAACTTTTTAACTGGGATAGCCCAGGTTTCCCACCTTGTGGGCTCCTAAATTGTGGAAACAGGTATTCCCTCATTTTAGACTCTAGCAACCAAGTATTATTTAGTATGCCATTTGGCTTTTGTGTCTACATTTTAAATATGTCCTTTTTGGTTTATGCAGTTGCTTTGCGAATGTGGTTCTTCAATGTCTGACTTACACTAAGCCGCTTGTTGCCTACTTGTTGGAGAAAGGCCACCTGAGAGAATGTAATTGCATTCATTAGAACAAGTATACGAACTAGCGCTTCTTTTGAAGTAATCAAAACAGCTCTTTTTATTATACACTTTTTCTACTCTTCCCTCAGGTAGGCGGAATGGTTGGTGCTTCCTTTGTGAATTTCAACGCCACGTAGAGCAGGCTAGTCGAAGTCAAAAGCCCTTCTCACCAATTAACATACTTTCACGTTTGCCTAATATTGGTGGTAATCTTGGGTATGGTAAACAGGAGGATGCGCATGAATTTATGAGGTGTGTTTCTTTGGTATAGTAAAGTCGATGAGTATCTTACAGTACGTGTGATAAATATTTTTCAGTGTAGTGTTCAATGTGAAACAACCATGGGCTGTTTCACGAATCATATTTTACACGAAATAATGAAAATTGCCTTGTTTTATAGGTTTGCTATTGACACGATGCAATCTGTGTGCCTTGATGAATTTGGTGGAGAGAAAGCTGTTCCTCCTAACACACAGGAGACAACACTTATTCAACACATATTTGGCGGTCATCTGCAATCTCAGGTAACTTTAATTTAAGATGGAGAAGACATAGCATGTAATTATCCAAAGAAACATAGGACTTAATTTATGTTGCATCATCAAAATATTTTCTATGTGCTTTTTTGATATTTCAAGCTACACATGTGTTTATGCTCTTGTATTATTTTGATCTCTTCCCTTTCCGTCTCTGGCTAACTGAGTTACTTATATTTTAGGTCATATGTACAGAATGCAATAATGTTTCAGATCAGTTTGAGAATATGATGGATCTGACCGTAGAGATTCATGGGGATGCTGAATCTTTGGAGGAATGCTTAGATCAATTCACAGCAAGAGAATGGCTTGATGGAGATAACTTGTATAAATGTGATGGGTGAGTTTCTTAATACTAATGATAATGAATTGCATCCTTTTTACAATCTGGAATGCCATTTTTATGTTTCATATTTTTTTACTTCACACGGATGATTGATTCTGTACCCAGATTTTTATGTTCACCCTTATTTAATAACACGACGGACTAATATAGAAACATGACACTCCCTCTATCCTATTTCTTTGGCTTAGTTATTACTTCCTCCTTGACAAGAGGGGTTGCTCTGATGGTAAGTAACCCCCACTTCCAACCGAGAGGTTGTGAGTTCGAGTCTCCCCAAGAGCAAGGTGGGAAGTTCTTGGAGGGAAGGATGCCGGGGATCTATTTGGAAACAGCCTCTCTACCCAAGGGTAGGGATAAGGTCTGCGTACATACTACCCTCCCCAGACCCCACTCAGTGGGATTATACTGGGTTGTTGTTGTTGTTAGTTATTACTTTCTCCAGTCCTACTTTATGTGCCACCGTTCGGATCAAAGTTCTTAATTTTGACCGTGAATCCGAACATAGAATGTTTAATTTTTTTGTAAAATTTACATATTTGGAAACTATTTAAAAAGTACTATTCCCTTCGCCCTAATTTATCGTAGCACTCTTTCTTTTTAATCCAATCTCAAACAGAATGTCACATTTCCCTTTTTTGGAACAATTTATCTTTAAAATTCTTACTTTACCCTTAATGAATTGATTTACAACCACACTAATATCTATGGTTTATTTTAAACCACAAGTTTTAGAAGATTTCCGTTCTTTCTTAAACTCCTGCCATGTCAAACATCGCCACATAAATTGGGACCGAGGGAGTATAAGTCACAATAATTAACACATCAAAATATTTTAAAGGTATATGAAAAATGTGGTCAAAGAAAAACTCTTTTGACTCTAGAAAGCTGAATGGTGCCACATAAATGGGAATGGAGGGAGTAGTTGGAAACATTTGACGACAATTATCAGATATATCTTTAAAAATTAGGGGAAAAATCATCACTTCACACGGATGATTGATTCTATACCCAGATTTCTATGTTCATCCTTATCTAATAACATGACGGACTAATATAGAAACATGACACTCCCTCTATCCTATTTTTTTGGCTTAGTTATTACTTCCTCCTGTCCTAATTTATGTGCCACCATTCGGATCAAAGTTCTTAATTTTGACCGTGAATCTGAACGTAGAATGTTTAAATTTTTTTGAAATAAAATTTACATATTTGGAAACTATGTAAAAGTACTACTCCCTTCGTGCCAATTTATCGTGGCACTTTTTCTTTTTTAACCAATCTCAAACAGAATGTCACCTTTGCCTTTTTAGGAACATTTTATCTTTGAAATTCCTACTTTACCTTAATGAATTGATTTACAACCACACTAATATCTATGGTTTATTTTAAACCACAAGTTTTAGAAGTCTTCCGTTCTTTCTTAAACTCCTGCCATGTCAAACATCGCCACATAAATTGGGACCGAGGGAGTATAAGTCAGAATAATTAACACATCAAAATATTTTAATGGTATATGAAAAATGTGAGTTCGAGTCTCCCCAAGAGCAAGGTGGGAAGTTCTTGGAGTGAAGGATGCCGGGGGTCTATTTAGAAAAAACCTCTCTACCCAAGGGTAGGGGTAGGGTCTACGTACATACTACCCTCCCCAGACCCCACTAAGTGGGATTATACTGGGTTGTTGTTATTGTATATGAAAAATGTGGTCAAAGAAAAACTCTTTTGACTCTCGAAAGCTGAACGGTGCCACATAAATGAGAATGGAGGGAGAAGTTGGAAACATTTGACAACAACAACAACAACCCAGTATAATCCCACTTAGTGGGGTCTGGGGAGGGTAGTATGTACGCAGACCTTACCCCTACCCTGGGGTAGAGAGGTTGTTTCCAAATAGACTCCCGACATCCTTCTCTCCAAGAACTTCCCACCTTGCTCTTGGGGGACTCGAACTCACAACCTCTCGGTTGGAAGTGGGGGTTGTTTACCATCAGAGCAACCCCTCTTGTCTTAACATTTGACGACAATTATCAGATATATCTTTAAAAAATAGGGAAAAAGGCATTACAACCCCCCCCCCCCCCCCCCAAACCAAACCCCCGAACCATTCTGAAGTGTATTTAATTCCTCCCTAAGCAAAAATAAGTGTTAAAAAAATTATAATATTTCTGTTATTAAAGTTATGATAATGTGTTTTTGTTCTTTTCTCCTTTTCATTTCTTTACTTCTTCTTTTACTTCACCTTTTCGGGGAAAACATGAATACCGATGAATAATTCCGGCAAATCTTCTTTCCTTTCTTTTGTTTATTTCCACTGATCTCCTCCTCTCTCTTTCTATCTGTCTCTCTTACAACTACCTCTTGGCATCTTCACTTCATCTTCCCCTCTGCAATTGTTTTAATGCCTGAAAGGTGGTGGAAAGAGAAAGCCTTTTTGCCATCTTTCTCTTTCCACCCTGAAATGCTATATCCAGATCAGGTGCATGTCTCAAATTCAGGTACGTGCTTGTATTTCACCACTTATTTCAGATCTGGATATAGCATTTCAGGTGGAATTAATCCCTCTTTACAATTGTTCTGGGGTAATAGGACCCCCTCAAAGAATAAGTGTGTAGTTGAAAATCAGACTATAGTTTGAGGGAGTCTATTTGCCTTCTCCCCAAAAAAATATCTTCAACATTTTGGTGGTTGTGGTAGTAATTTTAATTTAGGTTTCAAATATAACAAAAAAAATTGTAATTAATTGAATTCAGCTCATCTTGACTGTAGTTGGTCATTCTTTTGGGGTATCGAAATGTCTCATTGCAAAGTTTAGAGTTACTTGTGTCGTACCAGTTTTCCCACTTTATTTCCCTTTTTATTTGGGTGGTATTGGAATCACAATCCTTGACAGTATCTCTTTCTATGCAATTCTTTTTATTTGGATAAGACGCTCAAGTTTAGTCTGTATCAATATTTAAAGATTACTAGTTAAGTTGCAGTTGGTTAACGACCAATGCAAAAATATTTTAACTGCTGGATACTTACCCGACCCCGTTACCCCAACTAGTTTAGATTGAGGCACAATTGATTTGATCGTCCTACCTAATCGTTAATAGTGGTCAACAACTATGGTTGTTCTTGCAGATGCAATGACTATGTCAAGGCATGGAAGCGTCTAATGGTCAGGAGGGCACCAAATATCTTAACAATTGCCTTGAAAAGGTTTCAGGTTGGTTTCATTTTTCTATTTGTTGTGCTTCAACCATCTAGGGAAAAGTGCATTATAGACCCTTTAACTTGTGTAGCTCGAATGTTAGCCCTTAAACAACAATTTTGTTCAAACTTGTAAATGAATGATCCTTGCTCTTTTTCTAGGACCAATCCATCTTTAGTTAGTTGGTCAATAACCTATATAATGAGGGGTCATGCTAGTCATGTATGAGCAAGTTAGCTAATACCAAAATTCTTTAAAAATATTAGAAGAAAGGTTCATGTCCAATTTTCACCTCTCCAGCAATTCATCCCCACATTAAGGTGATCCTCATCCTTTCTCGCATGGTATTCTTAACCCCAGATTCAAAGTATAGATGTTGATAATACAAAAAATGGACTTCTTTTAACTTATCACCAGGACTGATAAACCACAATATGGCTACTATGTAAAAGTACTTCAAAGGAGTTGAAACGTTAAAAGGGAAGGCATTCAATCCTTTAGGTGAAATATAGAAGGCAAAAAAAGAAATGAATGAATAGTAACAAAGCAGCAATCAGATTCTGAGTCAAAGAGTTGCCACAAGTTTAATGGCAATTGGCTGCATGCTAACTCTAAACTCCTTTTTTGTCCTTTGGCACCCTTCTTCTTCCATTGGTTCCATTTTTCTAGTACAGCAATCAGACACTGCCAAATTTATAACATATGAAAAATGAAAAAAAAAAGAACCTTCCTCCATCCGAAGAGAATGTAAGGGTAGAAGAATAATGGCCAAAATATCTAATTTTCAGTTTTAATCAAACTTTCAATTTCTCAATCTTCTTGAAGTCAAATTAACATAATTAGGAACTATAAAAAGTTTCATGAAGCGCAACTTCTTTTATAATTGTTAGTAATATTTAGAAAATATTTGGAATAGTGGTAAAAGAAAAAAATGGTTTGGTTCCCACGTAATGTGTCATTTAAATGAGACAAAGGGAGTACATATGCATAACTAGAGGATCTTTATGGTTTGTTTCATAAAGAAGCAAAGACAAATTAGAAGGAATAACAACAACAACCCAGTATAATCCCATTTAGTGGGCTATGGGGAGGGTAGTGTGTACGCAGACCTTACCCCTACACTTGGGTAGAGAGGCTGTTTCCAAATAGACCCCCAGCATCCTTCCCTCCAAGAACTTCCCACCTTGCTCTTGGGGAGACTCGAACTCACAACCTCTTGGTTGGAAGTGGGGGTTGCTTACCATCAGAGCAACCCCTCTTGTCTACAAATTAGAAGGAATGAGCTTTAGAAATGAGGAAGAAAATGAGTTGTTGTAGCAGGAAGCGACAGAAATATCTGCCCTTTTTTTCTCTTTCGATAAGACTTCCCCTTAGGCAATAAAGTGGACAGGTTCTAATGAAAGAGCTGGTTTTACAGGTTTTCTGTAGTTTACTTAGATTTGTATCATGCACCAGTAATATGTTAAGGTGTAAATTGTTTAATTGTTTGTTTCTGATGATGGGCAGTGGGCACAATGGTCTTTTAATGTCAGTGTATATTGTCTGACTTTAGAAAGTGGGTCCTTACAAGCGAGACAAAATAGTTTAGTATTTTACCATTTAACCATGGGATATTTGAGTGGATATTTCATGTTCAGGTCCTTTAGGATTGTGCTGCTATTGAACAAACTGGAGCGCCACCTTAAGTGTGAAAAGAGACTGTGAATATGTATTCTGAAAATTTCAAAATCAAAAACTTCTAAAAAAAGAGACTGTGAATATGTATTTTCAAAATGAATATTTCAGCCATAGCTTTATGGATTCACGTCAACATTGAATTTAGGTTCTCAAGTCTACAGGAAAAACGGGTCTGATGGAAGTCCGCTGAAGCAAAGATGCTCGATCTAGGATGTTCAGACTTCAGGTGTACCTTGAGATGACAAATAAGATCTTACATGAACTCTAATCTCCCATAAATATTTTTCTTCAGCAGTGTTCAATGTCAATCTGAAGATTATCTTCATTTTGATAGGATATGAGTTCACTATTTACCACCTAATATGAAATTAGTTTGTCAAACATAGGCTTCTTCGATAAGACATCTGTATACTTAAAGGAACATTGTTCAAGAAATGCTAGGTTCCTTGTCCAAAAAAAAAAAAAAATTCCTTAGAGAGAAATTCAAAGGTGTAATTTTTAAAAAAGTTATCATGCATTATTGAGACAAAGAGAGGTTGCTCTGATGGTAAGCAAGAGGTTGTGAGTTCGAGTCTCCCCCAGAGTAAGGTGGGAAGTTCTTGGAGAGAAGGATGTCGGGGGTCTGTTTGGAAACGGCCTCTCTACCCAAGGGTAGGGGTAAGGTCTGCGTAGACACTACCCTCCCCAGACCCCACTACGTGGGATTATACTGGGTTGTTGTTGTTGTTGTTGTTATCATGCATTATTGGATTTGCTCTTTTCTTCAGTTGGGTTCCATTCAGAGACAAGGATGCACCCTAGGTTGTAAAACAAAAGGATAATTTAATCCGTACATGTTGCGTTTCTAATTGCTATTATATCTTTTCTAAAACTGCAAAACGGAATTTGCATTTCTTTATGGTATAGGGTGAATTACAATAACTCAGGGAGTTTCCTTCTCTCTATTAACATTCCTCACCCACTTCCTCACTCCCCAAGTTCTATTATGTCTTTTCTAGAACTGCAAAATGGAATTTGCATTTCTTTATGGTATGGGTGAATTACAATAACTCAGGGAGTTTCCTTCACTCTATTAACATTCCTCACCCACTTCCTCACCCCCCAAGTTCCATTTATTCCTGGATGTGATTCTGAGGGCTAGTTTCTGCTACTTTGTTTATTTGTGGTCATAATCTCTATGCAGAGCGGCAGGTTTGGTAAATTGAATAAGAGGGTGACTTTCCCTGAAACATTGGATCTCCATCGGTACGTGAGCGAAGCAGGAGACGGCAATAATATTTACAAGCTATATGCAGTTATTGTTCACGTGGATATGTTGAATGCATCATTTTTCGGCCATTACATATGCTATATCAAGGATTTCCGTGGAAGTTGGTACAGGATTGATGATTGTAAGGTAAAAACTTCTCTCTTGATCTACCCTCTTGTTTGTTGTTGTATGCCATCCCAATGCACGAAATTTATTGGTTGGTTGCTGATGGCATGTCGCACTTTCATTTGGGCACCTTCTTTGCTTGTGCCACCTTCTCTCAGATTTTCCTTGTCGTTGTCATGTAGAATGTGACACCAGTTTCTCTGTTAAGCTATGCAGATTTTGACACTCTTTGCTGTTTCTCAGTGTATGTTTGGGTCTGCAACAATGTCAAACTGGGAATATAGGTGCTGTGGGAGTTGGAGCACTTAAGCTTTATTAGTAAAAGTCATTACTTAATAAATAATCTACCTCAAGCAGCATGATCTCAGTACAATATCCCGCTTATAGATACTTCTTAGTTTATCTTTCCTTTTCTCAATTTTTCCTTCATCACTTTAAAATGTTCGTGTGTGACTCATTGTACAATTTTTGGTAGGTGGTTAGTGTTGATTTGGATGAAGTGCTTTCGCAGGGAGCATACATGCTCTTATATAGCAGGTAACCTTCTTTTGACCATGATCTAATTGATCTGATCTGTGCATGGATCTCTTCTATTTAACATGCTGCATTGCCTTTGGCAGCAACGATCTTGATTTGTATTTACTTTTGACAGGATCTACCCTCGACCAGCATCCTTATTTCCTCTTGAACTATTGAAGAAAGAGGACCAGGATACAGTTAAAGTGGAAGACAAGCCAGGTTCCACAGACCAACCTGTTGAATGTCTTAGTGCAACAGTGTCTCCGGCTACAGTGGTTGATTCTGTTTTATCGCCAGATGTTAATGGTTCAGAAGTTGAGATCATTGGGGCTAAAGTGGAGTTATCCTCCTTAACCAACCCTGAGGATAGAGCAGAGCATCAGGAGGTAGATTTTGGGGCAAGTTCTCATGTCCAGCAGGACTTGCTTGATGTTAAACTATCTAGTGCAGCTACAGGAACTTCTTGCCTTGGAGTGGTATCCAATAGTTCCTTTGGTGCTAGTTCTTCGGCTGAAGGTGAGAATCAGAAACGTGAAACAAACCCCCCTGTTTCTGACAGTAAAGATGATGATAAACCATGCCAAAGAACCACCAATGGCTGTCTATTGAGTTCTTCGTTTACCGAGGATTCTGTAGCGACAAATGGTGATATGCTGGATGATGCTTCATCCTCTACCTCAAGCTTAGGTGACATCTCCGACAATGTGAAGTTACAAACTTCCACTCAACTGCCAGACAAAACTAACCAGAACAAAGAATTTTCACCTCACGGAAGCCACCCTGTGGTTCTGAAATCAGGTGGAGGGAGTTCTTCTGGACCAAAGTTAAAGCCACTGTTTGCCCCTGGCTTCCTTGGGAAACGCCGATCGAACAGATGTACGAAGAAAGATGTCTCATGGGAAGTTTGCCAGAATAGCACCCGAAACGGTCTGACAAATGCCTGTGCCAAGCCTGAATTGTCTTGTGAAAATGACATTAATATGGATGACCAAGATACTAGTATGGAAGACAAATATTTTGAGTCTAGAAATGCTTCAATTGGACAAGCTGCGATTTCTCTTAATGAGACTAAGATGGCCGCCTGTAAATCTGGGGAATCAAGTCACCTTGAGAATGGAGATTGTGCTGTCCCGATGGAATGTGATTGGAGCACTGATGTCACCATTAGTGATGAAAAGTTATAGGTAGTGCAAGCAATCAGCTGATTTAGATAAGGAATATCATGGATGAGCTGAACTAGAACCTCCAATTGTCAAGGAAGAAGTTTGGATAGCTTCTACAAGAACTTGGAGAAAAGATAACTAGTGTCTAAATTAGATATTATGAATGTTTCCCGTTAAACAAATATTTAAGTTTTCAAGAGATGTAGTTCGTCACTGAGGAGGCAATGGGTAGCTTTTTATTTCGACATTGTTACAGAGCTTCTTCAGATGTTGACGATAAACTGGAAAACGTCATGGTCCAGGAACCAGATATCATTCAGTCAGGGGCTGATATGAGGTACTAGTGCTAATCTATGGACGTTTTGGCGATCCAACTACAATAGAGATAGAGTATAACCAAGTGGCATATTTTTAATTGACATTATTGTTACTCCCCTGGTCACTATAAAACGTACAGGGTATTTTTTTCCAGGATTTCAATATTTGAAGATATCTTGGAGAAACTTGTATCCTTTTTGGCTGGGTTCATCTACCAAGAAGGAACTGTCCGCAATACATTTGTGGTGTGGATAGAAGTTCCATTAATTGGATGCTATTGCTGCTTAACCGCCTGTTGTAAATGCTAATTCTTTTGTTCTTATAGTTCTTGTAACACTGGGTGCTGTAGTTTAGTATGATAATTCTTGTTTACTTCTCATTTAGAATTGAAGTTAGGAAGATTGAGGGGGGTGGGATGTGGTTAAGTGGTGGAAGCGGAGTATACAGCTAATGTAGAAGTTGTTCGTCCGGTCTCTACCATTTTCACAATTGTTTTAGGTTCCAAAATTAACCAAGATCACTCATGTAGTCAATTTTTTCTTTAAAGTTTGAGCAAACACTGTTTGATTGAATCATTTATATTAGGCCATTTGGTGATTGAATGTATCTTTCCGAATCATTGTAAAGTGCGTTTCCCTTTTTTCTGGGTGGGGATATGGGGGATTGGAAGGGTTCAAGCAGGTCCCATGCTACCGGTAGGGGTGTGCATTCGAATCGGTTTATCGATAGATCAAATCGATTATTTGTTATCGATTTCGATTTCGATTCGAAAATTTCCTTATTGAGTTATCGATTTCGATTCTATCCTTTTCGATTTATTGACAAACCGATAAGATACACTATTTTTTAAATTTTTCTTAAAAAAAAATTTAAAATAATTTTTTTAAAATTTTTTTAACCTTATTTTATAATATCCTTTTCTTTACCCTAAGTCTCTAACGCTATTATTTCCTCTACCACATTTATGGTGATCATATTTAAAGCTCAAGTGAATGAAGTTTAACTTAATGGAAAACAGAATTAGCCGTGATGCTATATTTTATTTTTTTATACCGTTGGAGTGTTGGTGACATACATTTGATCCATTACTTTAGTTTCGTTTCATGTGCTTGTTGTCACAATATTTATGTTATAGACGGTGTTCTTCTTATTTTAGCTTCTTTTTGTCCATATTAGTTAGGCGTGTTTGTAGCGATATACTTTCTGTGGAATCTCGAAATTTTCTTATTGGTGTAGTCGATAACTGAATCGATAAGTCCCAAAAATCGATAAATCGAAATCGAGAAAATCGAAACCTTATTGAAACGATAACGATAAGCATATGTTCAAATCGATAATCGATAAATAATTATCGATAAGGGTCAAAATCGAATCGATAAATAGAATGCACACCCGTAGCTATCGGGGGCCAAGGGAAGCAGTAAGTCATTTTTTATCTACTCTGGATCTTCATGAACATGCTTATGCCTTATTCTGTAGTTTTTGGAATTTGAAATAAGTGCTGCAGAATGGTCCTATATGAATCTGTGATCTTCTCTATCTTCTGTTTACTTAGTTCACTACAGCACAATCTTTCCGAATTTCACCAAGATTTCCAGTTTTGACCCGAAACCTTCCAAGCTTTGTCATGGCAGCAATGAAGACCCTTTCAAAAGCTGTCCTGTTTGATGCAAAGATATTCACTATCCTCCTTGACCCCCTTTTAGTAAACAGTTGTCAGAAGTGAACAGCCCTTTCCCGCTCTGCAGTTTTTTGTAATATGTGTTATCGAACACTTGAGGGGTATCTGGATCCATGGGGATTACTACTCCAAGAGGTGCATCTTCTGGGCACATTTCTTGGAGTTTCCTAACATAGGGTGCATCAATTGTTGGATCAACCTTATGTGTGCTGTTAAAGTTGTATATCCTGCTTGAGAACTGGTTGGAATGTGAAAATCCTAGTGTGTGTGCTCCTGCAAAAAAAGAAAAAAAATAACTTCACCTGTTGAGTGATTGTTCTTTGATAGACACCTTAGGCTATTTCGTATCGAGATAGAAAGCAACAATTTGGTCGGCAGTTGCAGTGGGACGAGTTAACTTTCTTACGTTTTCATCCTAATTTGGTGAGCAAGACCACTGTGGAAAAAAATGGGTAAATGCTATTCTACATAAATCAAAATGTGATTCATTACATGTGCGCAACTGTGATATAAAGCTCAAAATGAAGTGTGTACTGTAGTATCTCTTTTTTCTTTTGACAGCTTCGAAACCCAATTCTTGTTTCAAATGGCCTTGTAAAAGTCATACTTTTCTTGTCACTTGCAAAGAGCAAGGTAAAAATATTTAAATTTATCTCCCTAAAAAGATTGATAATTCATATAGTATCTTATACGAGTGAAAAAGAAAAGAAACTGGAAGTGGTAATATACCTGAGAGGGCAATCAAATGTCTGATAGTTAGACAAACATTGGAAGGAGCTTCTCTAAGTCGGAGCTAGAGTGGGGTAGATTGTTTGGCACACTAGTTTCTGAAGAAATTCCGCCGTCCCTCCTTCCTAATTCAACAGCATAGTTTGGTCCTCCTGCCTACACATTCAATACTTAAAACTATTACAAAATTTAAATCATTATCACCAAAACAAGTGACCCTACCAATAATTGCACCGATAACAACAACAGTAATAACTCATAAAGAATCTAACAAAAGATTAATAAAAAATGTACGGACGGGTTTAAAAGTAGTAGTTAGACATTAGTTTTCAAGCATTTCGGGGCATGTGCAAAGTCATTCTCAGGAATGGTATTTAGATATTAGTCGGTACGTATTTTGATTTGAATTTTAAATGAAAAAATCTTAATTTCAGAATAGTGTAGGACATTTTTGTCCTGAAAATTTAAACTCAAAAATTAAAATGCAAGACGCACGGACTAATTCATAAATAGCAGCCTTATAGAGTAGCTATGCGGTGTCATTTCTACTACTTGAGACAGATAGAGAGCGGATTCCACATCTAAAGATCCGTACAATATGTCTGTCTCATATCATGCACATGGTTTAAATTTGATCGAAGTTAAATTAACAATATTCATATCTGTCATACTAATTAACAACCGTAAATATCTTCAAGGAAATAATTTGATTCTAGTACGTAATAAGGTACTCAAACAATAAGAAGCAAATTAATTAAGCAATCAAATCAAACAAACATCAAGTACACAAGAAGTTAGTGCATACCAACGCAACGACATCTCTAGCGGCCATGGCCAAGATATCAGCACAAGAGACTTTGTTGTTACAAGAAGGGACATTATCGACTGCAGCTTTGGCTTTAATAACAGTGTCAAATCCATCTCCAGCAAGGGACAGATTTTCTGGATGATCCTGCTGTGTTATTTCCTGACGACCTCAGTATGATGGAAGCATCGCAACCCTACTCCATTAATTAATTCAAAACACATTCAGTCAATTTTCCTTTGTATACACATTCAGTTACGTGTAAAATATTCTTTTACATTGTCAAAGAATTAATTCATAAACTATTCCTACTCATAACAACAAACAGTTAGTTATCGAAGATGCAAAAAGGAATACCTGTATAAAGCAATCATGGAAGAAGAGTCTAAGTCTTGCTGCTGCTGTAACAATTGTCTGTTTAAACTTGTCTTCAACTGCTGATCGGACGATGGATTCCACATTTGGACATGAATTCCGATAAAAGTCCCGCTGGAGCTGAGCATTAACACTGCAACTACTACTTGTCAATATGACGGACACAATTAGAAGAATCAATAGTTGGCTCCTATGCATAATTGCCTACTGTATTTTCTTTGGAAAGCTTTAGTGGGATTTTATAGTTAACTACACTTCTTGACTCTTTCAAACGGAATATATTTTCTCAGAGCAATAACTATATATGCAGAAAAGTTGTAGTGTAAGTATGATATTGTAACAAAAACAATAGAGATTCTCATTGGAGAGTACACCATATACAACAAAATTATATCAAACAGTAGAAACTACGTAGTTTATTTTAATTATGAAACTTCAACCTAGGCCAATACAAGTCCTTTGGTTATATTTGTGAAAATGATCATATAACGAACTAAAAGAGCATTGTAATGTTTGGTCCTTAATTTTTCAATTTAGTACTCAATAATTTGTATTTTAGGATTATATTAGGATATTATTAAAAAGGTAAAAATTATCTTAATTTCGTTTTTATTCCTTACATTGCATACAAGTCTCTTATTAAATTAGAAATAGAAAATATGATCACAAAAGAAAGAAATTAAGTATAAACATTCAATTTGCTCCCCTCCCCTCACACTCAAAAAAAAAAAAAAAAAATTTAAAAATAAGAAAGACTTCCAAATGGCAAAAATAAATGTAGAATGTTGACTATAGCTATTGTCTAGTGACTAGGAATCTTCGGTGATTGAGAAGGGTTTGAGGAACAACACTCCAAAGATAAGCACATGCATCACTACAATAAAGACATAAATGACAGCTTCTTTCATCTCTTCTTTGTCTAAAACTTATTTGGCAAGTGATTTTGATATCATTTTTTGTTCACTTTTTAAATTCTAGATAAGAATGACAAGTAATAATTAGAAGAAATTCGTCTTAGACAAAGACATAAGAAAGGGGATAATAATTTTTCTAACCACCACACTACATGCATGATTTTTTGTCCATTAGTTTCATGTACAATATCTTGTGCACATATATAAATTGTAGAAAACGTCTTCATCTATGCTCATTTGTATCTGACATGCCGGGATGGTTCGTTTGGTTTCGAGGATCTTTCGAATTGAACTAGGACACTTAGTCCCAAGGTTGAAAGCTTAAGTTAAAAGAGTTGATCGGAATTTGACTTTTGTGTACGACTCTAGAATGGAATTTTGATGGTTCTAATAGCTTCTCATGGTGATTTTGAAATTGGACGTATGTCCGGATATTGATTTGGAGGCCCGTAGGTCGTTTAGGCTTGAATTGGCAAAGTTGGAAAGTTGAAGGTTTGGAAGGTTGAGAGGTTTGACTGAGAGATAACTTTATTGATATCGGATTTGGATTTAAGTACTAGGAGTTGGAATAGGTCCGTTGTGTCATTAAGGACTAGTGTACAAAATTTGAGGTCATCCGGAGTTGATTTGATATGGTTCGCCAACAGTTTTAGAAGTTGAAAGTTCATTACTTTTATTAGGCTTGAATTGGGGTGAGATTTGTGATAGCGATGTTGTTTAAAATGGTATGAGGGTTCGACTAAGTTCATATCGTGTTTTAGGACCTGTTGGTATGTTTGGATGGGGTCCCGGGGGACTCAAATGAGATTTGGATCAAGTTTGGCTTCATTTTGGTATTAAGGAACTTCTGATCTGATGTGTGGTGTATCCTTCTTCGTGATCGCGCAGTGTTATTCGGTGGCAAGTGATTTTGTTCTTCGCGTTAGTGAAGAAGGTGACCTATTCATAGGAATTTAAGGGGCTTTCTGTCGCGATTGCGAGAGTGGAGTTGCGTTTGCGTAGAAGAGATAGGCTGGCTTAGGCACCATGGCTTAAGCCTTCACATTCGCGGATAGGATGCATTCCCGCAGGCGTAGCACTGTGGGAAATCGCGTTCGTGTAGAAGACTTTGGAAACTGAAGAACTTTGTTATTTGCGATCGTGAATGGAGAGCATCTGAGAAGAATGCTAAAAAGTCATTTCAAGGGTTGGAGCTATTATACATATTTTGAGTTGTAGAATTCGATTTTGGTAATTTTTGTGGGTGATTTTCACGACTTGGATCGAGGTGATATTTTTTACTCGGATTTGCCCATTTATCATGATTTTATCCTTATTTTTATCATTTATTTGGTGATTTCGAGAATAAAAAATGGGGATTTTTTAAGAAACCTTCTAAAAATGAAAAACAGAGATTTGAAGGTCGATTTGAGGTCGAAATTGGATGATATGCTATGGTTGGACTCGTAATCGAATGAGTGTCGAATATCGAGGTGCGCGCTTGGGGTTGACTTATTAATTTTGATAAAGATTGAAACTTCATTGTTTGAAGTTGTTTCCTAATGCATTATTTGTTGATATTGAGTTGTTTGTGACTAGATTCGAGTCGTTTGGAGAGCGGAACACGTGGGAAGGGCTTGTTGGTGTATTGACTCGCGCGTTTTGACGCAAGTAATATTTCTAAACTTTAAATTGAGGGTAATTATCCCTAAGAAATGTGTAATTTCTGTTGGGCTAGTGTGATGGGCGTGTGGGCGTGCACCGTGAAAATCATAATCTGGGTTGAGTTTTTGTACTATGTTGCTATCAAGTCTTATTTTATCTGTGTGATGCTTACTCGTTAGATTAATTGAGATGTGATTCATGTTTTGTCTATGTGCATATTCAGTTTAGACCTTATTAGGTTATTTATGTTGTTTTGAGCTTCATTTGCTTATCATATCTCAATATCCGTTCAATAAGTGTACAAAATTTGAAGTCATCCGGAGTTGATTTGATATGGTTCACCAACAGTTTTAGAAGTTTGAAGTTCATTACTTTTATTAGGCTTGAATTGGGGTGAGATTTGTGATATCGATGTTGTTTAAAATGGTATGAGGGGTCGACTAAGTTCATATCGTGTTTTAGGACCTGTTGGTATGTTTGGATGGGGTTCCGAGGGCTCAGGTATGATTTGGATCAAGTTTGGCTTCATTTTGGTATTAAGGAACTTCTGATACGATGTGTGGTGTATCCTTCTTCGCGATCGCGCAGTGTTATTCGGTGGCAAGTATTTTGTTCTTCGCGTTAGTGAAGAAGGTGACCTATTCACAGGGATTTAATGGGCTTTCTGTCGCGATTGCGGGAGTGGAGCTGCATTTGCGTAGAAGAGATAGGCTGGCTTAGGCACCATGGCTTAAGCCTTCACATTTGCGGACATGATGCATTTGCGTAGGCGTAGCACTGTGGGAAATCGCGTTCGTGTAGAAGACTTTCGCAACTGAAGAACTTTGTTATTCGCGAACGTGAAGGACTTCGTGATCGTGAAAGGAGAGCATCTGAGAAGAATGCTAAAAAGTCATTTCAAGGGTTAGAGCTATTATACATATTTTGAGTTGTAGAATTCGATTTTGGTAATTTTTGTGGGTGATTTTCACGACTTGGATCGAGGTGATATTTTTTACTCGGATTTGACCATTTATCATGATTTTATCCTTTTTTATCATTTATTTGGTGATTTAGAGCATAAAAATGGGGATTTTTTTAGAAACCTTCTAAAAATGAAAAAACAAAGATTTGAAGGTCCATTGGAGGTCGAAATTGGATGATATGCTATGGTTGGACTCATAATCGAATGAGTGTTCAAAATTTTTGAATTTTTTTCAATTTCGAGGTGCGCGCTTGGGGTTGACTTATTAATTTTCTTAAAGATTGGAACTTTTTTGTTTGAAGTTGTTTTGTAAGGCATTATTTGTTGATATTGAGTTGTTTGTGACTAGATTCGAGTCGTTTGGAGAGCGGTACATGTGGGAAGGGATTGTTGGAGTATTGACTCGCGCGTTTTGACGCAAGTAATATTTCTAAACTTGAAATGGAGGGTAATTATCCCTGAAAAATGTGTTATTTCTGTTGGGCTAGTGTGAGGGGCGTGTGGGCGTGCACCGTGAAAATCATAATCTGGGTTGAGTTTTTTACTGTGTTGCTATCAAGTCTTATTTTTTCTATGTGATGCTTACTTGTTAGAGCAATTGAGCTGTGATTCATGTTTAGGCTATGTGCCTATTCAGTTTAGACCTTATTAGGTTGTTTATGTTGTTTTGAGCTTCATTTGCTTATCATATCTTAATATCCGTTCATCGTTTACTGTTACATCACATGTTATCATTGTTTGGGATGAGTTCTATGAGATTGTGAGTCCTTGAGACTTGAGAGATTGATGGCTGAGGTAGACTTGAGAGCCGGGTTATGAGTATTATTGCGTTTCGGGCTGCAGGCTGTAGCAGGACATCATATTATTATTGCTACTACAACTGCTACTGCTGCTGCTGCCTGCTGCTGCTGCATCCTGCTGTTGCCTGCTTCCTCCTGCTGCTGTCGGCTGCCTCCTGCCTGCCTGCCTGCCTGTAGACTGCCTCCTACTGCCAGCCGCCTTCCTGCTGCTGCCTGCCGCCTGCCTGCTGCTGCATGCCGCCTGCTGCTGCCCGTTGGTGCCGCCTGCTGCTGCCCGTTGGTGCCGCCTGCTGCTGCTGCCGCTTGCGGCCGCCTGCTGCCCGCTGCTGTCTGCCATCTACTGCCGCCTGTTGCCTGCTGCCTCCTCCTGCCTGCTGCATGCTGCCACCTGCTGCCTACTGCCCCCTGCTGCCTGCTGCCCCCTGCTACCCCTTGCTGCCCGCTTCCCCCTGTTGCCTACTGCCGCTGGCGCCACCTGCTGCCGCCTGCTTCTGCTGACGCCGCCTGCTGCTGGTGCTGTTGCTGCCACCGCCTACTGTTGTTGCCGCCTCCTGCTGCTGCCGCATGCCGCCGCCTGCTGCTGCCTCCTGCCGCCGCCTGCTGCTGCCTCCTGCTGCTACTGCCTGCTGCTGGCGCTTCCTGCCCGTTCTACCTACCCCTGTTGCCTGCCGCCTACCCCTGCTGTTTGCCGCCTGCTGCCTACTCCTGCTGCTTGCCGCCTACTGCCGCTGCCAACTACGGCTGCTGCCGCTGCCGTTGCTGCGGCCGCTGCCGCTGCCGTTGTTACCGCTGCTGCCTTGCCGCTTCTATTGCTTCTGCCGCCGGTGGTTCCGCTGGTGATGCTGACCGTGTCGCTTGTGCTGCTGCTGCCGCCACCGCTGAGACCACCACCACTACTACTACGACACGACCACTACCACTACTACCACGACCACTACCACCACCACCACCATCACCACCACTACCACCACATACCACAACACACACACCACCACGACCACTACCACAACCACCACTACCGCCACCACTACCACTACCACTACCATTACCACCACTACTACCACTATCACTACTAATGCTACTACTACCACTACTACTAATACTACCAACACTACTACCGCTACCATCACTACCACCAGTACCACCACTACTACAATTACTACTACTAGCACTACTACTACTAGCACTACTACTACTACCACCACTACTACCACTACCGCCACCACTTCCACCGCCACCACTACCACTACCACTACTACTATCACCATTATCACTACTACTACTACCACCACTACTACTTCTACTACCACCACTACTACCACTACTTCCACTACCATCACCACCACCAACACTACCATCACTACTACTACTACCACCACTACTATCGCTACTACCACTACTACCATTACTATCGCTACTACCACTACTACCGCTACTATCACTACCACTACTACTACTACCACCACTACTACCACTACTGCCTCTGCCACTACTACCAGTACTACTACTACTACTACTACTACTATTACCACTACTACTACTATCACTACCACCACTACCACTACTACCACTACCAATACCACTATTACCACCACTACGACTATTACTACCACTACCACTATCTCACCACTACCACCGCCACTACCACTACTACTACCATTACTACTACTACCACTACTACCACCACTACTACCACTACTACCACTACTACTACTACCACTACTGCCATCACTACCACTATTACTATTATCACTACCACTATCACTACCACTACTACTACAACTACTACTACCACTACCACTACTATTACTACTACTACCACCACTATCACTACCACTACCACTACTACCACCACTATAACTACTACCACCACTACCATTGCTATCACTACTACCACTACCACCACCACTACTACTACTACCACTACCACCACTACCACCGCTACCACCACTACTACCACTACCACTACCATTACTACCACCACTACCACTACCACTACTACTACCACCACCGCTATCACTACCACTACCACTACCACTACTACTACCACTGTTACCACCACTACCACCACTACTACAACCACCACCATCACTACTATTCTTATTATTATTATTGTTATTATTATTATTACTACTGTTGTTATTATTATTATTACTACTACTATTATTATTATTATTATTATTATTATTATTATTATTATTATTATTATTATTATTATTGTTATAGTTATTATTCTTACTGTTATTATTGTTATTATTCTTACAGTTATTATTATTGTTATTCTTACTATTATTATTATTATTATTACTACTACTGTTATTGTTATTAATATTATTACTACTACTACTGCTATTATTAATATTGTTATTGTTATTGTTATTATTATTATTCTTATTGTTATTATAATTATTATTGTTATTATTCTTACCGTTACTATTATTGTTATTCTTACTATTTATTATTATTATTATTATTATTATTATTATTATTATTATTATTCTTGCTGTTATTATTATTGTTATTATTATTGTTGTTATTATTATTATTATTATCATCATCATCATCATTATCATCATCATCATCATTTTTGTTATCATCATTATTATTAGTCTGATTACTGTTACTGGTATTCTGACTATTGTTATTGTTATTGTTGGTATTTTAATTATTAATATTATTATTATTGTTGTTGTTGTTGTTATTGTTGTTATTATTATTATTATTATTATTATTATTATTATTATTATTATTATTATTATTATTATTATTATTATTATTATTATTATTATTATTATTGTTATTATTATTATTATTATTACTATTATTATTATTTTTATTATTTTTGTGGATCAGGCTGTACACCGCAATAACTTTTATAAGTTTTGATTAGCACGTGGACAAAATCCACCCCTGCGAAGTATGACATATCAGCAATGAGTGTAGGTACAGTGATATATACACATGCTTTGGTGATGGAAATTGATGCAAGACATCCGTATAGTGCTGAGTGATTGTCTGTATGATGAGTGGGCATTTGAGACATGCAGATTGAGTATTCTAAGAGTGTGAATTCTTGAAAAATATCACCATGAAATCATACATTTGACATGGATATTATGACATGTAGGCATAAAGATGTACCATTACTCATGCTAGCTGTACTTGACATGTCAAAAGTTCGGTATCATGAACGAGCTTATTATGAAAATTCCTCTGAGTTATTTATTGTTATTGTCATTGTGATTATTATACATGTGTTGTCATTATATTGGACTCTGGTTGTCTTCTTCTGAGCTCGTCACTGCTTTCAGCCCAGGTTAGTTTATTACTTATTGAGTATATATGATCAGTTATACTCATACTATACTCTGCACTTCGCATGCAGATCCAAGTGTATCCGAATGTGATGACAGCTAGATCCATGCTAATACCTTCTTGGAAACTTCAAGATAACTGCTATGGCATTCGCAGACCTTAACTCTCTTTTCTTTTATTTTCCTTCAGTATTGTTCAATTACTCAGTCAATTGTACTAGAGATTTGGTTTATGTTTGTTTTGGTATAGCTCATTTACTCATTAACACCAGATTTTGAGATGGTTGTAGCAGTATTTCAATTATTTTTATATGATATTTACAATATTCTCATCGTTGAGTTTATTATTTTATGTTTATTCAAATGTTAAGCTATTATATTACTGTTGGCTTGTTTGGTAAGTAGTGTTAGGCACCGTCGTGGCTCTAATGAGAGTTGGATCACGACATAATTATATCTGAATAAAACTATCAACGAATAAACCAAAGAAAAACTCTTACATAATATGCTATAATGAGTTCACGCTTCTCTAAATTAAACTTCAACTAATTATAAAATGGCTAAATATTTAGTACTTTTGAGAAGGTGACTAATTTTTGACACTACTAAAAAAGTGTCATTTTCAACTGAAATATTCCAACCGAAAATTAGTTCGAAATTTCGAAATCAGTCAGAAATGTATTAAAAAATATTTTTTATTCTTATTAATTTTTAAGGAAGATATGCCGATGACACACGTTGGACATTTTGGCGCAAAATACTGTGAAACATATTTTTGACATTATCGACCTCATTGGTAATATATATATATATATATATTCGATCGCAAAAATCTATTAAAATGAAGTCTGACTTTGTTGTCCAGAGTACCGCTTGAATCGTTCGAAACTCTTTAGGGAATTCAAATTTTTGATAGATTCGGTTAAAAAAAATTTTAAAACACCCCCGACCCCCCTTCTTTTTTCTATCTCTTTTTTATTTTATTTTTCTCTCATTTTCTTTCTTCTCCGGCGTTGAAACCCCATCACCCTGAAGGCAGCTCGCCGATGGCGAACACAAGCTTCCCGTCCTTCTCTGGCGATGCCCCTCTCTCTCTCTCACGGCCTCTCTGGGTTTTTATCCCCTATTCCTAATTTAATAATTTTATTTATGTTAGAATAATTGCTAGTTGAATTTAGGCTAGAGTAGTTTGTTACAATCATTGGAATTTCATAGGTAGTTGAATCTAGGTTTGAGATTGTTAATTTTAAGAGTAATAAAATAATTTCTTAGGTATTTATTTAATTTACTTTTAAATTTCTGACCAGATTGGTCAGGAGAAATTGAATATAATTTTAATTAATTATTAAATCTTCCGACTGATTCACGAAATAGTTATAATTTTATTAACGAAAAAGGCCAAAAATATTGCTCTTCTTTGGCTTATTATGTCACAATTGTCCTTTACATTAACTTTTGGATTGAAAATACTCCTCTATTAATAGAATTATGAGATAGTATATGTGAGTCCTTTAATTGAATAGATGACACTTATTTATTGGTCCAAATGGCTATTATTAAATCTTCTGACTGATTCACGAAATAGTTATAATTTTATTAATGAAAAAGGGCCAACAATATTGCCCTCTTTCAGCTTATTATGTCACAATTGTCATTTACATTAACTTTTGGATTGATAATACTTCTATGTTAACAGAATTATGAGATGGTATATGTGGGTCCTTTAATTGAATATATGACACTTATTTATTAGTCCAAATGGATATTAGACCAACCCATAAAAAACTCCATCCAGGTTAACCCAAAACAACTACAAACCATTTGATTTTCTCACAGATTGTCCAAAGATTTTCAGCACTATAAGTTTCAATTAGGATAACGGAGAGCTTGAAGTTCAATCTTCACAAAGATACTCAAATAATATTTTATGTTCTAGTCAAATTTAGTCAAGCAATTAACACAATCGATCTCAATAAAGAAATCCACCAGTAGAGGATTCAACAATGCCCAGTACGAGCTCCTCGAACCAACAACTTTACCTGATTCTTAGTTTCTATCCAATAAGTTTTTTCGAATGGTTTCCAACAATTCGTCTTGAGAACCTAGGAAGGAATTCGAAAATTTTCATCAGCCCACTTCAAATTAAGTATAAACTTCTCGAAAATTGTAAAAATGGTGTTTTGAAACCAAAAACAACTTAAAATCTGAGATTCAAAACACCTAATTGATCCCTTAACAAATTTTCGGAGGTTAAAAAGATTTGAGATCGTTCAACAATGGAAATCCAAATTTTTCTGGCGCAAATTCAAGTCCAACAATTATTGTCAGAAATCAAATTAAAATGATTTCGCAACGTTAATAATGAACAAACTTAAAAAAAATTACACAAAGTTCGTTCCCCATTTCTTCAATGTTTTGCTTTTTACGACTGAGTGGATTCAGAAGGCAATGCCGTCCTTGTTTGAAGCTGCAATTTTTGGTTAAAACTAGCGTAAATAAGCTCCATGCTCGTCTAAGCTTCTTCATACTATAAAACGGCAGATTCTTCAAAACTACTTCCAACAATCGCCTAAATCATTGATAAACAAATAAATCCTAATTGGTGTGTTATTTATGAGACGGGTTGGTCTAATAGCCATATGGATCAATAAACAAGTTCCATATATTCAATTAAAGGATCCACATATGACATCTCATAGTTCTGCTCAGAGGGGGTATTTTCAATACAAAAGTTGACCTTACGGGTAATTATGATCTAATAGGAGGATGGAGGGAAAATTTAGACCATTTTCAACAAGTTAGAAGTATTTTTGGCCATTTTCCACTTTATTAAGATTTATTATTCATTGATCGACAGAATTGATCGCAAAATTACCGCCAAAATTTCAAATTATTTGGTCATCCCAGTTTTTACGATTTTCGACCAACATGGTCGGAAATTTCTGTTGAAGACCCTTTCCGACCATCTCTTTTTCGACCATTGCGACTTCGGTCTGAAATCCGTCGGAAGTTTTAATCTTCCAATCGTTTTCCTAACAGTTTTGGTTGTCGGAAATACTGTGAGTAATTTTTGCCGAGATTATCGAAATTATTTAGCGAGAACCAAATTTTGTACCTCTAAGATGTAAATAGCAATTTTAGAAGTGCTAGGGCAGCTAGCGATGAATGATTGATGAAGAAACGATGGTAATGAAGGCCTCTAAAATAGCCTTCTTCGTCACGCTCGTCTAATAGCAAAAAGGTAGTGCCTCCCAGCGTTGAGGAGTGTGTTTCTAGGTCCTTCGACACATCTTCTGATTTTAAAGTTGATAAACGTTCTTCGATATAGGGCCAGTGCTAGCCCATGTCTCGGTGTGTTAGTTTAATAACCGACACACAGAAGGTTAAAATAGATTGCCGATGGGGAGAGGCGGTACACATAGAGATCCCTTCTTCAGAAAAGGATATAACTACACATAAACCCGGTTTCCTCGATGTGTATACGTATCCTTTTTACCTTAGGCCCTGTAAATTCTTATTCTCCACCTATAGATCCGGTGACTCTTAATTTTGGCCGAGAATATCGAGTGACACTTGGTTAGATTTACCCCTCTTTTTTGGAGAATCATCTATTTGACTAGATATTTCTCGAATGTGGTCGAGGGGACGTCGTTCACCCTAGATCATCTGATCAGATCGCATAGCCCTCGCCTCTATTGAGGGGGCCTAGTCAAGCTGCGACATCGATCTACCAAAGCATTTTTTGCCAATACTGATGAAGGTAAATACTAAGAGTGGATGAGCCACTTCGTCCAAGTGAGGACTTCGAACCTTATCCATTACGAGAAGATGCAATTCCCTGAGGAATGGAATATGAGACGTAAGTGTCGTTACACTGAGCATGGTTTATCATCTGAATGTTCTCTTTTCTTCTTTCGAACTAACTCCTTGTTTTTTTGAATTAGTTCTCCTCTAATTGTGTAGCCACCGTGTGATTCCCTAGCGTGGCCAAGCACCTCCCGAGTTGGTTTAGACTTTTAGACTCCACCTCATC
This sequence comes from Nicotiana benthamiana, assembly GCA_034376525.1. Classification (NCBI taxonomy): domain Eukaryota; kingdom Viridiplantae; phylum Streptophyta; class Magnoliopsida; order Solanales; family Solanaceae; genus Nicotiana; species Nicotiana benthamiana. Next base: position 107,030,190 of record CM067332.1, on the reverse strand, counting down.
ATATGAAAAGTGCGTTTGGCGTGATTTGGCCAAAACTCCATGGGAGGCCAAAAATCATGGTACGCCTTCACATCTGTCACTTCTAAATTCCTTATGAATAGATTTCTTGGAGGTATGTTTGGCATTTTATGCATATGCAGGCCTCAGGGAAGTTGTTTCAATGAGATCGCCTCCTTCTGGCAAAGAGGAGGCCTAAAAACCCACAAAGGATAAAAAGAGAAAGAAAGAGACGTCGGTAGAGTCCCCGAAATCAAAGAGAGCTAAGGCTCGAAAGCCCAGGACCGATGCAACGGTCCTAACTTTGGCAGGGGCTGAGAGTCTTTATGCTGAAGTGATAATGTCTGCCCACTAGTACATAGGGAAAGATAAAGCACCGATGCTTTGAAGATTGTCGGGCAGAAGACTGTCAAGTCAGAAGTGGCCGATGCGGTCCCACCTCGTATTGAGAAGCCCCGTGAGGAGGGTTTGGATGCATTCCCCGAGCCGATCACTGAACAGGATACAACTTGTGCCGATGAACACTTGGTTGGTGTATTCAGAGGATCCTACTCTGAGGCCTTTCGAGGGCAAGAAAAGGCCTCGATAGAGGTTGATGTCATAGGCGGTCTTCCATTAGGCCCATTGTTTTCCCAGGGCAAATACATGATGCCTAGAATAGGGTTGTCGATATGGGCATCCCCGGGGGAGGATGATGCATTTGGAGATTTTTTTGCTGGTGTTGAAGAGGATGTTGATCTCTGCTCGAGGAGGCCAAAAATAGGTGATTTATGACATAACCCTTGTGCCTTGAGTTTTGATCTTCGTTTTTCTAACTTCTTTCCTTCGTGCTATAGGCCACGATGTTGTATGACCAGGCCTTCTCCAAGTTACATAATGAGGGGGAGTTCGAAAAGCTCACTTCATAGTCAAAAGAGCTAAAATCTCTATACGCTCGAAGGGAGTTGGAATTGAATATCCTTCGAGCAAGTTCGGAGAAAGTGCTCCATGACTCGGGCCAACTTCATCGAGCAGGTAGTTCGGTACTCATGAGTTTACTTTGCATTTTCATAACTTGGTGTTTATTACCTTGACTAGGCATTTGCAAATTTAGCGAAAGGATTCCCTAGGGGGGAAGCTTTGGGAAGAGATTGTGGCCAAAGATGTTGAGATCCTTGAGCTGAAGCAGTATGAGGATAGCATGAGCTTGGAAAGGGATACTCTCCAAGAGGATCTGGCCTCGACCCAAAGTCTTCTTCAAAGTGTAGAGAGGAGGCTCATAAATTCAAGGGGCTTCATGCTCAGTGGGTTGTTACCTTATCCACGGCCAAGTCCGAAGCCGGTGAACTCATATCCTTGTATGTAGATGATGTTGCTGCAGTGAATGCTCGATTCAGGGAGATATCCATCAAGGTCGAGCTTAAAATGGCTCGTGCCCTTGCAGATGCTTAATTAGAATCTCGGAGGTAGGCCTTTGAAAAAGTGCATGCCAAATGTTTTGAACTCTCTGTCGATATCAAAGAAACGAAGGCCTTGGCAGCTCCAACTACTTCGGACGAGGGCTCTTCAAGTAGCTTTGGTAATAGGGAAGATGAAGACCAGGCCACCTTTTCTCTTTATACTTCCTCTTCTATTGTATGTGAACTCCTCGTGGGAGTTATGTAAATGCACTTTTGTAAATATATTTTTGGAATGCAAAGAATATTTTTTGTTTATTGTTTTCCAAGCTTTGCCTTTCAATGTTCATGCCTCAGTCAAGCCTCGAACCTAAATTTAACTCTTTCGAGCTTGGTATTAGAGTAACAAAGACCATTGGGGTCGGGTTGGTAAGGGATCTATTTGACTCCTCGATTCCTCGAACATTGTGTTGTATCGTTACTCCTGTGATATGACTGTGAAATGGCCAAAGTAGCCCCGTCGCTACATTTTCCTAAAGTCATAATTGCTTAATTGGAGCCGATTGGCTATCAAAGTTAATGAATAGTCTCCACTCTTCTTATATATACTTGCTTTCTTTTTATTGAGGGCTTTGCCGCTTTGTGCATCTACCTTTCTCTATAGAGTTCCTTTCCTGCTAGTTCTAGTGCCGCATTTGATCAAAGCTTTCGCATGAGTTTTCATATTCCCTTTCTTGTTTTGAGGGATCCATGGCCACCATACCCAAATCCTCTTACTAGAAAGAGTGAAGCCTTACCTCTGCTCCCCGCCAGGCCGGTGGTACACTGCCGACATTTGGTGAGCCAACTTCAAACTACTTCATCTCAATGATAGATTTTACGCTAGAGAAAGCTCTCGACTTTCTAAGCCAATGCGAACATGCATCGAGGTTCATTTACTCAATATAAGAGAGACATCGAGGTTGATAGGAGAGACTGCAGGTGGGTAGAAAAGGTGAGGCTGTAGGTACCTTTCCAAGAAGAGGGTAATATGGCCCACGTAGAAGGGTTTCTGATTGTGTATACGTACCATTTTATGTTGGGTCCTCTCGACCGACTCGTGCTTGAATTCTGTAGATGATATCGAGTTTTGTTGGCTCAAATCCATCCGTCTTTCTAGCGGATCGTGTTGATGATGAGATTTTTTGCTGAAAAGGCTGGGCTCGAGTTCACTCTCAACTACCTCATCAAATTGTATCAGTCCTTGCGTTACTGAGGCCTAATTACTCTACGACACCGATCTACCAAGCCTTTTATTTCTAGCGATGATGAGGACAAGGATAGAGGATGGGTGAGTCCGTTTGTTCGAGTGAGGACTGTCGATATTATTCCTACGGAGTTCCTGCCATTCTTGTGAAATGGAATTTCATGCGTACGTGACATACTGAACTCTATTATTTTTTTTCTTGGTGGAGCCTGACTCCATAAGGACGTTTTCTTTCCTTTCTTGCAGCGATCTCATGGATGCTAAATGAGGTCCTTGATCTTGCAGACTAGGCCCGCAAATTGGCGGCCTCTTTGACTTACGAAGAGCGCAAGTTGTGGGATTTGCCGAAGGGAAAATGGGAGGCTAAGAACCATGGTATGTGCTACGCGTTTCTTCTCTCGAGGAGTTCTTTCCTTTATGTATGCTAATTTCTTTATTGCAGGAATCAGTGAGTTTTTAAGGTGAAATTGTCCCCTGTTGAGGAGGAGGAGGACGAAACGTCGACTTTTGAGGCAAGGAATGACAATAAAATAAAGAGATCCTCGAAAGAAAAGGATTCCCATAGCAAGGCAGGACTTGCCAGGGGGCGCGTGGAGGACGTTGCTACTGATGAAGATTTATATTTATGGGTTGTTCTGTGGACATAGATGCACCCAGAGAAGATGATTCTACATTGATGGATTGTACCAAAAGGTCTCTCGAGACAGTTGATCTTGCTGGGCTCGAGGCCCCTAGTCTCGAGGAAGAGAGAGGAGGTACTCCGAGGAGGGGCGAAGGTCCCTTTTTACCTAATTTGGTAGCTGGTTCTCGAACGTCAGGGGGTACTCAGAGAGAAATGGGATTTGACGTATCTTCTCCCAATCAGAGCGCGTCAGGTTTCTCTACAAGTGTTAATCAGATCGAGCTAGCGGATGCAAAATCGATCTTCAAAGAAGCCCACTGACTCTGCTCTATGGTAAGCTTTGGAGTCATTACTACTTTTTCCAACTTCGTACTTTCTTCTTTTCAACTGAACCTTCTTTCTCGTAGGCCTTCAATAAGCTCAAGTCTAACCTGCTTCGTTGTGAGGCTAAGCTGCGTAAAGCCCTGAACAGGGAGAAATCCCTAGGATTCTTCATGAAAAGAAGACAAGAGAGCTGATACATCTTCAGTTGGAGTTGAACCGAAGTAGTGATACGAAGGCAACATCGAGAAACAGGTAGCTTCTATTGTGAAGGACTACAAGCTTCTTCTCCCATCTTTGGAAACTAACATTTTGGTATCTGAGTTTCATAGAATGATAGAGGCATTGGAATGCCTTTGCGGCAAATCCAACTAGGTTAATCCCGATTGCAAAAAATTGAAGGCACAAATAGATGCTCATGTTGCGGACAAAAGTAATGCTTTGGCTAAGGGCTCCGCCCTCGAGATACAACTTCGTAATTCTCGAGAGAGCAACTTGGTCAAAACCAGCAGTATTGCTAAACTTGAAACAAATATTTTAGAGATGAAGGCCAAGGTTGTAGATACTCGGGCCGAAGCCAAAGAGGTCCGAGAAAATGTTGATAAGAAGGTGGATCTATCTAAATGATGATGTTCAAGCTCGTAAGAAGTTGAGGGGAGATTTTGATCGAGAGAAGAGGAGAAATGAATTTGTCCGGTGCAGATCCCGGAGGGAAACTCTTGAGAAGATTCATGGTAAGAGATTCGATCTCTCGGAGGAGATAAAGCAGGCCAAGGTAGATGAGTTCGGCACCAAGTTCCTCGTTTCTGATGCTGAAGACAATAAGGAGGAGGCCAGTGAGGGAGCTGGTCCCGAGGGTGCCGATTGAGACATAGTTACCAAGGGGAATTTCTAAGTTCCATAGGGTAGATTAGTTTTTTCTTTCTTGTTCTTTGTATCGGGTTCCCTATGAGAGTGTCATACAATGTTTCTTTGTACCATTATTTATAATAAAAAAGGAATCCTTTGGTTTTTGCTATATATAAATTTCCACTTGCTTGTTTCTTTGTTTATGCTTTGAGTTTTGATGCTTGCCGATAATTAGTCTGATACGTTAGATATTAAGATAAGAACCCTTAGGATGCGCTCAATTAATGATTGATAATAGTTCACCGTTTTAGCTAATCCTCGAACCAAGTTTTGGCTCAGATTCATTGACCCTTAAGTTTTCAACATATTGGAACTTACGCTTTTTAGGCTGGCTCTTAGGCTCTAACGAATAGTCCCTTAGACTGTTTAGGCTAACCCTTAGGCCCTTACACGTTGGTCCTTAGGATTTTCTTAGATTGGGTCGATGCAACCTCTAATATGGCTATAGTTTTCCCTTATTTTGGCTAAAGACTTTCAAAGTTTTGATTATGACTTGGCGTGTTTTATATTCGTCCGAATCTTTCACGGCTCAAACGAGAACCTCGATTATGAGTCGATATGTGACGATAGCTGAGTACCTTGGTAGGCTCATTAGAAGGTGAGTTTTCAAAAACGTTTCATCAAAGGATGATTGCTTTCGAAGCCTTTTTATTGTTCGGAGCTGATATTATCAAAGCTCCTTTGCTTATGCTGAGGGTAGCCTGATTAACTGGTTTTTTCGAAGTATTTGGAGGCCTTTAGTTTTATGGTGGCAGTCGAACGTCTTCAAGTTGCGTTAATTCGGCCATAGCCTTTTATTTCGACTGTCGTCTTTATATTTGGCGGTAGCCTTTATGTTTGGCCGTAGCCTTTAGGTGTGTGGTGACCTTGGCATCTATATCGAGGGTATGCCTTTTCAAGGTTCTTATAAGTTTGAGATATAGTCTTGGCCTTAATTTCAGATTTATGCCTTTTAAGGTCTTACAGATTTAATGTTGCCTCACTAAGGGATTACGAGCTCGAAGTTGCATGATCAAGGTCTTATGAATTCGAATTTTCGATGAACTACGTTGATGTCAGTCCCTGAGTGTTCGAGAGTTTCTGGCCTTTGAGCCGTCTTATGAGGAAATAGTGAACTTATTTGAGGCACAAAGTGTTTTGATAAGCAAAGGGGCTTCCTCGATTACTTGATATATGCGTACATATTTTTTGCCTTTGGAGGCTCGACTATTCAACATGGACACAGTTCATTTGACTGTTTCACCCAATACAACATTCTCCTATCGAGGTCCTCCTAGGTGTAATTCGATTTCTTTCAAGAGGTGACCTCCCTGGGTGATGCCCCCCAATATTTGAGGTTGATTGAAGAGAAGCCTTGAATAGTTGATGAGTTCTCCTTAGGTACCATATGAATGTTGTCTCGTTAAAAACCTCGCCGGTGAAATCAGTTAAGGATAAAATTCGGTCTAAGGGATAAAGAGCGCAACGCATTCTTTAAAACCCAAGATCTTCGAGCTCGAGGGCGCTTCGATTCTTATCAACCAAATACCTGCAGTAAGTCAGTATAAAACATAAATGAAAAAAAGAATGGGTTGTACCTTAGCAATGATGGCGTTCGAGCCTCAATAAATTTCAATTTCTTGCTCTAGGGACGCATCACGGTCCTTTATTCACTCGTTTGGATGTAGCCGAGAATGTCAGTTGTGGTCGCTACCTGATTGTTTACTTGTCTTTTGGCTTCTTTGATGTAGAGGGCATCGATGCTTGCGCACATATCGTGCACTGTAAACATCTCTCTTGCTGCATGATGCTCCCCATATACTGCTGTTTCTCTATCCTTGGTTGGAAATTACATCATTTGTAGAAGGGTCGATGGCACTACCCTCATACTGTGTATCCATGGCCTTCCAAGTAAAGCATTGTATCTCATGTCACATTCAATGACATGAAACTTGGTGTTTTTTATTACACCGTCCATGTTGATCGGGAGGATGATTTCCCGTTTTGTTGTTTCTCTCGCCATGTTGAATCCATTGATGACTCGTGAGGCGGGACAATCTGGTCCCGCAGTCCGAGCTGCTTCATCGCCCTCGAACTGATTATGTTGACCGAGCTACCTGGATCCACAAGCACACTTTTAATTTGAATTTTTCAAAAGAAAAGAAATTACCAGTGCGTCATTATGAGGCTGAGACAAGGTCTCGATGTCCTCTTCACTGAATGTGAGAGCATCCTCTTGTATGTAACTCCGAGTTTTCTTTTTCTTGGTGATGAATATTTTTGTATGTTTAACAACGGGTCCCTGTGGGGCATAGACCCCTCCAATGATCATGAGGATGACGTTTTTTGGTTCTTCTACTTTGTTCTTCCTATTTGCCTCACTTTCTTGAAATTGGATTTTATCTAGGTCGATGAGGAATTCTCGAATGTTCCCTTCGTCGATCAGACAAGCTACCTCTTCCTGAAGTTATCTGCCATCCTCGGTCTTGTGACCGTGAGTGCCATGATAATTACATGCCAAGTTAGGGTTCTTATGTGAAGGGTCTGATAGTATGGGTTTTTGCCACTTGGTATCTTTTATTTTACCTATGGCCGATATGATGATCGAGACATCGACGTTGAAGTTTTACTCAGATATCCAATATGCGTCTACTGGCCTAGTGTGCTTATTGAACCTGGATTTACTCATGAGTCCCCATGAATTTTGAACTCGATCTATCCTTCAATCACCTCGAAATGCATTACGCCTTGGGGCATTTCTTCGATCTTCTACATACAGCTGGTATCCTTTTTTTGTTTGGTCTAGACTCCCTTTCTGTAAACATTGTTCCTTTGTAAAGAGCTTGCTAGGATATACTGAGCCCGAGGGGGCTCCTAATTGGTCGTCTTCGACCCTGATCTTTGATTGGTACGTGTTGTACATATCAGCCTAAGTCACTGCAGGATATTCGATCAAATTTAAATTTAATTGCCTCAAAGCTACCGAGCTTCTTTCGCTCAAGCCTTGAGTGAAGGCCTGTACTACCCAGTCATTGGAGACTGGTGGTAATTCCTTTCGCTCCATATGAAAGTGACATACAAATTTTTTAGCATCTTTTTATCTCTATGTTTGATTTTGAAGACGTCGGACTTCCTGGTGGTGACCTTGATGGCACCAGTGTGTGCCCTCACAAAAGAATCTACCAACATGGCAAATGAATCTATTGAATTTGGGGGCAGGTTATGATACCACATCATAGCCCCCTTCGTCAGCGTTTTTCCAAATTTCTTCAACAGGACACACTCAGTTTCATCATCCTTGAAGTCAATCCCTTTTACAACACAAGTATAAGCGGTGATGTGCTTATTGGGGTCCTTGGTCCCGTTATACTTGGGGACATCAGGCATTCTGAATTTCTTGGGGATGGGCTTCGGAACCGCACACGGTGGGAATGGTTTCTGATCAACCCTCGAGTTATAAGTCTCCACTATTTTATCGTTATCCTCTATATTCTTTCTCCTAATTTAATTCTTTTGGAGAGGTCATCGAGCATCCTCATAATAGCTGGGTCTATTGTTGACCCGTTGTTACTCGACCTCTGTGGTGCCTGCTCGTCTCTAGGAGCCATTTCCGGTGCAGCTGTGCTTCCAGTATTTTGTTGATTTTGCAGTTGAGCAATAACCACTTGTTGTTCTTGCAAAATCTCAAGAATGACTTGACGGCTAACTTCTGTTTCCTCCCCGCGCACACTCTCGTTGGTATGAGAGCTCACATCGACATACACAGCATTGCGTGAGCCTATATCGATGGAGATTTGTGCTGGTGCCACCGCTGGGGTTTGCGGTGGTACACCAGCATCTGCGTCGTTCTCTCTATGAAGACCAATACCGTTATCTTAGTGTGCATTTGCTGAGTTACACAATTTTTACCTGAAATCAGAGATTCTTGGACAATAAAAAGTGTGAAGTATAACCTGTGTTTTCAGAATATTAGTACAAAAACAATCACTATTATCTTTAGCCCCATGGTGGGCGCCAAACTGTGTACCTTGAAAATATTATTTACAATTATATTTGATTTTGTGGTTCTAAAAATATGTAATTTATTTTTATACTAGTTGTTAGGCAATAGATGCTAAGTGTAAGTAAAGAGAGTAAGATATGCAAAACCAGTATGGTCGCAAGGCTGCAGACTCAAGGTCTAGCTAGGGCAACCAGCGATGAGCGATCGATGAAGAAGTGATGGTAATGAAGGCCTCTAAGATAGCCTTCTACGATTAATAATGGGCAGTAAATGAAGAACAATAAATGAATAATGAATGAACAAGCAATAAATATCTAAAATAATTGTTGGGCTCGTTTATGCAAGAGAAGTAGAGAATGTTCTATTATATTCAATAATGTATGTATTTAGTAAAAATCAATCCCTTTACAAATGACAAGGATCCCTTTATTAGGAGGGGAGATCCCAACACATTGGATGTCTAATAATGATAGGAAAATGCTATTGGTACAACTGTATAATGGCTTAGTACGGATTGATACTATTCTAGCGGACCTGGTCAGCTCTAACCACGTATTCTTGGGAGCTTTCCCGCCTTCCCATGATGATCATCGATTTGTATTGCTCCGAGATTGACCTTCGATGTGCTTCCTCTAGAGATGCACCTCGGGGCCATCCTTCAAATTCTACTTCGAGCTCCTCGAGGTTAGACATGGAGTGCTACAATAACTCCAAAGTCGAACTCTACTCATTTTGGCCGGATACAATAATGCTCTATTGTTAATCCTATTCACAAATCACAATCTAGTTACAAACTATTTTCTCATTAATTAATGTCTACTGTTACTATAAACCGTGTTCATTCTCTCTGCGAAGAAATAACATCTAAAATGTTTAAATTCATTATAATAGTGCATCTCATCTAAAATTAAGGAGTAGCCATTACAAAATTTAATACTTTGTTCATCCTTTCCGGTCTCTCCATCTTCTCTTTTACCTGTCATCAAAGTAATTGGTGTTAGTGTGAAGAAAAACAACTTCCCAAATTCCGGAAATTGCTTTCTTAGAGTAGAGAATTATGCTTCACTAGCCCAAGACTCACAACCACAATTGAAGAAGAATGAAGAAGAAAATATAGCTCCAAAAAATACTAGAACTAAGAAAGTGGAAGACTTACTTGAATAACTTGGAGAATACTTTATTAACTCAAGAAGACTTGGATTTTTTTGGATGATACAAATGTGGAGGAAGGGGTGGGTATATATAGGCTTTCCACCTCCTCAATGGACGGTCATGATCTATTTAATCCTACGGTGGAGATTCATCTTCTAGAATACTCCACACTTTTCTTACAAAATATCTAGATATTTTTATCACCTACACTAATCTAGAAATATCTCTCCTAACTTCTACAATATTCTACACTATTCTATAATTTTCCAAAAGTTACACTTTAATTTTAACACTCCCCTTTAAAGTGAACTTTTGGAGACAAGTCCAAGCTCGCCACGGAGATCCTCGAATGGTCCTTTGGAAAGAGACTTTGTAAAGATGTCTGAAACATTATCATTACTCCGAACCTCCAATGCTTCAATGGTACCATCTAGAACCTTCTCTTGGATGAAATGATGCGCAATCTCAATATGTTTTGTTCTTGCTTGACACACCGGATTAGTAGCCAACTTTATAGCGCTTTGATTGTCACCAAGAAGTTTTGTAAGCTTATGAATTGGTGAGAATACATCCCCAACAAGCCGACGAAGCCACGTGCATTCCTGAGCAGCAAGAGTAGAAGCCTTGTATTCCGCTTCAGTAGTAGAGAGCGAGAACGAGTCTTGCTTTTTACTGCACCAAGAAACACATGCTGAACCACAGGAGAATACATAACCGGAAGTTGATCTTCTATCATCTAAGTCACCTCCTAGATCAGCATCAGTGAACCCAAGTAGTGAAAAATCAGCTCCTTTCTTGTAAAGAAGTCCCATGTCATATGTTGAGTTCACGTATTTCAATATGCTCTTCGCCGCTTCAAAGTGAGGTTTCCGTGGCTCTTGCATATAGCGACTAACAAGTCCAACAGAAAATGAAATGACTGGCCTTGTAATAGTCAAGTAGATCAAGCTACCAACAAGAGCCCGATAAGGACGTGGATCTGGTAAAAGCTTTCCTTCATCACGCCTAATTTTTATGTTAGGCTCAAGAGGAGTAGAGCAATGTACTTGTGTTTATTCCAAACCTGTCCACAAGCTTCCTCGCATAGCTTTCTTGTGAAAGAAATATTCCATCTTTCACATATTTCACTTCCAAACCAAGAAAGTGAGTAAGCTCTCCCAAATCTTTCATTTCAAATCTGATCGAGAGTTCAGCTCGCAGGTTTGCAACCTCCTGTTCGTTATTACCTGTAATAATCATATCATCCACATATAGTAGCACAATCATGTGGAGCGTACCTTGCTTCTTCACGAACAGGCTAGAATCTGAGTCTGATGCAAGATAGCCACAAAATTGCAAGTATTCAGCAATCTTTCCGTACCATGCTCTGGGAGCTTGCTTGAGTCCATAAAGCGCTTTCTTCAGCTTGCATACATAGTCTGGATGAGTAGGAGAAATGTAGCCCAAAGGTTGTTCCATGTAGATATTCTTATCAATCTCGCCATACAGGAAAGCATTCTTCACGTCAAGCTGACATAGCTTCCACCCAAGTGATGCCGCCAAGGAGATCACAACTTGAACTGATGTCATCTTCGCCACTGGGCTAAAAGTCTCCTCATAGTCTTCTCCATAAACTTGAGAGAATCCTCGTGCAAACAGCCTTGCTTTATATCTATCAATGCTCCCATCTGCCTTCTTCTTTAGTTTATACACCCACTTGCAAGATACCGGCTTCACATCCTTGGGCTTTGGCACAAGATCCCAAGTTTCATTTTTCATAAGTGCGTGCATCTCCTCATTCATAGCTTCTTCCCATTCCTTAACACCTTTTGCTTCATTACAGGAAAAAGGCTCATTTTCATAAATAGGACCGGCACTGAAGCAATGATAGATGCTTACCATGTTTCCATCTCGGTAGCGAATAGGTTTGATGACTTTCCTTCCATATCGAGTTGTTCTTTGACCATTTGTCTCCTCCAGGTTGATATTTTCCCTTTGTTCATCCACGCGAGAAGTAACCTTGCTCCCCCTATCACCAGAATCACTTGCTTCGGAAGATGACGTACTATTATACGTCATTGGTGATGATGGCGATGATGAAATATTAGAGCAAGGAGCTGAAGAAGTCACCGGAAAACTTACGGGCATCTCTTCATGTTCTATAGCTGGTGAAGGAGCATCTCTAAGAACACCACCGGGACTGTAGTAGGAAGAGATTTCATCAAATACTACATCCCGAGATACTTTACACTTGCCTGTCTCGGGATCCATGCACTTCCAACCTTTCTTCCTTTCATCATAACCGATGAAGATGCACTTCCTTGCCTTAGCATCTAGTTTAGTTCTTTGTGAATCTGGAATGTGGACGTAGCAGATCGATCCAAAGACCTTAAAGTCTTTCACATTTGGCTTCTCGTTGTAGAGCATTTCGTACGGGGACTTCATATTAATCGGACTGAGTGGTACCCGATTAATCACATATGCCGCACAAGCCATACCTTCAGCCCAAAGAACTTTGGGCAAATGTTTAGCATATAACCAGCTCTTACATGTCTCAGTAAGATGTCGAATCTTCCTCTCAGCAATGCCATTTTGCTGAGAAGTGTCTGCACATGTGAGCTGCCTTCGTATTCCCTGCCTCGATCAGAATTGATTAAACTCCCGGGAAGTATATTCTCCCCCATTATCAGTCCTCAGCCGTTTTATCTTCCTCTGAAACTCACCTTCGACCTTCTCCTTGAACTCCAAAAATCTGGAAAATACTTCAGATTTTTGCACCACGAAATATACCCAAGTATATCGTGTGTAATCATCAACAAATACCACCATATAGCGATAACCAGAGAAGGTAGGTGTACGTGTAGGACCCATCACATCACTGTGAATGAGTTCTAGTGGTGCCTCATATCTTGTTTGGGATCTATCAAATGGAAGACGATGCGCCTTACCATATTGACACCCTTCGCATAATGTTCCACTACCAAAAGTAGTAATATGAGGCAAACCATCAACCAAATTTTTGTTTACCATGACTTTTAACTTATCCATATTAAGGTGTCCCAGTCTAGCATGCCAAAGTGATGCATTATCATTCGTGCTCATCTTGTCAACATAAGATGTAGATGCTGACAAAACAAATAAATCTTTAACTCGCTTACCGGTGTGGACGACATCTCCTTCCACCTTAGTGATATTTCGAAAGAACTTCACTCCATTTGGCCCAAACAGAACATAGTGCCCAGCATCCACAGCGTTAGCCACCGAGAAAAGATTCTTCCTCATTCCAGGTACATGATACACACTCTTCATAGTGATAGGATCTCCGCCATTGTTGAGAATTATTGTACCCTCCTTTTCTACCGGATAAACGGTATTATCCACGGTGAGAATAGCTTCGTTACCTTCATGTTTCTGAAGAGATGTGAACTTTGAGTCATCTCCGGTAAGGTGATGACCGCAACCAGAATCCACGATCCAGTCATCCTTGAAGTTGATGCTAGTGTAAGCATTTACCGAGGTAGTTTCCATTGAGAATCAACCACCCCAATTCTCTTCGGTTTGTTCTGCTTTATCAGCAACATTTCCTCCCTTTAGCTTCACCTTACAATTCTTCTTGATGTGTCCAGGCAAGTTACACCGATAGCATCGAATAGTGCTTCTTTTCCCGTTGGCACTCTTTGGTGGTTCTCCCCCTTCATCTTTTCTTCTCTCTCTTTCATTCTTCTTCTCTGGTCTATAGATATTCTTCTTTCCAGAGAATAAGGCGTCACCTTGAAAGGATAAGGAGACTCCAGTCATTTGTTTTGCTAGAGACTCTTGAGAAGAGAGAAGATTCTCAAACTCAACAAGGGAGGGTTGATTAGCCCACCCCTGAATAGAAGTGACAAAAGGAATATATTCTTTGTTTAATCCTCGAATAATATTCCTTTTCATTCGAGCCTCCGAAATAGGTTCCTCCAGATCAAGAGCAGAAATTTCCGAACAACAAATATTTTTAATTTTTAAGAAAAATTCGGAGATTGAGAGCTCACCTTGAGTAGTTCGTGCCAACTCATTCTCTAAGTATTGCAGCCGAGCAACGTTCTCCTTGTTAAGCAATGCACTTAGAGTATCCCAAATCTGAGATGCAGACTTACACTCAACAATGTGATCAAATAGATCGTGAGAGATTGATCTCTTCAACACGAATTCCGCCTTTGCGTTTGAAGTCCTCCACTTCTTTACGGCATCGGCATTAGTATCCGTGGGTGTAGGGGCAACCTTGTTGTCTCCACCAACAACCTCCCATAAATCTTCTCCAAGAAGATAAGATTCCATGCAAGACTTCCATACCTTGTAATTGGATTGATTAAGCACCTCAATTCCAAGGCCGACAACTCTTCCACTTGAATCCATTTTTGGAACGCCAACGAACTTCTTCACCAAGAGTGACTTGACAAGATTCCAAGCTAACACCCTTGTAGCTCTGATACCATGTGAAGAAAAACAACTTCCCAAATTCCGGAAATTGCTTTCTTAGAGTAGTGAATTATGCTTCACTAGCCCAAGACTCACAACCACAATTGAAGAAGAACGAAGAAGAAAATATAGCTCCAAAAAATACTAGAACTAAGAAAGTGGAAGACGTACTTGAATAACTTGGAGAATACTTTATTAACTCAAGAAGACTTGGATTTTTTTGGATGATACAAATGTGGAGGAAGGGGTGGGTATATATAGGCTTTCCACCTCCTCAATGGACGGTCATGATCTATTTAATCCTACGGTGGAGATTCATCTTCTAGAATACTCCACACTTTTCTTACAAAATATCTAGATATTTTTATCATCTACACTAATCTAGAAATATCTCTCCTAACTTCTATAATATGCTACACTATTCTATAATTTTTCAAAAATTACACTTTAATTTTAACAGTTAGGAGATGAAAGTAGGAAAAGATTAATAATATAAGAAACGTTTCTTGCGTACTATAACCCCACTTTTCCATGTACCTGCATCAACGAGGAACAACGAAAACAGGTTAAATTTGCCCATACACTAATCGAACTAGAGCAATTTTACCCCTATTAAACTTTTGGTTTATTTACCCCGTCGATACGAAAAAAAATCTTTTTTTTCACCCTTGATCCATTATGGAGCTACGGAGCTACAACAAGAGGGTAGTTTTAAGCTATAACCATAAGTTGAGTGATAAATATAGACCTTTTCTTCTTGAAGAATCTTAACACGTGGAATTAGCTCATTTTACATTGGAGCTCCGTTAATGATAAACGCAATTACAAGATTGTGTGTTATGGCAAAAGTATGAATGAACCAAAAAAAACAATAGAAGAAAAAATTAAACAATTGCAGACAATACATAAGTAAGTAAATTTGAATCTTTTCTCTAATACAAAAAAAAAAAATTAATAAAGTCCAAAAAGAAAAGAGAGGAGAAAAAGTCCCAACAAGTTGAAATGGTGAGGCACATATGTAGCTTGTCCTCTTCCTTTTTTGTTTCAATTATCTCGTTCTCATGGCCGCCTTGCTTCGCCGACAAATAGTAAACAATAATGTGAGAATCTCTAAAAGAGATGTTAATGTGGTGCATGTGACCATAATAACAATACACAGACACAGACCACAAAATTTACATATAAAACAAAGAGATCATACAACCCAGCATTGTACAGGGAATGACAGCCAATTTAGGAATTTATACTACATATATATTGGACCTTCAGACATTAACACTCCTAACACGTTTCTGTTTACTAGAGAAATTTGTAACCAAGTTCTTCTTTTTATGATAATTGTGTTGTTCGTATCAGCTAATACGCATCTCGATTGGTTCTGCGGAATACTATTAGGCTTGGATAAATGTATAGAAATCGATCACGTAGTATTTTTGCCTCCATTACTTGATGTATTACCAAATTAATCATTTTAAATTTATGTATACGGTTAAAACCGGGCCTACCCGATTTTACTATTTGACAGAGACCAGAGAGTTGCATCGGAGATCGGCCTCGTAGTGGATCTGACAAAAGCACGGGGATAAGGCACCGAGTTTGGGAATTGAGGTACCGATGGAGATCGTGGCCAGTGACGATCGAGACCAAACGAGACAGACAACGGGCAAGATCCATGAATTATAATGACGGAAATGCGAGATATCTGTGACTGGTCGAAGATCATGGCGGAAATATCGAAATAGATCAAATCAAGGGCGATTGTTTAAACTAATCATCGGATTTACTTCTGTAATTAGAATTGTACCATAGATATGATTCATCTACTATATAAAGAGGGTTCTAATCATCTTGTAACCATCTTACGTTCACACATATCAAAGCAATATAACATTTTTTGTCTAGATTATATTTGTGTTCATCAATTTTCTTATTTCTTAACTATTCGGGTACCGACCAGTTCGAGGGCACTCTAGCTCGATGGCTGAAATATGTTTCAAGACTGGTTTGCTTTATGTCATTATTAATTTCTATTACTAATTTTTATATTCATCAAATGGTATTAGGTAAAATCATGTGTCCTTTGGGTAAACAGTTTGGCGCACCCGTGGGACTAAAGATAACAGTAATTGCCTGGTGTTAATTCCCATAACGCACACTGCTTTATGCTTGTTCTTGTAAGTATCTTTGATTTCAAGAATCAACATGTCAAACTCTCAAGTAGCACTTACTCACACATACAACGACCTTGGTCTTCATGGCGAGAATGAAAACACAGTCGCCCGGGAAAACGGAGTACCTTCAGTAAACCCCGAAGGACCGCTGATAATAGAGTAAGTCGATGTCAGCTCCCATATTTCCATTAATAGTAATTTGGACATCGAACTTGAAAATATCATTCGCAGAGATGCTCGAGCAGTCGATCAGAACATATAGAGCAGTGGAGAAGATGGAATTAGCCTTCGAATGATATTTGATATGTTGCAGACTCAACAAGCTACGATAGCAAAACTTCAAATCAGAATCGAGCACCAAGAAGAATTGAGCTCGAAATATCACAAGAAGTTGTTCATAGAGGGGAACCTGTACCGGATAAATCAAACGCCAATGAATTGGCGACGACCCCTCCATTTTGAAAATGCTTGAAGATCTCACTAAACATATTGAATTAGGTGAAAAGAAAATCGAGTCTAATGACAAAAAGGTCAAAACGTACAACTCCAGGGTTGACCAAATACTGGGGGAACCACCGATTCTAAAGGGTTAGGATTTGAAGAAGTTCGTGCAGAAGCGATTCCCACCAAGTGCGGCTCTGAAGCCCATCCCGAAGAAATTTTGCATGCTAGAAATTCCTAAATACAATGGAACCACCGACCCTAATGAGCATGTTACTTCTTATACATGCGCAATAAAGGGAAATGACTTAGAAGATGATGAGATTGAATCTTTTCTACTGAAAAAGTTTGGAGAAACATTATGGAACGGGGTGATGATATGGTACCACAATTTGCCGCCCAATTCCATCAGTTCTTTTGCCATGCTTGCAGATTCCTTTATAAAGGCACATGTCGGAGCAATAAAGCTTGAGGGAAGTCAGACCTCTTCAAAGTGAGACAAAAGGACAATGAAATGTTAAGGGAATTTGAATCTCGATTCTAGATGGAATGCATGGACCTACCCCCCGGTCATAGATGATTGGGTTATTCAAGCCTTTGCTCAAGGTTTGAACGAACAAAGTTCTATTGCATCACAACAACTAAAGTAGAGTTTACTTGAATATCCACCTGTGTCCTCGGCCAATGTACATAATCGATACCACTCGAAGATCAGGGTCGAGGATGATCAATTGGGAACCCCTTCTAGTTCTGTCTACTCAAATCGGCCCGTCAGCAAATTCAAAGGGGCATCGACAAATAACCCTAATCAAATAGAGATCGGTGTGAGCATGTGATTTTTGCCCTGTTAAGTCGACTCCTATAAGACTCTCAGGTTTAGGATTTTTATTTTAATATTTGTTTTAGGATTTAATTTTAGAATTTAATTTTAGGATATAATTGTGTGTGCCAGTGTGTTTTCATTAATGCATGCTTAATATAAATTAGGATTTAATTTCATGTTTTTTGCTAAAATAATTGTTAATCAGGGTTATTTTACAAATATAAAATTCAAAAAAAATTTTAAGTAGTATTTCTGGAGTTTTAATCATTTTGTTTAATTTTAATTAGTTGCATCTTATTGTTTGAGTTGCATAAATAGACAAGTATTGGGTTAATTAGGATTTTAAAAATGTAATTAGGAATTAAATAAAAATAAAAGGAGAAGAAAACAAAATAAAAAGCATATATATAACCACCCAGGCTGGCCACAATTGGGCCAGACCTGGGTGGCCCAAATATTTTGAACCTGTAACACACCCATGCCCAGCCCAAAATAAGGTCCCTGACCCAATCTACACGCAAACACCCCAAACGACACCATTTCAGGGCCAAGCCATCACAGTCGTTGATCAACAGACCATCCAACGGCCCTGAAACCCTCACCCAAATTAAATATATATGTCCAAACGTTTGTATTGACTCAGAGACAAAACTCATCACCCTCCTCGTGCGAAACACTCCCGTTGTAACACCACCCCCTTCCGCCATATGACCGCCTGACCACCCAGCAACCACCCTAACGCCACCACCGGAAATCGCCTCACGGCGGCAGCTGGCCACCAAATCGTCTCAAATTTACACCACAAGACCACCAAGACCCCCTCTTTCCTGTCCTGTGATCAGTTTTCCTCGAATAAGTCCCGGTCTTCTTGAATATCCAAAAGAAGACTCTTCGGAACCATAATCTCCGACAACCTTACCCCAAACGACCCCAGAATTACACCATGGAAACCCCTCGTCTCCCTCATCCCAAATCACTGACTCACAACTTCGAATCTTACCCCAACATCTTGAATATTCAATTTTGTGGACGCCGCCCACGACGGCGCCACTTCCAAACGGTCTCAGGCTCACATCTCTGCACCCCTTGACCCCGTCTCCTTGTTCCTACCATCAACCAAGCTCGAATCACTCCCTTGTTCTTCGAATTCCAAATCAAAATTGGCCTAGAACCCTAATCGGCAGAATCTTAAGGTACCTTTTGTTCTAGGGTTCTAATCACCTTTAGTGCTGTGTTTTGGTGACAGAAAACACAATATTAAAGGAGATTTAACTGCAGATGAGGCCAAGAGGTTCGTCAATCAAATTCAAAATTAAAGGTATTTGGTTTTTACCTATACGACTAATTGTGCATGAATCCATTTCTCGTCTAAGTTGTAACTTCCATGGTTTGTTTTCAATTTCATTCTTCTGCGTTTTGCCATATAGCTTAGGTTCACTGAGCATGAAAATAGGTTCGACTTGAGTACATGCCACTTATCGATCTGCTGTGAACTGTTTCTAGAAGTCTTGCTTTGGTCGTTAAAGTGTTTGGTTCAGTCCCTTTCCTCCTCTATTTGTTATTTCTGTTGATGGTATGGCCCAATTAATATTGCTCACTGAGGCCTCATGGCTCGTTGAGTTTGGGCTGGGAATTGTAAGTTTGGGCCAGAATATGCATGCCCAGGGGAGTTGGGTTGGGGTTTGGGGTCGAATTGACCCAATGATTTATAGAACTTGTGAGTTCAGTGTAAAGGACAAGTTTATTAAGGGAAATTTAGATAATAATGGAATACAAACCTCCAGAATCTTCTAGTGGGAAGATCAAAATGAAGTTTTCAAATATTTGAGCAGAAAACTTGGACCTCAAGTTAAAAACAAAAAGACCATATTGCAAAATAGGCTTAAAGGTTGCCCTACTTACTTCAACTATAAAAAGGGACCTATTCTGGCCTTGAAAGGGGGCTAGAAAAAACCAGAGAAAAACATATACATGAATAGTAAAATTAATCGCTACTGTTCCATTGGTTTTGCCAATTAGTGGTGCTTTCAAGCTAAGGAATAATCAATAGTTCATTGAAGGCTTAGAGTTTACTGCTATTAGATGTTTGCTCTTTTGGTTTGGACATTACTATTTTGGTCTTTTTTCCTTGCTGAATCTTCTATGTTAAATTGCTGGGCCCGGATTCACGTTGGTTGTCTTATTGTTGATTCCTGCTGCAATTGCTGACTACTCACACACCCTTTTTCATCTTTGCATTTTCCAGGTATTTTTCTAATCTATGTGAACTGTACAGTTGAGAAAAACTTGAAGCAATACAAGCTATTCCAATTTGAGCCTCCTTTATTTCATCGTTGTTTTTTTACATCATGTATTAATTATGTAGCAATGATGGTTGTTTAAGTTAAATATATGAGGTGTAAACTCAGTTCCTTTACTGCTTGATGATAGGAGGGATGTAATTTTAAGTATTGTTTTGGACTAGGACTTGTGTGTTAGTCCCACTACATCTGTAGGTTGGGTCCTGTTGTTAAGCTTAATTTGTCGTAATTTATAAGTTGATATTTGGCCTGTTGAGACTCGACATTAGGTTGGGTTTAACGGTGCACTGCATCCCCTGAAGGTGCATATATGGGGGCCATGGTGTCAAATGAGTTGGCCATTTCACGTACAGCGTCGCTCCAACTGAAGTTTGAGGTTCAACGTGCCTTTTTTTACTCACAATTGATTTTCTAGTTTCATTTTAAATTTTCAAGTGTTGGCAAGTGTCTTAGCGAATGGAATTCTTAAGTCCCGTTGTACATGAATACCTGGCATAGCAAAATAAATATAGGCTTACATGCTTACACGTTAAAACTGGTATTGATTGAAGCCAACATAAGTTGGTGACCTGATATTAGGTCCATGATCCTTACTTTGGGCCCCAGTATCATTTGGGCTCACTAAACGTACGGGAACATAGATCTAGTCCTCACAAGGTGATAATAAACTACTGGGCTCATTGGGTCCAGGTCTGAGGGGTCACTGCTTTTAATTTTCAGTTGTAGTAATGAAATTCCTATAGAATAGACAGAAAAATGCCACTGAGCAAATTTTCGAGGCTTTCATAAATTAAACGCATATTCATTTTTTGCGCGCTAGTTACATAATTTACTTCTCTTAATACGGATGCACATTTATGTGACCCAAATCTAAATCTCAATGAAGTTGGATTATGTCAAGATCCACGGGTGCATTTATGTGACGTGGTTTAAGCTAACGACGTTGCAATTCTCATTAAAATAACAATAAAAGCAGTTTAAAGTTAAAAAACACATAAGTCAAAACATGTTCTAAAATAAGATAATGTTGGCCAAATATAACAGTCGAGCGACCGTGCTAGAACCACGGAACTCGGGAATGCCTAACACATTCTCCCGGGTTAACAAAATTCCTTAATCGAATTTCTGGTTTGCGGACTGTTATATAAAGTCATTCTTTCCTCGATTTGGGATTCTAACCGGTGACTTGGGACACCATAAATCTCCCATGTGGAGACTCTGAAACTCTCTTAAATAAATGAATCCCGTTTCAACTGTCCTTAAATTGGAAAAACACCCTTATCTACGCCCTTCGCCGGGTTGTAGTAGCCAAAAGGAGGTGTGACAGCTCTGGCGACTCTGCTGGGAGCTGCTACCCAGAATCTATGGTTCAGGGTTCCAGAATTCGAGCTTGCAAATAACTGTTATATTTGGCTTCTTCTGATTTGCTTACATGTTCTGTGTTAAATACCACATGTTTTACCGCTTTGATATTATCTGAACTGTATATATAAACTGCTACGAAACCCTTCACTTCTCACCTCCAGGGATGTTCTTACTGGTTGAGACTCCCTACTGAGTTAGTGTCATACCTTGAAACAAGAAAGAGGCTGGACAAGTTACTAAGTCGGATGGCCTTTTGGTTCCCGATACGTAGCCCCCTCCTTGACTCGAGTCGTCCGCTCGGGTACACAGTCTAGACCCTGTACCGAGGTTCTAAACTTAGTATAACAAAACATCATGCCGGATCCCTATTAGGAACATTTATTTGCATCATATATTTGACTTAGGGGGCTCAACACAAGGGTTGGGTCCGTCTAGGACAGGTGCCCCGAAATAAAAGATCCTCCTGATGCATTTTACGTGCTACTTGTGCGTTAATTTGCCTTAGATTCGCATGTTGACCGGCTTGAAAGCAAAGAGAGTAAATTGAAAATAGGCAATGCTAGGGTGATCACCCGTAAAACCAATGCTTAAAATAGCGCCGAAATGCCGCTGGATTTTTGAGAAAAAAGAGAAAAAGGAAAATAAAATAAAAAAGAAAAAAGGAAAAGATATAAAACACAAAATAAAATGAGGTAATTTAAAGTTTTTGATAAATTATTTTGCCCGAACTACGCCGGTTTGATTCTTGACAAAAGCAAGATACGTACGCAACCCCAATCGGGTATAACCTCCCTTTTGTAAAAAAATAGCCAAAACAAGAAAAACAAGTGTCCGTTTTATTCATTTTTCTTTCAAAATAAACCCGGTGATGCCATTATTGCCGAATATAGCCAAACGTTACCGCAAGGGATGACGAAAGGCTGATTCCACACAAATGTCCACCTAAATCTTGTTTTGGCCGGCGAGCGAGCACAGTCTGAAAAACCTTCTCTCCAAAGTGTTGCAAGGCCGTATTCGCAAAGCTGGTCCTTTTGTTTTTAAGAAATAGATTTCATAAAATGTCGGTTTCATACTTTTGAGAATACTAATTCACCTTAATAAATGTGCAGAATGAGCACGATAATGAACAAAATTTCCTTGGAGTTGCGACTGTGGTGGAATGATCTCGGGGAAACAGGGCAGAAAAGGCTCAATGCACATTAGGGAGGTCTCACTGGTTCACTGAAAATTAGTCCCAGGGAGGACATCATAAAGGCCTTAATCACATTCTGGGACCCTGCCCACAATGTCTTCCACTTCTCTGATTATGAGCTTACCCCGACATTAGAGGAAATGACCGAATATATCGGGACCCATACAACCCCTTTGAGACACCAACACCTAATTGCGCCACGAGCCCTCGCCGTGCACAAGTTCTTGGCTCTTTAAAAATCAGTAGGAAAGTTCACAACCCAAACTTATTAGCTGGCTTCTGCACTCCACAGTTCATATATCAGAGGTACAGGCATATAGGGGGATTCAATAAACCGGATAATTTTATTTGTAGCAAAGGGAACCAACTCAAATGGGAGGAGCACCAATGTTTTGCATTCATGGTATTTTTCTTGGGTATTCTGGTGTTTCCGTGGAAGGACGGAAATATCGACATACAGATAGCCGGGGTTGTCAGCACTCTAATGACTCAGGCAAAGAGCACCCTGACTCCTATGATCTTATCCAAGATCTTTCGGGCTCTCACCACATGTAAAGCGGGAGGAGACTTATTTGAAGGGTGTAACCTACTGTTACAGATATGGATGATTGAGCACCTATGCCACTGACCTCGGTTCATGAATTATGGGTCACCGGCAAGGAGTCGCATAAAAGAGTTCTACAACAGGGTTGATGGATTTAGGCTACCCGAAGGTGTTACGGAATGCGTGTCACACTCTAGGTTATTACTCCAAATCAAATAGAATGGACATTCGTGTGGCTCCTAGTAGATGAAATTGTGTATATGCCAGCCACCGGGACTCATTTCCTTTTGATGGGCCTCCGAAGTATTCAACCCTATGGGCCATACCGAGTGTTGAGGATATTACCTGATAGTTGATATTCTGGTACGGGACGTATCTAAAGGCGAGGTTTCACCTAGATACACTGCCTGGTATAGAAGAGAGATAGAGCCTGGGAGGCTAGCTAAAAGACCACATCTCCAAGAATTTGTTGAAACGTCACAAGAACAATGGGATTGGCTAGCCAAGGAAAATGAATGCTGAGCTACCATAGGAAGATTAGAAAGGAAAGTCCAAGAACTACAATTTGAAAACGATTTGCAAGTCGTAGCAGATGAGGGAGAAAATAAAATACTAACTAAAGAAAATGAGGTGCTACGAGCCCAAATCCAAAAGATGCAAGCTGCCGCAGAGTATCCCGCCAGGAGCGCAAAGGATGAAAAACTCATAGACAATTTGAGACAAAAGGTAACCGAATATGGTTTCGACCTGAATAAGGCTGAAAGTGAGTTGTCTAGGGTCCGAAGACAATTAGCTAATCATGTGGAGGAACGGGCCCGTATCATTGAGCAACTGAAGGAAAAGCAGGACAATGAGATTGCTGGGATAAAGCGGAGGGCTATCAAGCAAGTTGGGGACCTCAAAGCCGAAAGAGAACATTGCTATGCAATATAGCAAAGTTGGAGATAGATTTGAGGTGATTCCAGGAACTGAACCGGTAGTCGAGCGAACTCTAGAGGCGAGGACTGAACAAATTAGGCGCCTATTGCAAGAAAAGGGTGTTATCAGGGAAAGAGCACGGGCAATTGCAGACTACATTACCACGAACTGCAACCATTGTGAGGACATGAAAAGATCTATGTTTTTCTCCACTGCCATGACATTTGTCCGTCAAGTGATGGAAGATATCCACCATCTCCTAGGGAGTTTGGCGCACAAGCCAGCGGCAAGGCCGAACGATGCCCCGCGAGGCTTAGGAGCACTTGAGGCATTAATGTACTCCTAAAAGATTGTACTATCAATTTATTGACTTTCAAAGTCTGTTAATTTAACTGAGTCTGTATTTTCTTTATGCATAGTTAATTTTTGTTCGAGTCTGTAGTTCATTTGTCAGCATTTGTTTAATTTGTCACCTTTCAAGTCTTTGTAATTACAGTTTGGTCTAAAATGTTTCCCAAACATGTGATGTTCCAAGAACTACGCTCGGTCTGGTTCATGCGTGGTCATGATACGTAGGAAATCTACATAGAATTCGACCATAATTGAATAAAATTGGTAATTGAATGACGCAACAAAACAAAAACCGGGATGACGCAAGCAACCAACGCATGTAGGAACCAATTGTGCATACATACCCAATGTGTGGCCACTTGTGTGTCAAGAATCAAACCACTAATGAGTCTTTGGCGTTGTGATTCCAGTTCCAAATTAGACAAGACTGGTGCTCGCAGGCATTCTGGAAACTCACTCCTACAATACGCAGTCAACAAGCAAACAAGTCATGGCCAACCAAGAAGCTGATGTCAGCATTATTGACCCCTCGAAGGAGCCAGAGGAATTGGACGTTAATTCTATGAATGAGGAGATGTATAAGCTTAAACACCAAATGGGCGAGATGTACCAGGCATGGGCAAGAGGACAGCTACCCCCGGCCTATCCCGCAACCGCCACTGGCTCAAGCACCTGACTCCGTCACTTATCCGCCCCCAAGTTTTCCTATATACCCACAGTATCAAGGTGCTACCTCTCAGCCACCAGCCCCATTAGCCAAAGTCACTCTTCACTCTCTCCCGCCAATCGCTCCTATCTATGTGGCACCTCCGCCTCCTGCGTTGCATAGGTCGTCCAATGAACCGCTGCTTCAAGCCTATGACCCTCAATATTATCCCCCAGAACCTGCCCACAAAGCCCAAGAGCCTCACTCTTATGCTCCTCGTCCTGAAATCCCAATGAGAGTTGAAAAGCCGATCAAAGATTCCGAACAGGAGGAAATTCTCAGAAAGGTCCGGAGTCTAGAATAATCATTCAGGGCCATGAGGGGATTAGGCGGCCAGGTGAGCGTGGCCTTCAAATATCTTTGTTATTCCCGGACGTACAGTTGCCTCCAGGTTTCAAAATGCCCAAATTTGACTTATACGACGGTCATGGCAATCCAGTCGCGCATTTGAGAGGGTTTTGCAGTAAAATGAGGGGAGCAGGAGGAAAAGACGAACTGCTAATGGCGTACTTTAGCCAGAGTTTGAGTGAATCAGCATTAGAGTGGTATACTCGACAGGACCCCAACCGATGGTACACCTAGGAGGACTTGGCGCAAGCATTTGCAGACCATTTTCTATATAATCTCGAGATTGTCCCAGATCGTCTATCTCTGACAAAGTTGGAGAAACACAATGAAAGTTTCAGGGAATACGATTTCCGTTGGAGGGAACAAGCACCCAGAGTTGATCCTCCCATGAAGGAGAGTAAGATGGTTGACTATTTTCTACAAGCTCTGGAACCTACCTACTTTGGGCATTTGGAGTCGGCGGTAGGGAAATCTTTTAATGAAGTGGTCAAGATGGGAAGCATGATTGAGGAAGGTCTCAAATCCAATAAAATCATGAGTTACTCAGCAATTAAAGCAACTACTCAAGCCATCCAGGGTGGAGCTGGGGAGCTTTAAAAATAAGAAAGAGGAAGTAGCGATAGTGGAGTCAGGAACCTGGGCCGGACCTTGGGCTCCATCTCATTACGGCCAGCCCCATCCCCACATCCAGACATACCCACACCCTCTATATGGCCCACCGCAACATTACTATCCACCACCAGAACCTAGTTTCTCAGTCCATCATGCACAGGCATATACCCAACCCTCTACACAATGGCATGCGCCACCCCCTCAAAACACGTATCCAAATCCACAAAATCAATACCCGCCTCCAAGAGCTTACCACCAAAACCCCGAGGCCCACCTTCCGAGGCAATCCAGCCATGAGAAATGAGAGGGTGCAGAAAAAGAAGACTTTCACTCCGTTGGGAGAATCTTACACTAGTATGTTCCACCGGCTGCGACAACTGGATATGTTAAGACCAATTGAGGCGAAGATGCCAAATCCTCCCTCAAAGAATTTAGATTATTCGGTCAGCTGTGAATACTATTCTGGTGCACTAGGGCATGACACCAAAAAATGTTGCCATTTAAAGAACGCCATTCAAGAACTTATTGACTCTCACAAGATCGAGGCGCAGACTCCGGAGGTACCCAATATTAACCAAAACCCACTGCCAACCCATCGGGAAACCAACATGATTGAAATTGAAGAAAGATGGGGGGAGTTTAGAAAGCCTTCACAAACGGTAATGATGATCAAAGCTAGTGAGCCAACCAATGTCGCAAGCAGTAGGAAGCTGGCAACCAGGGCAAAGGAAGGCAATAAAACTGTTGTAGCGCAGGGGAACTCAGCATGTGCAGTCGCACCAAAGTGAGAACATGCAAAGGTAACAGTATAGAGGGCGGCTAAAGAACCCGTCGTGGTTGTGGAAGGCGTCCGCATAGGGCCAGTTATTGTGAAACCAGTAATCCAGCCACCAATCATCAACAATAAAGTCGTTCCTTGGAGATATGAACAAGCTATAGTGACGTACAAAGGGAAAAAATTTAGGGAGGAAGTATGTGAAGCACTAGGCTTAACACGATCAGGAACGTACTTTTCCCCAGAAGAGCTGAGAAAGGGCAGAATCTCTAAAGATAACTTGGAACTAGTGAAGAAAGCTGTATCAGAAGAAGAGGCAGAAGAATTCTTGAAGAAAATGAAAATGCAAGATTACTCCATCATAGAACATTTGAGGAAAACACCAACCCAGATCTCTTTGTTATCCTTACTAATTCACTCAGATGAGCACCGCCATGTGTTGATGAAGATTTTGAATGAAGCTCATGTCCCAGATAAGATAACGGTGAACCACTTGGAAAATATTGAAAACAAGATATTCGAGGTAAACCGGGTCACATTCTCCAATGATGAATTGCCTATGGAGGGCATGGAGCACAACCGGGCCCTTTATCTAATGGTGAAATGTGAAGATGCCGTGGTCACTCGAGTTTTGGTCGACAACGGGTCCAGTGCAAACATTTTTCCGTTATCCACATTGGCCAAGCTGAATTTGGAAAATAAAAGGGTCCGCAAGAATAGCATTTGTGTTCGAGGCTTCAACGCCGGAGGTAAAGACAGCGTTGGGGATATAGTGCTAGAAGTAACTATAGGGCCCGTCGAGTTCATAATGGAATTCCAAGTGTTGGATGTATCAGTCTACTATAATCTGCTATTGGGCAGACCCTGGATTCATGCAGCCAAAGAACTACCATCTACACTGCACCAGATGGTCAAATTTGAGTGGGACAGGGCAAGAGATTGTCGTGCATAGAGAAGATAATCAGTGTAACTTGGGTGATGCGATCGTGCCTCTCATTGAATCTGAGGACAACAAAGGGCCATGGGTTTACCAAGTTTTTGATACGGTGTCAGTCCAAAAGATCTCAGAAGGTGAAAGTATTGTAACCCCAAAGATAACAACTACATCCGTCATTGTAGCTTCAGAAATATTGAGAAATGGCTTTGTACTCGGCTGAGGGTTGGGAGCTTCTCTGCAAGGCATTGCACAACCAGTGTCCCTTCCCAAGAATCTAGACACTTTTGGTCTAGGGTTCAAACCCACAGCCGCAGACATAAGGCGATCCAGAAAGCTGAGACTGAAGGCATGGGCCCTCCCGAAGCCTATCCCAAGGTTGTCTAAATCATTTGTCAAATCCAGTAATGGCCCCAGACCCAAGATTTCCAGCCCGCTGATCAATGCGGACGGAGATCTTGATAAGGGGTTAGCAAGACTATTCAATGAGGTGAATATGGTAGAGGCAGGAGAAGGATCAACGGGTCAGATGTGCAGTTCGTGGGAGCACGCGCGAAAATCAATAACTGGGAAGCCACTCCTCTTCCCACTCGCAGGGAGTCGTGGTAGTCGGCTTTGATTTTCCTTTCAGTATAGCTTATTAGCGTCATTCAGTTATTATTTCCGTCCGTTTAGATGTACAAACTCTGTTATCTTTGATTCTAATGAAAAGCAATTTTCCTTTCAGCAATGCTGATAGTTTCCATTTCTTTTTAATTTTCTTTCTGTTCTCTTTTTGTACAGTTATTTGTATGCTGGTTCCACTGATCTGACATGCATAAGGACTCCTCGGCCCAATCTTTACAATAAACCTAGTTCAGAAATGATCATTCAGGAAATAGACCACGAGGATAAACCCGGGTACGATGAGGAAGGGGCATGGGATGAGATTAGTAAAGAAATGACCCAATTCGAAGAGAAACCTAAACCAAACCTGAATGATACAGAAGTAATCAATCTAGGAAGCCTAGATAATATCACAGAAACAAAAATAAGTGTCCATCTGGGGCCCCAGCTTAGGGAGGAAATAATCGAAGTATTGCCGGAGTACAAGGATGTATTTGCATGGTCCTACGACGACATGCCTGGATTGAGCACCGATTTGGAAGTCCACAAATTACCTACTGACCCAGCCTGCATTCCCGTCAAATAAAAGTTGAGAAATTTTAAAGCCGATGTGAGCGTGAAAATCAAAGAAGAGGTGACTAAGAAGTTTGAGGCAAAAGTTATCCGAGTCACACGATATCCCACCTGGTTAGCTAATGTCGTGCATGTACCAAAGAAAGATGGTAAAACCAGTGTATGCATTGATTACCGTGACCTCAACAAAGCAATTCCAAAAGACAACTTCCCCCTGCCAAACATCCACATATTCATTGACAATTGCGCAAACCATGAGATCGGGTCATTCGCGGATTGTTATGCAGGCTACCACCAGATCTTAATGGATGAAGAAGATGCGGAGAAAACAGCATTTATCACACCGTGGGGGACATACTGCTATAGGGTCATGCCTTTTGGTTTGAAAAAATGTTGTGGCAACATACATGAGGGCAATAACAACCATTTTCAACGATATGATGCATAAAGAAATCGAGGTCTCTGTGGACGATGTGATTGTGAAGTCCAGAAAGTAATCTGATCATGTCAAAGATCTGAGGAAATTCTTCCAGAGGCTCCGCAAGTATGATCTCAAACTCAACCCGGCAAAATGTGCATTTTGGGTTCCCTCGGGAAAGTTGTTAGGGTTCATATTCAGCCGCCGAGGCATCGAGTTGGACCCATCAAAAATCAAAGTTATACAGGAGTTACCGCTACCCAGAAACAAAAAAGAAGTAATGAGTCTATTGGGAAGGCTTAATTACATCAGTCGATTGATCGCCCAGCTCACGACCATCTGCGAGCCCATCTTTAAGCTGCTAAAGAAGGACGTTGCAGTGAAATGGACAGGAGAGTGCCAGGAAGCTTTTGATAAGATAAAAGGATATTTGTCAAACCCGCCAGTACTGGTCCCGCCAGAACCAGGAAGGCCTCTGATCTTATATTTGACAGTCCTGGACAATTCATTCGGGTGTTTGTTGGGTCAACACGATGTTACTGGGAGAAAAGAGCAAGCCATATACTACCTCAGCAAGAAATTTACGGCCTATGAGGTAAAGTACACTCATCTTGAAAGGACATGTTCTGCTTTAACATGGGTAGCCCATAAGTTGAAGCATTACTTGTCATAATACACCACTTATCTCATCTCATGACTCGACCCATTGAAATACATTTTCCAAAAGCCCATGCCCACAGGGAGGCTCGGAAAATGGCAAATCTTGCTTACTGAATTCGACATCATCTACATAACTAGGACTACTATGAAGGCACAGGCATTGGCAGACCATTTAGCAGAGAGTTCCATAGATGAAAAATATGAACCCTTGAACATATATTTTCCGGACGAGGAAGTGATACACGACAATGAAATGGAACAAGACGAAAAGTTGAGGTGGAAATTGTTCTTTGATAGGGCTGCCAACAAGAAAGGCATCGGGATAAAAGCGGTACTCATTTCTAAAGAAGGGCGTCATTACCCGGTCACGGCTCAACTCCGTTTCTATTGCACCAACAACATGGTTGAGTATAAGGCATGCATTTTGGGTTTGAGATTAGCACCATACATGGGTGTCCAGGATGCCTTGGTCTTGGGGGATCGGACCTTTTGGTACACCATATCCAAGGGGAATGGGAGACAAGAGACTTAAAACTCATACCTTATCAGCAATACTTGCATGATCTTTGACAGCGATTCCGGTCAATAGAGTTTAGGCACATTCCCAGAATTCACAATGAGGTTGCCGATACCCTGGCTACTTTGTCATCGATGTTACATCACTTAGACAAGGCTTATGTTGACCCAATACATATCTGGGTCCATGACCAACATGCTTATTGAAACATGATGGAAGAAGAGCTCGACGGCGAGCCTTGGTTCCACGACATTGAGGAATATATCAGGAAAGGTGTGTACCCGACGCAAGCCACGGGCGACCAGAAAAGAACAATCTGTCGTATGTCAAGTGGGTTCTTCCTCAGTGGAGGGGTATTATACAAGAGAATGCAAGATCTAGGTTTGTTAAGATGCGTAGACGCTCGGCAGGCGACGAGCATCAAGAATGAGGTGCATGTTGGCGTCTGCGAGCCGCACATGAGTGGATATGTGTTGCCAAAGAAGATTCTCCAGGCAGGGTATTATTGGCTACTATGGAATGGGATTGTATCATCTTTGTGCGCAAATTCCACCAGTTTCAGGTACACGGAGACCTAATTCACTCTCCCCCGTCTGAACTGCAAACAATGTCAGCACCTTGTCCTTTCGTTGCTCGGGGCATGGATGTGATCAGACCCATCAAACCAGCAGCTTCCAATGGAAAGATATTTATCCTGGTTGCCAATGACTATTTCACCAAGTGGGTTGAAGCCAAAACTTTCAAGCCATTAACCAAGAAGGTTGTGGTCGATTTCGTGCACACAAACATTATTTGTCGGTTCGGGATCCCCAAGACGCTCATCACCGAAAATGGGGAAAATCTCAACAGTCACCTAATGAGAAAGGTATGTCAGCAGTTCAATATCACACATCGAAACCCTACCCCGTACCGCCCCAAGGAGAATAGAGCGGTTGAGGCAGAAAATAAGAACAGAAAGAAGATACTTCGTAAAATGGTGGAAGGATCCAGGCAGTGGCATGAGAAGCTGCCTTTTGCACTGTTAGGTTATCGCACCAATGTCCGCACTTCAGTGGGGGCTACTCCATAATTGTTAGTGTATGTAACAGAGGCAGTGATCCCGACCGAGGTTGAAATCCCCGCTCTTCGGATCATGGCCGAAGCAGGAATCGACGATGAAGAATGGGTCAAAGCTTGTTTGAACAATTAAGTCTGATTGAAGAGAAACGATTGGCGGCGGTCTGTCCTGGCCAGTTGTATCAACAAAGAATGGCCAGGGCATATCATAAGAAGGTGCGCCCCAGAAAGTTTGAAGTAGGTCAATTGGTACTAAAGCGCATCCATTCTCACCAGGCCGAGGCGAAAGGCAAGTTTGCTCCAAACTGGCAAGGGCCATTCATTGTATCAAGAGTGTTGTCCAATGGAGCATTGTATCTGATGGACGTGGAAGGGAAATGTGCGGAAATAGATATCACCGCGGATGCTGTCAAAAGATATTATGTATGATTTTCTTTAGAACATTGTTTATACTTGACATTTGTCTATACTTGGCACATTTGGAAGATTGAAATGACGAAGGCATTTTATTCTGCTACCTAAACACTTTATCTTTTGCTAACCCCTTTTGAGTTTTAATTATTTTCTTTCATACCCCTCTTTTGGAATCGGCAACAAAAGTCAGAAATGCAAATGCAAGGAGGAAGTGAAAAGAAAAGAACGCAAATAATGAAAAAAAAAAAGAAAACAAAAGAAAAGAAAAAGAAAAGAAAAACAACAAAAGAAAAGAGAAAGGAGAAAAGAAAAAAAAGGTAGAAAAAGGAAGAAAACAAACAAAGGAAAGAAAAGGAAGAAAAAAACAACAGAAAGGAAAAGGGGAGAAGAAAAACAAGGGATCGTTTATGAACTACGTTTGGCTTGATTTCTTTTAGAGGACACGTAGGCAGCCTCACGGTTCATTCTCATCAAAATAAAAATCCAAAAGTCCCCAAGCAAGAAACTGGGGCGTGTATGTTATAAGAATATGATTCCGAAAGTTGTAAACAAACCCATTTGGGTTATTTCGAGCCTTTGATACCCTTTCTTTCTAACCCTATCCAAAAGCCTACGTTATGGTCCAAAGAAAGACCTTCTGATTAGTCTTCCAAAATGCCGAGCCGAGCAAGTAGAGGGTATTCATGTCAGGGACAGCACTTTGAGCCAGACAAGAGAGAAAATAAAATGAGAGAGTCTTATCGGTGAAAACCCTCACGAGAACCATAAGGCGACGAGAGTTTGAGAGAAAATAAAATGAGAGAGTCCTATCGGTGAAAACCTTCATAGGCACCGTGAGGCGAAGGTAAGGCAAAAGCAAAAGCAAAAAGGGATTATTGATGGAAGAACACTATAGAGCAGGTCGGCCTAGGGTTTTGTCGAAAGAAGTGGTCTAGAAGGGTGACAACAACAAGAGCACGGTGACGAAAGGTCAGTCGTCAAAAAGGATTAGGTCGACCAAGCCGAAGTGCATGTCATGATCATGAAAACCAGTTGTTCCTCTTTATATAAGTCTCCATTCTTCTCTTTTCAAATAGTCAGCGAGTCTGGAATTCTTTACCCTAAATACCATTTAGAGTCTTTGCATTTCATCTTTCTCGAATCTATAGAGTTTTTGTTTAGGCAAGCGAGAGGAATTTCAATGCCAATTGTCAACTCCCAAAGGGACAAAGTGCACAATACCAAAGGCGTAACAAAGATAACAACTGTGGAACGACAAAGGAAAGGATTCATAAAAATTGTAATTCATGGAAAAATAAAAAGAATCGTCAAAGCGAAGGAATACCACCCAGAAAAGGTATGCAAATGAAACCACAAAGATTCGGATGGAACGTAAAGTAGGCACAA
Organism: Nicotiana benthamiana; assembly: GCA_034376525.1. NCBI lineage: Eukaryota > Viridiplantae > Streptophyta > Magnoliopsida > Solanales > Solanaceae > Nicotiana > Nicotiana benthamiana. The sequence continues at coordinate 106,997,038 of CM067332.1, read as the reverse complement.
CACGAAAACGGAAAGGGTCGCAAGGTTTGACCGAACGTAATATGTCAGTCGTTAGGGAAAGACATGAAGAATTCCGATGAAGGATCGAGAGTGCAACATATCAAGAGTCAGCCGAGCATCCCAAATGGGATGGGTAGTCTCAGGAAAGGGATAAGGATTTCTGGCAGGGATTCAAAAATATAACACCAGGATGAGACAAAACAAATCCACAAGGGTTAAATCATACACTCCAACTCAGCAATCGATAGAGAAGGGCATAAGGCTTCTAGCAAAAGAGGCAAAAGCACAACACAAAGGTGGAAATGGCTATGAGAGTTGACCCTGCCGGATATATCAACTTGTCAGTCGTCAGAAAGAGGCAAAGGAGAATCCTGGAAGAAGGTCGAAAATGCAACACAAAGATGAGGAGCAGAGTGAAGGCACAGGGGTCAGAGGGTCAACCAAGCGTAATACACTGACTTTCCAATCTCGAGAAAGGTGTAAAGGTTCTGGCAAAAGGGTCTAGAAATATAATACAATTAGGGGAGCAAAGTATATCCGCAAAGGTTCAAAGGGTTCAGCCAACCAACTCAGACAACTCATCATCAACATGGAGATTTGAACACAGAGGAACATGACAACGAGGAGCCGCTTCCAACAAGAACGCAGCGAGCCAACCACCGCTTTTCAAACAGACAAGTTTTCTTTGATTGACACAGGGGCAGAAAATTCTGGAAGAGCCTAAGGGAGGCCGTCCACAGGAAAAGGCAGGCACACGACAGGCACCCACCTGGAGAACAACGGAATACGATTCAGTTTTGGTAATCAGGCACCCACCTGGAGAATAAGGGAACACAATTCGAGTTTTTGGCGATCAGGTACCCACATGGAGAACAAGGGAATACGATTCAAGTTTGGTAATCAGGCATCCACTGGAGAAAAGGGAATACGGTTCAAGTTTTGGAAATCAGGCACCCACATGGAGAACAATTGAACACAGATGAAGTCATGGAAATCAGGAGCCCACCTAGAGAACAACGGAATACAATTCAAGTTTTGCTAATCAGGAACCCACCTGGAGAACAACGGAACACAATTTAAGTTTAGTAATCAGGCACCCACCTGGAGAACAAGGGAATACGATTCAAGTTTTAGTAATCAGGCACCCACCTGGAGAACAAGGGAACACAATTCAAGTTTTGGAAATCAGGAGCCCACCTGGAGAACAAGGGAATACAACTCAAGTTTTTGTAATCAGGAACCCACCTAGAGAACAAGGGAACACAATTCAAGTTTTGGTAATCAAGCACCCACTTGGAGAACAAGGGAATACGATTCAAGTTTGGTAATCGGGCACCCACATGGAGAATAAGGGAATGCGGTTCAAGTTTTGGCAATCAGTCACCCACTAGGAGAACAAGGGAACACAGTTCGAGTTATGGCAATCAAGAGACCACTTGTAGAACGAGGGAATGCTTTCAACGGGGTAAATCTTAAGGCTAGCAATTCGGCATCAAAATAGAGGAAGAGAAATGACAGACAACAAGGCAACAAGAAGTTCCACAGGAGGAAACACCGGTTAATAAAGCAACAAGAAGTTCCAGAGCAAGAAATGCAAGACAACAAGGCAACAAGGATTCAGAGCAAGTCGGAAGATAGAGATAGGTTTCCTTGTAATCCATAGTGCATAGCTTAGTCTAGCTTCTTTATTTTTCACAAAGGTATAATAAGGGGGTCGAGCAGCAGTGGTAAACTCACAGCCTCGGTAGTCTCAACTGCCAAACACTCAAGAACTACACTGACCTGATTCCTTTATCGCGAAGGATATGTAGGCAACCTTTGAACCAAGGTTTGGTCAGAAATTTTTCAAATGCTTCATACGGAGTATTCGGTCAAACAAAAACCGTTCATGAATGCTCACTTGTCTTTGCACGAAAACTCTTCGTGTTCCCGTACAAAGAGGGGCAGTTGTGAGCATGTGATTTTTTTCCTGTTATGTCGACTCCTACAGGACTTTCAGGATTAGGATTTTCCTTTTAATATTTGTTTTAGAATTTAATTTTAGGATTTACTTGCGTGTGCTAGTGTGTTTTCATTAATGCATACTTAAAATCATTTAGGATTTAATTTCATGTTTTTTGCTAAAATAATTGTTAATTAGGGTTATTACAAATATAAAATTAAAAAAAAAATATAAGTAGTATTTCTGGCGTTTTAATCATTTTGTTTAATTTTAATTAGTTGCATCTTATTGTTTGAGTTGCATAAATAGACAAGTATAAGGTTAATTAGGATTTTTAAAATGTAATTAGGAATTAAATAGAACAAAAAAGAGAAAAAAACAAAATAAAAAGCATATATGTATAACCACCCAGGCTGGCCACAATTGGGCTAGACCTGGGTGGCCCAAATGTTTTGAACCTGTAACACACCCATGCCCAGCCTAAAATAAGGTCCATGACCCAGTCCACACGCAAACATCCCAAACGACAATGTTTCAGGGCCAAGCCATCACAACCATTAATCAACAGACCATCCAACGGCCCTGAAACCCTCACCCAAATTAAATATATATGTCCAAAAATTTGCATAGACTCAGAGACCAAACTCATCACCCTCCTCGTACAAAACACTCCCGTTGTAACACCATCCCCTTCCGCTATATGACCGCCATTGACAACCCAGCAACTACCATAACGTTGCCGCCGGAAATCGCCTTACGGCGGCAGCCGGCCACCAAACCGTCTAAAATTTACACCACAAGACCACCAAGACCCCCTCTTCCCCTACCTGTGATCAGTTTCCCTCGAAAATGTCCCGGTCTTCTCGAATATCCAAAAGAAGACACGCCGGAACCACCATCTCCGGTGACCCAACCCCAGAATTACACCATGGAAACCCCTCGTCTCCCTCATCCCAAATCACTAACTCACAACCTTCGAATCTTACCCCCAACATCACAAATATTCAATTTTATGGACGCCACCTCCGCCGCCCACGGCGGTGCCACTTCTAAACGGTCTCAGGATCACACCCGCTTGACCTCCTCTCCTTGTTCCTACCATCAACCAAGCTCGAATCAGTCCCCTGTTCTTCGAATTCCAAATCAAAATTCGCCCGGAACCCTAATCGGCAAAATATTATGGTACCTTTTGTTCTAGGATTCTAATCACCTTTAGTGCTATTTTTTCTGATAGAAAACACATAATTAAAGGCGATTTAACCCCATATGAGGCCAAGAGGTTCGTCATTCAAATTCAAAATTAAAGGTATTTGGCTTTTCCCTATACGACTGATTATGCATGATTCCATTTCTCGTCTAAGTTGTAACTTCCATGGTTAGTTTTCAAGTTCATTCTTCTGCGTTTTGCCATATAGCTTAGGTTCACTGAGCATGATAATAGGTTCGATTTGAGTACATGCAACTTATCGATCTGTTGTGAACTATTTCTAGGAGTCTTGCTTTAAAGATTTAAGTGTTTGGTTCGGTCCCTTTCCTCCTTTATTTGTTATTTCTGTTGATGTTATGGCCATTTTAATCTTGCTCACTGACGCCTCATGGCTCATTGAGTTTGGGCTGGGAATTGTAAGTTTGGGCCAAAATATGCATGCCCAGGGGAGTTAGGTTGGGGTTTGGGTCGAATTGACCCAAATGATTTATAGAACTTGTGAGGTTCAGTGTAACGGACAGGTTTATTAAGGGAAATTTAGATAACAATGGAATAGAAACCTCCAAAATCTTCTAGTGGGAAGATCAAAATAAAGTTTTCAAATCTTTGAGTAGAAAACTTGGTCCTTAAGTTAAAAACAAAAGGACCATATTTCAAAATAGGCTTAAAGGTTGCCTTACTTACTTCAACTATAAAAAGGGACTTATTCTGGCCTTGAAAGGGGGCTGGAAAAAACCAGAGAAAAACATATACACAAATAGTAAAATTAATCGTTGTTGTTCCATTGCTTTTTGCCAATTAGTGGTGCTTTCAAGCTAAGGAATAATCTATAGTTCATTGAAGGCTTAGAGTGTATTGCTATTAGCTGTTTGCTCTTTTTGTTTGGACATTACGATTATGGTTTTTTTTCCTTGCTGAATCTTCTGTGTAAAATTGTTGGGCCTGGTTTCACCTTGGTTTTCTCATTGTTGATTCCTGCTGCAATTGCTGACTACTCACACACCCCTTTTCATCTTTGCATTTTTCAGGTATTTCTCTAGTCTATGTGAACTGTACAGTTGAGCAAAACTTGAAGCAATACAAACTATTCAAATTTGAGCCTCCTTCATTTCATCGTTGTTGTTTTACATCATGTAATAATTATGTAGCAATGATGGTTGTTTAAGTTAAATGTATGAGGTTTAAACTCATTTCCTTTACTGCTTGATGATAGGAGGGATGTAATTTTAAGTATTGTGCTTGACTTGTGTGTTAGTCCCACTACATCTCTAGGTTGGGTCCTGTTGTTAAGCTTAATTTGTCGTAATTTATAAGTTGATATCTGGCCTGATGATACTCGACATTGGGTTGGGTTTAAAGGTGCACTGCATCTCCTGAAGGTGCATATATGGGGGCCATGGTGTCAAATGACTTGGCCCTTTCACGTACAGCCTCGCTCCAGCTGAAGTTTGAGGTTCAACGTGCGTTTTTTTACTCACTATTGGTTTGCTAGTTTCATTTTAAATCTGCAAGTGTTGGCAAGTGTCCTAGCCAAGGGGATTCTTAAGTCTCCTTGTACATGAATACCTGGCATAGCAAAATAAATATAGGCTTACAGGCTTACACGTTAAAATAGGTATTGATTGAAGCCAACATGAGTTGGTGGCATGATATTAGGTCCATGATCCTTACTTTGGGCCCCAATGTCATTTGGGCTCATTAAATGCACGGGAACATAGATCTAGTCCTCAAAAGGTAATAATAAATTACTGGGCTCATTGGGCCAAGGTCTGAGGGGTCACCGCTTTTAATTTTCAGTTGTAGTAATGAAATTCCTTTAGAATAGACTGAAAAATGCCACTGAGCAAATTTTCGAGGCTTTCATAAATTAAACACATATTCATTTTAGGCGCGCTAGTTACATAATTAACTTCCCTAAATATGGGTTCATATTTATGTGACCCAAATCCAAATCTCAACGAAGTTGGATTATTTCAAGATCCATGGGTGCATTTATGTGACGTGGTTTGAGGCATGTCCTAACGACGTTGTAATTCACTTTAAAATAACAATAAAAGCATTTTAAAGTTAAAAAGCACATAAGTTAAAACATGTTCTAAAATAAGATAATTTAGGTCAAATATAACAGTTGAGCGACCGTGTTATAACCACGGAACTCGGGAATGCCTAACACCTTCTCCCAGGTCAACAGAATTCCTTACTTGGATTTCTGGTTCGCGGACTGTTAAAAAAATTCATTCTTTCCTCGAATTGGGATTCTAACTGGTGACTTGGGACACAATAAATCTTTCAAGTGGCGACTCTTAAACTCTCTTAAATAAATGAATCACGTTTTGATTGTCCTTAAATTGGAAAAACTCTCTTATCTACGCCCTTCGTCGGGTTGTAGTAGCCAAAAGAAGGTGTGACAATCGGTATCAACCATACAATGCATATCATAAAAATAGCAGCCCAGGACGTAATATCGTTCAAAATGATCAAGGAAAGAGCTCCCGAGGGTACATGAGTAAAAGTGTCCTCGATAAATATGTTGAGCCCACAGAAGCACCACGACTATCCGAATACAACTTGAGCATTGATGCATTAGGTATTGTGTCATCCATGGATGAATCAAGGATACTAGATAGCCCAGACCCCTAGAGATTGATCCATCTCAAAAGATATAAAATATGCAAATACCATGGTACCCATAGACATAAAATTGAAGACTGTAGACATCTGAGGGAGAAGCTCGTTTATTCAGTAAGGGTCACCTTCGAGAATTCTTAAGTGATCGGGCCAAGAATCACTTCAAAAATAGGGATTCAAATGGGAAAATGAGCAGGAAGAGCCACAACATGTGATTCATTTAATAGTTGGAGGGGTCGATATTCCTCAAGGATCGGCATTCAAACGCACCAAGGTGACGAATACAAGGGAAAAGCGATCTTATGACTATCGAAAGCAACCTTGTCTTTCAATGACGAAGATGCAGAAGGAATCGAACAACCTCATAATGATGCACTGGTAATATCTGTCCATATGAATAAAATTCAAGTTAAACATTATTCGATCAAGGGTCGTTGAGCAACTCGTCCTCCAAAATCAAATCATGCCCGCAACTCCAATACTTAACTACTTCAACATGGCAAATGAAACTATCAAACGGGAAATTATTTTGCCAGTAAATGTGGCCGGGTCTATCCAAGGAACAAAGTTCTATGTGATTGAAGGTGACATCAGGTACAACACGCAGCATAGAAGGCCTTGGATTCACAACACGAGGGCAGTACCCTTGACACTTTATCAAGTCTTGAAATACCAAACATCAGAAGGAATCAAAAAAGTGTGCAGTGAACAACCCACTGCTAAAGAAATGTTTGCAATTGATGAAGTAGTACCAGTATCGGCACTTTCATCAACAAAGAAATCGGAGTCGAAAGACAAAGCAAGAAGTTATATAGGAACCACAATCACCAGCCTTGGCCTGAAAAGAGAGGCGGAATACTTTCGAGGATGATGATTATATTATACCTCAAACCTTCGTAATCCCTGATGATTCTGATGCAACAAAGTCAAGGGTTTTTTTGAAGAGCTGAATAAATCATTATGATCGAGCATTTACCTGATCGAAAGTATACTTGGGAATGGGGTTAACTCCCGAGCTCAAGAAGAACTCATTCAATTCCTTTTAAATAAAATGGATTGTTTTGCTGGTCCCATTTAGATATGACAAGGATCCCACTAGAGATCACTATGCATCGGTTGAGCTTGGACCTAAGGTCTGGTAAAACAAAAAATAATGCCCCAGTCCAAGGTAAAACATGCATTTATTAAGAACAAGGTAACAAAACTTCTTAATATAGGATCCGTTCGAGAGGTATATCCTGAATGGTTAGCAAACATATTTGTAGTTCCTAAAAATGGAAACAAACTTAGAATGTGTGTACACTATAAGGATTTAAACAAGGCATTCCCTAAAAATTCCTTTCCTTTTTCGAATATCAATCACATGATCGATTCCACGCTCGGCCATGAGATCCTTAGTTTTCTCGATGTCTACCTCGGGTACAATCAAATACAAATGAAATTGGAGGATCAGGAAAAGACTTTGTTCATCACTAAATACGGCACCTTTTGCTATAGTGTAATGCCGTTAGGACTAAAAATGTCGGTGCTACTGATCAACTCCTAGTAAAATGAATGTTCGAAGAAAAAATAGGTAAATAAATGGAGGTCTATATTGATTATATACTAGTTAAGTCCCTGCGAACAGAGGACCATTTAAAGTATTTGCAGGAGACCTTCGACATACTGAGAAATTAAAACATGAAGCTTAATCTGGAGATATATGCATTCAGATCAATTCGGGAAAGTTCTTCGGCTTTATGGTATAAATCAGGGGATTGAAATCAACCTCGATAAAATCAAGGCAATCGAAGACGTCACAATTGTTGATAATGTCAAGGTTGTACAAAGGTTAACGGGGAGCATAGCTGCCCTGGTTTGACTTATTTTGAGGTACGCAGATAGGAGCCACCAGTTCTTCTCACTACTTAAGAAAAAGATCAAATTCGCATGGACCCCGAAAAGTCAACAGACCTTGGAAGAACTCAAACGATACCTGTCGAGCGCGCCATTGCTTCAGTCCCCCGAAGGCAGACGAGCAACTTTACTTATACTTAATGGTCTCGGAGATAGTGGTAAGTGGGTATTCGTTCGAGAAGGTCAAGGTACACAAATGAATGTTTATTATGTTAGTCGGACCCTAGGTGAAGCTGAGACCCGATACCTACACATAAATAAATTAGTGCTTGCTTTAATAAGCTCCCCTAGGAAATTAAAACCATATTTTTAATGTCACCTAATTTTTGTTGTAACCACCTATCCCCTTTGCAACATTTCGCACAAGCAAGCCCGAACTCTGGGGTCGATTGTCCTAATAGGCTGTCGAGATCAGCATGTACAATATTGAGTATCAATCCCGAACGGCCATCAAGTCTCAAATCTTGGCAGACTTCGTGGCCAACTTCACATCAACCCTCGTACCCGAAGTCGAAAAGGAACTATTATTAAAATTGTGTATATCATCGGGAGTGTAGACCCTATTCACAGACGGCACTTAAAACATGAAGGGGTCGGGGCTAGGCATCGCTTTGAAGCCACCATAGGTAATACAATTAGACTTTCTATCAAAAATTCAAAATTAACTAACAATGAGGCTGAGTATGAGGCCATGATTGCAGCTCTCGAGCTAGCTAAGAGCTTGGAGCGGAGGTCATTGAGGCCAAGTGCAGCTTTTAACTTTTGGTAAATCAAGTTAACAGAACTTTCGAGGTTAGAGAAGATCGAATGCAGAGGTACCTGCACAAACAACAAGTGTCTGTACATCAAATTAAAGAATAGACCCTACAATACGAACCTTAAGAACATAATAGCGAGACTGATTCCGTTGCAAATTTGGGGTCATCGATCAAAGACGATGAACTTAGATCATGGACAGAGGTACAACTTTCAAGGTCCCTAATCGAAGAAGGACATGTTGAAATAAACTCCACAAGTCTAACTTGGGATTAGAGGAATAAGTACATCGAATACATAAAGAACAGGAAGATTCTATTGGATCCTAAAGAATCGAGGACTCTACGTAGGAAAGGCGCATGGTTCACATTGGTCGAGGATGGAACACTGTATAAGAGGACGTTTGATGGACCTTTAGGGAAATGTTTGGGATCAAGAGACACCGACGAAGTTCTACGGGAAATTCACGAGGGCACTTGCGGAAATCATTCTGGTGCCAAGTCATTGGTTGACAAAGTCATTAGAGCGGGATACTATTGGCCAATATGGAAAAGGACACTAGAATTTGTTCGAAAGTGCGACAAATGTCAAAGATATGCACCAATGATCCACCAGCTTGGAAAGCAACTCCACTCAGTCATATTCGCACAGCCGTTCATGAAATGAGGGATGGATATCGTAGCTCCTCTATCATCGGCCCTAGGTAAAGATAAATTCATGATGTTTATGACTGAATATTTCTCTAAATGAGCTGAAGAACAGGCCTTCGAGAAAGTTAGAGAAAAAAAGTCACGACTTCACTTAGGACATTATATGACGATTCAGAATTCTTGCCGAGATCGTATGCGACTATGAAAAGAAATTCATTGGTAGCAAAGTGACAGTTTTTTAAAGACCACAAAATAAAAAGGATCTTGTCAATGCTGCATCATCCTAGTGGGAACGGACAGACCTAATCGACAAATAATACTGTCATCCAAAATCTGAAGAAAAAATTGAATGAATCTAAAAGAAAATGGAGAGAAATATTGCCCGAGGTCCTTTGGGCATATTGAAAAATATCGAAATACAGTATGGCGAAACACCATTCACTTTATTCTATGGTGTCGAAGCTCTGATACGAGTCGAAGACGGGGTAACCTAGTTTCAGGTTTCGGTATGCAACGAAAGAGTCAAATCACAAGGCTATGAATATGAGCCTCGAATTGCTAGATGAAAGACGGGAATCCACCCTCGTTCGAGTGGCCGCACAGAAACAGCGAAATGAGAGGTATTGTAACCGAAGAGCCAATCTTCAACACATTAAAATTAGGGACTTAGTCCTAAGAAAGGTCACCCTCAATACTCGAGACCCTAAAGAAGGAAAACTTGGCCTGAACTAGGAGGGACATTATCAGGTCCTCGATATCTTCTAAAAAGGATCCTACAAACATGGGACGATGGACGGAGAGGAATTACCAAATAATTAGAACATATCACTCCTCAAAATGATACTATTGTTAAGGTAAAACCTTCTCCATTTTCATTTATATATTTTATACTAACCAACTGTAGGTGTTCAATCGAAGACATCGAAGGATTCTTCATCACAAAGTCCTTAGGTCTGAAAGCATATGTTGCACTCTTTTTCCCTTGGACCGATTTTTTGTCCCAAATGGGTTTTTTCCGACAAGGTTTTGGATGAGGCAACCATTGTTCATGCTAACTTAGAGCAATTCAAAAGGATCGGAGTTTTTTCTTTACATTCAACCTCGAATATTGGGAGGCATCACCCTAGATGTCAACTTTGTTACAAGAAAGGTATTTCATGCCAATAGGGCCTCGGTAGGGAAAATTTTGTACAGGACAAACGGTCAAATAAACGGTGCCCATGTAGATTACTCGATCCCTAAAGGAAAACATGTACGCATGTATAATCTATTGAGAGAAGTATCTTTCCTTGCCAAATGTTTCATGCCTTAGAAAAGATTATACTTTACAATTTCACACTTTTGGTCTGTTGTGCAAATATGCTTAAGTGCCGATCACAACTGAAGTTCAAACAACTTACCTCATACTAGGGGACTGGCATCCAAAAAATCGACGTAATCAAATTATTAAAATCTCGAAATCATAAAACCTCAAAAAGGCAACACTCGTTTTTATAGTCCACAACCACCCCATTAGGGGACTGACGCTTCTAGCAAGTTTGAAGTATAATCAAGGAATAAGCCCAAGAGGCAAATCCCAAGTTAAAGTCTACGGACAGAGGCATAGGCAGGATTATTCTTAAGCGGTGTCGATATTTAAGAAAATGAATAAATTAAAAATTACAATTCGAATCATATTAAAAAAAACTATTAATACAACTCTCCTCAATGAGTATTTATTTTTTTAAGATGAATTCGTCATTTTTTAGTTCTATTTAGTATCCTTATTAAAAATTATTTCCAAATACCTCTTTTTTTCTATAAAAGCATCAAACAATTACTCAAAACCTTATCATTCACATGGTTTTGCAAATTGTTCTTAAACAACCTCTGTACACACAAAATAAACATGACAACTAACAATGTACTAGCATCCTAGAAGTTAATATAAGAGAAATATTTTAATAGATAGGGCACAAAATTCTTAATTCTTAAACTGAAAAATGTATGCTGCTGGTGGGGTTGGTACCCACGACCTAAGAGAAGCGAAAGACGCACTTAACCACGTGAGCTGACGCAATATTCAATACAAACAGTATCAATTTTTTATTTATTATCTACATATGTTATTTTTGCAAATTCATAACATATTTAGTGAACTCTTCCGACGAAGCGGTGTTGAGTGACACCACTTAAACCAAGGTGCATCCGCGCCTATCTACGGACAAACTAACATGGTTTGAAGATGTCTGAATTCCATAATAAAAATAGGCCTTCTAATATCTTCACAAAACTGGTTAAAAAGGCTACCCTTAGTAAAATAATAAAAGGTTTCGATATCATTAACACCCTAAAACCCTAAGCGGTACCAGATTGTTTTAACTCTCCAACAACCTTATTTCATGCTAAGGCATAACAAATTTTTCTATGATTAACGTTTTTAAGCTGCAAAAGGGAAAATAGCCATTCTTTTGAGGCCATATCGACCTAATTCAAGAGCCTAAGGCCGTTTTACCTTTGATTTCAAGAAGTCATCCTCACTAAACTAAAACCTAAGGGTCACCTTACTTCGAGTTCGAGCAGTTACTCACTTGATTGTAAAGACTACACTAGCCAGACCTCGATCAAATTGCCTAAGCTTCGAACTTGTGAACAGAATTTTCATAAGGCATGAACGAAATACAATTCATAAATTGAAAGGAAAACAAGACGGAAAGAAAAGAGGTCTTCCTATATAGATATTTACAAGGGCCATCCTACAGAAAAATCAAACAGAAAAATCCTAAGGTTCCTAGCTATTCGCGAAGGCAGCATCCTCTTCACCGAGGGTCCTCCCCACTCTCAGACCCGCTCTTACTCATGTAATCATCATCATAGGAGGAGGAGGAGGAAAATTCTTTAGCATCATCTTCAAGCTCTTTGGCCTTTTTTATCTCGCCCGTAAGATCGTAGCCTCGAGCATGGATCTCCTCAAGGGTCTTCAGGTCTTCTTTCGAGATTGGAACTTAGCGAGCTCGACAATCTAGAGACCTCGATTTTGGCAGCTTCAGAAAATTCTCTTGCTTGGGCTTGAGCTGTTTGAGCATCAGATCGGTAAATGGCCACAATTTCCTCCGTACCGCCCTTCACATTTTCTGCCTCACATTTAGATTTTGTGAGTTTGGTGGCTAATCGAGCCTCGAGATCCTCTATTTTATTGGTATGAGCTGAGCTTTTCTCTTTCATTCCTTGGAGCTAACTTTCGGCTGCTACAATTGATCTTTAGAAGCCTCTTCCTCTGAGGCAAGGCAGTCCATATTTTGTTTCTACCCCAAGGTCTCCGCCTTCATCATGTTACGCTCCTGAAGGCGTTGATCGATCCTCTCGGCCTTCTGTTGAACCTGTGAGATTAAAGTGTTATCCATCGTCCGCAAACTAATACTATGAGCTTCTAAGTTTTTCATTATCTGCTCAATTAGGTCGGATAGTTTTTTGTGAGTGATGGCCAATTCGACTCAAAGGTCCTTGATCCCCTCTTCTTTTTGCCTGTTGAGAAGCTTGAGGAAGTTTCTCTCCTCCGTGATCATTTGAAGATCGGCCTCAAATTGCCTCAGCTCTGCTAGAGATTCAGAAAACACCTCCTAATGGAGTGCCTAGGCCTATGCAGAAAAAAGAAAGAAAATTAGACAAGAAGAAATAAATACAACTGTGATATAAATGAGGAAAGTTGAGACTTACCCGACTCAGGATTCGTTGAGCCTCATCGAAGAGACTTGATGCTTCACTCATGTTGGTAGCATCTTCGATTCTGGTGAAGCAACAACAAAAGAGGTCCTCCTCTCCGTGGGATCCTTCCACATCGGAAGTACTCATAGCTTTGGCATCCTGAATTGCCTCCTCGGAAAATGCAGGGAGAGTCTGCGAGTCTCCAATTCCTATTGCCCCAAGTGAGTCACTTGGGGCGTCCTCTTCATTTTGAAAGGCCTTGGAGCCGACTCCTTTAAACATACCCGTTGACTTCTTATTTTGGCAGGAGGCATCTTCAATCTCTTACAACTTGGGGACTTTTCCCGGGTCTTCTTCCAAGACACCCTCGGTTCGAGGCAAAATCTCTTCAACCCTTACTAGCTCAGAGGCCTTTGGGGACTCGTTGTTCCTTTTAACTCGGGGCACGAACTCAAAGCCCTCGTCTTCATTTTCTTCTTCTTCCTCTCTTAGCCACTGAACTACCCCTGCAGCTAGGCGACGGTGCATTTCTTTGGCTTATGAGTCGGATTTTTCTTGGGCTTTGGATCCTATGAGGTTGAGATCTTTTTCCTCCTCTTATCCTTGACCAATTTCATGGCGGGGGGAAAAGTCTCCTCCTCACCGGACGGGGACCTCATAAAAACATCCTTCCCAAGGCCTACATAAAAGGAAATCAAATGAGCATGAAAGATACATTTCAACAAAAATCATCACATACGTGAAAAAGGGGCTTACTATGATTTTTTGCCTCCCATCGACCCTTGATAAGTCACCTCATGACCGCTCAATGTAGTCGAGGCCAGGTCCCGAACCCAGCTCTCAAGGTTAGAAATTGCACCGGGCATCCAAAGAGACCGCTACATAGTGGAAAGGGATATCGATAAGAAGAAACAGCGAAAACAAAACAATAAATGAAAGCTAAAGTAGGATTATACTTACGATTCATATTCAATTTCTTAGGAAATGGCATCTTCTCGGCTGGGATTAGGTCGAAAGTTATCACTTGAATGAACCAGCCCATCTATCCTCAATTCGTGTCCTCGTCTATGCTTGAGAACAGCACCTTGGTGGCTCGACGCTGAAGTTTTATTAACCCGCCTTGATAGAGACGGGGGATGTACAACCTGATGAGTTGATCGAGGCTAAAAGACTTCCCCTCAACTTTGCCCACGAAAAATCGAAGCAGAATAACAATCCTTCAGAAGGAGTGATTGATTTGACATAGGATTATTTGATATTTATGGCAAAAATCGATGATGACGGGATCAAGGGGACCCAGCATGAAAAGGTAAGTGTAAACACTTAGAAACCCTTCCACATGGGTGGTGATGTCCTCTTCAGGGGCCGGAATCACCACCTCTTTACCTTCCCAGTTGCAGCCCTTCTTTACATGCTTAAGGAATCTACCAGTTATCGAGCATATATACCTCGACATTGGCTTGCATCGACTAGGGACTGTCGAAGTTTTCTCGATCTTGAAGTCAGAAGTAAGGACGCATCCCCAAGGAACACACTCGGCTCCACCAGTGTTTTGTCGCAGGCTAGCCATGATGATGAAGCATTTGCCTTTTGAGGAACAGTTTTGACACTTTTGCCATTTTGGTATGAGTTTAAGAGAGAAAAAGATAATAGGACTTGGAGTTTGGGAAGGTATTAATAGCAAAACCTGAAGGTTTTGTAGAAGTAAGAACTTAATAAGATGAAAAATCTTGGAGATTAGAAGAAAGTGAAAGTAAAATCAATGGGAAAAGGGCCTATTTATGGGATTCACGGCGATGGTTGCACCGACTTGGGGAACTGCACCGACAGGATGTTTCTGTCACTTCCTAACTTATGTCACGAGGATGACGTCATGACAGATTAAGGTAGAAAATCGAAGGCTCAATTTGTTTCTCGTCATTATACTCCAAAAACCGAGGGGACTATCTGTATACGGTTAAAACTAGGCCCACCCGATTTTACTATTTGACTAAGAACAAAGAATTGCATCGAAGATCGGCCTCATGGTGGATCAGACCAAAGCAGGAGGACAAGGCACAGAGTTTGGGAATCAAGGTACCGGTCGAGATCTAGGCCAGTGGCGAACGAGACCAAACGAGACATACAGCGGGCAAGATTGATGATAACAGAAAGGCGAGATATTCGTGACTGGTCGAAGATCATGGCGGTTATCTCGGAACATATCAAATAAAGGGCGGTTGTTTAGACTAATCATGGGAATTACTTCTGTAATTAGAATTGCACAATAGATAGGATTCATCTACTATACAAAGAGGGTTCTAATCATCTTACGTTCACACATATTAAAGCAATATAATATTTTCTGTCTAGCTTATATAATTGTTCACCACCACATTATAAGTTTACTTGCTATCCAAATTTTAGGATAAACAATCTAGCTACTTTTAACCCCACTCTTTTACTACAACCTCCTTCTACCCTGGCAGCGATGCTTATTTACTTTTTATTGTTTTTATGTTTGTTATCAAACATGTCTTAGTTAGTACTACTCCTAGATGCTCCATGTACTAATCACTTTTGTTGCTTTTAAGTTATCGGACATCTCCTAATTAATACTTACTCCATGTACTCTGTTTATGAGAATTCAAACGCTATGTTTATTTCGCATTTGGACTTTATTTGCATATTTTGTGATTTATGTAGTTATCTCACTCCTTATTATGAATCATGTTGGTATTACGTCCGATGTTCGTCGCCTTAGAATGTAATTAAGTGCTTTCTCTGTGGGAATGTTAGACGAGTGCCGCTCATGAATCCAGATTGGAGTCCCAATCATGGAATTTTGATCGTGACAAAATGTCAGTACCACTTTCTAATTACAACAACAATAACAATAACAAATACATCATAATCCTACAAGTAGAGTGTGGGAAGGTAGTGATTTTACCCCTATCTTACCAAGGTAGAAAGGCATAAAAGCGTGGTCACAGCATTATTGAAAAGAGATATAATAATAGACAAGTCATGAAAAAAGAAGCAGTAACAAAATCAAGGTAATAAGATGATCAAATCAAAAGAAACAACAGGCAGTAATAGAAATCTAAGTATAAGGAAGTACTAGAATAATATTGATACTACATGTATGAAAAAAAATACGCTCGACTACCTATTAACTTTCTACTATAGTTCTCGACATCCATACCCTTCTATCATTGGTCGTGTCATCAGTTAGTTGCAGATATATCATGTCCTGCCTTATCGGCTCTCCCCAATACTTATTTGGCATATCTCTAACTTTCCTCAGATCTTCTCAATGGGGCATCTGGGCATATCCTCTTCACATGCTCGAACCATCTCAGTCTCGCTTTCTGCATCTTGTCTACAATTGAGGCCACTCCCATCTTTTCCGAATATCTTTATTCCTAATCTTATCTCTCCTAGTATGCACACATCCATCTGAGCATACACATTTTCGCTACTTTCAACTTCTAGACATGAGAGTTCTTGACTGGCCAATACTCTGTTCTATACAATATAGTCGGCTTAACAACCACTCTATAGAACTTACCTTTAAATATTGATAGTATATTTTTGTCATACAAGATAGTAGATGTGCGCCACCATTTCATCCATCTCCAATGAAAATTGTTGAAAGCAAGCTTAAGTCAATCTGCGAGGTTCTTTTATTTTTTCCGAGGAAACAAAGCATGTATTAATCAAACCAAACAGTCAAAGGTACAAGACCAGATGAAGCCTCGGTGACAATCCAAACAGAAAAGTTGTCAAACCAGGAGACTTCAATAAGTAGAGCGAAAGAAAATTTGGCTAACTTATGACTACAAGTATTGAACCCTCTACTTAAATATTTAAAAAATACATCACTTAGTTGCTTGCTGAAGTTGTCAAATATCTTCGCAAAGAGTATTAACCTCCCATGAAGGACATCTGCTTCCATTAAGCATTTGAACCATTGTTAAGGAATCAGATAAGATATCTATATCTTCCAGCCATAGGTCACCGCCTGTTAAATTGCTTTTCTTATTGTCCACGCTTCAAATATTATGGATTTTCCAACAAAAGGAATTGGACTACCATAAGCATAAAGAACGTCACCATTAGCCTTTAAGGCTATCATTCCAATACTCACTTTGTGAGTCTTTGGAGCCAAACCTGCATCCGCATAGAGCAACACTTTTTCTGAAGGAGTTAGTAAAGGTGCATTAGTAGAAGCATCGGTCATAGTGTTAACATATTCCTTTGCAACTGTAAATTTATTAAACTCAAATAATGTTTTAGATAGAATCTCATTTTCATTCCAGATCACTGAATTAAAAATATACTCATTCCTAGCCTTCCAAATCATCCATAAGATAAATGCTGCTAGTTGCAATAAGGTATTAGTTGCCAAGAATCTTTTAGTGTCTACCACTAATTTATACCACCATGTCGCAAAATCAAAGATCAGATGCAAATTTGGCCAACGAATCGGACTCATTTTCCACAAATGAATTGATCTAGGACATTTAATGAACATGTGCTCTAAAGTTTTAGGTTCCATCCCACAGATAGGACAAATGTCATCCATAGAGTGAATTATTTTTTTAATAATATTTTTAACAAACAATGTATTTAAGACACGCTTCCTTAAGAAATGTTTGAGCTTGTTTTAATATTTAAAGACCATAAATAGTTCCAAAAGAATTTCGGAAGCACATGAGAACTACTTTCTGCACGACTAGCCAAACTTCTATCATTTGTGAGGAGCAATTTCCCCAGATAATACCTAGACTTCACTTCGTATTTACCTGGATTTGTAAAATTCCAAATCATTCGATCATTTCCCCCCATAGAAGAAACTAGAATAGTTAAAACAGATTCGACATCATCTTCACTAAATAATGTATTCAAAATTTGCATATTCCATGTGTTAGTATTGTCATCAATCACTTCTGATACTTTAATATTTTTTATCGCAGTACCACTCATCATACTTAAGAGGTAAAAGGAGTTATCTCGTGGCAGCCATGGATCTCTCCATACTCTTACAGATTTACTATTTGAAACATTCCATCGAACACATCTACTTAATATATCTCGCTCCTATAAAATACTTTTCCATACACAAGATGTATATCTATTGGTCGGTGCTTGTAAGAAAGATTCCTTAGAAAAATATTTACCTTTAAGGACTTGTGAAACTAATAAATCTGGTTCAGTCAGAATTTGCCATGCTAGTTTGGGTAAAATAAACATATTAAAAGCCTTGAGATCCCGAAAGACCTAACCCCCCCTTTAAATTTTGGTTCACATAGTGTTGTCCACTTTTCAAAATGCATCTTTTTTTTATCATCATTCGTACCCTACCAAAAGTTTAAAAATAAACTAGTGATTTTCTTAAATAACTCATCAGGTATTTGGAAACAAGACATAGCATATGAGGGAATAGCAGCTAAAACGGACTTTAATAAAACTTCTTTCCCTCGTTGACTTAAAAACTTTCCTTTCCAATCCTTTATTTTAGATAAAATTTATTATGAAAGTCAACATTTTTTTAGATCTTCCCACAATAGTAGGCAATCCTAGATACATCACGCTTTCACACATTCGTATATTATTCAAGGAAGAGCATATTATAACTTTTTCCTCCTCTATAGTATTCTTACTAAAGAAGATTGCAGATTTCTCATAATTAATAATTTGTCCGGAGCATCTGGTATATATGTACAAAATTTTATTAATCGTAGCAACACTATTCATATCAGCTCTACAAAATACAAATGAGTCGTCTGCAAAAAATAAATGGGGAACAGAAGGACTACTTCTCCCTACTTAAAACCGTTTTAACTTTCCTTGTTGTTTAGCCGAGTGTAACATAGCAGATAATCCTTCAGACATATCAGGAATAAGTAAGGATCACTATGCTTTAATATTCTAGATGGCTTTACACAACCCTTAATCTCTCCATTAAAGTTAAATGACAAAGAAGTACTCATAACACAAGTCATAACCTAATTTACAAAATTCTGGTGAAAACTCATTTGTAACAACATTTGCTAGATACAAGGCCACTCCACACAATTATATGCTTTAGAAATATCTAACTTTAAAGCCATTAACTTATCTTTGCCTTTTCGTTTGTTTTTCAGCACCCCCATAAATTCATGTGCTAACACGATATTATCCACTATTTGTCTTTTTCCAACAAAGGCATCTTGGTAAAATCATCATAGGTTTCATACATTTCACCAGAATTTTTGTAATGATCTTATATAACATAGAGCATAAACTAATAGGTCTAAAGTGATATACGGTAGTAGGTATTTTTATTTTTGGTTCCAACGTTATTTAAGTTTGATTCCAAACGGGTAAAAGTTGACCTGTCTAAAAAAAAATACCTTACTGCCAAACAGACATCATGAGAAATTAACGGCCAAAACTGCTGGAAAAATAGTGAAGTCGTTCCATCAACACCAAGGGACTTATTATGATGCATAGAGAAAATGGCTTTTTTTATATCCTCGTTAGTTACTACACAAATCAGGCTCAAATTCATGTTTTCATCAATAGAAGTTGGAATAGACTGAAGAACATGAGATAAGGAGGAAGGATTAGAAGTAGTAAATAGTTCCCTATAGAAATCTTCAAGTTCCTTTACCATAGCATTTTTGTCACAAATCCACTCTTCTGATCCGTTCTCAATTGCTTTAATTAAATTCCTCCTTCTTCTCTAAAGAGTAGACATATGGAAAAAAAAAATATTTTTATCTCCTTCATTTAACCATTGAACTCTAGACTTTTGCTTCTAATGAATTTCTTCTTCCTCATAGGCTTTACCTAACTCATTTTTTCAACTTTAATATGAGAGTTAGATCAGGTCCTTTTGGATTAATTTGTGCAAACTTAAGAAGATTTTTCAGTTGCTTAATCTTTATCATAAAGTTTGTTGCGCCCTTCTTTCTTCATAAGATTAAAGAATTTTGACATTTTCTTATCTTTGAACACTCTTTAGATTGACAATCCCCAGAAGGATTAGTTACCCAAGATTGTTTAATTAATTTAAGGACTTCAGAGTTTCCAACCCATCTTTTATCAAAATAAAATCTTTTCTTCCAACGATCATTTGGTCCATTTGAGGAACAAAGAATTAATTCGTGATCTGAAGCATCATTTTGAATATGAAGCATCGCAGCGTCATCATAATTTAATTTCCAATCAGGAGATACCAAAATTCAATCTAACCGTTCTTGAATAAGTCCCTCATTAATTATGTAAGAAGACCAAGTTCGCGGTTTTCCTCTATAAACTAGGCCCACTGCTCCTAGCATATAAATAAAGTTATTAAAATCCTTAAAAGTCCACAGAGCCCGCGTAGTTCCCCAGATTTTTTAGAATTAACAATAATATCATTAAAATCCCCTAGCAACATCCAATGGTTTCCCCAAGATACTGATCTAGTAATAAGTTCAGGCCATTGTTCTTTCTAGTTTCTCTATCTGTGCTAGCATATACGAAAATACAACAAAAACTAATCTTCTTTTCATTATCATAAATGGAGAACTCAATAAAATAGGATGAAGATTAAATGTTACTTATCTGTGTATCTTCATGCCAGAGTAAGGCAAGTCCATCAGAGTGTCCAACAGGGTCCACGATATAGGAATTTTGCTTCCCAACTTTTTGTTGTAGCCACTGAAGTCGTGATTGTTAGTTCTTCCTCTCGCATAGAAGAATACAATCCGGGGAATGGAGATACATTTTCTCCTTCAAACAGGGAACTGTCAAGGATCTCCCCAACCCTCGCCAATTCTACACCAGCAACTTCATTTCATAAAGGGAGACCATTCCAGGCTGGCCTCCCGCACCGCCTCTTTTTTTGACGTTTTGCAATAGTTATTAGTGTAATTATCTCCTTATATTTTCATTTTACCCCCATTATCCCAATTCTTCCCTAATCGGAATATCAATTAGTATATTAGGCTCTTCTAAATTGACTGCTTCATTCCCAGAAACAACATCACTCACCTTTACTCCATTATGTGCATCATCACGTCCGCAACTAACCCTTTACCTGGTATAATCGCAGCTTCATGGCTGTTTCCTGCAATATCTCCTTGTCTTTTAAAAAGTGACTGTGAATATGAATAGACTGGAAGTTCCATCCTGATGATTTTTAGAGTATGACAATGACACTCGAAAATTTAAGATAAGAAACAAAATAAAAGGAGGAGCCAAAACACAGACGCCTGCAGAATTACTTGTATTCTGTTGAATTATATCCATTTCTTAATGATAAAGGACCAAATTCACTCAACTTATAATATCAATTTAAACATCATGATAACCTGGGGAGTAAAGAATTTTACAGCAATTGACTTAGGGAAATGAAACCAAATAGGTATGCAGAAGTAGTACTGCCAAATTGTGGAAGTTTAAACAAATTACTGATCTGTTATTATTTTATAAATAATAATATAATAACTAATGCACAAAATGGTTACAAAGAGACAATAGCCTTCCTCTAAAGCTCACTCGAATAACCTAAACTCATTCGTGCTTGAGTTAGCAAGAAAATTAGACAATAGCGAAAGAAGATAGTCAAATTCAGGCTACATTTGGAAAATAAACTCATATCAACTAATCTATAGAGCTCGCTCAAGATCTTCTTGGTACACATGCACGTTCCTTTTATGGTAAGACTAGCTTTCACCTCTTCTCTCCGCACAAGCATCTGCCAGCTTGAAGAGCAAAATAGGTCAAGATGATGTCAGCTCCAGCTCGTCGAAGGCACATCAATGATTCCATCATAACCCTTTCTTCATCAATCATTTTCAGAACCCCACCTGCTTTAATCATCGAATATTCACCTGAAACCTATAGAGAAAGAAACTCCCGAAACTTTAGAAAATGATAGTGCAGAATCGAAGGCAAAAACTAGTGTTCAAGGATATTTGGCAATAATTGATGTAAAAGAAGACAATAATAGGGCATTACATAAAGAATATGGAAATGAGTTTCTATTCACATGTTTTATTTCTTTTCTACTACCAATGGTTGTCATCAATACATCAGGATGCTACTTTATTTATACTCTTATACTTGACAGAACTGAACAATTCGGCAGTTTAGAAAAAACGAGATTCAAAGCCTCATTCATCAAAATGATTCACTTGGCAAAGCGTTCAGCTCTATTTGGAAGCAAGGGTCATTTATAAGAAAAGAAGGCTTTCTTTTTCTTCTTTTTATTTGATTTGCACCGGGTATCCGAGTCTCTTTGAGCCCCGACTAATCCGGGGGTTGCACATGGCCTTGGCAAGGAGTTTCTTGCAAGTGCACCACATTTAATTCAGATTTTACCCAGTCCGATGACCCTCATAAATTGTTTGCACCCAGTGGGTTTCGAACTTGAGACCTTGAAAGGGAGCAAACCCCAAGGCTCAAGTCAATTGCCACCAGGCCAACCCCTAAGGGTTAAAAGAAGGCTTTGTTTTTACTCAAATCCCTTATAATTGTAAAAACACATGGGCAAGAATAAAACATTTTGTCTGTCGGCATACATATATGTCCTCTAGAGTTGGATCAGTATCTAAGAATTGGTAGGTTTCACAATATCAAACTTCCGTTCTCCTAAGAAGCCATAGTAAAAAATTGTATAGGTTGTACAAAGGATTTAAGCTACAAAACCCTTTATAAATATACTGTTCAAAACCAGAACTCAAAGGATAAGTAAATCGACGAGATCTCTAATTGGTCACACAGAAGCACTGAAAACCTTGAGTGAACTCGTTGGATTTCTTATTACTGCAATCCATCTAAATGACAATGCTGAATATGAAGTAAACCATCTTAAGCACAAAGGCAAAGACAAATGTTCTGAAGTTCCATAGCGACCTTAGATATTTCATTTTTATCCCCTCTAAAGCCTTCAATATAGCCTACTGCTTCATCATCAGTTCATAATGTTACAGTTCCGACAGAGCAACAATTAGATCATCGCTTTTGACAAGTAGCGCTAAGATTGAGCATCACGTAATGCTCGATGAAATTTTTGAATGATGAAACAAGCTAAACGAATATTTGGGTACCTGATAGGCAGCAATGGGCAAGGCAGATTTATCCCGAAGAAGCCTTATAATATCCAAATAAGGCAAACCTGGTTTAACCTGATATGCAATAGAGCAACTTTAGAACAGGAGTAGTATACATCCACTATTCTGCAGAACAACAAAAGCAGTACTGACAAGAAGAATATCAGCTCCTTCAGACTCATCTGCTTGCAGCTCAACTAGTGCTTCTCTGTAATTTGCAGGGTTCATCTGATAACTGCATGTGAAAACCAAGTTCAAGGAAAAGTAAGCTATATAACAAATGATATATCTGTTAAAAGGAAAATCAATTTTAGTTTGTTGTTCAGTACGTTTTCTTGTCTCCAAAACGTGGATTTGAATCTAAAGCCTCTCTGAAAGGTCCATAAAACGAGCTTGCATACCTGCATTATGGTTCAAGCTAACAAGTTGAGAAAGAGATGGAAGTCGAGTTTCAATAACAAAGAAGCTATAAAAAGAAAGAAGAAAATCTGCAAAAAAAGTTTGCATTCTAAGTTATTAGACTACTAGTGCCCGAAACCATCACAATGACTGATTATTGAAGTTATATTACGCGAAAGGAACTAGTTTTTTTAAAGCTTCCAATAAGTGCTTATATTAAACAATGACATGAGAAAATTACTATAAAATGCTGTTTATCCATTTAGGCACAACGAAATCATGCTGCTCAATGTACAATATAGGAAAAGGCAAAATATAGGAAAGCTGCTTAACTGAATAGAGAATCAATGTGCAGACAGCTAAATATTCCAGAACAAATATATAATATTTGCATAACAGAACTTATGAGTTTTGACAATTACTTTGCCGTATAGGACATGATAGAGACATGCTGAAACCCTTCAGCATCAAGAGCTGCTCGAATTGCTCCCACGCGACCATCCATCATGTCACTCGGACTGACAACATCTGCTCCTGCTCTGGCCTAAGGCAAAGAAGAGGAGAGTAACAAGATTGTAAATTGCATTTTTAATTAGAAGTTCAAACGAATTGGATGCAAGCATAAAAACTTGCAACGGAAAAGACAAACGGACAACTAATGCATATATATTTTTAGGTTTGAAAAGCAATACATGTTCAAGGAGAAGCAAAGTTCAAGAGCAGCATCATCAATTTGAAGGATTACTCAACCCAATTATATTTTAGGATATTTTATTCCATGTTGTATGTTGAATTTTACTGCTTTACTGTTATAGTACACTTCTGGCATATTTGGTGCGCTGCTGGTTCCTTCTTCTCTGTTGTTTTGAGCTCTTAGGGATTCTTGTGGATATGAAGGCAAACAAGTAGACACTAGAGCAGCAATTGGAAACCCTAGAAGAATTCATGACAAGCTGGTTTGACTAACCGAAGCCGTTTTGCAAGTTACATGATTCACTTAGAGAAGATTTAAAAGTAGTATTCGAGCAACACTCTCCAGTGAGGTCCCTTGTCTTTTATGACAAAGAATTTCCTAACCAAACACTCTTGCAAAAAAGCTCCAGAGTGTCCACCACTACATGTACTGCCGCTTATAATAAAACTGAATGATCGTTTTCCTTTATCCATTATTCTCTTTGACAATCTCTCCCTGCCAGGGCTGCAGCACCATTGCCTTCACCCTCTTACACCCACTTAGCCAGATGTTCCTTTATGTTGTAGTTTCTCCCTTCATGTAGTTGTGTCTCACTTGGGATGACTTAACCTTTTTGATTTGCAAATTCTGTACTTTGTAATGACTAAAATCATGTTCAGTCTTAAAACAATACAAAAGAAAGAGATGGTGGTCATAACTCAGCCTGCAACTCATCGTAGAAATAATTTTCAAGGATCATGAAAAACTGGTGCAACTCAACCAAGGTGAAAGCAAACAATAAGTACACATTAAGTGTATAAAGAGTGAGAAGACTGTGTGAATGAAGAAACAATATCATATGAGGTAAAAGATAACCTGGGCAACCGCCTGCTTGCACAACTGATGCACAGTCTCGTCATTCATGATAACTCCTGGACGCCATTACAGTAAAAAAAATAGTTCATAATCCATGCCTCAATGAAACTTAAGTATTCAGCACGTCAAATTTAACTGTCTATGTGTGATCCATTCATTCATAAGAAACAACAAAAGGCAAAAACTTTCATGCTTCTTTGTCTTTATACTTTCAGTCTTCCCTCCACTGCCATTAACAAGAACAATGTTGAGCTACAAGATTATTTGGCCTCTAAGCCTAAGCATAAACATTGAACATTGATATTGGGTTGTATATCTGTGTATGTTCCTTGTATATTCTGTATATTATAGGCTTAGTCAGCTTTGGGCCTCAATGTATTCTGGCCCAATTTCTTTTTTATTACATTGTACACTTGGGCCGGCTGACCCGACCCAAGTCATATTATATGTGTATATTTGTATAGGGGCAGAGATATTTTTTTGGTCAATCAATTCATTTTAGTCTCTCGGTTGTTCCAGAGAGTTCTTCAGTTTCTCTCTCTTTCTCTCACTCAGTTCTTCATCAACTTTGCCTTCAATCCTTACGTTTTCATGGTATCAGAGCGGGATGATCCTCGGATTCATCTTCGTTACTTGTTATCGATTGCGTTGGAAGTTTTATTGAAGGCTTTTCTCGGATATTTGTGAGAGATTTTGTTTACCGAGAGAACGATGTGTGCTGAATGGATAATCGGAGCTTTTACTGTTGTTTGATGCTTCGATCTTCACTCAGTGGATGTTTTGGGTGATTTTCCGACATCCCTGACCTTTTTCCGGTGATTCTTCAGATTCTAGGGTTTTCGGTGGTTGAACCTACGGTTTTACTGCTATCCTATGGCTCGATCCTCACTCGGTGGATGTTTTGGGTGATTTTCCGACATCTCTGACCCTATTCCGGTAAGTTTCCAGTACGGTTCCCGGTGGTTGGACCTAGGTTTTATCTGGCGATTGAAGGCCGTTCTTCTCCGGTCGCGAAGAAGGAGGGTAACTCTATCCTTGTTCTAAGTGTTGTATGTTTTGCATGTGGGTTCTGAGACTGTTTTTTTTTTATTTCAAACTGATTATTGTTCATGGCCTCTAATATGAATGCTAGTACCTCCTCAGTGGACTCTACCAGCCCCCTTTTTGTTTACTCCTCTGATGTTCCTGGAGTCTCTCTTGTGTCCACTCCCTTCCCGGGCAGTGGTCATGGGGGTTGGAGGAGGAAAATGATTGTCGCGTTATCTGCTAAAAACAAAATTGGTTTTGTTGATGGCACATGTCCCAGGCCAGTCACTAATGTGACTCAGCAAAGATTATGGGACAGATGCAATAATATGGTGATTTCCTGGTTAACTGCCTCCCTCTCCCCTCAAAATTGCTGAAAGTGTGCAGTATTCTGATACTGCACAGAGTATATGGTCCCAACTTCAGGCCAGATATGGCACTGCCAACAGGACCAAAATTTTTGAATTGAAAAGAGAGCTTTCTCACACCTCTCAAGGGTCCCTAGATGTAGCTTCATATTTTAATAAACTTAAAGGTCAGTGGGATGAATTAGAATCAATGTGTGCAAATCATGGGCAAAGATGTGTTTGTGCTGCCAAAGATGGTATAATACAGGAAAATGATGAGAATAAGGTGTTTCAGTTTCTAATGGGCCTTAATGAAGCATACATGGGGGTAAGGAGTAACCTATTGATGATGCAGCCACCTCCAACCCTTGACAGTGTCTATAATATGGTCCTCAATGATGAGAAGCAGAGACAAGTCCAGTCCCCTTCTCAGTTTAATCCAGACTCTATGTCTTTCAATGTCCACACTAATAGACAGTCAGTTGGATTCAATAAGGCCACAGTGCCTAATCCTTCTCCTTCAGTCAATTTTGACCAAGCTAGAGGGCCTTTATTCTGTAGATACTGCAAAAAATCTGGGCACTTAATTGATAAGTGTTTCAAGATTCATGGGTATCCACAAAGTACAACATTTAACAAGGGGAGGAGACCTGCTGCTGCTCATCTTACTGCTGGTGTGGATTTTCCTTCTTCTGAAGGACATGTGTCTGTTCCCCAAGGGAATCCTCCTGAAAGCCATCAATCTGTTACAAACATAGATGGCCAGAGTTCTGTGATACCAGGGTTAAGCAGACAACAATATGATCAATTGATGAGCTTGTTACAACAGACCCAGTTAGGGGACTCCACTGCTCATACTCCTCCTCCCATGTATGCAGTTAACTTTGCTGGTATTTTGCTAACTGAGAGCCCTATTTCTGATTCCAAGCTTTGCATGTTTACCCATATTAATTCTGCCACCTGGATAATAGACTCAGGGGCATCTAATCATATGACATATGATAAAAGTTTACTCTTCAACATAACACCTTTAACTGTACCCTACCTTGTAACTCTCCCTAATGGATATAAAGTGAAAGTGACATGCACAGGATCCTTTGCATTAAATTCAACTATCACTCTTCAAAATGTCTTGTTAGTTCCTTCCTTTAAACACAACTTGATTTCTGTCCACAAGTTAGTGAAACAGTTGCATTGCATAGTTTTGTTCACTTCAACTTGCTGCTTCCTCCACATGATACAGGACCCTTCTCTGAGGATGCCTCTGGATCTTGGTAGAGAGGAGGCTGGTTTATACAAGCTTGCATGGGCTCCAGCTTCCCCTTCTTCCTCTACTGCTTGTTCATCTTCTTTTGTATACTCTAAATCTGACTCTTGTAATCTTGATAATTCTTCTTTTACTGGTTGCCATAAAGATGTTGCTTTACCTTCCAATGTAAATAGTCTGCTCTGTAATAATGTTGTTGCAACTGACATGAATTACATCTGGCATTTGAGACTTGCTCATACTTCATTTTCAAATATGAAACACATTTCTGGATTCTCTTTTCCCTTAGCCTCTAAGCAGTCTTTCCCTTGTTCTATATGCCTATGGCTAAACAGACTAGACTTCCCTTTCCTGATAGCACAATAACCACTTCTAGACCTTTCCAACTGATTCATGTGGACACTTGGGGCCCCTATCACACTCCTACTTCTTCTGGTTGTAGATATTTTCTTACAATTGTTGATGATTTCTCTAGGGCTGCCTGGACACATTTACTGGGATCTCAAAGCAATGCCTTCTGCCTGCTTAAATCATTTCTTTGTATGGTTAAAACTCAGTTTAATGCTGTGGTTCAAATTGTTAGAAGTGATAATGCTTTGGAACTGGGGTCTAGCATTTAGGGTGTTTCTTTTTTTAGTAATCAAGGAATTATTCACCAAACAACCTGTCCTCATAGTCCCCAACCAAATGGTGTTGTGGAAAGGAAACATAGGACTCTTCTTGAGACATGTAGAGCCTTAATTTTTCAATCTGGCCCACCAATCTCTTTCTGGGGGGGACTGCTTACTAACTGCCACCTATCTCCTTAATAGACTACCATCCAGACTCCTTAATCATAAATCTCCCTTTGAAGTTTTACATGGAAAGGCACCAGCCTACTCCCATTTGAGAGCTTTTGGGTGCCTTGCCTATGCGACTGTTCCAATTCCTCAAAGGGACAAATTGAAACCTAGAATCCTTTCCTGTGTCTTCATTGGGTATCCTTTTGCCAAAAAAGGTTATAAACTTTATTACCTTACTTCAAAGAAATACTTTGTTTCCAGGGATGTTGTATTTCATGAAACCTCTTTTCCATTTAAGAATGTTTCATCTCCTGTTCCTTCCTCCTTTCCCTCAGTTCCTTCTCTTGAGCCTTCCTTCTCTGACACTGATTTGTTGATACCTGTTTGTTCCTCTCCTCCTCCTTCTGCCACCACTTCTTCTTCTTCTAATCCAGCCTCTATTCCTTCCTTCAATCCTGATACCTCTCCTCCTAATTTGCCTTCTTCCACATCTGCTCCTGCTCCCAGAAAATCTGGAAGACAGCATAATCCTCCATCTTATCTTAAGGAATATGTCTGTCAACTTTCTGCCTTTTCTGGCTCCTCTTCTTCTTCTCTGGAATCTGAACCTCTCCGTTACTCTCAAGTTGCATCTGTTCCAGTATGGCAGAATGCCATGAGAAAGGAGTTTGATGCCTTGGATGCCAACCATACCTAGGATGTTGTTCCTCTTCTTCCTGGTAAGAAACTCATAGGCTGCAAATGGGTTTATAAGATCAAATATAAGGTTGATGGCTCTGTTGAAAGGCATAAAGCTAGGCTTGTGATTAGAGGTGATACTCAGGTTGAAGGTATTGATTTCACTGACACTTTTTCCCCAGTGGTTAAGATGTCCACTGTTTAAGTGTCTTATTGATGTGGCTGTTAAGAATAATTGGCAATTGTTTCAACTTGATGTTAACAATGCTTTCTTACATGGTGATTTGAATGAGGAGGTCTATATGAAGCTCCCTCCAGGTTTGACTGTTTCTTCTCCTTCTTCTGCCTCTATTTCTGCTGCCTCTGCTCCTCCTGTCTGTAAGTTGAAAAAATCTCTCTATGGGCTGAGACACGCTTCCAGACAATGGTATGCTAAATTGTCTTCTGCTCTATATTCCAGAGGCTACACTCATTCTTTGAATGATTATTCTTTATTCATCAAAGGTAAACTTGGGTCTCTTGTGATTGTAGCAGTTTATGTGGATGACATTATTCTACCTGGGGATGACTGTGATGAGATTGCTGCCCTGAAACTGTTTCTGGATGATCAGTTCAGGATTAAAGACCTAGGGTCTTTGCATTATTTTTTGGGCATAGAGGTGTCAGTTGTTCCTGGTGGGGTGATCCTTACTCAGCATAAATATATTTCTGACCTGCTGCATCAGTTTGACTGTGTTAATGTTTCTGCTGTTGTTAGTCCTTTGGATATTAATGTCAAACTTCATGCTGATTCTGGTGATCTTTTTTCCTCCGCTGATCAATATAGGAGTATTGTTGGTAAACTCCAATTTTTGACTCACACTAGGCCTGACATCTGTTTTGCCGTTCAGCATCTGAGTCAATTTCTGAAATGTCCCAGAGTCCCTCATATGAATGCTGCCCTCCATGTCCTCAGATATCTCAAGGGCACCTTTTTTTTGGGTCTGTTCTACTTTTCCAGTTCTGATTTCTCTGTTACTGCCTATTCTGACTGTGATTGGGCTGCCTGCCCTGATACTCGGAGATCTGTTACTGGTTTTTGTGTTCTCTTGGGTGGTTATCTGATTAGTTGGAAGTCCAAAAAGCAGCCTGTTGTCTCCTTATCTTCTGCTGAGGCAGAATATAGGGAACTCAGTAAATTGGTCGCTGAGTTGACTTGGCTCTCTCGTTTACTAACTGATATTGGTGTATGTGTTGCTCTTCCTTTCTCTGTTTTTTGTGACAGTCATGCTGCCATTCATATAGCCAAGAATCCTGTTTATCATGAAGGGACTAAGCACATTGAGGTGGATTGTCATTTTATTAGGGATCAGCTGAATGGTGGTTTCATTACTGTTTCTCATGTGCCAACTTCCCGACAGCTTGCTGACCTCCTCACCAAGCCTCTGCCCCGGACTGTCCTCCATCCTTTGCTGCTCAAGTTGAAGGTGGTCTCCCCCTCCAACTTGAGGGGGGATGTTGAGCTACAAGATTATTTGGCCTCTAAGCCTAAGCATAAACATTGAACATTGATATTGGGTTGTATATCTGTTGTATATTCCTTGTATATTCTGTATATTATAGGCTTAGTCAGCTTTGGGCCTCAATGTATTCTGGCCCAATTCCCTTTTTATTACATTGTACACTTGGGCCGGCTGACCCGACCCAAGTCATATTATATGTGTATAATTGTATAGGGGCAGAGATATTTTTTTGGTCAATCAATTCATTTTAGTCTCTCGGTTGTTCCAGAGAGTTCTTCAGTTTCTCTCTCTTTCTCTCACTCAGTTCTTCATCAACTTTGCCTGCAATTCTTACGTTTTCAAATAATGTTATTTCTTGAAAATTCCATTAAGGCGGCCTCTCTGCCTTTTTAAAGGCAGGGGTAAGGTCAGCATATACTCTACCTTTCCTAGACTCCACTTGTTGGATTACAGTGGGTATGTTGTTATAGCTATTGTTGTTGCACCCAAGCTCAAAGAGTCCTATGGTGCAATGATTATTTATAAGTGAAGTTAAGAGGTTAAAATCTCAGTTTGTAGGCATGTCTAGTGTCCCTCTTGTATTTTAATTAAATATTATTTTTGTTTCTTTCTTTTTTTATTTGGTTATTCATTCAAAATCCCCAAATCTAACGCATTGAGATCATTGATCTCCTTTTGTCATTGCAAAATTTTATATAATTAAAACTAGTAGCAGTAGATGATGTAGCACGGATCAATGATTCCGGCATTTTTTATATGGAGTACAGATATATATATGTTAAAAATTACCACAATTACAAGAATTTTAATTTTAACCTGCAATTTCTAAGTGATAATGGATTCATGGTAAGAATCTAAAGGTTAAACCTGTCAATATAAATTCTAGATTCACCTCTTTGTAACGTTGCACGTCTTCTTATCCTGGGTCCGCCTCTGGGTTTGAATATTAAATAAATAAAACCCACAATGTTAGGTTTGGTACACTATTAGAAAGGAGAGAAAAAAACTGAACTGACTATATGTATAATCAATTTACCATTTATTTTACTAAGATTTTTAGGAACTTATATATTTTTAGCAAACAAAAAAAGTCGTCTAAACATATTCATGGTGCTTGCTCGATCCTTCTATTTTTTTATCTTGAAGTTATTTAGCAGTGATTTGTTTATTGTTTTATTCACTAAAGTTAGTTGAGTTTGGAAGTATATATGGATGTTAAATCGTTGTTTAATTTTTGAATTTGAATAGCTATCATGTCTCACAGTGAACTTCTCACCAACGGAAGTTTCAACAGATAATAAGTTCATCTATTTGTTGGATTTTTTTTTTTTTTTGATGAAGAGAATCAGTCTGGGGCCGACCTACCGCGGCCTTCGAAAACAGGGATCAGCCCTCCACCCTTCTCCACTTAAATACTATGCTTATTCTTAGTCACAAGTCCCTCAATCTTTGCTACTTGAACTAGGCCCTGGGGTCCATTTTCTGTTGGATTCTTGCTAAACATAAATTGACATACGAGAAGTTTTATCCTTACTGTGGATTGAATTTGTATTTCATTTGATAAAATACTGAATAAGCTGACAAAAACTGAAATCATGAAACGATTCTATTTGGTTTGGTTTGGTTTGGTTTGTATATTTAAATTTGGTTTGGTTTGGTATGTATCTAGCAAACTGACATAGTTGGTTCGATGTAATTCTGCAATAAATGGTTTTCCTTTTAGACTGGGATGAATGGAAAATTATGTATTACCATCTTCTCTGACAATGCCATCATGCCCATCAGATGAATATGGATCCAAAGCAACATCAGTGTAGATAACCTGTCGACGAGCATAAAACATCAGAGGAAGATCCAGACATCCCCACAGCAAAATTTAGCTGTTTAATTAGCAGTCTAAGCAGATAAAATGAAACCCGGTAATGTGTATATACATACAAGATCAGGATATTTGTCTTTCAACAAGCGTATAGCTCGAGGCACTAATCCATTTTCATTGTATGCTTCATCTCCAGTAGAGGTCTGAAGTTACAAAAAAAAGTTATGTAATCGCGATTCAGATGGTACATGGAAATTTATGCTGGTAAAAGACAACCTTTAAAGCATCTGGCACTTTTGGAAAGAGCACAATGCTGTTGACGCCAACATCCCTCGCCTTTGAGACCTGTAAAAGAAAAAATGTAAAAGTATTGCAAAGGCGCCATTATTATTGTAGTAAATTATGAATTTGTGAATACGGTATTCTTTGTATATTTAGCCTATGTTGCTTAGACTCGGGTACAACTACCCGATTCGGGTGTGGATCTAGAGGTCGGATTCTTCATGAACTAAATTTTAAGATTTGGGGAACACGGATACAGCAGATATGAGTGCGAGAACTCGGCTAAAAATAATTCAAAATTCTAAAAATAGATCTATAAAAATATCCAAAGTTATGAGAAATAATTTGTGGAAACTTATAGGTAACAGAGAGCGGACAATAATTCAATCTTTCATTTTGAGAATTTCTCAGGTTGTAGACACTAGGCACTAGTAGCCAGCAACTAAAATTCAATCTTTCATTTTTCGTCAAATTTGTCCATGGATTGTGGTCAAAGTACCCAAACTTGATTGACCACACCCAGTAAGAATCCCACACCCTTACCGGTACCAGTGACATGTTGACATAAGTGTGGCGGCTAAAATGAAGAATCCGCGTGACATAGTATTTAACCAAGCCATCTTTGGCAAACGGCCAGATTGAAATTGAAGCACTAAGAAAATTTTTATGGGCATCTAAAAGCATAAAATAGGATGGTGACATTCTGAAAGCTGGTTAAATTCTAGAAATGCTGCAGTTTTGGTGTTTAGTTCTCAGTCCGAGGCAGCAAGCATATGAATTAATTGCTGCCTACAAACCCATCTATAGCCTATCCATTTATCACCCACTAGATTTTAGCCTGTCCATTTCTTTACCCTTTATATCTCCTTATTTCTTATTTAGCAGACCCCATTTCTGTTACAACAGATTTACAGTATCTAATTTAATTTTCCATGTATTTAATTTCTGCTTTATGTAGACAAGAGGGGTTGCTCTGATGGTAAGCAACCCCCACTTCCAACCGAGAGGTTGTGAGTTCGAGTCTCCCCAAGAGCAAGGTGGGAAGTTCTTGGAGGGAAGGATGCCGGGGTCTATTTGGAAACAGCCTCTCTACCCAATGGTAGGGGTAAGGTCTGCGTACACACTACCCTCCCCAAACCCTACTAAGTGGGATTATACTGGGTTGTTGTAATTTCTGCTTTATCAAATGTGAGTCTCCTCACATGATTTTCTTTTTAAATAAGTAGGACAATAAGAATTGTTTAGTACCAATTATTGCCAAAAGCAGTTCTTAGTACCAAGGTGATTCCTCCATTAGAAGACTTGTCCTATACATTCTTAAACTATTAGCAGCTTTTAAGTACATACATGAGTTCTTTGTTTCTCAGTTTATACTCTTTTCCTTGTTCCTGATATCTGCGCGCTCATACCTGCACCTACAGAAATTTCTACCAAAACAGTACTTAATAATCCTCTTCCAGTGAATAAATCAGTCTTTCACCCTGCCCAAGCCCTTAAAAGTGAAAATGAATATCTAGACCTGAATCCCAATTTAAACATAGTTCCGGTAGCTGAAATTGAAGTCTTGTATATATCTAGAATACTGAAGTCTGAAACGCATGTCCAGCTTGCACGCCTATCCTAATCAAAGTAGGGACCATTATTACACACAGTAAGTGACTGTAACGAATCTAATAGCAGAAATTTTGACAGTGTTATTTTGATATTTTGCCAAAGAAGAGCAAAGTGTGTATGATTCTCAGAACTATATAAATAGAAAAAGAGAACATAGACATGTATGTTTGTTGATATCACTGACAAGATTGAGTGATACCCAAAAAGGATCAGTGTCTTTATATAACCTACGCTCCAAGTCTATGTGCAACACCCTCAGTTCCTAATAGATCAAGTGGTTTGTCTGCCCAGCCCAGAAACAATAAAACCTACTACAAGGATAGCGTCTTGTAAATCTAATGCTATTGCAAAAATTTTATCATTAATAGTAGAAATATTGTTATGATACTAGTCATAATAACATAGACAATGGAAAATACATCACCGGCAAGATTTAGCATAATCATAGCAACATGACAATTATTGCAGCAGATCATCATCAAATTAGGAACACTATGAAACCAATACAAAGCATGCCTACAAAGCCGATCATATCAAAATCAAGGAGAGAGCTACTTATGGCCCAAGGTGGAGGTGCGGCGGTTTGTCATCCTTAGACAAAAGGTGGTCTTTCAGGAGGGATCATCGTTTGTCACCACATCCCACCTATGCTGCACATTAGATACTTGATAGAGTATGTTTGCTTGCTATTTATGTGATCTAACGCATCAGGCACTTCATTTTTCACCAGCTAAAACTTTGAAAAGGAGGGGGAAGTGGATTTATTATACTACCAGATCAATTAGGAAGAGAAGAATCGAATTAAGGAATCAAAATGCTGAAACTCTGGTCAAAGAAGGCAAAGCCAAAATGGAGGATGAAGAATCCTAGGAATCGCTGAGTCACCAACCTCTTCAACAAGACCATGCCTCCATCCAAGCCTATAACATCCAGGCATTGCTCCAATAGGTGTGTCCTCTTCACCTGCAAGTGCGTGCCATTTGTAAAAACAGATTGAGAGAGGTTTTTTAGTAAAGAAGAACATAGTTCAGTCAGGTACTCACCCTCATGAATAAATAGTGGATATACAAGATTCGCAGGGCTTATATTTGTTTCCTGGAATGCAGCCCTAACTGCTGGAGACTTACGATTACGGCGTGGTCGCCTATTAATTGGCTATACAAAAAAAATCTGATCATTAGTTACAGGCACATAGAAAATCAATCACATCAGCTTCCAATGCAGTATTGCGTCAATATTAAAAACGTTACCACCAAAAACTCACAGCAGTCTGCCAATTCAACCAAGATGATATCATTTATACAAAAAACAAGTAAAAACTATACTACTTACTAAATAATAAATGTGGTATGCACTGAAAGCTTACTAAAACTTGAAGGATTAAGCTTTAGTTACACCATCTTCAAAGTCAAGTTTTGATTATGTAAATGGAATTAAGAAACTTTGACGTTTCTAAAATTAACAGAAACACCCTATACATAAATGTCATTTAATTTGCAAGTATCAATTTAAACATTGAGATTGTTTCTCTCTCTGGCTTCTCATCTCTTTTTCTTCATATCAAAGACGAACAAGATTTTGCATACAGAAACAAGAATAGAAACCAAAACAAATTAATTTCATCTCTTTATTTGTACTCTGCCGGTTCCCAATATTCCGTCACGGTTTCCGGTCACCGGAAAAATCTGAAAAAATAAATAACTTCTCGAGAAAATTTGATTGAATTGGACTGTTCTGGAAACGATAGCATTTGATTTACAATACAAACTGATTTGTTTCTTCAGGTTTCTTTCATTACCCTTTTGAATCTCATTTTAATTACTATTTCTTTTTAATTACTCTTAACTCCGCCTTCAATCGTCGCCGAAAAAAAGTAAATCTGGGGTTTTGATTTTACAGGTTTTAGTTTATCATATTTCTTGCTGATTTATATCCATTGATCCAATCAATTGTGTTTTGCCTTAAATCTGTGAATTCAATCAACGTAAACTCTATTTTTCGAAGTCCTATTGTTTGCTGAAGAATAACGTAGTTTTTTGGATATACAAACTATTGAACTAGGTTTCCGGTGAAGAACTTAGCGAAAATCAAGATCTCTGATTTTGTGCTTTGATTCTTGCTTTTCGCCGGAAATTTTTCCGGCAACTCCTGCTCTTTTCTTTCTATTCTCTCCTCTGCTTTTTTGTGGGTGTGTGTGGGTGTGTTCTGTTTTCTTGGACAGGTGACTATTTTACCGGCGAGGATTTCCGGCAAGCCACAGTACTCCCGGTGACTCCCGTCCAGACTCGCGGCAGGACGCAATATAACTACACGAAACTTCAGGAAAACTTGGGCGCATCAAAGCATACTTTCAGGTTTTTCCACCGGGAGTTGGTACCTCCCGCTCTCTTGTTTACTTTGTGCACCTTTTTACATATTTTAGCTAGCATTTCGAGTGAGGTCTATTCTGTTGCTATCTAGTTTGTACCTTTTTGTGTATTTCGTTATAGTGCGTGTGTGCACCACAGTTCCCCAAAGTCGGTTGGAGGGGTAGTGGCCGCGGCGGCATGTCCTCAGGGGGTGGGGGTGGGGGCGGGAGTGAGTAGGGGAGCAGGGGGTGGTCCTGCGGGTAGGGCGGGAGGTAAGGGTGGGAAGAGGGTAGCGGACGCCCATAGATTAAGGATTGGGTCATGGAACATAGACACTCTGACGGGTAAGTCCATAGAGTTGGCGAAGGTTCTTCAGAGGAAGAGGGTTAACATAGCGTGTGTCCAGGAGACTAGGTGGAAAGGGTCGAAGGCGAGGAATGTAGATGGGTTTAAGTTGTGGTATTCTGGGGTCGTGAGAGGTAAGAATGGAGTGGGCATCTTGGTAGATAGGGACCTAAGGGAGTCTGTGGTCGAGGTTAGGCGAGTGAATGATAGGTTAATGTCTATTAAGCTGGTTATTGGGGGTTGCGTCCTCAACGTCATCAGCGCTTACGCGCCGCAAGCGGGCTTAGACGAGGAGGCTAAGAGGCGCTTTTGGGAGGACTTGGATGATCTAGTGAGTAGTATTGCCCAATCTAAGAAGTTAGTTATTGGAGGGGACTTTAATGGTCATACTGGGGCTGATGCTGGTGGCTATGATGAGGTGCACAGTGGCTTCGGCTTTGGGGTTAGGAACGAAGGAGGCACTTCGCTGCTTGATTTCGCCAGGGCTTCCGAGCTTCTGATTGCGAACTCGGCATTTCAGAAGAGGGAGGAGCATTTGGTCACCTTCAAGAGTTCGGCGGCGAGGACTCAGATTGATTACATCCTCATCAGAAGGAGCGATAGGGGTATGTGCAAGGACTGCAAGGTTATTCCGGGAGAGTCTCTTTCAACTCTTCATAGACTCCTAGTGATGGATGTCGGTCTCTGGGTGAAGAGGAAGAGGAGGGGCGCTCGGGGACAACCGCGGATTAGATGGGGTGCTTTGACTAAGGAGAAAGCAGAGGAGTTGGAAATGAGGTTAGTTGAGGGCGGAGCTTGGAGAAGTTCTGGGGAAGCGGACGCTATGTGGACAGTGACGGCGAACTTGGTTAGGGGGGTAGCACGGGACGTGCTCGGGGTAGCCAAGGGATATTCAGGCAGACGTCAGGGTGATTGGTGGTGGAACGATATAGTCAAAGGAAAAGTGGAGGTGAAGAAGGCGGCGTTCGCTAGGTTGGCGGGGAGCACAAGCGAGGAAGAACGGAGAGCGAACAGGGTGATCTACAAGGTGGCGAGGAAAGAAGCAAAGATGGCAGTCACAGAAGCTAAAAACGCGGCGTTTGGTCGCATGTACGAGGAACTAGGGGAGAGAGGCGGGGATAAGAAGTTATTCCGGTTAGCAAAAGCAAGGGAAAGGAAGGCACGTGATCTAGACCAAGTTAGGTGTATCAAGGGCGAGGATGGTAAAGTTCTGATGGGGGAATCTCAAATCAAACAGAGGTGACAGGCGTACTTCCAGGACTTACTTAACGAGGAGGGGGATCGTAACATAGAGCTAGGGGAGCTGGGGCATTCAGAGCAACATAGAGACCTTGGGTACTGCAGGCGCATTAGGGTGGAGGAGGTCATGGGGGCTTTGCGTAGGATGAGTAGGGGTCGAGCGACCGGGTCTGACGAGATCCCAGTGGAGTTCTGGAAGTGCATGGGTAAGTCAGGAGGGGAGTGGCTCCCCAGGTTGTTCAATGCGATCTTCAGGACCAAAAGGATGCCGGATGAGTGGAGGTGGAGTACAGTGGTGCCCTTGTACAAGAACAAAGGGGACATCTAGTGCTGCAACAACTATAGGGGTATCAAATTAATAAGTCACACGATGAAGGTTTGGGAGAGGGTAATTGAGGCGGGGGTGAGGGAGGTGACATCTATATCTGGGAACCAGTTCGGTTTCATGCCGGGCCGCTCCACTACAGAGGCTATCCACCTTGTCAGGCGGTTGGCGGAGCAATTCAGGGATAAGAAGAAGGACCTTCACATGGTGCTTATCGACTTGGAGAAGGCGTATGACAAGGTCCCAAGGGAGGTGCTGTGGAGGTGCTTGGAGGCGAAGAGCGTGCCGGAAGCCTACATCAGAGTAATCAAGGACATGTACAATGGAGCTAAGACTAGGGTTAGGACGTTGGGTGGCGAATCAGACCATTTTCCTGTGGTTATGGGGCTCCATCAAGGATCGGCGCTGAGCCCCCTCTTGTTTGCCTTAGTGATAGATGCTCTAACCCGACATATTCAAGGGGATGTGCCTTGGTGTATGCTATTTGCTGATGACATAGTATTGATAGATGAGACGAGGGTCGGTGTTATTGAAAGGTTAGAGGTATGGAGACAGACTCTCGAGTCTAAAGGTTTCAAACTAAGCAGATCTAAGACAGAGTACCTGGAGTGTAAGTTTAGCGCCGAGCCGAGCGAAGTAGGCACGGACGTGATGATTGGTTCTCAGGTCATCGCCAAGAGGGACAGTGTCCGATATCTTGGGTCTGTGATTCAGGGGGACGGAGAGATTGACGGGGACGTCACTCATCGTATAGGAGCGGGGTGGTCAAAGTGGAGGCTTGCATCAGGAGTCCTGTGTGACAAGAAAGTTCCACACAAACTCAAGGGGAAATTCTATAGAGTCGTGGTTAGACCTGCGATGTTGTATGGGGCGGAGTGCTGGCCCGTGAAAAACTCGCATGTTCAGAGAATGAAGGTTGCGGAGATGAGGATGCTTAGGTGGATGTGCGGTCACACCAGGCTAGATAAGATTAAGAATGAAGTTATTCGAGAGAAGGTGGGGGTGGCCCCGATGGATGAGAAGATGCGAGAAGCGAGGCTGAGGTGGTTCGGGCATGTGCGGAGGAGAAGTCCCGATGCCCCGGTGAGGAGCTGCGAGCGGCTGGAGATTGTTGGCGGTCGGCGAGGCAGAGGGAGGCCTAAGAAGTATTGGGGAGAGGTGATTAGGCAGGACATGACTATAATGCAGGTTTCCGAGGACATGACCCTTGATAGGAAAGTATGGAGGTCTAGAATCAGGGTTGTAGGATAGGGGCTCCTAGAGTTTTTCGTACGCCTCATCCGGGGTTGGGTGTGGGTGAGCAGGGTTACCCATAGATGTTTTGTATTTCAGCTATGTCCCCCCTATGGCTGTTAGTTATGGTAGTTACTGTATGATATTATTGCATGCGATTGTATTTATGTTTCGTATGTTTAGATAATTATTTACGCTATTTACGTTATTTCTGCTGGAGTTACTAATGCACTATTGTTTTTGTTTTTGTCTTTATTTTTATTTTTGTTTTTGTTTTACTGCTGTTTTTCCTTTTATCCTATGAGCCGGGGATCAATTGGAAACAGTCTCTCTGCCCTTTCGGGTAGGGGTAAGGCTTGTCTACATATTACCCTCCCCGGACCCCACCTGGTGGGAGTATACTGGGTAGTTGTTGTTGTTGTGTTAA
Organism: Nicotiana benthamiana; assembly: GCA_034376525.1. Classification (NCBI taxonomy): domain Eukaryota; kingdom Viridiplantae; phylum Streptophyta; class Magnoliopsida; order Solanales; family Solanaceae; genus Nicotiana; species Nicotiana benthamiana. Next base: position 106,957,026 of record CM067332.1, on the reverse strand, counting down.
TTTAAACATTCCACACCCTGCGTCCAGATAAGAAAAGCCAAAGATGTTCCAAGAAGTTGTTAGACCTTATACGTACACTTCAAGAAATATAATTTTATCAAAGTGTGGTTGCTTTCCTTTATAAGGCTTTCTGTAGCAGGATCTCTCGAAAATCTTACACAAAATCTTGAAAAGGTTAGGTAATACCTCAAAATGTAATAACACCCTTCAGCATCAGTTTCGCAGTGTTCCAATACCATACTAAGTATTATTTATGATACTCCCATCCTATCATTTCAATTGAGTAGGTGAACAAATTTTTTATATGCTAAGCTAGTTATCATTTATTGAGATGCCTGTACCCAATTGTGACTAAGTTATCACATCATATTTGTTCTCCACATCTTCTGCTATTCTCATGTACAGTTGGTAAATTAGTTGTCATTCAGAAACAATGTAAAAGAAATGTAATTACACCACAGTCAAATACACCTGGCAAGTTCAATTAAAAAAAATAGAACGTTCTGGACTCTTTCATATCTAATTCTGATAACAATTTGATAGGAAATTAGAAACTGACTTTCAGCAGCTTAGAATGAAAAAGATGGATGTTTTGAAAACTTGCTCACAATTTCCAAAATGGACGTCCAAAAAAATTACAAGTAATGATAAGTCACAAACTAACCAGTGAAGACACAGCAGGAGTACCGGCAGGTGCAGCCGGCTTTGGTGGAACTGGAGGAGCTTCAGGCGCATTTCCAGCAACCACAGCAGCCTCGCACTCCTCATCAGTCAAGCCCATCTTTCTCAAGGGCCCTGAACCGGACCCATTATCATGCCCTTCACTGCTAGCCCTTATGGTCAACACCCTCCTCCGACTCAACCTAATACAAGGCCGTGCACAAAACAAATTTTGCGATGGCTTCACTTTAACCTCAAACTTCACAGCTCCAATATTACAAGGTGAGTTCAACATTGCTGCGGAAGCCATTACCGCTCAGATAAGCAGCTCTACGAGTATGACCAAAAAATCACAAATTACAAATTTGAGCATTACAAAACATTAATACAGATTAAGCTGTGATTATCTCCAAATTTGACCAAAACCCAGAAAATGTCTAATGATTCTATTAGTAAAACCAATAACAAAGAGGAACCAAGAAAAAGTTCCATTACAAGGCTAGAAATTTGAGAATTAGTAAACATAATGGAGATGAACATATGATTTCTTCAGTTATATGGAGAAAACCCAAAAAAGATGGAAATTTTCAAATTCAACTTTAAGGCATCGAAAAGCAAAATTGAGCAAAAGATGTGATTTTTGTCAAGTAATTTTTGCAGAACGCAATAAATTCTAAAATGCATCAATGAACCAACTAGCATATACAACAAGAATTAAAATTTGAGGCATTGAAGAGCAAAATTGAGCTAAGGATGTGATTTTTGGCAAGTAATTTTGCAGAAAAAGAGAAGGAAAATTTTACCTTGAGAATAGAGGAAGAGAGGGAGAAAGAGAATTGAAGAATCTTATCAATAAAGAAGGCCAATTGACGTGAACTTCAAACAAGAAGATTAGATTTTGGTTGGCATTTTCTAAAATCTATTCGTCCAGTCAAATATCTTGTTGGCCCCTCTTTTGTTTTTGAGTACTTTATCATCATAAATAATCTTGAATTTTAACTTTGAACTAGTAAGAATACTAATCTTATAAAATTATAATATAATACATTATACTATTTTAATAAATATTAGTTACTATTTTATTATTTAATGTAGTATACATAAATATAATAAAATCTATACAAAATTAAAGAATACACAGTATTATAGTAATCAAATAAATTGTTCATTTATTATTTATTATTTATTAAATTAGCAAATATTTAATATTATATATTGACTAATGTGATTTTTTTAGTTGTTAATTGGCTTAATATTCTGATACTACTCTTCTTTTAGTTGAACATATGTACATATTTTCTTATTCTAGAAATATTTATTTTTATACTTATGTTATACTGTTTAAAAATTTTCAACGTATATATATTATATAATTATCTTTATCTATATCTTTTCGTATATTCATTTCCACTATAATATTTTATTAGTTTTTTCACTGTATATTTACTGAAAATTTAAATAACAAAATTTTTTTACTAAATTATAATTTTGAATTCATCAAAAGTATAAAGAGATAAACCTTTTATTAATTTTATAAAAAATATACTAATATTTAATATATAAAATTTGTTTTATATATAATGATATTATCATATGTATAATATTCTAGTAGTTTCTTTATATTTTCGTATTTTTAATTATGAAATTATAAGTTCTATATATTGGATAAATTTTCCTATATGAGAAATTTAATTAGTATACGTATTTTTACGATATCATTTGATCTTTTTTGGTATTCTTCATTTATGACTGCTTGTTTATTATGATTATATATTATACTACTACTACTATTAGGAAGAAACTACTCTCCTATTTGAATTGGTAGTTTTTTATTTTGTTTTTTTGTTTTTAATTATAAAATAATTTTAAAACTTCATTTTGAATGAGTAAAATATTTTTTTATATTTTTTATTATTTATTGATAATGATAAGATATTTATATTTATTAATTCAAGTAGTGTAACTAATTAATTCAATATTTAAAATTAAAAAAAAAGTTAGAGCATTAGTTTATTTTGTCTCAACAATGTCATTTGGCTTCTTGTGGTTAAGATACTTGTTCTAATATAGTACTTTTGCTTGTCCTATTTTATATAAATAGATTATTACCAATCTTGATTTGGTGTAAATTTCTTTTATTATAATTATTGGAATTAATTAACAAAATAGTAAAATCATCACTCTTTCTATTTCTTTTACTACACATACAACGAGAGACGCTAAATGTGAATGTATTTACTATTTACCAAGTGAGTTGGGTTAAAATTATCACTTTATCAATATCAATTGATTAGTTAATGAATTTATTCACGACATTTTTTTTTTCCTAAAATTGAAGCTGAATCTTTCAATTAATTTATTTATTTATATCCGGGAAATCTGAAACTATATCACAATAAAATCATTTGGAAGGTTACTAAACAATTCAACGATTTTAAGTACCAATTTGATTATTTACACATTTAGTAAATATACCACTACTTTCTTCTCCTTCTCCTTTTGTTGGTTCAAATATATACTTCTTTTGAAAGGGGATAAAATTCATCAATATTAGTAATAGTAGGGATAATATTTAGGTTTTCACATAGCTAGCGTATTATATATAGAGCTAGATACTAGTTAGTAGTAGATGCTTTAATTTTGTTTTTATGAATCATCCTTTATATTGGATTTGGAGGTGATTGCAAAATAGTTATAGTAGAGCTTAAATATTATTGTTTGTGTTATAAATAGAACTCTAATTAGAGTGAATGTCTATCTTATAGAAGAGTTTTGCTTTGAGGCTAAGTCTTTTCTATGCCTATAAATAGAGTGGTCTTACCCCATTCTAAATCATCCCAAAGTATCAATAAGAATACTCATCTCTCTACTTTTCTCTCTATTGTTCTTGTTCTTGTATTATTGTTCTTGTTTTTATATTATTTCATAACACGTTATCAGCACGAGACTCTACCGTCTCAAGAAGCACTTTGAGAAGATTAAGGAGAAATTCGCCCACACGAATTTCGCTAATTCCGGGCATTATCCGGGTCACGCTCCAAGAGATAAGTATCGATTTTATGTTCGATTAAAATATATAATTATGTGTTGTTATTTGTAAATGCAAGTCTGATCCTACTGTAGCATTGTGCTAATTGTATTATGTGTATGAAGTGGCCAGCAAGAGATTATGCACGGGTAAATCACAGTACTGTTTCTTTCTTCAATTACTTGAAACCGGAAACGGCGGCTCCGCGGTGAAATCGCGTCGGCTAAAATGCTTCCAAAAATTTCTATACGAAAAAAAAATAGAAGAGGTATATTTGATATCACAACATTTATTGGTATACCTTAAAGGTAAGTAATTTACTTTTCCCTTTCAAATTCTTGAAATTCTACGATTTGATTTCATATACAAACATAGACAACAAAGCTTGATTATAACTCTAATGGAGTTTGTAAGAAATTACACTCACATGAAATGGTAAAATTTCTATGCCTTGCCATGATCAAATTCATGTATGATTGTGGGCAAAGAATTGAAAATCCGTCCCATTGAATTTGCTCCATTCCCTTTAGAGAATGTGGTAGCAGTATGTGATAAGTCTGAAAGAAGACAAAATTATTACCATGACGGTATCAATGAATGTGGACGTGGCAATAGACGAAATTATAATCATCATCATTGTGATAATGAGAATAATAAAGATTCTCAAAATAATCTTTCACTTTATGAAAGTAATATTTGACATGAGATTGTGTATAGCACATACAGATGATTATGATCCATTCCCTGAAGTGAATGTGATAATTGTAATAGAGCCCGTAAGTATGAACACGCTCTTGATGTAATTTTGTTTCATGTCTGACATTATAAAAGGAAAGTTCGTTGCCCTTAAAATTTCGGGCAAGAACTATATGACATGGGTGTTGGATGCTGAAATCCATTTAGATGCTATGGGTCTTGGAGACGCCATTGAAGACAGAAATAATGCATCCACCCAAGACTATGCTAAGGCCTTGATTTTCTTGCGCCATCACCTTGATGAAGGTTTGAAACTGTGCTAAGGCCTTGATTTACTTGCGCCATCACCTTGATCAAGGTTTGAAAATTGAATATATCACAGTCAAAGATCCACCTATCTTGTGGAATGGCTTAAAGGAGAGATATGACAGCCTGAAGTTGGTCACTCTGCCACAAGCACGATATGATCCAAAAGTAAATAGTTCATAAACTATATATTATCGTTGCGGTGGAAAAGGGCACTGGGCGAAAATTTGCCGTGTACCAAGACATTTGGTTGAGCTTTATCAAGCATCTCTAAAGAGTAAAGGCCCTGAAACCAATTTTGTCTCTGACGACAATTTTGACATCACCCACTTGGATGTGGCAGACTTCTTTGAGCACCCTGAGGGGAAAATAGACCACTTAATTGGTGATGGATCTGTGATGAAGGAAGATGGAATTGTTTGATTTTATTTCACTTATTTGTAATAGTTAGTGCATAAACTAATAGTCATTAGTATTAGCTCGTATTAGTTAGTTTATGATATAATGTTAGTATTAGTTCTTTAGAATGTTTCAATATGCTTAAATTTCGAAGAAATTTTTATTTTCCAGCAAAGTTAGTCGATTAACTAATAAGTTAGTCGACTATCTAATATTTCGTATTAAAAACTGGATTTTTCCGCAAGCTAAGATAGTCGACTATCTGATTTAGATAGTCGACTATCCTGATGACTGTTTACTAAGATAGTCGACTATCAACTTAGTTAGTCGACTATCTAATATTTCGAATTAAAAACTGGACTTTTCCGCAAGGCATGATAGTCGACTATCTGATTCAGTTAATCGACTAACCTAAATGACTGCTTCCCAGTCGACTATTAACTAAGTTAATCGACTAACCTCAAATATTGTTTAAATGTGAAACAAACGGATTGAATTTGTTTATTCTCATGTTCGTATACTTTCTTTTGTATGTCAAACCATGGGAATTAAATTGATTGAAGGCTCCTGAAGAGCAACTATAACTCTGCCTAAAGGAATAATATTTTAGAGAAAGCAATGTTCTCCTCCAAGTCTAAGAGGAACTTGTTGAGTTTTAATGATATCAGTCAAAATGTTCTCCTCCAAGTCTAAAAGGAACTTGTTGAGTTTTAGAGATATCATTCAAAATGGATATCAGATTGAGACAATACATGAGTATAATCTTGAATACCTCATTTACTCATGAAAACGAGGCTGCCCACTTCGGTTTGGGGTCACGTCATTTTGCATACAGCAATGCTAGTTCGTCTCTGACTGACGAATTGTCACAAATATTCCCCGTTGCAATTGGTTTTGGGTCATGAACCTAATATATCCCATTTAAGAATTGTTGGATGCGCAGTATATGTGCCTGTAGCACCGCCATACCGCACCAAAATGGGTGTGCAAAGAAGGTTAGGAATATATGTTGAGTTTGAATCACCCTCCATTATTCGCTACTTCGAAACATTGACAGGGGATTTGTTCACTGCATGATTTGCAGACTGTCAATTCGATGAGACACTTTTCCCAAAATTAGGGGGAGAAGTTGGTGAAACCAAACGGGAAATTTTGTGGAAAAATGCATCATTATCTCATCTTGATCCACATACCTCTATTTGTGAAAATGAGGTGCAAAAGATTATCCATTTGCAAAGAATAGCAAATCAAATGCCTGATGCATTTACGGACTTGAAAAGGATAACAAAATCACTTATCCCCGAAGTGAATGTGACAACATCTGATTCACAAATACATATTCATTATTGGAAGAATATGAACATGAAATTGGTATTGAATATACCACACTCACCCCTAGAAGGAGGTTTGAGATGATGTCATTATTATGGCATGAATGGTCATTCACGCACCTATTGTACGCCAAAATAATTTGTCAATGTGATTATCAAAGGACAAAAATAATGCAAGAAACATATCTTGCATTTAAGTTTGACATGACCATAATGGTATAACTTTCTCTTTAAGAAAGATATTCACCACATGGATGTTGATGAATTTGTGATAGTACAAAATTAATTGAGAGCTCTAGAAGAGCCAATTATTACTATGTTGGAGAAACACAATTAAGTATTGTGCTGTAGTAAGTCTCAAAGAAACTTATTCAGTTTCCAAAGTACACGCGAAAGCGCTGATTATATTGAGACTATAAATAAAGGAAAGATTTGATATCTTCTATTACTACAACTTGTAGCGGGATAATCTGTATGTAAAAACTACCCGCTTTATTCTCCAGTTTGTACTACACAAACAAAAGAATGCCACAATAAAGTAGATATTTATTGGTATAAAACCCATACCACAATAAGCCTGAAGTTTATTGAGAATTGCACATGTCATGGTGTAAACATGAACTTATCAATATTGATAATTTATTTAGTTGGCATTCGGGTTAGCCATCTCATTTTAAGTATGATGTGCAAATTCACATGGGTGAATATTAAAGAACTAGAAAGTTCTTTACGAATTCTCTTGTATTACTTGTTCTCATTAATGAACTGACCAACTAAAGAGTTCGGGTTGAAGCCCATAAATTCTGGAAATACCAAAGGTGAATATGGGCCCATTCACCTGCCATGTATACCACATATGATGCATCTATGATATGGTTACATGCGCAGTTGTTATTAACCCGCAGTCTGGCCGGTGCTTGTGAGGTAAATTGCTCAGTAATCTAACTTCGAGCATAATTTCCAGATTTTCTACTCAAGATAGTTCATCTTGATAAGTTGGTTTATATCAAAGTTGGTTTAGCAAGATAATTATTGAGTGCCTCCACTTAATAGCTAAACTGTTTCTTATGAGAACAAAGTTATATATATCAGTTTGATATACGTTGTATACGAGAGTATATTCTCCCCTCACAAGTGGTTCAGGGTCAGGATTCAAATAATTTCATCTTATTATTAATGTGCTGTGTATATTGACATGATAATGCACAAAGATGATATCTCAAAGTTGAGGAAACAAGTTAGCTTTTCTAACATGAGGGGGAGACATAATAAACACTTGAGAAAAGGTTACATGAGATGAATTATCATTTGTATATATAGATCCTCAAATATCATAATATGAACCTGAAGTTCATAAAAGGATAATTCAATTGCAACATATTGCAAAGCATGCTATACGCATTTGCTGACCCAAAGAATGTAACTATATTCTCATTGCAAATGCTCATATTAAGTCCTAGAAGGACAAAGTCTTGGATACGTTTGAAGCGTATAGACAAATCGGTGTCAAAAGGAACTTCTTAATAAAGAAGATGAGCAAATGATCAAAGTGATCATAATAAGGAGGCAAGTGATCCTTAAGATCACATGACATAACACTTCATAAAATCTCATGAGAGATTCAGGTACCTGAATATATGAATAAAGAGATCTCCATGTTATGTCTTTATGAAAATTGACTGAAACCGATATAAAATGATTGTCGACGACATCTATAATAGCGCCAAATATCGATGAGGATCTTGTGTTTGTCGAATACAAACAAAATATTGGCCAAATGGAAGAGATACAATTCAAGAAGAATTGATTCCATATGAAAGACATGTAGTTTTGGACATGTAGTTCAAATACTTGAAAGTATAAAGTCAATATTGAAGTTGCTTGAAGCATATACAATTCTTGGTCCTGAAGTACCACATCCTAAGTGCAACTTGTACATATGTATCTTGCTATAACTATAAGCATGATGGCATCAAGAATACCTCTATGGAGATATTGAAGAGTCATTCCACGACATTATATGAAGATGTTCATATCTATCAAGAATGATAATTTCAAGATGGTGCACAAGATTGGAATGCAAATGCTCAAGGATGTGAATTGATGCTCTTTTCAGGGGGAGTTAATGCGCGTTGCACTCTTTTTCTCTTACAAGGTTTTGTCCCACTGGGTTTTTCTTGCAAGGTTTTTAACGAGGCAACCAATAGGCGCATATTCAAACATGTGTACTCTTTTTCCTTTTCTTTAATTTTTTTCCCATTGGGTTTTGTTTTAGTTAAGGTTTTAACGAGGCACATCATTGAATAGACATTCAAGGGGGAGTGTTATAAATAGAACTCTAATTAGAGTGAATGTCTATCTTATAGAAGAGTTTTACTTTGAGGCTAAGTCTTTTCTATGCCTATAAATAGAGGGGTCTTACCCCATTCTAAATCATCCCAAAGTATCAATAAGAATACTCCTCTCTCTACTTTTCTCTCTATTGTTCTTGTTCTTGTATTTTTGTTCTTGTTTTTATATTATTTCATAACAGTTTGGAACTAATTTGCATAAAAAGGGCGCTACTTTATTACTTTTACGGAAGCTTTGTCGAATTACTGAATTCCTCAATCTTTTAAATAAGTACCTATATTTCAAGATAATGTTTAGTATAAACAGAAAAGATATTATGGTGTAGCTGTTGAATTATGTTCGTTGAGTCCTTGAAGTAAGTTAAGCAAATTGACAGCTCATCCCTTTTCATATTAGCTTTAACTGGGCAGCTTACTCTTTCTTATATCCTTATAATGACTACCTGGTGAATTATATACGTAGAATTACTTCGTTAGCTAACTTATGTTCTCTATTCCTTAGAATTTCTCCTTTGTCTTCTTCACCTAAATCAATATTTGTAACAGTTGTACAGAGAGCTGGAAGAACATCAATGACATTGTTTATTGTGAAAATGGTAATAACAATTAAATTTGTAAATAAGATTCTAAAAATACGTGATTTGTATTTTATTAGTTGTTAGAGTAAATGGTGCTAAGAATATGAAGTTTAACGATAAAATACAAGCCTAAACGGAGCAATAATCAAACAGAGGGGCTTTCCGCGTGGCTTCGGACTGGTCGATAGAGGACCTCAAGGCCAATATCTGAGTTCGATCTCGAGCTATCGGGGATAGTCGGGAATGGGGTAACAGTTAGAATATGTTCAAGCAAGACTCTTTATGGCCAATACCAAGCAATAAATGAAGAACAAGTGTGAAAGTAATAATGCTAAGAGTAGCATCGAGCTAGTAAGGACGAGCAAGTTTAGATAGAAAAGAGAAAGAGATATTATTGATCTAGTGGAGAATAGTTGGAGCAACATAGATGATTACAAAGTAGTGTGGGTTCCTTTTATATAGGAGGTGAAATCGGCTATAGTATAACATGCATTAATTATAAAGTATGGAGATGGGATGACTAGACGCGACACTTAGGCGTAGGCTCTGGATAGGCATTTTTGTCAGACTTAGCCGTGTGCCTTGGGAACTTCCCCTTATGCTCCAGCCTCGACCTTCGTCTTTATCGAGTCGGGCCTCGATGATCCCCCAGGGAGGGGACTCGGTCATAGATCCATGTCCTGGGGGTCTCGAGGCATTCTTCCGAAATGGCTTGATAGCGAGAAATCAAGTCCTCTAATTTTGCCGCATACAGATAGTCTTCGCGTTTTAAAGAACAAAGCGATGGGAAATGATTCTGACTCCTCGACCTACGGCGCGAGCTTTTATGGCAACCGGGGTGTCCCATGGACTTGTGAACTTTGACATTATTCAATGAAGTGCTGATTCCCGTTCTCCAAGGTGAATGTACCGTCGTCGGTTTGGTTCTTCAAGAACACAGTAATTGCGTTCGCCGATCAATCTTCCAAAGCCTCAATGACCGTGTCATTACCCCCTATAAATGGGGGTCCTTGGCGTTGTTTTTTCTATCCCGGTACCTTCACTAACTCATTTACCCATTTCTTCTTATCGTCTTCCTCTATCCTTGAATATTATGTTTGGGGCTTATGGTCTCAAGGTTGTTCGGCAGAGCTCCCGTAGGCTGTGTTGCGGCCTCTTGTCGAAGCTTCCCTTTGTCGAGCATGACCATGTTGTTCTTTCACTGTTGTAGTTGTTGTTATGTTTGTCGTTGCTGTCGTTGTTGGCCCGAGACGAGGACGAACGTGGAGTCGATTCTCTTTTTTTGTAGATAGTCATTCGGACTATGCGCCGCTGCTCACTCTCCTACCTAGCCCTAGTGTGGCACTTCATCTCTTGGGTTTTTTCTATCCCAAGGGATAAAATGGCACTACCGGCCGTTGAGGCCAGGGCCCACTGAATCTTCAACCGTTGCCTTTGGCGGCCATGTCTCTTTTCTTTGCCTCCTCTACATCCTCTTCTTCATCTTTTCCTTCGGTGGGGACCACCTGGGGAATGAGCTGGGAGCCTAGAGGAGGTGGCGGTCGAAGGAATCGCCCTCGAGGATGCGTGCTTTAGGGGGGGGGGCGCTTGGGGATGCTGATACAGGAGATAGACCTTCGAGGATAGACCGGATTCTCGGGTTTCATCACATGTACATCCTTTTGTTCCTCTGCTGTTTTTTAGAGATCCTCTATAGGCTTTTGTAATTGTGCGTAAGGACCCCTCGATGGCTATTATACATGGATATTTATGTATATGAAAATACTTCTTTGACTTCTATTTTCGATGCTTGCCTTTTTATTGTATGTTCTTGCGTGCTTCGAGGCGTTCGGATGTTTTTCTTTATTGTTGAAAGTTGATATCTAACTCGGATGTGAGCGCTCTTTCGGATCCTCTGCCGGTTGACATGGATCTTTTCCGAGCCCATTGTCGTACCTTGGACCAAACCTGAATTGATTTGATAGGTTGGGGTTGTCGGGCCTTCTGAGTTGCATAGAGATAGTACGCCGTGTTTTAGAGCTTTCGAGAGTGGTATCCTGAGCGAAGGTCAGCTTCGGGTACTTGGGGGTCTACTTTGAACTTGATGCAGATAGCTTTTTAAAGCGTAGTGGACAGACTTTTGTTGAGGAGTTTCCTATACTTAGGCGATGCCTCGAGCCCTCCTAGAGTCTTCATAATCGGAGCTTCGCATGCCTATTTTTCTTTTTAGAAAGAAAAAATATGAGATCGTGTACCGCCTCGAGTTCTATGAGGGCGTTGAAGGCTTTCTGAAGCCTGACTTCTTTTTTGGTGGAGATCCTCGAGGTCGGGCACTACCTCGAGGCTGGAGACAATACAGTTGACTGATTGAGGCCTAAATTCTTGTCGATGGATGCCTTTGGGGTCGGGCATTACCTCGGAATCTGTATCGAGGTTGTTGGCATCCAAGAGCTCGCTCTAGATAGGCGAATCATTGCTATTTCCCCCATATATGAGGGGTGGCCTTTGCTTCTTTGGGGGATGTCCTTATTTGGGGTAGCTATATTCTTCTTTGACAGTCCCTTCAGGCGCAAAAAGTGTTGGCGCATGTCCTTGCGTTGATTTGTCGAATCTACCATAGGCATAGCAGCTACTTCTGGGCCGACCCAGCAGGGAGGGGAGAGTTCTACTCCCAGTGCTCAGGATCCGCGTGAGTTCGCTCTGAAGACTCTGTCTTTGATAAAAGAGGAACATCTGGAGATGGTGAGGAGATACTGCGGGTGGAACGAGGGGATAACATGGCAGGTGCTTTCCCCGGATGAGAGTATTACAGACTCTGCTAATGGATCCTTGAGTGTTTACCTATATCCTTTCGCATTTAGCCCCCTTGATAGGGTCATGCTTGATTTCTACTTGAAGTATCGGGTCACTTTGGCGCAGATACATCCATTGTTTTGGCGAGTGGTACTGATGATGAGATTCTTTGCGGAGAAAGATGGGCTTGGATTCACGCTCAGCCACCTTATCAGGCTATACCGACCCTTTCATCACTGAGGCTTATTAACCTTACGGTGTCGTTCGTCTAAGACCTTTGTTGTGATGATGAGGAAGATGGGGATCAATAGTAGGTCATTCTGTCCTTCCAGGTTCGAACGGTTGACATTATCCCCGTGGAGCTTATGCCATTTCCTGAGGGATGAAATTACGCGCGTGAGTGGGGCGTCTCGTGCTTCCTTGGATTTGCTTATAGCGAGAACTAGTTGAATAATTGTGTTTCCTTTCTTTTTGAAGCAACTTCATGGAAGATGGGCGAAGTTCTCGATCTGCCCGGCAAGGTCCAAAAGTTGGCGACCTATTCGAATTGCGATGAGCGTAGGTGGTTGTCCCGTGTAGAAGGGAAGTGAAATACCATGTTATGTGCGTACACTACTCCTACCTTGGCCTTCATATGTTTGAGATGACATTTTCCTATCTCTTCTGCACCTGCTTTGCTGTTGTAGGTATCGGACAGTCCCTTGGGGCGAGGTTGTGCCCTTCCGAAGAACGGAAGGAGTCGCCAGCCTCCAAGCTGGGGGATAATGGCGATAAATGGGATTTACACCCGCAGTTTGATAGAGCTTTAAATGAGGCTCAACAGGCTCGTGTCAACGAGGAGAGGACATCGCCCGAGCCAGTTGTTCCCAAAGTGTTTGATTCCAGGATGATGGTTTCTCCGAGTGAATGTGCTTTTCCAGAGGTTGGTTCTCCCGGGGCCGAAGAGGTAGGACCAAAAGGAGTGTGCTCTGCCTTCGAGGAAGTCCGCCGGCTTCACTTCACGGTGAGTTTCGGCACAGTCCTTCTGTATTTCGCTTGCTTCTTTCTTTATCGAGTTTTTCCTTTGCAGGCCTTTGATAGGCTCAGGTTTGAGTTGCTCCATTATGGGGTCACGCTTCGGAAAGCTCTGGACGAGAGTGAGTCCCTTAGGCTCCTTAGTGAGGAAAAGGAGATTGAGCTAATGCATTAGCGATATGAGGCATCTCGGGCTCGAATTACGAGAGCTATTTGCTGGAGAAGGTAATCTTTCGTAGTTAGCGCTTTGCGCTTTTTGACCCTTAAGGTTAACCTTTTTGCCTATCTTAGCTGTAGAAAAAGACATAGGCCTTGGAGTACCTTAAAGGCGAAGCCGACCGCGTGTCGCGCCTCCCTTTTCTCGCGAAATCGGGTTTATGACATATAGGAAGACAACTCATTCTCTTTTAGGAATTGGGTTTTTGAATTGAAGAGTCGCCACCTAATGATTAAGTGCATTAGGACACTAAGAGGGTTTTGATTTAGAAACTAGGGATTTGGGTATGGGCTAAAAATTATCTCGAGGGGAAGGTGTTAGGCACCCCTCAAGATCCACTAGCGTGGTTCCCGGCCATGCTAAAATTATGACTTCTAGTACAAGTAACAAACAGGCAAACAAGGATTTCAAATATGAGGGATTGTCACATAATGGCTGCAAATAAGTTAAAGTTTGAAGAAACATAAAGAAAGCTGAAATTTTGAGGAAACGGTTCGAAAATTCTAAAAAGTGATAAATAAATAAAAGGAAGGGGGTCCTAGGTTTACAAATAATATGGGTCACATCAATGCAATATCCGGTAATATCTCCTCAAAAGAGGGGCTACACGTGGCATTAACGCATCGGTCATCATATACATATCTACTATTTCCCACCCCGTTGAGGTATTAAACGCGAAATAGATTTGTTACTTATTGCATGCTAATACCGCCCCAATCCTATCAGTCCCGGAGGCATTTGGGACTACTAGTTCTAAAGGGAAGGGAAATTTGGGTTTTGTATGGTTTAAAAGGATAAAATTCTAAAGCGACAAACAAATAACGCATAAAGCAGATTATGGGAAACACATAACAACTTGAAAGGCTTAGATAGGCCTCCTCACTTAAGGACAAGTTATTTAACATGTCTTGCAGATATAGGGAAACATAGTGATTTGAGAAGCAGATTTATTAACAGCAAGAAAATGAGTTCTGCAAGCGTTTAAGCACTGCTATTACCAATTTTAAACTTATAAATGAGTTGAGGGATTCAGATTGGTTGATTACTCCTCTAGGCATGCTTTCTAAGCGTGGTTGATTTTAACTTTTATGAAAATACTGAAATCCTATAGGTATGGTGTCTAGAATACTGATTTTATTATTTAAACATACATATCATTTGCCTACTGATGGATACGTATGCATAATTTTGGAAGCCCTATAGACATGTTTTCTATATGATAGGCAAAAACGCAACATATTATAGATAGGTTATCTATATGGGATGCAACAACGTAGAAGCGACTCATATGATATATTATGTATGAAATGCAGAACTTATAGGCAGGATTTTTATGATGCAAAAGTGCAGATGCTTATAGACATGGATTTTCTAAAAAAATATAGAAGTGCAGAACCTAAAATAGGATTTTTATATGAAAATGTAGAAGTGCAGAACTTAAAACAGAATTTCTATATGAAATTGAATAACTTAAAGCAGGATTCATATATAAAAGTGCATAACTTAAAGCAGAATTTCCATATGAAAGTGCATAACTTAAAGCAGGATTTCTATATAAAAGTGCAGAAGTAAATACCTAATGAACATGATATCTACCCTTATGCATACAATAAGTAATCCACCCTTTTTACTATAAATCCCATGAGTTATTACAAATTATTACAGCCCAGAATGAATACAGAAAAGTAAGAAAAATACATCAGAAAGCTAAAATCCCAGCCAAGGAGAGACTGATTCAAACTTCTGTCTAAATAATGAAGTAAACCAACTCCAAAGATCAGATTCCAAAGCTTTTCTCTTATTTGAGATGTGTCAGAGTTCTCAAAGAGTCTCTAGTGGACTCCGGACAGTGCTTACACCTAAATATATTGCAGAATTATATAATAGTGCAATCGGGAAGGGCCAACCATCAAAGGTCCAAGTTCAAAGGGAGCTCAAGGTCCCAAGGCAAGGCTCATAGTAGGGGGAGAGGGGAGGGGGCAGAACTTAGAATCTAAGAAAGAGTGCAAGTGCATAGAGGGGATTTTGGGAAAAAGCCATGATAGGCTGGTGGTCATACCCAGCAATTAGTAGTGCTGGCACACACCCAACCGGCTTGTTATCCACATTGTTTGGGAGTTAAGATCCATCAAAGGATCAAGTATAGACATGAGCAACAATTGTGATGCTGCCAGGCATGAACTTTAACTCAGACACATAGAAGGGAATAAGGCTATGGGGAGTTCATAACAGCAACAGATGCAAAGAGAATAACATATTCAATGTTGAACATAAATAACAAAGTAGACAAGATTGTAGAAATTATAAAACAAACACATAGGGATGAGGCTGAAAATGAAATCAGAACACACTAGTTTCAGGGAAATACAGAGAGAAGAGCTATGTAAAGCCAAATTGCAAACACACAGGCAGAAAATTTCAGAAGAGAGTAAGGGTGCAGGAGTATTGAAATTGAAAGTGTTCAATAAGTGTTGTGTGTTAGAGTATTGAACTCCTATTTTTTCTTAGTGGTGAAAGGTCATACCCTTTATAGTGCAGAAAGAAAGTAAGAAAAAGGCAAGAAAATAGTTGTGAAATCAACTACATAAGGTCTCCCTTTAATTAAGAGATTTTGATTTCAAACGAGTAGGATAATTAAGGAGAGAATTTGCTCAAAATCTTTTTCAAAGTAGTACAAGAAGGGCAAATACACAGTGACTATTTAAGGAAAGAGTTTGATAGCAGCACGATTTGTGCAAATAAAGAAACGCAATCAATCAACAACCAGTAAAGATCATAAATTGAGTTTTGGTATGAATGAATCCAACCGAAAAAGGTGAAGAAAGATTTAATTAAAGGAAATTAGTAACAATCAACCGAACCTTATTAAAAGGAATTCTAAATCAATCACAAATTGCAAAACCTTTTTAAAGGGATAATTCATCGTATATAAAGTGTACAAACATGTGAATCAAGAAAGAACTGTCGTGTAGTTCCAAAATTATGAGTTCAGGGGTTTATATGTATGGAAGTTTACGGTTTAGAAATTATAAAATTTAGGGAAACTTATATAAATATCCCAAATAAATCTTAACTTACCAACCCCTAACCATTAGTCATATACTTACCAAAACTAGCCAACAAAAATTGAAAAACTAAATAATAGGGTTCTTTCTATCAAAGAATCACATGCAAAAATCACTTTCCATATTTTTAAGCGTGTTTAGCAACATTAGATACAAGATAGAAAAGAAATTTCATAGACGGGGTAGCAAATAAGGTGATAAAATACAAAAATCTGTACAATATTCCAAAAATCTAAACAAAAAGGGAAGTTTTTCAATGGTTATAGATGAAATTCATTGAAAATATATAGATAAGTTAATATACAAAATTTGAGGAAGATTGGAGGTGATTTGGACTGGTTTTGTATCAAAATTCGTAATTAAATCGAGTTCGAAAAAGTCCTCTGCAACAAATGTATAAGGCATGTATCTCACACACAAGTATACATGAATATACATGTGATATACAATTGATACACAAAATTTAAAAAAGTGTGATACATATATTATTTTTTTCATGCCCAACTTTTACTTCGAATTTTCAATTCAAACCACCTCAAAACTTGCCAAATCATCCCAAAACTGATATTCAAGCTCCTTAAGTTATGCCCAACCTATTCTAATAACACTCTCTCAAAATATAGCACAATTTTGATATTTTTTTGCTACAAATGACTATTTGGCTAATTTGGCTAATATTAGTAATATTTTATCAATTGGCTAATTTTTGTAATGAGCTACTTATAAATGGACATAGCTAGTAATTTCCCTAAAATTTACGGGTTCGAAATTCTGTGCTTTTGATAGTTTAGGGGTTCAAAAGTTTATAAAATTTATGGGTCCGGAAGGTTATTTTTTTGAAAAATTGAAAGTGTATGGCTTCATGATTATTTTATTTAAATTATTTATGAATACTCTTGAGAAGTCATTTTTCTTAATTTGTGTACCAAACATCGAAAAATGAATAAGGTTACTACTTGTTTTCCTAAAAAACTTTTTCTTGGAATATATTTTTCGTTATACCGAACACACCCTTAGGGTGAAAAATAGTTATGTCTGTTAAAGTGTGTCTAGAAAATTATTAGCGCGGGGGAATTAAAATTTTGACTTTTCAATTATTTGTATAGTCTTAGAAATTCACACAATTAGTTACTTAGTGTGAAAACTAGTTCTGTCTGTTAAAGTGTGTATAGTTAAGCGACAAGAAATAGTTTCTAATTTTATTATTATAATAAGTAATTTAATTTATTTTAATAAGAACAACATCTAAGTTTATAATTTACTTTGGTATAAATAATGTTTAGTAATTATACGTGAAATTAAACTTCTAATTTGCTAAGATTATTTACTTAGGCATTAAATTATGATATATGAAGCGAGGAGAGCTTTATTCCATGTTGTGCTGCCCATAACATACGAGAGGCTTCTTTTTGAAATGGTCAAACTAAAACGATTACGTACTAAATATTTTTGTCTATTAACTGGACTGATAATCACATCTTTGTGTTTTATGTGTTTTCTCCACAACATTTGGATGTCCATAATTTCCGCACGGAATATAACAACCAAAATTCCAAAAATTCTGTAACTTTTTTCAGATCAATATTTTTCTGTCCTTTTCTTCCTTCTTTTAAGCTCCTTTGCTCCCAAATACCTAATTTGTTTTCTTCCTTAACAATCAACTATCTCTAATGATGAGGGATTTTCATAGTCTCCTTTCATTAAAAAAGGTGCGTTTTCCTCTATATCTTTCAGTTTCTCCTTTCCTCTCTAGCTCTACTCTTTTTTTTTAAAAAAAAAATAGAATATATGCATTTTGTTTCAACAGATTTATGATATTGCTTTAGCCATGAATCCTAAGTTATATCATCTTTTACATTCTTTAATTCATACAAATCTTCTTGAAAGTTATAACCTAAATTCTTTTCAAAAAATTGGTATTATATATTTATATTTTTGTTTTACCGGGTGGATAGCGGAGGGGATGGCTAACCATGTTGATTTGATTTTTGTACGAGTTATGAAGAAATCCTAGATGAAAGAGAGGAGAAGAGAGAGACGAAGATGATAGAATGAATCGGTCAATTTTATTTTGACCAATCTACCTAATGAGTTGTTCATGTGGGCTTGTATACATATTGTTAATTGAATTCAAAGATAGAAAAATATTTACAGCCTAAAATATAAAGAATGCAAGTAAATTGGGCCGCCTCTCTTAATGGTCATGCTGCTTTTCTTTATCAGCTTCAGCCGGAGACACATCTGGGTTAACCCCCCCTCCCCCTTCTCCCCCTCCCCAAGGTAGAGGATGAGAACACACCAAACTTGCAGAGAATCCCATGATGTAGAGGACTAGAAAGAGACTTAGTCATAATATCAGCCAATTGTTGTGCGCTGGAGACAAACTGCAAAGAAATCAACCAAAAGTTTAGACAAGTGCGCACATAATGACAATCAATTCCATGTGCTTTGAGTGTTCATGAAAGACTAAATTTTTGGCAATGTGGAAAGCTTCCTAGCTATCACAAAATATGGAAATAATGACGGATATACGCAAACCAGTTTCATCCAAAAGCATGGTTAACCAAGTGACTTGAGGTGTAACTTTGCAAAGAGCCCTATACTCAGCTTTTGCTGAAGACAGAGTTATAGTGGGTTGTTTCTTGCTCTTCCAAGAAACAGGGCTGCCACCATGGGTAATGTAATATCCAATCAATGGCTTGCGAGTAATAGAGCAAGCTGCCCAATCAGAATAAGAATAGTCTTGCTAAGAGAAATCAGAAGTATTGGAAAGGAGGATACCCTGGGCAGGGTCATTCAAAAAATGTCTGAGCACATGTATTGCAGCTAACATGTGAGGCACTTGTGGATTTTGAAGAAATTGATTCGGATGTTACACTGAGAATAAAATATTAGGCCTGTTGTGTTGGAGGAAATTGAGCTTCCCAATTAATCTTCTATACAACTTGGGGTCAGAAACAGGAGCACCATATCTAATACAAGCTTGGCAGATGGATATAAGGGAGTCAGCACAGGGGAGAAGTGTTGACAATTAAATTCAGATAGAAGATCAGTAGTGAACTTGTGTTGGCATATGATATATCCTTGAAAATGTAGGGAGATCTCCAAACCCAAGAAGTAGTGGACTATCTTCAAGTCCTTAATTTTAAATTATGCATCTAAAAAGGACTTTAAGGACTCTATCTTCACAATATCATTACCAACTAGTAAGATATCATCAACTTAGACAGCTAATACTACTTGAGAGCTTGAAGATGACTTAGTGAATAGGGAGTAGTCATTCATACTAGCAATGTAGCCTTTTGAATGCAAGCTTCAGATAGCTTTTGAATATATGAAAGTGATTGAATAGATAAGGAGTTTATGAAATAAAGGAAAACTTTTGAATTTTGTGATTTAAAATAAATCATATAAACTTGCATGGCTAGAAATAACCTCATTAAGGATAAAAAGAAAAATGTGATAATTACCAAAGATAGAAAGCGGTTAACCAAAAAAAAGTAAAAAAAAAAAGTCACATAAGTTGGGATGGAGAAATTATGTTTTCTAGGTTCTCTCATTTCAGTTATGGTGCAATCAACATTAAATTCATTCAATTTTTTTGTATTTTATAAAATCAAGTTCTCGTTTCTTTCATTTCACATACTCACTTGTCCAATTTTTAAAAAATTATGCTTATATATATATATATATATATATATATATATATATATATATATATATATATATATATATATATATATATATATATATATATATATATATATATATATATATATATATATATATATATATATATATATATATATATATATATATCTGTATATATATATATATATATATCTGTATATATATGGGGTCTACGACTATTAGATCCCTAGAAAGAGGAGCAATGAAGTGGAGCAAAGGGAAGGGAGGATCTACTTGAAATTGGCTGTCAGTAAAGCCCAAAAAAAGATCTTTGGATATTTTTTCCAGGGGAGGACTTCCTCCACCCAATATATATATCCCTGTTATATTAAGCTTTTGCTTTAGGCCTCGGATATTGTTGAGCAGTCCCTGTCTACCTTAAGAAAAGTTGTTATTCTTTAATACATAATTGGTGCTTTATTGAGATTAAAAAGTAATGAAAGAAAATTGATAAGTTTAGAATGCACTTATAAGTTGAAACAAAGTTTATAATGATTATAAAACAAAATATATGAAGTTTATATTTTCGGATCAATAAAACAAAATATGAAAAATGTATTCATAATTTATATTTAAAGATTAGTCGATATGTTCAAACTTTAGGATACAACATCCTAAAGCTTAAGCCTCAAAGTTCAAACTTCAGGACATTGTGTCCTAAAGTTCGAAAAGTGTGTCCAGAAATTCGAATTTTATGCCTTAGATTCCTAATTAACTGCTAAAAAATATCAGGATAATTAATCTTAAATTTTGATAAATTAACTAATCTTTACATACATTATAAATTATGCATATATTTTAAACATCATGCTTCGTTACTTTATTTGTTGCTTGGACCATAAGAAGGGCCATACTCAATATATCATGATAGTGTAATTGTGCTTTACGAGTGATTGAAAGGAATGGTCCCATAAATGTCTGGTTTTTAAATATTATTCTCATTTTTTAATATATTTAAAGAATAATCTTTGGACCCGGGCTTGCTGCTTGTCTAATATGGATTAGCGCCACAGAAAGCTCCCAATTGGAGGTTTTAGCGCTCTCAGCGAGGGAGAACTTCATTACGAATTTGGGATCTCCGATTAAAGTTGGATGAACATTTACCATCCACCATACTTCTTTGTGGTTAAAATAATGCTTATAGTAAGAATTTTGTTGCACTAATAAAACAATAACAACAACAACACTCAGTATAATCCTATTTAGTGGGGTCTGAGTAGGTTAGTATGTACGTAGACCTTACCCCTATCCTGGGGTAGAGAGGCTGTTTCCAAATAGACTCCCGGCATCATTCCCTCCAAGAACTTCCCACCTTGCTCTTGGGGAGACTCGAACTCACAATCTCTCGGTTGAAAGTGAGATTGCTTACCATCAGAGCAACTCCTCTTGTCATTTTTCTTGCACTAATAGAGTAAAATATATTATGCAATGCTAGTGCATACGAGTTAAACTCTTTCTGAAAATTCTACCTATCAAACTACAGGTGTAAAATCTTTCCAAAAGCAAAAACAATGGCAACAAGGACAAGGGACACTGCTCCTCCTGGAAAGGAGAAGAGAGGGACATCACCATCTTCAAAGAGAAGCACCACCAACACATCAAAGACAACATCTCTGGTCCGAAAACAAGCTGATCCGACAACTACCTTAAACAACAACATTCCCAGCTTCCTCAAACCAACAATTGCTCAATCCAAGAAGTCTGCTTCCTCAAGTGACCTTCACAACATTCAAAATAATAATAATAAATCTTCTCTTCTAACTCGAAGAAGATCATTCGATAATAAGCCTCCCCTGCCTTCTTCCTCACCAAAAACTCGAATTTCCCCTAATCCTAGGGACAGAATTCCTCGTTCATCGTTATCTTTATCAGTCAAGACTTCTACTTCCCAGAAACCCCTTTTGGATAAATTCTCAAAAACTAGTAAGGATGCCATTGGGAAACAACGTGGCGCTGGCCTAAACTCTCAGCCAGTGACCAAAAAAAAGACTACCACAACCATCAGGAAGCATGATAGCACTAATGGTTCAACTACAAAAGCATCAGTAGTAACAAATTCTCAGGTCGAACAGTCAGACCCAGAAGAAGATCATCAAGAATTAACGATCAATGAAACCGAAAAGGAAATGAATGTAAGTGAAGGCGAAATGGCTGCTAGTTCTGATGCAGGGGATAATGATTCGGCCGTGGATGATCATGAAGAGATTAATGAAAATGTAAACAATGTGGAATTGGAGGAAACCGAGGTTGCAGCTGAATCGTTGTCATCCATAGTTGAGGAAAATCAAGAAATCAAAATTGAAGAAAATCCACAGGTTGAAGAACCAGAAGAAATCAGCAATGAGCCTAATGAAACTGATTCAGAGAAGGAAAAAGAAGAAGTTATTAATGTATCATCTCAAGAATTGAAAGATGAAGATGAAGGAAGAAACCAAGAAAAGGAAGCTGCCATAATAGAAGAAACAGAAGCAGTACAACAACAAGAACTATGTCTCAATTCCAAGCAAGTTGAAGAAACTGAAGCCGTGCCCGAGAAAAATACGACAGTGGCATCATCAAAACCTCAACATCAAGTGGTGCAAGGCAAGAATAATGATTCAGTGGTTTCAAATAACGTGATCGAAGAGACCGCAAGCAAACTAAGGGAGCAAAGGAAGAACAAAGTAAGAGCACTAGCTGGTGCTTTTGAAACTGTCATCTCCCTGCAAGATAAATGAGTATTTCTCTTAGTATTCAAGTTTGTGAACCAGCCCCTTGTTGTACTATGTGGGAATTGTTATAAACTAAAGCAAAAGACAAGAACAATAGAGCAAGAACAATAGCAATAGAGAGAAGAGTAGAGAGAGTTCTTCTTATTGTGTTGAGAGGGGTGAATTACAATGGTAGAGAGCACCTCTATTTATAGGGAGGAGGAAGATCTTGCTACCAATAATAGGACTCTAAAATCTCTCTAATTAAGTACATTAAAGACATTCACCTTAAATCGAAGTGTAAGAATCTTCTATTTCATAACACTCCCCCTTGAATGTCTATTCAATGATGTGCCTCGTTAAAACCTTAAAACCAAAACCTAATGGGAAAAATTAAAGTAAGGAAAGAGTACACATGTTTGAATATGCGCCTATTGGTTGCCTCGTTAAAAACCTTGCAAAGAAAACCCAGTGGGACAAAACCTTGTAAGGGAAAAAGAGTGCAACGCGCATTAACTCCCCCTAATAAGAACATCAATTTATATCCTTGAGCATTTGCATTCCAACCTTGTGCATCATCTTCAAAACGATCTTTGGTAGATGCTTGATAAATAAATCAACCATATTGACTTGAATAAATATTCCGCACCTTGAAATCATCATTCTTGATAGATATGAACATCTTCATATAATGTCGCGGAATAGCTCTTCAATATCTCCATAGATGCATTCTCAATGCCATCATGCTTATAGTTATGGCAAGATACATATGTACACAAATTGTACTTAGGATGTGGTACTTCAGGACCAAGAATTGCATATGCTTCAAGCAACTTAAATCTTTCAAGTTAAGTCATGTAAGTCACATAATAGACTTTAGCTGTATATCAAACTTTCATTAGTGATACTAAACAAATAAGATATCGAAAACTGACTATACATACCTTTGACTTTTATCTTTCAAGCATTTGAACTATAGGTTCAAAACTACATGTCTTTCATATGGAATCAATTCTTCTTGAATTGTATCTCTTCCATTTAGTTACTTTCTTTTGAGTCAGCAAATGCGTATAGCATGCTTTGCAATATGTTGCAATTGCATTTCCCTTTTTATGAACTACAGGTTCACATCATGATATTCGGGGATATACATATACAAATGAAAATTCATCCCATGTAACACTTTCTCAAGTGTTTATCATGTCTCCCCCTCATGTTAGTAAAGCTAACATGTTTCCTCAACTTTGGGAAATCATCTTTGTGCATTATGTCAATATACACAGCACCTTAATATAAGATGAAATTATTTGGTTCCTAACCCTGAACCACTTTTGAGGGGAGAATATACTCTCGTATACAACTTATATCAAACTGATATATACAACTTCGTTCTCATAAGGAACAGTTTAGCTATTAAGTGGAAGCACTCAATAATTATCTTGCTAAACCATCTTTGATATAAACCAACTTATCAAGATTAACTGTCTTGAGTAGAGAATCTGGAAACTATGCTCGAAGTTAGATTACTGAGCGTTTTACCTCGCAAGCACGGCCAGGCTGCGGGTTAATAACAATTGCGCATGTAACCATTCCATAGATGCATCATATGTGGTATACATGGCGGGTGAATGGGCCCATATTCACCTTTGATATTTCCAGAATTTAGGGGCTTCAACCCGAACTCTTTAGTTGGTCAGTTCATTACTGAGAACAAGAACTTCTAGTTCTTTGATATTCACCTATGTGAATTTGCACATCATACTTCAAATGAGATGGCTAACATAAATTATCAATATTGGTAAACTTCAAATTTACACCATGACATGTGCACTTATCAATAAACTTCGGGTTTATTATGACATGGGTTTTATACCAATAGATATCCACTTTATTGTGGCATTCTTTCGTTTGTGTAGTACAAACTGGAGAACAAAGCGGGTAGCTTTTCATATACAAATTACCCCGCTACAAGTTGTAGTAATAGGAGAATCAAAGCCTTCCTTTATTTATAGTCTCAATATAATCAATCGCTTTCGCGTGTACTTTGGAAACTGAATAAGTTTCTTTGAGACTTACTACAGCACAATACTCAATTGTGTTTCTCCAACATAGTAATAATTGGCTCTTCGAGAGCTCTCAATTAATTTTGTACTACCACAGACTGAGGTTCGAGATCCTCACATTCTTACATTCCGTATTTTCAAGAGTCTCAGGCTCAATAGATTCTTCGTGAATCTCGGAATTTATCAAATCATGAGCGTCCTCATGTGATTCTTTCATAGTGTCATTTAGATCGTTCTTTTTCCTCTTTCTAGGATTTCGATCTTTGGAACCTAATGGTCTGCCACGCTTCTGGCGTGCATTTGACTCATTGGATATGACACTAGATATTTGTCCAATAGGGACTTCAATACGGATCGGAACATTTTCCGCGTGAATGTGGGATTTCGTTATCCTCTTCAAGTCCGTAAATGCGTCAGGCATTTGATTTGCTATTCTTTGCAAATGGATAATCTTTTGTACCTCTTTCTTTCAAATAGAGGTATGTGGATCAAGATGAGATAATGATACATTTTTCCACAAAATTTCCCATTTGGTTTCACCGACTTCTCCCCCTAATTTTGGGAAAAGTGTCTCATCAAATTGACAGTCTGCAAATAGTGCAGTGAACAAATCTCCTGTCAATGTTTCGAGGTAGCGAATAATGGAGGACGATTCATACTCAACATATATTCCTAACCTTCTTTGCAAACCCATTTTGGTGCGGGATGGCGGTGCTACAGGCACATATACTGCGCATCCAAAGCTTCTTAAATGGGATATATTGGGTTCATGACCCAAAACCAATTGCAATGGGGAATATTTGTGTCAATTCGTCAGTCAGAGACGAACTAGCATTGCTGCATGCAACATGGCGTGACCCCAAACCGAAGTGGGCAGCCGACAAACTAGCATTGCTTCATGCAAAATGGCGTGACCCCAAACCGAAGTGGGCAGCCGACAAACTAGTATTGTTGCATGCAAAATGGCGTGAACCCAAACCGAAATGGGCAGCCTCGTTTTCATGAAGAATTCAAGATTATTCTCATCTATTGTCTCAATATGATATCCATTTTGAATGATATCTTTAAAACTCAACAAGTTCCTTTTAGACTTGGAGGAGAACACTTTGATTGATATCATTAAAACTCAACAAGTCCTTCTTAGACTTGGAGGAGAACATTGCATTCTCTATGATTAACGTCATGCCTTTGGGCAGAGTTATAATTGCTCTTCCGGAGCCTTCAATCAATTTACTACTTCCATAGATTGTAGTAATGTTTGCCTTACACAATTACTCTTCTTTTCTTTGAGTATTGTATGTGTAGTACATGAATCAACTAGGCAAATACATTT
The DNA here is from genome assembly GCA_034376525.1 of Nicotiana benthamiana. Lineage (NCBI taxonomy): Eukaryota > Viridiplantae > Streptophyta > Magnoliopsida > Solanales > Solanaceae > Nicotiana > Nicotiana benthamiana. The sequence goes on along the minus strand of CM067332.1, from coordinate 106,930,833 downwards.
ACAATTGGACGTTGGTCCAAGTTCGCTTTGTGAGATATCCATATTTGCTATCCCATAGTTTAACATACAAAAGAAATACATAAATATAAGTATAAACAACTTCAATTCTTTTGTTTCGCGTTTAAACAGCGTTTTGGGAAGCAGTTATTTAGGATATTCGAATATTGTATTCTAATATTCGAATATAATGCCTTGCGGAAAAAATAATACTTTAATGCGAAAAATATTAGATATTCGAATATTTAAGCACATATTCTAATATCTTGCCAGATATTCGAATATAGGAATTCTGATATTCGAATACCTGGCCCAGATATTCGAATATCAGACTCTGATATTCGAATATCTGGCCTGGCGGAAAAAAGTTCGTTTTATTGCTAAATATTAAACGATCGACTAGTTTTTAGGTTAGTCGATTACCTCTACTGTACAATAAAAATATTTGAGCATATTGAAACATTCTAAAGGGCTAATACTAACATCATATCATGAACTAGCTAATACGAGCTAATACTAATGACTATTGATTTATTCATTGACTAATACAAATAAGTGGAATAAAATCAAATAGCTCCATCTCCTTTCATCACGGACCCATCACCGATTAGGTGGTCTATCTTTCCCTCGGGTTGCTAAAAGAAGTCTGCCACATCCAGGTGGGTGAAGTCAAAGTTGTCGTCAGAGACAAAATTCGTTTCAGGGCGTTTACTCTTTCGAGATGCTTAATAAAGGTCAACCAAATTTTATGGTATACGGCAAGACTTAGACCAGTGCCCGTTTTCACCGCAACGATAATATATAGTTTATAAACTATTTGCTTTTGGATTCTTATCGTATCGTGCTTGTGGCAGAGTGACCAACTTCAGGTTGTCATCTCTCTTCTTTAAGCCTTTCCACAAGATGGGTGAATCCTTGGTGTTGAGATATTCAATCTTCAAACTTTCATCAAGGTGATGGCGCAAGTAAATCAAGGCCTTCGTATAGTTTCAAACCTTCATTAAGGTGATGGCGCAAGTAAATCAAGGCCTTCGTATAGTTTTGGGTGGATGCATTATTTCTGTATTTAATGGCGTCTCCAAGACCCATAGCATCTAAGTGGATTTCAGTATCCAACACCCATGTTATATAGTTCTTGCCTGAAATTTCGAGGGCAACGAACTTTCTTTTCATATGACACAATTACATCAAGAGCGTGTTCATACTTACGGGCTCTATTACAATTATCACATTCACTTCAGGGAATTGATCAAAATCATGTGCTTTACACAATCTTATGTCAAATATTACTTTCATAAAGTGAAAGATTATTTTGAGAATCCTTATTGTTCTCTTTATCACAATAATGACGATTATAATTTCGTCTATTGCCACGTCCATGGTAATGCTTTTGTCTTCTTTCAGACTTACCATATACTGCATCCACATTCTCTAAAGGGAATGGAGCAACTTCAATGGGACGGGATTCTTTGCCCATAATCATACATGAATTTAATCATGGCAGGACATAGAGATTTTACCACTTCGTGTGGTTAAAATTTCTTACAAACTCCATTAGAGTTATACTCAAACTTGATTGTATATATTTGTATATAAAATCAAATTATAGAATTCCAAGAATTTGAAAGGAAAAAATAAAATACTTACCTTTAAGGTATACCAAATATATTTTCAGTATTTCTTTCTTTCCTCTTTCTTTTCAACTTTTTCGTTCCTTTCTTCCTTTTGGCTATCCAGTACTCTTCTTTGTTTTCTGATTTCGTTTCTCTCTTTTTTTTTTCTTTTTCTTCTTTTGCTTTCTTTCTTTGAAGCAAAACCCTACACAAACAAAAGTTAAGACAATCGAAATTTCAATTGGTTAGAGACTCGTGCTGATAACGTGTTATAAACTAAAGCAAAAGACAAGAACAATAGAGCAAGAACAATAGCAATAGAGAGAAGAGTAGAGAGAGTTCTTCTTATTGTGTTGAGAGGGGTGAATTACAATGGTAGAGAGCACCTCTATTTATAGGGAGGAGGAAGATCTTGCTACCAATAATAGGACTCTAAAATCTCTCTAATTAAGTACATTAAAGACATTCACCTTAAATCGAAGTGTAAGAATCTTCTATTTCATAACAGGAATAGTATTATTTTCATAAATGATGTGAAAAAGTGATCATTGTTATGCTACTTTCTAAAGTTTAACCCCATCTATATACATGGAATGTGTTTACGCTCTCGAATGTATTGTATACAGTTAAGCAATCATTTCTCCCCCTACTAAATCATGCATTGATTATTGTAGATGTTTGTTTATCATTTTTATTTCCATGTTAATGATAAACAACTTCTTGTGTAGTCGATAAAAATGTCCTTTCTACTTGTTGGTTTACGAGCTTGCAAGAACCGATTTGATATGGGCAATAAAAGTGGAAGCGTGGAACCATCTGCGGGAAATGCTATACAAAAATCTTGCGTGATCTTTACTGTCGACGATGTGGTCGACTCTAGCCTCCAGTACAAGGAGGCCTAAGTCACATAAGGACCTTATTCATGTTTAATCGTGTCATCATTTTATTGAAGGAGATACATTTTTATTTAATTAATTGCCATGAAACACTCCCTCTACCAACAAAAAAGAAAAATATCCCTTACGTGCGACCTATTCCTTTTGGGTCAATTACGTGAATACCTTCTTGTTAATAGGTGAAGGTAAGACTTAAACTCGCATATTAAATTTTGTGACCATTTAATTGTTAATGATGTGATTGGGAACCTTTCATCTTCCATTAATCCTAGTCCAGTCGAGGCTCATCCATGTCCACACACGGGGATACATTTACTTGTATAATCATGTTTTAACAACTAGAAAGTTCGCATATACCTTGAATATTTCTGTCACCAACACAGAACCAACATTACATATAGTTGAGCCAATCAAACTATTCAAAGTCGATAGCATTGCGATCTAGCATGTGATACTGATAAGTGACAGACGAAGAACTCAGCAGCCAATAAAAAATGATAGCCTATTCTACAATGGAAAACGAATATGCTCATGAAAAGTTCCTTTCTTGAGGTATACTATCTACAAATTTCAATAGGTTCTCTACAGGAAGAAGAATTTTGAACAGCTAGCTCCGATGAGCTTGGAGCAAGCTTATATAGCTGTTCAGATGTAAAAACTCCGACAGCCCTTACACTGGAGCTGTAAAACATTCCCCGCACATTTTCATATTTTGCAACAATAACCATTTTGTACCTCTTCTCTAGCATTAGATCAACAACACGACCGATGGATGTTGAGGTTGTTACAGAAGGAGGTGGACTTCTCATCATTGCTGAAAGTGGCGCATCCAGCTGCAATGTTAGGCATCAGAAATCATTAGAAGTAATTCCACACCTAGGCTTGTCGGTGGTCTACTAGACAACCAAATTAACTACTCAATAAGGGAATCAAAGCAAGAACTTCGGATGTTGCTTTCTGTTTTTATTTAACTTCTTTTATATCCCACAGGAAACACACGACAATTTTCAAACCCTCAAGTGTTGGCCTAGTGGCAATTGACTTGAACCTTGGGGTTTGCTCCCTTTCAAGGTTTCAAGTTCGAAACCCACTGGGTGCAAACAATTTCTAAGGGCTATCAGACTGGGTAAAACCTGAATTAACCGTGGTGCACTTGCGGGAAACACCTTGCAGAGAGCCTGTGCACCCCTGGATTAGTCGAGGCTCGAAGAGACTCGGACGGCCGGTGCAAAATCAAAAAAAACACAAGAAATTTTTCTGAGGTCAAAGTTCAAAGTCAATTTCACGCAAATGGTAAACAGCACAAAGGATGAGAAACAGTCCATGCAGCCCGACATTAGTGAAGGCGTGAAAATGAAAAAACGCCAACCACTTAGCAGTGTCTTTGCTCTAGAATTGCCGTCTTTCTACTTAAGTTGTAATACTCTGATGTTCATTGGCGGATTACTTTCCTCCCTTCTATTTCATCAAAACATACTAACACTCTTATTATCTTCAGAATGGTCAGGCTATGGCATCAAGGATACGTATGGACATGACTATTAACAGGTTCTCGAGCAACTTGACAGAGGACAAGAAGTCATCAACTGTATCTTTCACTCTTTTTCTCTTTTTGAGTTGTATCTAACCCATTATTGAGCCCCGATACTCCGAACGATCAGCACTCAGCTCACAACTTTGTGTTCCTTTCAGTCTTTCAACACTAAAATCCTAAATCCTCCTCTTAGGGATGTAAATGTGGCGGATGGAGTGAGGCAGGGCAAGCCTTAACCCACGCTGCCCTGGCCCGCCTAGCATATTTCCCTGCTTAAGCCCTGCCTTGCCCAGCCCGCTAAGTTGTGTCCTTCCCCGTTTAACGTTTCAATTATTAACCAAGCGTCCAGAGATTGACAAGTATGGTGTAGAAGGCAACTGGTTGGAAAGCTGTTTCTTGGCGTCTATAGCTCAAAAACTTTCAGCCAATTGAGCTATTTATTACTTTACGAAAATATGCGATCTTGATGCTCTCTATACCCTCAAAAAATGCACACGTACTTGGCTTGTCTGATTGGCGTTAGTTAGGTACTAGGCAATAACATGAACTCAGTTCAAAGGCATAGCTCCCTGTATACATCTATTGCAACTTCCAGGTGACATAATATAGTCCCACTAACGCCCTAACTACCACCAGGCAACAAGTTGCTCCTTTCCATTTATACCACAATTTACAAATCATTTTCCCAAAGAGCATAAAAGATCTTTTTCATAAGTTTATTCTCGGCACTACCTTGGTTGCCTTTTGTCTTTAAATTCAAAACTATCTTCCAGACTTGTTTGTTTCCTAAAATCCTCAGTCATTCCTACAACTGTGGTCACGCACACTAATGATGCTTCTGCATACCTTCTTCACATTGAACCAGCTGCACCTCTTCGAAGACCTCTTTACATGGAGCAGTAGGTATCTGTTCTTACATGTCCCAATCTAAAGCAGCTTTCTTCGTCTGATCCACTGCTGAACTCTCTCATTCACTAGTCTTCCGGAGTTTGATATTTTCTATAAAGTGTTTATAACCTATGCAGAAGCAGATAACTCCACCCTATGAGACGGTAGGGTGATCAGTGCTCAAAATGAAGACCAGCACTTCCCATCTTAGTCAATTTAACTTTTTCAAACTATGTGGATAAGAACAAACAGTCATATACCTTCAAGGAGGTTGACTTTTTCCATCAAGAATGGTCATAAATTTCCTGTCCATGAAGTAGGAAAAAATGGAAGGGTGAAAAATGCAGAAATAATAAGAGATGCTTCTGTTTTCCTGCTTAGTTCCTTGCGATTAAAAATGATAAATGTTCTGTAATGTTTAAGTTACAGTCCTCGCACAAGTGAAGTTTTTGGATGGCCGAGTTCATATAGCACCCTGTCTTTTTCATGCTTGGGACTGCCCCACCCCCCTCTTTAGTGTAATTCAAGACAAAAAACTAATAGACCTGACAACATTCGAGACTATCACACCAATATTCAGCCCATAGGCCCACAGAGATCAATCACTCACCATTAAAGCTCTATATTCTCAAGGATGTATGAACGTTTTATCATGCATGAAGAGTGGTAGTGATCAGATTGCCAGATCAGGGATAAAATTCACAAACTGCTAATAGATGAGCAGTCTCTGCAAGCACCTAAAACATACAGTGTCGACGTAACCGATTGCTAAAGATATTTAAGAAAGTGGAGATTGTAACTGTACAAGAGCGTGTAATGTTGCAGAAGCACATAGAGACAAACTAGAGAATAATGTTCTGCAGTGAACCAAGATAGCCAAATAAATCATACAGGTCATAGATAAAGTACCTCATTGCAGTCTTCACGATGCAGTATGCCAACACAACTTCCCCAATCATCTACAACAGGAACAATCGAATCCTTAAAGAAACGCATGACCACTTGCTTCAGTTTCATAGTTGCTTGCAGTGGCCTTGCTTCATAAAATGGCACCATGATATGCTCGATACTATCACGTACTGACACCTACACCAGAAAAAGAACAAAATTAATGTATCAATAGTTTATATACGTATAAGCTAACCAATACCAAAAAATACTTCCGACAGACTGGACAAGGCCAACTTTTATATCTTTAGAATAATCTATAGCACAAACACAACTTCTACTGCATTTACCTAATTCTCTATACAAATTCTTCAGTCCGAATTTGAGACTTAAGGACTGGGAGTGTATCAGTTTAGTTCAGAGGAGAAAAGCAAATATTACAGATATCACACTGATCAGTGCTTGAAATAGAAAAGGTAATGAAGCTCATCTCTACCATAAGTACAGATAAAGTGCTTGCCTGGCAAACAAAGGATTTGTAGACATTAATGGATCTGAGAGTGCAAAATGGGATCACATACCTGTGGCAGTATGCAAGGGCTAAATATAGAAACACTGGAACCAAGTAATGCCTCAATCCGCAGAGCAACCTGCAACAGCATTAAACTGTAATATGGGTAGGTGATGTGAAAGATATGAAAACAGATATCAATATGAAGTCCAAGAATCAGCACTAGAGGTGCCAAAATGGTTCAATGAAAACAGTTAACCACCCATATTATCCACTAAAAATGGGTTGGATAATGAACTTTTTAAAAACGGGTCAAATATGGATAAGAACCATATTATCCATTTAGAAAATGGATATCCAATGAGTAACCAATGGATAACCAATGGGTCTAACTTTTATATTTGTAAAGCCTCAAATTAGGATTTGTCAAGTTAGGGATACTAAGAATTCTCCCAAAAGTGATCATATACAAGAAGTTATGGATAATATGGGTAACCCCGGTTAACCCATTTTTTATCCGTATTAAATTTGGGTCGGGTCGGATAACTGATCCATTTTTTCATTACCCGGTTTCAACCCGAACCATATTCGACCCGACCCGCCCGTTTGTCACTCCTAATCAGCACAAATACCATGTGAAACATCAACAGAAGGAAAAGCAGAAACTAAAGGGAAAAAAAGGAACAAGAGAAACCTATTCCATGTCTAAGCTTCTGTTTGCCTGATTACTTGAATTCTGTACACTCTTACCCTCGTTTTATATGTGAATTACTCCAATGGATTCTATGTTACTGCATAAGGTTTAAAGACTACAAAAAGCTCTTCTCTCATTCAATTCATACATCTCTATGCCTACGAATGAGAGGAGAACTAATTGTTGTGAACCCCACTTCCATAGTGGCCCAAGACACAGAATAGTTAGAGGATCAGACACCAGAGAACGGAAAAACTCATGTTTTGGTACATATTGAAGGGTAGAAGTCTCCAGCATTAGAAGAGACCAAAAACCAAAGAGTTAGTCTCATTGGAAGACAACATACTCTCTCTGATGATGAATACTGCAAGAAATGATAGGAATCAGGAGTACATTCCTGAATCTTCCACAAAAACTGGATACTCAGAGATATGATAGCATCAAACAGCTTCAGATCAATGAAAGTTTGCTTATATATGATTGGAAGATTGGGAAAAGCATTGCTTAGATCTATCAATTTCACAAAGAGCAAGAGAAACAATGACCAAATGATGGATATTTCTTCATAAAGCCTAAGGAAGGATATTTCTTGCTTAAAAAGCCTTGATTTTGTTTTCTAAAGACGAAGTGGTGACAGCCAAAAGGCTTTCCAAGGAAATAAAGTTACAGCTGCGGACAGAATTACTGTGGTTTTTTTATTTTTAGTTTCTTTTTTCCATGTCGATAAGTGTCAAGGATGACATGTAGAATACGATCTACCACTTTATAGCATGGATTAACTCTAGGTGCAACTTATATAGGCCTTATTTTGGAAAGGTTGGCACTAACATGTGCCGCATGAAGTTGAAAAATGCTAAGCTTAAGCTTAAGCATAAATTAAATCTAGGATATAATAAAGGAGCAAAGTAATTGGGTTATAAAAATTTAAAAAAGAGCAAAGTAATTGTATTATTTGGAGCTCAAACAGATGAAATCATCAGAGACTACGGCTTACCATTCCACCTCGACTAGCCCATGGTATTTTCTTCCATTTCCCAATAATGCCTTTCATGTACTGTAGGGCCAAATCCAACTGATAAAGGACAATGAGCAACAATTAGCATAGTTATGTCCATAAATCATATACAACATGGTGAACCACGACTTGAGAAGTGCGCTTTTGAAACATATTTAAACTTTAAAGATAAGATATAACAAGTCCAATAGCTGAATGATTTCATAAAAGCATGTAAATTAAATTGAGGCAAGGTTGTTGTTTCTCAAATGGGTCGAGATGCAGTGTTGCAGACCTAGAATAGTTGTATAAAACTGAGCATCTTTCAAGGAAAAAGAATAGGTCATGTGAAGGGGGATGCAGCAGACCTAAATAAGATATATAAAACTGATAATCTTTAATGGTTTAACCGGTTAGATGAGACAGTTCACATAATTCAACCAAAAACAAATGGCTTAAGAAGTAGGAGCATGGTGTTTTCATTGCTAGTTTTGAGCAATCAACCTCATTCAATGAAAAACCAGAATGCATAACAGAGGAAAAACAACGATAACTTCATGTTGGACAATAAAAACAGCTCTGTAAAACACTTCATATAGCGACTGCTTGTTGTTACCGCTCATATTTTTTAAACAAAAGACAGGAACATTTAATGATTAAGAGAATAACCAGATAATAGGATTCAATATCTGCTCAGCTTACGCAGAAAATGTCTATATGATGATCAAACAAATGCTAGAACTGATTTTATCCCAGAAAGATAAAAGAGAAATAAATCATTGTTTTTCTAGTGACTTTCTCAAACTATCTCGAAAGTTGGGACAACAAAGGTATTACCACTATCTTAACAAGAACTTCCTTTAACCCAGGAAACCCAAAGGCCAAAGAGATGAAAGAAACTTGAGGTAGTCCTAGTAGTAGATACTAGATAGACAGGCCGGTCACCGTGGCATAAGATCCTAATCTGCTTGTACGCGGATAGAGATGATGGTCTTACACTGATGTCTCCAAGCCAACCATAATAGAAAAGATAGGTGAAACAGCCAAATAGATCTATTCTCAATCTGCCTTTACACCTCGCACCTCGCAATGCAAACATCTCTTTTCTCTCAAAACACAAACCCAATCTTAGACAGATGAAGTGTGTTTGGGAAATCGAGAACATCTTATTACCACCTTAGCTGTAGAAGCACCTATTTTTATGCTAAGCATACAAGGAATTTGAAGTAGTGGGAATCTAGGTCAATCCAGCCAACTCAGACTCCTATTTACCCTAACGTGCCAACAAGCAAGCAGGTTAGGTGCAATGCCTTAACGTAGTAGGACCTCAAAGCGCGCTCTTCCATCCATGTGCATGACTCTTACTTTCATTTCCCCTTCCTATGTAGGAGCATATCAAGTTCTCAAAGATGAGTTGTAGATGAGTTGATTCCAATGGAAGGTACTTTTCATGAACTTGTTATGGTCCCAATTTCTCATAGGAACTCGGCTCTCTGTTAGGAAGTTGAACAATTTTTTTCCATAGCTGAGATCTTGGCAGTTGAGCCTTAAAGAAATCAATATTAAAAATTGTGAGAAAGCACGGAAGAAAATATTATTGATATTATTCTCATGTAACATATATTAAACATGATACAATGAGCCCTATATATATACATAACATGTCTTATATCCGATACATATATTATTAGGGTTATTTACTACTATTTACATAACTATTCTAACACTCCCCCTCAAGCTGGTGCATATAAATCATATGTACCGAGCTTGTTACATATATAGTAAATACGAGGACCAGTGAGGGACTTGATGAAAATATCTGCAAGCTGATCATTCGACTTCACAAACTTTGTAGCAATATCTCCCGAGAGTATCTTTTCTCTTACAAAGTGACAGTCGATCTCCATGTGTTTAGTTCTCTCATGAAACACTGGATTTGACGCAATATGAACAACAGATTTATTATCACAAACAAGTCTCATATGACTAATCTCACCAAAATTCAACTCCTTGGGCAATTGTTTGATTCAAATTAGCTCACATGTCACTATAGCCATTGCTCGATATTCTGCTTAGGCACTAGACCGAACAACTACAGTCTATTTCTTGCTCTTCCAAGACACCAAATTTCCTCCTACCAAGACACAATATCCAGACGTAGAACTTCTAACAAAAGGTGATCCTGCCCAATCAACATCTGAGTATCCAACGATCTGCTCATGGCTTCGATCCTCAAAAAATAAACCTTTGCTGGAGCTGATTTTATATACTGAAGAATGCGAACAACTGCATCCCAATAACTATCACAGGGAGAATCCATAAATTGACTCACAACATTCACAGGAAAGGAAATGTTAGGTCTTGTCACTATAAGTTAATTTAATTTACCAACCAACCGTCTATATCTTGCAAGATCGCTAAGAGGCTCCCCCTGTCCTGGCAGAAGTTTAGAATTCGAATCCATCCGAGTATCAACCGGTCTACAACCTGTCATTCCTGTCTCTTCAAGAATATCTAAGGCATACTTCCGTTGTGAGATCACAATACCTGAGCTAGACTGAGCGACCTCGATACCCAGAAAATACATTTGTTTGCCCAGGTCCTTAGTTTGAACGTGTTGAGACAGATGTTGCTTTAATTTAGTAATACTATCCTGATCTCTGCCGGTAACAACAATATCATCAACATAAACCACCAGATAAATACAGAGACTCGAAGCAGAGTGCCGATAAAACACAGAGTGATCAGCTTCACTTCGAGTCATGCCAAACTCCTGGATAACTATGCTGAACTTATCAAACCAGGCTCGAGGATACTGCTTTAGACCATAAAGTGACCGGCGCAAGCGACATACAAGGCCACAAGACTCCCCCTGAGCAACAAACCCAGGTGGTTGCTCCATATAAACTTCATCCTCAAGGTCACCATGTAAAAAGACATTCTTAGTGTCCTGGCGAATAGCAGCCATGGATATAAAAAAAGCGGACTGATGCTACCTTAGCCACAGGAGAGAAGGTATCACTGTAATCTAGCCTAAATATCTAAGTATATCCCTTGGCAACAAGACGAACCTTAAGGCGATCAATCTTGCCATCCGGACCAACCTTGACTACATATACCTAGCGACAACGACAACCAACAGTAGAAAGAAGAGGAATAAGCTTCCAAATACCACCCGTATGTAAAGCCGACATCTCGTCAGTCATAGCCTGTCGTCATCCGGGATGAGGCAATGCTTCACCTGTAGACTTAGGGATGGAAATAAAGTCAAAGAAGATATAAAAGCATAATAGGGTGATGACAAACGATGATAACTTAAACCGACATAATGGGGATTAGGAGATACCTTTCCGAAGTGCAATCGATGTACTAGGAAGAGACAAGTCCGCAGTAGGAGCAGAGTCAAGTGCAGGACGTGAATCAGATGAGCCTGCTGCTGAGTACGGACGACAATGATATGTCAAGAGTGGTGTTCCAGTGGCGGGGAGTCTAGGAGGAGCCACACTAGACTCCCCAACGGTTGGAATGGGTAAGACTTCTATGGCGGAAGGTGAAGGAGGAGCTATAGTAAACTCCTTAAAGGTCGGTATAGGTAAGACCTCAGATATATCAAGGTGGTCAGAATGATCAGAAGAGGTAAAGAAAGGTTTAGACTCAAAAAATGTAACGTCAGATGACATAAAGCACCTACGAATATCAAGTAACAATATCCTTTTTTGAACACAAGAATAACCAAGGAAGACACACTTGAGAGCAGGAGGAGCTTACTTATCTTTCCTAGGGGCTAAGTTAAGAACGAAACAATTGCTCCCAAAAACACGAGGGGAAACAGAGTATAAGGGGGACTGGGGAAACAATATTGCATATGAAATCTGATTCTGGATGGGAGATGAAGGCATCCGATTAACCAAATAACAAGCTGTGACATTTGCATCGCCCAAAAATGTAACGAAATATGAGATTCAATGAGAAGTGTGCAAGCAATCTCAATGATGTGCATATTCTCTCTCTGCAACCCTATTTTGCAGAGGAGCATTAGGACAAGAGGTTTGCTGAATAATTCCTGGAGAAGTCATAAACTGCTCAAATTGAAAGGATAAATAATCTAAGGCATTATCACTGCGAAAAGTGCGAATAGAAATACCAAATTGATTTTTAATTTCAGCATAAAAATTCTAGAATATACAAAACAACTCAGAACGATCTTTTATTTAAAAAAATCCAAGTACATCTTGAATGCTCATCAATGAAACTAACAAAATAACGAAATCCCAAGGTTGAACCAACTCTACTAGGACCCATATATCAGAATGAACTAAGGAAAAAACACTCTGCATGACTCTCAATACTACGAGGAAAGGAGACTCGAGTATGTTTCCCGAGCTGACATGACCCACAATCTAATGTAGATAAACTAGACAAAGTAGGCACCGTCTTTTGAAACTTGGATAAGTTTGGATGTCCTAAACGTCTGTAAATTAGGTCCGAAGGATCTGTAACTAGACATGCCTCGGAGGAATTGAGTGAGTTAAGATAGTAAAGGCCTTCTGATTCAAGTCATGTTCCAATCGTCTGTCTTGTACGGCGGTCCTACATAATAAAAGAATCATCAATAAAATATATATAATGAAGGGCACGAGTCAAACGACTAACAGATACAAGATTAAAAGGACAGGCAGGGACATAAAGAATGGAATCTAGGGGATTCGCTTGTCCAACTCCTTTTGCTTTAGTTTGAGACCCATTGGATAAAGTAACAGTCGGAAGAGACCGTGAATACACAATATTTGACAAAAGTGATTTATTACCTGAGATATAATCAGAAGCGGCTGAGTCCACAATTCATTGTCCAAGACACTAGACTGGGAAACACAAGTAAAAGAATTACCAGCAACAACGTATTAGTCTGAACAACATAGGCTACTTGTGGAGATGTCTGCTTACTTGCTAGATACGAAAGGAACTCATTATACTCCCCTTCAGATAAAGAAAATCCTTGATTACCTGTAGTCTCGGTTTGAGTAACATAAGCATTTTTGGGTGGACGACCATGTAAAGAATAGCACACGTCACGAGTGTGTCCAAGTTTATGACAATAAGAGCACTTGGGTCTAGATCTTCTAAAACAACCTCCTCATCGTCTATTCTCCATAGTTTGAGATGCCCGATTGTCCATTGACTAGGATACGAGAACAGATGAGCCAAGTGTCTGTGATGAGCTCACTAGATAACTTGATGTTGCAGCAAGGCGAAGTAATATAGAGAATAATTCATCAACTGTGGGGGCAGTCGAACTAGTCAAAATCTGGTCACGTACTGAATCAAGGTCATTAGGGAGTCCAGCGAGGGTAAGAACTAGAAACATCTTCTGTCGTTGCTCTTGTTGCTTTTCAATAGTAGTAGAAATTAGCATCAATGTCTCAAATTCTTCCATGACTGCCTGTACTTGTCCCAAGTAAGTGGACATATCCTGTTCCTGTTTCTTCAAGCTTGTCATTCGCGATATTACATCATAGAAATGAGATATGTCATTAGTATATAAATTACGAGCATTTTCCCAAACTAAATAACATGTCTGGAATGGATGAAACAAGGGCATCAACTTGGAATCAATAGATCACCACAGGATACTACATAACTGAGTATTGACCTTCTTCCAAAGTGTTTTGGCTTTTTCATCACCTTCGCTAGCCTTTTTTGTTAAATCTTAAACTCCTTGACCTTTACACCACAACTCGACAGACAAAGCCCAAGCTAAGTAGTTTGAACTTCCCATTAAAGGTTTTGAGATAATCATAACAACGAAACTGCCAGAACTCGGATTTTTAGACCTGAAAGCATCGACTCCCAAAGACATCGTAGGATTGAAGTGAGGTCTGTAAATTATCACCAAATAACAGAAAGAATCAATTGAAAACTCGCTGAAACAGATGAAAAAAACATTGTTTTTGCCGGAAAATTACTGTAGCTGCCGGAAATAATCAGTATAGTCGTCGAAGAAACTCAAAGTGGTTTTCAAAATCTGACCGAAAGAGGGAACACGTGCCGGCTCGTGTGGCACACGCGCTGCCGGAAGTAGACCTTCGACAGGTGCATGGGGACGCGTGGATGAGTATTTTCCGAGTGGTCGGATCTCTGTTGGGAACCTTGTGGTGGTGTTGGATTTTGCACAACACTGATAATTAGTGACTTTGACGCAAGCAGTCACTTAGATCACCGGAAAATTGCACGGTGACTGAGTTCTTTCTTCCCGGATGTCGCTAGAATGATGCACAATGATCTCTTCTCACCGATGCTCTGATACCATGTGAGAAAGCACGGGAAAAAATATTATTGATATTATTCTCATATGTTAAACATGATACAATGAGCCCTATATATATACATAACATGTCATACTCCTAATACATATTAGATCATGGTTATTTACTACTATTTACATAACTATTCTAACAAAAATAAAGATCATTATAGTTGTAGTAGTCCAGGAATCGCTGGCGATTGAACTTATCAGGGGGTTCGCTATAAAACTTGCCTTAGGCAAAACCCATATCGGAATGAGACAGTTAAGGGTCATATAAAGGTTAATTCAGGATTCAACCATTGAGCCTTTTGGGTTAAAATCCAAGGGGACAAAATCGTGAGGCATAAAGCCTTGAGGTGGCCTACAGCGTCGAACCAAAGCAGGCAATACCTTAGCAGTTGGGTTTGGGCCATGACATGTGGTATCACCGTATCAAAGCTGGTATCTACCCTAGTATGATGGTGGACAAATCTCAGCGAGGACACTGGCCATGAGTCCCTAAGAGGGGTTGAATATAAGCACACAGACTGCTAGTGGTTGAACTCAAAAGGATGGTCACAATGAAACTTGCCTACATTGGAATGGGGGAAAAGTTAGTGACCATATAAAGGCGAGTTCAGGATTTAATTTTCGAGACGCCTTTTGGATTAAATCCCTAAGGTACAAAACCGTGAGGCTCAAAAGCCTTGAGGTGACTAGATGGGTCAGGTCAAATCGAACAATACCTTCGCAGTTGGGGTCGGGCAGTGACAATAGCATCAAAGAAAAAGTTCTCATATAATTCATCTTGGACTTGTTGCAACTATGAACTGTCTCTACTTGGAGGTTATATCCTCATTTCACCTCCAGAACATTCAATTTCTCCAACTTCGCGTTGCTTTTATTTTATAGAATAATGTCGTCCACAACACTAAGCATAACCTCTTCTTATAAATCAAGAACAGTGTCTATGAAATAGCGTACCATTGAAAGATGATTTCTACGGAAAGTGATACATATATAACAATCCAGACTTATGCTGGTGTATAAGAACTTCAAAATCAAGAAAAGTTGTATGCAGAAAGCACCTGCGCATTGTTCAATGCTGCCTCCATAAGGAGATGATCAGCTTCTTCATGAATTTTAGAGGTGACTGTTCCAGATGAATCCAGCCACATGCGTCCATGCAGCTTTTTAACCACTTTATACTCTCCTCTAACAGCAAAAGCCCGCATTAGAGCAAGGAAGAGATGAGGCTTTGGCCTCAAGGTAGAACCTTCTCCAGCTCTCTTTACTAGTTCCCCATACACAGTCAGAGCGCCTATCATATTGTGCACAAATTTCAATATGCAAAGGACAATGGAGGTAGCAGAAAAACCATCAACGTAATTGTAAGCACAATTATAACTTACATACTCCTTTTCTTTAATTAGTTAAATTTTACACACTATAAGCTACTTTGAAACAGACTAGACAACAAGAAAGGACAAATAGATTTTTGCATTTAAGAAAGAATCTCAACAAATTGGAGATCTTCAACTTCTTAGGAGATGGTATGATGCATATTAATACTATAGGAAACACACTACATTAAGAGATAAATTCACCTTATCGAGTGAGTTTGTGCATCTTTGTTTAGCAGTCTAAACACATAAAACAATTAACACTGATAAAGGTCATTAGTCTAGAAATATAGGAATTTGGAATATTTTACACAGGGATCTGACAAATATTCATTTGCGTGAACCCATAATACCAATAACAATAAAAACCTAAGTGATTACTAATTCTTTCAAAATGAATAGCACTTGTATCTATAAATGATAATAGATGATAGACTGCATCTATTTGCAGCATGAGAGGTATTACCAGAGTTACCCACTATCCTCACAAATTTTTCCATTTTATAAGGTACTTCTATGGACTAACATGCTCCTCATCCTCATGAAGGTGTTAATTACACTGCAGTGGCCTTATTAATGTGGACAATCCCAAGATATCAGCCTGCCAATAAACATAATGTGGCCGATGCTATTGATACCTCGTTCTGTATATAGTACTGGTTGATTTGTGACAGCCAGGAGGCCTAGGAACAAGTCACTTACTATGTCTCATATAATGTTGTGGGAGAGGTGATACTTTCCATTTCTGCCCACAGAGGCGGATCCAGAATTTTAAGATCATGGGTGCACCACGATACCTGTCATAATATCAAGTGATGTATATTTTTTTAGGTGGTTTATGACATATTAATAATTTTGCACATTATTTAACGAGATAAATTATAATCTTGCTAATCTAAATCTGTATTTATCACTAATATTATCAATTATAATTTGACAATTATTGCATAATGTTTATATTAAAACTTGTTCAGGTTTTACCATAAAATTCAAAATAAAAAGGGAAAGTAGAATACTAGTGAAAATTTAATACAGTAAAAATAGAAATTTTGCTAATTTTATAACTAAAAGAAGAGTGAAAATATCAAAAAGCTCTTAGAACATATGACGAGTTCTTTATATGTGACTTGCTTATCCAAAAAAAGAAAAGTATATTTTATTCAAAAATTTTGAAAATGAATATCAATAATTTGATTGATATTCAAATATGTTTAAGCAATAATTTTGGATAAAAATATTTAAACAAATCTCATCATGGACTTAGATCTTATTGTCACATAAATTATTTATAATAAAACCAATTTATAGTGGTTCAAGATAAGACAAATGTCAATCGAATTAATAAATAGTTTAATCTCTGACTCCTTAAGTTGTTGTTTACCATGAAGACTTGGAGAAGGAGATGAAAAAGGAAAGAATGATAAGAAGGAAAAAAGATATAGAACTAAACCAAAAAAAAGAGCTACAAAGTACAAACTAAATACGTAGTATTATATTAATGCGTGTCCATGGGGGATCGGAGGCACCAATGCCAAAATTTGAGCATGGGTGCCATCTACTCTATATGGCTAAACCATTGAAAATTTGTACATAAAATTTGCTTTTAGTTGGTAAGAGGATGGGTGAATGTGCCTCAGATGTCCTAACATAGATATGCCCATGTCTGCCCAGATCCCATTTGGGATAAAGGCTTGTTCTTTAAAGTATAACCCTGAAGCAGACGGAAGCCTCACTTACATAAAACCTTTAAACTTGTCACGAAGTTGTCCTAGTGGAAAGAAGCTTGCAAACAACACTTACCAATGTTTTCTGCACTCTAGCAAGTTTTTCATACTTGTCAAAACATTAATGCAGTTGCTTTTACTCGATTGCAGAATGAACTGAAAATGTGAAATCTCCTGCTGACCTCACCAAATAAACGGTTGATATATTGTCTAGCTGTATTTTGTTAGTGACATACGAAGTTTACATTTTTTATGGAACATACGAGTTTGTCTAACCTTTCTTCTGAAGGTTCTTAAGATCCGGTTTACTGATTTTCCAGCAAACAGTAATTCAAAAACCTTGCTTCTTAAACTGAAAGCTTGTCACTTAACCAGATTACTTTTCCATACTGATACACAAATCTGAAGCCAAACCGCTAAACCTCTGAGGGTCTGAATTTTTAGAAACTTCGAAACTTAAACATGGCCTGCTCGTGGGAAAATCAAATAGAAAAGACAATTTTGAACAGGTGCCATTTTATAAGGACTTATTCTTTTATGAAACCATTTTTTAAAGACATAAAACATATACCAGGGAAGAAGCAAACTCAAATAATGGACGTCTCCCAACAGATTAGTAAATATGCTTGGCCAGTAAGGCAATGACAAGAGGAGGTAAACTAATAAAAGTCACAACGCAAGGTACTCTTGTTTCTTTTATCAGTTGGACTTTTACATGGTTTTCCTTATTTATTTTTCACATGACATAGAGACAAATGTACTTCTGATGACAACTTAAGAGGTACTCACTGTATCCTATTTCAATTGACCTACTTACAATCCAAAAAGTCAAAAAGATTTCTGAACTTGCACCAACTTTTCAATTAGTCCTTGAAAACTTCCTACTGAGAAAACTTGTGGTAATTGAACTTTGTATCTGTAAAAACTACTACCCCTCAATCCCAACAAAGTTGAAGTTGGCTATACGAATTTCGATGACCATCCACTTAATTCACATCAAAATCATTCGCAATACAGCGTTATAGATAATTTCAGGAAAATTAGGGAGTTTCGAAAAAGGATGTTCACTTAATCTCACACTTATCCCTATATTGGCACACAGTCCCCTGTAAGTTTACATGTCAATCCAAATCTATAAATTTTGTTTCAACAAGATATACCAATCAACATCTAAAGTTGATATCCAAACTGATCAGTTTGGTCTTTGTGACCTGAATCATTTTATCAAATTGTGAGTGGAGGAACTCAAAGCAAGCAGATATGCTTGCACATAGAAAGGAGAATACTAGTTTTTACTATCAAGGCAGATACTAAGATTCAATATTTACAATTATGTGTTAAATGTTACTTCAATTTCGCCAGTGATAGCCACCTCATGCTTATTATCATTTGGAACTGGCATGAGTTATTTTAGTATACTTTCATAACCACGAGTTATAGAAGTTTCAGTAATATCTGCATAGAGCATACCTTTTATTGTCCCACAATTCAAGAAGGCATCGATGATTGCTGTGTAAGCAACTCGATCAATATGCAAGTTGTTGGATGATTTCATTTCTACGACGATCTTTTGAACCGAAAGAAGATCCTGAGCATGACCAAAACCCTACCCAAAAAAACAGAATTCTAAACACTGACAATAAATGACAGCAGAAAACCTAATTTCATCAATATCAAATGTAAGAGTATACATAGGTTACCGGCAGAGCTTCAATTTAGTCTTTTGTGTTACTACTTGTGAATCTAATAAAAAAAAGGTAGCATATGTGAACACATTTAACTTCGTAAGAATAAAAAGTAATTAAGATCAATAGCAACACATCTCAGATTCTAATTATTGTTCGCTTTATCTGACACATATTTATCTGATTTCTATAGTAGGAGTTCCAAAGGAATGACTTTTAACTGTAAAAAGTATCGTGCACACAGACCTTTAGCAACGTAGTATAGGTGATTACATCGGGGAAAATGTCATCATCATCAACAGTTTGTGCTCTGACCTGCACCAGTCAGAAGTATACTTTTTCAGGTAAACAATAATCATGTGCCAAATCATCTGAGCAAATAATGAGGCTCTAAACTGGCCCTTCGAGTATCAGAGATGAAACCTTCATGTCCTCAAAGAACTGCATTGCAACATCCAACTTTCCAGTCTCCACACATGCAAGGATTAGTTTATTATATGTGAGCTTATCCAGGTTCAGTCCATGTCTTAGTATTTCATCATGCAAACTTAATGCTGCCTCAGGACAACCTGTGCTTATGTACCCCTGAAATTTTGGCAATGGCTCTGAGAAATAATTCGACGCATAATTTTTTTTACAAAGAATGATAAAAACAGAGAGATCAAACAGATCGGGAAGTTAAACTAGTGGGTAGGCAGAAGACCTTCATCAATAAGTTGTAGACCAAGACGGACGGATATCCGCCCTCGTGAAGTACAAAACCGTATCGTGCAAGAAGACCATTAGCACGGCGTAGATCCCCTGCACTAGAAATGCAGAAGTAAAGGAGGTATATTCAGAAAGCCAAGACATTAATCTTGACAAAAGCAATTATATCCAATAATAAAGCACAACCTGATATTTTGTGTGGAAGCATTCCAAAGAAATGGAAGGTAAATAAAAAACAGTAGCTAGCAGAGAAAGTAAGAAATAGTGAAGAAAAAAAGTGGTTTTCCTCTTGTTTTATTTTCTTCCACAAACTCATCAGCCATCCCTTTCTTTAAAAAGCTACCACATGATACATGATTCTACAACAAGGCTAGTGATTAAAAAAAAACTAGCTCGTGCTATTGCCATCGTTATCAGAATATACCAATAAAGAGGCATATAGCTTTGTTAAATGATTACGCTCCGATGCAATACTATATTGTATGTATTCATGTCTGACCATGTATATATATACACAACACACACATATCCTGCTTTAGGTCGTACATGTCCAATATGGAAAACGGATTAGTCCTACTGCCTCAAAATTTTGTGCCAGCAATAAAGATCTTGGAGAAACAGTAAAAGCATGTAATGAATTTCCATTTACTCCAAGAAAAAACTTACCTGCTTCAATTAGAGAATTCAGCAGACCACTAACAAGGGGTGGCGAAAGGTATGGACTTCCAACAGCAGTACCTTGTTCAATAGCCTCAAGTAATTCAAATGCTTGATCAATTCTTCGGGCATCACCCAAACCCTTCAAGGAATAATATTAAGCTTAGACATGTTCAATACTTCAATTGCTTCCAGATATTCATCGGGTGTAATTTTTCATGTAGCATTATAGGGAATTCACAGTGCACCAAATACCTTTAGAAGTGTAGCATAAGTGATATTATCAACACCACAACCTTCTGGGCCTGACATTTCATCAAATACCGTTAAGGCCGATTCTATATCAGCACAATGAACACAAGCCTGCATCACTGCATTCATCACAATGGTGTTCAACTGCCCATGTCGTTTCTTCGCAATCTTAATTTCCTCAAAAATCTAGAGACAAGGGAACAATTTGAGAGTTAAAACAAGTAGTAAGAAAATCAAATGGTCCAAAGTTAACAGTTCGATTTAGTTGTATAGTAGTGCATTATTTTACATTCTCTTGGTCACCATATATAATTTTTCATGTCTAATCCAACTTATGTATATTTCTTTAGGTTCATCCTACCATTGTTTGTTTGTTCGCACAGGAAATCTAACTCGTACTAAGGTAGAGCTCTTAGAGTCCTACTAGAAGTTAAAAGCAGTTGTTCAATAAAAGCAATGACGGTAGAAAATGAGGAAAATAAATCCAATATTGAATTGTACCTGGTGGAGTTGTCTACGGCTAGTGAGCTCGACGATGCGGGAAGTGAGGGGTTTAAGATTAGGTTCAGAGCGAGAGCGTCTTTTGAATCTGCCCAAATAGTACCTTCTCGACTGACGGCGAGACACTGGCAAGCAACAAGACGACGAGTATAAGGCTGGTCTGTGAAAAGAGTGATTTTGTTTCCAGCTGCATCTTCTTGTAGGAAACAGCACATGAATATTGTGAGCAGGTAAGGCTTGAAACTGATGCATCTTTGCATACATTTGGTTCGTAGAAAGACTAACCATTGCTCCACATTTGATCGGAGAGGGGAAATTAAAGGTTGAGTTTGGCTTCTAAGAGCCAACACACAAGTGGATAATGTGGAACAAAGAATTGGACAATTGGCAGGTAATTAAACGGAACATTCTGTGTGTTTTATCGCCAACATATAAAATACCATTTCTTTTGGTTTCTTCTGTTTTTATTTTAATATTTTCTTAATTTACACAAACTTACAATTGCTTTCTAAAAACTCTATTTTTGACAAGTATTTTCTTTTGTATGTGAAGTTTATCCCCACTCGATTGCTTAACTCTAATTTTGCAGGGATATTGTTAACGTAGGATTACTATTTGGAAGAGTACCACTTTTGTGTTTTTTTTTTCTTTTTTGCTTCTGGAAAATGATATACATTGAAAACAAATAGTAGATCATTTTTCTATATTTGTTTGGTATTTAATTAGACTTTCCTATACAGTAACATTACTATAAATATATAGTAACATATAGATGGAGCATAACCACTCGCGGAGCCACTTTAAGTTTAGGTTTAAGGGTGTCAACTAATACTCCTTCACACAAGGACGGTTCAACAAACTTGGTGGCCTAAAACCAAAAATATTAAAAGGTTCATAAACTTCTTTCATAAAACACATAACCCTGAGACCAAAAAAAATTCATATGACTTTGACCTAATGGTAAAGGCGTAGCATATCGCGTGCAGGTTAAGCGCTCGTCACGATTTTAAATTTTTCTAAAGATTAAAGTATCGTATTTAAGTGAAAAAAGATAGATGAATGGGTCCCAATATATCGTGTTTCGAACTTTGCACGACTTGCCCTCGAAGATTTCTTAGTTCAAAAATATGAAAGGCAAAATAACTTGCTTTGTCATGTATAGATCAATTAAATATGACAAAATAAATAACTAATCTAGAAAAATCGAAGAAGTTGAAAATTAAAATCGTCATAAACATATAAAAGTAGAGTGTAGATAGGAAGAAAATTAGACTTAATAAGAAGCTAAATGCACTAGAAGTATTTAATTTAATGAGAGAGAATTTAGTATTATTAATGGGGGCGGTGGCGGGGGTGAGTAGGGGGGCAGGGAGTGGTCCTGCGGGTAGGGCGGGAGGTAAGGGTGGGAAGAGGGTAGCAGCCGCTCATAGATTAAGGATTGGGTCGTGGAACATAGGCACTCTGACGGGTAAGTCCATTGAGTTGGAGAAGGTTCTTCAGAAGAGGAGGGTTAACATAACATGTGTCCAGGAGACTAGGAGGAAAGGGACGAAGGCGAGGAATGTAGACGGCTTTAAGCTGTGGTATTCTGGGGTTGTGATAGGTAATAATGGAGTGGGCATCTTGGTAGATAGGAATCTATGGGAGTCTGTGGTCAAGGTTAGGCGAGTGAATGATAGGTTAATGTCAATTAAGTTGGTTATTGGGGGTTGCGTCCTCAACGTCATCAGCGCGTATGCGCCGCAAGCGGGCTTACACGAGGAGGCTAAGAGGCATTTTTGGGAGGGCTTGGATGATCTGGTAAGTAGTATTCCCCAATCTGAGAAGCTAGTTATTGGAGGAGACTTTAATTGTCATATTGGGGCTGATGCTGGTGGTTATGGTGAGGTGCACGATGGCTTTGGCTTTGGGGTTAGGAATGGAGGAGCACGTCACTGCTTGATTTCACCAGGGCTTCCGAGCTTCTGATTGCGAACTCGACATTTCAGAAGAGGGAGGAGCATTTGGCCACCTTCAAGAGTTCGGCGGCGAGGACTCAGATTGATTACCTCCTCCTCAGAAGGAGCGATAGGGGTATATGCAAGGACTGGAAGGTTATTCCGGGAGAGTCCCTTTCGACTCTTCATAGACTCCTAGTGATGGATGTCGGTCTCTGGGTGAAGAGGAAGAGGAGGGGTGCTCGGGGACAACCGCGGATTAGATGGGGTATTTTGACTAAGGAGAAAGCACAGGAGTTGGAGAGGAGGTTAGCTGCGGGCGGAGCTTGGCAAAGTTCTGGGGCAGCGGACGCTATGTGGTCAGAGACGGCGAACTTGGTTAGGGAGATAGCACGGGACGTGCTCGGGGTAGCCAAGGGTTATTCAGGCAGACATCAGGGTGACTGGTGGTGGAATGATGTAGTCGAAGGAAAGGTGGAGGTGAAGAAGGCGGCATTTGCTAAGTTGGCAGGGGCCACAAGCGAGGAACAACGAAGAGCGAACAGACATCAGGGTGACTGGTGGTGGAATGATGTAGTCGAAGGAAAGGTGGAGGTGAAGAAGGCGGCATTTGCTAAGTTGGCAGGGAGCACAAGCAAGGAACAACGAAGAGCGAACAGGGAGATCTATAAGGTGGCGAGGAAAAAAGCAAAGCTGACAGTTACGGAAGCTAAAAACGCGATGTTTGGTTGCATGTACGAGGAATTAGGGGAGAGAGGCGGGGACATGAAGTTATTCCGGTTAGCTAAAGCAAGGGAAAGGAAGGCACGTGATCTTGACCAAGTTTGGTGCATCAAGGGCGAGGATGGTAGAGTTCTGATGGGGGATTCTCAAGTCAAGCAGAGGTGGCAGGCGTACTTTAGAGACTTACTTAACGAGGAGGGGGATCGTAACATAGAGCTAGGGGAGTTGGGGAATTCATAGAAACGTAGAGACTTTGGGTACTGCAGGCGCATTAGGGCGGAGGAAGTCATAGGGGCTTTGCGTAGGATGAGTAGGGGTCGAGCGACCGGGCCTGACGAGATCCTGGTGGAGTTCTGGAAGTGCATGAGTAGGTCAGGAGTGGAGTGGCTCTCCAGGTTGTTCAATGTGATCTTCAGGACCAAAAGGATGCCGGATGAGTGGAGGTGGAGTACAGTGGTGCCCTTGTACAAGAACAAAGGGGACATCCAGTGTTGCAACAACTATAGGGGTATCAAATTAATAAGTCACACCATGAAGGTCTGGGAGCGGGTGATCGAGGCGAGGGTGAGGGATATGACATCTATATCTATGAACCAGTTCGGTTTTATGCCGGGTCGCTCCACTGCAGAAGCTATCCACTTTGTCAGGCGGCTGGTGGAGCAGTTCAGGGATAAGAAGAAGGACCTGAACATGGTGCTTATTGACTTGGAGAAGGCGTATGACAAGGTCCCAAGGGAGGTGCTATGGAGGTGCTTGGAGGCGAAAAGCGTGCCGGAAGCCTACATCAGAGTAATCTAGGACATGTACGATGGAGCTAAGACTGGGGTTAGGACGGTGGGTGGAGACTCAGACCATTTTCCAATGGTTATAGGGCTCCATCAAGGATCGGCGCTTAGCCCTCTCTTGTTTGCCTTGGTGATGGATGCTCTAACCCAACATATTCAAGGGGATGTGCCTTGGTGTATGCTATTTGCTGATGACATAGTCTTGATAGACGAGACGAGGGTCGGTGTTATTGAGCGGTTAGAGGTATGGAGACAGACTCTCGAGTCTAAGGGTTTCTAATAAGCATATCTAAGACTGAATACCTGGAGTGCATGTTTAGCGCCGAGCCGAGCGAAGTAGGCAGAGACGTGATGATTGGATCTCAGGTTATCGCCAAGAGGGACAGTGTCAGATATCTTGGGTCGGTGATGCAGGGGGATGGAGAGATTGACGGGGACGTCACTTATCGTATAGGAGCAGGGTTGTCAAAGTGGAGGCTTGCAATAGGAGTCCTGTGTGACAAGAAAGTTCCACTGAAACTCAAGGGGAAATTTAATAGAGCTATGGTTAGACCTGCAATGTTGTATGGGGCGGAATGCTGGCCAGTGAAGAACTCTCATGTTCAGAGAATGAAGGTTGCGGAGATGAGGATGCTCAGGTGGATGTGCGGGCTCACCAGGTTAGATAAGATTAAGAATGAAGTTATTCGAGAGAAGGTGGGGGTGGCCCCGGTGGATAAGAAAATGCGAGAAGCGAGGCTGAGGTGGTTCGGGCATGTGCGGAGGAGAAGTCCTGATGCCCGATGAGGAGTTGTGAGCGGCTGGCGATTATCGGCGTTCGTCGAGGCAGAGGGAGGCCTAAGAGGTATTGGGGAGAGGTGATTAGGCATGACATGGCTAGAATGCGGGTTTCCGAGGACATGACCCTTGACAGGTTAGTCTGGAGGTCTAGTATCAGGGTCGTAGGATAGGGGCTCGTAGATATTTTTTTTGTGCCCCTCACCCGGGGTTGGATGAGGCTTGGCAGGGCTATCCATAGATGATTTGTGTTTTGGAGTGTGTCTCCATTATGGTAGTTATTTATGGTAGTTTCTATGATATTATTGCATGCTATTTTATTTATGGATCTTATGTTTAGATAATTATTTACGCTATTTCTACTGGAGTTAATAATGCTCTTTTATTTTTTTTGTTTTTGTTCTTCCTTTCCTTCACTGAGCCGAGGGTCATCCTCGCTGCCCTTTCGGGTAGGGGTAAGGGTTGTCTACATATTACCCTCCACAGACCCCACTTTGTGGGACTATACTGGGTTGTAGTTGTTGTTGTTGTTATTCACTCTCTCAGTCTCCACCAAATGCAATTTGCTATCCGACGGATGGAACTTGCCTCTCGGCTTTCCGGTCAAAAAACAACATCGATGAAGGCATGTAGGTGCACTATTCTATGATGAGGATTGTAACTTTCCATAAATTTCTCATTTGTCACTCAATGACGTACCCATATACATAAAAAAATGACAGCAATGGAATTGCAATCCTCGAGCATTATTTGTAAAGTCTCTATTCCTTGGTAATCAAAGCCCAAAAATCTATGCACTAGCTCATGCTTGACTACCCAAGCAGACAAGTCACCCTGCATCTTTTTATCGCTTCCGCATATTTATTTATAAAAGTATTTCACATTTACGATGAAATTTCTGAAAATTGACCCACCACTTTTTATTCTGGACAAAGAAATCCTGTCCAATTCACTAATTTGGAAAAGATACTGAATGTTTATATTTGAAAAAGATTTCCCTAGTGATCAAGGAATCTTTAGGCTTATTAGGAACTTGTTTAGAAATACTGCAATGAAAGTAGCGTAGGAGTTGGTCGCTAGGTATATGACCGAATAGGATCATCTAGTTCCTATAGAACCTATCACAAAAATACCCCTAGATTGGGATAAGGCTAAGCGGAGCGAAAAGGGTTTGTTGCCATTGAAAAAAGAATAAGTCCTACTCCTATTAACATAGGGACCGGAAGTGGAATGAAAGGTATGATCCGCGCATATTCATATGTTTGTTTCATAAAAAAGTTTTGAATTCTTAATTAATTGTTTCTTATTCACGGGATATTACCTCTTTTGAAAGGAGTCAATAAAAGTCAAAATATGGACTAACTTAAACTAATTTAAAAACTCAAATCGAATTTTCTATTCTTACTTATTTTGAGTCTTTGCGAAATACTTCAATTATGGAATACAAGAAGTTACAATTGGTCAAATGATATGAAAGACATTATTTACTAGTCTCTTTTGAAATATTCCTATTTTTCTCCAAGTTTGACTAGTAAATCGAACGAGAATGATAAAGATTAGGAAAAGATACATGCTCTCCCTAGCGAGTGCTTGTTGAACAATGTCATATACAATGCCTAAGCGGTACATTCTTTACTTCTTCTGTTATTTCTTTTGCCTTTGCCTGAAAATAACCTAAGTCTGTCTTTCTTACTTCGTAGGCCAACTTTCTTGCTTCTGAGGGCCTCTAAAGGTTGATTTAGGAAAAGGAAGAACTTACCTCCGCATGGGATCAACTTTTGGCTGAGCAGGAGCAAATTGCCACTCACCTCTCAGAATTGTAAGCCAAAGTTATTGAGGCTGTTGTATTAGAGACTCGTTTGTAGCAAACGAGCAAGAAGCAATAACCCTTAGCTAAGAGATTGGCCCGCTAAGAATTAAATTTGACGAAGCCAGGGTCAAATGGGCTAAAGTCCATAATGTCGTTCTTGCTGCAACCGATCACAAGGCTGCCTCCGCTGAAAGATTGACCAACTTAGAGGTAGCCTTGAACTCCAACAATGAAGAGCTTGCTGCTGCGGGGGTGAAACATGCCCAGTTGGAGGAGAAGTATATGGAAATTATCGAGCGTAATAGGCTCTTTAGCTTAACTGTTTGTGACCTTGAAGTTAGCCTTAGACCCGTTATATCTGCCCGGGAAAATCTTTCTGGCGAGGTGACCCAACACAAAGAAGAACTTATGCATCGAGTGGCTTCCCACGTTGTTGAGAAAACTTATGTTATGTACAATATGAGGAGAAAAACGTTGAAGAGACCAAAGCTGGTGTCATTGACTTTGATACTGAAATTGCTAAGACCTGTGAGCTTGAGTTAGATATCAAAATGGGTCTCCCGGTAGAGTCTGATACTTCTGGTTCTAAAACTTTGTGAACTGAAGAGCAACTGGAAGGCGAAGATGTTGAAGGCCAAACTGATGAAGGCCAAAATATTGAGCCATCGGTGGATCTATCCACTTCTCCTAGGGGCGTGGACACTTCTCTTCCTCCGATATTCGGAGATGCAACAGTTTAGTTTTTCTTTTTACAATTTTTGCATTTGTGTCATTTTGGCACGTTATTGTAAATAAAGACATTCTTTTTCTCAAGTATTGTTTAATTATTTCTTTAGTTTGAAAATTTATGCAAGTTTTAATCTTTGCATTCCCTTCTTCTTTTTTGCTTAAGAGTTTTGTGCAAGTTTTACTATCTGCATCTTATTATGTGAAGCCTTAGGTGTATTTTTCCCCGAAAGCATTTTTATTCCAGGCATAAATTCTTCTGAAATCAACCATTCAACGTGAAGGTTTTCATAGGAAAAGGCCCTCTTATGTTTACGGTGCTTTGGAAGAGGACCTCTCTTGTTCATTACGGCACTAGCATTTGAAGTACTTGTTTAACTTTCAAATGATAAAATTAACTCATCGATTAGACAAGAAACAAGATGGAAAATAAAAAAAACTTTACTTTATTCCTTCCGTTTTCAAAAAGTACATAAGAATTTGTTATGTCAAAGAGAAATTGCCATTTCTTGTGGCTAGTTTGTACAACTTGTTTCTACGGGACTGGTCGCGCAATCCCCGATCCCGATGATATAATTATGTTCCCAATTTTTGTGTTCGGATCAATGTGGCAGTCATCATTTCTACATTCTCATATCATTCCCCCCATCAAATGCGAGGAATGCGAATCATAACAATGGGAATCTTGCACCTTTGAGGATCCCACAAACGAATTGCTAGACAATCTTCCGCTCAGTAACAAACTTTTCTTCCCCTTGGGAATTTATTCTATCGAGAAAAAGACAATCTAACAATCCTCTAGTGGATGCTTGTGAACGTTCAGGTAACCTTTGCTTGATAGCAAACTTATTTTCCCTGTAAATATTTTGCTATCGATCCAAAGATTATCTAACCACCCCAGAGTGGTTCTTCGCTTGTGTGCCTTGCTATTAAAGGTCTTATTGTTGTCGTTGAAAATTTTTTCGTAGTATGCTTTCCTTTGCCGCCTCATTAAAAACCTTGCCAGAAAAACTCAATTGGAACAAAAACTGGACGAATCAAAAAAGAGTGCAGTGCATACTTTCAGTACAAACGGTATTTGTCAGCAATAATATCTCTTGAGGTATGCCACATTACAATTGCTTGGTAACTTTTCTCCATTCTGATTCTCTAACTCGTACAAAACTTTCTCAGTGACAGCTGAAACCCAGAAGGGGCCTTCCCAGGTTGGTCCTGACTTCCTTGCGTTGAGTTCCTGGTGTTTTGAGTTACTTTCCTTAAAACCAAATCTCCCACTTTAAAGTAACGAAGTTTGGCTCTTTGATTGTAATATCTTTCCATTCTCTGATTTTATGCCTCCATCCTTATATGTTCCCAGTCCCTACACTCATCGAGTAACTCCAAGTTGACCAACTGCGCTTCATTGTTCGCTTATTCGCTTGCCTGGAAATACCTTAAGGTATGCTACCCTACTTTAATCGAAATTAAGGCTTTTACTACGTATACAAGGGAAAGGGAGTTTTTCCCGTGCTTGATTTGGCTGTCGTTCGGTATGCCCATAAAACTCCGGGTAGTTCCTCAGGACATTTACCTTTAGCCACTTCCAACCTTTTCTTGAGGTTTTATATAATCATTTTGTTCGCTAACTTCACTAGACCATTTGCACTTGGATGATAGGGTGAATATGTGATCCTCTTTATTTTCAAATATTCAAGGAAATTTGTGATATGTGTGCCGATAAGTTGTTGCCCATTGTCTTATGCTATCTCTTTTGGTATTCCAAACCTGCAGATTATGTTTTCCCACAGGAAATCTACCACTTTGTGTTCGCTGATCTTCTGAGAAGAACCTGCCTCCACCTACTTAGAAAAATAATCAGTTAAAATTAAAAAAAAGCCTTACTTTTCCAGGAGTCGGCGACAACGGTCTAACGGTGTCCATCCCCCACTTCATGAACAACCACGAAAATAGAACTGAATATGGTGGTTCCGGAGAATAAAGTACTATTGGTGTGTAACGTTGGCACTTATCTCATTTTCGTATGAAAGGTTTGGTGTCTTGTTCCATGCGGGCCAATAATATCTTGCCCTTACCAGCTTTAGCACTAAGGAGTATGCGTCTGAATGGTTTTGCATATCCCTTCGTGGACTTCTCGCATAACATAAATAACTTCGAATGCTTCGAAACATCGGGCCATCGGTCCGTAGAAAGATTTTCTGTACAATTAGCCTCCTTTAAACCTATACCGTGATACTTTGACACGCACTAGTCGAGATGCCTTTGAATCTTGAGGCAATTTCTCGTGCCCAAGATAATTAATGCTATCATTCCTCCAGTCCCAGAATAAATATGTAGCATTTACCTCGTAATATCTATCTGTTTCTAGGACCGAGTGCATCAGTTGTACTGCTGTCTCAAAATAAAATCCCTTCATTTTCGTTGATGAGCCGAGGTTAGCTAGTGCATCTGTTTTTGCATTTTCTTCCCTCGGGATATGAGTAATCAAACACTCCCGAAATTGAGCCAGCAGATCCTGGACCTTTACCATGTATTGTTGCATACATTTCTTTTTAATTTCAAAGATCTCGCATACCCGATTTACCACCAATTGTGAGTCGCTGTTGATTTCTATGACCCTAAAATCTAGTCCCCGGGCCAGTTTGAGTCCTACAATCAAAGCCTCATATTCTTCTTCATTGTTAGTTAAAGGGAGCGTCTGATGGCTAAGGTTTCTTTCGAAGGTGTGGTTAATACTATGCCAAGCCCATACCCTTTTACGTTGGAGGATCCTTTTGAAAATAAGGTCCAAACTTCTGATATTGATTCTAGCATCATTACTATCTCTTTGGTTGCTAAAGGTAGAAATCCCGGACTGAATCGGCCACAAAGTCAGCCAAGACTTGTGACTTAATCACAGTCACTAGTTTATATTCTACGTCGAATTCACTCATTTCGACGACCCATTTGGCCAACCTACCCAGAGTTCGGGTTTGTAAAGGATGTTCCACAAGGGAAATATTATCACAATAACTATCATATGACATTGAAAGAAAGGACATAACTTTAAAGCAGCAACTATGAGAGCTAAGGCCAGCTTCTCCAAATGCGGGCAACGAGTTTCTTATCCTGTCAAAATCTTACTAACGTAATAAATGGGAGGTTGCATACCTTTATCCTCACGGGCTAAAACTGCACTTGCAACTACTTTGAGTTTGCTAGGTAGACCAATAGTGTTTCACCTTCCTTCAGTGTCGAAAGTAGGGGGGCTCGGCACGTATCTTTTCAAATATCTCAAAGCATGCTCGAATTCCAGGGTTCATAGAAGTTGTTTCTCTTTTTGAGCAGTGCGAGGATGTCATTTATCTGACGACCGAGAAATGAACCTAATCAAGGTGGCCAATCTCTCCGTGAGACTTTGGACTTCTTTCATGCTTGACAGGTTGCTCGGGATGTCTTCGTTGACCTTGATCTTATCGCGGTTTACCTCAATCCCCATTTTTGTTCCATAAATCTCAAGAACTTTTTCGAAGCTGACCTCGAATGCTCACTTCTCGGGATTAAGCTTCATGTTATGCTTCATTGGGATGTCAAAAGTTTCTTGCAGATGCTTAAGGCAGTCACATGTATTTAAAGACTTAACGAGCATATCGTCTATATAAACTTCCATAATTTTTATTATTTATTTTTCAAAAATCTTGTTTACAAGCCGCTGATAAGTGGCTCCAGCATTTTTTAACCCGAAGGGCATCACAGTATAGAAATATGTGCCAAAATTCGTTAAAATTTTTTTTTTCCTGATTCTCCAGGTTCATCATAATTTTGTTTTACTTCGAATAAGCTCGAAGAAACTCATTAACTCATGCCCAGCTGTCGCATCAATCATTTGATCGATGTTTGATAGTGGTAACGAGTCTTTCAGGCACACCTTATTCAAGTCCTTATAATCTATACGCATGTAAAATTTATTGTTCTTCGTAGGAACTAATACTATATTAGCTAGCCAGTCTAGATACTTTACCTCTCAGATTGAACCAGTATCAAGTAAACGAGTTACACATTTTTTTGATGAATTTATTCTTGGCCTTCGCAATATGGCACTTCTTTTTACAAGAGGTATTTTGGGATCCAAACTTAGCTTGTGTACACCTCTATTTGGATGTTTGTCATGTCTACATATGACCAAGCAAAAACAATCGGCATTAAATTTAAGAAATTCAATAAAGCCAAACCTAATCTCGGGGTACAGTCATGTGCCCAAGTGGAATTTCCTTTTTAAGAACTCTTCAAACAATGCAACTTGCCCGAGCACTTCTGCCGTGGATTTTGTTGCATCCGTCTCTTTTGGTTCTTAGAAATACCTTAGGACCTGATAAGATTCTGATACTTCTAACCCCGGGCTAACTTCATTCAATTCGGGAGCGGGCCCTGGTTCCTGTAGTTGCTACGCCTCGTGCTCCTTCCCTTTGCTACTAGAGACCGAAATCACATTCATCTCCCTTGGTGCCGGTTGGTCTCCCCTTATCTGTTTAATCCCTTTGAATGTTGGAAGCTTTAGCAACTGATGATATGCTGATGGTACAACTCTCATCTCGTGCAGTCATGGTCTTCCTAAAATAATAATATTTCTCCAATCTCCATCCAACACTTCAAAACGAGTCATTTTTATCACCCCTTCAGTGTTCGCCGGCAATACATTCTCTCCTCGGGTTGCCACGCTCGCAAGGTTGAATTCGGCGAGGAGTTTTGTGGCCAGAATGATGCTTCTTGTGGGTTTAGCTTGCTCCAATACTCTCCATTTTATGATATTGTCCGAACTTCTTGGATCTACTAGAGCACGTTTGATTTAAAATCGAGAACATTTAAAGAAATTATCAGCGTTGTTGTGCGGTAGAAACAATCCGTCTGCGTCCTCCTTCGTGAAAGTGATGTCATCCTCAACAACTTCCCGGAGTCTGCTGCTATGGATATCTATACTTTCATCTTTTTTACTACCGAAAAGGTGACTATGTTGATCTCATTCCCCTCGAAGATCATGTTGATCGTTTGGCATATAAAGTCTTCTCCTACTTTTTAGGGTTCCACGTAATTCCAGTTGCGACCGTAGTTGTTCTTGTTCCGGTCGCTTATGAATTCTATAAGATGCCCCTTCTTCAATAGTGTCGCTACTTCTTCCCGGAGATGTCGGGAGTCCCTAATTCGGTGGCAATTTGTTCCATGGTATTCACGCCACAAGCTGGGGTCTATCTGGCTGGGATCAGATCTCATAAGTTTAGAGAATCCTGCTTCTTTGATGTTTCTCATAGTTGATACCAATTCTACTACATTGCATTGAAATTGTATTCTGATAGCATGGAATAAGAAGGATACCGCATACCTGACGCTTCTTTGTCCTATAATAATCTATTCCGCGATCAGTCCTTTTACCAGTGACGAACCTGTCTGCTGACCGGAAGCCTCTGTCGCGGCCTTCGGTTCGTTCGTAAGGCAAAAACCGACCCTATGGAGACCATTTGTCCATGTTGAAATCATCTTTTGATTTTATCTATTCTTCTCACATCGTTTTGCCGATGATGGGAAGCTGAACTAATCATCTTCGATCCTTATCTTCATAGTGGTTGTGGAAATCCGCCCAAGTCATTGCTTGAAACTCAAGCAAGATTTCCTTCAGTTTTCGGGAAGCATTTGAACTTTTCAAATTCAGTCCATTGGTGAATTCTGTAGCAGCCTATTCATCCGAAATAGTCGAGAGAAATATCCTCTCCTTTTGGAACCGGGTAACGAACTCTTGCAGAAACTCGGATTCTCCTTGTGCATTTATGAATATATCGGCCTTTCAGTTTGCACTTTACTGGCCCCAGTGTGAGCCTTAATAAAAGAATCTGCGAACATCTCAAAGTAATCTATGGAATGCTCGGGTAACAACGAATACCATTCAAGGCTCCTCTCGTGAGAGTCTCTCCAAATTTCTTTAACAAAAAAATTCAATCTCGTGAGGAGCTAAATCATTCTCCTTCACCGCCATTGCATAGGTGGTAATATGCTACCGAGAGTCTGAAGTTTAATCATACTTTGGCACGTCAGG
The DNA here is from genome assembly GCA_034376525.1 of Nicotiana benthamiana. Lineage (NCBI taxonomy): Eukaryota > Viridiplantae > Streptophyta > Magnoliopsida > Solanales > Solanaceae > Nicotiana > Nicotiana benthamiana. The sequence continues at coordinate 106,896,786 of CM067332.1, read as the reverse complement.
CATTTTAAATCACTTCGGGATTAATTATGGCGCCACACTTGGTTTGTACGACAATTGAAATTGAGTATACTTCCATCATGCATGCATTCACTTCTCTTATAAATTGTAAGAGTTCAGTCTTAGAGGGATCATTTTTGTTATTGGGATGGAATCCGATCCCCCAGCCCCATCAGAACCAATATCTCCCCTCGGGATATTGTTGTCGACCCTTTGGCATTGTTTGATTTGCGGGAGCACCGGGAGGAACTGGATCTTATCCATTTTCATAATTAGAAGCCCTTGATAATGCCTGCTTCAACTCCGTCATAACCTTATCCCACCGTATAAGGTGGCCTAGAATGATCACTTGTTGTTATCATAGGACCCTTACCGCATCAACAACATGCTCCATTTCAGCATCATCGGGAGTTACCTCTTGAACATGTCATAAGTACCGCATGTCGTGGACCGGCGTGGAATCGTTCCCCTCATTGTGGGTATCACTAATTGAATCTTCGAGATAAGGCTGGCCTACTTGAACCTCGGGGTTATGTGCGTTGTTAACACCATTATCTGCCATTTTTATGATTCTTTGCTAAGACAAATAATCAAACATGTTAGTAAAAGAGGCGGGGATCAACTTAATTACACGGCAATCTAGGCCCCACGGTGGGTACCAAACTGTTTACTCGTAAAACCGCACAGTTGAATTTATATGTAGTTTCTAGACAAACGAATTAATTTGATTCTAAAATAATGAAATAATTGAATAAATGCACAATATTTAGCCTTGAAATGAAGATAAAATCACGAAAAATATCAATTCGAGGGTAGAGCTTCCAGGCACAACAGTGATGAAATCAAGGAACAAGAAAGCAAAATTGTATAAAGCTTTTAATCGATTATAGCATAAATTTGCCAGAAAAGTCATGTCCTTTACAATGCTAATAGATTTAATTATTTATAGTTGCACCTGGGAACAAGGTCCTAGGATCATGCCTTCTTTAATGTCAATTATGTGGGCCATTGAAGAAGGTGTAAGGTGAGCATAAATGATAAATTCTCTGTAATGGGAAACACATTAAATGCTGTAGAATATTCTCAATTAAATGCTACAGGGCGGAGGGTATTTGTTGTATCTTTATGAGTGTCATTCTTTCCAGTGAAGATGTGACAATTGCCTTTGGTTTTAACTATCCTCTGCCTTAGGTTCCACGTGTCCCTCTTTTAAACGGTCATGTACCATAGCATATTTTACCCTATACAATTGTATAGTCAATATATAGGCATATGAAGCGTGTCCCAGAGATTGATTGAAGAATCAGGAAGCATTAAATATAGATATTCAATGTTCAACGACTAAAAGAATGAGAGAAAAGCTTGAGGATGATAAGTAATGGATTGTTTTAGGAATATCAATTGGTCAATCAATCACCAAATGTGAAAATAATACCCAAGGATTTATTATCTTCGAAGAATTGTTACCACCAATTGCATGTGTTATAGAGGACCACCCAAACTTGTTAATTTGTGAATTCTATTAAGTAGTTCGAATAATCAGATAAATAGAAATAAAGATTATATATCATAAAAATGTGATAAAAGATTAGGTATATATGATACAACAACAAAATTGGAATTGTATGTGAAAAAGGATACACATAAGTCGTTTCTAGAATTGTCATAATAGATTGGGTGATCCAGCCCATCCGAACGGTTAGCCCCTTAACAAGGTCCCTCGACAGATGTGACTTGTGACAAGGATTTTCATGATAGCCTTGGCTCACAACCTAAATTGGGGCAACATCAGGGCAGGCAGCTTGGCATGACAGGCTATGCAGGATCGACAAATACACCTTGACAAAGGCAAAGAACATTTCACATGGATGTGTGGATTGGCATGACAATGGCAAGGTAAAAACATGTCAAAGAAGGGGCCAAGGCATGGCAAGACAAGCTATGACATTGGCGTGGATAAATTTGTTTAAGTTGGGGGCGACTTGATATAGCAAGCAACTATTGGCAATGGGCGTGTGCGGTTAAGTCATAGATGACAAGCTGTAACCATAACATTGAGGCGGAGTAATGTCAAAAGGCAATGCTATGTGAAATTCCAAGGGATGGGAAATACATCTTGACGGAGGCCTGGTGCATTTCACATATATGTGTGAATTGGCATGACAATGGAAAGGCAAAACCATGTCAAGGCAGGGGTCAAGGCATAGCAAGACAAGCTGCGACATTGGCGTGGATAGATTTTTTCAAGTTGAGGGAGACTTGATATAGCAAGCATCTGTGGCAACGGGCACGTGCGGCTAAGTTATGGACGACAAGCTGTAACCATAACATTGAGGCAGAGCAATATCAAACGGCAATGCTAGTCAAAATGCCAGCATTGGGTGCACAGTAGTTAGCCAAAACATGCACATGTAGTGCACAAGCATCAGTTACAAAATGTGATGGGCACACGGAAGTGCAGTTAAGCGGTTACAACTTCCTTATCCAGGCATGGATAATTACTTGGCTAAGTGTATGTACGTTTTATAACACGTATTTTTGATTAGCTCATATTTTCCCATCAATTAGGGATTGTCAGCTGCATGTTTATATGCTCCCAAGTATAATTGGCAGACTGCACTATAAAAACGTACATTAGAGCTTGTTCCAAAGACATAACTTAGTCTTGTGGCTCTTTGTTTATGCCACAAACATCAAAGTGTTATTATTAAGGGTAAGAAATTATTTTGGGACAAGTAACTAGGGTGTTTTTTGTTCTTGGACATAAGGTTGGCTTTATTGTGTTGTTGTATTCACATATTAATATGAGTTAGGAAGACATTCTTGTAAATTATAGTGTGCCTTTTACTTACTTTGCTGCCTAAATTATTCTCTGTCCAAAATGTCCCTAAGATAGTTCTAAGTGTTGGAAGGCTGAAGTCAAGTGCTGGACTTGACTACCGCACAGTGGTGAACCTCGGGCAGATTTCACACTGACATAAATCATCCCTATGACAATTGGTAACATGGCTAACTCGAGGCGAAGACGCGACGTTTAGTGGTTTAATTTCATGAAAGATGGCTGGTGGCAACACAGAACTGAGGGAAACAGTTGTTGCATTGGAGGTATGGAACTGTTGATGGTGAAGAATTTCTGACTATTGTGACTCGTCACGCCTATATTGAGGCCGGGATGAACAGACTGATCCAGGAGTGCAGAGATCTAAAAACGAAAAATATGTTGTTGCATTGGGCTGTGGGCAATGATGATGCACAGTATGGTGCAGATCGTACCAAAGTCAAAATCCATGAGCCTATAGAGTTTAATGGTGCAAGGGTACCAAGAAACTCAAAAATTTCCCGTGGGATATGGAGCAATATTTTAAGGCTGACCATGTGCGAGATGAAGACAACGTCACCATTACAACTATGTATTTGGTGGACGATGCTAAGCTTTGGTGGAGGAAGCACATGGTAGATGATGTAAAAGCTGGTAGGCCTAAATTTACTCTTGGGAAGGGCTGAAGAAAGAGTAGAAAGATCATTTCTTTCCTAACAATATGGGCTAGATTGCTATAGATCGTTTGAACAAGTAAGAAGAAACTATAATGGTCAGGGATTATGTAAAAGATTTCAGTTCTTTGATATTGGATACTAGCAACATGTTTGAGGAAGACAAGCTGTACAATTTCTTGTATGGGTTACAGTCATGGGTGCAGATGGAACTCCGAAGGTAGAACGTGAAAGACCTACCTAGTGCCATTTCTTCAATGGATGCTGTGCGTGATGTCAAGTTAGGACAAGATAGTTCTGATTTATCTACTACTTCAAAGTCCAAAACTGGGAACAAGGCAAAAAAGTGTAGGAAAAATGGAAATAACAAGGAAAATGTTGTTGAGTGCAATGACAATGGAAACGAAAAAGATGCATTGGACCTTCATCAAAAAAAGGACAAAACAAAAGGTTTGATGATTGTTTTATTTACAAGGGACCATACATGGTGAGGGACTGCACAAAATATTATCAGCTTAGTGCTTTGTTTGTTGATGAAAAGGGCAAAGCTGAACCAAGCGAGGAAGAGCACGAAACTGCATATTTGGGGCCTATGGTAGTGCTGAAAAATATTGAAGATACTTCGTCGAGGACGGAAATTTTTTTGGGTGGGGTGGTTTTTTATCCCCATGACAAGGTCCCTCGGCAGATGTGGATTGTGACAAGGATTTCATGATGACCTTGGCTCACGGCATAAAAATATTGGGGCAACATCATGACAGGAAGCTCGACATGACGGACTATGAAGGATTGACAAACATACCTTGATGGAGGCAAGGCGTATTTCACATGGACGTGTGGATGGCATGAAAATGGCAAGGAAAAGCCATGTCAAGGCATGAGAATACAAGCTATGAGATTGGCGTGGGCATATTTGATCAAGTTGGGGGCGACTTGACATAAGCAAGCAGTTGTGGCAACGGACGTGTGCACTAAGTCATGGGTGACAAGATGTGACCATGACATTAGGGCGGAGCAGTGTCAAAGGGCAAGGTTGGGCGCAATGCCAACCTTGTGCGCATAATATTTGGCCAAAACATGCTCATGCAGTGGTTACAGAATGTGTTGGGCACATGGTAGTGCAATTGAGCGGTTACAACTACCTTATCCAGGTGTGGCTGATTATTTGGGTAAGTGTATTGTATATTTTGTAACATGGCTTTTTGTCTGGATCATATTTTCCTATCAGCTGGGGGCTTGTCAACTGCTTGTTTAGGTGCTGCCAAGGGTAAATGGGCATGGTGCACTATAAAAATGTACATAGATCTTTCTACGGTAGAACCTAATCTTGTGGCTCTTTGTTAATGCCTAAAACGTCTAAGTATTACTCCTAAGGGTAGGAAATCATCTTGGGGCAGGGAACTAGGTGTTTTTTGTTCTTGGCAATAGAGTTGGCTTTATTGTATTCTTGTATTCACAAATTAATACGAATTGCGAAGACATTCCTGTAAATTTGTGTGTGCCTTTTACTTACATTGCTGCCTAAATTTATTGTTAGTCCAAACGTCCCTAAAATAACTCTAAATGTTGGAAGGCTGAAGTCAAGTGCTGGGCTTAACTGCTGAATGGTGGTGAACCTTGGACAGATTTCAAACTGATATAAATCACCCACGTGACACCATCCAACATGGACTATAGACTTTAACGTGTTATGAGAACTGCTCCTCTATTTTAAGAGGGGGAAAAATAAAAAATAGCTAGATTTACAATCGATAATTGAAAAATAGCCACAATTTAAGTAATCCAAATTTAGCTACATTTTCATTTAAAGATAAAATCCAAACAAAAACATACTTAAAAATCCGAAAGAGTCTAGCATAATTTGCTGAAATTTAAATTTTTTACAAATGAGATTCTAACATAATATGTTTGAATTTCATAATTTACTGGTGTTTCAATATATATGCTGCAAGTTTATACGCAAGAGCTCCATAATCTAGCATATTATGATGAATAATGGTTATTTCTTAATGACATTGCAAATATTTGCCAATTTTCAATTACCATACCGAGAACCAGCTAGTCCGTACTATTTTCACTTTTAAAATGACCTTAAGAATCCTATCCTAGGCGAGTCATAAGTGGGATGCAACATGCATTCAAAGAACATGGTATTTTCATCTATACTTACTTTTGGGACCACCATTAAAGTTATACCCGTATTGTACAAAATTTCGTAAATTGCATCCGCTGAGATCTGAAATAGTTCAATCACTTCAATTCAACTTCAAAAATCAAATTTGAAATTCTTCTATCTTTCAAATGCAACTTCAGAAATTCAAATTGAAAGTAGTTCAACCTCTTCAATGCAACTTCATAAATCAAATCTAAAGTTTTCTCTATTTCAAATGCACCGTCGAAATTCGAATCTTATGTAGTTCAAGCTATTGACTGTAACTTTAGATTTTTAATCTTAAGTTGTAAAACATAAATTTATTTTTCGAATTTCAACAATCCAGTACACGATTCAATACCCAAATCTGCTCTAAATGACCTCAAATTTGAAATATAACTTTTAAATATCATTAAGAACAAATCTCAATCATCAAATTGTCAAATTAATAAATTTAACAAATCCATTTTACAACGAAGAAGAAGAAGAAACGGTAAGCATAAAAAGGAAGAAAACAACACTAAAGAAGAAGAGAAAAGTATATGTATCTGAAATTATTTAAAAGTTAGGTAACATTTAAACTTTTTTTATAAAATGGGTACAAATTAAATTGTATTGCAAAATTGGGTGTCACGGGAAAACTTTATGTAAACAACTGCTAGTCCCGCTAAACAGAACTAAAATCATTCAAGAAAAATAAAAATTATAAGAATTCATAAATCAAAGTGTATAACTCAGTGAAAAATTAGTACAAAATTAAAATGGATCTATTTGCAACGTTAGAACAATTACTTTTCATTTGAAATGGCAACTAACACACACAAGTTTGGGTGTTCGATGACAATTTATTAGTTTTCTTTGATTGCAACTTTCACTCATTGAAAACGTATTCTATTGTCAATGTGTTTAGGCATGTCGTGAACTATTGAATAATTTGGCTGCTGATTTCTCTCTTTGTTCATTTTATAATCCAACTTTGTTTGTCCATCACATGGGAGATGACTGACGAAACATGTAGCCAGTACCTACTTTTGGACTTTGCGAAAGAAAAAGAATGCCTTTTTGGCAATACCAATGAGGGGTATCAAATAAACTAAAAAAAGAGAGGAAATAGAAAAACAAACTGGTCATTTAATTAAGCAACATAGCTCAAGCACAAAGTTCAATTATTTAAGGCTACTTAAATGTTCTTTAGATAAATAATTAGATAAATAATTGAACACAATGATCTATTTGTATCTTAGTTTGTTTAAATTAGTCTTTGCTTAGATAGCTTACAGAGTTTGTTGGTCACATGCTAATGATTAGAATTCGGAATTTATGCATTTGACATTTGAACAGTTTTTCACATTCATAAACGTGATTTTCCACCTCACCCTCAGTGTCACATGTGATATGATTCCTTCACCATTAGTACAACTTTTTCTTTCTCATAGTAATATGCACTTAATTGTAAATGTTACATTATTAATAAATCTTGTCAGAATTTTGAACTCTAATTATTAAAATAAGATGTGCATAATCTATGTCATACCATGTGCATTTTATTCGTCTACCAGTGTTATAACATGATAAAGAATTACTCTTAACATCATTATTAGTTAAGGACTTAAGGTGCATACTATTGTTATAAGCTCCTATTATTATAAGCTTGGCTTGCTTTTTTATTTCTTTTTCTTCGATATTGGTAATTTACTTGTTCAACAACAACAACAACCAGGTGGGGTATGGGGAGGGTAATATGTAGACGAGCCTTACCCCTACCCGAAAGGGCAGAGAGGCTGTTTCCAATCGACCCTCGGATCATAGGATGGTAATTTACTTGTTCGATTAATCTAAATTCGTACTGCATATAACACGCAAACGATAGAAGTGCTTTATACCTGTAATTTCTCCATTTTAAAACTTAATCAGTGAAAACCTCTGGTTAAGAGTAGAAATATTTTATTAATCTCACCACACTCGTTGACAGTGGACGCTGGGCTTGACTACTTGTGGCTTACCATGTCATCCAGCCAAATAAAGAAGACAACGAATTAAAGAAATTGCACCTGGCATTATTATTATATAAGTTGCAAAAGAAAAATATTGCAACTAATCACCTATATAAACTATTACCCTCACTTCCTCAGTCCACCAACCACAAACTCCCAATTAATATGGCATCTTTGCTGCCAAGAAGTCATGTTGTCAAATATAGTATTTTCCTTCTCCTTTGCATATCTCAAACTTCCTTCTCTTCTCTCCATCAACCTTTAGCAAGGCGCCTTTTGACAACCACCCCAAGAAACATAGTGAAACAATACCTTACTCCACACAACAAAGTAAGAGCAAAACTTGGACTCCCACCCCTCAAATGGAGCAACAAACTTGCAAATTACGCAAGCTGGTGGGGACACCAACGGCAGGGGAACTGTGAGTTGGTGCATTCCCAAGGCGACTACGGCGAAAACCTCTTTTGGGGGAGCGGCAAGGATTGGAAGCCGCGCGATGCTGTCACCACGTGGGCGAGAGAAAGACCTTATTATGATTATAAGAGTAATTCTTGCAAGAAAAATGAGCAATGCTTGCATTATACACAGATTGTTTGGAAGCAAAGCACAAGAGTTGGCTGTGAAAAAGTTGTATGCAAAACTGGGGATACTTTGATTAGTTGCAACTATGATCCTCATGGTAATGTGGTAGGAGAGAAGCCCTTTTAGCAGACATATTAAATCTCATATATTCAATGTGTGATACACTGACCTAGAAACTAATCTTTTAATTATATTGTGGGTTTTGAGTTGAGAGAGTATATTTGAAATGAAAATTTGATTTTATCTGTAAAAACGGATTCTGCCGGACATACAAGCCCATTGTTAAATCTGCCATTGTGTTTTAGGCTAACCTTTTCGGACCTTCCCTTTTGTTTGCAGAAAGATGAATATAATCTTATGTGTAAACTACACTTTTTTCTTCAAGAAAATGCATTAGACTGTTAGGACCTTTTTTCCCTTCTCGTTTAAAAGGCAACAACTCAAGGAAAGGATTGGTTAATGATTACATTGCTGCCGTGTGAACTTCTATGTTCTGCGCAGGGACGGCTCAAGCACATCCGAGGCCTAAAGTTTAATACGAGACCTAAAACTTCTAAAATAAAATTATAAAATATGTTTTTTTAAATAGTAATTTCATTTCATCAATAGATCAAAATATTACAGAGTTTACCAGTAGCCGCTGACTAGCTACTGTTTCCAAACAGTCTAATACGAATCACTTCCATATGCTATATATACATTAAACTCAAGACAAACATATAATTCTTTCCTTCTTTTTTCTACGGGTAGTGATCCAGTCTCCGCAAAACATCCTTCCAGTGTTTAAGAGAGGTTCCCTGAATATGCACGTGAACTGCTATCTCTTTGCATGTATCCTTTATAACTGAGCTTCCGCCTTGGAACCTAATCTTGTTCCTTTCTCGCCACAGACAGTATATTAACATTCCAAACACACTGGACGTGCAAATATGTTTTTATTCGAAGTCTATTCTTCTAACTTTTTACAATATAAAATTATTAATAATTTTTTTATAATCATGTTCATTTGATAATATAACCAACTCGTTTAATCTTTCTTACGATATTATTGATATTAGATAAGATTTTACAGAGCAATAGTATTGAACTATTGAAAATTTAAAAGTATTGTTGAACACTTGAACTAATGAAAATTTAGAGAAAGAAGGTGAGTAATGAAATCTTGGAGAAAGAAAGTGAGTAAGAATATCAAAGAGAAAAACAAAAAGTATATAGGATTTTCTCAAATATAAAGAGATTAGAAAAAATAAAGATTAACTTGGACAAATTAAGGAAGAGAGATCGAAAATTTTAATGAAGGAGCAAAAAGTGGAAAAATGAAACATTGGAAAAAGTATTCATCTACACATTTTTAAGTAAGTTAAATTATTGCCTCATTTATATTTCTAAGAATTTTTTCTTTTCTTTTATATTAATATTTTTTATATACTTATAAACTTATTATTTTAAAAAATGGGGCCCCTAAATTTGGGGGTCTAAGGCACACCCCTTACCCTCATTAGTCATAATTACAGAGCCGACCCTGGTTCCCCTATAGGTGTTTAACGGGCCAGGTCAGCCCGATTTCGGACCGGTCCAGATCGATTATAACCGGAAACGGCCCGGCCCGGTACAATAGGGACGATTTGGGCTGGGTTAAAGGGATAGGGGGTTGATCAGTTTATTTAAATCCTAGCGGTTAATCAGACCGGTCAAGCTCGGTCAACCAAAATTTCTGTAGAACCGGTTAACCGGTTCGACCCTGATCGTTTAAAGGCTAGATTTCAATTTTTTATTTTATTTTTTAAGGTTCTAAAGTCTAAGGCAATGTAAAACATTTAAATTTACTCTTTTTTCATTAATTTACTTGTTGTTGAATGTAATCCTTTCAATTTAGTTTAAATTTTAAAATAAATGTAGCACTTGAAATTTTGAAGTGCAGTTTTTTTCCATCTTCATTGTATTCTTTATATTTTTTACGCAGGGGCGAGCAGGGGGGCTGGGAGCGGTTCAGGTAGGGCCGGAGGCAATGGTGGGAAGAGGGTAGCGGACGCTCATAGATTAAGGATCGGGTCGTGGAACGTAGGCACTCTGACGGGTAAGTCCATTGAGTTGGCGAAGGTTCTTCAGAAGAGGAGGGTTAACATAGCCTGTGTCCAGGAGACTAGGTGGAAAGGGTCGAAGGCGAGGAATGCAGACGGGTTTAAGTAGTGGTATTCTGGGGTCGTGAGGGGTAAGAATGGAGTGGGCATCTTGGTTGATAGTGATCTAGGGGAGTCCATGGTCGAGGTTAGCCGAGTGAATGATAGGTTAATGTCTATTAAGTTGGTTATTGGGGGTTGCGTCCTCAACGTCATCAGCATTTACGTGCCGCAATCGGGCTTAGACGAGGAGGTTAAGAGGCGCTTTTGGGAGAACTTGGATGACATGGTGAGTAGTATTCCCCAATCTGAGAAGTTAGTTATTGGAGGGGACTTTAATGGTCATATTGGGGCTGATGCTTGTGGTTATGGTGAGGTGCACGGTGGCTTCGGCTTTGGGGTTAGGAACAGAGAAGGCACGTCACTTCTTGATTTTGCCAGGGCTTCCGAGCTTTTGATTGCGAACTCGACATTTCAGAAGAGGGAGGAGCAGTTGGTCACCTTCAAGAGTTCGGCGGCGAGGACTCGGATTGATTACCTCCTCCTCAGAAGGAGTGATAGGGGTATGTGCAAGGACTGCAAGGTTATTTCGGAAGAGTCCCTTTCGACTCTTCATAGACTCCTAATGATGGATGTCGGACTCTGGGTGAAGAGGAAGATGAGGAGTGCTCGGGGAAAACCGCGGATTAGATGGGGTGTTTTGGATAAGGAGAAAGCACAGGAGTTGGAGAGGAGGTTAGCTGAGGGCGGAGCTTTGAGAAGTTCTGGGGAAGCGGCTGCTATGTGGTCAGAGACGGAGAACTTGGTTAGGGAGGTAGCACGGGATGTGCTTGGGGTAGCAAAGCGCTATTCAGGCAGACATCAGGGTGACTGGTGGTGGAACGATGTAGTCCAAGGAAAAGTGGAGGTGAAGATGGCGGCGTTTGCTAAGATGGCAAGGAGCACAAGCGAGGAAGAACGGAGAGCGAACAGGGAGATCTACACGGAGGCGAGGAAAGAAGCAAAGATGGCGGTTACGGAAGCCAAAAACGCGGCGTTTGGTCGCATGTACAAGGAATTAGGGGAGAAAGGCGGGGACAAGAAGTTATTCCGGTTAGTCAAAGAAAGGGAAATGAAGGCGCGTGATCTTGACCAAGTTAGGTGCATCAAGGGCGAGGATGGTAGAGTTCTGATGGGGGAGTCTCAAGTCAAATAGAGGTGGCAGGCATACTTTCGAGACTTATTTAACGATGAGGGGGATCGTAACATAGAGCTAGGGGAGTTGGGGCATTCAGAGCAGCATAGAGACCTTGGGTACTGCAGGCGCATTAGGGCGGATGAAGTCATGGGGGCTTTGCGTAGGATGAGTAGGGGTCGAGCGACCGGGCCTGACGAGATCCCGGTAGAGTTCTGGAAATGCATGGGTAGGTCAGGAGTGGAGTGGCTCTCCAGGTTGTTTAATGCGATCTTCAGGACCAAAAAGATGCCGGAGGAGTGGAGGTGGAGTACAGTGGTGCCCTTGTACAAGAACAAAGGTGATATCCAGTGCTGCAACAACTATAGGGGTATCAAATTAATAAGTCATACCATGAAGTTTTGGGAGCGGGTGATCGAGGCGAGGGTGAGGGAGATGACATCTATATCTGTGAACCAGTTTGATTTCATGCCGGGTCGCTCTACTACAGAAGCTATCCACCTTGTCAGGAGGCTGGTGGAGCAGTTTAGGGATAAGAAGAAGGACCTGCACATGGTTCTTATCGACTTGGAGAAGGCATATGACAAGGTCCCAAGGGAGGTGCTATGGAGGTGCTTGGAGGCGAAGAGCGTGACAGAAGCCTACATCAGAGTAATTAAGGACATGTACGATGGAGCTAAGACTAGGGTTAAGACGGTGGGTGGCGACTCAGACCATTTTCCAGTGGTTATGGGGCTCCATCAAGGATCGGCGCTTAGCTCTCTCTTGTTTGCCTTGGTGATGGATGCTCTTACCCGACATATTCAAGGGAATGTTCCTTGGTGTATGCTATTTGCTGATGACATAGTCTTGATAGACGAGACGAGGGTCGGTGTTAATGAGATGTTAGAGGTATGGAGACAGGCTCTCGAGTCTAAGGGTTTCAAAATAAGTAGATCTAAGACAGAATACCTGGAGTGCAAGTTTAGCACCGAGCCGAGCGAAGTAGGTAGAGACGTGATGATTGGATCTTAGGCCGTCGCCAAGAGGGACAGTGTCAGATATCTTGGGTCAGTGATTCAGGGGGACAGAGAGATTGACGGGGACGTCACTCATCATATAGGAGCGGGGTGGTCAAAGTGGAGGCTTGCATCAGGAGTCCTGTGTGACAAGAAAGTTCCACAGAAACTCAAGGGGAAATTTTATAGAGCTGTGGTTAGACCGGCCATGTTGTTTGGGGCGGAGTGCTAGCCACTGAAGAACTCCCATGTTGAGAGGATGAAGGTTGCAGAGATGAGGATGCTCAGGTGGATGTGCGGGTTCACCAGGTTAGATAAGATTAAGAATGAAATTATTCGAGAGAAGGTGGGGGTGGCCCCAGTGGATGAGAAGATGCGAGAAGCGAGGCTGAGATGGTTCGGGCATGTACGGAGGAGAAGTCCTGATGCCGCGGGCAGGAGTTGTGTGCGACTGGCGATGGTCGGCGTACAGCGAGGCAGAGGGAGGCCTAAGCGGTATTGGGTAGAGGTGATTAGGCATGACATGGCTAGAATGCGAGTTTCTAAGGACATGGCCTTTGATAGGAAAGTCTGGAGGTCTAGTATCAGGATTGTAGGATAGGGTCCCTTAGAGTTTTTCGTACTCTTCACCCGGGGTTGGGTGAGGCTTGGCAGGGCTATCCATAGTTGATTTGTATATTGGATTGTGTCTCCCTTATGGTAGTTATTTATGGTTGTTACTGTCTGATATTATTGCATGCTATTTTATTTATGATTCTTATGTTTAGAGAATTATTTACGCTATTTCTGCTGGAGTTACTAATGCTCTCTTGTTTTTATTTTTGTTTTTCCTTTCCTTCACCGAGCCGAGGGTCAATTGGAAACAGTCTCCCTGCCCTTTCGGGTTGGGGTAAGGCTCGTCTACATATTACCCTTCCCAGACCCCACTTTTTGGGACTATACTAGGTAGTTGTTGTTGTTGTTGTATAAATATAAATTACAATAGTTATTTTTACTACCCTTCCCAGACCCCACATGTAATCCTTACGGTTTATTTTTTTACTCGGATGAACCCGAACCCGTTAAGCCCGGTAACCGATCTGGTTCCAAACCTGTATGGTCCAAAAGAAGTATAATTATCAAGAGGCGCATTTTGGACACACATAAATTCTAGCTGACTTGGTCAAAAGTTTAAGTGTCATTAGGGTAAAAGATAAAGAATGAGTAAAACACTAGACCGTCCCCAAAATCCGGAGATAAAGTTGGAAAATTAAGGGAAAAAAGAACTATCGTTTTCTAAAGTCAAAATGAGAATTGTTTAACCAGAAAACAGAAATTTTGGTTAAAGCATAATTTTTGAAAAATTTGGGTTACTGATAATCAAATAAGGAAATAATTATGCAACAAGATTAGACTGAAGAGTAACTGAGTAAGCATGTTTAAAGCAATGTAAATAAGTATATTCCAAGTACTATTCTTTCCTTTTATAGTTATTTCTAAGTACTATACTTTCCTCTCATCATAGAGTCATTATGGGTAATTAATGTCATTAATAAAATATTATAATTAACAATCGTAATTGTTTCGTGAAGATTCTATAACGTTACCTATCATTGGTGCTCATTAATTACAAATGATTGATATATATATATATATATATATATATATATATATATATATATATATATATTGCTCTGATGGTAAGCAACCCCCACTTCCAACCGATAGGTTGTGAGTTCGAGTCTCCCCAAGAGCAAGGTGGGAAGTTCTTGGAGGGAAGAATGTCAGGGGTCTATTTGGAAACAGCCGCTCTACCCAAGGGTAGGGGTAAGGTCTGCCTACATACTACCCTCCCCAGGCCCCATTAAGTGGGATTATACTGGGTTGTTATTGTTGTGTATATATATATATATATATATATATATATATATGTATGTACCTTTTGCTATCTAGGTTCATTCATCCAATATCTCTTCAAATTATCAAGAGATTAGTGTAACTGTTCCTTTTTGTTTTCTTGGACTTTTGTCCGTACCTATTAAAGCTCGTGTCTCTTCAAATACTGTTTGCTAGCTGCCATTCTTTCATTGGCACACGTATATTGACATGTCAGCACATAATTAATTCTAAATGTTTACTCAATCTTTTCCAATACAGATAGTTTCCCCACTTGCCATTTATTCATCAATTAAATATTTGGGAAGGGGATCTCATTAAAGCGGAAATTTTTGCCACCATTCCCACATATTATTATACCTTCTCCAAAACTGACGCTTCGCATGTCACTTCCATTTAATGCATGTGCCACGTGGTGGCGTTTGATTGGTTCTACAGTCCCTCAACGTCTTTTAGGACTTTTAACGGCTGTATCAAATCACGAAGTGACAGTTTCATTATGATGTTTCCATCATTAGCTTTTAGTTTGACCGTTGCTTCCGAGTATAAAATGTCTCTTCTTTCATAGAAAAGTTTTCCATCTTTGACTATGCTTCTCCTCTTCTTCTTCACACATCTATGTCTTCTTCAAACCTCGATCCTCAAAAGGTTCTTATTGTAGATGAACTTCCCCTTGCCCTACTAGAAGTGGGAGATGGGGTAGGTTACGTAGTTTAGGCTCAATTTCCATTTGCGGTTCTTCTTCTCAACCTAGTTCTGCTCCCCCTTCATCTTTTAGAACTAGCGCATCTCTTACACATAGGTCTTCTGCTAAAAGTAGAGATTCCAATGAACCAATCCGTGAACCTACTGTAGACGAGATTATCCCTTCTGAACTTTCTTTTTATAATGATAGAGAATCAATTCGAAACCAGGTTTCTTCTATGTCCTCTCATGATCATGCTGATGTCTATCCTTCCCAGATCACTGATGTTCTGTTCTTCGTTGTTCGTAGAGATTGTCATTGGAAGCTTGATTTTCCAATCTCGATCCCTAATGCAAATCAAAGAATCACTTCTTTCAAAGCTAGCTTCTCTTTTGCGTATACGTGCCCTTTTACATTGGATTTTAGACCTCCTATTGATCCAGTTATTGTTGAATATTACCGCTTCTTCAATGAGTGTTTAAGATAAATTGGTTCTTTTTTTATGGAGGGCTATTGCATGCTTAGGATATTTGGTAAATTTAGCTAAACTGCCTTTCACCTTTTTTCATCTCATTCATCTCTATTCCCTTATTTATTCTGCTATGGATTCTTACTTTGGTAGCTAGTAGTAAAATAGTTTTAGTCAGTCCTGAGGATGATAGAGATCGTGGATGGTTGCCCGATTTGTTGGTGCTCCTACAGTAGGGTTAGTAGGTGAAGAAAACATGTCATTCCTTGAAAAGTGAAATTTTGCACGTAAGTTTTCTTTTCAACTTTTTTTTTTAAAGAAAAAATTTGTACTTCCTGTGACTGTTTCATTTTTCCTTTTTTTTGGCAGCCATGGGAACTCTTGAAGAGATTCCCAATTCCGTGGTTGGGTAGAAAAAATGTTGATCAATGCTCCGATAGAAGTTAGATCTTGGAAGTACCTCTCAAATAGGTTTGGTTGGAAAGTTAAAACTCACGGTAAACTTTTTACTCTTTCCTTCTATTTTTATTCATTCTTTCATAAAAATATTTTAAACCCTTCTTTTTATCAGGGTTTCCTATTTATGGTTTAAGCGCTGAGTCGATCGTAACTTCTAGACTTTTTCTGGTAAGAGCTTAGGAGATAATTTTAAGGTCTTCATTGAAAAGGAAAGTTGACAGGCCCGTGGACTTCTGAAGATGAGGAGGAGCGGGATGGAGGTTCTTTGGTTATATAACTACAGGCTAGATGACACGTCATTTTGAATGATGAAGTTACTCCTCCTGCTCATTGTGTTCCCATGTCCGAGCCTGTTGAAGCCACTTTTGTGAGTTTTAACGAAGAAACTCCCATGACATCTCATGACTCCAATAAACACCTCTTTTCACGTGGGTTTGGTAATGAAGTCTTTGACTTAATATCTGAGGAAGTACCTCTTGCCTCCTTCCCCGTATCTGTCCCAATGGAACGCCCTTCGCCTGTTCTTACTGCTGCTATTTCTACTCCACCTCAAGCTATTATTACTTCATCTACTGTCCCTGCTACTAATATTATTCGAGCTAAAGTTGGTTCTTCAAGTGGAAGCAGGGCCATGAAGCAAATGACCATCGAAGTTCCAGCTGATGGTAATCTTCTGAAGAAGTCAGGTCAGGCTGATGTATGGTTAAAACCCTTGATTGGTCCGGATGAAAAATCCAAGCTAGACAGTCATAGTTCTTTGACTTGGATGAATGACATTGTGCAATCATCGTTGAAGGTATATATTTCATTATATATCTTATACCATTTTGCTTTTATTAAGATTCTCATCTCTCCTTTTGTTTATGTAGATCAATCTCCTTAGTGCGGAGATGATGAAAAGGATTTCTCACACAGAGCAATTGATGCATGATTATTAGATTGGAGCAGATAATTGAAAAGAGTAGAATGAAAGCCTCCAGCTTGAGATGGAAGTTTAAAAAGAAAGCAAATGTACCTTAGAGCAGCAGTTAAGAGTCATGGCAACAAAGCTAGCTATTGAAAAAGCTTCTTCCAACCAGGCGGGAAAGGATACCTCCTCGAGTCATATTTTGCTGAACAACTTCCCAAAGCTACTAAAGAGATCATAGGTCTGAAGGCGCTATTGAATGTAAAGGAAGTTTATGCTGGTGAGCTTGTTCAAACACTCACCCAGACCAAGAAGATCTCCAAAGTACCTTCTAATAAAGTCAAGTTTTTGGAGAGCTCACTTACCCCCTTACAGACTTCTTACGATGTTGTTTTAGTTGAGTGGGAGGAGCTTAAGAATGAAACTGATAATTGGGAAAGAGACTATGAAGATCTTGACGATAATACTGCAGTTGAAGTAAGTTGGGCTATTTTGAACATGTGCTATGATACTCTTATGGAGGTAAGCCAAGAACGACTGAAAAAATTCAGTAGAGCCAAAGTTTTTCTTCACCCATGGCTGATACTCCCGAAAATATTGAAGCTAATCCTGGTGCGGTGGATGTCCCAGCTTCTTCTGATCAAATCGAGCCTTCTGTTGCTGATGATGCCACCTTAAATACTACTCCACAGCGAAAGTTTGTTTGTGAAGTTTGACTCTTTTTTGTTTTGTTTTATTGGTGGAACATTTGGGTGTTTTACCCCAGGTCCCATTTAGGGTTAATGTTTATGGTAACAACATAATCCCATTTTGGGGATTTTTATAATGATGATCAAATTAGGACTAAATTCATACTTAGTCTTAACTAAATATAAAGGTTTTGGTTAATCTTTTTGTGAAGCCTTTAACTCGAGTTTCTGTTATACTCTTTTGGTGATTTTGCCTTACCTTATTTCTTCATAAGTTTAGGGTCTTACTTCCACTTTAAGTTTTAATATGTGGGTTCTTGTTTTTACTCTTTTAACTTTTGCATTTAAAAATGCTTAGTTAACTTCATGAATTTTTGAATCAAACATGAATTATAAAAGAGGACCCTTTTATATATAATACTTAATGAAGAAGACGTCTCAACTTCATAATGGTGTAAACATACAAAAGGAGAAATAGGAACACACATGTTTCTTGGAATAACTTTGATAAAATTTTTCGTTCAACTTTGTAAGCTTAAATAACACCTTATATGTATTTAATATCTTCTATAACTCTTCCGTTACTGTTTTCTTTACAACAGATTTGAAAACAAATCCAAGGATTTCTTCATGACCCATTGCTAAATATTGCCTTTAACTTAAATGTTCACAAGATTTTGAAAAGCTTGCATTTTTGGCTCGTGAGTTTGCTCTAAACTTGATCTTTTATTGGTAGAATTTAGGCTTGACTTGAAATTTAATTGATTCAGCCTTATCTGCCTTTCTTATGCATATATTATATGCATATTATATAGTTCCCCAAGTTTTTGAGGTTTGAAGTATCAAATTTCAAGCGCTTGATTATTCCTTCCATGTGGTCCTTTTCCTGAAAACGAAAAAATACACGGGACTCGGAGGTATAATTTAGATCAAGACTACTTAATCCATTGAATTTCCATCAGAGTAGTTGTAACCCTAGACAGGAAATTATGGTTTTTTTTCAGTGTGTATTCCAGGTCAAAATTCGTCATTTGGTGTGAGCTAGCTTTTTTCCTATAACCTAAAATTGTTAGTACAATTTTATCAATTCAAAAACAAAAATCGTAAGTGGGGATACCTGGCCGTTCGTACTTCCTTCCCTTAGAAATAATACTTCTTGAGATTAACAACATTCCAACTTGAAGGTAAAATATTTCCATCCATGATTTCAAGCTCATATGCACCTTTTCATGCGATACCACGAATCTTGTAAGGCCCTTCCCAATTTGGACTTAATTTTCCCGCATTGGCTGCTCTTGTGGATTAGAAATTTTTTTGAGTACGTAGTCCCCATTCTTGAAGTATCTGAGACGAGCTTTCCGATTCTAATATTGTTCAATAACTTGTTTTTGTGCTGCCACTCTTATTAGCGCAGTTCCCCTTTTTTTCAAGCAAATCCAGCTTTATCCGCATATCTTCTTCATTTGATTCTCCAGGAGCTCTAGCATATCGTGTACTTGGCTCCCCTATTTCAAGTGGAATTAAGGCTTTATCACCATATACAAGTGAAAATGGTGTCTCTCCCGTACTTGTTTTTGTTGTTGTTCGGTAAGCCCACAGGACTCTAGGTAGTACATCTGGTCTTTTGTCTTTTGTCTTTTGATTCCTCTAGCCTTGTTTTCAAGTTGTTGATAATAACTTTATTTGTTGATTCAGCTTGTCCATTGGCCACTGGATGATAAGGTGTTGAAGTAATTCTTTTTATTTGCCAACTTTGAAAGAATTTTGTGATTTGTGCTCCTATGAATTGTGGACCGTTATCATACACGATCTCTTTTGGAACCCCAAATCAGTATATGATGTTGTGCCAGATGAAGGCTCGAACCTCTTTTTCTCGTATATGTGTGAAAGCTCCTTCTTCTATCCACTTAGTAAAATAGTCAGTGAGCAATAAAAAATGTCTTACCTTGCCTTTGTCTTGTGGTAACATACCTATAATATCCATCCCCCACATTCTAAAAGGCCATGGTGCAACAATCGGATGTAACGACTCAGTTGGTCGATGCATGTTGTTACCAAATTTTTGACATTTATCATATTTAGCCATGAAATTTTCTGCCTCTTCTTCAATTTTTGGACAGTAATAGACAGCTCTAATTATAGTTTTTACCAAATATCGTCCTCCAACATGATTTCCATAATGTCCCTCATGCGTTTTCTTCATCACATATTCCGTTTGAGAAGGCCCGAGACATCTTGCTATAGGACAACCGAATATTTTTTGATATAAATTGCCTTGATCTAAAAAGTAACGAGCAGCCTTTTGGTGAAATTCCTGAGCCTTTTTGTTATCTTCGCGTAGTATCCCATACTGCAAAAAATTAACAATCTCCTTTCTCCAATCCCAAGTTAGATTATTGTAATTTACCTCATTTTTATCTTTGTCAAGCACCAACTGGAACAAATGTAATATGGAAGCGTTCTCTTCATTTGTTACTTCTGCAGCGGATGCAAGATTAGCCAAAGCATCTGCTTCAATATTCTATTCCCTTGGTATCCGCATGACTTTCCAAGTTTGGAATTGCCTGACTAAGTCCCATGCCTTTTCCAAGTACTGTTGCATCCTTGCCTCTCTAGCTATATAAGTCCCCATCATTAATTTGGTTAACTACGAGCTGTGGATCGCTTTTTATTACGACTTGCTCTATTCCGAGCTCTCGTCACAAACCTGCAATCATAACTTCATATTTTGCCTCATTATTAGTAATAGGATGATATTTTATGGCTTGTCGTATGGTTTCTTCCGCAGGTGGTACCAAGATAATTCCTAGACATGATCTTTTTAGATTTGATGAACCATCAGTAAATAATGTCCAAGTACCTGGATTAGACCCGTTAATTATCTGTAGTTCTTTTTCTGCCTCCACTTGTATCCCTTGACTAAAATATGCCACAAAATCTGCTAAAACTTGTGACTTTATATCAGTTCTTGGTTGACATATAATGTTGTATTCGCTTAGCTCTATAGCCCATTTGGCTAGTCTACCCGATAATTCTTGTTTATGCAATATATTACGTAAGGGGTAGGCAGTTACTACAGAGATAGAATGACACTGAAAATAAGGCCGTAATTTCCTAGATGCCCATAGCTAATGCTAGTGCAATTCTTCTAAATGAGGATACCGAGTTTCAACATTTAATAAAGACTTACTAACATAATAAATTGGAGATTGTTTACCCTTGCCCTCTCGATCTAATACAACACTTACCACTACTTTTGAAACATCAAGATAGATGAGCAGTTTTTCCCCATCTTTTAGTTTTGCTAGTAATGGTGGATTTGACAAGTATACTTTTAAATTTTTAAGCGCCTGTTGACATTCTTCAGACCATTCAAATTGATTTTGCTTTTTTAGGGCTGACAATAACTTGAAGCACTTTTCTGATGACTTGGAAATAAATCTTCCCAAAGCAGCTATTCTTCATGTCAGCCTCTGTACTTTTTTTTTCATAAGTATATCTGAAATTTCCTAAATACCTTTCATCTGCATGAGATTTACTTCAACGCCACGGTTAGAAACAAGAAATCCCAAGGACTTACCTGATGATACCCAAATGTACATTTCTCAAGATTTAACTTTATGTTAAATTTGCGAAGAATCTGAAATGTATCAGACAAATGTTGAATATGATCTCTTGCTTGTTGTGATTTGACCAGCATATCATCAATATAAAACTCCATGGTTTTTCCTAGGTGTTCTAGAAACATTTTGGTCAGTAGCCTTTGATATGTGGGCCTAGCCTTCTTGAGGCCGAACGACATAACT
Organism: Nicotiana benthamiana; assembly: GCA_034376525.1. Taxonomy (NCBI): domain Eukaryota; kingdom Viridiplantae; phylum Streptophyta; class Magnoliopsida; order Solanales; family Solanaceae; genus Nicotiana; species Nicotiana benthamiana. Next base: position 106,875,387 of record CM067332.1, on the reverse strand, counting down.
TTGTAATAGTAAGTCCCCCTATCTGATATAAATGAAGTTTTTGTTTCATCTATAGGATCCATTTTATCTGATTATATCCTAAATAGACATCTAAAAAACTTAAGAATTCATGTCCTACAGTAGCATCAATTAGTTGATCTATATGCAGTAGTGGAAAAGAATCTTTAGGACAAGCTTTATTTAGATCAGTACAATCTACACAAACTCGCCACTTATCATTATTTTTGTGTACTACTACAATATTAGCTAACCAATTTTGATACTTTACCTTGCGGATGGACCCAATTTTTAAAAGCTTTTGCACCTCATCTTGAATCACTTGATTCTTGAATGAACCTTGCTTTCTTTTCTTTTGCTTGACAGATGAGTATGATGAATCTTCATTTAATTTTTAGGTTATTACTTCTGGTGGTATACCTGTCATATCTGAATGGGACCAAGATAAAAATCTACTTTAGCTTTTAAAAATTCAATCAACTTACATTTGTTTTCATGGCTGAGGTTGGTCCCAAGGTAGACTTTTCTGTTAGACCTGTGTATAAATAGTACACCACTTCGAGTTCTTTGATTATTGTGTTGATGTTTTCATTTTCTTCTGGTTCTTGAATGGTATCGGGCCTCGAGTCTACATCTGTTCGCCCATCTTTAGTTGAGGCCTGTGTTGCTGCATCCTCAACTGGATTCCGTAATTGCTATTTTTCTTTGCTTTTTGCGCTTGAATCTACTACGGATTTAATGCTCCGAGATACTTGTTGATCACTATGGATTTTGCGTATTCCCTACTACAACAATAATAACATACCCAGTAAAATCTCACTAGTGGGGTTATGGGAGAGTAGAGTGTATGTAGATATACCCCTACCCCAAAAAGGGCATAAAGGTTGTTTCCAGGTGACTCTCGTCTCAACAGGAAAGTAAATAATATCACAAAATAAATAAGAGAAAAGACATATAACGATAAAAGATACCAGAAAAAAATAACCACAACAAAAAGTGAAAGGACAATAACCAAACTATGCAAAACATCAATATGAATACAACAAAGACCACTAACCAACCTAACAAAACTCATAGACTACTCGGTACAAACAGGGAAGAACTCTTGAATACCCCCTAGACTATCACCCTAATACTCGATCTCCACATGTTCCTATCAAGAGCTATGTCCTCGGATATCTGAAGTCGCACCATGTCCTGCCTGATCACCTTGCCCCAGTACTTCCTAGGCCGCCCTCTGCCTCTTCTCGTACCATCCAAAGTCAACTGCTCTCACCTTCTAACCAGTGCATCTAGGCTTCTCCTCCACACGTGTCCGAACCATCTAAGCCACGCTTCCCGCATCTTGTCGTCCATGGGAGCCACGCCTATCCTCTACCGAATATCTTCATTCCGAATCTTATCCAGCCTAGTATGCCTAACATCCGTCTCAACATCCTCATTTTTTCTACTTTCATCTTCTAGATATATGAATTCTTGACTGGCCAACACTCAGCTCCATACAACATGGCCGGTGAAACCACCGCTTTATAGAATTTACCTTTGAGTTTTGGTGGCACATTCTTGTCACACAGGACTCCAGATGCTAACCTCCATTTCATCCACCCTGCTTCTATACAATGTGTAACATCCCCATCGATCTCCCCATCCCCTTGGATAATTGACCCTAAGTACTTAAAACCTTCTCTCTTGAGGATGATCTGTGAGTCAAGACTAACTTCCCATCAGCTTTCCCCGTCACGTTGCTGAACTTACATTCCACATATTTTGTCTTAGTCCTACTCAACTTGAAACCTTTGGACTGTAGAGTCTGCCTCTATACCTCCAGTCTTCCATTAACGCCGCCTCACGTCTTATCAATAAGAACTATATCATCAGCGAAAAACATATACCATGGCACCTCTCCTTGGATACGGTGTGTCAGTGCATCCATCGCTAGAGAAAATAAGAACGGGCTGAGCGTAGATCCTTGGTGTAATCCCATAACCACCAAAAAAGCTCCGAGTCACCTCCCATAGTCCTAACCCAAGTCATAGCTCCATTATACATATCCTTTATTGCCCTAATGTAAGCCACCTGCACACTTTTCACCTCTAGATACCTCCAAAGGACGTCCCTAGGGACCTTGTCAGTGCCTTCTCTAGGTCAATAAACACCATATGCAAATCCCTCTTCCTATCCCTGTATAGTTCCACCAACCTCCTAATAAGGTGGATAGCTTCCTTAGTAGAATGGCCCGACATGAACCTGAACTGGCTTTCCGATATAGACACCACCTTCCTTATCCTCATTTACACCACCCTCTCCCAGACTTTCATGGTATGACTTAGTAACTTGATACCCCTATAGTTGTTATAATTCTGGACATCCCCTTTGCTCTTTTACACCAGAACCATTGTTAGCCATCGCCACTCATCAGGCATCCACTTTGTCTTGATGATAACATTAAACAATCCAGTTAGCCACTATAAGCTTTTCCTACCCACTTATTTCCAAAACTCTATTGGAATCTTATCAGGTCCGGTCGCTTTGTCCCAACTCATATTACCCCATCGCACCCACGACCTCCTCAACCTTAATGCGCCTACAATACCTAATGTCTAGATCTTTGTGTGTTTCAAGTTCTAGGGCCATCTCTGGCTAGCCATGTCTGCTCGAGCCTGGCCTCGACTCCTCCTGTTTAGATCAACAACTGTCCAAGCCTTTCTTGCTATTTGTGTTACTCTAAAATCCTAGCTTTCGAGGTTCTTCTATTTTTCTTTATGTCTATTCTAGACCCGTGTTTTCCCAAAACTTTAAACAATTTTATGATATTTCTATCAAAAAGTAATGCTTTTAAAACTTATATATTTTTTTACTTAGGGCTTTTCTTTTTCTCTGTGTTTTTTATATGTTTCTTTACTGTGCTTTTTATATGTTTCTTTTGCTGTGCTATTTATATGTTTCTCTACTGTGTTATATATATGTTTCTCTACTGTGTTTTTTATATGTTTCTCTATAGTGTTTTTAATACGTTTCTCTACGTCGTTCTTTATATGTTATATCTACTGTGTTCTTTATATGTTTCTTTAAGGTGTTCTAGTTAAGCTTCTTTCGATATGCTTCTCTTACTGTTCTTATTAGTCTCTTCCATGAGGTTTCTTTTCGGTTCTTCTACTGTATTTCTTTGAGTTCCGCTACTATGTTTCATATGCTGCTCTTTTGCTATGCTTATCATGAGTTCCTGCTACTAAAATAGCATGTTGAAGGTCTTAGTTCTCTAAACCTGCTTGGACTAGTATCTTTTCTTTTTGATTACTTGTCCTCTCATCTATGCACTCGATTGATGGTAAAACCCTAGAATTTAGGGGTTTATCCGAGTTTGAGACATTGGCTTTATGATATGCTTGTTCTTCATCTTTAAAACTATCTAATTTCAGAAACCCTAACTATTTCGAGTTTCTGAAGTTGTTTCATCTGTTCCTCAACTGATTCATCAAATCTTTGTTTCAACCTCTGTCTCTTTAAGCAATTCTGATTCTCCACTAAACTCTTCTAAAGTCTTTTACACTGGACCTTTTATATGCTATTTGATACTATCTCTCCTGTACTTTGCTAACCTATGTGACTACCATGCTCCTGCAGTCTATTATCTACTTGTTTTACAATGACATGACATTTTTCTTTCAGCTTAGCATGTTTGTGTGCTCTTTATATATGCTGAATTTCCCTCTAAAATGGCTTTCAATTTTTTTGATTTCTGACTTCCTTCTGTATATATGTGATCGATTTCTTTCCTTGTTTGATTTCCCTGTGACTCAACTTAAGTTAAAAAATTTTCTTAGCTTTTCTGACCTGGTTCATTCATGGACCTGTGATTACAAAATCTTGGATCCTTAATTTACTGGCTACTAATTGATTTCTTTTACCTTATTTATGTAGCCGTATATTTCAAAGTTCTGCCCTTAAGTAATCTCTTATGTATATACCCCTAATTTCCTACTTTGACAAGATGTTTATTTGATTTCTTTCCTTAAATAGTTTTTACCATTTGAGTCAGAATTCCTTAATTAAAGAAAGTCATGTATTGATTGATTTTAATTGATACCCAGTTCCTTAATTGTTGTTTTTACCTTATTTATGCCTGTTTTTCACACTATAAATACACGACTTTTTCATTAGCACAAGGACATCCCTCACTCATAGTATTTCTGAAACTACACTCACACGCAATAGTATTTTCTCTTATTTGCTTGCATTGTGGCCTGTTTACAAGGACTATTGCCTTTCTTTATTGTATTTATTTGAAATTAGTATGTTCTGATTTAAGTTTCAACACCACAACAATGTGTTTATTGCTTTTGTATGCCCATTTACTGCTTATGTATAGTTCAACACTCATTCTGGCTTGCTGATTTCTTTCTGCCTCTTTGCTATGAATCACAATCCCTAACCCCCTATGTTGTTAATCTATGGTTTGAGATATGGCAATACTACAAGTTACTTTCCATGGATCAAGCCAGATCATCTGGGATCCTAGCTTATAATGGTGTCAGTTTCTGGCAGGCTTGCAGGTGTGCTAGCATTCCCCATTGCAAGGCATGCCTAAAGTCTGCCTTCGCTTATGCAACAGACTCTCGACAATCTCCCTATTCCCCTGAACCCTCTTTTGTGTGTTTATTTGTAACTTGTTCCCTCTCCTTTTCCCTATTAGCATCATGCTTTGCACTTGCACACTTTCTTAGCCTTAAGTTCTGCCCCCTCTTGTGAGCCTTGCCTTGGGACCTTCTAAGTTCCCTCTGAAATTAGACACTTGAGTGTTGGCCTTTCCACACTGTACTTGTCCCAATCTGACAACACATTTGGGTGTGAGCACTTCCCGGGGTTCATTTGAGACTCTTAGGGAACTTTGACAAAATCAAATGGGAGAAAGGCTAGAGATCATGATCTCATGGAGTTGGTTTACCTCATATTTCAGACATGAAGTCTGAATCAGGCTCTCCTTGGTTGTACTTTTATTTTTCGGATGTATTTTTACTTTAATCTAGGCTGTAATAATTTGTAATAAACTCTTGGGGATGGTTAGTGAAAAAGGGCGGGATATTATGTACGCAAAAGGGTAGATACTATGCCTATATGTATTTCAAATCTGCATATGTATATAGAAATCATGCTTATAAGTCTTTCTGAATTCTGCAAATCGCATGTAGAAAACATGCCTATAAGTCATTTTGAATTCTGCACGAATATAGAAATCATGCCTATAGGTGTTTGCAAATCTGCCTATGCTGATGCATATAACAATCATGCTTATAGTTCCGTTTGAATTCTATCCTCCTACCTTCATATAGATGTCATGCTCATAGGACTTAAGCGTTCAATTGCATCTAGATACCATGTCTTAAACCAAAACCAGCGCCTAGATATCTTGTATATAAGGCATTTTGCACTTTATACCATAAAAAGGCTTAAAATAAAATACGCGTAGAATGCATGCCTATAGGAATTCCTAATCAAATCTGAGTCGCTTCATTCACATATGGAACTAAAATCAGTAACAACAGGCACTATTACTTGTAGAACTTATAATCTTCGTTAAAATCTAGCTTTCCTTTTAATAATATGACTATCCTTTATAACTAGTATGTATTCAGTTTATTTAGACTTGATTATTTCTTGCTTTCTGAATTCAGTAGATACGATGCCTATAGGATCCTTGTCCGATACTTAGGCAAGCCTTAGATAAAAGTTATAAATTTAATCTGTTCTATTAACTAAAACTAGCAAGCAGGCCTGATTAGGGCATTTTATCTGAATTATGTAATAAATCAGTTTGTCTCAACCATTAAGTTCTTTCACGTTCAGTATTTAATCAGACTCTAAACAGTATATGCAAGTCATGCTTAATTACACGATTCTTTATTTAAATGAGGTATATCTGAGCCCTTTTGCTTCTTATGTGTTTTCCCCCAATTTGCTATACATGTTCTTGCATGTCGTCTCAGAATTTTGCCTTTGAAACTATAAGTAAACCGATACCCCTTCCTTTTAGGATTAGTAGTCCTAAATGCCTTCGGGACTGATAGGATTGGGGCAGGTAATAGCATGCAATAAGTAAATGAGACCATTCCAAGCTTTAATATCTTAACGGGGTGGGAAGAATAGATACGTATATGACGACCACGCGATAATGCCACGCATAGTCCATCATTAAGGAGTAATTATCGGGCATTGTGTAGGGTGATCTATATTATTAATAAACCTAGGACCCTTTTTTTTGTTTCTTATCTCTTTTTAAAGAATTTCTAACTCTTCCTTTTAAGAAAAAATCAGCCCACTTTTAGCTCTTTCCAACTTTATTTGTTTGTAAACCCTTATGGGAAAACACCCTCTTATTTGAAGCTTTATTTTCTAAAGTGTTGTTTGCACCTAAGTTCACGACAATAGTCTGGCCGGAAACCAACCTAGTGGATTCTGAGAGGTTCCTAACACCTTTTTCTTGGAATACTTTCAAGCCTTACCCAATCTATGGTATGAGCACGTGAATTTTTGCCCTCTATGAATTATTCTCACAAATTTAAAATAAAATAATTGTTGCCAATGTTTGCAATTTTGTGGATTCTTATTGTATTTTTCTGTCAATTGTGTGCATTTGTCAATGCATATTTATTTTATTTAGTCAATACAAAATATAAAAATGTATTTCATGTGCATTTAGGATTTAACTTTGCATGTTAAGAATTAATTAGTAATTAATTTGTTTCATGAAAAGGGAAATCACAAAATAGTTTAATTTGTACTTTTTAATTTCAACTTTGATTTTGAGTAGTTTTTCTTTTAATTTATCTTTTTAAATTAATTGTTATAATTATCATATAAATTTAATTAGTGTCTTTTTAGGTTAATTAGATTCTTGGAATTAATTTAGATTTTCAATTTAACTTTGGAAAAAAAGAAGGAAAAGAATTTTGGGGAAAATTGATTTTTTTTTTAACAAAAAGAAAAGAAAACGCAAGAAGGAAATGAGAAAAGGCTATTTTGGGTCAAAGTAATTTGAGGCCCAAACATTTCCCCTTGTACCCAATCAAGACCCACCTGTCCTACCCCAGAACCGCCCCATTACCCGGTTCGCTACCTCCCAATTCAAATGACCCCATTTTGTCAGATTTTAATCTCAGTCGTCGATGTTGTTTGATCAGACGACTGAGAAGTGGGGACCAACTAATATAAAACTATCTTAATCCCCCTCACCCCCTTCATCGTTCTCACCTTGTCTCTCAGAGATTCTCCGAAACCCTAGCCCTCCGCCCCTTTTCTCCATCGCTTTTAGGTGGCGGCGCGCTCTCCAATCCCACCTAAATTAAAGCCAAACAACAACCATAATCCCCTCTCTCTAAATCCACACTCCATTCCTTTGAATATCACCATAACTTCTCGAATCTTAAATCATAGATCGGAGTGTAAACCCTAAATTTCAGAAAAGAAAACGGCTGAAAATTTCAGTGATGTCACTGTTCCATTGAGTTCTATTGGTGGTTTTATAGTTTTTTATTCTCCAATTTCTAAAACAATTGTTTATTCATCTGGGGTTGAAATGGATTGAGTTTGGATTAAGAACTTGGTTTTGAATTTGTTTGGCTTACTGGATTATTGTTCCATTGAAATATGGTTGCTGATATGCTATTGTTATGATTACTAAATCCTCATTTTCTTCTTGTTTCCTCTTATTTCCCAGGTATTTCATTTGAGCTCTGAATAGAATTGATGTATGTTTTAGACTAATTTTTCAAGATGTGGTTTCCAATTGAATTGAAGAAAGAGAACTTTCTCTGGTGGCTATACTAGTTTCTCTATCTTAAGTTTGTCGCATTATGTTTCTTACCTCTTCCTAGCCAAGTTCCTCTTTCTTATATGTGATCAATTGAGTAAATCAGCACTGCACTTGTATCTCATGATTAGATATGGGATTTGTATTGAAGGTATTTGATTAAGTAAAGTATTTTACATGCCATTTCTGTATTAACTTAAGATGCTAGGTGTGTATTAACTGAAGGATCTATTTTTTTCAACTTAACTATGAATTTGTTTGGTTTTGAGTGTGATTAAGAGCTGTGTGTTTGTTAGTTGAAATTATTTACGTTTGGTTCTAAACATCTACACATCATGCATCCAAACTCGCTTATTCATGCTTAGGATTTTTAAGGTTTAAAAGGTTTTGAATGGAACTTGAGATTACAATCAAATATGAGATCCTTTTGATTCAAGGTTTGCATCTGGTTTTCTTAGAATTGTAATATGTATGGTTTATTTAAAAATGATGAGCAACTTGTATCCAAGGTTTCATTAACTTAATAATAATTTAATGTGTGTGCTGACTTCTGAATATGATCTGTATATGTACCTTGAATATTAACATGTTTTTCAAAGGTGGAAATTGTATGGATGAGGTGTTGTGGCTTCGAGCGTGATAACAGAGGTGGCTACCAATATGGAACAATATATACTGAGCTTCTTCTTTCATGTAGAGCTCTCAATTTGGGCCACAAGCTTGGTCCAGAATCTGAAAAATGAAAGGTGGATTCATCTAATCTAGTTTGGGCCTCTAGATTAATGGCTTAAATTCACGCTTTAATTTGGATATAGCTGTAGTTTCCTTGGGCCTTATTTAATTAGAAGGTCCTTTAATTAATTGAGGTGAGCCACATTGAATAATACAAGCAGCCTGTGGCCCTCCGAGGTTTAGCTTGAATCCCCTTTAAAATTGGAAATTGAGGTGCATCATGCCAAAAAAGAATGAAAATTGCGTGACCCTCATTTAACTATTTCTTGAATCCTTTGAACTCGAGGCATGCCATTTAGCAATTTTTTCATGGCCTCGCAAAGTAAAAATGTGTAGTTTCTTTTGGTGCGTTATTTTAATAATATTACCTTCTAAACTCGAGTGCGCATTTATGTGACCCAATCGAAGTCCCAACTTTAGATAAAATGTGTTGCGGACTGTGGGTGCATTTATGTGATGTGGTTTAAGACATATTTTAAATGATGTTGCAAATTTTCCTTAAAATGAATATAAGCGGCTTATAAAGTTAAAATTGTACCATAGGCTAAAACATGTATTAAAATAAGATAATAGGCCAATTATAACAGTTGAGAGACCGTGCTAGAACCACAGAACTCAGGAATGCCTAATACCTTCTCCCGGGTTAACAAAATTCCTTACCGAGATTTCTCTGTTCGCGGACTGAAAGCAAAGTCAATCTTTTCTTCGATTCGGGATTTGAACCGATGACGTGGGACACCATAAAATTATCCCAAGAGGCGACTCTGAATTGAATAAATATAATTCCATTTCGTTAGTCACTTAAATTGGAAAAACTCGTTAAATACGCCTTTGCAGGGGTGTCGTAAAAAAGAAGGTGTGACAGCTCTGGTGATTCTGCTGGGGATCGAACCCAGAATTTCTAGTGCAGGGTTCAAAATTTGAGTTTAGATGAATTGTTATATTTGGCTTCATATATTTTCTGATTTCCTTACATGTGTGGGCCTAATGTGCTAAATGTTGCTTTTATTGCTTTGACATTATCTGAACTGTATATATAAATTGCTACAAAACCCCTCTTTTCTCTCTCCTGAGGAGTGCACACTGGTCATGACTTCTTCCTGTTTGTGTCATATCCCCAAATAGAACGAGGTTTGGACAAGTTGCAAAGCCGGATGATCTTTTGGTTATTGAGATGCATCCCCCCTCCCCCGGCTCGAGTTGTCCGCTTTGGTAAGCCAGGTGTAGAACCAATAAACCCAGGTTTTAAACCTAGTATAACAATACCTCATGTTGGATCGCTAGTTGGAATGTTTGTTTGCATTATGTGCATTTGACTTTGAGTCCTCAACACAAGGGTTGGGTCAGCCTAGGACAAGTGTACCAAATATGAGAAAGACCATCCTGATGCATCTTACTTGCTACTTATGTATTTATTTGCTTCAAATTTGCATGCTGACCGACTTTTGAATTAAAGGAGAGAGTTTGGAAAACAAATAGAAGTATGAGGGTTACAAGAGGTAATTACTTGTTTTGAAAACAAATGTCCCAAAATATACTGAAACTCTGCCAAAATTTTGAAAAAAGAAAAAGAAGGATTTTAATTGTTTTCAAGGGAAAAGGAAAAAGTTGGAATGGTTTTGTCAAAATTGCCCGAACTACGCTAGTTTTATTCTCATCGAATGTGGAATACGTCGGAGACCCCCAATGGGTCCAACTTTGCTTTTACAAAAGTAGCCCAAAAAACCAAAAGTTTATTGCTTTGCTGTAAATATGCTAGGTGATGCCATTCTTGTAAAAAATAATCGAATTTCCCCAAAAGGATGCCGAAAGACTGCTTTTGCAAGGACAGATGCCTTTGGCGTGTTTTTCAAATTTTCAGGCCGGTTAGCAAGCACAACCTCAAAATCTTTTCCCAGAAGTGCTGAAAGGCCGTATTTGAAAAGCCTACTTTAACTTATGAAATAAAATTTGAAAAAAATAGTCTCAGCCTTGTTTTGAGTCAAATGAATAATGATTTTTCCTAATCACCGTATTAGATATGGAGAATGAGCACGAATCAGAATTTGTCAATTACAGTCATGAGCAAGATCTCTTTGGAGTTGCATATGTGGTGGGAGGACTTGGATAAAGCAGAACAAGATAAGGTCAATCAACACTTGGGAGGTCTCAGCGGGTTGTTGAAGATAAGTCCTAGAGGAGACATCATATAGGCGTTGGTTATGTTTTGGGAGCCTGTTCAGAACGTCCTTGCATTTCTGGAATTTCAAACTCACACCCACCTTGGAAGAGATAGCAGGTTATATAGGAAGTACTGAAGATTTGAGGCATAAGTATCTGATCGCTCCAAGAGCCATTAACCCTCACACATTCATGGATTTGTTAAAGATAAGAAAGGGAGTCCCGTACTTCGAGTTGGAAGACAGTTTTTCCACTCCACTTTTTATATACTAGAGGTATAGGCATGTAGGAGGATTCAATGACCCAGAAAGTGGGGTTTGTAGCAAAGGAAATCGAGCAAAATGGGATGAGCTTAGGCGTTTTGATTTTTTGGAAGCTTTCTTAGGCCTTGTGCTGTTTCCCCGGTAGGATGGTAACATCGATCAGAGGGTAGTTGGAGTCGTCAAATGTCTTGATTATTAATGCCAATAGCACCCTTGAACCTATGATAGTATCTGAGATATACCAAGCTCTCATAGCTAGTAGAGCTGGGGTAGATTTCTTAAAGGGACGCAATTTGGTACTACAAATGTGGATGATCGAACACCTCTGTCATTTCCCGCAGTATATGAGTTATGGGTCTGCAAAGAAACGTTGCATTGAAGAGTTCGACACAAGGCTTTCAGGGTTCAAGTTACCAGAGGGGTTTGGAGATTGGGTATCCTGCCTTCGCTCCATCACTGCGGGACAAATAGAATGGACACTGGGTTGGGTCCCCGTTGAAGAAATTGTGCATATGCCCGCCACTGGTGCTTACTTCCTCCTAATAGGTCTTAGAAGCATTCAGCCTTACGCTCCATATCGGGTGATGATAGAGTTGGTAAGGTGTCAAGTGATGCACTCAGAAGACGATCTTAGTGTTTATGCGGTCGAGGTTAGCTCCGACGGCCAATTTTATGAAGAAATAGTTTGTTTTATTTGGGGCGAGTGCAAGTATTTGATGGCGAACACTAAAGTGTGTGACCTATCAAGAGGCGAGGTCTCACCTACCTATATGGCCTAGTATGTAAAGGAGAACACTACAAGTGCTGAACCAGAAAGACCAACCAAAAGGCCTCACATTCAAGAATTCGTTGAGGCGTCGCAAGAACAGTGGGCTTGGATGGCCAAGAAGAATGAGTACAGAGCCACAATAGGAAAGCTAGAAAAGTAGGTCAAATATCTTCAATTTGAGAATTGTTTGCAAGCCGCGACGGATGAGGATGAAAAGAAAAAGCTAGACAAAATTAAATGAGGCCTTTCGAGCCCAGATTCAGAAGATGAAAATAGCGGCAGAAAATCTAGCCAGAAGCGCAAAAAAAGAAAAACTTATAGATAACCTTAGGCGGAAAGTGGGTGAATATAGTTTTGATCTGAACAAAGAAGAGGGTGAACTAGCTAGGGCTCGAAAGCAATTGGCTAAAAATGCGGAAGAACTAGCACGCCTGATTAAACAATTAGAAGTAAAGTACGACAATAAGGTTGCGAGATTGAAGAAAAAGGCCATCTTCGTTGAGAACAAAATGGTCAAGCAGGTGAAAGAGTTTAAGGTTGAAAGAGAACATTTTTATACAATAATGGCATAGTTAGAAAAAGATTTACAACAACTTCTTGAGTAGAACCAAGAAGGCAAAAAAACTTTGGAAGCTAGGGCCCAGCTGATTGGGCGTTTGTTGCAAGAAAAGGGTGTCATAAGAGAGAGAGTCAGAAGGATCGCTGATTACATCGCGATGAAATGCAGCAATTGTAAAGATATGACTAGATCCATGTCCTTTGCCACTGCGATGACCTTTGTCCGCCAGATAATGGAAGATCTCCACCACCTCCTAGGGGATTTAGCACGTAGGCCTGTGGAGAGATCAAATGATGTCCCGCAGCCCCCTGGAGCAGTAGAAGCATTGGTGTATTCGTTATTTTCATTTGAGTACGTTAGTCTATTCTCAAGTCAGTATTATCAACTTCTGTTAGAATCCGTTAATTTGTTTTTGAGTTTGTATTTTCATTTCTTCATTAGAGTTTGTTAGTTGCTTTCGAGTCCGTTAGTTTTGAATCATTGTAATCAAAGAATTTCTCTTTATGGAAATTATATCTTACTACTTATTTTTACACTCATTCGCTAGAACTACGCTCCGTCTGATTCATGCGAGGTCATGATACATATGTGATCTCCATAGGATTCGACCATAACCAAAAGAAAGAAAAAAGAGTGATAAAAAGAAAGAAAGGAAAAAGAGGAAAAATAAGAGAGAAAAAAGAAGAGGAAAATAGAGAAAATAAGAAACCGTGAGAAGAAAACAATGGCAAAACAAGAGAGGGAAATGAGAGAATAAGGAAAAAGAGAAGTTATGCAAAGAAAGGCGAGAATGAAAAAAAGGGAGAAAAAGGGAAGTTGCAAATATAAATAAGGAAAATTTGGGATGATGCATGAAACCGATCAAATGCATAATTAAAACCGATAACTGCATAGGTGCATTCATTCCCAAATGTGCGGTTACCTATCTGTTAAACCCTGACCACTAACAAGTTTGTTGTTGTCTCCTAGTAGCAGGAGATGTTCTAGAAAGTTAAAAGCTTAGAACAGTCGTTCAGAGACATGCAGGGGTTAGAAGGTCAAGTATGTGTGGTTTACAAAAACTTATGTTTATTTCCAAATATGCAGTTGCCGACAGGGTTCAAAATGGCCAAGTTCGATTTATATGATGGACACGGTGATCCAGTGGCTCATTTGAGAGGGTTTTGTGGCAAAATGAGATGGTCTGGTGGGAAAGACGAGCTGCTAATGGCATACTTTAGCCAGAGTTTGAGCGTGTCAGCACTGGAGTGGTACACCTGGCAAGATCACGAAAGTTGGTATATGTGGGATGATCTAGCCCAGGCATTTGCTTGTCGCTTCCAGTACAATCTTGAGATTAATCCAAACCGTCTAACTTTGACGAAACTTGAGAAAAGGAACAATGAAAGTTTTAAGGAATATGGGTTTCGTTGGAGAGAGAAAGCAACGACGGTAGACCCCCCGGTTAAAGAAAGTTAAATGGTTGATTGTTTTCTGTAGGCCTTATAGCCTACTTACTTTGGTCATTTGGTATTGGCTGTTTGAAGTGGTGAAAATGGGGAGCATGGTAGAAGAAAGGCTCAAGTCTAACAAAATCATGAGCTACTCGGTGATCAAGGCAACCACCCATTCCATTCAAAGCGGATGGAGGAGTAATTGGAAAGAAAAATAAAGAGAATATCGCTACAGTTGAGTCAGGAGCTTGGTTCGGGCCTAGGGTCCACCTCACCATTATCCTCAGCCTTGCCCCCCCCAAACCTACCCCATACCAAATAAAACCTACCCCTATACTATTACCCTCCACCAAACCCCCATTTTTCTGTCCACCATGCTCAAACATACAACCAACCTTAGACCCACGAACAATGGCTAGTCTAATCCTATAAATACATACACAGCTCCACAAAATGCCTATCCACCCCAAGAGCCTACCGAAACCCTCCTGGATCAGGTTTCCAGCCCAACCAAGCATTTAAGAATGAGAGGTTGCTGAAGAAGAAAACCTTCACTCCATTGGAAGAATCCTATACTAGTTTGTTCCACAGACTGAGACAATTGGATATGCTGAGGCCGATCGAGCCAAAACTGCCAATCCTCAGTCGAGAAATCTTGACCATTCTGTAAGTTGTGAATATTGTTCTGGTGCTCTAGGGCATGATACGGAGAAATGCTAGCAATTGAAAATAGTTATTTAAGAACTATTGATTCCAATCTGATTGAAATCTATGCTCCAGAGGCACCTAATATTAACCAAAGCCCATTGTTGGGTCATCATAAGCCAAATATAATTGAGATAGTGCTAGAGGAAGGGAGCCTAAGAAGCCTTCGCAGACCGTCATGATGATTCGGTCCAGGTTAAGCTAGGCCGGTTGAAAACAACAAAGGAGAAGGCAGTGATCAAGTTGAATGAAGCAAATAGTGAACCATCTATAGTGATCAAGAAGGCGTTCTCAAGTGATGGGGCGGTGAAACAAGAAAAAGCAAAGGTGGTGCTACCGAGGGTGGGAAGCAATCCTGTGGTAATTGTGGAAGGTGCTTGCATAGATCTTGTCAGTATCAAACCTGTAACCCAGCTACCAATAGTCAACAACAAGGCTGTCCCTTGGAATTATGAGCGGGTGTCGGTGACATACAGGGGCAAAAAAAACAAAGATGAAGTCTATGAGACCCATGGATTGACTCGGTTGGGGAGATGCTTTGCCCCTGAGGAAGTAAGAAAAGCTATAACCTACAAAGAAAACCTAGTATTGGTAAAGAAAGGTGTGACTGAAGAAGAAGCAGATGAGTATTTGAGAAAGATGAATGTGCAAGACTATTCTATTGTGGAGCAGCTTAGGAAGACGCTTGTTCAAATTTCACTGTTGTCGTTGTTGATCAATTCGGAAGAGCACCACCGGACCTTGATGGAAACCTTGAACGAGGCCCACGTTCCTGACAAAATCTTAGTAAGCCACTTGGAAAAGATAGCCAACAAGATTTTTGAGGTAAACAGAGTCACTTTTTCTGATGATGAACTGCCCCTAGAGGGTATTGAGCACAATAGAGCCCGTTATCTTACGGTGTAGTGCAAAGATTCCGTGGTTACCCGGGTACTGGTAGACAATGGTTCTAGTGCAAAAATATTCCCTCTCTCCACTCTGAACAAGCTGAAAGTGGATGATAAAAGAATTCACAAGAATAGTATTTGCATGTGAGGGTTCGACGATGGAGGGAAAGATTCGGTTGGTGACATCGTGCTCGAGCTGACAATAAGACTAATTGAATTTACCATGGAATTCCAGGTGCTAGATGTGGTTGTTTCTTACAATCTGCTATTGGGTCGACCCTGGATTCATGCCGCTAAAGCAGACTCTTCTACTCTGCATCAGATGGTAATGTTCGAATAGGATAGACAGGAAATCATTGTGCATGGCGAGGATAATTCGTGTACCCATAGTGATGCCATTGTACCGTTCATTGAGGTTGAGGATGACAAAGGGCCTTGGGTCTACCAGGTTTTCGACACAGTGTCGGTAGAGAAAATTCCAGAAAGGAAGTGTGTTCCCGTTCCGCTGCATCAGTCATTTTAGCTGTCACAATATTGAGAAATGGTTTTGTCCTGGGTAAGGGTTTGGGTGCATCTCTGCAAGGTATTATACAGCCGGTGTCTCTCCGCAAAAACGTAAATACATTTGGTTTGGGATTCAAGCCCACAATTGCAAATGTGAAAAGAGCTAGAAGGTTGAAACGTCCAGTAACAACAAGTCCCAGTTCTGTGGTTGGTACTGATAAGGAATTGCTTAAAAGGTTTGAAAAGTTATTTGACGATGTGAATATAGTGGAAGCTGGAGAGGGTTCTAGCAAGGCAGATGTGCAATTTTTTGGGCGCAGTGCAAAGATTAACAATTGGGAAGCTACTCCTCTCTCCACCAGGAAGGAGTTTTGGTAGTTTTCTTTGATTTTCTTTCAGTTTATCTGGATTATTCCAGGGTTGTAATTCAGATTCCATGTTTCGTCTGTTTGGATGTATAAACCTTGTTATCTTTCAATTTCAATGAAATGCAATTTCACCTTTCCATCATTTCTGATAATTTTACTTTTGTTTTTCTTTTCTTTCTTGTATAGTTCCTTTTACTATTGTTTCAATGACATGACATGCATGAGGAATCTTCGACCCAGTCTTAAAAGCCAATCTGATTCTGAAATAATAATTCAAGAAATAGAATGTGATGATGAATTAGAATATGATGAGGATGAGGCCTTTGAGGAAATTATTAAAGAATTAAGACACTTTGAAGAAAAACCTAAGCCTAACCTGAGTGATACAGAAGCAATCAATTTAGGGGACCCCGATAACATCATAGAAACTAAGATAAGTGTCCATATTAAACCGCAACTCAGCGAAGAGTCAACCAATGCATTATTTGAGTACAAAGATATTTTTGAATGTCATAGGATGACATGGCGGGTCTAAGCACTAACTTGGTGTTTCACATATTGCCCACTGACTCATCATGTCCTCCTGTCAAACAGAAGTTAAGGAAGTTTAAAACTGACATGGTGTAAAGATTAAAGAGGTAGTCACAAAGCAGTTCGAGGAAAAGGTCATTCGAGTTATGCGGTATCCCACTTGGTTAGCCTATGTTGTGCCTATACCAAAGAAGGATGGAAAGACCAGGGTGTGCATTGATTATCGCGATCTCAACAAGGCAAGCCCAAAGGATAAATTCCCACTTCCAAATATCCACATTTTGATTGATAATTGTTCAAAACATGAGATAGGCTCTTTCATGGATTGATATGCGGGTTATCAGCAGATTCTAATGGATGAGGAGGATGCAGAAAATATGACATTCATTACGTCGTAGGGAACATATTGCTACAGGGTCATGCTTTTGGTTTGCAAAATGCTGGGGAAACTTAAATGAAGGCAATGGCAACCATATTCCACGACATGATACACAAAGAGATCGAGGTTTATATGGATGGCGTGATTGTAAAGTCTAGAAAGTAGTCTGACCATGTCAAAGATTTGAGAAAATTCTTCCAAAGGCTTCACAGGTACAATCTTAAGCTCAATCCTGCAAAATGCACAGTCGGTGTGCCATCTGGAAAATTATTGGGATTCATAGTAAGCCGTCGAGGTATCGAACTGCACCCGCCAAAGATTAAAGCTATCCAAGAATATCCACCTCTAAGGAGCAAGACTTGGGTAATGAGGTTATTAGGGAGGTTGAACTACATCAGCAGGTTTATTTCTCAGCTTATGACAACTTGTGAGCCTATCTTCAAACTGTTAAAGAAGGATGCTATGGTCAAAAGGATAGATGAGTGTCAAGAAGAATTAGATAAGATAAAAAAGGTACTTGTCAAACCCACCTGTGTTGGTGCCACCAAAATCGAGGAGACCTTTGATTCTGTATTTGAAAATTTTGGACGATTCGTTTGGTTGTGTGTTGGGTCAGTGTGAAATCACTGGCAGGAAGGAGTAGGCCATCTATTATCTTAGCAGGAAGTTCACATCTTACGAGGTCAAGTACACTCACCTGAAAAGGACATGTTGCACCCTAACTTGGGTGGTACAGAAGCTGAAGCATTATTTGTCGTCTTACACTACTTACCTCATTTCTCGTTTGGATCTATTAAAGTATATCTTTCAGAAACCTATGCCCACAGGGAGGCTCGAAAAGTGGTAGATTTTTCTCATAGAATTTGACATCGTCTATGTGACCGGGCTGCGATGAAAGCCCAACGTATTGGCCGACCATTTTGGCTGAGAACCAGTGGATGAAGAAAATGAGCCTTTGAAGACTTACTTCCCTGATGAAGAGGTAATGGAAATGATGAGTTGGAACAAGTTCGAGGGCCAGGTTGGAAACTTTTCTTTGATGGAGCTGCTAACATGAAAGGCGTTGGGATATGAGTTGTACTGATTTCTGAAACATGACATCACTACCCTGTTACGGCTTAGCTTTGTTTCTACTGTACTAACAACATCGCTGAATACGATTCATGCATTTTGGGTTTGAGTTTAGCTGCAGACATGGGTTTTCAAGAAATCTTGGTATTGGGGGACTCGAACCTTCTGGTGCACCAGATTAAAAGAGGAATGGGAAACACGACATATAAAACTCATACCGTATTGGCAATGTTTGTATGATCTTTTTCAATGATTTTTATCAGTAGAGTTCAGTCATATTCCAAGGACCCATAATGAGGTTGCTGATGCTTTGGCTATCTTGGCGTCAATGTTACATCATCCAGATAAGGCTTATGTTGGTCTGCTGAACCTTCAGGTCCATGATCAGCATGCTCATTATAATGTGGTAGAAGAAGAGCTTGACAGTGAGCCTTGGTTTCACGATATAAAGGAATATATCAAGATGGTGGTGTATTCGGTACAAGCCAAATGCGATCAAAAGAAAACAGTTCGGCAGTTGGCCAGCATAGTTTTTTTCAGTGGAGAGATTTTTTACAAAACGACTCTGGATCTCGGATTATGGAGATGTATAGATGCTAGACAGACCACAACTATCATGACCGAAGTACATTTTGGAGTCCGTGGATCGCATATAAGTAGGTACGTGCTGGCAAAGAAGATTCTCCAAGCAGGTTATTACTGGCTCACTATGGAGCAAGATTGTATGAGTTTCGTCTACAAGTGTCATTAGTGCCAAGTGCATTGAGATTGATTCATTCGCTACCATCTGAATTGCACATAACATCCACACAGTGGCCTTTTATTGCATGGGCTATGGATGTCATTGGGACAATTGAGCCAGCAACATAAAATGGGCACATGTTTATTCTGGTGGCCATCGACTATTTCACAAAATAGGTAGAGGCTAAAACGTTCAAGTCTGTGATCAAGAAAGCGGTGGTCGATTTAGTGCACTCAAATATCATTTTTCAGTTTGGGGTCTCAAAGGTGATCATTACAGATAATGGCGCTAATCTCAATAGTCATTTGATGAAAGAGGTATGTCAGCAGTTCATGATTACACATCGTAATTCTACCCCATACCACCCATAGGAAAACAGAGCAGTCGAGGCGTCCAACAAGAATACAAAGAAGATAATGCGGAAAATGGTGGAGGGTTCTAGATAGTGGCATGAAAAGCTGCCTTTTGCATTGTTGGGTTATCGTATCATTGTTTGCACTTCAGTAGGGGCGACTCCTTATTTGTTTGTATATGGTACCAAAGCAGTGATACCTGTGGATGGCCCCTTTAGGGAATTTGGGTTTTGGAATTTTGAAGAGTCGCCACCTAATGATTAAAGTGCATTAGGACACTTAAAGGGTTTGAGTTTGAAGAACCAGAGTTTGGGTAAGAGCTAAAAATTTTCTCGAGGGAAGGTGTAAGGCACCCCTCAAGATCCACTAGTGTGGTTTCCGACCATGTTATAATTGTGAATTCTTATAATCAAATATCAAATTAAGGGCTCAAATAAAGGGACGTGCATGCAACATTATAGATAAGTTGAAACTTTTTAGGGAAAGTAAAGAAGGTACAAAATTCACGAAAGATTTAAAAACCTTAAAAAAAGCGGATAAAAAGCAAGTAAAAGGGAGGGGAGTCATAGGCTTATGACTAATATGGATCACATCAATGCAATATCCAGTAGTCAGTTCTCGAAAGAAGGGCTACATGAGATCTTAGCGCATCGGTCATCATCTGCATATTCTACCCTTCCCACCCTGTAAAGGTTATTAAACGCGCGAGTTGGTCACGAATACATATTGCATGCTATTACCTATCCCATCCTATAAGTCCTGGAGGGTATTAAGGACCACTATTCCTACGTGGTAGGGACTAGGCTGAACACTTAAGTTTAAAGGTAAAAAAATGCTAAACGTCATACATAACAAACATGACTGCACATAAGGGAACATACAAGGGCACATAAAATCTCAAGAAACCTTTCACAAGTGAACACATAATTAGCACGTCTCAACCACATTTAGAGTCTCAAAGATAAGAGTTAAAAAAAGTGGGAATGTTGAAATAAAGTAATAAGTTTCAATGAAATCAGAAAGCTTAATTAAGACTAATTGACTTGAATAATGCTCGATTTTCAGAAATACGACTAGAGACAACAGTAAGGTTTAGAAGTACACATCAATTTAGGGGGTTCGTCAAAATATGGATCAAAATCATGAAAACACTTTGGAAGTAGAGTAAAGGCATTAAAGATATAATAACTTGACGAGAAGTAGGATAGGTATTAAAAAACACGATTCCGGGTAGAAAGAGTAACCCCGTAGAAAACATATTAGAAAAATACACAATTTCAAGAATATTTCAAAGTATGGCGGGAATGTTAGTAAAAATAGAGTGAAGTTCAGAGAGTCAAATATTAAGAATGGTAGCGGCATAATTCAAAATTAAAAGAGGCTAGGTAGTCTTAAACTTGTAACACCATGATTAATTGATTCTTATTAGGCCTAAAGTTTGCCTAGGCGTTGTATGCGTTGTCTGGTTATCTTATAGGGTTTACATGCATATTTTGATTCTGATTTATAAAGGTACGCGTAATAAGGCATTTGCAGAATAGATTTCAAACCACTTAGCCACATTTTAACAAAGTTATTAGCTAAATGTGAATTAATTACTGCAACTCGGACGAGTGAGAAGTCCTAAGGGCAGGATATCTAATGCATATAAGAATTCCTAAAAACATGATTTCTAATATTCCAATGCAGTAATGACAATTATTTGGCTTGTTATTAATTATTTGCTGGACTGATCGTGGTTATAAGATGAGCATAGTGACAGGCTGAAAGTAAATATCTAAAAGCAGGATCTCTAATGAATGAGATGCATGACCTATACAGATTATCTATTGCGCAGATAAGTAGATAAAATCCTATAGGCATGTTTTCTACCCATTATTTATACTAAACATGCATATCCCTACCCCCATATTCACTATTCAACCCTAATAGTTCGTCTACAAATTATTACAAATCAGTATCATCTGAATTACAGTAAATAAGAACAAAAATAAGAAGCTATTATGTAGGAAGCCTTCAATCAGGCCCAATCTTCCAACCTCAACCCCTTCGAGTTTCACAGCCTTTGCCACGGTCTAGGTGTGGCAAGGCTCCCTAAGGCCCCATTGGGTCCCTGACCAATACTAGCACCTAGACATTTAAAAGAATGCTGGACAAGTGTAGTGTGGAATACCATCCTTGTGTGTCAAAGTTCAGTGAGTACTCAGAGGTACTCAAAGCAATGCTCACACGAAAGGGGCGGAACCTATTCTCTAAGAGTAGTGTGAAGTGCAGGAAGAAGTATTTTTAAAAGAGTTTTCAAAAAACAACAAGGGATTTGTTCGAAAAGAAAACAACAGAAACGATAGTTTATCAGTACAGAATTACATACAAGGATCATGTAGAAAGGGGAACAGATAGATCACACAATGCTAAAGGAGATACAAAGGTTTAATGAACATGACTACACAGAATCAGGAGGTTCAGGGAACTGGGAAGTAGTAAGGTTTAGGCATGCTAAGGTCTAACAATAGGACACATGCATAGCAAGTAAAGTTAGGGATAGACAAAGTCATAATACAGAGTTAGCATGTAAATCAGTAGACATGGTGAAGTATTAAAGCAAAGAATCAATTACACATTGAGCAGGAGAAACTTAAATAGAAGAAAATAAAAAATATTATGAACTGAAGCAAAAGTGAACACATTGGTTGGAGACTTGAAGATTAACTAGAACATACCAGTAAAAAAGCAAGAGGAGGATGCAAAGACAAAATAGTAATGCAATATTAGCCTTGGCTTTCAGCCGGCTAATATAAGCAAGAGCAGAGAACAATAATTGAGCAGAATCAAGAGAATAAGAATGCAGAATTGAGAGTATTCGATGATGATGATGATGATGTGTGTGTGTGTAGAAGACTTCTCTCTATCTTTTGTGTGAAATACTTTGGGTATTTATAGTTGAAAGTAGGTGGCAAAAAATAAGGCAAAAATCACAGAAGTATGTTAATTTAGCAACTCAATATCAATTAATTAGACAATCAAGGAAGTACTTCCATTAATTATGGGAATCAAAATCAAACAAAAAGTTTCAGCACCATATAAGGCAAGTAGAAAATCAGTGTAGGATTAAACAAGGAAGGAGTCAAGGTTTAGTATTGCATATAGTAGTCAGTTAGGTCCACATTCAGGAAAAATCCTATTAAGGAAAGGCTAATTATGACAGAATACCATCGCAAATAAGGAAACAAAAATCAATTAATTAAAACAGGCAAAATGCTAGGGTTTTGATAGAAAGTCTTTCAATTATCAACAATCAAGGAAAAATCAAAATCAATCATGCGAATCATGATTCTGCATTCTCATCATATAAATAGAGGCAAATGAACAAGAGTAATAAACAAAATTATCCATATAGACAGAAGGGAACAAGAGATGAATAGACAAAATCATCCAGAGATAGTGAACATTGTCAAGACTCGTCATGACCTATTCGAGCTATGGTGACCATGAAACATTAACAAGAATCAAGTAAATAGGCTAACAGACATAACCAAAGCAAGGAAAATCGGGCTAACACACACAATCAAACGAAGAAATATACGTACACATAGAGACAAGGCAAAGAAAATTAGGCTAACACATATAATCAAATCAAAGAAACATGCTAACACATAGAATCAGAGTAGGAAAATCACGCTAATGCACATGAAGAAACATTTTTAGAAATTAGGGTGTTTTTAGGGGAGTCATGCTAAAAAAATAGTAAGAGCATAAAATTTTTCTAAGTAAACAAGGAAAAGGTTTTAATCATAAAGAAAATTGGTCGAAACATGCGTAAAAGGAATCCAAGAAACCCTAATTTTTCCAAGAAAGTAAAAATGGTTCAAAGTAGAGAATATTTAACATGAAGCTCGAGAATAAGCAGAACATAGAGGAAAACATGAAAATAGCATGAAAATAATACTGTTTTGAGAGATTCGGGAGAGAGGGTTTCAATAATGGGAAACCCTAATAGAAGTTGAAAGAACCTGTTGAGACTTCACAGATCGTGACATATAGGGTGTGATTTTGCCTGAAATCACACCGGAGAATGCATAAGTAGCAGAACCAGGATACCTAGGTCTAAATCACCATGGCCCATAAACCTCGAAGGTCTTAGAGATGTTGAACATGACGATGAGAGGCCCATTAGAGCTTTGGGGTTGAACGGAGGTGGTCTGAGATGGACAGAAACAAACTAGGCGGAGCTTTTAGGAACTGATTCACATGGTGAAGGCTTTTGGGGTCTCAAAAATAGCGGGAATTGGTGAGCTAGGGTTTCATGGTGGCTGATGGTCTAATGGGGTGAGACTGGAGGTGGCCGGAGAGACGGTAGAGGCCATTGGAGAAGAAAGAACCAGAAGGTTCTTGAGAGAAGGGAGAGGAAAAGGCGACATAGAGAGAGAGAGAGAGAGAGAGAGAGAGAGAGAGAGAGAGAGAGAGAGAGACCGTCTCCAAGAAAGGAGGGGTCTGGGGGGGGGGATAATTAGATTTAATTTAGGCAAATAAACCTGGGCCGTGATCTTATTTGATCAACGAGCCAGATTAAATCGGGGTTGAGCCGGGTTATAATAGAGATTGGGTTGGGTAATATCAATTAGGTAATGGGTCAATTAGAATCTAATAGAGGGTCTGGCAAAATTCGCTAAAATTGAAATAATTAGGGGTTGTTTGTTAAATAGCTAATTTTCCCTCTTTTATTATTTCATACAATAGTTAAAATGATTTTAAAATGAATTAAAGGTACTGGTCTAATTAATAATGTAAAAATATTAATCTAAAAATATTAAAAAAGAATATGATAATTGCAAAAATATTGTTAATTGTAAAGTAGGCTATAATTGCAATCATATACAATTTAGCTTTAAAAAAACCAAAATAATATATACAAAAATATGAAAAATTTACCTTAATTATATCATGGTGTAAATATGAGAATGAAAATAAATTACTCACCAAAAATGCTAGTTTGGGAATAATTATTGAATTTTGTAGTATTAAACTAAACAATAAATTGATTTTAAAATCTTTAAAAATAAAGAAAAAATACCAAAACTCTTGAGCATGCTTATATACATGTACATGCTATGTTTAGAATATTTCGAGTATACAAATATGTAAAAAAAAAATTGGGTATCAACAACTGCCCCTCTTTACCGAGAGGGATGAAAGAGTTGTCGCGTAAAGATATGATGACCAATTTTGATCGAAAGAAAAGATTTAAAAAGGTTTTGATCAAGCTCTGGCTCTTAAGCTGCCTACATATCCTTGGTCTTACATGAATCAGGCCACATGTAGTTCGGGGAACCTGTCGGCGGAACATGCCGATGGAGACTTCGAATGATGGATGCAATATTCGGGTTTGGAAGGACGGTGAGGAATCGATGGGCTGTAGGAACTGGAGAAAGATCGCTCCTGCTGTGATGGACATTGCTAGCCGGTGTACCTGCAAATAAGCAATACAAGCATATATCGTGCAAGAATTTAAACGTGATGCATATTCGCGTTGGACCATGAATGATGTCTTCAGACGGCTAGGATGATGTCCTCAGACCATGACGTCCTAGGCCATGAAGCGTATAATAAAGGATTCACAGGCTATGAAATGGTGTTCTCGGGCTGTGAGGATGATGCCTCCGAATCATAATGCCTTTGAATAATGATATGCAGAAGAATAAAATGGGGTCCTCAGGCCATGGCATGGCATTCTCGGGCTATGAAAATGGTACCTACGAACAATGATGCCTTTTGATAATTTGGTGATCTTTAAGCTCATGAGATGTAAAAGCTCGCGATCTTTCAGCCAATGCTAGCTTTAAATCAAAAGGCGATATTTCAGCCGAGGTAGAGATTTAAATGAAGCAATAATATTTCAGTCGATGCAATTATGGAGGTAGAGCTTAACCTCGAAAGGCATAAAGGTAGCCTTATGAAATGCAAGGAAATGGGGGATAGAGGTAGAGCTTAACCTCGGAAGGAAGAATAGTAGCCTTATGCAAATGCAGGGAAATGTAGATGGAGGTAGAGTTGAACCTCGGAAAGAAGAAAGGTAACCTTATGCAATGAAAGGAAAATACAGATGGAGGTAAAGCTTAATCTTGGAAGGCAGAATAGTAGCCTTATGCAGTAATAGAAACAGAGCTTAGTCCCGAAAGGTAGAATAGTAGCCTTATGCAATGCAAAGAAAATGCAGACGGAGACAATGCTTAGTCTCGGGAGGCAGAAAGGTAGCCTTATGCAATTGTGAAATGCAGATGGAGGTAGAACTTAACCTAGGAAGGCAGAATAGTATCCTTATGCAATGAAAAGAAAATGAAGATGGAGACAATGCTTAGTCTCGGAAGGCAGAAAAGTAGCCTTATGCAATGCAAGGAAAATGCAAATGGAGACAACGCTTAGTCTTGGAAGGCCGAATAGTAGCCTTATGCAATGCAAGAAAAATGCACATGGAGGTAGAGCTTAACCTCGGAAGGCAGAATAGTAGCCTTATCCAATGCAAGGAAAATGCAGATGGAGGTAGATCTTAATCTCGGAAGGCAGAATAATAGCCTTATGCAATGCAAGAAATAAAGGTGAAGAGTAACGAAATCTCTTAGATGATAGATAATAGCTAATAGTTGATTGTGTCATGGTGGCTATTGGCGATGTCGCGTACGAATAGTAATTGCAAATAGGTGAGGATTCCGCGAGTCGCATTCTTGAAAAGTTTGAGTGTGTAATCCTATCTGATGATTAGATGCCTTAGGGGCCTGCATCTAAAGAAAAAATTGAGAGTTTTGTAAAAGGGGGGAAGGTTAGTTCGTTCTCCTGTGGACTTTGCTTGTTCTGCTCGACTCTTGATTTCATTGGGGGTAGCGTCGCTAAACATAGCAGTTTTGACAGTAGCCATACATGATTTTCTAAAGATGTAAATACATAATTTTAAAGATAATTTTCTTTTAGATGAACCAACTACTGCGACGCGGTTGAAGACATTGCGACCCTTTTTGCTCCAGAATTTTGAGCGTCCTACTCAAAATTTCTCCCTTGTTTACTGGGCTGGTGCTTCTGACAGCTGCGTACGATGAATGGCTGAAAGTTGACTTTGGAATATTGAGGGTCCTCCTTAAAATTCTGCTCTAGTTTCCAATATCGGGGAAATAAAAGTTTTATTCAATTGTGGGGAAACCATAGGGCTGCCTACGTATCCCCTCTTAAAAGAGAATCAGGTTAGGCGTAATTCAAATTACATTATAAAGAATCGTAATGATTACACATAATAATGTTTGACTGCGTCTAAATTAATTGTCTTTGGCCTGACTTCTCCATCCACTTCAGCGAGTATGAGAGCTCCTCATGTTAGGACCTTGTGAACCATGTATGGGCCTTGCCAGTTAGGAAAGAACTTTCCTTTGGCCTCATCCTGATACGTGAAAATTTTCTTCAACACCAGCTGCCCCGGTGTGAATTGTCTTGTCTTGACTCTTTTGTTAAAGGCTCTAGACATCATGTTCTGATACAATTAACCATGGTAAACTGCATTCATTCTTTTCTCATCTATGAGGCCTAACTGCTCATAGCGGCTTTTTACCCATTCTGCATCTTCAAGTTCCCCTTCATGTATAATTCTCAGGGAGGGAATCTCTATCTCGGCTGGGATGATTGCTTTTGTACCATAAACCAACATATAGGGGGTTGACCCGATTGACGTGCGAACTGTGGTACAGTATCCCAATAGAGTGAATGCTAGCTTCTCATGCACTGCTTATGCCTTTCTATCATTTTACTCAATATCTTCTTGATATTCTTATTGGTCGCTTCTACAACTCTATTCATCTAAGATCTATAAGCTGTAGAGTTCTTGTGTTTAATCTTGAATGTTTCACACATTGCTTTCATCAGGTTATTGTTGAGATTGGAACCATTGTTAGCAATGATTGATTTGGGGATTCTGAACCGACAAACAATACGATCGCAGACAAAATCTGCCACAACTTTCTTAGTCACTGCTATGTATGACGCTGCTTCAACCCATTTGGTGAAATAATCAATTGACAATAGAATGAAACTATACCCGTTTGATGCGATAGAATCGATTGATCCAATGAAATCCATTCCCCAAGCGACAAATGGCCACGACAATCTTGTGCAGTAAGCTTATTTGGAGGCACTTTTATTATATCTACATGTATCTAACAGCGATTGCATTTTTGTAGGTACTGGATGCAGTCTGTTTCTATAGTCATCCAAAAATAACCTTCCCGGAGTATTTTATTGGCTAAGACAAAACCATTCATATGTGGACAACATTTCCCTACATGAACCTCTTATCATAATTTGGATGCTTCCTTTGCTTTGTTACACCTTAGTAATCTCAAATCGGGAGTCCTCCTATACAAGATTCCTCCACTGTGAAAGAAGTTGTCAGATAACCTCCAAAGTGTGTGTTTCTGAGTAGCATTTGCAAGTTGTGGATATCCTCCTGTAGTCAAATATTCCTTGATATTATGAAACTAGGGTATTCCGTCCGCTTCTTCCTCGACATGTGCACAATAATCTAGCTGAATGTGAATCTTCACCGGGATGGGATCAATGAAGTTCCTTATCTGGATGCTAACTCATAGGTGATAAGGTGGCCAACGCGTCGGCGAATTCATTCTAGACTCTAGGTACATACTGGAATTCTGTCTTTGTAAACATCTTCCTCAACTCCTGTACATGATGCAGATACATGAGTATCTTGGAGTTCTTGGTCTCCCATTTTTCTTACACCTGCCGTATGAGAAAGTATAAATCCCCAATTACTAGTAACTCCTGAATTTTCATGTCGATGGATAACTTGAGCCCTAAGATGCAGGCTTCATATTCGGCCATGTTGTTGGTGCACCAGAACCTAAGCTTTGAGAACACCAGATAATACTGACTTGTTTTTGACACCAGGACTGCTCTTATACCAATTCCTTTGAAGTTTGCTGCTCCATTGAAGAACATTCTCCAACCATCATAGGATTCTGCAATATCCTCTCCTATGAAAGATACCTCTTTATCAAGAAAATGCATCTTCATAGGCTCGTATTCTCTGTTTACAGGATTCTCGGTGAGGTGATCTACCAAGGCATATCCTTTGATTGCATTTTGAGATACGTAAACAATGTCGAACTTGCATAGGAAGATATTCCACTTGGGTAGCTTGCCGGTGGGTATCGACTTCTGAAAAATGTACTTTAGTGGTTCCATTCTTGATACGTGGTAGGTGTTATAGGTCCAATAATAATTCCTCAACTTTTGAGATACCCAAGTCAGAGCATAACATGTGCGTTCTAATAGAGAGTATCATGCCTCGTGTGGAGTGAACTTCTTGCTGAGGTAATATATGACTTTCTCCTTTCTCCCCGTTTCGTCATGTTGTCCCATAACACAGTCGAATAATCCATCCAATACCATAAGGTAGAGCAATAGGGTAGCTACCTGGTTCGGGCGGAACCAAAACTGGCGGCGTTGACAGGTACTTGATTATGTCAAAAGCTTTTTGACAATCAATTGTCCATTTCGTAGCGGCATCCTTCTTCAACATCTTAATGATAGGTTCTCAAATGACAGTGAACTGAGCTATAAAATGGCTAATGTAGTTGAGCCTTGCAAGGAAGCTCATTACGTCCTTATTCTTTGGCGGTTGCAATTTTTGAATGGCCTTAACTTTTGATGGTTCTAGCTCTATTCCTCAATGACTCACAATGAACCCCAGTAGTTTTTCGGCAGGAACCCCCAATGCACACTTGGCAGGATTCAACTTTAGATTGTACCTTCTTAGTTTGTTAAAAAACTTCCTTAGATCCTCCATGTGGTCAGGAGCTTACTTGGATTTGATGATGACATCATCTACGTGTACTTCAATCTCTTTATGTATCATGTCATAAAAAATAGTAGTCATGGCCCTCATATAGGTGGCTCCTGCATTCTTCAGCCCAAACGACATTATTTTGTAGCAATGCATACCCTATGGCGTAATACAAACCATTTTCTTAGCGTCTTCCTCATCCATCCATATATGATGATACCCAGCAAAACAGTCGATTAATGACTGCAATTCATGCTTGGAATAGTTGTCAATTAAAATGTGTATGTTCTGTAGGGGGAAGTCGTCTTTC
This sequence comes from Nicotiana benthamiana, assembly GCA_034376525.1. NCBI lineage: Eukaryota > Viridiplantae > Streptophyta > Magnoliopsida > Solanales > Solanaceae > Nicotiana > Nicotiana benthamiana. The sequence goes on along the minus strand of CM067332.1, from coordinate 106,845,979 downwards.
GGACTAGCTCGGTTGAGATCCCGGTAGTCGACACAGGCCCTAACCTTCCCATCCTTATTTGGCATTTTCACAATGTTGGCTAACCATGTTGGATATTCTACTACCTTGATAACCTTGGCTTTGACTTCCTTGATAACGTCCTCCTTGATTTTCAAACTCATGATAGGTTTGAATTTCCTGGGCTTCTATTTTACTAACGGACATGCTGGATCCCTTGGCAGTTTGTGAGCTACAATAGATGTGCTGAGACCAGTCATATAATCATATGACTAGGCAAATATGTCCTCAAATTCAATTAGAAACTCTGTGTACTCTTCCTTTTCCGATGGTAACATATGAACATTGATGCATATTTCCTTGACATTCTCTGTATCACCCAAGTTGACAACCTTAGTTTCGTCCAAGTTAGAACTAAGCCTATTCTCAAAGTTCTCAACTTCTTTAACAAGATCTTCTGGTATGTCTTCCTCTTCTGAGTCTATATCCATTTGTCGTGTTGCCTCGTCGCAAGTCACAATCGTTGGTTCATCATGACAAGTAATAGTAATGATGTGTAAATAAAAAAAAAGGTAATGAGAGCGAGATTTATAAGAAACTGAAATGATTTGATAATTTTCATAAGTTTTTTGAACATTGGAGCTCTTATTTCAAAATTAAAATGCGGAAAATCAACTAGCAAAAAGTAAAAGGTGATGCATGGTGATTTGTTTAGCTTTGCTACCCCAAAGCCTTTCGGCCGTTGGTGGTTCTAATAGACAAATTATTGAGGCGAGCTCCTTGGCTCACGAATTGTATAGATGGGACTTCCTCCCCTTCCTCCTCGAAAACAACATAGCAGTCCATATTATCATCCATTAAGAAAAGTTCCTCATTGCTGCTAATGCCTCCTCTTCTTCTAATAAAAAAATAACTTCGGCTGGTTGGAAAGTCTGCTCTAGGCGAGGTATTAGATGCTCCAATGGATAGTAAGGACCGCGCCAGGGTGGCAACTATTCTTTGAATTCCTTCCAGGCGTACTCATATTATAAACCAAAAGTTGTATCATGTTTCTTTAGCTTGATCGGCTTGGCGATCCCTTGGAGATTCTTACCAAATCCTTGCCAGGTTCGTATCCACACAAATTCAGTATACTTTCGATCTTGTTATCACACCATTTATCCTTATCCATAGTGTTGACTCGCTCAATGTGATGGTAAGTTTCCCCACCTATCTTTCTCCTTACTCCGATCGCTGGGATGGTTTGGCGACTGTATATGGGATTGCTATCGTCACCATGAATAATTACCTCTTGGTCATTCCATTCAAATTTCACCACTTGGTGTAGGGTTGAGACTACAGCTCCAGCGATGGATCCAGGGTCGTCCCAACAACAGTTTATAGGATGCCAGGATATCTATCACTTGAAAGTCAATGTTGAACCAAGTCGGTCCCATTTGTAGACATATACTGATTTCCCTGATGGCGGACCTTTAGGATCCATCGAAAGCTTTGACATTGATGGCCCCATCTTTGATCTCATATAGGCTCTTGCCTAATGTTCTGAGAGTTAGCAATAGACAAATATTGAGGTTGGACTCTTCGGTCGATCAAAATCCTAGTAATGAAATGATCTTCGTATTGCACAGTGATGTGCAACGCCTTGTTGTGGCTCAACCCTTCAGGTGGTAGCTCATCTTCTTGGAAAGTGATTTTGTGACTCTCCAATACTTGCTATACAATGTTTTCCATTTCTCCTCCAGTTATGTTGCTGGGCACATATGTCTCACTCAGTATCTTCAACAAGGCATTTTTATGCGCATCAGAGCTTTGCAGAAGAGCTAGGATGGAGATCTGTGCCGGTGTTTTATTCAGTTGGTCAATGACTAAGTACTCTATCGCTTGTATCTCCCTCCAAAGATCATCGGGCCCAATTTGAACAGGTCGTCCATAGATATGCTTGCTCGACTCAACTAAATACTCCGGAGTATAAACCCTGCCAGTTCGGGTCATACTCTGTGCTGCAATTGCTTTTCCAGATTTGGTTTTCCCTTTCCTTCTTGCTTCGGCTGTGTAGTCCCAGGGAATGACCTGTGTATGGAACAGTGTTATTACTGACATTACTATAGGAATGGGTACACTCGATTTGGGAGGTAGCACATCAACTTCAAATGGTGCCTTTAGGGACCAAACTCAACCTTAATTGGTCCTAGCACCTTTGCGGGAGATGGCGCTTCAAGATCGAATGGTATGGACATGTTTACTTCAGCATCTTCAGAAGGCTGAAGCTGGACAATGATCGGGTTAAGTGTGACTGTTGGTTTCTTTGGCTTGTCACTTTCAGTATTCAACCCGATTGACCCTTCGGGGTCCCAATAATCTTCTATCTCTATCATGTGAATGCTCCCCCCTTATGGTTAGACAGAGGGTTGTTGCGAACATTAGGAGCAGGATCCTTTGCCACGATGATCTTATTTTCAATCGAAGCCTGAATCTTGTCCTTTAGGGAGAGACACTCCTTGATGGTATGACCCTTCATGCCGGAATAGTATGCATAGGTTTTGTTCGAGTTGACCCATTAGGAAGGATTTTTGGGGTTATGGCAAGGATATGGGTGACGTAACTAGCGCCTTTAAGCCTTTCATACAGCTGGTCGATTAGTTCAGCAATGTTGGTATACTGTTTGGGAGGTCCACGGTCGAAGTTTGGTCGGGGTCTAGGGAAATTTTTTCGAGGTGATTGATAGTGAGCTTGTTGGGTATTGTAGGCTTGGTAGACATGTGCTGGTTGGGAGTGTTTGGGGAAGTAGGCGGATATATGGGAGGTGGAGATGATTGGTGAGTTGGTCGTGGAGCTTGGTAGGAAGATGATGGTGCTTGGTAACTTAGGATAGGTTGATGTGTGCGTGGAGGTAATGGGTAGGTTTGGTATCTGATTGGAGATTTTTTCCACTGTGCAACCATTACGGCAATCACATTCCTTTTCTTGGATGTGCCGCTAGACTGTAGAGCCTTGTTAGTGGCTTGCGATGCTTCAAAGTTAGTGACCATACCACTTTTAATACCTTCGTCGATTCTCTCCCGTAACTTGACGATGTCTCAAAATTTTTGGCACTTCATTAGCATCAGCCTCTCATAATATTGGGGGTCTTGAGCCCGAATGAAAAACCTGTTCATCTATTCTTCTTCTATGGCCAGCATGACCTTAGCAACCACTGACCTCCATGGAGTAGCATACTCGTGGAAAGCTTCTGTAGGTTTCTTCTTCAAATTCTAGATGTAGAATAATTATGGTGCATTCTCGGTATTGAATCTGAACCTGTCCATGAAATTGGACGCCATACCGACCCAATTTGTCCACATCTTGGGGTCTTGGCTAGTGTACCAAGATAGAGCATCCCCTTTTAGGCTTCTCATAAAGAGCTTCATGTGGATCTTTTCATCTTTCCTAACTTTCACTAACTTATCGTAGTGTGTCCTCAAATGGACTCTGGGATCTTCTATGCCACCAAACATTTCAAACTTGGGAGGTTTGTACCCTTCCGGGAGTTCAACATGTAGTTGGATGAAAAGGTCTTCATAATTCATCCCCTCGACACCTTTGTTTCTTCAACACCCTGGACTCGGTTGGTAAGTTTCTTGAGTTTTGCGGCTATGTTCTTTATGAGAGAGTCTTTGCCATCAGACTCAGGTGTGCTTGAAATGGGTTGGATGGTATGTGGCATGGTTTCCACATAAATGGGATTGTTGTGATGGTAGGAATGGTCATTTTTGGATGTTAGTAGTTCAGGGACAAGTAACACGATGTTACTTGAAGTGTGGCATGTGTTGCAGTGGTGATGGGGAGCAGATTGATTTTGTGGTTCGGGATGTTTTGTTGAGGTACGTGGTTTTGAGGGTTGGAGAAGTTGACATCTGGGGTAGTGAGGGAAAATGACAAGCTGGCCAAATTCTAGTCTTGGTCTAGTTCTTCCTAAAATTTCAACAGCTTTTGTTCAAGTTGGGAGGCACTTTCCTTGTAGACCTGTATACACTGGGAGGTCTCTACCCTTTCAGCCGAATTCTTTTCCCAATGTTATTCAAATCTTCCATTTTTCCTTTGTTAGTGTTTGTGAATAGACTTGGAGGAGAAGGAGGTGGAGAGCCCTTGGATTTCGTTGAGTATTATGATGCCAGAGTGTAACGGACTAAACATTGGGGGAAGGGGAATAAAACAAAAAGTAAAAACAAAAGGTAACAAGTTAGTAAGGATTATGAGGAGAAAACATTGCAATATTTAAACACATAGTGCAAGAATAAAAATCGTGTCCTAATTTGGGTGCCTCATTGTGCCCGAGGTAGGCCTAGCGACAAGTTGATTTGGAGAACTTATAATGCTAAATGCCTCATTTTATTGATTAAAAATAAGACAATTCCCAAAATGACACCAAAATTGCAAAAATAAAATGCCACTAATTGCTATTGGCCTTATTACATTTTAAGTGAAAGAATAGACTCCTAACTACTTGGTCCCAGAAGGACATTTCCTAGACTCGACATCTTTAGCTTCGTCGAACACCTTCACCAGCTCATGCAGTCCCAGCATCAAGTAGGTTCTCGCCAAGCATCCTCCTTCATTTCCCTCAGCATTCTGGCAGTTGTCGATCCTTTGGATGAATTTCTTTTCCAATTCCACCAAAGCTCGCTCCAAATACCCTAGTTGTTTGTTGGCACTGATAGCCATATCCTTCTATTCTTCAATAAGATTTTGATGGGCCTCTTGAATTCCCTGGTGCTCGCTTTCGCATTCTCAAATACTTTTGCGCAATTAATTGTACTTAATCTATATTTCAATCCTTTTTTGACTCTATGGCCTCAAAAAAACCCGGGTTATCCTAAAGCACCATGATTGTCTTCAAACCAACTTGGGTAATATGGAGTATAGCCAGCATGGTACCTAACTGGTTCTATGGAATCCTTTCCCAAAATGATTATGCAGTGCAACATGTGTTGAGCTTGACACTTGTATAGGCTATCGCCATCTTGGAAATCGGCCCTAAAGTGACTCATTTTGTCGACCCTTAGTATAACGTGCTTTCTTCCTACCTGTCTCATGACTCGGAGAGGTACATAGGGATAAGTTCCTCTTAGACTAATGAGTATATGAAATGGTGCGTCCCGAGAACGGACGATGAACTCTTCAGTAGGGAACCATTCAAACATCCACTATACATGGTCCTCTTTCGGATTCTTAAACAACTCTACCCACTCCCTAGCGTCTTCTGGTTGAGAAAACATGTTAGGCATATAATTCACCCGTCTTGGCTGATGGAAGGCAATATGATCATCCCAGTCTCTGCATAGAGTCTCTTGCCGATATTCACCCTTTTGGAGGTGCTCCACGAGCAAGAGTTGGAGTAATAAGTTACAACCCTCGAAGTGTTTGGCCCCTTGTTGACAATTCTCCAGGGCTTGGTATATCTCTACAGCGATCATAGATACTATGCTAAAAGGCTACGCGCCAATTCCTTCTATTAAAGTCTTAGTGACCATGGCCAGTCTGGTATGGATCCTAGCCTTCTTTATGGGGAATACTATCATCCCCGAGAAGCAGAATTTGAAGAAAAAGACTCTCCTGTGAATATGTCCCAATGAGGTAAGGGTAAATTTGTCTGGGTAGGTGCGGTAGGACTTGCTATGGCCGTACGTCTCATATAGATAATCGAAAGGGATGTAAGAGTCCTTCAAACAGGACAAGCCTGTGTTTTTCTTCAGTCCCATCATCTTGTGGAAACCCCTACCCTTGCGACTTTTTTGGCATAAGCAAACCAGAGTCTCCCAATGAATACCAGCTAACCCTTCTGTCTCTTCAAGCAAAAGGGTCATCTCGAGATCCCTGAAGCGAAACACCGATCTATCACTGTCCCAGAATAAAGTTCCAGCCTTTGTGATTTTGTTGTCGGGATGAATTTCCAAAAGAGAAGGTAAATTCCCCAAATATTTGCAGACAAGAGTCTGATCGTTGGAGTGAAGGTCTTCCTACCATCTTAGCAACCTTGGGTGAATGTTGGTTACCATGCCGAATCTGGGGACCTCGTGCCTCATTTTCTGCAAAACAAAGTTTTAGACCCCCACCTCGCCGGACTCGACTATTTAAACCAATAATTAGCATAACAACATTTAGTTCTCCAAATAAATGCACAGTACGTGGTAATGCACGTTTTGGGTTCCAAGGAAACCCAGTGGACATTGGACGTGGCTATTTAAAGAGTCATTATGTGGATAACATAACTGACTCGGCTAGGTTTGACAGTGATGCATGCATAATTAAATAGAATGTGGTTTCTATGGGGGTATTAGACTGGTACCCTTGAGCGGACAACTCAAGAGGGAGCGGCACAAAACTATCGACTGCATTGCCGATCGACTGGTATTACTGCAAATATGCATTTACCAAATTTAGGGGTTGATAATATCGGAAGAGCGCAACCAATAATTATAAGCGTTGCTATGGTATTTTGTTTGGAACGAGTGGAATATGATATTAAAGATGCAATTACAAGAATTAAACAAATTGCCATGTATTTGCACGTTCATAAAACAATAATTACCATAATTGCTCATATTTACAATAACATATAACGGTAAAATCCTAAAAGAAATATCCCTAGCAGAGTCGCCATGCTGTCGACGCCCCCTTTTTCTCACGAAATTGGGTTTACGATATTTGGGAGGACAACTCTATTCCCTTTTGGGGATCTGGGTTTTGGAATTTTGAAGAGTCACCACCTAATGATTAAAGTGCATTAGGACACTATAAAGGGTTTAGTTTGAAGAACCAGAGTTCGGGTAAGGGCTAGAAATTATCTCGAGAGAAAGGTGTTAGACACCCCTCAAGATCCACTAGTGTGGTTCCCGGCCATATTATAATTGTGACTTCACATAATCAAATAAGCAATTAAGGGCTCAAATAGAGGGACTTGCATGTAACATTACAGATAAGTTGAAACTTTTGAGGGAAAGTAAAGAAGGTACAAATATCATGAAAATTTTAAAACTTAAAAAAAACGGATAAAAAGCAAGTAAAAGGGAGGGGAGTCTTAGGCTTATGACTAATATGGATCAAATCACTTCAATATACAATAATAACTCCTCCGAAGAGGGGCTACATGAGATATTAGTGCATCGATCATCATCTCCATATTCTACCCTTCCTACCCCGTAAAGGTTATTTAACGTGTGAGTTGGTCACGAATACTTATTGCATGCTATTACCCGTCTCGTTTTATAAGTCCTGGAGGGTATTTAGCACCACTATTCGTACGTGGTAGGGAATAGGATGAACCGTTAAGTTTATAGGCAAAAATGCTAAGCGACATACATAACAAACATGACTGCACATAAGGGAACATACAAGGACACATAGAGGCTCACAGAACTCTCCACAAGTGAAGACATAATTAGCACATCTCAAGCACATTTAAAGTCTCAAAGATAAGAGTTAAAAAAAAGTGGGAGTACTTTAATAAAACAGTAAGTTTCAGTGAAAGCAGAAAGCTTATTTAAGACTAAGTGACTTGAGAATGCTCGATTTTCAAGAATACGACTAGAGACGACAATAAGGTTTAGAAGTACATAGCAGTTTAAGGTTAGTGAAAATATGGATCAAAATCATTAAAAAACACTTTGAAAGTAGAGTAAAGGCATTAAAGGTAAAATAACATGACGAGACGTAGGATAGGTATTAAAAAATACGATTTTGGGTAGAAAGGGTAACCCAGTAGAAAACATAGTAGACCAAATACACAATTTCGAGATTATTTCAAAGTAGGGACGGGAATTTTAGTAAAAATAGAGTGAATTTCAGAGAGTCAAAAAATAAGAATGGGAGCGACAGAATTCTAAATTAAAAGAGGCTACTTAGTCTTAAACTCGTAACAACATGATTAGCATTCCAATTAGGCCTAAAGTTTGCCTAGGCATCGTATACATTGTCTGGTTATCTTAAAGGATAGACATGCATATTTTGATTCTGATTCATAAAGGTAGGCGTAATAAGGCATTTGCAGAAAACGTTTCAAACTACTTAGCCATATTTTAACAAAGTTATTATCTAAACGTTAATTAATTACTGCAACTCGAACGAGTGAGAAGTCCAAAGGGCAGGATATCAAATACACATAATAATTCCTAAAAACATGATTTCTAATATGCCAATGCAGTAATGACAATTTATTTGGCTTGTTGTTAATTATTTGCTGGTTATTAACTGACCGTGGTTACAAGATGGGCATAGTGAAATGCTGAAAGTAAAGAACTTAAAGCAGGATCTCTAATGAATAAGATGCATGACCTACACAGGTTATCTATTGCGCAGAAAAATAGATAAATTCCTATAGGCATGTTTTCTAACCATTATTTATATAAACATGCATATCCCTCCCCCTATATTCACTATTCAACCCCAATAGTTCATTTACAAATTATTACAAATCAATATCATCTTAATTACAGTAAATAAGAACAAAAATAAGAAGCTATTCTATAGGAAGCCTTCAATCAAGCCCAATCTTCCAACCTCAACCCCTTAGAGTTTCACTGCCTTTTCCATGGTCTAGGTGCGGCAAATCTCCCTAAGGCCTATTGGGTCCCCGTCCAATACCAGCACCTAGACATATAAAAGAATGCGGGAAAAGTGCAGTGTGGAATACCAGCCTTTTGTGTAAAAGTTCAGTGAGTACTTAGAGGTACTCAAAGCAATTCTCACACAAAGGGGACGAAACCTATTCTCTAAGAGTAGTGTGAAGTGCATGAAGAAGTATTTTTAAAAGAGTTTTCAAAAAAAAAAAAGGGATTTGTTTTAAAAGAAAACATCAGAAACAATAGCTTATCAGTATAGAACTGCATACAAGGATCATGGAGAAAGTGGAACAGATAGATCACATAATGCTAAAGGAGATACAAAGGTTTAATGAACATGACTACATAGAATCAGGGGGTTCAGAGGAACTAGGAAGTAGTAAAGTTTAGGCATGCTAAGGTCTAAAAATAGGACACATGCATAGCAAGTAAATTTAGGGATAGACAAAGTCATATTACAGAATTAGCATGTAAATCAGTAGATATGGTGAAGTATTAAAGCAAAGAATCAATTACACATTGAGCAGGAGAAGCATAAATAAAAGAAAATAAAAAAGATAATGAACTGAAGCAAAAGTAAACACATTGGTTGGAGACTTGAAGATTAACTAGAACATACTAGTAAAAAAGCAAGAGGAGGATGCAAAGACAAAGTAATAACACCATATTAGCCTTGGTTTTCAGCCGGCTAATATGAATAAGAGCGGAGAACATCAATAGAGCAGAATGAAGAGAATGAGAATACAAAATTGAGAGTATTCAGTGATGTGTGTGTGTATAGAAGACTTCTCTCTGTCTTTTGTGTGAAAGACTTTGGGTATTTATAGTTGAAAGTAGGTGGTAAAAAATAAGGCAAAAAATATCAGAATCAAGAGAATGAGAATGCAGAATTGAGAGTATTCAGTGATGTGTGTGCGCAAAAGACTTCTCTCCATATTTTGTGTGAAAGACTTAGCGTATTTATAGATGAAAGTAGGTGGTAAAAAGTAAGGGAAAAAACCACAGAACTATGTTAATCTAAGAACTCAGAATCAATTAATTAGATAATCAAGGAAGTACACCCATTAATTAAGGGAATCAAAATCAAACCAAAAGATTCAGCACCATATAAGACAAGTAGAAAAATCATTGTAGGATTAAATAAGGAAGAAATCAAGGTTCAGTATTGTATATAGTAGTCTGTTAGGTCCACATTCAGGAAAAATCCAATTAAGGAAAGTCTAATTATGAAAGAGTACCATAGCAAATAAGGTAACAAAAATCAATTTATTTAAACAGACAAGTAGAATTCTAGGGTTTTGATAGAAAGTCTTTCAATTATTAACAAACAAGGAAAATCATAATCAATCATGCGAAGTCATGATTCTACATTCTCATCATATAAATAGAGGTGAATGAACAAGAGTAACAAACAAAATTAGCCATATAGACAGAAGGGAACAAGAGATGAACATACATAATCATCCAGAGATAGTGAACATGGGTTAAGCCTCGTCGGGACCTATTCGAGGCATGGTGACCACGAAACATTAACAAGAATCAAGTAAATAGGTTAACAGACAGAACCAAAGCAAGGAAAATCGAACTAACACACACAATCAAACAAAGAAACATGCTAACACATGGAGACAAGGAAAAGAAAATTAGGGTAACACACATAATAAGCGAAGAAACATGCTAACACAAAATCTTTCATAAGACGCTCGAGAATAAGCAGAACATGGAGGAAAACATGAAAATAGCAATTGGGAGATTCGGAGTGAGTTAGGGATTCAAAAAGGGTAAACCCTAATAGAAGTTGAGAGAACCTATTGAGAGTTCAAAGATCGTGACATATAGGGTGTGATTTTGCCTGAAATAACACCGGAGAACTCATATGTAGCACAACTAGGAGCCCTAGGTCTAAATCACCAGGGCCCATAAACCTCGAAGGTCCTAGATATGTTGAACATAGAGATGAGAGGCCCACCGGAGCCTTGGGTTTGAAGGAAGGTGGCCGGAGATGGCCAGAAACAAACGAGGAGGAGCTTTTAGGGACTGATTTGCATGGTGGAGGCTTTTGGGGTATTAATAATAGAGGGAATCGATGAACTAGGGTTTCATGGCGGCTGATGGTCCAAAGGGGTGAGACTGGAGGTGGCCAGAGACGGTGGAGGCCATCCGAGAAGAAAGAACCCAAACATTCTAGAGATAAGGGAGAGCAAGAGACGAGATAGAGAGAGATAGACTGTCTCGATGAAATGAGGGGTCTGGGGGGGGGGGGGTAATTAGATTTAATTTAGGCAAATAAACTTGGGCCGGTTGATCTTATTTGATCAATGACTTAGATTAAACCGAGGTTGGGCCTGGTAATATTAGAGATTGGGTTGGGTAATATTAATTGGGTAATGGGTCAATTAGAATCTGATAGAGTGTATGGCCAAATTGGCTATAATTGAACTGATAAGGGGTTGTTTGTTAAATAGCCAATTTTCCCTCTTTTATTATTTTATACAGTAGTTAAAAATAATTTTTACCGAACTAAGGTACTGGACTAATTAATAATGTATTAATCTTAAAATATTAAAAAATGGTTTTATAATTGTAATAATGTTGTTATTTGTAAAGTAGGCTATAATTAACAACTATATGCAATTTAGCTTTAAATACTACCAAACAAATAATAATTATTTCCAAACTAGCATTTTTGGTGAGTAAATAATTTTCATTCTCATATTTACTCCAAGATATAATTAAGGTAATTTTTCATATATATATATATATATATATATATATATATATATATATGTATATATATATATATATATACATATATACATATATATATATACATATACATATATATATGTACATATATATACATATACATATACATATATATATATATATATATATATACATATATATATACATATACATATAAATATATATATACATATACATATATATATGTACATATATATATATATATATATATACATATATATATATATATATATATATATATATATATATATATATATATATATATGAAAAATTACCTTAATTATATCTTGGAGTAAATATGAGAATGAAAATTATTTACTCACCAAAAATGCTAGTTTGGAAATAATTATTGAATTTTGTAGTATTAAAATAGACAATAAATTGATTTTAAAATCTTTAAAAATAAAGAAAAAATACCAAAACTCTTGGGCATGCTTATATATGCATGTACATACTATTTTGAGAATATTTTGAGTATAAAAATATGTAAGAAAAAATTGGGTGTCAACAATACCTACAGAATTCAAAATTCTATCCCTATGGATTTTTGCGGAAGCCGAAATTGACGATGATGAGTGGGTCAAAAACCGCCTAGAGCAATTGAGTTCGATTGACGAGAAATGATTAGCAGCGGTGTGTCATGACCAGTTGTACCAATAGAGAATGGCAAGAGCATATTACAAGAAGGTGCCTCCATGGATGTTTGAAGTGGGTCAATTAGTATTGAAACATATCCTCTATCATCAAGCTGAAGCAAAAGGCAAGTTCACCCTAAATTGGTAGGGGCCGTCATTTTGACGAGTGTGTTTTCCAATAATGCCTTGTTTTTAACAGATATAGAAGGAAATTGTGTAGAAATGACTATCAATTATGATGCCGTCAAAAGATATTATGTATGATTTCTTTGATTTAAAGTGTATTATATTGTACTTGGCATGTTTTGAAGATTGGAATGATGAAGGCATTTTATTTTGCTATCTAAACACTTCATATTTTGTTACCCCTTTTGAGCCTTATTTTGAAATACGAGAGCAAAGATAAGTAAAAGAAAAGAATGAAAAGAGAAAGAAAAGAATGAAAAAGAAGAAGAGAAAAGAAAAAGAGAAAAGAAGAAAAGGAAAGGAAAAGAAAAGAAAATCACAACAACAAAGAAATTTCTATGACATGAACTACGTTCTACCTGAATCCTTTTAAGGATACGTAGGCAGCCTCATGGTTCGGTCTCATCAAGTAAAAATCCAAAGTCCCCAAGCAATGAAACTGCGGCAGAAGTTGTGGTTGTTGTAAGAAATCCAACTCCAAAAGTTGTAATTTTGAACCCAATTGAATTGTTTTGAGCCTTTGATACCGTTTCTTTCTAACCCTATCCAAAATCCCACATTACGGTCCAAAGAAAGACCTTCCGATCAGTCTTCGAGAGATGTCAAATCAAGAAAGTAAAGATGATTCATATCAGGGGTAACACTCTGGTCCGAACAAGGAAAATGAAAAATGAGAGACTCTTATTAGTGAAAACCCTTACGGGCACCGTAAGGCGATATAAAGCTGAGGGAAATGAAAATGAGAAAGTCTTGTTAGTGAAAACCTTCACGAGCACCTTAAGGCGACAATGATTTGAGAGATAAAAAAATGAGAGAGATTTTTTGGTGAAAACCATTTGAGGCACCACAGGCCGAACAAGGTCAAGGTTTTGGTAAAGAAATTGGGTTTTAAAGATCTTGGGGCACAAAGTACGACGGCTGAAAGTTGATTAGTTGGAAAGATTAGGTCAATTAATTTGAAATGCATGGCATGATTATCAGCTCCAGCTGCTCCACTCAGATAAGTCTCTTTTCTTTTTCCCTTTCAAACAGTCTTCCAGTTTTGGATTTTTCTTATCCCTAACTCTCAAAAGTCATCGCATTTCATTTATTTTGGGTTTGTTTCTCTAAAGTGTTTCCTATGTCAGTTCCATTTAAGCAATAAGAAATTATTTCAATGATCACTACAGCTTCCAAAGTTGCACAAAGCACAGGGCAGTCAGGGCATTGATACAGCTAGTATGAGGTGAAATGGGATAAAAGGCCAGTGGAGGTCCACCGGTTAAATGGTTTGGTAATTTTGTGGGAGATGCAGAGGTCCAAATAGATGGGTCAGAGATGTAACGCAATGGTTTGGGTATAGAAAATTTCGGTTATCCATGGTCATTGGGATTGAAAGTTAGTCAGAAAGTCAAGCTGATCTTGGCCGATTAGGGGAAGTCAATCAAAACAAAACGCAACAACGGAGAGGCCACCTTCAGCAAGAATGCCACAAACTAACCACTATTTTAGATTGATAACATTTTCTCTATTGTAACAGGGGCATAAAATTTTGTTTGTTTATGAGAAATCCTCCGTAGGGGAAAAGCAAGCAACAAACACGTAGGACACTCCTTGAAAATATGACCTAGTTTAAAATTCAAAACAATCATGAGTAGTATTATCTAGCATAAATGTACCCCAAAGCAATATAAGTTGGTTTCAAAGATTGCATGTTTTAAAAAAAGTATTCAATTAGGAGTTTTCAGGACCCTCATGAATAATGGGACTTAGCTTCATGGCTTACATTAGATTACAAGATTTAGCATAAGCTACGTTGTAGGGTAGTGTAATTCAGCCCTAAAAATTGTCACTTTTAAGATAACACTTGATTTCTTATTTTGAGGACCCTCCTGGATAATGGGGAGTAGTTTAAGACCCTATTGGATAACAAGATTTAGCGAAAGTCACACCTTTAGAAGATATAACTTAGATTTAAAATTGTCGTTTAATTAAGAGTTGTTAGGACCTCCCCTGGAGAATGGGACCTAGCTTTCAAATTCTTGGTAATATTTTGTAATATGATTCAGTTTAACACTCACATATGTGCCATATTACTAAAATGGGGTAGAAAATTTCCTTTGTTTTGTCTATTTTTGTTGAAATCAGGTATCCGCTTGGAGAACAGGGAGAAGCAATTCAAGTTCTTGCAATCAGGCACCCACATGGAGAGTACGAGAATTTAGTTCAAGTTTAGCAGTCAGGTGCCCACCTGGAGAGCACAGGAATACAATTCAATGTTCAACATCAGGCACCAACCTGGAGAGCACGGGAATACTATTCAAGTTCAACATCAGGAGCCCACCTAGAGAGTACAGGAATACAATTCAAGTTCGGTAGTCTGAAGCCCATTTGGAGAGCACGGGAATACAGTTCAAGTTCAGTAGTCAGGTATCCACCTAGAGAAAGGGGAAGCATCTCAAAGTGAAATTTGAGTTCAACAATCAGGCATCCACCTGGAGAAAGGGAAAACATCTCAGATTACAATTCAAGATTGTTAACAAAGGGACTTCACCGGGAGAAGACAAGTCAACAGGGCAACAAGGACCACAAGAGTAAGTTTGAAGATATAGATAGGATTTCCTGTAATGCATAGATCATAGTCTAGTCTAGTTTCTTTTTATTTTGATATAGTGTAATAAGGAGTTCAGTAAGCAGTAGCTACGACAGCAACAACAGTAACATCACAGCTTCATGGTAGTCACAGCTACCAAACTTTCCGAACTACACTAACCTGACTCTTTTATAGCCAAGGATATCTAGGCAACCTCAGAAGCAGTATGCGGTCAAATCTTTCAAAAAAGCTTCCCACGGGGTATTTAAATGGACAAAAATCGCTCGTATCCGCTCACTTTATCTTTGCACGAAAACTCTTCGTGTTTCCGAGCAAAGAGAGGCAGCTATGAGCACATGATTTTTTCCCTATAGGAATTACTCCCACAAATTCAAAACAAAATAATTTTTTCCATTGTTTGCAATTTTGTGGATTCTTGTTATATTTTTATGTCAATTTTTTGCATTTGTCTGTGCATGTTTATTTTGTTTAATCAATAAAAAATACAAAAAATGTGTTGCTTGTGCATTTAGGATTTAACTTTGCATGTTAATAATTAATTAATAATTAAGTTATTTTATAAAAAGAGTAATAACAAAAATAGTTTAATTTGCACTTTATAATTTAAACTTTGATTTTGAGTAGTTTTTCTTTTTATTTATTTTTTAAATCAATTGTGATAATTATCAATAGGTTTAATTAGTGTTTTTAGGCTAATTGGGTTCTTGAAATTAATTTAGAATTTTAACTTAACTTTGGAAAAAAAGAAGGAAAAGAATTTTGGGGAAAATTGATTTTATTTTAAAAAAAAAAGAAAAGAAAACACAAGAAGGAAATGAGAAAAGGCTGTTTTGGGTCAAAGTAATTCGAGGCCCAAACGTTTCCCCTTGTACCGAACAAGACCCTTTTGTCCCAGCCCAGAACCGCTTCATTACCCAATTCCCCACTTCCCAATTCAAACGATCCTATTTGTCAAATTTTGATCTCAGCCGTCGATGTTGTTTGATTAGACGGCTAAGAAGTGGGGACCAATTAGTATAAAATTTTCCTAATCCCCCTCACCCCTTCATCGTCCTAAACTCGTCTCTCAGAGTATCTCCGAAACCCTAGCCCACCGTCCCTTTCTCCACCGCCTTAAGGTGGCAGCGCCCACTCCAATCTCACCTAAATTTACACCAAACAACCACCATAATCCCTTCTTTCTAAATACACACTCCATTCCTTCAAATATCACCATAACTGCTCGAATATCAAATCATTGATTGGAGTGTGAACCCTAAATTTCTAGAACCCAAATTTACGAGTTTTTGTCAAAGATTTGAGGCTGAGATTAACCCTATAAGCGTGTATTCATTTGAAAACACACATTTAGGGTTCATTTCAGGCAAAAATCGAAGGCTAGCTTCATTTTCAAGATTTGGTTCGTTTGGCATAGGTAATTTCCTTTCCCTCCACTTTGATTATTTTAATTTCCGTTCTTTTATTTTCTTCTCATTCTTCTTCTACCTTTTTCTTTCAGTTTCTGATTTTGTTTTCCATTTATTTTCTTTTCTTGTTTTCCTTCACATCGCCCATTTGCATGAAAATTTGGAATATGTTTAAGTATATTCGTTCTAGTGCTAAGGCTAAAAGAGTGGGTTTTCTATTTCCGTGTGGGCCTGAGTCCCTTTTTAATTTTTAAGAAAATGCTATAAGTAATTAACTCAAGCATTTTCTAGGTTAGCTCCTGGTCTTAATTAGGAGACTAAAGGCCCAATAGAGAGTTGAACCGGGTTATCAATTGACCCGACAAATTGGGTCAACTTTACCCATTTGCCTTGCTGGCCCAGGGTATAGTGGTAATTTAGGTAGTCTAGCTAGGGAATCTTGAGTGTAACAGAATTGGGAAGCTTCTAGGAAGTTGGGGTGGGGGGCATTTCTTAGTTTTGTTTTAAACCACGATTTTTTAAGCAAAAGAAAAAATTGGAAAAGGGGCAATAATGCAAAGACTAAATTCTATTGCTGCCCTATTTTCTTGCCTATAAAGGCACATTACCTGGCTCTCAAGTCAGTGATTTTTGAGGAAAACAATTCAGAAAAACAAAAGGACTGAAAGATTGGATAAAAAATTTCAGAAAAGAAAACAGTTGAAAATTTCAGTGAAGTCACTGTTCCATTGAATTCTTTCTGTGGTTTTTGAGGTGTTTATTCTCCAATTTGTGAAACAGTTGTTGGTTCATCAGGGGTTGAAATGGATTGAGATTGGAGTAAGAACTTGGTTTTGAATTTGTTTGGCTTACTGGGTTATTGTTCCATTGAAATCTGGTTGTTGATCTGTTGTTGCTAATGATTACTGAATCCTCATTTTCTTCTTGTTTCCTCTTATTTCACAGGTATTTCATTTGAACTCTGAATAGAATTGATGTTTTTTTCAGAATAATTTGTGAAGATGTGGTTTCCAGTTGAATTGAAGAAAGAGTGCTTTCTCTATTGGCTATAGTAGTCTCTCTATCTTAAGTTTGTTACATTATGTTTCTTACCTCTTCCTAGCCAAGTCCCTCTTTTTATATGTGATCAATTGAGTAAATAATCATTACATTTGTATCTCATGATTATACTTGGATTTGTATTGAAGGTATTTGATTATTTAAAGTATTTAGATGCCATTTGTGTATTAACTTAAGATACTAGGTGTATATTAATTGAAGAATCTATTTTTATCAACTTAACTGTGAATTTGTTTGGTTTTGAGTGTGATTAAGAGCTTCGTGTTTGTTAGTTCAAATTATTTACGTTTGGGTCTAAACTTCTACATATCAAGCATCCAAACTCGCTTATCCATGCTTAGGATTTTTAAGATTTAAAAGGTTGTGAATGGAATTTGAGATTACAATCAAATTGAGATCTTTTTGGTTCAAGGTTTGCATCTGGTTTTCATAGAGTTGTAATGTGTATGGTTTAGTTAAAAATGATGATCAACTTGTATCCAAGGTTTCATTAACTTAATTGGGAATTTTAATGTGTGTGCTGACTTCTGAATATGATCTGTATACGTACCTTGAATGTTAACATGTATTTCAGAGGTGAAAATTGTATGGATGAGGTGTTGTGGCTTTGAATTTGATAACATAGGTGGCTACCAATATGGAAAAAAATGCAGTGAGCTTCTTCTTTCCCGTAGAGCTCTCAATTTGGGCCTCAAGCTAGCTCCAGAATATGAAAAATGAAAGGTGAATTCATCTCATCTAGTT
Source organism: Nicotiana benthamiana (assembly GCA_034376525.1). NCBI lineage: Eukaryota > Viridiplantae > Streptophyta > Magnoliopsida > Solanales > Solanaceae > Nicotiana > Nicotiana benthamiana. Next base: position 106,827,996 of record CM067332.1, on the reverse strand, counting down.
TGGGCCTCTAGATTAATGGCTCAAATTCATGCTATAATCCTGATACTGCTGCAATTTCCTTGGGCCTTATTTAATTGGAAGGTCGTTTAATTAATGGAGGCGAGCCACATTAAATAGTACAAGTAGCCTATGGCTCTTCTACGTTTAGTTTGAATCCCCTTTTAAATTGGAAATTGAGGTGCATCATGCCAAACAAGAATGGCAAACGCGTGACCATCATTTAATTATTTCTTTTGAATCCTTAGAACTCGAAGAGTGCCATTTAGAAAATTTTTCATGACCCTCAAAGAGATAAAAACGTGTAGTTGCTTTAGGCATATTATTTTACTAATATTACCTTTCTAAACTCGGGTGCGCGTTTATGTGACCCAAATTTATATCTCAACATTAGATAAATGTGTTGCAAACTGCAGGTGTATTTATGTAACGTGGTTCAAGACATTTTAAATGGCGGTTCAAATTTTCCTTAAAATGAATATAAGCGGTTATAAAGTTAAAATTGAACCATAGGCTAAATCATGTAGTAAAATCAGATAATAGGCAAACTATACCAGTTGATCGACCGTGCTAGAACAACACTCGAGAATGCCTAACACCTTCTCCCGGGTTAACAGAATTCCTTACTCAGATTTCTATGTTCGCGGACTGTAAAACGGAGCCAATCTTTTCCTCGATTCGAGATTTGAACCGGTGACTTGGGACACCATAAAATTATTCCAAGTGGTGACTCTGAAGTTAATAAATATAATTCTATTTTGATAGTCACTTAAATTTGAAAAAATCCCTTAATACGCCCTTGCGAGGGTATAGTAAAAAAAGAGATGTGACTGTTGCTTACTCAAATCAAATCCTCTTGGGGTCCTAATACACCCTAATCTTTAGGTGGTGACTCTTCAATCCAAACCCATATTCTCAAAAAGGAATGAGTTGTCCTCCCAAATGTCATAAACCTGATTTTGCTTTAGAAAAAGAGGGTGCCACAGCATGGCGGCTCTGCTGGAGACTTCTTTTAGGTTTTTACCATTTTAGATTATTACTGTGACTTTACATTTCTTTATATGCCTTTATTTGTTTAAATTCCTTTCAGAATTTAATTCCTTCTTCAACTGCAAAACTGACTTGTCTCTTTGTTTCTTTCTTTCCTTTACCGTTTTCCTTCATTATTATTTTAAATTATGAAGAACTGTTGTATTTACTGCTTTTATAACGTGCAAATACACGACAACCTGCTTTAATTATTGCATAAGCATGCTTTCATATCATATTCTACTTGTGACAAACAAATTCCGTAGCGACGCTTATAATGAGTGGTTGCACTCTTTCGATATTATTAACCCCTAAATCCGGAAAAGGCATATTTACGGTAAAACCAGTCGATCAACGGTGTAGTCAATGGTTCCGTACCATTCCCCCTTGAGTTGTCCGCTCAAGGGTACTGGTGTAAAACCCCATAGAAACCTTACTCTATTTAATTATGCATGCATCATGGTCACACTTAGTCGAGTCAGTTATGTTGTCTGCATAATGACTCTTTACAATATCCTTGTCCAAAGTCCACTGGGATTCCCTAAAACCCAAACGGACACTACCACATTCTGTGCATTTATTTGGAGAAACAAGTGTTTTATGCCAATTATTGATATTTAATAGTTGAGCCCGGTGGGGGTAAGGGCCTAACCTTTTTTGTCTTGCAGAAATATGAGGCACGGGGTCCCCAAATTCAGCATGGTCACCAACATCCAGCCAAAATTTCTAAGCTGGTGGGAGGATCTTCATTCCAGTGATCAGACTCTTGCCCGGAAATACTTAGGAAACCTACCTTCCTTCCTGGAAATCCAACCCAACAACAAAATCATAGAAGTTGCTACTCTGTACTGGGATTGTGATAGGTCTATGTTCTACTTTGGGGAAATTGAGATGACACCCTGCTAGAAGAAATAGGAGGATTGGCTTATATACCATGGGAGACTCTGGGATTATTAATGCCAAAAAACCGCAATGGTAGAGGTTTCCTCAGAATGATGGGTACAAAGAAGAATCCGGATTTGATATGCCTGAAAGAGTTGTATATTCCGTTTGACTATTTGTACGGGAGGTACGATCACAATAAATCCTACCATACTTATCCTAATGAGTTCGCCCTCACATCATTAGGGCATATTCAACGAAGGGCCTTTGTCTTCATGTTTTGCTTCCTGTGGATGATAGTGTTTCCAATGAAGAAACCAAGTATCCGCACCAAGCTAGCTATGGTAAACAAGACATTAATGGAGGGAATTGGGGGCAAACATTCAGCATAGTGCACATGATGATTGCAGAGCTATACCGAGCCTTGGAGAAGTGTTAACAAGGAGCCAAACACTTCGAGAGCTGCAATTTGCTACTCCAGCTCTGGCTCATGGAGCATCTCCAAAATGTTCAATGTAGGCAAGAGATTCAGCTAAGGGATTGGGATGATCATATAGACTTCTATCACCCAAGGAGAACAAACAACATGCTCAATATGTTTCCCCAGCCAAAGGACGCCAAGGGGTAGTTAGAGTTGTTCAAAAATCTAGCTGAAGATCAAGTACAATAGATGTTCGAGTGTTCCCCTATTCAGAAATTCATCGCCCGATCCAGGGGGATGCACCATTTCTGATACTTACCGGTTTGAGAGGAACCTACCTTTATGTCCCTCTCCGAGTTATGAGACAGGCTGATAGGAAGCAGGCTATACCATGGGTCGACAAGATGAGTCACTTTTGGGACGAATTTCAGGATGATGATAGTCCTTACAAGTGCCAAGCTCAGAATATGTGGCATTGCAAAATCGTCATGGGAAGGGATACCATTGAGCCAGAAAGATACCATACTTGTTGTACTCCATACTATTCAGGCTGACAGGAGGATAATGAGAACAATCTGGGTCAGCTCGGGTTTGTTCAAGGTCACGGGATCATAGATAAAAAAACCGAGGCGCAGGTCAAGTACAATCAACTATGCAAAAGGATCTGGCAATGCGAAAATGAGCACTAAGAGATACAGGAAACCAATCAAAAACTAATTGACGAGTCGAAGGATATGACTGTCAGCGCCAACAAGCGACTGGGATATTTGGAACGAGGTATATAAAATTAGAAAAGAAATTTCAGAAGAGGGTAGAAGACTGCCGGAATACCGGAGGAAATGAAGGCGTACATCTGGCCAGAGCCTACATGATGCTGGAACTATGCAAGTTATGGAAGCTGTTCGATGGCGTCAAGGACCCCGAATATGGGGAAGGTCCTTCTGGGACCAAATAGATTTGAATTTCATGTCTATTTCACAAAATATAATAAGGCCACCGACCACTAGTGACATTTTATTTCCTGTTATTTAGTGTCGTTTTGAGACTCGTCCACTTTTTATCAATAAAATGAGCCATTTAGCATTCCAATTTCTCCAAATCTATTTTGTCGCTAGGCCTACCTTGGGCACAAAGAGGTCCCCCAAATTAGGAAACGATTTACATTCTTCCACTGTGTGTTTAAATATCGGAACATTTTCTTATAATCTGCACTAACTTGTTACCTTTTGTTTTTTACTTTTTGTTTTATTCCTCTCCCCGAGATTAGTTCGTGCGCCCTGGCATCATCATCTCATCTCACGAGATCAGAGGCCCTTCATCCACTCCTGCTCATTGCCAGTCAGAAACAAGAACACGAGGAAGATGGAGGATCGAAACAACGCCAGATAGGAGAATTCAACCGAATGAGTAGAAAGCACTCATGCCTATGTTATTCAGGTTCACAAAGAAAATGCTTCACAATTCAAACAAAAGCTGTTGAAATTCCAAGAAGAACTTGACCTGGTTCAGAATCTGGCAAATTTTTCATTTTCCCTTGTCGCACCTCCTTTTTCCTACACCCAAGAAAGGGATATAAAGGAGTTTTTTCCAAATTAAGTGACAATCAAAACGAGATTATTTATTAAAATTAGAGTCGCCACTTGTGATAATTTTTGGTGTCCCAAGTCACCGGTTCAAATCCCGAATTGAGGAGATATTGACTCTGTTTATAGTCCACGAACACAGAAATCTCATTAAGGAATTCTATTAACCTGAGAGGAAGTGTTAGGCATTCCCATGTTCCGTGGTTTTAGCATGGTTGCTCAACTGTTATTATTGGCCTATTTATTTGATTGTAAAATACCTTTGAAACTTATGTGCACTTTAACTTTTAAACTACTTTTAATATTTTAGGAAAATTCAAGGTTATTTAAAACACCTCGAAAGCCAATGTACGTGAAATGCATCCGTGATTCACGACACGTTTTATTTAACCTTGTTGAAAATTAGAACCGGCCTACGAATCACAACTTATTCAATTGATCGCGCCTACATTCAACAGTTGAGTAAAAGGGTCTAGTGATTCCGAATGAAATTTAAGCAGTTCATTTTTGTAATATCGCCAACTCGAAACCAAAACAATTATTAGCACTAAATAACCATCACATAATAATGCTTGAATCAATTTTACCGAATAAAATTACCATAACAGATGAATTCTTTCTAGTCACTAATCACAGCAGAATATAATATTACTGATAGCGTCGTCTCAATTTGTTGGCATTCAAAACTTTGTGTAGAAAGGGAGCAACAAGGTGAGGATTAGTTATATTAGGGAATTCCACCTTCCACCCATGCCAACTCCACTCTAATTTATTAGTTATTCACATGCTATCTGAATGGTACAGATTTGCAGAACAAAATGTGAATTCCACTACTTCCTTATAATAACAAAAGAAATTCGAAACAAAGAAGAAGCTCAAACAAATCAGAAATTAATGCTGCAAATCATCTAAACAAATTAGACAGGCACAAAAAGATAGGAAAATAAGGATCCAAGAAAGAAAATGCAAGGTGGACCTGGAAGGAGAAGAACAGAGATCCAAAATAACATCGTGATAGACAAACAAATCTGCCCCGAATCTCAGACTAACGCAGCTTCGACGAACTCAAAATTCACCGTGGGAACTTGAATCTCGTCGACAAACCCGACCTCAGCTCAAACTCAATCGAAATAAAAAATTGAAACCAAGAACTCGGAATCGCAAAGAGAAAGCAGGAGATATTTCCATTTTGCTTAAGCTCAATCCAATTAACTCTTAAAACATAGAATATTTACATGTATATGTTCTGAAATTTCAGAGGAAAAAAATAAAAACTTTCAGGTCCTAGCCTTCCTTTTAATTTCTGTCTGTTTTGTACCCCTCTTCTTACTCTGCTTGCGTCTGTTCATCTTTATCTGAGTTTTTTGTGCAAATCAGATTGGGGAACGACTGAGTTCCTATGTTTTTTATGTCAGATCCTCTGTTGTTCTTTGGAAAATGAGAGTGGTGATGGCTGCTTTTGGCGATTTGATCAATGGAAGAGTTGGAGTGGCTCACTGGTTTAATTTGGAGAGAATGATAAGGATGGGTATCAAGAAGACGATCGTTCGCGGGTGGGGTTTGTGTGTTGCTGTGTATCTCTAGGTGTTCTTAGGTGTAGGCCCTATTATACACGGAAGAGATTATGGACCTAGGAATTATGAGTTTGGTAATTTTGGGCTAGGTTAAAAAATTAGGACTAAAAATAGGTTGCTCGAGCCCAAATTTAATTCTTTCCCTGTGAACGAGAATAAAAATGCGACATCACTTATTAATTAATCTTACTTATATAAAATACCTATTATGTGAGGTCCCATAAAAATTTTCACTCAAAACATGAAAGCTCGTTGTGCTAAATTATGAATATAGGTTAGGAATATGTAAAATTCTTCGTGGTGGACTTTCTCACCGCGGTTTAGACCATTTTATACTGATATATGCATTTAAAAATCAAGAATTAAAGTTTCCCAGAAAAGTGCAGTTATGAGATCTAGAATGCGGTCGCATACCAGATATGCAGAATGCACATCTGCCGCAGAATAAGTCAATGTTGTGGCCAAATAAAAGTCAACTATTAAGTCAATTATGTGGTTGCACAATCAACATGCGGGCTGCATAGTTGTCGTATAATTTCCTTGGGATTTTGTGAAGGTTAGTTCTGCAGTGCACTTTGCGACCGCAGAACGTGAATGCAGACTGCATCTCTGTTGCAAACTCAACCAGTGTGTCCAATTTTTGGGGAAGAATCTTGCAGTCCATTATGCGAACTGCATGTCGACTTTGCGATCGCAAATGCGATCGCAGATCAGACTCGGGGCTCTAATTTTTCAAAATTTTAAACCGACCCCCTATCGATATATTCGGTGTTATAGATCATTTTGAGTATAGGGCGAGAGAGGGTCTTAGAGAAGGAAAGTATTTTCCATTAAATTTCTCCGTGAAACCTTACTAAATCATTGAAGATAATCAAGTGAGGAACCTAAATCTTAATCCCCAGAGGTAAGACTTCATCCCATCAATCTTATTTTTATACTCAGCTATAAGGGGTCATTAGTGTGGTAATTCATGGGTATAAGAATGGATTTCTTGCATGCATATCAAACCTTAGGGTATTGGGAGGTAGTAAACTAAAAAGAAAGCAAATGGGGTATATAAACTCACCGCAGTTTGGACCCTTTTGTACTGAGCTATGCATTTAAAAATCAAGAATTAAAGTTTCCCAGAAAAGTGCAGTTATGGGGTCCACAATGTGATCGCATACCAGGTAGTTTGAAAGAGGAGTACATAAGCTGAAGCACCAAATGACCAAAATGCACAAGGCATGGATAAAAGGGCATCCTCCACCATCATACCTCGCCAACATTGCTTTCATCCCACCATTGGCTCAATCTCAATAGCCCCCATTGTTGATGTATCCCCACAGCACGAACCAAGATTTACCCCTTATAACCAGTATCATGGCACTATTTCCCAGACCATCCAAGCTCCACCAGCCAAAGGACCACATACCCTGCTCTTCCAGCTACCCCTATCTTCGTAGCACCTCCACTAGCCGAAGATAACCGGTACTATGTCCCAGGACAATAGTAGGTGGTACACCTAGGATGATTTGGCAAAAGCTTTCGCTTGGGATTTGCAGTACAACGTAGAGATTTTACCAAATTTCCTATCCTTGACTAAGATAGAGAAAATTCCCAGTGAGAGTTTTAGGAAGTATGGTTTTCGATAGAGAGAGCAGCGGCACGAGTCAATCCTCCAATGGAGGAAGATGAAATGGTGGAGTATTTTCTTTTGGCCTTGGGAGCCTACTTACTTTGGTCATGTGATCTCGGCCATAGGTATGTCTTTCAATGAAGTGGTAAAGATGGGAGGAATGGTAGAGGAAGGACTCAAATCGAGCAAAATCATAAGTTACTATGCCATAAAAGCAACTGCAACAAGCAGTCCATAATGGTAGTAGGGGCGTAATAGGGAAAAAGAAGAAAGAAGATGTTGCTATGGTCGCCTCAGGATCGTGGCATGGACCAAGGGGCTCACCTCACCATTACAACCAGCCTCGGGCCCTAGCCTCATACTTGTACCCAAACTCCGTATAATCTACCCCAACACTACTTCCTACCACCAGAACCCCAGTATTCAGTAAGGCCATCCCAATACCATGTCCATCACACACAATCATATGCTCAACCCCCTCCTTGACCACAATGGCATGCTCTAGCTCTACAAAACCCTTAACCAAGTCCACAAATATACCAAAACCCTACTGGTCCCAGCTTTCGACCTAGGCTAGAGTACAAAAAGGAAAGGCATCCGTGGTGTTGATACCGAATTTTCTTCTTACATTATTTTATACTAAAAATATCCTTAAAATAGCATGTACATGCATATATAAGCATGCCCAAGAGTTTTGGTATTTTTCCCTTATCTTTAAGATTTTAAAACTAATTTATTGTCTATTTTAATAGTAGAAAATTCAATAATTATTCCCAAACTAGCATGTTTTGGTGAATATTTTATTTTCATTCTTATATTTACACCAAAATATAAATAAGGTAATTTTTGTATATTTTTACAAATTTATTTTGTAGTTTTAAAGTTAAATTGCATGTAATTGCAAGTTTAGCCTATGTTAAGATTAACTGCATTTTATAATTGTAAAATTAGTTCTAATATTTTAATACAATATTATATGTTATTTGCTGAGTTGGTACTTTTCACTTAATTTCAAAATTATTTTTTATTACTAAAAGGGAAAAACTGGCTATTTAAAGTATAGCCCTAAATAATTTCAATTGCAACCCCATTTACATTTCAATTTTAGCATGAAATTGACCTAATTTCAAGCTTAAAATTGGACCAGCCCAATCCTGTCTAACCCAACCCAATAACCCATTTATCCTACCCGACCCAAGGCTCTTTTAATCAAGACCGTTGATCAATTTTATTAACGGTCATGTTCTCCTCTTTCCTTTTTAATTTACCTAACCCAACCCTAATGCCCCAACTCTCATCTCTCAGACTCTCTTGACCCTTCCCCTAACCCTAGCAGCTTCTCATCATAGTCACCCCAAAACTCGCCGGAATCCATGGCTTCTCAGGCCATGAAAACCCTATACTAACCTCCTAGTGCTCCTACATGGCTGATGCTCGAATGTTCGAGGCCAGACATCAAAGGTCTTCACTCAAACCTTCACCGATTCAAGGTTTCCGGCTATCTACGGCCTTGATCCAGCATATCCAAGGCTTAGGAACCTGACTCTTGAGCTCTCCGACTTGAGATCAGACCTGTTTCCAAGCCTTTCGCATTTCTAGGGTTGCTCCTAAACCGTAAGCCATTCAAGCTTCTTTCATCGTTATTTTTCTAGATCTATATAGTATCTACGCATTTATTTCCATCTAAAGTGTTTTCCCCAAAAGCTTCTTTTCAAAATCGTTTCTCTTGAATTTAAGGGTTTCAATAGATTTTTTTCAGAAAAATATTTCTGATATTTCTTCTTCTTTGCTTTATGTGTGTTCGTTCATACCCTGCTCGTGTGATTTTTTATTACGCTTGTACTGTCTTCTACCTTTTCTTTTTCTACTATGCATGTTACTCCTGTTAATCTTTGCTATGTTCTCTCTACTCTTTTACTATGTGTGTTTACCATTAAGTTATTTGATTATGTCTACTAGACTCTGTTCATGTTCTTACATACTTCATTTACTTGTGTTCACATTTGTATTATCTCCTTCTTCTGAACTTGCTTATGTTTCGATTTTTCTCAAAATATGTTCTTCATGATTCTTCTTCCATTGTCATTCAACATACTATCATATCTGTTTTGTTGAGACTCTGAAGCACATGGCTTACTTTCTCACTTCCACGTTTAATTCAATTTTGAGACCCTAGGATTTGGGGGTTTCCTTTGATGATTTTGATTCCTTGTGTTCGAGTTAAGGCTCCGCTTTGGGACCCTTGATTCTCAGACTCACTATGAGTCTGCAAATTGAACTTGTATCTCTTTGCTTATGATTATGTGTTTTTATGATTCTAAACTCCTCTTTCTTTTGCATAACTCGACAGTCTCTTCTTGATTCACATGTTTGTGTACTTTATATATGAGAACTCTTCTTTCAAGAGGTATTTCCAACTACTAATTGATTCTGAATCCCTTTGATGGTGTTTACTTTGTTGTTCCTGATTTCCCCTAAGTAAACCTTTCTTTACCCTTTTTCTCGACCTGATTCACTCGAGTAAGCATGTAATTTTGGTTTAATTAATTGATTCTTTTTTTTTAAACCGTGTACTATTGGTTTGCTTCCTTAAATAGCTTCTATGCACTTAGCCTTTATTATACTGCTGGGAAAGTATTCTTTCAAAATCCCTTCCCTTAATTGTTTTACATGTTTGAATTTGAATTCCTTAATTAAAGGGAGTCTTAGATGATTGATTGAAAATCAGACTTCAACTATTTTCTTACCTTATTTTTCATGACTTTCACACTATAAATACACAATCTTTTTTCACAAGACACACACTTCGAATTGCATACTCTTACACACACACTCTCGATTATAATACCCTTTTAATTCTGTATTCTCTTCTGAGATCTTTTGTATTGATTTCTTGCAAATTTGGCTTACAAGACTCCTACTTTCATTTATTTATCTTCCTAAAACTGGTTTTTGATTCCAGCCTCACCCCCAATGTGTTTGTTTACAAGCTTTTACATCCATGTCTACTTGGCTGTTTTGTAGAGTTCAACATTTAAAGTCGTATTCTTATGTATTGCTCTCTGTTTCTGCAATGAATCCCTACTCCCTACTCCCTTTATGTGTTGAGCTATAGTTTAAGATATGGTAATATACAAGTTATTGTCCATGTATTAAAACCAGATCTTCTGGATCCTAGCCTCTAAATAGTGTAATAGGCTTGTGGGCATGTTAACACTCCCTATTGCTGGGGATGCCCACAGCATGCTCTTGTCTTTTTCAGTTCCGCCATACCCCATTCCCCTATGTGTGTTGAGTTAAGTATAGCCTAGCAACATCCAAATGTTTGTCCAGGGCTGAACCTGACCTTCAATAGGTCCTAACTCTCTAGTTTCAAAGGCTGACAGGTTGGTCAGGGGTGTGCCAGCCACCCAAGGTTCTTGGCATGACCGCCAGCTTTCAATTTCCTCTCTATTGCACTTACACCTACTCCTAGCCTCTAATTTTCGCACCCTCCTATGAGCCTTGCCTTAGGACCTTGAGTTCCCTCTAAACTTGGACATTTGAGAGCTGGCCTTTCCACACTGCACTATAATCTAATTCTGCATTGATATTTGGGGTGTAAGCATTGCCTGGAGTTCTTGAAGCTCCTTGGAACTTTGACACATCCTAGATAAGAGAAAGTCTTTGTAAATCGGATATTTGGAAGTTGCTTTATGTCATAATTCAGACCTGGGGACTGAATTAGGCTCTCCGGGATTGGAATCTTTAATTTATGATGTATTTTATCTTTTCTTATTCATTCTAGTCTGTAATAATCTTGTAACAAACCGCTTGGCCATTAATGAAAAAGAGAGGATCAATCATCCATGCAAAGGGGTAGATACCATGTTCATAAGGAATTACTACTTCTGAAATTCTGCATTTCATGTAGATAACATGTTTATAGGGAATTAGTACTTATGAATTCTGCATTTCATGTAGATACCTTATTCATAGGGAATTGCTACTTCTAAAATTCTACATTTCATATAGATACCATGTTCATAGGGAATCACTACTTCTGAAATTCTGCATTTCATATAGATACCATATTCATAGGAAATCACTACTTCTGAAATTATGCATTTCATATAAATACCATGTTCATGGGGAATTACTACATCTGAAATACTGCATCTCATATAGATATCATGGCTGTAGGTTTTTCTGCACTTCATATGGATATCATGTCTATAAGTCATCTCGGAAATTCTGCATAAAGATGACATGCCTATAGGAGTTCCACATTTTTGCATATGCATCTGTCACTAGGCAAACCTGTGATAGGATTTGAATAAGCAATTGCATATAGATGACTTGCCTATATGATTTCTGCATGATAATAGCACTTAAAATCAGTGACACCTTGAAAGTATGCCTATAGGAGCTATCTACCAAACCTGAATCATCAAGTCTAAAAGAATCAGTAGCTATAACGTACCTGCAATCCACAATTCTTTTCAGCAATCAGTTTACTTCTTTTTGAACTAATAGACATCATGCCTATAGGTTCTGTTTAACACCTACGTAAGCTTTAGGGTAAAAACTATAACTGCATCAGTTTTGATAACAACCAATAGACATGCCTAATTCCGACTTCGCATATGAAGATATATTATAAATCATCCTGCCTTAATGCTTAAGTTTTAATAGACCATAACTAGTATGTGTAAGACATGCTAAACTATATGGTTTCCTTTGATTCAAGGAGGTTTATTTGAGTCGTATATGTGAGCATATGATTTTTGCCTGGTCGAAACAAGCTCCTACAGGACTCTTAAAGTTTGGGATTTTTCCTTTAAAATATTAGGATTTTAATTTTTAGAATTTAAATGCATGCGCATGTTCTTTAAATCATGTTTAGGATTAATTAGGATTTAATTGTTAAATAAACTTGTTTTACAAATTAAAATACCAAAAAATATATAGATGTATTTTCAGCATTTGAAATTATGTTTGTTTAATTTTGACTTGGTTTAGTTTTATTTGTGATTTGTGGTTTTTAAATAAAATCATTAATGAATTTAAATTAAAAGGAAAAGACAAAAATAATATATGTATATATGTATACAGCCACTCAGGCTTGCCACAATTGGGCCAGACCTGAGTGGCCCAAACCTGCATCTCCTTAAGAAATACACAACCCAGCCCAAATGACTAGCCTGGGTCCAGTCCACACCCAACAAACCAAACGACACCGTTTCAAATAGATAGGAATCATCACAGTCGTCAATCCCATCTCATCCAATGGCCACGGAACTCCCCCCATTTTTGTATACGTATGCCAAAACATCTCTAATACACATCAGAGACCAAACACTCCCATCCTCGTACCATCTTCTACGACTATAACACCTCCCCTGACCACCATTGACCGTCCATTGACCACCGGCCTACCACCCTACTGCCGCTACTGGAAATCGCCTCACGGTAGCGGCCAACAACCAAACTGCCCCAGATTTACAGCACTCAACCGTCATGACCTCCCCTAGCCGTCCCATGATCAGTTTCCGTCGAATAAGCCTCTTACGTATCGAATATCCAAAAACAGGGTCGTCAGAACCACCGTCTCCGGCGACCCTGTTCCAAACCCTTCCACCATTACACCCTAGAACCATTAGGACACCCCCTTCACCGTCCTGTATCCCACTCATTTCAAATCTCCCTCCATCATCTCGAATATTCTCTGAAAGGTTGCCGGAAACCCTATCTCCGGCGACCTTGTTCCAAAGACTTCCAAATTTACACCCCTAAGGCACCTCAATCTCCCATTTCCAACCATGTATAATACCCCTCTCAAATCTATCTGAAACCCGTCGAATATCAATTCAAAGGTTAACCCTAAATCTCAAAACCCGTCGGTAATGCGTCAAACTTTTCCTAGTCAATCCTTCGTCCTTCTTGTCACCAACCATACCACCCTTGACTCCCAAACACACTCAACCACCAAAGAAATCCAAATGTGAGACCTTACTGAGGTCTCAGAACCTTGAAAACCCTCCCCTGAGCTCTTAAATGGATTATACATCGTCCTAGGAGGTTCAGAACCCTTATGGAAAAGGTTACGAGTTGATTGAAATGGTTTATATTGGACATGAAAAAGAAGCTAAGTACCTCGCCTTTTTTGTATATAGTTTACCTAATTATTTGTTTTCTTCTGTATTTATTTGCTTAAGTGATTCATCTTCTTTGTATTTCTATTAGCCCTTAGTTATTAGCTCTTAGATGCTTTCTTTTAAATTCTTATTTGTACATAGTCTCTCCTGAAGTAGGTTTAAGTGGTCATGTGCTTTTCTTTGTTACTAATATGAAATTCTTTCATCTCTTGAGTAATATTGATATCTTGCTAGTATTAGTTCCCTGATTTTGGAAAGACTAATTTTGTTTATTCTTGTCTAATATCATTTTAAGGCTTGATTGACCTCCGTCTTCTGATTTTTATTTGTTGATTTATGGTATGTTTGGTTGATTCATGTTCCTAAGGGTTTGATGTCTAGTTTAGGCTAATTGATGGGATAGACCTTTAATTGCAAGGGTTAGATTTTGTTCTTCCAATTTGATGCATAAGCTTAATGTTCATTTTTGTTGTGTGCTTCTTGTTCTTAAGTATCTCTAAGTATCCTTCATTGAGCCTTCTCTGTAAACCAAGTGTTGATATATGCCTTTTTCTGGCTATTTTGACCTTTTCTCTGACAATCTAGAATAATGTTTGTGCATTGAAAGTCTACATTAAGGGATTGGTTTTTAATACTTGGTAGTTTTGGTTGATTTTAAACCCTGTTAACTCTGTTATTCTAAGATTAAAATGTGACCTAAATTTGATTGGCCAGGGTCAACTGCAACTAAATCAGGGTCAAGGAACTAACTAAGGTCAAATTTCAGGGGGGGGGGGTAATTTAGGAAAGGAGGTGACAGTATAAGAGGGATTTGAACCTTTAGAAAATCTGATAGGAATCCCTTAGAAACTTCTGGCAAGGACTAAAACATAATTCTTGCCTAAAACTTGAGGCACAAGTCATAAGTTGAAGGATCATTTAGAAAAAATTCAATTTGAGTTAAGGACTAAAAGAAAAACAAGGCAAAATCTGATGCCCTAAAAGCTTGACTATAAAATGAACCATCTGGGCATTGTCAAAGGGATCCGGAACATTCTCTTTGAATACTAGAGCTGAAATACTAATTCCTATATCTGAAAAATACCACTAGTGCTGTTTGAATAATTTTCTGAAGATTTAATTTTCTAAAAAAAACTCTGCTGAAGTCCTGGAGGCACTGTGTATTTGGCGGTTGATTGGTTTGCTTGTTCCTTACGTTTACTCATAGGCCGGTTTTTCTGCTGAATTATAGGTAATTTCTGATGTCCATTGATGTATTTGAAGCTCAAGTACAAAGTATTCATGAAAAATGTGAAAATCTGAGTTCCTTATATCGTTCTAAACCCTTTCCCTGTTTTCCCTTATTCAGTTTGGATATAGCTTTGTTGATAAGATAGTTATTATGCTATAATTAAACTTTTGGACTGATTCATTTTGTAATAATTGGACTTTAGAGTCTGTTTTATTGTAATAATAAGGACATTCGAACTATTCTCCCAAGCCTGAGTAGCTGATTGTATAGTTAACTAAGTAATGTTAGTTGTTCAGATGTATATTTCATGCTTTCTTTGAAAATGAGGAGTCCAGAAAATGATAGTTTAGTAAGTATTTAAAATCCCAACAATATGTATCATGTTAACTAATATAAGTTTCAATAGGTTAGCAATGTTTTGTTTCAGCTTTATAAGCTGTAAATCAAAGTCATAATCGAATTTGGAAGAATTGGATTCATATACTCTGACTGACGAGTATATGAATCATTTGATTCAGACCTGATGTTAAAGTTTAACATATAAAAACGATTAATAATATTTTCTTTGTGAGCATGTAGATATCTCATTTTTGTATATAATTTCGAACAAAATCGGTTATTTACATTTGGGCTATTTCGTTCAAATCAGTACTGGGCTCATTTGAGAGGCCCAGTATACACCAGGAAATTATAATATCACGTGCTTGTGAAATGAAGGAATCAAAGGTTTGGGCCAGCAATGGACGACGCCCAACCGCTGTTAGTCACAGCGAATACAGCGTGTCTTGGGTTGGCCTAGACTTGAGTCAATGCAACGATTAGCCATGAATGAGGCTAAGTGCAAGTATTACTTCTCCAAAATACACAATCCATGCGTAAATTGATTAGTGCATTTAAGCACTCGCAATAGTAGAAAATTTAGCATGGATTTGGATGTCCTTATAAAAAATAAAATGAGCCACGTTAATTCAAGCAAATACTATGCGATGGCTCCTTAATTCAATAAAACACAAAGAAAAATAGGAAGTGACGTTTAGCAAATTTCACGGCCTTCCCATAAATTTCAAAGGTGTAGTTGCTATAGGCGCGCATGATTATTAAAAAATATCTTCCTAAATTCGGGTGCACATTTATGTGACCCAAATCCTACTCTCAATGAAACTAAAATACGTCTAGAATTGCGGCTGCATTTATGCGACGCAATTCGCGACGTATTTTAACAACATTGCAAATTTTCCCAAAAGACGTTAAAAGCGGTTAATAATCTAAATTGCGGGTTAACAGGTATAGAAAATACAATTTCAGCCACTTAGAATTAGTTTACACAACCGTGCTAGAACCACGGGATTCAGGAATGCCTAACACCTTCCCTCGGGTCAACAGAATTCCGTACCCAAGAATTTCTGGTTCCCAGACTCCAATTGGGTAGTCGAAATTTTCTCGAATTGGGATTTTCAATAAATCGGTGACTTGGGACACCAAAAATCCAAATCTATCCCAAGTGACGACTCTTAAATAAATAAATAATCCCATTTCAAATACTGTCACTTTAATTGGAAAAACTCTTATACACGTGTCACCTTTCGGGGTAGCCACGTATAAGCGGTAAAAAGGAGGTGTGACAGCTCTGGCGACTCTGATGGGGATATGGACCCAGAATCTCTGGTTCAATGTTCAAGAATTCGAGCTTGCAATAACTGTTATATTTGGCTTCTTCTGATTTGCTTACCTGTTCTGTGCTAAATGCCACATGTTTTACCGCTTTGATATTATCTGAACTGTATATATAAACTATTACGAAAACCCTTCACTTTTCACCTCCGAGAATGTGCTTACTGGTTAAGAATCCCTAACTGTTTGTGTCTTACCCTGAAATAAGAAAGAGGCCGGACAAGTTACAAAGCCGGGCGATCTCGCAGGTCCCGGATACATAGCCCCCTCCTCGATTTGAGTTGTCCGCTCGAGTACAGAGTCTAGACCCTATACCGAGGTTCTCAACTTAGTATAACAAACATTCATGCCGGATCCCTAGTAGGAACGTTTATTTGCATCATGCATTTTGTTTTAGGGGACTCAACACAAGGGTTGTGTCCGTCTAGGACAGGTGCCCTGAAATAAAAGACCATGCTGATGCATTTTTACGTGCTACTTGCGCATTTATTTGCCTCGGATTCGCATGTTGACCGGCCTGTAAACAAAGGGAATAATCGAGAGAAATAAGTAGTGCTAGGGTAGTCACCTCTTTAAAACCAATGCTCAAATAGTGCCGAAATGCTGCCGGATTTTTCAAATGCACAAAAACAAAAACAAAGGCACCAAATTTTTTATGTTTTTCAACAACGCCCGCAGGTTTTGATAAATTATTGGTCGGGTCCAACCCCTTTTTAAAAATGTGAAGAAATGCTCGAGTTATTTTCTTACTTCAAAATGAGTCGGATGGTGCCATTATTGCGATAATAGCTGAATGACGGTACAGGGGAAGCTGGAAGGCTAATCTTACGCAAATGGCTTCCTCTGAATTTTATTCGTGTTGGTAAGCAAGCACAACCTGAAAAACCTTCTAGCCAAAGTGTTGAAAGGCCGTATTTGCAAAGCCAGACCCTGTTTTTAAAAGTTTCATAAATATCAGTTTTAACATTTTGAGAACTAATAAATGTACAGAATGAGCACGATAATGAACAAAGTTCCTTTGGAGCTGCGGATGTGGTGGAATGACCTTGGAGGAGCCGGACAGAAAAAGGTCAACGCGCACCTGGGGGGCCTCACTAGTTTGCTGAAAATCAACCCTGGTGGGGATATCATAAAGGCCCTAATCACCTTCTGGGACCTGGCCCACAACGTCTTCCACTTCTCAGATTTTGAGTTAACCCCGACGTTGGAGGAAATGACAGGTTATACTGGGACCCACACAATCCCACTGAGACATAAATACTTGATAGCACCCAAAGCCCTCGTGTGCACAAATTTCTGGATGTTCTCAAAATTAGTAGAAAGGTCCACAACCCTGACCTGTCGGCTGGATTTTGCACCCTCCAGTTCATATACCAAAGATATGGCCACATCCGAGGATTCAATAACCCTGTAAAACCTTATCTGTAGCAAGGGCAATCGGATCAAATGGGAGGAGCATCGAAGCTTCGAGTTTATGGTGTCTTTTTTTGGTCTTTTAGTATTCCCTCAAAAAGATGGGAACATCGATATACAAATAGCAGGCGTCGTTAGTACTTTGATGACTCAGGCAGAGAGCACTCTTGCTCCGATGATCCTGTCTTATATCTTCCGAGCCCTTACCATTTGTAAAGCAAGAGGGGATTTCTTTGAAGGCTGTAACTTGTTATTGCAAACCTGGATGATTGAGCATCTATGTCCCAGGCCTCGGTTCATGAATGATGGCATGCCAGCAAAAGGTTGCATAGAAGAAGTTTACAACAAGGTAAATGGGTTTAAATTACCAGAGGGTGTCACAGAGTGGGTGTCACTTCTCAAGGTTATTTCTGCAAATCAAATACAATGGACGTTCAGTTGGCTCTCCGTGGACGAAGTTTTGCATATGCCCGCAATAGAACCGCTTTTTCTCTTGATGGGCCTTAGAAGCATCCAGCCTTACGCCCCACATCGGGTCTTGAGACAACTCGAAAGGTGTCAGATAGTGCCAAAAGACAAAGATCTCAGCATTCGGGTGGTGGAAATTGGGCCTGGTAGTCAGTTCCCCGAAGCAATGGTTTGCAAAATCTGGAATGAATGCCAATACCTAACCACTGACACTAGTGCACAAGATCCAGCCAGAGTTGAAGTGTCTATGGGGTATCTCGCTTGGTATAGGAAAGAAATTGAGCATGAAAGACCATCCAAAAGTCCTCACCTCTAAGAGTTTGTCGGGACGTCACAAGATCAGTGGGATTGGTTAGCAAAAGAACATGAATACCGTGCTACTATATGAAGGCTGGAAAAGAAAATTCAAGAATTGCAATTCGAAAACATCTTGCAAACTACTGCTAGTGAAGGAGAAAAAAGGTATTTGTTAATGAAAACGAGGCCCTAAGAGCCCAAATTCAGAAAATGAAAACAACCATAGAAAACCCTCCAAGGAGTATAAAGGATGAAAAGCTCATAGAGAACATGCGATGAAAAGTAACTGAATACGGTTTTGACTTGAACAAGGCATAGGGTGAATTTTCTAGAGCTCTAAATCAATTAATTAGAAGTGTGGAAGAAAGGGCCCGCATATAGGAGCAGATAAAAGAAGGGAGCGGTAACGAGAGCACTAGTCCAAAACAGAGGGTTATCATAGCTGAGAGCAAAATGGCCAAGCAGACGAAGGATTGCAAAGGTGAGAGGGAGCAGTGCTATGCGGAAATAGCGGGGTTGGAAAGAGACTTGTAGAAACTTCAAAATCTAAATCAGGCAGTCGAGCAGACATTAGAAGCACAGGCCGAACAAATAGGGCGTCTGCTACAGGCAAAAAGGGTTATCAGGGAGAGGGTGCGGGCAATTGCGGACTATGTTACCACTAAATGCATTCACTGCAAAGACATGACAAAGTCAATGTTTTTTGCCGCTGCTATGACCTTTTTTCCGACGAGTAATGGAAGACCTCCACTATCTCCAAGCAAGTTTAGCGCGCAAACCCTCAACAAGGCCGAATGATGCCTCGCAAGCTCCAAAAGCGTTAGATGTGTTAATGTATTCATAGATTTATATTTTTCTAAAAAAGAGACTGTTTGTTGTCCTTCCGAGTCTGTAAGGGTATTAAGTCCCAGTCTAGTACTAGCTTTTTCGTTCTATTAGCCCTTGTAATCAATGTTTATATCTTTATCAAAATTGAAAATCTCAAAATTTTTTTGCTATGTACTTTACCTTTTATTACCATAAACTACGCTCGGCCTGATTCATGATAAGTCATGATATGTAGGCAATCTCTATTGGATTCTACCGTATTCTTCAAAATAAAAGCAAAAAAAAAAAGAAAAAAAAAGAGGAAATAAGAGGGAAGAAACAAAAGGTAATAGAAATAAGTGCCGGGATGACACATGCTACTGTGGCAAGCATATAGAAACCCATTATCTGCATAGGTGCATCATGCTCAACGTGTGATACTGTTTGTCATCTACCTCGAACTAAATATGTCTGCTAGAATTATCAGATGTTTAGAACAGTGGTTGGTTTTGTGGTAAACTGGCTTCGCACAGATACTTCACTCGTTCAAAAGGAAATACAGAGATGTCAACTGAAATGGCTCTATCCACCGTCCCTATTCTAGAAGATAGTACAATCACAGGAGTACCGGCCTCTGAATCTTTAGCGGCCGCAGAGAATAGGATCCTGCGGCTCTGTGTCATGGAAATGTGGGACACATGGACCAACAGGAAGGAACCTCCCAACGGCATCCCTGGATTTCCCGAGTTGTTTCCTCGGTCAGGGAGTACCTCCACTGTTCCTATCAGCCACCCGATCATTCTCCTGGGGCAACCCACTATTTCAACCAATTTTATTGGGGCACCCTCTGAAACCCACCCTCCATTGTTTGCATCCGGGCCAGTTCCCAATATCTTTACAGCCCCTCCTTGTGCAGCTACTACACAGCCTGAAGTACCGAGGCCTGTGTTTGACCCCACAGCCTTTACCTTCCTAACTCCTAATTAGAAAAATGAGCCTCCCCCGCATCCTACATACAACTACCCTCAGCCAACATATGAACTTACTCTTGTACCAGACAAAACTTCCAAAACTCCCGAGCAGGATGAGATCACAAGGAGAATAAAGAGTCTTGAGCAAAGCCTAAAGAATATGCAAAGACTGAGCGGACAGAAAAGTGTATCCTATTCAGACCTGTGAATGTTCCCCCACGTACATCTTCCTTTGGGGTTTAAAATGCCAAAATTCAAGAAATACGATGGCCATGGCGATCCCATCGCCCATTTGAAAAGGTATTGTAATCAGTTACGTGGAGCTGGAGGGAAGGAAGAGCTCTTGATGGCATACTTTGGGGAAAGCCTAATGGGTATTGCATCCGAATGGTACATAGATCAAGACATTACCCGATGGCACATACGGGATGACCTTGCCCGGGACTTTGTATGACATTTCCAGTACAATATCGACATCGCCCTAGATAGGAACTCCCTAGCCAATTTGAAGAAAAAACCTGCTGAAAGCTTCAGAGAGTATGTTATTAAATGGCGAGAGCAAGCATCGAGGGTGAAATCTCCTATGGATGAAATAGAAATGGTCACCGTCTTCCTGTAGGCACAAGAGGCAGACTATTTTCAGAACATGATGTCCGTAATGGGCAAACCATTCGCCGAAGAAATAGAGATTGGAGAGATGGTGGAGAATGGCCTCAAACAGGGAGGATCCTAAGTCAATCTGCCATAAGAGCCACCTCCCAAGACATACAAGGAGGAGCTGGAGGAATCTCAAGGAACAAGAAAAAAGAAGAAGCATCCATGGCAGCTTTCGGGATGAGAAAACAACATACTCACAGGCATGCATTCTCTGAAACAGCGCCTCAACATTACTATCCTCACCGAGACATGCAATATGTCCCTCAACCCTACAAAGTTATGAACGCTCAACAATTTCCGCGACCTCAACAGCAGAATAATAGAAATCAAGCTCTAAGGAATCAACTTCCTCAGAATCATTACAACCCCCGCCCTCAGCAAAACAACTATCATCCCCGGGAGCCACCGCGGAGACAGAACTTCACCCCAATTGGAGAATCCTATGCCAGCCTGTTCCCAAAGCTAGTCCACCTGGGTCTCCTCCAGCCTGTACCCCCAAACAGACGGAATCCTGAATCACCATCTTACCAAAGGGGCATGCATATTGCCTACCACTCTGGGGAAGAGGGGCATGATACTGAAAATTGTTGGACCTTAAAGCGAGTGGTGAAGGACTTGATTGATCAAAAGAAGATAGCTCTAAGAAATGATGAAATAATAAATGTAACCGATAACCCGTTACTGGCTCACAACAATGGGCCGGTCATCGGTATGATCTGCGAGGACAATCTCGATGTCTTTCACAAAGGTACAACGATTTGATAATCGATAGATTTGGTTCATTTTTTCTTCCCTCAATTTGATCCCGCTCTGAAAGCAATCATAGCCATCGCTGAGGTTGATAGAAAGCCAAATGTCACCCTCAAGAAGATGGAAGAAAAGAAAACAAATGAAGCCAAGTGTCCTGAAGCAGAAAAGAAGGCCGAGGTTGAAGCTGAGACAACCCCTCCCAAAGAAACAATACTATACATCCCACGAGGACGCAAAGAAAAGCAGCCCACTTTAAGCCCACCAAAAAGGTTCGATCTGAAAAAAATTATTTACATACCCAAGAAGCCTATGTGGTATGAGGATCGATTAAGCCACCAGTGCTGAATGAGCCCGTGGTTATTAGTCGAGTGCCACAAAATCCCATGACCAACCCTTCAGCTGTCCCTTGGAATTATCAGGAAACCGTTGTCACATATAAGGGCAAAGAAGTCCTCGGGGAAGCCCAAAAGGGATCTCCCACCAAGTAATACCTGGACATGGAAGAGGTGAATGCCGTTACCAAATGGGGATTTCCGCAAAAAGGGTCCAATGAATGCCAAGGAAGCCGAAGCTTTCTTCCAGAAAATGAAAATACTGAAGTACGAAGTGGTAGATCAACTCCGAAAATTCCCCAAGCAGATTTCTCTACTGTCACTCTTGATGAAATCCCCCGAGCATCAGCAAGTGTTGGCGAAAACACTAAATGAAGCTTATGTTCCAGCTAAAACCTCTGTAGAATAGCTAGAGAAAATGACGGAGAGATTCTTCGCTATTAATCAGATATTGTTCATTAAGAATGACTTACCCTCGGTGGGAGTTGCTCACAACACGGCTTTGCATCTCGCTGTCAAATGTGAGGGAATTATGTCAAGAGAGTGATCGTCGACGGAGGTTCTGGAGTAGACAAATGCCTACTATCCACCTTGCAGAGAATGGAGATCGGGACGGGGAGGATTCACCCTAACAACGTATCTGTCCGGGCCTTCGATGGAATAAAAAGGGATACCATCAGTGAAATCGATGTAGTGCTCACTGTTTGTCCAGTCGACTTCGAAGTAACATTTCAGGTGTTGGACATGGACACCTATTACAACTACCTCCTGGGAAGGCCTTTGATTCATGCAGCAGGGACAATGCCTTCAACCATGCACCAAATGCTGAAAGTTGAATATGAAAATCAGAGATTGTAGTTCATGGAGAGGACGAACAATCAATTTACCGGGACCCCTCTGTCCCCTGTCTAGAAGCCAAGGAAGGCAGTGAACACATAGTCTATCAAGCTTTTGAAGTCATCGCAGCTGATCAGCATGAAGAGGGAAAGCCGCTTCCTCAGCCTTTTTTGTCAAATGAATCAATTATTGTTGTAAAGGAAATGATGCGCCAAGGCTTCAATCAAGGCAAGGGACTCGGAAGCTCCCTACAAGGCATAACCGAGCCAGATGCCTTGCCTGCCGCAGAAAAGTTCTTTGGACTGGGATTTCATCCAACCTCAGCAGATATCACATGGGTGAATCGCAGAAAACGCCAAGGATAGGCCTTACCACGACCCATGCCTCACTTGTACAAAACCTTTATGAAACCAAAGTACAGTGAAGAGGAGGAAGAAGAAATCTTTATGGCAGAAGAGATCGATGAGATCTGCGGGGTTATGATAGAGTTGCTCTATCATGTGAACATTGTCCAACCAGGAGAAGGTTTAAGCGCCGTTGATATGCTGTATATGGGGCCAGATGCTAATCTTCAAAATTTGAAGGCCACACCCTTTCCGTTCAGGCGGGAGACCCGATAGTCTCACATTGCTACCTTTTCCCACATCACGAGCTATTTTAGAGTGTAGCTCGGTTGTTTGTTTTCCTTTTGGCACTTTATATCTCAAATTGTAAACCTTGTTTATCTTGCAAGTTCAAATAAATAAAGACAATGTTTTGTCATTCATTTCTCTGCATTTCTCTGATTTTTTGTTTTTCTTTAATGTTAATCTTTTTCAGTCTCAATAATGCGGCTTTAAATGAAATTACATGCTTGCAGACTTCTTTCCACGTCCCAAACTGGTTGCTTGTATGTGAAATAACGAACCATGAACCATAATACAATGAAGAAGAAGCTTTTACGGAAATCACTCAAGAATTGGAACACTTTGAGAACAAACCTAAGTCTAACTTAAATGATACTGAACCGGCAAACCTGGGCGATCTTGATGAAATCAAAGAAACTAAAATAAGCATCCACGTAAATAAAGAGATACGAGATTCATTGGTTCAACTCATTTTTGAATTCAAGGACGTATTTGCGTGGTCCTATGATGACATGCCTGGTCTAAGTATGGATTTGGTGGTTCATAAGTTGCCTACATACCCCGAGTCCCCCCAGTACAACAAAAGCAAAGAAAGTTCAAGCCGGATGTCAGTGATAAAATTAAAGAGGAAATTACGAAATAGTTTGAAACAGGGGTAATCCGGGTAGTGCAATACACCACATGGCAGGCTAATGTGGTCCTGGTGCCAAAGAAGGATGGGAAAACCCGAGTATGTGTGGATTATAGAGATCTGAACATGGCGAGTCCCAAGGATAACTTCCCTCTATCCAACATCCACATCCTTGTCGATAATTGTGCCAGACATGAGATTCAATCCTTTGTAGACTGCTATGCGGGGTATCACCAAGTGCTGATGGATGAGGAAGATGCGGAGAAACTGCCTCCACCACACCTTGGGGAACATATTGGTATAGAGTTATGCCTATTGGATTGAAAAACGTTGGGGCAACCTACATGAGGGCTATGGCCACCATCTTCCACGACATGATGCATAGAGAAATAGAGGTGTACGTGGATGACGTGATTATCAAATCTAAAACTCAGTGAGATCATGTAAAGGATTTGAGGAAATTCTTCGAAAGGTTCCACAAATATAATTTGAAATTGAATCCGTAAAAATGCGCATTTGGAGTTCCTTCAGGAAACTTTTGGGTTTCATCGTCAGTCGGAGAGGCATTGAACTAGATCCAACCAAGATCAAATCCATTAGGGAGCTGCCCCGCCAAGGACCAAAAAGGAAGTGATGAGTCTATTGGGGAGATTAAATTACATCAGCCGGTTCATCACCTAATTGACTTCAACATTTGAGCCTATATTGAAACTGCTGAAGAAGAATGCGGCAAAAGTGGACATTCGAGTGTTAGGAAGCTTTTGATAAAATCAAACAATACTTGTCCAATCCACCAGTTTTAGTTCCGCCAGAACCATGAAGGCCACTGTTTCTCTATCTGACGGTCTTGGAAGGCTCTTTTGGTTGTATTCTCGGGCAGCATGACGCCACGGGAAAGAAAGAGCAGTCCATTTATCATCTGAGAAAAAAGTTTACCGGCTACAAGTCCAAGTACACATTATTATAAAGAACGTGATGCTCCTAGACATGTGTAGCTCAGAAGCTGAGGCATTATTTTCAAGCTCATACCATGTACCTCATAACCAGGCAGGATCCATTAAGGTACATATTTCAAAAACCAATCCCTACATGCCGACTGGCTAAATGGCAGATCCTGCTTTTCGAGTTCGACATTGTTTATGTCACTCATACGATGATGAAAGCTCCGGCACTGGCAGATCATCTGGCAGAAAACCCCATTGATGACGAGTATAAGCCTTTAAACACTTACTTCCCTGACGAAGAAGTGAACTCATTGGAAGTAGCAGCTGAGGATGCCCCCGTCAGGAAAATGTCATTCGACGAAGCAGCAAACGCAAAAGGCGTAGGGATCGGGGCAATCCTAATTTCACCTACTGGCCAGTATTATCCATCTACAGCCAAGCTTCTGTTCTTTTGCACTAATAATACAGCTGAATATGAGGCATGCGTCATGGACATGAATATGGCTATTAACCAAGACGTCGAAGAGTTGCTAATAATGGGGGACTCTGATCTAATCATCCGAAAAGCTCAAGGAGAATGGGAGACAAGGGACACTATGCTCCTCCTGTATAAAAAGCATGTCGAAGACCTTAGCAAATGGTTCAGGTCGGTACATTTCAGGAATATTCCCTTGTTATAAAGAGTTAGCGAATGCACTTTCTACCTTAGCCTCCATGCTGCCATACCCTGGGAATGCCTATGTTGATCATCTACAAATACAAATCAGAGAAAGACATGGGTATTGTAATGCAACCGAAGTAGAGCCTAGCCCACAACCTTGGTATTACGACATCTTGAGACTCCTAAAGACATAGGAGTACCCTAAGCAAGCCACAGGAGAACAAAAGAAGACCATCCTACGACATGTGAGCAATTTCTTCTTAAGTGGTGACACTTTGTAGAAAAGGAATCAAGATCTTAATTTGTTGAGATGAGTGGATGCCGAAGAAGCTGGGAGAAGTATGCACGACGTGCATGCGGGCGTATGTGGGCCCCATATGAATGTCTATGTATTTGCAAAGAAGATACTCTGAGTTTGTTATTACTGGATAACCATGGAAAAATACTACTTCAGCATTGTGCGGAAATGTCGTCAATGCTAGGTACACGATCATCTGATTCATGCACCACCAAATGAGCTGCATCCTATGTCGGCACTCTGGCCATTTGCTGCCTGGGATATGGCCGTCATTGGGCCGATCGAGCCGAAGGCATCAAATGGGCATAGATTTATATTGGTCGCCATTGATTATTCACAAAATGGGTTGAGGCCATCACCCTCAAGGCTGTTACCAAGAAAGCGGTAGTAGATTTCGTGCATTCCAACATCATTTGCCGCTTTGGGATCCCGGCTACCGTCACTACTAACATTGCAGCTAATCTGAATTGCCGGCTGATGAGAGAGATATGTGAACAATTCGAAATAACACATAGAAACTCCACTCCTTACAGACCTAAAGCTAATGGAGAGGTCGAAGCAACAACCAAGAACATCAATAAAATCTTGAGGAAAATGATTCGAAGCTCGAGCCAATGGCATGAAAAGCTGCCTTTCGCATTGATGGGATATCGTCCCACAATACGTACATTTGTAGGAGCCACTCCCTATTTGATGGTCTATGGAACTTAGGCTATTATACCTGCCAGGGGGGAAATCCCTTCACTCTAAGTGATTGTCGAAGCAGAAATTGAAGATAGTGAATGGGTCGAAACCCGTTTGGAGCAGCTGGTATTAATTGATAAGAAACGTATTGCCGCTGTTTGCCACATGAAGTTGTACAAACAAAGAATGGCCCGTGTCTACAACAATAAAGTGTGTCCTAGGAATTTCGATGTCGGGCAGCTGGTTTTGAGACGGATACTTCCCCATCATCAGGAGGCCAAAGGAAAATTCGCCCCAAATTGGAAAGGCCCATATATTATCAGGAAGACGTTGCCTAGATGTGCATTGTGCTTGGGCGCCATTGAAGAAGATGAGCCCGAGGTAGCGATAAATGCATATGCAGTAAAAAGGTATTATTTTTAAATCCCCTGCAGTAATTATCCCAGCGGATCGAAAGGACGAAGGCTTTATTCTCCCGCTATCCCCACCCTCTTTGTAACTCAGAAAGAAAAGAAAAAGAAAATTCAGAAGAAAAAAAGAAGAAAGAAAAGAAAAAGAAAAAAAGAAAAAAAGAAGAAGAAAAAAAAAGAGAGAGCAAAAAGAAAATTCAAAAAAAAACACAAAAAGAAGAAAAGCAAATTCAAAAAATAGAATGCAAAACAAAATTAGTGTAGGAAAACTTCCTTGAACTACATCTGACTTGATTCCGAAAGGATACGTAGGCCTCCTCTCCCTGAGGTTCAGTCACATCAAAACAAAGACCCCATTTACCCAAGAAAATTATAAATGGGGCAGAAACGTATCGGTTTGGTTACAAATGCGTCCGAATGGTTGCAAAGTTATAGATCCCCGGGGAAGAAAATGCCTTTTCTTGGGGTTTCGTCACCAATCAAATTTGTGAGAAAAATAAATGAGAGAGTCTTATCGGTGAAAACCTCCAGGCACCATAAGGCGACGGTGAGCAGAGAAAAGAAAAATGAGAGTCTGTTTAGAGAAAACTCGCAAAGAGCGCTACCAGGCGATGAGAGGAGAAATGAGAGAGGAAGGTTGGCGAAAACCCGCAAAGGGCGCCGTCGGCCGAAAAGACAAAATATTGCTGCCCAGATCCGAGAAAGTTTCTTTGGTGTTCGAAAAGTGGAAATCAGAAAGCAGAAATGGATTTTGGCTTGGTATCCAGTCCAAGAAGCATGTCGTCGTCATTTAAAGTCGGCTCGTATTTCCAGACAAGTTCCCTCTTTTCCTTCAAGGTGCATAACTCTCTAAATTCAAACTTCACTCTTTTCCACTTTAAATTCCTCACCATTCCATAAAGAAAGGTAGCAGGACCGGCTTTGCAATTTTTCTTCGAGCAAGAATTAGGGGAATGACCGACATCATCAATTACGCTGGGCCAATCCTGGTTGATCATAACAGTTAATGCCTCAAAGTAAGAAAATAAGATAAAGAAAACTCAAAGTCAAAAAGCATGGAGCTGGAGCAAAATCGGGGGTTTAAGCCAAATCGAATTTTGATTCTTGTCAAAAGCCCCGAAAGTAGACCCAAAATCAAAGGCAGGATAAAACACATGACCCAAGGCCTGAGAAGCAAAGACCCAACCCGAAATGAGGACCCCCTGGCCAACTAAACAAGGACGGAAAGCCGAGGGTTCGCTTTTGAATACAAAAGAAGTCAGAATCAAGCATCACAAGACCGCAAAACCAATCACAATTCAAACTAACAGTTTGTTTTGTTTCTGAACTAAAATAGATGTAGGTGCAACTTAGAAAAGCAAAAGGAATATGAGGCAAAAACAACCAAAGGATAGGCGCAAGGGCCAAAGGTGGTGATGCGTCAATGACCAAAGGGAAGTTTTCCTTTCATTTTTCTACAAATTCGTAAATGAGCACACCAACACGAGATTCCAATCCCTAGTACCCTTTTGCACAACTTGTGGATTTCCCAGGGATTGCCTAAGGATTACATTTTACCCCCTCTAGCATAAATCAAGAAAGTTTCCCTCCATATCCCCAGCATAACCTGAGGATTCTCTCCCTACACTTCCTACACCCCAACATAGTCTAGGAATTAATACTCCCCTACCCTTAGCATAATCTAAGAGTTATTCCTTTCCTCCTCTATCCCCAACACAGTAAAAAGGATCTTTGAGTTCCTCCATTGCCCAGGATTCCCCTAACACAACTCCAGATCTCCCTTCATCCCGACATAACCCGCGGATCTCCCTAGCATAACATAGGATATCTCACTCATCCCGGTATAACCCGCGGATCTCCCTGGCATAACCCAGGAACCTTTTTCATTCATCCCTGCATAACCCGTGGATTCCCCTAGCATAACCTATGATTGTTCTATCATCCCGGCATAATTTGTGGATTCCCTTGACGTAACTCAGGATCTCCCTTCATCCCGGCATAACCCACGGATCTCCCTAGCATAACCTAGGATTTCTCACTCATCCCGGCATAAACCGCGGATCTCCCTGGCATAACCCAGGAACCTTTTTCATTCGTCCCGGCATAACCCATGGACTCCCCTAGCATAACCTTGGATTGTTCTTTCATCCAAGAATAACCCGTGGATTCCCTTGACATAACTCAGGATCTCCATTCATCCCGGCATAACCCGCGGATCTCCCTAGAAAAACCTAGGATTTCTAACTCATCCCGGCAAAACCCGCGGATCTCCCTGGCATAACCAAGGAACATTTTCCTTCATCCCGACATAACCTGTGGATTCCCCTAGCATAACCTAGGATTGTTCTTTCATCCCGGCATAACCCTTGGATTCCCTTGACATAACTCAGGATCTCCCTTTATCCCGGTATGAACCGTGGATTCCCCTAGCATAACCTAGGATTGTTCTTTCATCCCGGCATAACACGTGGATTCCCCTAACATAATTCAGGATCTCCCTTCATCCCAGCAACTACCGTGGAATCCCCTAGCACAACGTAGGATTTTTCTTTCATCCCGGCATAATCCGTGGATTCCCCTAGCATAACCTAGGATTGTTCTCTCATCCCGGCATATCCCATGGATTCCCCTGACATAACTCAGGATTTTTCTTCATCCCGGCATAACCTGCCGATCTCACTAGCATAGCCTAGTATTTCTCACTCTTGTGGGCATAACCCGCGGATCTCCCTGGCATAACTCAGGAACCTTTTTCATTTATCCCGGCATAACCCGGGGATCTCCCTGGCATAACCCAGGAATCTTTTTTTATTTCATCCCGACATATCCCGTGGATGTTTCCTTTCATCCTCAGTGGGACCCTTCATTCTCATCCCGGCATAACCCGTGGAGACCCCTAGAATAACCTAGGATATTTTCCTATCTCGGCATAAATCGCGGATCGTTTCTTTCTATCCCCACAGAGACCTTTTCGTTCTCATCCCGGCATATCCCGAGGATTCTCATCATATCACCAGCAGGAACCATTTCACCTCTCCAGCATAACCTGGCGATATTTCCAAGGGATGCAAAATTCTGATTCTTATTGTTTTAATAAATAGTATCATAGATGTGTGTTACCAAATAACTCACAAAACTTTCTGGTGAAAACAGGGGCAGATAATTCATTCGTTTGCTTGTTTTGGTGTCTGAGCAGGTGTCACCTTAAGGCACAAGATCCGGCATATTTGAAAGCATGAGTGTCAATTCAGAGCAGAAGAAAAGAAAAGAGACAAAAGGTGAATTCAATGTGATGAGGCGGACAAAGAAGCAAATTGCTCAAAATATAATCGAAGTAACAATCTCGGCATGTCTTGCTTTATTTCAAGAATTTAAAATTGAGCCAGCAGTTTCCACTAACGAGCATCAAGATTCAGATCGAGGTCTACCGCAAAAGATAGCCAAGACTCCAGATCAAGCTTCAAGAGACTCATAGATAGGAATCTTGTAACTTGTAGT
Source organism: Nicotiana benthamiana (assembly GCA_034376525.1). NCBI lineage: Eukaryota > Viridiplantae > Streptophyta > Magnoliopsida > Solanales > Solanaceae > Nicotiana > Nicotiana benthamiana. The sequence goes on along the minus strand of CM067332.1, from coordinate 106,797,569 downwards.
TGATAGTTTTAGCTAGCTTAGTTTTTGAATTTCTTTTGGTGTAATAAGGTGCTTAGCGAGCAGAAACAGCAGCAACAGCAGCCAATCACAGTATCTCGGTAGTCCCAGCTACCAAAACTTCCAGAACTACACTGACCTGATAAATCTATTGCCAAGAATATGTAGGCAATCTTTGATTCAAGGTTCGATCAGAAAATTTTCAAAGTGCTTCACATGGAGTATTCAATCGGACGGAAATCGCTCATATTTGGTCACTTGTCTTTGCACGAAAACTCTTCGTGTTCCCGCTCAAAGAGGACAGCTGTGAGCATATGATTTTTGCCCGGTCGAAACAAGCTCCTACAAAACTCTTAAACTTTAGGATTTTTCTTTTTAAATCTTAGGATTTTAATTATTAGGATTTAATTGCATGCGCATGTTCATTATTGCATATTTAGGATTTAATTGTTAAATAAACTTGTTTTACAAATTAAAATACCAAAAAATATATAGATGTATTTCCGGCATTTGAAATTATCTTTGTTTAATTTTGACTTGGTTTAGTTTTATTTGTGATTTGTGGTTTTTAAGTAAAATCAGTAATTAATTTAAATTAAAAGAAAAAGACAAAAAATAATATATGCATATATATATATATATATATATATATATATATATATATATATATATATATATATATATATATATATATATATATATATATATATATATATATATATATATATATATATATATATATATATATATATATACACATAACCACTCAGGCTGGCCACAATTGAGCCAGACCTGAGTGGCCCAAACCCGCCTCTCCTTAAACAATACACAACCCAGCTCCAATGACCAGCCTGGGTCCAGTCCACACCCAACAAACCAAACGACACCATTTCAAATAGATAGGAATCATCACAGCCGTCAATCCCATCTCATCCAACGGCCACGAAACTCCCCCTATATTTGTATACATATGTCCAAACATGTCTAATACACCAGAGACCAAACACTCCCCTCCTAGTACCATCTTCTCATACTATAATACCTCCCTTGACCACCACTGACTTTCCATTGACCACCGGCTTACCACCCTACTGCCGGCGCCGGAAATCACCTCACGGCGACGGCCGGCAACCAAACTACCCCAGATTTACACCACTCAACGTCTCAAATATCCAAAAATAGGGTTGGTTTAACCACCGTCTCCGACGACCTTGTTCCAACCCTTCCACCTTTACACCCTAGAACCCCTAGGACATCCCCTTCCCTGTCCTGTATCCCACTCCTTTCAAATCCCCCTCAATCATCTCGAATATTCTCTAAATGGTTGCCGAAAACCCTACCTCCGGCGACCTTGTTCCAAAGCCTTCCAAATTTACACCCCTAAGGCATCTCAAAATCCCCGTTCCAACCATTTATTATGCCCATCTCGAATCTATCTGAAACCCGTCGAATATCAATTCAAAGGTTAAACCTTAATCTCAAAACCTGCCGGAAATGCCTCGAACTCTTCCTAGTGAATCCTTGGTCCTTCTTGACACCAACCATACCACCATTGACTCCCAAACACCCTCAACCACCAAACAAATTCAAATTTGAGAGCTTTTTAGAACCTTGAAAACCCTCCCCTGAGCTCATAAACTGATTATACATCGTCCTAGGAGGTTTAGAACCCTTGTGGAAAAGGTCAAGAGTTGATTGAAATGGTTTAGATTGGACATGCATAAGAAGCAAAGTACCTCACCTTTTCTATATATATTTTTCCTAATTATTTGTTTTCTTCTGTATATATTTGCCTAAGTGATTAATCTTCTCTGTATTTCTATTAGCCCTTAGCTATTAGCTCTTAAATGTTTTCTTTTAAATTCTTATTTGTCCATAGTCTCGCCTGAAGTAGGATTAAATTGTCATGTGCTTTTTTGGTTACTAATCTGAAATCCTTTCATCTCTTGAGTAATATTGATATCTTGCTAGTATTAGTTCCCTGATTTTGGAAAGCCTAATTTTGTTTATTCTTCAGTAATATGATTTTAGTGCTTGATTGACCTCCGTCTTCTAATTTTTATTTGTTGATTTTTGATATGTTTGGTTGATTTGTGTTCCTAAGCGTTTGATTTCATGTTTAGGCTGATTGATGGGATAGACCTTTAATTGCAAGGGGTAGCTTTTGCTCTTCCAATTTGATGCATAAGCTGAATGTTCATTTTTGCTATGTGCTTCTTGTTCTTATGTATTTCTGAGTATCCTTGATTGAGCCATCTCTGGAAACCAAGTGTTGATATATGCCTTCTTCTGGCAATTTTGATCTTTTGTTTTGACAATCCGGAATAATGTTTGTGTATTGAAAGTCTACGTTAAGGCATTGGTTTTTAATACTTGGTAGTTTTGGTTGATCTTAAACCCTGCTAAGTCTGTTATTCCAAGATTAAAATATGACCTAAATTTGATTGACCAGGGTCAACTATAACTAAACCAGGGTCAAGGAACTAACTAAGGTCAAATTTCGGGGGGGGGGGGGGGGGTAAATTAGGAAAGGAAGTATATAAAATCCCAACATTATGTATCGTGTTAACTAATCTAAGTTTCAATAGGTTAGCAATATTTTGTATCAGATTTATAAGCTGTAAATCAAAGTCATAATCAAATTTTGAAGAATTGGATTCATATACTCTGACTGACGAGTATATGAATCATTTGATTCAGATCTGATGTTGAAGTCTGACATATAAAAAGAATTAATAATATTTTCTTTGTTAGCGTGTAGATATCTCATTTTTGTATATAATTTCGAACAAAATTGGTTATTAACAATTGGGCTCTTTAGTTCAAATCAGTACTGGGCTCATTTGAGAGGATAGTAAACACGAGGAAGTTATAATATTATGTTCTTCTGAAATGGAGGAATCAAAGGTTCGGGCCAGCCATGAACCAGGCCCAACAATTGTTAGTCACAGTGAATACAGCGTGTCTTGGGTTGGCCCAGACTTGAGTCAATGCATACAATTAGCCATGAATGAGGCTAAATGCAAGTATTACTTCATCAAAATACACATTCCATACGTAAATTTATTAGTGCATTTAAGCACTCACAAGAGTAGAGAATTTAGCATGGATTGGGATGTCCTAGTAAAAAATAAGGTGAGCCGTGTTAATTAAAGAAAATACTATGCGATGGCTCCTTAATTCATAAAACACATAGAAAAATAGGAAGTGTCATTTAGCAAACTTCACGGCCTTCCCATAAATGTCAAAGATGTAGTTGCTATAGGCACGCGTGTTTAATAAGAAATACCTTCCTAAATTCGGGTGCGCATTTATGTGACCCAAATCCTACTCTCAATGAAACTAAAATACATCTAGAATTGCGGGTGCATTTATGTGACGCGATTCGCAACATGTTTTAACAACATTGGAAATTTTCCTAAAAGACGTTAAAATAGGTCAATAATCTAAATTGCGGGTTAACAGGTATAGCAAATTAAATTTCAGCCACTTATAATAAGTTTAAGCCATCGTGCTAGAACCACGAGATCTGGGGATGCCTAACACCTTCCCTCGGGTCAACATAATTCCTTACCCAAGAATTTCTGTTTCGCAGACTCCAATTGGGTAGTCTAAATTTTCTTGATTTGGGATTTTCAAGAAATCGGTGACTTGGGACACCAAAAAGCCAAATTTATCCAAAGTGGAGACTCATATATAAAAAATAATCTCATTTTGAATAATGTCACATTAGTTGGAAAAACTCCTATACACGTGTTACCTTTCGGGGTAGCCACGTGTGAGCGGTAAAAAGGAGGTGTGACAGTATCTGCTTAATTGCTTTCACAATACTTGCTTTACATCTTTTGATTGTCGCCTTAGCATTTTATCCTTTGAAAACTCACAAAAGCCTCCACTCCTTCCCTTTTAGGATTGGTAATCCCATATGCCTCCCGGATTGATAGGATTGTGACGGGTAATAGCATGCGATAGGTAACGATACCATTCCACGCTTTAATACCTTAACGGGGTGGGAATGGTATATATGGGGATTATGACCGATGCACTAATATCTCATGTAGCTCCTCTTCCGAGGAGTGATTACTAGATATTTCATTGACGTGATCCATAAGCCTAGGTCCCCCCTCCTTTTAACTTTCTTTTTATCCACTTTCTTTAAGGTTTTAAATATTTCATGAATTTTGTACCTTCTTTACTTTCCCTCAAAAGTTTCAACTTACCTGTAATGTTACATGAATGTCCCTCTGTTTTAGTCCTTAGCTTCTTATTTGATTATGTAAAGTCATAATTATAACATGGTCAGGAATCACACTTGTGGATCTTGAGGGGTGCCTAACACTTTTGCCTCGAGATAATTTCTAGCCCTCACCCAAACTCTGGTTCTTCAAACTCAAACCATTTATAGTGTCCTATTGCACTTTAATCATTAGGTGGTGACTCTTCAAAATTACATAACCCAGATTCCTAAAAGGGAATAGAGTTGTCCTCCCAAATGTCGTAAACTCTATTTAGCGAGAAAAAAAGGGGCGTCGATAGCATGGCGACTCCGCTGGGGATATTTCTTTTGGGCTTTTACTATTACATGTTATTGTGACTTTATTGCTTCTTTATTACTTTGCTTTAATGTGTTTGTCTCTCTTATACTTTGAAATTTACTTGGCTTTTGTTTTCTTTTCTTACTTTTACCGTTTTCCTTCAATAAGGTTGTAATTATAAGCAATTATTGTAATTATTATTTTATGAACGTGCAAATACATAGCAATTTGTTTCATTCTTGTAATTGCATCTTCAATATCATATTCCACTCGTGCCAAACAAAATACCATAGCAACACTTATAATTAGTGGTTGCGCTCTTCCGATATAATCACCCCCTAAATTTGGTAAAGGTATATTTGTGGTAAAACCAGTCGATCAGTGGTGCAATTGACAGTTCCGTGCCTTTGCTTCATGAGTTGTCCGCTCAAGGGAATAGATATAATACCCCATAGAAACCTCATTCTATTTAATTGTGCATGCATCTGTGTCAAACCAAGTCGAGTCAGTTATGCTGTTCATATAATGACTTTTTAAGATAGCCATATCCAAAGTCCACCGGGTTTCCTTGGAACCCAAAACAGACATTAAAACGTTCTGTGTATTTATTTGGAGAACTAAAATACTGTTATGCTAATTATTGGTTTAAATAGTCGAGTCCGGCAGGGTGGGGGTTTAACACTTTGTTTTGCAGAAAGTGAGGCACGAGGTTCCAAGATTCAGCATGGTAACCAACATTCACCCAAGGTTTCTATGCTTGTGGGAAGACCTTCACTCCTGCGATCAGACTCTCGTCCACAAATATTTGGGGAATTTACCTTTTCTTTTGGAAATCCAACCTGACAACAGAATCATAGAGGCTGCAACTTTATTATGGGACAGTGATAGATCAGTGTTTTGCTTCAGGGATCTGGAGATGACCCTTTTGCTTGAAAAGATAGGAGGGTTAGCTGGTATCCTTGGGAGACTCCTGGTTTTCTTATACTAGAAAATCGCAATGGTAGAGGTTTCCTTATGGGACTAAAAAAAAACCGAAGCTTGGCTTGTTTGACGGACTCTTACATCCCTTTTGATTATCTGTACGAGAGGTACAACCATATCAACTCCTACCGCACCTACCCAGACAAATTTTCCCTTACCTCATTGGGACATATTCACAAAAGAGTCTTCATCTTCATATTCTACTTCTTGGGGATGGTAGTATTCCCCATGAAGAAGGCTAGGATCCATACCAGACTGGCCATGGTCTCTAAGACTTTAACGGAAGGAATCGGTAGGCAGCCTTTTAGCATAGTACCTATGATCTTTGCAGAGATATACCGAGCCCTGGAGAGTTGTCAACTAGGGGCCAAACATTTCGAGGGTTGTAACTTATTACTCCAACTCTAGTTCATGGAGCACCTCCAAAAGGGTGAATATTGGCAAGAGATTCTACGCAGAGACTGGGATGATCATATCGCCTTCCATCACCCAAGATGAATGAATTATATGCCTAATATGTTTTCTCAACCAGAAGATGCTAGGGGGTGGGTAGAGTTATTTGAGAATCTGAAAGAGGACCAGGTACAATGGGTGTTTGAATGGTTCCCTACTGAAGAGTTCATTGTCCTTTCTCGGGACACACCATTTCTTATACTCACTGTTCTGAGAGGAACTTATCCCTATGTCCCTCTTCGAGTCATGAGACAGGCAGGAACAAAGCAGGTTATACTAAGGGTCGACAAAATGAGTCACTTCAGGGCTGATTTCCAATATGACGATAGCCCATACAAGTTTCATGCTCCACACATGTGGCACTGCAAAATCATCTTGGGAAAGGATTCCATAGAACAAGATAGGTACCCTACTGTCTATACTCCGTACTACCCAAGTTCGTTGGAAAATAACCATGGCAAGTTAGGACAACCCGGGTTTGTTCGAGGCCACAGAGTCATCGATGAAAGGGCTGAAATACATGTTAAGTACAATCAATTGCACAAGAGAATTCGAGAATGCAAAAGCGAGCACCAGAGAATTCAAGAGGACCATAAAAAGCTGATTGAAGAATGGAAGGATATGACTATCAATGGCAACAATCAACTAGGGTATTTGGAGCAAGTTTTAATTGAATTGGAAAGGAAGTTCATCCGAAGGATAAAAAAACTACCAGAATGCTGAGGAAAATGAAGGACGCTTCGCGAGAACCTACTTGATGTTGGGACTACGTGAGCTGGTGAAGCTGTTTGAGGAAGCTAAAAATGCCGAGTCTGGGGAAGATCCTTCTGGGACCAAGTAGTTAGGAGTCTTTTCTTTCACTTAAAATGTACTAAGGCCAATGGCCATTAGTGACATTTTATTTTTTCAATTTTAGTGTCGTTTTGGGAATCGTCTTATTTTTTATTAATAAAATAAGCCGTTTACCATTGTAAGTTCTCTAAATCAACTTGTCGCTAGGCCTACCTCGGGCACACCAAGGCACCCAAATTAGGACGCGATTTATATTCTTACACTATGTGTATAAATAAAGCAATGTTTTGTTCTTATAATCCTTACTAACTTGTTACCTTTTGTATTTACTTTTTGTTTTATTCCCCTTCCACCAAAGGTTAGTCCATTGAATTATGGCATTATCATACTCTACAAGATCCAAGAGCCCTCCACCTCCTACTCCTCCAAGTCCAATCAAAATCAAGAACAAAGGAAAAATGGAAGACTTGGGTTACCTCCCAGCGTATGCACGTCTCTAAGGAAAGTGCCTCCTAGCTTGAACAAAAGTTGTTGACATTTCAGGAAGAACTAGACCAAGTATGGAATTTGGCCAACTTGTCATTTTCCCTCACTACCGACGGTGTCGCCTTCTCCAACCCTCAAAACCCCGTACCTCCAAAAAATATCTCGAAACCACAAAATCAATTCACTCCCCATCACCACTACATCACATGCCACACTTCAAGTAACACCCCGTTGCTTGTCCCTGAAACCGCTATCATCCACAAATGACCATTCCTACCATCACGACAACCCCATTTATGTGGAAACCATGCCACATCCCATTCAACCCATTTCAAACACACCTGAGTCTAATGACAAAGACTTTTATCAAGAACCTGGCCGTGGAACTCAAGAAACTTACTAGCCGAGTCTAGGGCGTTGAAGGAAACAAAGGTATCGAGGGGCTGAATTACGAGGACCTTTGCATCCAACCAGATGTTGAACTCCCGGAGGGGTACAAACCTCCCAAGTTTGAAATGTTTGATAGCACAGGAGATCCTAGAGTCCATTTGAGGATATATTACGATAAGTTAGTCGGAGTCGGGAAAGATGAAAAGATCCGCTTGAAGCTCTTTATGAGAAGCCTAAAAGAGGATGCTCTATCTTGGTAAATTAGCCAAGACCCCAAGAAGTGGACAAATTGGGTCAGTATGGCATCCGATTTCATGGACATGTTCAGATTCGATAACGAGAATGCACCAGATGTATTCTACATCCAGAATTTGAAGAAGAAACCCACACAAACTTTCCTCGAGTATGCTACTCGTTGGAGGTCATAGGTTGCAAAGGTCAGGCCGACCTTAGAGGAAGAACAGATGAACATGTTTTTCGTTCGGGCTAAAGACCCCCAATAATATGAGAGCTGATGCTGATCAAGGGCAAGACATTTTCTAACATCATCAAGTTAGGGGAGAGAATAGAAGAAGGTATTAAAAGTTACATAGTCAATAACTTTGAAGCATTGCAAGCCACCAACAAGGCTCTACAGTCTGGCAGCACCTCCACTCACACTTCAACCTATCCCAATCTACCAAGCTCCACCGCCTACTTACGAATCATCTACACCTCCCACATATCAGCCCACTTCCCTCAAACACTCCAAACTGGCACACAGCTACCAAGCCTACAATACCCAACAAGCTCACTAGCAATTACCTCACCAAAACTTCCCCAGACCCCGACAAATCTTCGACCGCAGACCTCTAAAACTGTACACTACCAATGCCGAACCGATCGACCAACTATATGAAAGGCTTAAAGACACTGGTTACATCACCCCTATCCCTGCCATAACCCTAGAAAATCCTTCCCAATAGGTCAACTATAACAAAAACTATGCATACCATTCCAGCATTAAAGGTTATACCATCGAGGAATGCCGCTCCCTAAAGAATAAGATTCAAGCTTTGATTGATAATAAGATCATTGTGGGAAAGGATCTTGTTCCTAATATTAGCAAGAACCCTCTGCCTGACAACAAGGGCGGGAGCATTGACATGATAGAGATAGAATATGAGTGGGACCTCGAAGGGTCGATCGGGTTGATAACTGAAGGTGAGAAGCCAAAGAAACCAACAGTCAGACTTAACCTGATCGTTGTCCAACTTCAACCTTTTGAGATGCTGAAGTAAACATGTCCATACACTCGGTCTTGAAGCACTATCTCCCGCAAAGGCACCACAACCAATTGAGGTTGAGTTTGGGTCCTCAAAGGCACCAATTCAAGTTGTTGTGTTACCTCCCAAAGCAAGGGTACCCATTCTTGTAGCAATGACACCCATAACACCATTCCATACACAGACCGATCCTTGGGAGTATACAACCGAGGCAAGAAGGAAAGGGAAGACCAAATCTGGATAAGCAATTGCAGCATAGGGTATGACCCGAACTGGCAGGGTTTAGACTCTGAAGTATTTAGCTGAATCCAGAAAGATGACCTCTGGACGACCTGTTGAAATTAGGCCTTATAATCTCTAGAGGAGGATAAAAGCAAAAGAGTACTCATTCATTGATCAACTGAATAAAACACTGGCACAGATCTCTATCCCAGCTCTGTTGCAAAGCTCCGATGCGCATAAAAATGCCTTGTTGAAGATACTGAGTGAGGCATAAGTACATAACAACAAAACTTGAGGAGAACTGGAAAACATAGTAGGGCAAGTATTGGAGAGTCACAAAATCACTTTTCACGAAGATGAACTACCACCTGAAGGATTGATCCACAACAAGGCGCTGCACATCATTGTGCAATGCGAAGATCATTTCATCATCGGGATTTTGATTGATTGAGGGTCCATCCTCAATATTTGTAACTCTCAGAAAATTGGGTAAGAGCTTGCATGAGAGCAAAGATGGGGCCATCAATGTTAAAGCTTTTGATGGATCCCAAAGGTCCACCATTGGGGAAATCAGTTTATGTCTGCAAATGGGACCAACTTGGTTCGATGTTTATTTTCAAGTAATAGACGTCCCATTGTCTTACAACTTGCTATTAGGATGACCCTAGATCCATTCAGCTAGAGCCGTAGCATCAACCCTACACCAAGCGGTGAAACTTGAGTGGAATCACCAAGATGTAATTATTCACGGCGACAGTAGCAATTCCATATAAAGTTGCCAAACCATTCCAGCGGCCGGAGGAAGGAGAAAGAGAGGTGGGGAAACCTACCATCATATTGAGCGAGTAAATACAGTGGAAAAAGACAAATATTGGGATGACAGGATTGAAAGCATACTAAATAGGAGTGGATATGAACCTGGCAAGGGACTTGCTAGGAACCTCCAGGGAATCACCGAACCTATCAAGCTGAAGAAGCATGGTTCCACTTTTGATTTGGGATACGAGTACACGTGGAAGGAACTCAAAGAATGGTCGCCACCCTGGAGCGGTCCTTACTATCTATTGTAGCATCTAATACCCTTTCTAGAGCAGACTTTCCAACCAGCCGAAGTCATTTTTGGGTCAGAAGCAGAGGAGGTATTAGCAGCAATAAGGAACTTGTTCCTGAAGGATGATTATATGGACTGTTGTGTCGTTTTCGGGGAAGAAGGGGAGGAAGGCCCTTCCATACAAGCCGTGAGCCGAGGAGCACGCCTCAATAATTGGAATATCAGAACCACCAAGGCCCGTAAGGCTTCAGGGTAGCAAAGCTGAACAAAGCACCATGCATCACCTTTTACGTTTTGCTAGTTGATTTTCTTTCCGCATTTTAATTTTGAAATAAGAGCTCCAATGTTCAAAACACTTATGAAAATGATCAAAGAATTTCAGTTTCTTAATAATCTCTCTCTCATTACCTTTTTGTTGTTTATTTTATTTACACAACATTACAATTACTTGTCTTAATGAACCGACGATTGTGAATTGCAATGAGGCAACGCGATTAATAGATATAGACTCAGAAGAGGATGATATACTAGAAGAGGTTGTTAAAGTAGCTGAGAACTTTGAGAATAGGTCTAAGTCTAACTTGGATGAAACTGAGGTTGTCAACTTGGGTGATACAGAGAATGTCAAGGAAATGCGCATCCGTGTTCATCTGTCACCATCGGAAAAGGAAGAGTACACACAATTTCTAAGGGAATATGAGGAAATATTCGCCTGGTCGTATGATGATATGGCTGGTCTCAGCACATCTTTTGTAGCTCACAAACTACCAGCGAATCCAGCCCGTCAGCTGGTAAAACAGAAGCTCATGAAGTTCAAACCTGACATGAGTTTGAAAATCAAGAAGGGGGTTACCAAGCAAGTCAAAGCCAAGGTTCGTAGGGTAGTAGAATACCCAACATGGTTAGCCAAAATTGTGCCAGTGATAAAGAAGGATGGGAAGGTTAGGGTCTGTGTCGACTAACGGGATCTCAACCGGGCCAGTTCGAAAGACGACTTCCCCCTACCGAACATACACATTCTAATTGACAACTGCGCCAAGCATGAATTACAGTAATTCATCGATTGTTTTGATGAGTATCATCAGATGCGGATGGATGAGGAAGATGTTGAGGAAATGACTTTTATTACGCCATGGGGGATGTATTGCTACAAAATGTTGCCATTTGGGTTGAAAAATGAAGGGGCCACCTACATGAGGGCCACCACTACTATTTTCCATGACATGATACACAAAGAGATCGAGGTATACGTAGATGATGTCTTCATCAAATCCAAGAAAGCCCCTGACCACATGGAGGATCTTAGGAAGTTTTTCAACAAACTAAGAAGGTACAATCTAAAGCTGAATCCCCCCAAGTGTGAATTCGTGGTTCCTGCCAGAAAAATACTAGGGTTCATTATGATTCATAAAGGAATAGAGCTAGATCCATCAAAAGATAAGGCCATTCAAGAATTGCCATCGCGTAAAGAACAAGAAGAACCTGATGAGCTTCCTAGGAAGTCTCAACTACATCAGCCATTTTATAGGTCAGTCCACTGTCATTTTCGGACCTATCTTTAAGATGTTGAAGAAGGACGCCGCTACTAAATAGACCTATGATTGTCATAAAGCTTTCGATAAAATCAAGGAATACCTGTCAATGACGCTCTTTTTGGTTTTGCCCGAACCAGGTCGACCCTTATTGCTCTGCCTTGCGCTGTTGGATTTACTATTCAATTGTGTTCTAGGACAACATGATGAAACGGGGAGAAATGAGCAAGCCATCTATTACCTCAGCAAGAAGTTCACTCCATACGAGGTCCGGTACTCTCTATTAGAATACACCTGTTGTGCTCTGACATGGGTAGCTCAAAAGTTGAGGCATTATTTCTGTGCCTATACCACTTACCTTGTATCAAGAATGGATCCACAAAAGTACATTTTTAAGAAGCCCATGCCCACCGGCAAGCTATCCAAGTGGCAAATCGTGCTAAGCAATTTCGACATTGTTTACATATCTCATATGGAAATAAAAGGACAAGCCTTGGTAAATCACCTCGTCAAGAATCCCGTAAATGGAGAATACGAGCCTATGAAGATGTATTTTCCTGATGAAGAGGTATCTTTCATAGGAGAGGATATTGCAGAATCCTATGATGGTTGGAGGATGTTCTTCGACGGAGTAGCAAACTTCAAAGGAGTTTGTATAGGAGCCGTCCGGGCGTCAAAAATTTTCCAGCATTATCCCATGTCCACAAAGCTCAGGTTCCCATGCACCAACAACATGGCCGAATATGAAGCCTGCATCTTAGGGCTCAAGTTGGCAATTAACATGAACGTTCAGGAGTTACTAGTACTTGGGGATTCAGACTTGCTCATACGACAGGTCCAAAAAGAATGGGCGACCAAGAATTCTATGATGCTCCCGTATCTGCATCATGTACATGAGTTGAGGAAGAGGTTTATAATGACAGAATTCCAACATGTATCCAGAGTCTAGAATGAGTTCGCCGACGCGTTGGCCACCTTATCATCTATGATTCAGCATTTAAGAACTTTATTGATCCTATCCCGGTGAAAATTTGTGATCAGCCAGCTTAGTGTGGTCATGTCGATGAAGAAGCAGACTGAAAACCTAGGTTCTATGATATCAAGGAGTATCTGACAATAGAAGGATATCTAGAACTCGCAAATGCTACTCAGAAATGCACACTTCAGAGATTAGCTAACAACTTCTTTCACAGTGGAGGAATCTTGTATATGAGGACTCCGGATTTGGGACTTACTAAGGTGTGTCGAAGCAAAGGAAGCATCCAGTTATTAGAAGAGGTTCATCCAGGGACCTATGGTCCACATATGAATGGTTTTCTCTTAGCTAAGAATATACTCCGGGCAGGTTATTTTTGGATGACTATGGAAACATACTGCATCTAGTACATCCAAAAATGCCATCGCAGTCAGATACATGCAAATACAATAAAAGTGCCTCGAGATGAGCTTACTGCAACAAGCTCTCCATGGCCATTTGTCGCTTGGTGAATGTATGTCATTGGATCTATCAAGCATGCCGCATCAAACGGGCTAGGTTCATTCTAGTGGCAATTGATTATTTCACCAAATGGGTGGAAGCAGCATAATATAAGGCAATGACTAAGAAAGTCGTGACAGACTTTGTCCACGACCGCACCGTTTGCCAGTTCGACATCCCAAAATCAATCATTATTGATAATGGTTCAAATCTCAACAATGACTTGATGAAAGCCATGTATGAAACATTCAAAAACAAACACAATAATTCTATAGCCTACAGACCTCAGATGAATGGAGCCGTAATAGCGGCCAATAAGAATATCAAGAAGATACTGAGGAAAATGATAAAAAGGTATAAGTAATGGCATGAGAAGCTAGCATTCGCTCTATTGAGATACCGTACCACAGTTCGCATATCAACCGGGAAACCCCCTATATGCTGTTTTATGGTACAGAAGCAGTCATCATGGTCGAGATAGAGATTCCCTCCCTGAGGATTATACATGAAGTGGAACTTCAATATGCTACAATAGGTAAAGAGCTGCTATGATCAGTAAGCCCTCACAGACGAGAAAATAACAAATGCATCTTGCCATGGTCAAATTTATCAGAACAGGATGTCCAGAGCCTTCAACAAAATAGTCAAGCCAAGACAATTCACACGGGAGCAACTGGTGCTGAAGAAAATTTTCCCGCATCAAGATGAGGCCAAAGGAAAATTCTCTCCTAACTGGTAAGGCCCGTACATGTTTCACAAGGTCCTAACAGGAGGAGCCCTCATACTTAGTGAAATGGATGGAGAAGTCTAGCCAAAGCCAATTAATTCAGAAGCAGTCAAACGTTATTATGTGTAATCATTACAATTTCTTTATTATGTAATTTGAACTACGTCTGACCTGATATTCGTTTAAGAGGAAATATGTAGGCAGCCCTATGGGTTCGGTCACAATTCAATAAAAATTTTATTTCCCCGATATTGGAAAATGGGGCAGAATTTTGAGGAGGACCCTAAAAATTTTGAAGTCAACTTTCAGTCATTTATCGCACGCAACAGTTAGAAGCACCAGCCTAACAAACTGTGGCACAATTTTGAGGAGGACCCTAAAAAATTTGGAGAAAAAAGGGTCGCAATGTCTTGAACTGCGTTGGAGTTGTCGGTTCATCTAAAAGAAAATCATTTTTAAATTATGTATTTACATATTTAAAAAATCATGCATGGCTACTATCAAAACTGCTTTGTTTAGCGACGATGCCCCTAATGAAAGCGAAAGTCGATCAGAACAAGTGAAGTCTACGGGAGGACGAACTAACCTTCCCCCCTTTTACAAAACTCACCATTATTTTTTTGGATGTAGGCACTCAAGGCATAAATCATCAGATACGATTACATACTCACATTTTTTTCAGGACTTCAACTCTCGGAATCATCACCTATTTGCAATTGCTGTCCGTACACGACATCTCCAGTAGCCATAATACAACAATCAGCTATTCGCTTTCCTATATCAGCTAAAATATTTCACTACAATTTGCATTTACTCTCTATATCGCATAATACTACTTTTATGCCTTCTGAGGTTAAGCTCTACCTCCATCTGCATTTTTGCATTGCATAAGGCTACTTTTCTGCCTTCCGAGGTTAAGCTCTACCTCCATATGCATTTCTACATTGCATATGGCTACTTTTCTTCCTTCTGAGGTTAAGCTCTACCTCTATCTGCATTTTTGCATTACGTAAGGCTACTTTTCTGACTTATGAGGTTAAGCTCTACCTCCATATGTATTTCTGCATTGAATAAGGCTACATTTTTGTTTTCAGAGGTTAAGCTCTACCTCCATTTACATTTTTGCATCATAAGGCTACTATTCTACCTTCCGAGGATAAGCTCTACCTCCATTTGCATTTTTCTTGTATTTCCATAAGGTTACGTTTCTTCCTTCCGAGACTAAGCATTATGCATTTTTCTTGCATCTGCATAAGGCTACTTTTCTACCTTCCGAGACTAAGCACTGTCTCCATCTGCATCTCTGTATTTTCATAAGGCTACTATTATGTCTTTCGAGGTTAAGCATTACCTCCATCTGCATCTTTGCGTTGCATAAGGCTACTATACTACCTTCCGAGGTTAAGCTCTACCTCCATCTGCATCTCCGCATTTGCATATGGCTAATTTTATGCTTTCCGAGACTAAGCACTATCTCCATTTGCGTTTTTCTTGCATTTGCATTAGGCTACTTTTGTGTCTTCCGAGACTAAGCATTGTCTCTATCTGCATCTCTACATTTGCATTAGGCTACTATTTTGCCTTCCGAGGTTAAGGTATACGTCCATATATATTTTTCTTGTGTTGCATATGTTGGAAACACGTTCTCAAGGCTTTATACTAAAACGTGTGTTCGTATGTGAAGGTTTTGATGAATGACAAACAAAGCGCAAATTGATATATGACGAAGTTCAAGTACAAGCGCATAATTGATGCATAACGAGATTCAAGCACAAGACAAAGTTTTATAGTTTAAATGAGTCGTTCTTAATTGTATTCATGATCCGACAACTTGACTCATGACATGGCTTCTCTCGTAAAATTATTTTTACAAAATCATGCATATTTAATTTAATGCTAAACGATTTTAAATCATGCATATTTACTTCAGTCAAAATGATTTTAAACATGCCTCTAAAATCTGGACTAAGATAATCGATTATGTACTTATGATAATCGATTATGTTAAGCCAAGACTGCATGACAATCGATTTTGAACTAATGACAATCGATTGTGTTAAGGCAGTGAACATCAGGTTTTTCAAAACCTGCATGACAATCGATTGTGAAACTTATGACAATCGATGTTGATGAGGCAGTGTCCATCAAAGTTTTTCAAAACTCAGAATAATTGATTGTGAAGCTAATGACAATCGATTGTGAAGAGACAGTGTCCATCAGTTTTTTAAAAGTCACAAAATAATCGATTGTGAACTTATGACAATCGATTGTGTTGAGGCAGTGACTTCCAGACTTTTTCCAAATTATTAAATAATCGATTGTGAGTATATAACAATCGATTGTCACGAGGCAGTGTCTAAAATGATTTTCAAAGTCTGATAAATAATCGATTGTTAACATTGCACAATCGATTGAGAAGCTAACCGTTGTCGTAAAATTTTCAAATACCGTCAGGTAATCGATTGTTGATTTTGTACAATCGACTGTTGATATTGAAATCTGAAAAAGATTTTTTGAACGTTGCTGAATAATCGATTATTGATTTGGTATAATCGATTGTTTTACGTAAAATCTGGAAATGATTTTTTGAACGTTGCCAATAATCGATTGTTGATCTTGGACAATCGATTGTTAAGCGTAAAATCTGGGATTGATTTTTGGAACGATTGGCAAACAATCGATTATGGCTTCCTGACAATCGATTGTCACAGAGTAAAATCAGCAACTCTTAATTGGCAATTAGGCAACAGTAATGCCAAGTTTTTCAACAATTAATACAGCTTCATTTCAGTGTTTTAAACACAACAACACACAACAACTGATCATTCTATTGCTATAAGCTTGCATATTATTGTTTATCATTTTATATTCATTTCATAAAGCTTTTGAGAGCCAAAGTCTTGTCCATAGTTGTTGTAATCTTGAGCCTACTTCTTTTACTCATATCTACTCATTAAGGAGTGTTTTGTTTGAGTGTTTAGTGTTTTGTACACTTCTAAGAGAATTGTGATTCTCTTGTTGTAAGGAACTTGTGTTTCCTTGGTTGAAGTCTTGGAGTGTTGTATCTCCGAGCAAAGGTGTTAAGTCTTGTGTCCTTAAGTTGTAAAGGTTTGTTGAGCACCCGTAAGCTTGACAAGTTAGCGGAAAATCTCGAGAGAGTCTCTCGGGGAATGGACTAGCCACGTGTTGTGGTGAACCAGAATACATTGGTGCGTTCTTTCCTTTTGTTTATTTAACGCACTTAATTATTTCCTGCAAATTTTAATTTCCGCAAGTTTACGCTAAATTTTATTATAACGCTATTCACCCCCCTCTAGCATTAAGCGTATTATCTAACAATTGGTATCAGAGCCCAACTCTCTGAAGACTTAACAGTTTGAGAGAACCATCCATGGCTTCTACTCGTGACTCTTTTGCAGGAATTGATGAAGGACAATGCTCCACACGACCACCTCTATTCAACGGTACAAACTACACGTACTGGAAGGAGAGGATGAAAATTTTCGTTCAAGCAAACAACTTTCATCTCTGGAAGGTGATAACGAAGGGAAATCAAATTCCAACCAAAAAGGTTGAAAACGAATGGGTTCCCAAGTCCGAAGAAGAATATGACGTGGATGATATCCGAAAGGTTCAAAATAATGCTAAAGCAATTAATTTATTATATTGTGCTGTAAATGCTGACGATTACAGGAAAATATCGTGTTGCACAACGGCAAAGGAAATGTGGGACAAGCTGGAAATTACGTACGAAGGTACGGACCAGGTAAGGGAAGCTAAAATTGATTTCCTAACCCATGCTTATGAATTATTTCACATGAAGGAAGGTGAAAAGGTGGATGAAATGTTCGAACGATTTTCAATAATCGTAAATGACCTACATGCCCTCAAGAAGACATTCACGGACAGAGAACTGGTTCGAAAAATTCTTAGAAGTCTCACTCCGGCATGGCGATCAAAGGCCGACGCAATTCAAGAATCCATTGGCGTCTCAAATGTCACAATCGACGCATTAAGAGGTAACCTTAAGACTTATGAATCTACAATACTTAACCCTCTTGTTGATGATCAAAGGAGGCAAAGAATAGCGCTTATGGCAAGCACAAGCCAACCTCAAGTTGATGAGGACGGAGACAACGAGTTTGGACTCGTTATCAAAAGATTTCAAAAGTTCATGCGAAAGGAGTATGAACGAAAGGGCAAAAAGCAAGGCGAGCAAATAAAGTGCTATGAATGCGGTGAAACCGGGCACATCAAATCAAATTGCCCAAACATCAAAAAGGAGAAGAAACCTTTTAAGAAGAAACGTGCATACATTTCTTGGGGAGGAGACTCCGGAGATGAGTCAAGCGAAGAAGAAGAAGACGAAGCCGCAA
The DNA here is from genome assembly GCA_034376525.1 of Nicotiana benthamiana. Classification (NCBI taxonomy): domain Eukaryota; kingdom Viridiplantae; phylum Streptophyta; class Magnoliopsida; order Solanales; family Solanaceae; genus Nicotiana; species Nicotiana benthamiana. Next base: position 106,779,285 of record CM067332.1, on the reverse strand, counting down.
ACCTTTGTCTTATGGCGCAAGAAGACAAGCAAGATGAGGTATGTCAAATCTCTTCTAAAAACTTCTTTACTCTTGAAGAAATGCGAACTGCTTTTGAACTATATACTGAATTTATTAAAGCCTCGAAAACTGTCAAGAGCATAAAAGAAAATGCTTCTCAGAAAAATATTTTCAAAAACAGCTTTCTTTAAAAGAAAAGGATTTAGTAAAACTGGTTTTAGAAAATGAAAAGCTGAAAGAGGAAAACAAGTTTTTCGGAAAAAGAAGCGCCGACAAGCCCGAAAGTTCTATTAAAAATTGCTCTTCTTGCATGCATCTTGAAAATGAGGTAGATAGACTTAAAGGTACCTTAGATAAGTTTAATTCTTCTCACAAAAACTTGAATGAGGTCCTTGTTAATTTGAAGTCAACCAAGCATGGCATAGGTTTTAAGAATGAGCCTAAAGAAAAGGTTGAAGCCAAACCCCAACCACCTAAGGCTCAACCTAGGATTAATAAAACAAATGCTTATCCTAGAAAGAGCAATCCTAGAACAAATATGCATGTTAGACCAAATGTTGAACATTTTAGAAGACCTAGAAATGACTTACCACCTAGAAAAGACTACCCTAGAAATGATGCATATTTTAGGCCAAACACTAGAAGGAGTTTTGAACCTCCTAGAACATCTAGACATGACCATTACTCTAGAAACGCTGCTCATTTTAGAACTAATAGTAGGAGAAATGGTTCTCATGAAATGTGCAATTGTCATAATGAAAATAGAGTAATTCATTTTCGTCCATCAAGTTACTATGAACCTAGAAGGATGCATAACCCCAATGTGACTTATCATTATTGTAGACGCATTGGTCATATTGCCCCTGCATGCTTTACACGACATAGACATATCACTCAATCGCATCATTATAATATGCCTAACCCTCAAGGACCCAAAATGGCATGGGTACCTAAAACGCATTAACTTGTTTTGTAGGTATGTTTGAAGGGATCAAGTGTACTATGGTACCTTGATAGTGGATGCTCCAAACATATGACGGGAGACGAATCCAAATTCCTTCAACTAGAACACAAAGAAGGAGGAAGTGTGATTTTTGCGGATAACAATAAAGGAAAGATCATTAGCATCGGATCGGTCGGTAAGGATGAAAATTCCTCTATTAAGCATATATTACTTGTGAAAGGTTTAAAGCATAATCTCTTGAGCATAAGTCAATTATGTGACAAGGGAAATCTTGCCCTATTTGATTCGGATGAATGCTTAGTGTTTAGACGTAGTGATTTCAAAATTATCCTTCGTGGTTTTAGAGTGGATAATATTTACATGGTTGATCTTGCTAATTCCTCACCCGAATATGTGGATTGCCTTATGAGCAAAGAGGATGATACTTGGCTATGGCATCGTAGAGTTGCTCATATAAACATGCATCTTTTGAACAAATTGATTCCTCAAAACTTAGTTATTGGCCTTCCCAATTTGAAATTTGAAAATGACTCTATCTGTGATTCTTGTCAAAAAGGGAAGCAAACAAAAGCATATTTCAAATCCAAAAATATTGTTTCAACTTCTAGACCATTGCAATTGCTTCACATGGATTTATTTGGACCATCTCGCATTGAAAGTCTAGGAAGAAATCGTTATGCTTTTGTGATTGTTGATGATTATTCTAGATTTACTTGGACTTTATTTCTTGCCAATAAAAGTGATGCTTTTCATAATTTTAAATACTTTCTTAAGCGTGTTCAAAACGAGAAGGAAACAACCGTCACTTCAATTAGAAGTGATCATGGGGGAGAGTTTGATCACAATCTCTTTGCGGACTTTTGTGACGAACTCGGTATCGAGCATACCTTTTCCGCTCCACGTACACCACAACAAAATGGGGTGGTGGAAAGGAAAAATAGGTGTCTCGAAGAGATGGCTAGAACCATGCTCGAAGAGGCTAAGATTCCCAAACATTTTTGGGCGGATGCCGTGAGTACCGCATGCTACATCTTAAATAGAGTAGTCATAAGGCCAATATTCATGAAGACCCCTTATGAACTCTACAAGGGAAGGAAACCAAATATCTCCCATTTTAGAGTATTCGGTTGTAAATGTTTTAATCATAACAATGGCAAAGATCAATTGGGAAAGTTTGATGCTAAGTCCGATGAGGGAATTTTCATTGGTTATTCCTCACGTAGCAAAGCATATAGGGTTTTTAATAAAAGAACCGAAACTGTGGAGGAATCCCCTCATGTTGTATTTGCCGAAAATAATGCTCGCTTGGCGAGAAAGGATTCCGGTTTTGATCTTGCAGGTATTTTAGATAGCTTGAAAGACAAAATACAAGAGGAAACGCCTAAAGAAAATCAAGACAAAATTTTGAAACAACCAACGGAGGAAGCGCCACAATTGGAGAATGAAACGAAAATGCCTAACGAGTGGAGGACAATTAAAGATCACCCTCTCGAACAGGTAATTGGTGATGTCAGAGAAAAGGTAAGTACCCGAAACTCCCTTAAGAACACCTTAGGACATACTGCTTTTGTGTCTCAAATTGAACCAACAACCATCTCCGAAGCAATTGGGGATGAATTTTGGACCTTGGCAATGCAAGAGGAGCTTAACCAATTCAAACGGAATGACGTTTGGGATTTGGTGCCAAGACCCGAAAATCATACCGTAATTGGTACGAAATGGGTTTTTCGAAACAAACTAGATGAAAATGGTGTAATCACTAGAAACAAAGCTAGGCTTGTAGCAAAAGGCTATAATCAAGAAGAGGGTATTGACTATGAAGAAACATATGCTCCCGTAGGTAGATTAGAAGCTATTCGTCTATTGCTCGCGTTTGCCTCTTCTATGAATTTCAATTTATATCAAATGGATGTGAAAAGTGCTTTTCTAAATGGTGTTATACAAGAAGAAGTTTATGTTGAACAACCCCCCGGTTTTGAAGATTTTAAATCTCCCGATCATGTTTTCAAACTCAAAAAGGCTCTCTATGGTTTAAAACAAGCTCCCCGAGCTTGGTATGAAATATTGAGTAAATTTCTATTGGAAAATGATTTCATTAGGGGGAAAGTTGACACCACCCTTTTTGTTAAGCATAAAAACAATGATATTTTATTAGTTCAAATATATGTGGATGATATCATATTTGGTGCTACTAACAATGTCTTATGCAAGGAATTTTCCGACTTAATGACAAGCGAATTTGAGATGTCTATGATGGGTGAGTTAACATTCTTTTTGGGATTATAAGTAAAGCAAATGAAAGAAGGTACGTTCATTTGCCAAGCCAAATATTGCAAAGAATTGCTGAAACGATTTGAAATGAACAATGCAAAAGCAATGGCGACTCCCATGAGCACATCCGATCATCTAGACAAAGATGAGAAAGGTAAGGAAGTCGACACTAAGAAGTATCGAGGTATGATTGGCTCTCTTCTCTATCTTACTGCTAGTCGTTCGGACATCATGTTTAGCGTGTGCTTATGCGCCCGTTATCAATCGTGTCCGAAGAAGTCTCACCTTACTGCAGTAAAACGGATATTGAAGTACCTTGTTGGTACTACAAATGTAGGTCTATGGTACCCCAAAGGTTCTTCATGCCAACTCGTTGGCTATTCCGACTCCGATTTTGTTGGATGCAAATTGGACCGCAAAAGCACCAGTGCCACTTGCCATTTTCTCGGTAGCTCTCTCGTTTCTTGGTTTAGCAAGAAACAAGTAAGTGTTGCGTTGTCCACAACCGAGGCTGAATATGTACCCGCGGGGAGTTGTTGCGCTCAAATCCTCTGGATGAAACAACAACTCTTGGACTATGGCCTAAGTCTTGATCATATCCCTCTTAGATGTGATAATACTAGTGCCATATGCTTGACGAAGAATCCCGTTCTTCATTCGCGAACAAAACACATTGAAATTAGACATCATTTTATAGGAGATCACGTTCTCAAGGGCGAAGTCGAAATCGAATTTGTTGAAACCAAAGACCAATTGGCCGACATCTTTACTAAGCCCTTAGAGAAAGAGTCCTTCTTCCGAATTCGTAGTGAACTCGGGATTCTTGACTCCACGTTGATCTAAGTCATGCATTGCATCTTTTTATCTTACATGATTTCTAACTTGAGCGTCGGAGACGTCTAACAAATTTTTGCAGGTATCGCCCTAAAGGTAGGGGGAATTATAAAGCATGACGCGCAATAATCAAGTCTTCTTCAGAAAATTCGGTCTCTGTCGTCTAAATAATCGATTATCTCGTATCAACAACCGATTGTTCTGCTATTACTTGAGTTATTGTACTCTCATTAAGTAATCACGTTTTCTTTCCAATAAATAAACAAGTTTTATTTACATTTTTGGCATCTTCTTATATTATTTTTGCTAATGGCAAAAGGGGGAAGATAAGGGTATGCACTCTCAATATTTATATGCTTAAATTGAGGGGGAATTCATATATTGAGGGGGAACTAATCGCATACTTATTGCATATATTTACGTGTCTTGAATCGTCATTATAAATTGTTTAAGTTGCATATCCCGCTTAAAGTTTGCCATTATCAAAAAGGGGGAAATTGTTGGAAACACGTTCTCAAGGCTTTATACTAAAACGTGTGTTCTTATGTGTAGGTTTTGATGAATGACAAACGAAGCGCAAATTGATATATGACGAAGTTCAAGTACAAGCGCATAAACGAGATTCAAGCACAAGACAAAGTTTTATAGTTTAAGTGAGTCGTTCTTAATTGTATTCATGATCCGACAACTTGACTCATGACATGGCTTCTCTCGTAAAATTATTTTTACAAAATCATGTATATTTAATTTAATGCTAAACGATTTTAAATCATGCATATTTACTTCAGTCAAAATGATTTTTAAACATGCCTCTAAAATCTGGACTAAGATAATCGATTATGTACTTATGATAATCGATTATGTTAAGCCAAGACTGCATGACAATCGATTGTGAACAAATGACAATCGATTGTGTTAAGGCAGTGAACATCAGGTTTTTCAAAACCCACATGACAATCGATTGTGAACCATATGACAATCGATTCTGATGAGGCAGTGTCCATCAAAGTTTTTCAAAACTCAGAATAATCGATTGTGAAGCTAATGACAATCGATTGTGAAGAGACAGTGTCCATCAGTTTTTTAAAAGTCACAAAATAATCGATTGTGAACTTATGACAATCGATTGTGTTGAGGCAGTGACTTCCAGACTTTTTCAAAATTATTAAATTATCGATTGTGAGTATATAACAATCGATTGTCACGAGGCAGTGTCTAAAATGATTTTCAAAGTCTGATAAATAATCGATTGTTAACATTGCACAATCGATTGTGAAGCTGACCGTTGTCGTAAAATTTTCAAATACCGTCAGGTAATCGATTGTTGATTTTGTACAATCGACTGTTGATATTGAAATCTGAAAAAGATTTTTTGAACGTTGCTGAATAATCGATTATTGATTTGGTATAATCGATTGTTTTACGTAAAATCTGGAAATGATTTTTTGAACGTTGCCAATAATCGATTGTTGATCTTGGACAATCGATTGTTAAGCGTAAAATCTGGGATTGATATTTGGAACGATTGGCAAACAATCGATTGTGGCTTCCTGACAATCGATTGTCACAGAGTAAAATCAGCAACTCTTAATTGGCAATTAGGCAACGGTAATGCCAAGTTTTTCAACTATAATACAGCTTCATTTCAGTGTTTTAAACACAACAACACACAACAACTGATCATTCTATTGCTATAAGCTTGCATATTATTGTTTATCATTTTATATTCATTTCATAAAGCTTTTGAGAGCCAAAGTCTTGTCCATAGTTGTTGTAATCTTGAGCCTACTTCTTTTACTCATATCTACTCATTAAGGAGTGTTTTGTTTGAGTGTTTAGTGTTTTGTACACTTCTAAGAGAATTGTGATTCTCTTGTTGTAAGGAACTTGTGTTTCCTTGGTTGAAGTCTTGGAGTGTTGTATCTCCGAGCAAAGGTGTTAAGGCTTGTGTCCTTAAGTTGTAAAGGTTTGTTGAGCACCCGTAAGCTTGACAAGTTAGCGGAAAATCTCGAGAGAGTCTCTCGGGGACTGGACTAGCCACGTGTTGTGGTGAACCAGAATACATCGGTGCGTTCTTTCCTTTTGTTTATTTAACGCACTTAATTATTTCCTGCAAATTTTAATTTCCGCAAGTTCACGCTAAATTTATTATAACGCTATTCACCCCCCCTCTAGCGTTAAGCGTATTATCTAACAGCATAAGCTACTACTATGCCTTCCGAGGTTAAGCTCTACCTCTATCTTTATCTCTGCATCAGCATATGGCTACTTTTCTGCCTTTCGAGACTAAGCACTGTCTCCATTTGCATTTTTCTTGCATTTGCATAAGGCTACTTTTCTACCTTTCGAGACTAAGCATTGCCTACATCTGTATCTCTGCATTTGCATAAGGCTACTATTCTGCCTTCCAAGGTTAAGCTCTACCTCCATCTGCATCTCTGCATTGCATAAGGCTACTCTTCTTCCTGCCGAGGTTAAGCTCTACCTCCATTTGCATTTTTCTTGCACTACATAAGAATACTATTCTGCCTTCCAAGGTTAAGCTCTACCTCCATTTGCATTTTTCTTGCGTTGCATAAGGCTACTTTTTGCCTTCCGAGGTTAAGCTCTAACTCCATCTGCATTTTCCTTGAATTTCATAAGGCTGCGTTTCTACCTTCCAAAACTAAGCGTTCTCTTCATCTGCATTTCTGTGCATTGCATAAGGCTACTATTTTGCCTTCCCGGACTAAGCTCTGTCTCCATAATTGTATAAGGCTACTCTTCTGCCTTCCGAGGTTTAGCTCTACTTCCATAATTACATTGGCTAAAATATCGCCACTTCATTTAAATCTTGCATCAGCTGAAAGATCGCCATATATATTTACACTCTACCTCGGCTGAAATATCGCCAATTTATTTAAAGCTTGCATCGGCTGAAAGATCGCCACCTTTTACATCTTATGGGCTGAAAGATCGCCAAATTATCAAAAGGCATCATTGTTCGGAGGCACCATTTTCATAGCTAAAGAATGTCATGCCATTGCCTGAGGACCCCACTTTTATCTTTTGCATATCATTATTCAAAGGCATCATAGTTTGGAGGCATCATTCTCATAGCTCAAGAACATCATTTAAAATCCTGCGAATCCCTTATCATACGCTTCATGGCCCCGGATGTTATGGTCCGAGGACATTATTTTAACTGTCTAAAGACGACATTTATTGTCCAACGAGAACTTGCATCACGTTTACTTTACATACAATATATGTTGGTATTATCCATTTGGAGGTACACCAGCTAGCAATGGCTGTCTTAGCAGGAGCGATCTTGCTCTGTTTCTCACAACCTATCAGTCCCTGACCATCCTTCTCAAACTTAACATCACATCCGTCCTTTTGAAAACCTCCATCGGTATATTCCGCCAATGGAGTCCCGAATTAAATATGGCCTGATTTCTGTAAGACCATGGATATGTAGGCAGCTTAGGAGTCAGAGCTCGGTCAAAGCCTTTCAAATCGTTTCTTTCAGTCAAAATTGACCGTTATATCTTTACCCGACAACTCTTTCATCCTGCTCAGGTAAAGAGGGGCGGCTGTTGATACCCAAATTTTCCCTTACATATTTTTAGACTCAAAATATCCTCAAAATAGCATGTACATGCATGTATAAGCATGCCCAAGAGTTTTGTTATTTTTCCCTTATCTTTAAGATTTTAAAACCGGTTTATTGTCTATTTTAATAGTAGAAAATTCAATAATTATTAACAAACTAGCATGTTTGTAGGTAATTTATTTTAATTCTCATATTTACACCAAAATATAATAAAGGTAATTTTTGTATATTTTTACAAATTTATTTGGTAGTTAAATTGCATGTAATTGCAAGTTTAGCCTATGTTAAGATAACTGCATTTTACAATTGTAAAATTGGTTCTAATATTTTAAATTAATATTTATATGTTATTTGCTGATTCAGTACTTTTAATTTAATTTTAAAATCATTTTTTACTATTAAAATGGAAAAACTGGCTATTTAAAGTATATCCCCAATTCGTTTCAATTGTTAGCCCCATTTACATTTTATTTTTAGCCTGAAACTAACCCAATTTCAAGCTCAAAATTGGAGCAGCCCAATCCCGTCTAACCTAACCCATTTATTCATTTATCCTATCCAACCCAAAGCTCTTTTATTCCATACCGTTCATCAATTTGATCAACGGTCACGATCTCCTCTTTCCTTTTTAATTTACCTAATCCAGCCATAATCCCCCCATTTCCTTCTGGTAGCCGCCTTTGGATCCTCTCATCTCTCAGACTCTCTCAACTCTTCCCCTAACCCTAGCAGCTTCTCGTCATCCTCACCCCAAAACTCGCTGGAGTCTATGGCTTCTAATGTCATGGAAACCCTATACTCACCTCCTACTGCTCCTACATGGCTGATGCTCGAAGGTTCGAGGACGGACATCAAAGGTCTTCACCCAGACCTTCACCGATTCGAGGTTTCTGGTCATCTCCGTGTTGCTCAGGCATATCCAAGGCTCAGAAATGTGACTCTTGACCTCTCCGATTTGAGATCAGACCTGTTTCCAAACCTTTATCATTTCTAGGGTTTCTCCAAAACCCTAAGCCATTCAAGGTTCTTTCATCGTTATTTGTCTAGATCTATATGGTATCTATGTTTTTCTTGCCATCTAAACTGTTTTCCCCAAAATCATCTTTTCAAAATCATTTCTCTTATATTTTAGGGATTCTAAAAAGATTTGTTTTAGGAAAAATCTTTCTGATATTTCTTCTTCTTTGCTTATGTGTGTTTGTTCAAACCCTGCTCGTGTGGTTTCTTTATTACGCATGGACCCCTACTACTCATTTATATACAATTTCTACTATTCTAAACTCTAACTATTCCTATTCAATTACAAATGCTAAGTAGTTCATCTTCAAAACCAAATCTAAGGATAAAAATTGAGCATTTGTAACTCATCCTTCCACCTCTTACATTTCCTATTCTTTGCATGTATTAAGATTGCTATCTCCTTACAACACTGATCTTCATCAAATCTCTTGTCTTCAAATCTGCTTAAATTTCGACTTCTCCACAGTAATGCAACAGTGGTTACGAATGCTGTGGCAGTAATGACTTGTTTCCAGTTTTTGCTTTTGACTTTGCTACAAATCCACTTAAATTCATCCTCCCAGCATCCAATGTCTCTAGTATGGCCCAACCATATACAAATTCTTCTCCATACTCTACTAGTAATGGCACATTCAAAGTATAGATGACTGAAATCTTCAGCAAAGTATTGGCAAAATACACAGGCAGTTGGAACTTGAATTCCCATATACTGAAGCCTCTCTATAGTGGGAAGCTTCTGATGAGCTGCCAACCAAGTTATGAATTTATGTTTAGGAAGAGCAGTAGGGACAAGCATTATATTCTTCCATGTTACCAAGGGAGCTGAGGCAATAGTGCAGTGTACATTTTATGAATATGAAACTTTCCAAGCTTACATACACTTTGCAGTCTGATCATCAGATTGCCTTGAAGTTGAGCAGTCCCCATCACCATTAAGCTACAACTCAGTATCTTCTTCACCACCCAAGAGGAATTGGATGGAACAGTAACTGCTTCAAGTGTTCTATTCTTGATATAGTAAGCATGTACCCACCTAACCCATAGACAATCTCTTTTTCTAGCCAAATCCCAAAGTAGTTTTACTACAACAGCTTTATTCCATATATTCAGTCTCATTATATTTAAGCCACCAGCTGAGATAGGTTGACAAACCTTTTCCCAAGCCACAAGAGCCCTTCTTGAAACTGTTGCTTTCCCTGTCCATAAGTATGATCTACACACAGCCTCTATAGCTTTTAAAACCTTCTTAGGAATGATAAACACCTGTGCCCAATAAGTTTGCATTCCAAAAACCATTGCCTTGATCAGTTGAACTCTTCCAGCATAGGAAAGTAACTTTGCTGACCAACAAGTAATTCTAGCTGTAATCTTTTCAATGAGTGGCAAGTAATGATGAATAGCTAATTTCTTAGAGTCCAGAGGAACTCCAAGATATTTGAATGGAAGCTGCCCTTCAATAAAGCCTAAAGCCTGAATAATTTCCTCCCTATTTTCCCTTGTAACACCAGCAAGATAGACAGCACTCTTGCTCACATTTGCCTGCAGACCAGAAGCTGCTGAAAATATAAGGAAAGTGTTGTGTAGAATCTGAATAGATACCATGTCAGCCCTACAGAACATTAAGAGATCATCAGCAAAGCATACATGTGAAATATTAAGTTTCCTGCATCTAGGATGGAAGTTAAAGTTTCCATCCTTGTGAAGTTGCTGAAGCAATCTGTTTAAATACTCCATGGCCAAGACAAACAGATAAGGAGACATAGGATCCCCTTGCCTTATACCTCTCTTAGCATTGAATGGCTTAGTAAGGCCACCATTCATTACTAGAGAATAAGAAACAGAAGATACACAAGCCATTATCCATCCAGTGAACTTGGCAGGAAAGCCCAATGTAATAAGAATTTGCTTCAAGAATCTCCATTCTAAAGTATCATATGCCTTCCTTAGATCCACTTTAAGAACACATCTAGGTGAAACCCCTTTCCTAGTGTATCCTTTGAATATTTCATGACTCAGCAAAATATTATCCATAATGCTTCTTCCCTCAATGAAAGCAGATTGGGTAGGACCAATCAATTCTCCAATAATTCCCTTCATCCTTCTTGTAATAACTTTGGAGATGATCTTATACATTGTAGTACAACAAGCAATTGGCCTATAATCCTTTACAGTGATAGGAGTTTTAACCTTAGGCACCAATGCTATTGCAGTAGTACTAATCATGTTTGGCATCTTGCTTGTCTCAAAGAACTCCTTAGTAGCAGCAAACACATCATGCTTTACTATACTCCAGCTCTTAGTAAAGAATTCAATAGGAAATCCATCAACTCCAGGTGCCTTATCCCTAGGCATCTCTGCAACGGCTGCAGTAATTTCCTCCAATGTAACTGGTTTGATAAGATCATGTTGTTGGTCAATTGTGAGACATCTTCCTCCTTTCATTATGTTAGTATCCACACAAGGAATCTCAGTAGTATATTCACCCATTAATGATTGGAATACCTTTAAAAATTCCTGCTCCACTGCAATAGGCTCAGCTAACTTGATACTTGTGTCTGTATAGATGGATGTAATATTATTCTGACCTGTTCTTATCCTCCATTGTGCATGAAAATATCTGGTGTTTGCATCTCCACAATCAATCCATGTAGCTTTAGACTTCTGCCTCATTACTTGCTCCTCCACAGTATTCCACTTTTCAAGCTCTTCAAGTAAACATCTTTCTTCATCAATCAGCTCCTGTGAAAGACAATTATTCTTCATTTGCATTTGAAGAATGTCAAGTCTCTCCCTTGTCATAGTAATCTGCTGCTTGTATTTGGCTAAGTATTCATTTAACCCTTTTAGATTCTGCTTTACTGCCTTCAACTTACTCCGGATTTGCTGCATATGTGAACCCTAATACTCCTTGTTCCACACTTTCTCAACAATATCTTGAAACTGCTCATGCTCCATAACATTGTTGTAAAGCCTGAAAGGTTTGGGATGTAATGGCTTATACACACCAAACTTGATCAAAATAGGAGAATGATCTGATATTAGAGGATTCATATAATCTGCTTCCAAATGCCCAAACTGCTGTATCCATTGATAGTTACCAAAAGCCCAGTCTATTTTGCTATAAACTCTTGAATCAGAGTCTTGTTTGTTAGTCCAAGTATAATGCCACCCTGTTGCTCTTACAGCAGTCAATTGCAAGTCATCAACCATGCCTTTAAAATCTCTTATTTCAGCTTCAGTAACTGGAGATCCTAGCCTATCTTCAGAGCTTAGAATACAGTTGAAATCTCCACTAATAAGCCATGCATCTTGCTGATTTATAGGAATTGTTCTCAGGTCTCTCCACAATTGTTCCCTAAGAACTGCAATATTAAATGCATAGACAATAGTAAACTGAATTTTGATTACACTCCTTGTATCCTCAATAAGACAGTGAATAAATTGGTCTGATATTGTTGTTATGTGAACCTGTATGTGAGCCCTCCATAATAGCCATATTCTTCCATTGATAGCCCTAGCATAATTGCATTGCCATTTCCAACCTTTTGCAATTCTATCAAAGATCTTTTTAGATTTATGCTCCTTAACTCTAGTTTCAAGAATACCAATTACATCTACTTTATTATCAGTAAGGAATTGCTTCAATTCCTTCTGTTTAGGAGACTGATTAAGTCCCCTAATATTCCAAGTAACCACTATCATGGATTATCATCAGCTAGAATGTAAGAGGGTCCTGGATCAAATTGTTGCCCTCCATTCTTTACTTCCATAGTTGCTTTGCCTCTATCCCCTGCAACATCCACCTGCTCACCACTTTTAGTAGTGATATCTGTCAATTGCTTTTCATTTGTCTGCTGTTCATGATGCTGCATACTTTCTATCCCCTGCAACATACTACCTTGCTCCTTTTGCATAGCACTTTGTACTTCAATTGGCACACTTGCCTCCTGTTCAATCTCCTGATCTGCTGGCTTTTGAACTGCTTCAGTTGGCACATGCTTCTTAACAATCCATTCCTTCTTTTTCTGTTTTCCTTGCTTCTTATCTCCATCATTTACTTTTCTGGTGTTCTCAGGTTCCTCCTTGTGTTTTGTTGAGTTATCAGAAGAGTACCAACACTCAATTTCCATATGACCAAACTTAAGACAATGATTACAAAAGGTAGGTTTCCAATCATACTCCACAGTTTGAATTTTAGGGCCATAAGGAGTTTCAAGTTCCAATTCATCTGGAAGATCATAAGCAGCATCAACTTCAACAAGTACTCTAGCAAAGGAAATTTTATCATAGTAAGCAGTATACTTGTCAGTATACAATGGTTTCCCAATCGCACTTGCCAGTTTACTTAATACTTCTACAGACCAATATCCCATAGGTAATCCTGGGAATCGGATCCATATAGGCACTGTGCTTAGAATGCTTGCCTGAAAGCTGAAATCCACCTCCCATGGTCTTAACACCATAGGCCTACCTCTAAATGTGTAGGGACCATATTGCATGACTGCATCTCTATCTTCAATACTATTGAATCTGAATATACAATATCCTTCAGAATGAACAAGAATTTCTGGTTTGGAAACAAAATTCCAAACATGCATGACAAAATTCTCCATGTTTTGTTCATTAGGTCGATCTCCAATTACAAATCCAATCAAAGCATTTTGCCAATACTCTAATTGCGATTCCAAATCTTCTTCACATATCTTCACAACTTTTTTCCATCGCGCAAAGTAGGAGGAACAAAGGAGAGAGTCTTACCCTTCTGCATGTCACTGTTGCCTTTGACTACCTCTACAATAGTTGGTTTTGCTTTTACTGGTTCAATTACTTCAACAGGTACTGGTACTGGTGGATCCAATACTGCTGAAAATTGTAATCTCCTTGCAGTTGCTTCAATCGCCACTTCATTACCCTTCGATCTAGCCTTCTCTTCATCTGCATGCAAATTTTCCTTCGATTGGTACTTTTGAGGAAGGAAATTTCCAAATGTCAATGGATCAAGTGTTGTAGTAACTCCATGCGCAGGTGTAACAAGCTTGGGAGGAACAGCAGCAGTCGTCGGAGCACCATTCCGTCTCTTTCTGGCCATTTCCGGCGACAATTTCGCCTTGCTATTGTGCGCCGGAATTGAGCACTATTCTATTGGCTGCTAACGTGCGCCGAAAGCCTCTGCCATTCTAAGAGTTGGTGAAGTTGCGAAGTTCAGTGTTTTTTTTTTTTTTTTTTCAACAAATAATAGCTATTATTCAATCACTTCACAAACATTTACTGTTTTCCAATCAAATGACCGAATCAACGTATGAAGTGCAAAACATTAACATCCTCCCCAGTAATTACGTCAATACTGGCCATAGCTACAATAATGAATTGCTCACGATTTTAGAGATGTTCAACAAACAGGTCAATATACGAGCACGAAAATTTACAATGAAGAAAAGTCAGTCACGCACAACCAAGCACGGGCTCATTTACTGAACAAATGGAATCTGATCTCCAACTATCGGCAATATCACAAGGTGCTCCACAAGTCCAAAACCCAGCGAGTTTAGTAAAAAGACTACAGTGGGAGTACAATGATAACACAGCAACACCACTAGAGAGAGCTTATTATCTAGTGTAATAGCCATCATCATCGAAGCTCCTGCTCCTTACTGGGCTTCTGCTCCTAGAGCCATAAGGAGATCTTGAGTAAGACCTCTCTCTGTACCAGAGAGCATACGCGGACATATCAGTACAGTACAGGTTATATATTTGTCCAACTACCGTCAAAAGGAAAACCATATTGCTAAGCTAGGAATTAGGGGTGTACAAAGGAAACCGACAAACCGCACCAACCCGATAATCCGAGTCAAACCGAGAAAAAAAACCCGACCATGGTTTGGTTTGATTTGGTTTGGTTTTGGAAAAAAAAACCCGACCATAATTGGTTTGGTTTGGTTTCAACTTAAGAAAGTCAAACCGAAACCAAACCAACCCGACATTAAATATATAGAACTTTTAGATATATTTAATATATAGATATCTTATTGTGATGTAATTTATAAATATTTCTTAAAAAATTCATAATTTTATATATTAAGGTATTATTTCAAGGTTGGATTTAGAACTTTTTGAATGTTCCAATAAGTTTTATAGCCATTAACATTAATAAATTAAATAATGCAAACAAAAGCCAAATTAAAACCAAAATCAAATCAATATTAATGCTAACAAAAGACATTCAATTCAATATATGAACGAGAATGTATTGAATATCTATTTTTTTGTTTTGCAATAATTTAAATAAATGCACAACATGTTTTATTTTTCTTTAGCGTTTAGTCATGTAATTAATATTTCCTTATTAGTCTACTTATTTTAGCATGACTTAGTATTTTTAGATTATTTTTATTTTTATTGTGGCTTTTTTTTGGTAATTAAAAAATTTTATTAATCATCAAAGATCTTGCTTTACAATGTCATAGTCTAGCTTATACTCAGCTGACTATCTAATCTTACCCAATATACTAACTATCCATGTTATACTCAAGTAACAATATTTTTATTGTGGCTTTTTAATTAGCAATATTGATATTACACAATTTTATTGTCTTTATTGTTGAATATTTTAGGATAATGCCATGACACATCTCATATGTTGTATTATTTTCTTGGAAAATACTTTATATAGTTGTATCTTACTAGGATTAAAGAAATATTTTGAGCATAATTTATATGCTTTGTACTACGAAGATTTTATTGGAAAATGTTTAGAAAAAACCCGAATAACCCGAAAACCCGAGAAAACCCGAAAAAATCCGAGAGCGAAAAACCCGAGTTTTATGGTTTGGTTTGGTATTTAGATTTAATAACCCGACACAATTGGTTTGGTTTGGTAATTGTAAAATTCGAACCAACCCGGTCTATGTACACCCCTACTAGGAATCATTGTTGCCACTACCTTGAGTAATATCTTCTCTTAGGAGGTGGTGAATAGTAGTCAGGGCTTGGAGAATAAGCCCGAGCATACCGCGGTGACCGAGAATAGGACCGCCTATACCGTGGAGATCGATAAGTTGGGAACTTCCCCGACCCCTCGAATGCTCTCTCGCTCTCATCTCTGAAGGCTTCTTCCTGTTTTCCTCGGCAAACACAACAGTGATCTCCCGCTCAAGTAGAACCTGGCCATCCATCTCATATTTGGCATCTGTAGCATCAGTAGGGTCCAAGTACTGCACAAAACCAAAGCCACGCGGCTCCCTTGTGAGAAACAATGTTTTTAGACTTCAAATCCTTCAACACTTGAAAATCTTCATAATTGTATTCATACCCAACTTCCTTCAATCTTCATGTACATTATGATCAACTTGACAGAACTCTTATTACTTCACTCGTTTCTTCAACACTTCCAATGAGAAAACCAGATCGACATAAAATAACCAGTGTAATAATCTCGTGGCAAATAAATATCCTTAATGGGACCAAACTCGCCAAACGGCCTTCGAAGATCTTCAGGCCTGCAATCACGGCGAAGGTTGCGAACCAAGAGACTAGTAGGGGGATCACCCGGACGACCACCATAGCGACCCCTCGGGCTAGGGCTACGACGTCTATTGCTGTAACCTCTGTGTGGACTAGGACTGTAGCTGCAGCTTCTTCCCCTCATACTTTCACCTGTCTGGTATGTTGAGACGATTTCTTTCACAGATGCTTTTTACTCTTTTACTATGCGTACCGTTAAGTTCTTTGATTTTTGTTTACTGGACTCTGTTCATATTCTTACATGCTTCATCTACTTGTGTTCACGCTTGTGTTATTTCAAATTTCTGAGCTTGTTTAGGTTCCGAGTTTTCTCAAAATATGTTCTTCATTATTCTTCTTCCTTTATTATTCAACGTGCTACCATATATGTTTTGTTGAGACTCTGAAGCAAATGGCTTGCTTTCTCACTTCCATGTCTGATTCAATTTTGAGACCCTAGGATTTGTGGGTTTCCTTTGATGGATTTGATGCTTTGTGTTCGAGTTAAAGCTCCGCATTGGGACCCTGAACTCTTAGACTCACTATGGGTCTGCAAATTGAACTTGTATCTCTTTGCTTATGATTTTGAGTTTTTATGATTCTGAACTCCTCTCTCTTTTAATAACTTGAGAGTCTCTTCTTGATTCACATGTTTGTATACTTTATATATGAGAACTCTTCTTTCAAGTGGTTTTTCCAAGTACTAATTGATTCTGAATCCCTTTGATGGTGTTTACTTGATTGCTTCTGATTTTCCCTAAGTGAACCTTTCTTTACCCCTTTTCTCGACCTGATTCACTCGAGTAAGCATGTAATTTTGGTTTTACTGATTTATTCACTTTCCTTTTTTCTACAAATCGTGTACTATTGGTTTGCTTCCTTAAATAGCTTCTATGCACTTACCCTTTATTATATTGTTGGGAAAGTATTCTTTCAAAATCCCTTCCTTTAATTGTCTTACCTATTTGAATTTGAATCCCTTAATTAAAGGGATTCTTATATGATTTATTGAATATCAGACTTCAGCTATTTACTTACCTTATTTCTCACGACTTTCACACTATAAATACACAACAGTTTTTCACAAGATACGCACTTCGAATTGCATACTCCTACACACACACTCTCTCGATTACAATACTCTTTCAATTCTCTACTCTCTTCTGAGATCTTTTGTATGGCTTGCTTGCAAATTTGGCTTACAAGACTGCTGCTTTCATTTATTTATCTCCCTGTAACCGATATGTCCTAATTTTGATTCCAGCATCACCCCCAACGTGTTTGTTTACAAGCTTTTACATCCATGTCTACTTTACTGTTTTGTAGAGTTCAACATTTAAAGTAGCATGCTTATGTCTTGTTTCTGTTTCTGCGACGAATCCCTACTCCCTACCCCATTTATGTGTTGGAGCTATGGTTTAATACATGACAATATGCAAGTTATTATCCATGGATTAAAACCAGATCTTCTAGATCCTACTCTCTAAATAGTGTAATAGGCTTGTGGGCATGTTAGCACTCCCTATTTCTGGGTATGCCCACAGCCTGCTCTTGTCTCTTTCAGTCCCCCATACCCCATTCCCATATGTGCGATGAGTTAAGGTATAGCCTAACAGCATCCAAATTATTGTCTAGGGCAGAACCTGACCTTCAATAATTCCTAACTCTCTAATTTTGAAGGGCGACATGGTCAGGGGTTTACCAGCAACCCAAATTGCTTGGGATGACCACCAGCTTGCCATTTCACCTCTATTGCACTTACACCTACTCCTAGCCTCTAAGTTCCGCCCCCTCCTATGAGCCTTGCCTTGGGACCTTGAGTTCCCTCTGAACTTGGACATTTGAGGGTTGGCCCTTCCACACTACACTATGATCTAATTCTGCATTGATATTTTGGGTGTAAGCATTTCCTGGAGTTCTTGAAGCTCCTTGGAACTTTGACATATCCCATATAAGAGAAAGGCTTTGGAAATCTGATCTTTGGAAGTTGGTTCATGTCATAATTTAGACCTGGGTTTGAATTAGGCTCTCCGGGGTTGGAATCTTTAATTTATGATGTATTTTATCTTTTCCTATTCATTCTAGTCTGTAATATTCTTGTAACAAACTACTGGGGCATTAATGAAAAAGAGAGGGTCAATCATGCATGCAAGGGGTAGATACTATGTTCATAGGGAATTACTACTTCTGAAATTCAGCATTTCATGTAGATACCATGTTCTTAGGGAATTATTACTTCTGAAATTCTGCATTTCATGTAGATACCACGTTCATAGGGAATTGCTACTTCTGGAATTCCGCATTTCATATAGATACCATGTTAATAGGGAATCACCACTTCTGAAATTCTGCGTTTCATATAAATACCATGTTCCCGTATCTCATATAGATAGCATGGCTGTAGGTTTTTCTGCACTTCATATAGATATCATGTTTATAAGTCATCTCTAAAATTCTGCATATAGATGACATGTCTATAGGACTTCCATTTTGCAATGCATCTGCCACTAGGCAAACCTATTATAGGATTTGAATAACCAATTGCATATTGAGTACTTCCCTATTGGATTTCTGCATGATAATATTGCTTGAATCAGTGACGCCTAGAAAGTATGCCTATAGGAGCGATATACCAAACCCGAAGCGTCAAGTCTAAAAAAATCAGTAGCAATAACATTCTTACAACCGACAGTTCTTTTCTGTAATCAATTTACATCTTTCTGAACTAATAGACATCATGCCTATATGTTCCGTTTAACACGTAGGAAAGCTTTAGGGTAAAAACTATAACTCCATCAGTTTTGATAACAACCAACATGCTAACCTAATTCCAACTACTCATCTGAAAATATGTGATAGATCAGCCTGCCTCAACGTCTAAGTTTTAATTCAGACCATAACGAGTACGTGTAAGACATGCTAAACTATATGCTTTCCTTTGATTCAAGGAGGTTTATTTGAGTCGTATCTGCTTTATTGCTTTCCCAATACTTGCTGTATATGTTTTGATTGTCGCCTTAGCATTTTATCCTTTGAAAATTCTCAAAAGCCTCCACTCTCAAAATTTTCACCCAGCTCGGAGAATCTTAAACTACTCTGTTTCAGAGGTTGAGACAATTGGATGTTCTAAGGCCGATTGAGTCAAAACTACCAAGTCCCCCTCTAAAATGGATTATTCCCTCAGATGTGCATATTCTTGTGATGCTCTGGGGAACAACACAAATAAGTGTTGGCAGATGAAGAGCACCATCCAGGAGATTATTGATGCAAACCAAATTGTGGTACATAGCCCGAAAGCGCCAAATATCAATCAAAATCCATTGTCAATCCATGCCGAAATGCATGATTGAGATAATGCATAAGGATGGGGAGCTTAAGAAGCCTTCAGAGTCTATTATGATGATCCATGTTAGTGAAATTAAGTCAACCAAGACTTCTATTATTACAAAGGGCACATCGTCGATATTTGAAGGCATGACAGACAAGCTGAGCATACCCAATGGTAAGCAGCCTGTGGTAGTCGCGAAGGGGTTTCCAGATGATATTGAAAAAACCGAGGAAATCTGAAAGTGATCGTGCAAGGGGTAGCAAGTAAGCCCATTATTATAGTGGAAGGGGCTCGCATTGCCCCGGTTATTATTAAACGTACGACCCAGATGCCGATAGATAACACAAAGGTTTTTCCATGGAATTACAAGTGAGTGATAGTAACTTATAAAGGGAAAGAAGTGGAAAAGGAAGCTAATGAAACCTGGGTTTTACTCGTTTGAGGAGATGCATTGCCCCAGAGAAATTAAGGAAATCTAAGCTACTCAAATATAGTCCAATTCTTTTGAAGAAAGTAGTCACCAAAGATGAGGTGTAAGAAGTTTTGAGAAAAATAATGGTGCATGATTACTTTATAGTGGAACAATCGAGAAAGACCCCTGCTTGGATTTCTCTTCTGTCGCTGTTGATAAATTCAGACGAGCACTGCCAGGCCCTTATAAAGATTCTGAATGAATCTCATATCCCTGATAAGATCAAAGTGAACCATTTGGATAAGATTGCCAACAATATATTCAAGGTGAGCAGGATCACCTTCTCGGATGATGAGTTTTCCTTGGAGGGTATGGAACACATCGGGCTCTATGTCTTACAATGAAATGTCAAGATTATGTGGACATGAAGGTGCTGGTTGACAATGGTTCTAGTGTGACATTTTCCCTCTTTCCACTCTTCATAAGTTGAAAATTAATACCGAAAAGATCCACTAGAACAATATATGTGTCCGAGGTTTTGACGGAGCGGGGAAAGATTTTGTTGGCGATATCGTTCTGGAACAAAAAATTGGACTAGTTGAATTTACCATGGACTTCCAGGTACTGGATTTGGCCATCTCTTGTAGTTTTCCATTGGGTAGGCCCTAGATACATGTTACCAAAGCAGTACCGTCTTCCTTTCACCAGATGGTAATGTTCGAGTGCGACAGACACGAAATCGTTGTGCATGGTGATGAGAACTTATGTGCTTACAATGATACATCCGTCCCATTTATTGAGGCTGAAGATAATAAGGGTCCTTGGGTGTACCTTGTTTTTGAAACAATGTCAGTTGAGAAGGTTCTAAAAAACGAATATGGTCCAGGTCATAAGTTAGTTTCTGCGACCGTCATGGTAACAAATGAAATGTAAAAGAACGGTTTTGTGCCAGGCAAAGGTCTGGGTGCATCTTTTCAAGGTATCGTGAGAAAATATCTCTACGTGAAAATCTGGGTACATTTGGTCTGGGGTTTAAGCCCACAAGGGATGATGTTAAAAGGCTAAAAAGTTGAAAAAGAAGGCATGGTCGCTCTCTAAGCCTATCCCCCACCTCTCCAGATCTTTAGGCAAGTCAAGGATCATGAATCGTCTGGTGTTAGCAATTCAAAAGCCTGAGTTTGACTTTGAGGAAGATTTTATTGAAAGGTTCAAGAGTCTATTTGATAAGGTGAACATGGTAGGAATTAGGGAAATTTCCATCAAAGAAGACGTGTAGTTTATTGGGCCAAAATGAAGCTTAATAATTGGAATGCTATTCGTCTCCCTACTCGGAAGGAGTTTTTGTAGTTTTCTTTAATTTCCTTTTTGTTATCTAGATTATTCCAGAGTTGTAATCCAGACTTTTATTTTTTGCTTTTTTGATGTACAAACACTTTTATCCTTTATTTTCAATGAATCATTTTTGTATTTCTTTATATACTTCTTTTTATGCTGATTTCAATAAAATGACATGCATGAGGAACCTTCGGCCAAGTCTTAAAATCTAATCTAACTCTGAAATAATAATCCAATAAATAAAATATGATGAAGAAACAAAATATGATGAAGAGAAGTCATTTGAGGAAATTAGTAAAGAATAAAATATTTTATAAGAGAAACACATGCCTAATTTGAATGGAACTGAAGCAATCAATTAAGAAGATCCAGTTAACATAAGGGAACCATGATAAGTATACATTAGGAAAGATAAATCAAGGAAGAAATAATCAAAGCACTAGTTGAATATAAAGACATTTTTGCATGATCAAGTGACAAAAGGCAAGGTTTACGGACTGATTTAGTAGTTCATAAATTGCCAACTAATCTGGCATGCCCTCCCCTAAAGAAAAAGGAAGTTCAAGACTGACATGAATGTGAAGATCAAGGAAGAAATAACAAAACAGTTGGATGCAAAGGTCATTCGAGTCACGTGGTACTCCACTTGTTTAGCTAAAGTTGTGCCAGTACCAAAGAAGGATGGTAAGACCAGGGTGTGCATAGATTACCGCGGTCTCAACAAAGCAAGTCCAAATGATAATTTTCCAATGCAAAATATCCGCATTTTAATTGACAATTGTTCCCAGAATGAGAATTGGGTCTTTTGTTGATTACTATGCAGGGTACCACTGGATCAAGATAGACGAGGAAGCTGCAGAAAAGACAGCATTCATCACGCTGTGAAGAACATCTTATTACATTGTAATTCCATTTGGTTTGAAAAATACTGGGGCAACTTACATGAGAGAAATGGCAAACGAATTTCGTGACGCGATACACAGAGAGATTGAGGTATATGTAGATGACGTGATCATAAAGTCAAAGAAACAGTCCAACCACATCGGGAATTGAGAATGCTTTTCCAGAGGCTTTGCAAGCACAACTTTAAGCTCAACCCTGCAAAATGTGCATTTGGCGTTCCTTCTAGAAAACTTTTGTGTCTTATAGTCAGTCGGCGGGGTGTTGATTTAGATTCGTCAAAGATCAAAGCCATTCAAGAATTACCACCTCCAAGGAATAAGAATCAGATGATGATCTTTTTCGGGTGTTTAAAATACATCAGCAGGTTTGTTGCTCAGCTCACTACAACTTGTGAGCCCATCTTGAAGTTGCTGAAGAAGGATGCCGTGCTCAAATGGATTGATGAGTGCAAGAAGGAATTTGATAAGTTAAAGGGGTTCCTATCAACCCCATTTTTGTTGGTCCCTCCGGATCCGGGAGACCTTTAATTCTCTATTTGACAGTCAAGGATAATTCATTTGGTTCTGTGCTGGGTCAACATGACATCACTAGAAAGAAGGATCAAGCCATCTATTATCTCAGCAAGAATTTCATATGCTATGAGGTTAAGTATACTCCCCTTAAAAAGACATGTTGTGCCATGACTTGGGTGGCATTAAAATTGAAGCATTATTTGTCGTCCTAAACTAATTAGTATATTTCTCGCATGGATCCTCTAAAGTATGTCTTTCAGAAACCTTTTCCCATAGGAAGACTTGCAAAGTGGCAGATTTTTCAAACAGAGTTTGACATCATCTACGTGACTCGAACCGCGATGAATGACCAAGTACTAGCCGATCATATGGCCGAGAACTCGATAGATGAAGAGAATGAGCTATTGAGAATTTATTTTCCTGATGAAGAGGTGCTACATATAGATAAGTTTGAGCAGGATGAAAATCTAGGATGGAAATTGTTCTTTGATCGAGCAGCTAACTTTAAATGTGTCGGAGTAATGGTTGTGCTCATTTTGAAAAAGAGCAACACTACAATGTTACAGCCTGGCTTCATTTCTATTACACCAACAACATGGCTAAGTACGAGGCATGCATTCGGGTTTGAGGTTAGCTGTAGAGATGGGAGTCCAGGAAGTCTTGGTTTTTTGAGATTCAGATCTATTGGTGCCCAAGATTTAGGGAGAATGGGAGATTCCATATTTAAAGGTCATACCGTATCAACAATATTTGCATGATCTTTGCCAATGGTTTAGATCAGTAGAATGCAAGCATATTCCTAGTATCCGTTTTGAGGTTGCCAATGTTTTGGCTACCTTGGCGTCAATGTTACACCATCAAGATAAGGCTTATGTTGCACCTCTGTCTATTCAAGTTCGTGATCAACATGCCTACACTAATTTCGTTGAGGAGGAACTTAATCATGAACTGTGGTTCCATGATATCTGGGAATACATCAAGATGGGGGTGTATCCAATATAGGCCACAAGAGATCAAAAGAGAACAATTCAACATTTGGCTAGTGGATTTTTCTTGAGCAGGGGAATTTTGTACAAGAGAACTATAGATCTTGGATTGATGAGGTGCATAGATGTTAAACAAGCCACGATTATCACGGCCAAAGTGCATTCCAAAGTTTGGGGGCCGCATATGAGTGGGTACGTTATGGAAAAGAAAATTCTTCGAGAAGAGTATTATTGGCTCACCATGGAACGAGATTGCATCAGCTTTGTGCGCACGTGTCATCAATACCAGGTACATGGTGACTTATTTCATTTTTTGCCATCTGAGTTTCATACAATGTCCGCACCTTAGCTCTTTATTCCTTGGCGCATGGATTTCATTGTGTTGAAACACGTTCTCAAGTCGCTAAACTAAACGTGTGTTCATATTTGTAGGTTTTGATAAATGAAAAACCGATGTGAACGGAATATTGACATATGCCGAAGTCCAAGCGCAAGAGAAACAAAGATCAAGATTTAGTAAAGCAACAAAGTTATACATGAGTCGTTCTATAATTGTGATCTTGATCCGACAATTGATTCAAGACTTGGCTTCTCTCGTAAAATCATTTTTATCAAACCATGCATCTTTTTTTTAAAGCAAAATGATTTTCAAACATTTCATTTTAACCAAAATGAATTTTAAACATGTCTTTAAAATCCGGACAAAGATAATCGATTATGTACTTTATGATAATCGATTATGTTAAAGCAGTGTACACCAGATTTTACAAAGCTGTAAGATAATCGATTATGTTAAGGCAGTGTACACCAGATTTTACAAAGCTGTAAGATAATCGATTATGTACCTTATGATAATCGATTATGTTAAGGCAGTGTACACCAGATTTTACAAAGCTACAAGATAATCGATTATGTACCTTATGATAATCGAATATGTTGAGGCAGTGTTCACCAGATTTTTCAAAGCTACAAGATAATCGATTATGTGCCTTAGACTAATCGATTATGTTGAGACAGTGAGCATCAGATTTTACAAAGTAGCAAAATAATCGATTATGGTTTTCTGGTAATCGATTATATTAAAGACCGTTGCCAAAATATTTTCAAATGCTGAAAGATAATCGGTTATGTACAATCAGAAAATCGATTATGTCAAGAATAAAATCGGGAATTGATTTTTGAACGTTGTCAGGTAATCAATTATATGATTTGGATAATCGATTATTCTGCTTAAAATCTGG
Source organism: Nicotiana benthamiana (assembly GCA_034376525.1). Lineage (NCBI taxonomy): Eukaryota > Viridiplantae > Streptophyta > Magnoliopsida > Solanales > Solanaceae > Nicotiana > Nicotiana benthamiana. The sequence goes on along the minus strand of CM067332.1, from coordinate 106,754,384 downwards.
GATTGATTTTTGAACGTTGGCAGATAATCGATTATGCAGAATCAGATAATCGATTATCCTAGCACAAAATCAGCAATTTGTGATTGGCAATTAAGCATAACGGTCTTGGGTGTTTTGAGCACTATAAATACAACTCAAAATCACTTTTCTAAGCACAACAACTGATTACATTCTTGCTAAAGCTTACATACTCTCTTTGCAATCATTTTATATTCATTTCATAAGTTTTTGAGTGCCAAACTCTTCACTAAGTTGTTGTGTTCTTGAGCGTATTTATTTACTCATATCTACTCTTCAAGAGAGTTCTGTTTAAGTGAGTGCTATGTGTTTGTACACACTTGAAGGGATAGTCTAATCCCTTGTTGTAAGAAGGAAAGGTAGTTCCTTGGTTTGAAGTCTTGAGGTGCGGTATCCTCGAGCAGGTTGAAGTCTTGTAGAGTGTATATCTACGAGCAAGTGTAACGGTTTGTTAAGCACCCGTAAGCTTAACGAAGTTAGTGTAAAAGTCGAGAGAGTCTCTCGGGGACTGGACTAACCACGTGTTGTGGTGAACCAGGATAAAATTTTGTGTGTTCTCTCCTTATCTTTTTAATTGCTGCACTTACGTTATTCCTGCAATTTTTAATTCCGCAAATTTGCATTGTTTTTTATTACAACGCTATTAACCCCCCCTCTAGCGTTAAGCGCATATTCTAACACATTGGACCAATTGAGCTGGCGGCATTAAATGGGCACATGTTTATTCTGGTGGCCATCAATTATTTCAATAAGTGAGTTGAAGCTATGAATTTCAAATCTATGATCAAGAAGGCAGTGGTCGATTTTGTTCATTCAAACATTATTTGCCGGTTTGGAATACCCAAGGTAATCATCATGGACAATGGTGCTAATATTAACAACCATTTGATGAAATAAGTATGCCAACAATTAAGCATTAAGCATAGAAATTCCACTCTATTTCGCCCCAAGGTGAATAGAGCTGTTGAAGCAGCTAACAAGAATATAAAGAAGATACTTCGAAAGATGGTGCAAGGTTCTAGGCAATGGTATGAAATTTCCCGTTTGCATTGCATAGTTACCGCACTACTATTTGCATCAGTAGGTGAAACTCCTTATTTGAAGGTATATGGTACAGAAGTATTTATACCCGAGAAATTGAAATTTCATTCATTCAAATTGCTGCTAAAGCTGGAATTGATGACGATGAGTGGGTAAACACCTGTTTGCAGCAGTTTAGTGTGATCAATGAGAAAAGACTAGAGGTTGTATGTCATGGACTATTGTACCAGAAGAGGATGGCAAGAGCATACAACAAGAAGGTGCATCCCTTGGAATTTGAAGTGGGTCAGTAAGTGTTGAAACACATCCTTCTACATCAGGCTCAAGCTAAAGGCAAGTTCACCCAAATTAGCCGGGTCTGTTCATTGTAACTAGAGTGTTGTTTAATGGTGCGTTGTATTTATAAGATATAAAAGCCAAATATATAGATATGGCTATCTATTTTGATGTAGTCAAGAGATATTATGTATTGTTTTTTAGGTTTGTCTGCATCTTTTGTTTGTATTTGGCATGTTTCGAAGATTGGATTGATGAAGGAATTTTATTCAGCTATCTAAACACTATTATCTTTTGTTACCCCTTTGAGACTTATTTATTTCCTTTCAAACCCCTCTTTTGGAATAATAAGTTAGAGTTTAGAAATGTATATATAAAGAAAAAGAATAAAAGAAAATGGAAAAATGAGGAAAAGAATAGCTAAAGAAAGAAAAGAAAAAAAATAAGAAAGCAAAAGAGAAGTAACAAAAACAAATCAACTATTATGTCTTGAACTACGTTTGACATGATTCCTTTTTAGGATATGTAGGAAACATCACAATTCCGTCCCACAAAAATAAAAAACCACTATGCTCCAAACTCAAAGAAGCTGGGTCAGACGTTTTGGTTTTGTGAAAGATCTGATTTCAAAAGTTGTAATTGTTAACCCTATTATTTTTAAGCTCGCATGCCGCTTTTCTTCTTTAAATACGTTCAAAAGCTAACACCCCTAGTCAAAAGAAAGAGCTTCTGATCAATATTTATAGAATTTCAAGTAAAGTGAGATAGACGATATGGTCTGCATCAGGGGTAACACTCTGTGGAAACCCTCGTGTGCAAGGCGATGGAAAAGCTGAGACAAAACTAAAATGAGAGAGTCTTATCAGTGAAAACCCTTGGGGGCACCGTATGTTAATAGTGAGTTGGGAGATAAACATATGAGAGATATTTGTTGGTGAAAACCCATCAGGGTTCTACAAGCCGAATGTGGTTCGAAATTTTGTGGAGAGATTATATTATGTAAAATCCTGGTCAAAGAATGAAGATGGGCACAAGATGAAATATGATTGGTTGAATGGTCCGGACTGATTAATCTGAACTGCATGTCATGATCATTGGTGCCAGCTACTGACATAAATAAGTTTCTTTTTCACTCTTCCTCAACTAGTCATCTTTGTCTAAAAATTTCCTCTTTGACCTTTTTTTCTCGAAGTCACTTTGCTTTGCTTTTCTTTCGGGTCTACTTCTTTAGGTCTTTTTCAATGTCAGCCTTGTTAAGCAATCGAGAAAGGATTTCAAAGCTTATTATAAACTTTCCATTGCTCAAAGTAGAGTGCGTCCAAGGCACACAAGAAATAGCACGATTGAAATAGAGAAATGAGATTTTAACATGAGTTCATGTGGTCAAGTTGTTTCGTGAATTTTGAGGAAAAAAATAGAGGTTCAAAATTTGCAGGACAGAAGCATAAAATAGCAGTTTGAGTGTGGGCTACTCGAGTCATTCAAGGTTCTAAGTTTGAGGTTAAATCAAGAAGGTCAAACAATTATTTGCTAGCTTGAGAAGCAACCAATCGGAGCAAAAACATGGCAACACAAAGCCCACCACCTTCAACATAATGCCGCAAACTAACCACCATACTTTAAAACTAGCAAGATTTTCTTTTACTAAAACATAGGCAGGATTTCATTTGTTTATACACGAACCCTCAAGGGAAAGCATGTGTTTGATAGGTTCAACTGTAAGTTTTTAGGACCCTCCTAGATAATGAGTTTTAGTTGCAAGTTTTTAGGACCCTCCTTGGATAATGGAATTTAGTTGCAAGTTTTCACGATCCTTCTAGATAATGGGATTTAGTCCTAAGCTGCTACGACCCTCTTGGATAATAGAATTTAGTTTTAGATTTTTCAGGACCCTCCTGGATAATGGGATGTAGTTTTAAGTGGTCAAGGACCTCCTGGATAGTGGGATTTAGCTTTTAAATTCTTAGATTTCATTTAGATACAAGGATTTTATTAACATTCACGGATGTTCCCAGTACCAAATTGGGGTAGAAAATTTGTTCATTTAGAGAATAAGGAAATTCATTTTTAGTTTCAGCATCAGGCGCTAACCTAGAGAACAAGGGAATTCGTTTCAATATTAGCATCAGGAGTCCACATGGATAATAAGGGAATTCATTTTTAGTTTTAGCATCATGCGTCCACCTGTAGAATAGGGTAGATCAGGTATGTGAACCGCATTTCTACCGCAAACCCAAACAAAAAATTCAGATTTTTGGAATACTTTTGTGGTCCATTCTGCATGCAATATTTCCACTCTGCAATCTCAAAGCGCGACCATAGATTTGACTTGGGCTCCAATTTTTCTAACTTTTAAACTCGACCCCTTCTTCAACAAAACACCCCAACCCCTCATTTTAACATATTTTCTAAAATAACTAGAGAGGAGAAGGGAGAATTCTTGAGAGAGAAAGTTTTACATTCATTGATTTGATTCTTTAAGGTCACCCCGAGCCGAGAAATTTCAAGTAATTGTCTTCATCTTCATCCTTGCAGGTAAAATCCTCAATCCTTTTTCATTTTTTTAAGATTTAAACAAAAAAGGGGATTCTCAAGAATTGATTCTTGAAAATATAAGTTGGAATGCACATGTGCTCTATAAAACCTAAAATCTAGTAAAAGGAATTATGTAGGAGTAAAGGTTTGCGAAAGGAGCGGTCGATGACCTAAATAAAGTTCAGGTAGTAATTGTGAACTCCAAATTCTAAGTTGTATGTGTTAACTTGTGAACTAGATTGTCGGTACCAGGCTGTTGGTGAGCTGAAAGTGGACGTAAAAAGGAAAATTCAACTACAGGTATGTGTGGATATATTTAACCTTTGTAAGGTCACCTTACTTGGTGTACGAGTGATTGGTATGTGTCAGCTATGTGGATTATATGTGTTAATTCTTGTGATTAATATTCCTTGAACATTGTTGGTTATGTTTTCCGATGTGATGGTGTAAGTAAATTGCAACAGATCATGTGTGTGTAAATGTGTTTATGTGGCAAGAGTTTTGTAACAAATGATGGAAAGAAGTCGTAACTTATGTAATTGAAACAACTGTGGTAATATCATGTGTGGCTTGTCGTTGGAGATTATCGTTGTGACTTGAATTGTATGCTGGTTGTTGTACATGATGGAAATAGTAGTGATGTTTATGAAACTCTTTGTGAATTGTTTTTGATGTTGTTGTGAGAAATACGATTATCCGATGGGATCGGGTTTCGTGCTACAACACAAAATTGTAAGGTGTGGGTTGTGGTGATAAGAATGGCCGGGGTAATAACGGTGAAAAAGTGATCGAAATCACTATTGAAATTAAAATATGTGAAATTTGTTAAATGTTGAAATGTTGATGTGATGGGAAAATGTTGAAAGGGGAAAAGGAGAGATTGTGAAATTTTTTTGGCATTGGTTGTTCCGTTCATGTGCATTTGATCGTTGATTCTATTACTGTTTGTTATCTGTGCATTGATTGATTTTACTTAGGGTAAAGTTTGTTCATACATACCAGTACAATTCAAATGTACTGACATCCCTTTTGCCGGGGGAGCAACATTTGTGTTATGATGGTAGGTGGATCTATATCAGTTACTCCAGTCCATCAACAGTAGAACTCCTTTATTCCGTGTCAGCTGAATTGGTGAGCCCATTTCCTCTCAGAGCCTTGTGTGACTCAAGCCTCTTTTCTTTTGGATTGTCATTTTGATGTTTGTGTAAGGTTAGCCGGAGCCTTGTTACCGGCAAATATTATATCACCCCTTTTGTCTCCTTAGAGGCTCCACAGACAGAAATGCGAGTTATGAAACATATGTAAATATGTATATTGTATGTTGCGCATCGCAAGTTGTAATTTACGCAAGTAATGATGTATGTTATGTAAATCGCTTAAGTATGTGTTCAAATTATAAATGTCTATTTCACTTGATTTATGAGTAATGAAAACACGGGGTAACACGTGGGATAGGAAAGACACCCAGGTCAGCTTGAGTGGGGCTACCCGGTCGAGCGCCGGTCATATCCCTCATTTTGGGGTGTGACACAGAAGCGAATTTTGGTCTAATATATATTTCAATGAACCACAAGCAATTTCGTCCATGAATTTTTAAGAAGCAAGGACAAATTTCGTTCAAAAGAATTTCAAAAAAGTAGAAGCTTAATCCGATGTGTTTTGAGTTCTAAGTTGAATCAACGAAGGTTTTGCAACGGATATTGTATGTTAAGGCCATCCCTTTTTCTTTTGGCATGGTCAAAATTATGTTGAAGAAACGAGCAAACGCACAGTTCCATAGATTACTCTATTCATAGAGTACTAAGAGTGTCTATATTCTTGATTCCCCGTGAGAATTATTATTATCTTATGTTCATGGGTATCAGAATAATATACAGTTGAAAAACCTTATTCGGAAAGAATATTGAGATTATTACCTTTTTCATGCATTTCACTAATTTATACATGTGCATTTACTCATGCACGTATGATGTTATACACACGTATATATGTAAATATGTGTATATGGGATATAGGAAAAGCTTATGGCGTTATATACACACCACCACCCGATCAGCTTGTATATATTGATGGTGTTGCCCACAGTGGCGAGACAATATTGCGAGATTCCCTTAGTGGCTTGATGATATTTCGTACACCCATACCTATGCATTGCACGCAATTTATATGCATGTGCATAAACTTATAAATATTTCAAAATTTACAAAGTTATTCGTATTTAAAGATGCATTTCTATATTCATGTTTCATCTATGTCTTTTACGTATTAATTTTGATTCCTTACATACTTAGTATATTTTTCGTAACGATGCCCTATTTCACGGGGCTTACGTTTCATGCCCACAGGTGCAGGTAGGAAAGCTAATGGTCCCCTTTCTTGGGATCCCTAATCAATGAGAGTTGGTGTGCTCCACTTGATCTAGTGATGCTTTCGATTTTGGTACGATACGTTTATATATATACATATATGTATGATGTGGCTCAATCCCGTCTTTGTACATTTATGTTTCTATTAGAGGTTTGTTGACAGTGTGTTTAGTTGGGTTGTGTGGGGCCTTGTCGGCTTTCAGTTTTGGATGTATAGTGGTCTATATTAGCCTTGTCGGCTCGCCCATTGTATTCTGCACGTATAAGTACATATGCCTTAATTGCAGGTTTCCTTCATTTATGTTATTTTTGTAATACAGTAGATGTTATTCAAGTTCATATCTTAAACACATGCTTGAGGGTGTTTGGCATGTACAACTCAGGCACCTGTCGCGGCCCATGGGTTTGGGTCGTGACGAAAGTGGTATCAGAGCAGTTATGTCCTAGGGTTGTCTACAAACCATGTCTATTAAAGTCTTGTTTATGGGCATTTTTTGCACCACACTTTTAGCTAGGAGGCTACAAGTCATATAGGATGTTATCCTCACTTTTATCTCAGATCGTGCGATACAAGAATTCATATTCCTAACGATACATCATATTTCAACGATGCCTCTAAAGAGTACGGCCACGAGTTACCAGGGCTCGGGGAGAGTCTCATGGTGAGGTTCCATCTCGTACTTCCATACGCTGCCTGTTTTTAGAAGAGCTCCGAGTGGCACCAGCTCAAGCACTCGCCCTTGTACATCCAGCTCCTCATCCAGATGCACCGGGTCAGGAAATGATAGATGGTATTCAGTTTGTGACCTGATTAGTAGCCGCACAAGCTCGACATCAGAAAATCAGCATTGGTCATGCAGATAGGTCTGTCAGTGTGAAGGTTCATGACTTTATTAATTTAGACCCTCCGGTATTCACTGGAGGAGATCCAAACAAGGACCCTCAGGTATTTATTGATATAGTGTAGAGGACGTTATGGGTAACTAATGCCAATGTGACTGAGTTAGTTGAGCTAGCTTCCTATAGAGTCCGAGATATTACACTTTATTGGTACGAGTCTTGAGATGTGTCCAGAGGTGAGGATGTCCCTCCAGCAGTATCGTTGGAGTTTACAGCAGCTTTTCTTCATCATTATCTGCCAGTAGAGCTTAGGCGGCCCACAGTTGATAGGTTCTAGACCCTTCGATAAGGAAATAAGAGTGTTCGGGAGTATAATGTTTAGTTTGATTCGTTGGCTAGGTATGCGCCCACTATTATGTCTAAAATGGATGACCGGTTTCACTAGTTTGTGATAGGATTATAGCTTCACTTGCTTAATGATTGTATGTCGGTCTCACTTAATTGAGACATGGATATTTCTCATATTAAGGCATACGCTTAGGGTGTAGAGGAGCATAAATAGAAATAGAGGGTCGATCGTAAGCATGAAAGGGCCTAGAATAAGAGATCGAGGTCTTCTGATCCTTCTAATCAGTTTTGAAGTGGTAATCGAGGTCTTCTGATCCTTCTAATCAGTTTTGAAGTGGTAAGAGTCAGTAGTACCTGAGGTATACATCCCAACAATCGTCTAGCAAACCCCTCAATTTGGAGGTAAGAGATTTGATCATTCCTCATATTAAGGGTCTGGTCAGAATTTCAGGGCCTCATGTTCTCAGTATATCGGTGAGTCAATCCACATGAGGCCACCCTTGCCACAAGGTGCTCAACGTAGTAAGTAGCATACCATGCAATGTTGTATGGGATTAGGTGTCTATTATACTTGTGGTTATCTGGACCACATTACGAGGGATTGTCTAATAAGAGGTAATGCAAGCATAACTCAGCCAGTGTGATTTGTAGCTAGTTCGTCACTATCAGTTGCCTCCCTGGGCAAGGTCCACAAGCACCAATGAGTTGTGGTATAGGCAGAGGCAGAGCATCAAGCTCAAGTAGTCCTTAGAACCGCATTTATGCATTGGCAGGACGACAGGTCCAGGAGTCATCGCCTGATGTTATTACATGAATATTATCTGTCTTCTTATACGATGTAATGCTGATTGACCAAAGTTCGACCTTATCACACGTTACTCTGTTAGTTGCTAGTAAGTTTGGAATAAATGATAAATTTGTTAAACCATTTGAGGTGTCTACACCTATTGGAGACCCAGTGATAGCTAAGCAAGTATATAAGGGTTGCTTAATAGTACTTTATAGTCGTTCTACCATAGAAGACTTAATGGAGTTGGATATGGTAGAATTTGATATTATAATGGGTATGGATAGGTTTGCTTCATGTCATGCCAAAATTTATTCTAGATCAAAGATAGTATGATTTCAATTTCTAGGGGATCCTGTTTTGGAGTGGAAAGGTAATACAACATCACTGAGAGGTATATTTCTTTCCTATCTCAAGGCAAGGAAGATGCTCAGAAATGGTTGCATAAATAACTTAGTTTGGGTTCAGGAAGTTAAAGTAAAGTCACAAACCACTCAGTCCATCCTTGTGGTTAATGAATTTCCTAATGAGCTTGTTGGTCTCCCGCCAGAGCGATAAATTGAGTTTGATATTGACCTGTTACCAAATACTCACTCAATCTATATTCTTCCCTATAGAATGGCCCCTGCAGAGCTAAAAGAGTTGAAAATTAAAGGACTTTCTTGAAAAAGGCTTTATCAGACCTAACACATCACCATAAGGAGCACCTGTGTTATTTGTGAGGAAGAAAGAGGGTTTCTTACGAATGTGTGTCGATTATAGGCCGATGAATAAGGTGACGATCAAGAATAAGTACTTGCTCCCGAGAATTGATGATTTATTTGATCTGTTCCAAGGTTCCAACTATTTTTAAATTAAGGATTTGAGGTCTAGGTACCACCAGGTAAGGGTTAAGGATCAAGATATTATGAAGATAGCATTCTTGATTAGATATGGGCACTTTGAGTTTTTGGTTATGTTGTACGGTTTGACCATTGCCCTAGACATATTCATGGATATGATGAAACATGTGTTAAAGAACTTTTTAGATACTTTTTTAATTGTATTCATGGTGTCTTTGTATTCAGAGGTTAAACATGAAGATCATTTGCATACTATGTTCAAAACTTTAGAATAAAGGGATGTTGTATGAAAAATTCTCCAAATGTGAAATATGGTTAAACTCTGTGGCTTTCATTGGAAATATCACTTTGGGTGACATAATCCGGGTTTATACACAATTGATTGAGGCAGTAAAGACTTGGCCTAGAGCCACAACACCAAAGAAATTTCGTTGCTTTCTTGGTGTGACAGGTTATTACAGGAGATTTGTAGAGTCATTTTCTTCCTTTTCAGCACCTTTATCAAATTTGACTTATAATTCAATGGACTCATGCTTGTGAACAGAGTTTCTAGGCCTTAAAGGATAGATTAAATTAGCACTGATTCTAACGCTCCTAGAAGGGACCAATAGTTATATGATATATTGTGATGCTTCAGGCATTTGATTGGGTTGTTGGCCAATGTAGCATGGTAAGATTGTGGCTTATGCTTCTAAACAACTAAGAAAGCACGAGAACAACTACTCGATCCACGATTTAGAGTTAGTTGCGCTAATTCATGATTAAAGATGTTAAGGTACTACTTTTATGGCATTCATGTTGATATCTATATGGATTATAAGATGCTACAATAAATTTTCAAGAAAAAGGAATTGAATCACCGAGCCCCCTTTTTATAAGGTGAAATCGGGTTTATGAAATTTTTGGAGGACAACTCGTTACCTTTTAGGAATTCGGTTTTGAATTTTAAGAGTCGCCACCTAATGACTAAAATGCATTAGGACACTAAACACAGGGTAGAAATTGGAAAATCAGAGCATGGGTAAGGGCTAGAAATTGTCTCGAGGAGAAGGTGTATGGGACACTAAACACAGGGAACCATTTGAACATCCATTGCACTTTGTCCTCTTTCATATTTTTGAACAAATATACCCATCCTTTAGCATCTTTTAGTTGATCAAACCTCTTAGGCATATAGTTCATTCGCCTTGGCTGATAGAAGGTGAATGATCGTCCTAGTCCATGCGCATGATCTCTTGTTGATATTCACCTTTTTGGAGATACTCCATGGGCAAGAGATGGAGCAGTAACATATAACCCTCAAAGTGTTTGGTCCCTCGATGACAGTTCTCTAGGGCTTAGTACATCTCAGCAATGATCAAAGGTACTATGCTAAAAGGTTGTCCACTAATTCCATCCATTAAGGTTTTGGTGACCATGGCTAGTCTCGTGTGGATCCTAGCCTTCTTCATAGGAAATACTATAATCCCCCAAAAGACGAACATAAAGAGAAAGACCCTTCTATAAATATGCCCCAAGGATGTGAGGGCGAATTCATCCGGGTAAGTGTCGTAGGACTTACTATGGCTGTACCTTCCGTATAGATAGTCGAAAGGAATGTAGGAATCCTTCAAGCAGGTCAAGTCTAGGTTCTTCTTTAGACCCATCATTTGGAGAAAACCCCGACTCTTGCGATTTTTTGGCATAAGAAAACCCGGAGTCTCCCATGGGATACTAGCTAGCCCTCCTATTTCCTCTAGCAAAAGGGTTATTTCAAGGTCCCCGAAACGGAACACAAACCTATCGCCATCCTAAAATAGAGTTGTCGGCTCTATGATTTTGTTGTTGGGTTGTATTTCCATAAGAGAATGCAAATTTCTCAAATGCTTGTGGACAAGGGTTTGATCATTACAGTGAAGGTCTTCCCACCTACTTAGCAACCTTGGGTGGATGTTGGTTACCATACCGATTCTAGAGACTTCGTGCCTCATTTTCTGCAAAACAAAGTGTTAGGCCCTTGCCGCCACCAGACTCAACTATTTAAACAAATATTATAGGCATAAGCAACATTTTAGTTCTGCAAATAAATGCACAGGCGTGGTACTGTCCATTTGGGTTCCAAGGAAACCTGGTAGACTTTGGACAAGACTATCTCAAGGAGTCATTATGCGAACAACATAACTGACTCGGATAGGTTTTACCATGATGCATGCACAAATTGAATTGAGTAAGGTTTCTATGGGTTTCTAGACCAGTACCCTTGAGCGGACAACTCAAGACGAAAAGTCATGTAACTGTCGACTACATCGTTAATCGACTGGTTTTACCGTAAATATGCCTTTGCCAAATTTAAGGTGTGAAAATATCTGAAGGGCGCAACCACTAATTATAAGCGTTGCTATGGTATTTTGTTCGGCATGAGTGAAATATGATGCTAAATATGCAATTACAAGAATGAAACAAGTTGCCACGTAATTGCATGTTCATAAAGTAATGATTAGAATAATTGCTGATAATTAGAACAATATTGAAGGTAAGCGGTAAAACAAAGCATTGAAGAAAAGAAACAAAGAGCCAAGTTAGTTTTGTAGTAGAAGAGAGATAAAGATATTTAAACAAAGGCGAATAAAAGCAGCAATGTCAGAAATAATATGAAATAATAAAAAGCTTAAAATCCCCATCAGAGTCGCCATGTTTTCGATGCACCTTTTTTCTTAGGCGAAATCGAGTTTATGACATTTTTGGAGGAAAACTCGTTCACTTTTGGGAATTGGGTTTTGAATTTGAAGAGTCCCCATCTATTGATTAGAGTACATTAGGACACTAAAAGGGGTTGGAATTGGAAAACAAGAGTATAGGTAAGGTCTAGAAATTATCTCGGGTAGAAAGTGTTAGGCACCCCCAAGATCCACTAGTGGTGGTTCTTGGTCATGTTATAATTTTGACACCACATAACAAGTAAGCATATAAGGTCTCAAAGAGAAAGGGTTTTTCATATCATTTTGCAAGTAAATCAAAATCTGAGGAAAAGTGAAAAGGACAGGAATTTTAAGAAAAGATTAAACAATTATGAAGCAAGCAAAGGGAAAGGGGGGCCTAGGTTTATGATTAATATGGATCACATCAACGCAATACCCAGTAATCACTCCTCCAAACAGGGGGCTACATAAGGTATTATGCACCAGTTATCATATCCATATCTACCCTTCCCACCCCATTCAGGTATTAAAGCGCACAATAGTATCGTTTCTTATTGCATGGTATTACCCGTCCCAATCCTGTCAGTCCCTGAGGCACTAGGACTACTAATCCTAAATGGGAGGGAGTTTGGGCTTTTCATAGTTTTAAAGGATACAAAACTAGGGCGACAAACAAGAACATATAAACAATTAGGGTGAAAGCAAATAGTAGTTATAGCTCAAATATGCCTTCTCACTTAAGGAGCAAATTATATAGCATGACTTTAAGTACTAGTTATGGTCTGAATTAACTTTAATAGGACAGGCTGATTAATAACATACTGCTTAGATAAGAAGTTTGAATTAGGTTTGAATTGGCTGTAATTTATTATGAACTGACCCAGTTGATTAATCACCTAATGGATTTCCTAGGTGAGACCTATAGGTATGATTTTTAATAGCGCAGAAGGTTTCCTGATTTTAAAAGAAATGATTACTGGTTTTATGAACAAAAGCTTCAATAAATTTTAAACGACCTTATTTACTGATTTTAGACTCATGGAAGAAATAGACGAATCTGGTTAAACTGATTATTCCTATAGGCATGATTTTTAAGTGTTGTTGATTTTAAACAATCTTATAAGTGCAGGAGTCTTATAGGCATGGTATCAAGAATGAAGTTGATTATTATTAAACATATGATTGTTTTCCTAATGTCAGATATATGCAGATTATTTTTAAACCTAGGATAGTTTGCCTAATGATATATATATATATATATATATATATATATATATATATATATATGTTGAAGTGCGGAAAAAAAACATGTGATCATGATTTCTATATGCAGAAATGCAGAAACTTAGAGACAAGATTTCTAAAATGAGAATGTAGAACTTATAGGCAGGATTTCTAAGATGGGAATGCAGAAGTTCAAGAATTCCTATGAAGATATCTACATGAAAGTAGTAACCTATAGGCATGTTGTCTATGTGAATGCTAGAATTAGAAAAATCCTCTAGGCAAGTTATTTACCCTTTGCATGCATTCATCCACAAAAAGTAAAAGTTACATTAAAAAATCAAGCTACACCCAAATAGCCTAATTTGGACTCAAGGTCTAACAATATGAGATGAACCAACTTCAAGGATCAGATTTCCAAAAGCCTTTCTCTTATTCGGGATGTGTCAAAGTTTCCAGGAGTCTTAAAGGGCTCCGAGCAGTGCATACACCCCAAATACATTGCAGAATTAGATCATAGTGCAGTGTTGAAGGCCTAGCCCTCAAATATCCAAGTTCATAGAGTACTCAAGGGTTCGAAAGCATGGCTCATAAGAGGGGGGGAAAACATAGAATCTAAGAGAAAGTGCAAGTGCATAAACAGGGAATTAGGTAAAGACAAGGAAGGTTGGTGGTCATGCCCAACAATTGGGAGTGATGACACACCCATTACCAGCCTGTTAACTCAATCTTAAGAGTTAGAATCCATTATGGATCGGGTTATGACAAGGGCAGCAATTTGGATAATGCCAGGCCAAGAACCTTAACTCAAACATATAGAAGGGAATAAGGTTTAGGGATTCACAATAAACTGATGCAAGGAAAGGACATACATAGTCTAATTACTGAACATTGGTAGCAAAGTAAACAAGAATGTTGAATCTAGGAAGTAAACATATAGGGGTGAAGCAGAAAATTAAATCAGAACATACAAGTTTCAGGGAAAAGCAAGTACATGAGTCTTAGTGAAGCCAAGTTGCAAGCAAAACAACTACAAAAGATCTCAAGAAAAAGCAAAATATTGAAAGAGTATTGAACTCAAAGTAGTAAGTGTGTGAGAGTATTGAATTGGGAGTTAGGATGATTGTCCTTGTCGTGTCTTTTTTTTCAAGATTGCAGAAAGGCGGTCCATTTTATAGTGTACAAAACAAGTAATAAATGTATGGAAAAATCATTGAAATCAATCTCCCATTAGTGAAGGGATTCTAAATTAAACGAGTAAAAACCAATTATGGACGGAAGTTTTTTATTAGAACCTTTTCAAAGTAGCACAAAAGGGGTAAATACATAGAAGTCATTTAAGGAAAACTTCAATGGTACGCGTTTGTGAAAAATATGGAAAGGGAATCAATCAAACAGCCAGTGAAACCAAAATAATAGGTTCAATTTGATTGAACCAAGTCAAGAAAAGGTAAAGAAGGTTCAATCAATGAAAATCAGTGATAAATCATCAGCCTTATTAAAACGATTTCAGAATCAATCAGTTATCTGGTAAAAAATCTTTGGAAGGAGGAGTTTATCCTATAAAATCACGCAAATAAGTAAATCAAGAAGGGATTATAAAGTTATTTAGAAAAGAGTTTAATTAAAGAAAGATTCATAATCATAGGCAGAAGTGGTACAAGTCCAGTTGGAAGACTCAAACGAGTCTAAGAGTCTAGGGTCCCAAAGTGGAACCCTAACTCCCACACAAGAAATCAAAATTGCAAAAGATCCCCAAATCTATGGTTTTGAATTGAGATAGACAATAGAGATGAGAAGGCAAGTCACTTGAGAGAGGCTGAGAAGTCTTTTCCAAAGACATATAAAAACAAACATACATGATAGACAGAAAACTGAGTCAAGGTCATGAAAACATGTTTGAGAAAACTAAGAACTTAAACATGTTCAGAAGAAAGAGATGACATGAGCTTAACAAAAGTAGATGAATTATGCTTGGCAAGAACACAAATAGAGTTAAGTTAAAGTAAACAAAATCAAGGAAGTCAACCATAAACACATCTAGCAAATAGTAAGGAAAACATCGCGGATTTAACATGTGAGCATGGTGTAGAAACACAGTAGGAAAACAAAAGATATAAAAGCACAGAAGAATACATGTGGTAAAAGGAAACATATGAAAGTAGTGGCAAGTAATTACACAAAAAGAAAGGGAAAAAATAAAAGTCGGATAAACATTTTAAAAATTAACGTAATTTTATTCTGGCATAAATATGAGGATAAAAATAAATTATTCACCAAAATAATAATCTTGGGAATAATTATTGGATTTTGTACTGCTAAAATAGACAATAATTTGATTTTGAAAATCTTAAAAAAATATCAAAAATCTTGGCCATGCTCACATGTGTATGTACATGCTATTTTGAAAGTATTTTATACATCAAAATATGTATGGAAAAATGGGGTATCAACAATTGCCCTATTTACCCGAGAAGGATGAAAGAATTATATAGTAAATATATGATGGCCAACTTTGACCCGACGAAACGATTTGAAGAATTTTGGCCATGATCTAGTTTCCAAGCTGCCTACATATCCCTGGTCTTATAGGAATCATACAATATGTGTTGGAAACGCGTTCTCAAGGCATTAAACTAAACGTGTGTTCATATTTGTAGGTTTTGATGAATGACAAACTATGCGCAAATTGACATATGACGAGGTCCAAGCACAAGCGCAAAATTGATATATAACGAGATTCAAGCACAAGACAAAGATCGAGATTAAGTTTTATATGAGTCGGTATTTAATTGTGATCTTGATCCGACAACTTAAACTCAAGACTTGGCTTCTCTAGTAAAAATATTTTTAACAAATCATGCATATTTAATTTAGAGCAAAATGATTTTAAATAATGCATATTTACTTTAGTCAAAAGTATTTTTAAACATGCCTCTAAAATCTGGACTAAGATAATCGATTATGTACTTATGATAATCGATTATGTTTAAGTCAGCTGCTTGACAATCGATTTTGAACTTATGACAATCGATTGTGTTAAGGCAGTGTGCATCAGATTTTTCAAATCTGCATGACAATCGATTGTGAACCTTATGACAATCGATTGTGATGAGGCAGTGTCCATCAAAGTTTTTCAAAGCTCAAAATAATCGATTGTGAAGCTAATGACAATCGATTGTGAAGAGACAGTGTCCATCAGATTTTTCAAAGTCACAAAATAATCGATTGTGAACATATGACAATCGATTGCAGTGTCTTCCAAACTTTTTCAAAGTTATTAAATAATCGATTGTGAACTTATGACAATCGATTGTCAAGAGGCAGTGTCTAAATTGATTTTTCAAGACTGATTTATAATCGATAGTTAACTTAGTATAATCGATTGTATAACTGACCGTTGCCAAAATGTTTTCAAATACCGTCAGGTAATCGATTATTGATTTCCTATAATCGATTGTTTTAATTAAAATCTGGAAAGGATTTTTTGAACGTTGCTGAGTAATCGCTTGTAGATTTCTGACAATCGATTGTTTTACGTAAAATCTGGAAATGATTTTTTGAACGTTGCCAGTAATCGATTATTGATCTTAGATAATCGATTGTTAAGCGTAAAATCTGGGATTGATTTTTGGAAGAACTGGCAAACAATCGATTGTGGTAATTTGACAATCGATTGTCACAGAGTAAAATCAGCAATTCTTAATTGGCAATTAGGCAACGGTAATACAAAGTTTTTCAACTATAAATACAGTTTCAAATCAGTCTTTTAAGCACAACAACACACAACAACTGATCATACAATTGCTAAAGCTTGCATACTTTATTGCTTATCATTTTACATTCATTACATAAGCTTTTGAGAGCCAAATTCTTGTCGAAAGTTGTTGCGATCTTGAGCGTATTCTTTTTTCTCATATCTACTCTTAAAGGAGTGTCTTGTTTGAGTGCTAAGTGTTTTTGTACACTTGAAGGGAAGTGTTTGTCCCTTGTGTTGTAAGAAGGGACTTGTGTTTCCTTGGTTGAGGTCTTGGAGTGTTGTATCTCCGAGCAAAGGTTGTTGAGGCTTGTGTCCTCAAGTTGTATCGGTTTGTTGAGCACCCGTAAGCTTAACAAGTTAGTGGAAATCTCGAGAGAGTCTCTCGGGGCCTGGACTAGCCACGGGTTGTGGTGAACTAGGATACATCGGTGCGTTTGTTCTAATTTATTTACTTATCGCACTTATTTATTTCCTGCAATTTTTAAATTCCGCAAGTTTACGCTAATTTTTATTATAACGCTATTCACCCCCCCCCCCCTCTAGCGTTAAGCGTATTATCTAACAATTGGTATCAGAGCCCAACTCTCTGAAGACTTAACCGTTTGTGATAAACATCCATGGCTTCTACTCATGATTCTTTTGCAGGAATAGGTGAAGGACAATGCTCCATCCGACCACCGCTATTCGATGGTACAAACTATACATAGTGGAAGGAGAGGATGAGAATATTTGTACAATCAAATAGTCTTCATCTTTGGAAGGTCATCATTAATGGAGAACAAATTCCTACCAAGAAGGTTGAAAATGAATGGGTCCCAAAGTCCGAAGATTAATACGATGCGGATGATATCCGAAAGGTGCAAAATAATGCTAAAGCTATTAATTTATTATATTGTGCTGTAAATGCTGATGATTACAGGAAGATATCTTGTTGCACAATGGCGAAGCAAATGTGGGACGAGCTGGAAATTACGTACGAAGGTACGGACCAGGTAAGGGAAGCCAAAATTGATTTCCTAACCCATGCATATGAATTGTTTCACATGAAGGAAGGCGAAAAGGTCGATGAGATGTTTGAACGATTTTCAAAAATCGTAAATGATTTACATGCTCTTAAGAAGACCTTCACGGATAAAGAACTTGTCCGAAAAATTCTCCAAAGTCTCACTCCGGAATGGCGATCCAAGGCCGCCGCGATTCAAGAATCCATTGGCATTTCAAATGTCACCATCGACGCATTAAGAGGTAATCTTAAAACTTATGAATCTACTATACTTAACCCTCTTGTTGATGATCAAAGGAAGCAAAGAATCGCTCTCAAGGCAAGCACAAGCCAACCTCAAAATGATGAGGACGGAGAAAACGAGTTCGGACTCGTTATCAAGAGATTTCAAATGTTCATGCGAAAAGAGTAGGAACGAAAGGGCAAAAAGCAAGGAGATCAAATAAAGTGCTATGAGTGCGGAGAAACCAGGCACATTAAATCAAATTGCCCAAATGCTAAAAAGGAGAAGAAACTCTTCAAGAAGCAACGAGCATACATATCTTGGGGAGGCGACTCCGGTGACGAGTCAAGTGAGGAAGAAGAAGACGAAGCCGCAAATCTTTGTCTTATGGCACAAGAAGACAACAAAGAAGAGGTATGTCAAATTTCTTCAAAAAATTTTTTTTCCCTTGAAGAAAATGCTTTTGATGAGTTGTATAGCGAATTTATTAAAGCTTCAAAAACTGTTAAGAGTATAAAAGAAAATGCTTCTTTAAAAGAAAAAGATTTTCAAAAACAACTCTCTTTTAAAGAAAAGGAATTGGAAAAACTGATTTTAGAAAATGAGAAGTTGAAAGAGGAAAACAAATTTTTTGGCAAGAGAAGCGCCAACAAGCCCGAGAGTTCTAGAAATTGTACTTCTTGCATGCATCTCAAAAATGAAGTAGAAAGGCTTAAGGGCACCTTAGATAAGTTTAACTCTTCTCATAAAAATTTGAATGAAGTGCTTGTTAATTTGAAGTCGACCAAGCATGGCATAGGTTTTAGAAACGAGCCTAAAGAGAAAGTTGAAGCCAACCCCCAACCACCTAAGGCTCAACCTAGGATAAATAAAACAAATGTTCATCCTAGATACAACAAACCTAGAAATGGTTTTCATCAATCGCAACCTAGAAATAATCATGCTAGAAATAATGCACATTCTAGGCCAAATACTAGAAGGAATTTTGAACCTTTTAGAACACCTAGAAATGACTTCCAACCTAGAAATAACTATTCTAGAAATGATGCATATCCTAGAACAAATGGTAGGAGAAATGATTTTCATGATTTGCGCAATAGTTATATTGTCAAGAATAGAGTAAATGAATTTCGTCCGTCCAATTACTATCAACCTAGAAGGATGCATAATCCTAACGTGACTTGTCATTATTGTAGACGAATTGGACATATTGCTCCTGCTTGTTTTACACGACATAGACATAACACTCAATCACATCACTATGATTTGCCTAACCCCCAAGGACCCAAAATGGCATGGGTACCTAAAACTCATTAATTTGTTTTGTAGGTATGTTTGAAGGGATCAAGTGTACTATGGTACCTTGATAGTGGATGATCCAAGCACATGACGGGAGACGAATCCAAATTCCTTCAACTAGAACACAAGGAAGGGGGAAGTGTTATTTTTGGTGATAACAACAAAGGAAAGATTATCGGCATCGGATCGGTCGGTAAGGATAAAACTTCTTCCATTAAGCATATATTACTTTTGAAAGGTTTAAAACATAATCTCTTGAGCATAAGTCAATTATGTGACAAGGGAAATCTTGTTTTATTTGATTCGGATGAATGCTTAGTTTTTAGACGTAGCGATTTTAAAATTATCCTTCGTGGTTTTAGAATGGATAACATTTATATGGTTGATCTTGCAAATTATTCACCCGAATATGTGAATTGTCTAATGAGCAAAGAGGATGATTCTTGGTTATGGCATTGTAGAGTAGCTCACATCAACATGCATCTTTTGAACAAACTGGTTTCACAAAATTTAGTTGTTGGTCTTCCAAATTTGAAATTTGAAAATGACTCTATTTGTGATTCTTGTCAAAAAGGGAAGCAAACAAAAGCATCTTTTAAATCAAAAAATATCGGTTCAACTACTAGACCATTGCAATTGCTTCACATGGATTTGTTTGGACCATCTCGCATTGAAAGTCTTGGTAGAAATGGCTATGCTTTTGTTATTGTTGATGATTATTCCAGATTCACTTGGACTTTATTTCTTGCCCATAAAAGTGATGCTTTTCAGAATTTTAAATATCTTCTTAAACGTGTTCAAAACGAAAAGGAAACAACCGTCACTTCAATCAGAAATGATCATGGGGGAGAGTTTGATCACAATCTCTTTGCGGACTTTTGTGACGAACTCGGTATCGAGCATACCTTTTCCGCTCCACGAACACCACAACAAAATGGGGTGGTGGAAAGGAAAAATAGGTGTCTCGAAGAGATGGCTAGAACCATGCTCGAAGAGGCTAAGATTCCCAAACATTTTTGGGCGGATGCCGTGAGTACCGCATGCTACGTTTTAAATAGAGTAGTCATAAGGCCAATACTCATGAAAACCCCTTATGAACTCTACAAGGGAAGGAAACCAAATATCTCCCATTTTAGAGTATTCGGTTGTAAATGTTTTATTCATAACAATGGAAAAGATCAATTGGGAAAATTTGATGCCAAATCCGATGAAGGAATTTTTATTGGGTATTCTTCACGTAGCAAAGCATATAGGGTATTTAATAATAGAACCCAAACTGTGGAGGAATCCCCTCATATTGTGTTTTCCGAAAATAATGCTCGCTTGGCGAGAAAGGATTCTTGTTCTGATCTTGCAGGTATTTTAAATAGTTTAAAAGACAAAGTACAAGAGGAAACTCCTAAGAAAATTCAAGATGAAATCTTGGAACAATCAACGGAGGAAACGCCACAATTGGAGAAAGAAACGAAAATGCCTAACGGGTGGAGGACAATCAAAGATCACCCTCTCGAACAAGTAATTGGCGACGTCAGAGAAAAGGTAAGTACCCGAAACTCTCTTAAGAACACCTTAGGACACACTTCTTAAGAGATCACGTTCTCATTGCATTATTTCATTACGAGTTTTCTAACTTGAGCGTTGGAGACGTCTAACGTATTTTTGCAGGTATCGCCCTAAAGGCAGGGGGAATTATAAAGCTTGATGCACAGAACAATCGATTTCTCTTTTATATAATCGATTATCCAGTATCAATAATCGATTGTCTTGACATTATTTGCGTTATTATGTCTGAGATTGAAGATTTAATAAATAAACAAGTTTTTTTAATTATTCTAAATTTTTTTTGCTAATGGCAAAAGGGGGAAGATAACGGGTATGCACTCTCAATACCTATCGGCATAAATTGAGGGGGAATTCATATATTGAGGGGGAACAAATTGCATATCTATATACTTGTTGCATATCTTTACTTGTCTTGAATCGTCATTATGAATTGCCTAATATGCATATCCCGCTTAAAGTTTGCCATTATCAAAATGGGGGAAATTGTTGGAAACACATTCTCAATGCATTATACAAAACGTGTGTTCATATTTGTAGGTTTTGATGAATGACAAACTATGCGCAAATTGACATATGACAAGGTCCAAGCACAAGCGCAAAATTGATATATAACGAGATTCAAGCACAAGACAAAGATCGAGATTAAGTTTTATATGAGTCGGTATTTAATTGTGATCTTGATCCGACAACTTAAACTCAAGACTTGGCTTCTCTCGTAAAAATATTTTTATCAAATCATGCATATTTAATTTACAGCAAAATGATTTTAAATAATGCATATTTACTTTAGTCAAAATGATTTTTAAACATGCCTCTAAAATCTGGACTAAGATAATCGATTATGTACTTATGATAATCGATTATGTTTAAGTCAGCTGCTTGACAATCGATTGTGAACTTATGACAAAAGATTGTGTTAAGGCAGTGTGCATCAGATTTTTCAAATCTGCATGACAATCGATTGTGAACCTTATGACAATCGATTGTGATGAGGCAGTGTCCATCAAAGTTTTTCAAAGCTCAAAATAATCGATTGTGAAGCTAATGACAATCGATTGTGATGAGGCAGTGTCCATCAAAGTTTTTCAAAGCTCAAAATAATCGATTGTGAAGCTAATGACAATCGATTGTGAAGAGACAGTGTCCATCAGATTTTTCAAAGTCACAAAATAATCGACTGTGAACATATGGCAATCGATTGCAGTGTCTTCCAAACTTTTTCAAAGTTATTAAATAATCGATTGTGAACTTATGACAATCGATTGTCAAGAGGCAGTGTCTAAATTGATTTTTTAAGACTGATATATAATCGATTGTTAACTTAGTATAATCGATTGTATAACTGACCGTTGCCAAAATGTTTTCAAATACCGTCAGGTAATCAATTATTGATTTCTTATAATAGATTGTTTTAATTAAAATCTGGAAAGGATTTTTTGAACGTTGCTGAGTAATCGCTTGTAGATTTCTGACAATCGATTGTTTTACGTAAAATCTGGAAATGATTTTTTGAACATTGCCAGTAATCGATTATTGATCTTAGATAATCGATTGTTAAGCGTAAAATCTGGGATTGATTTTTGGAAGAATTGGCAAACAATCGATTGTGGTAATTTGACAATCGATTGTCACAGAGTAAAATCAGCAATTCTTAATTGGCAATTAGGCAACGGTAATACAAAGTTTTTCAACTATTAATACAGCTTCAAATCAGTATTTTAAGCACAACAACACACAACAACTGATCATACAATTGCTAAAGCTTGCATACTTTATTGCTTATCATTTTATATTCACTACATAAGCTTTTGAGAGCCAAATTCTTGTCGAAAGTTGTTGCGATCTTGAGCGTATTCTTTTTACTCATATCTACTCTTAAAGGAGTGTCTTGTTTGAGTGCTAAGTGTTTTTGTAAACTTGAAGGGAAGTGTTAGTCCCTTGTGTTGTAAGAAGGAACTTGTGTTTCCTTGGTTGAGGTCTTGGAGTGTTGTATCTCCGAGCAAAGGTTGTTGAGGCTTGTGTCCTCAAGTTGTAATAGTTTGTTGAGCACCCGTAAGCTTAACAAGTTAGTGGAAATCTCGAGAGAGTCTCTCGGGGACTGGACTAGCCACGGGTTGTGGTGAACCAGGATACATCGGTGCGTTTGTTCTAATTTATTTACTTATCGCACTTATTTATTTCCTGCAATTTTTAAATTCCGCAAGTTTACGCTAATTTTTATTATAACGCTATTCACCCCCCCTCTAGCATTAAGCGTATTATCTAACAATATGTAGTTCAAGATCCGTCATCAGAGTATGCAGAAGGAGGTCTTTCAGTAACTGACGCAATATTTCGATTAGGGTGGATGGTTATAGTCCTGTAAGGCTGGGTGAACTGTAGCAGGATGGCTGATGCTGAGACGGTCATTGCTAGTTGGTGTACCTACAATTGAGCAATACAAACATATATCGTGCATAAATTTAAACGTGATACAGGTTCTGGTTGAACCATGAATGCTGTCTTTGGACGATTAGGATAACGTCCTCAGAAAATGATGTCCTGGTCCATGACGCATGTAATAGAGGATTCGTAGGCCATGAGATGATGTTCTCGGGCTATTAGAATGACGCCTCAGAACTATGATGGCTTTGAATGATGATATGCAAAAGATAATATGGGGTCCTCTGGCCATGGAATGGCATTCTCAAGCTATGAATATGGTGCCTCTGAACAATGATGCCTTCAGAAAACTTGGCAATCGTTTAGCCCATGAAATGCAAAAAGAGACAATCTTTCAGCCAATGAGAGCCTAAAAATGGTGATCTTTCAGCCGATGCAGAATTTCAATGAAATGGCGATCTTTCAGCCGATGCAGAATATAAATGAAGTGGCAATATTTTAGTCGTGCAAGGAATGTAAATGAGGTGGCGATCTTTTAGCCGATACAGAATTTAATTAAATTGGTGATATTTCAGCTGCTGCAGAATGCAAATGAGTTGGCAATCTTTCAGTCGTGCCTGAAATGTAAATATAATTGCGATATTTCAGCCAATATAGGATGTATATGATGTTGCTTAAATCTTCCATCTCCTTCCTCCTGCTTCTGATTGGACTAGGAGGAGGATTATATGGAGGGCCCTTTGATCTTGTGGAACACGATGATGATGCCAGAGTTCACGAACTAACCTTTGGGGAAGGCAATAAACAAAAAGGGAAAAACGAGAAGGTAGCAAGTTAGTAACGATCATAAGAAAAGATGTTTCACTATTTAAACACGTAATGTAGGGAATATCAAACGTGTCCTAATCCCCCCTAACCTTGTTGTGCCCAAGTTAGGCCGAGTGACAAATAAATTTGGAGAACATAGAATGCTAAATGCCTCATTTTATTGATAAGAAAATAAGATGAATCCTAAAGCGACACTAAATATCATGAAATAAATGTCACTAATTGTTGTCGGCCTTATTACATTTTTAAAGGAAAATACGGCTCCTATCTATTTGATCCTAGAAAGACCTTGCCCAGATTCGGCAATGTTGGCTCCTTTGTACAGCTCTGTTAGCTTGCGCAATCCTAGCAGCAAGTGGGCCCTGGCTAGATGTTCGCCTTCATCTCCTTCAGAAACTCGGCAATCTTCGACCCTCCTCATAACTTCTTTTCCAGCTCCACTATGACCCACTCCAAATAGATCTGTTATTTGTTGGCGCTAACAGCTATATCCTTCCATTCTGCAATTAACATTTTATTGGCTTCTTGTATTTCACGGTGCCCATTTTTGCATTACCGCATCCTCTTGTGTAGTTAGTTGTACTTTTACCTGTGCTTCAGCCTTTTCATAAATTATCCTGTGACCTCAAACAAACCCCGGTTGTCCTAACCCACTATGATTGTCTTCCAACCAACATGGATATATGAAGTATATTCAGCATCGTACCTATTCGGTTCAATAGTATCTTTTCCCATGACGATTTTGTGGTGCCACATGTGTTGGGATTGGCACTTGTATGGGATATTGTCACCCTGAAAGTTGTCGCTGAAGTGACTAATTGTTTCAACCATTGGTATAACTTGTTTTCATACGGACTGCCTCATTATTCAGAGAGGGACATAATGATAAGTTCCTCCCCGACCAACAAGTATAAGATCCATTGCATCCCGAGATTGGATGATAAACATTTCAGTGCGGAACCAATTGAACATCCATTGCACTTTTTCCTCTTTCAGATTTTTGAACTACTCTACCCATCCTTTAGCATCTTTTGGTTGAGCAAACATCTTAGGCATATAGTTCATTCGCCTTGGCTGATGGAAGGGGATATGATCATCCTAGTCCCTGCACATGATCTCTTGTTGATATTCACCTTTTCGGAGATACTCCATGAGCCAGAGATAGAGCAGTAAGTTACAACACTCAAAGTGTTTGGCCCCTCGATGACAGTTCTCCATGGTTCGGTACATATCTGCAATGATCAAAGGTACTATGCTAAAAGGTTGTCCACTAATTCCTTCCATTAATGTTTTGGTGACCATGGCTAATCTGGTGTGGATCCTAGCCTTCTTCATAGGAAATACTATCATCCCCCAAAAGACGAACATAAAGACAAAGACCATTCTATGAATATTCCCCAAGGGTGTGAGGGCGAATTCATCCGGGTAAGTGCGGTAGGACTTACAATGGTCGTACCTCCCATGCAGATAGTCGAAAGGAATGTAGGAATCTTTCAAGCAGGTCAAGTATAGGTTCTTCTTTAGTCCTATCATTTGGAGAAAACCCCAACTCTTGCGATTTTCTGGCATAAGAAAACCCGAAGTCTCCCATGGGATACTAGCTAGCCCTCATAATTCCTCTAGCAAAAGTGTCATTTCATGTTCCCCGAAACGGAACAAAAACATATCGCCATCCCAAAATAGAGTTGCAGGCTCTATGATTGTGTTGTTGGGTTGGATTTCCATAAGAGAATGAAAATTTCCCAAATACTTGTGGACAAAGGGTTTGATCACTGCAGTGGTGGTCTTCCCACCAGCTTAGCAACCTTGGGTGTATATTGGTTACCATCTCAAATATATGGACTTCGTGCCTCATTTTCTACAAAACAAAGTGTTAGGCACTTACCCCCACCAGACTCGACTATTTAAATAACAATAATTGGCATAAGCAGCATTTTAGTTCTCCAAATAAATGCACAGACATGGTAGTGTCCATTTGGGTTCCAGGGAAACCTAGCAGGCTTTGGACAAGCCTATCTTAAGGATTCATTATACAAACAATGACTCGGCTAGGTTTTACCATGATGCATGCATAATTGAATTGAGTAAGATTTCTATGGTGTTCTAGACCGGTACCCTTGAGTGGACAACTCAATATGAAAAGGCATGGAACTGTCGACTACACCGTTGATCGACTGCTTTTACCGTAAATATGCCTTTGCCAAATTTAAGGTGTGAAAATATTGGAAGGGCGCAACCACTCATTATACGCGTTGCTATGGTATTTTGTTCAGCATGAGTGGAATATGATGCTAAATATGCAATTAAAAGAATGAAACAAGTTGTCACGAAATTGCACGTTCATAAAGTAATGATTAGAATAATTGCTGACAATTACAACAGTATTGAAGGTAAGTGGTAAAACAAAGCATTGAAGAAAAGAAACAAAGAGCCAAGTTAGTTTTGTAGTAGAAGAGAGATAAAGACATTTAAACAAAGGTGAATAAAAGTAGCAAAGTCAAAAATAATATGAAATGGTAAAAGCTTAAAATCTCCAGCAGAGTCGCCATGTTGTCGATCCCCATTTTTTCTAAGGCGAAATCGGGTTTATGACATTTTTGGAGGACAACTCGTTCAATTTTGGGAATTGGGTTTTGAATTTGAAGAGTCAACACCTAATGATTTTAGTGCATTAGGACACTAAAAGATTGGACTTGGAAAACTAGAGTATAGGTGAGGGCTAGAAATTATCTTGGGTAGAAGGTGTTAGGCACCCCCCAAGATCCACCAGTGTGGTTCCTTGTCATGTTATAATTGTGACTTCACGCAACAAGTAAGCAGATAAGGGCTCAAGTAGAAGGTGTTTTTCATATAATTTTGCAAGTAAATCGAAATATGAGGAAAAGTAAAAAGAGTAGGAATTTTAAGAAAAGATTAAACAATTGTAAAGCAAGCAAAGGGAAAGGGGGGCCTAGGTTTATGACTAATATGGATCACATCAACGCATTACCCAGTAATCACTCCTACAAAGAGAGGGGCTATAAAAGGTATTAATTCACCAGTCATCATATCCATAGCAACCTTTCCCACCCCGTTAAGGTATTAAAGCGCACAATAGTATAGTTACTTATTGCATGCTATTACCCGTCCCAATCCTGCCAGTCCCAGAGGCACTAGGACTACTAATCCTAAATGGGATGGAGTTTGGGCTTTTCATAATTTAAAAGGATACAAGTCTAGGGAGACAAATAAGAACACATATACAATTAGGGGGAAAGCAAATAGTATTTATGGCTCAAATAGGCCTCCTCACTTAAGGAGCAAATTATATAGCATGACTTCAAATACTAGTTATGGTGTGAATTAACTTTCAAGTGTTAGGACAAACTGATTTATCACATATTTCTCATATAAGAAGTCTGAATTATGCTTGGCTTGGCAGTAACTTATTAAGAACTGACCCAGTTGATTAACCACATAATGGCTTGTCTAGATGAGACCTAGAGGCATGATTTCTAATAGTGCAGAAAGTGTACTGATTTTAAAATAAAGGATTATTGGTTTTATAAACAAAAGGTTCTGCAGATTTTAAACGACCGTATTCACTAATTTGAGACTCGTAGAGGAAATGGACCAAGTTGATTCAACTGATTATTCCTATAGGCATGATTTCTAAGCTTTGTTGATTTTAAATGATTACATAAGTGCATGAGCCCTATAGGCATGGTATCTAGAATAAAGTTGATTATTATTAAACCTATAATTGTTTACCTAATGTCAGATATATGCAGATTATTATTAAACCTGGAATTGTTTGCCTAATGACATATATACGTCGAAGTGCAGAAAAAAACCTATGATTATGATTTCTATCTGCAGAAATGCAGAAACTAAGAGACATGATTTCTAAGATGAGAATGTAGTACTTATAGGAAGGATTTCTAAGATGGTAATGCAGAAGATCAAGAATCCCTATGAACAAGTTATCTACATGAATGCAGTAACCCATAGGCATGCAGTCTATGTTAATGCCAGAATCAAAAAAATCCAATAGACAAGTTATCTACCCTTTGCGTACATTCATCCACATCCCTTTCCACTAGCCATGCCCATAGTTGTTACAAATTATTACAGACCAAAATAAACCAGAAAAATTAAAAATTACATTAGAAATTCAAGCTACACCCAAACAAATGATATGAACTTAACAAAAGTAGATGAAATATGCTTGGCAAGAACACAAACAGTGTTTAGATAAAGTAAAAGAAATCAAAGAACTCAACCTTTAACACATATAGCAAATAGTAAGGAAAACATCACGGGTTAACATGTGAGCATGGTGTAGAAGTACATTAGGAAAACAAAAGAAATAGAAGCACAGAAGAACGCGTGTGGTAAAAGGAAACATATGAAAGTAGTGGAAAACAATTACACCTAAAGAAAGGGAAAAAAGAAAAGTCGGATAAACATTTTAAATCTTTCAGAGAACCCTACATCGAAGAGAAGTGATTTTAAAATTTACTTTTTGAAAGAAACAATTAGGGAAATCATTTTAAAAACCCAAGTGAAGTATAGATACATGACAAATCTAAGAAATGAAAATTGAAAAGAAACTCGAATAACCATGGATTGCAGAGAAAACCCTAGAATTGAGAAAGGGTCTTGAGGAAAGTTCGATCCTGAGTCGAAAAGACTCATATTACACGAATATGATGGAGTGATTACCGGAAAAGCAATAGATCAACAGATCTAAGAAGATCTGAAAAGGAAACCTCAAGGTCAAGGCCTTGATTCTTCGAATATCAAGCACACAAGAGTAACAAAGGGTGAGTATGAGGTTATCATGAACGGAGTAGCCATGGTTTTCGGTGAGCTTGAGGTAGGAGACAGTGAGATAGGCTAGGGCTTCGGGAAGGTTAGAGAGAATTTAGAGAGGGTAGGGATTTCAGATGCAGCATATGAGTGAAAATGAGGGAATTAGGGTAGTCGTTTGGAGTTAAAAGGTAAGGGTGAGTTTTGGTCGTTGATCTTGAGTGCTCAATGGTCCAGATATAAGTGACTAGGTGGGGATCGGGTTAAATTGGGATTAGGCTGGCCCGTTTGGAAATTGAGATTGGGTTAATTTGGGGGTCAATTTAGGCTAAGATTGAAATGGTATAGGGCTGTAATTGCAATGAAACTGAGCTAATTGTTAAATTGTCATTTTTCCCTTTTCCATTTTCTAAAAATAATAAAATTATTTTAAAAGTGAATTTAAAGTACTGGACCATTCAATATTATATAAATATTAAAATAAAATATAGACATCTATTAAAAATGGGCTAAAATTGTAATTTTATGCAATTTAGCTTTAAAAATGCCAAATAAATTATAAAAATATACAAAAATTGCCTTAATTATATTTTGGCACAAATATGAGGATAAAAATAAATTATTCACCAAAATTACAATCTTGGGAATAGTTATTGGACTTTGTACTGCTAAGATAGACAATAAATTAATTTTGAAAATCTAAAAAAATATCAATACTCTTGGGCATGCTCACATATTCAAGTACTTTCTATTTTGAAAGTGTTTTGTATATTAAAATACGTAGGAAAAAACTGAGTATCAACAAAGTGTAGGTCACCTATAGGGTGGTTCGATGTTAGAGAATCTAAATTACTTGGGCCAAACCTAGTTTAGCAGGTCATAGAAAATGTAAAATTGATCCGGAATCGGCTGTTAACAGTTCAGAGCCGTCAAAAGTCATATTCTGACTTATGGAAATGAGATTTAGAGTCCGGGATTGATGATTGGGTATTCTTAAAGGTGTCGCATATGAAGTGTGTGGTGGGATCTATCAAGAAAGGAAAACGTAGCCCACGATATGGGCCTTATAGGATCATTCGGAGAACGGGCCAAGTAGCTTATGAGTTAAAATTGCCCTGGAATTAGAGTCTTTCCATCTAGTTTTTCACGTATCTATGTTATAAAAGTGCATTGGTGATCGTACCCGAGTGGTGCCCACGAATGATTTACAGATTACGAAATACTTGTCATATAAGGAAATTTGGGTTTTAATCCTAGACCGACAAACCCAAAAGCTACGGAATAAGGAGACAGCCTCCAAAAAACACTTTGGAGAAACAACAATGTGGAAGAAATGACTTGGGAGGCCATTGTCGTTATCAATAATAATGATCCTGTGTTGTGTTAGGTTATTAAGCTTCTACGGGGAGAGTTGGTGTATGGCGTTATGTATATTCTTGGTTCCCCGTGAGAATTATTATTATGATCTGCACATGGGTCACAGAATAATATACAGTTGAAAACCCTTATCTGGAAGGAATATTGAAACTGTTACGTATTGTTCATGAATTTCAACCATTTATACATGACCAGATTTTGTTACATACGTGTATATATGTAAATATATGTATATGGGACATGGAAAAAGGGTATGTCATTATATACGTACAACAAACCGATCAGCTGGTACATGTTGATGATGTTGTCCATTGTGGCCGAGACGATATGATGGGATGCCCTCAGTGGCTTGATGATATTTTGTACTCCTATGCCCATGCATGGCATGATATTTATATGTATGTGCATGACATTAAAAATGTTTTAGAATTTACAAAGTTATTCATATTTAAAGATGTGTTTCTATATTCCATGTTTCATTTATGTCTTTTAAGTGTTAATTTTCATGTCGTACATACTCAGTACATTTTTTGTATAGATGCCCTATTTCATGGGGTCTGCGTTTCATGCCCGTAAGTGCAGGTAGGCGAGCTGCCCCCTTCTTCAGATCCCTGATTAGCGAGAGTTGTGATCCACCTGAACCAGAGCTGCTTTTGATTTTGGTACGATACATTTGTATTTATTTGGGTACGTGGCTCAATCCTGTATTTGTATAGTTATGTTTCTATTAGAGGTCTGCAGACAATATGTCTAGTTCATTTGCATGTGGCCTTGTCATTTTTCATTTTTGATGTATTGTTGTCTATAGCAGCCTTGTTGGCTCGCCCACTGTATTCTGCATGTATACGTATATATGCCTTGTTGGCAGGTTTCCTTCATGTATGTTATTTTTGTAATTCAGTAGATATTATTCAGGTTCATATCTTAGATGCATGCTTAACGGTGTTTAACAGGTAGGACTAAGGCACCTGTCACTGCCCATCAATTTAGGTCGTGATAATGTTATACAATATTGGGGGCCAACATATGTAGTTTAATAAAAGGATGGACTATAATGATCCGAAATGGGTAAAGTAACCTAAAATAGTGAATTGATTGTTTGTGTTAGTTGACATTTCATAAGGATATTAAAAATGTGCTAATAGATCTCATTGTGAGACATTCAAATGGCGCTCTCTAAAATATTACAATCGGATATGAGTACTATAAATATAGACACTGGAAGCCTTGAAGGGATAAATATTACCTTAGTGTGACTCGCATAGAGCGAAATATTAAGCAACCCGAAGAGCCACTAGATGGAGCAAAGGGGAGCTAAAATCAAAAGAATGTCTTGTTCGAGCTTTTAGAATAAAATGATAGACAAAAATGATAGCGTAAAGTTTGAAAATGTTCATGAAGTATTATGAGTAAGATATGATATATGGATGACAATGTTAGATCAAAAGATGACAGTATTATCCAATCTATAGTCAAGTAAAGGAAGAGATGACAAATCACAAGACTTAGGACAACAAAAGTGTATAGGCCATACAGTCATGTCCTCATTTTGAGAAATAATTTTGCAACTCTAACGCGACTATCAAAAGTTAAAGTTAGACCCCCAAAGTAATAGAACCAATATTAATTGGTGAACAAGATAAATTAAAAATTGCTTAGGGACTAAGTGATTGATAATAGTCGGTTAAATGAGATTTTCAGATTTTGTTTCTGCAATAATTGAATTGGCAATAGAAGAAGATTCATGAGAAATTCAGAGAATAGTCATTCAGGAAGACGCTTCCCTAAAGCAAGCAATGTGAGCAAAGTGCATAAGAGACTGTATGTGCCAGTTATACTAAGTATCACCCTCGTAAGTAAGGAATTTTGTTATCCTTGGTAAAAAAAGGATTACTGCAAGGCGGGTAAGGGTCATTGATGATGTGAAAGGATGCCAAAGATGAAGAGGTAAAACATCTATAAGTGGTCATCATAGCTCCAACTCTTAGTACTCCCCTAGAGGGGGAGAATATGGAATGATGTGGAATTATGCCATAATTAAGTTGTTCTAGTAATAATGGAACGGTAAATGAAGAATGCGAATAAAATTAAAAGAGGGATGAGATTGAAATTATCCAAATCCTACATATATTCTACTATTCCAGAATATTGTGCAAACACGACATCAAGGTGAGGAAGTAAGGGTTCCTACCAAAAATGTTATTGATAGATAAGGAGTCAGTGCGAGATATAACATAAGGCAAAGGAAATAACCCAGGAAAGATTACACGGAATATTGATATGAGAATGGGTCAACGACTAGTTACCAGTTGATTCAGGAAGAGCCTCGTTATGGATAGACAGGAAATTACAGACGAATCAGCATATCATGCAAGATAAGCATAGGAAAACCCAATATAGTGAATTCAGCCTTGCAGTAATTTCATTGAGATACTTGAAATATATTATGATAAGAGTCGGGGTTGTTAAAGGTACCATATGAATGTTACTGGAATAAAAGAGAGTGCCACTTGGAAGGTAGTCCAAATATTAGGTCAGAGGCAACCATAGGAGCACAAGGGCATGGAGGCAAGTAACTACGAATAACTATAGGCAAGGAAGGGCCTCAAAAGGTCCGTATTAAGCTCACCGCTTTACAAGAGTCGGAGGGTCCTCCCTAAGTACTATAACGAAAGACTAGCTGAGAAAGCAAGAAAGAAATCTTCAACCTAAGCTCAACGACCTAAGGAGGGAATGGTACTATTATAATAATCCCACAACAAACATATGCACTCCATAAGTGAATGGGACCTACCATGGCTATGGAATGGGAATTAAAATCAAAAGTGATATCCAAGATCATATGAGTTGTATGGAATTCCAATATACGTGGGCACTAAGATAAGCTAAGTATTCACACGAAAGGGGGAATAAAGACCACAAAAAGTAAAAACATATATTTAAAAAAACTAAGAAGGAACAAATGGAATTATCCAATCAATGACCCAAAGTCAGTTACGTGATGGATGCACTTAAGAGTTAGGAGTTTCATAGATGTAGCATATACATCCACGTAAGATTTTAGCATAAGTTAAAAGAAAGAATTGAGCCCGGGCCACAGGTTGAATTGTTAAAGGATTATATTATGGATATTCCATAGCGCCTATGAAAGGCTAAACATAATAACTAATACCATGCACCACATACCAAGAGATAGTTTAAGCCTGCATAAAGGATGAATTGAAGAAGGAGGCAATGAAAGAGTTACATTAACGTAGTAAATCAGGAATCTGATTATTCGACCTAGAAGATTATATAAATCTTGATTGAGCACATTACATGATCACTGGTAATATAAGTGGTACAAGAGAGATAGTAAAACAACCATATTCTATAACATCCCTACTATAAAGCCGGTTCGAAGCGTACCCGCCTCATCAGAAGTAAGTGCAAAGCTCCCACCCGGTTGTATATGCACCAGAGGTGCAAGCTTCATTTATAGAGCTTCAAGTTGTGGAGGAAAATTATACCTATTTGGAAGGGAGGTTATTAAAGGAATCGAAGAGGTGACGTGATATTTTAAGTAACTAAGGTAAAGGTAAACAACATACGAGATACTTGAGTGCAAAAGATTGTAAACAATACATACTTCTAATGGATGGCTAGACGTGTTGGGATTCAGTATCCAGGAATGATAGCGGCGTCATCAGTGGCACATTTTCTAGCCTATTGTTCTAGTTATCGAGAAGTCTAGTTATGAAAGTAAAGAAGAGTTTGAGACGATGTGATGTCTCTCTTGATGTTGTAAAATGACATATGGAAATCTATGATGTAAGCATGTTGAAAGGTTGTAAGTAGTATAAATATATATTTGTAGGTCGCAAGCTATTGTATGGTGCAACAACAAAGTTCTAGAAGACATTAGTAAGGATAAGAAAGATTGAGTGAGGAAGTAATGAAAATAGATAAGTCCTTAAGATTAAGCCCATGAAAATAATAAGAGCAGATGTCTTCTCTAAGTTATACAAAGCTCACAATATCCCGGATGAACTCAAAAGAGTCTAAGACTAATAGCATGTAGAAGACATGGAATAATGCCTTGGTAATAGATTAATGGTGTAATTAGGATAGATAATATATGACGTTTGGGCCTTCGATTAAGTAATGATCTGACAAAGAAAAGAAAGGATCTCATGAATTGGACATTATTAAAGTACACACATAAGGTGAATCACACTGGGATGGTGTGAGATATAATTATGAAAGCATGGTGTCGCCCCAGGTGGATCAGTCTAATTATTTTTGATGTTCCCCAATAAGACGTGAGCCCTAGCGGTAGTGTTACATAAAAGGTTGTGTTATTAGCGGTATATTATAGATCAATATTTAGGTTAATCAACAATGGATGGAAAATATTATAAAGTATAAAATTAGATTAGGCCGTCAATCTTAAGAGGAACAGTAACGTGGAAGCATTAAAGGATATAGATTTATACATAATGGGTCAGTAATGGAAGTAGCTTAGGATTTGGTAGCAGAGCTCAGTAAGAAGAAATCGAGGCAAGAGTTATGGTATAGTATGACCTAGTTAGATGCAGTAAAGTCATACGGATGAATAACTGGGTCTATGAAATAAGATATAGCCATATTCGTAAGTTCCACAAAATATCAAGCGAAGAACTTCAGTAATGTCTAAAAATCAGAGGAAAAAGGAAACACGAGACGCATAAGTGCACTTACAATGTCATAGTTGTACAGGCTGCGTGATAGAAGGTAGAAACAGTTATAAGACTGGAAGGATTTTGACCTAAGTTGTGGGGTGAAAAAGAGGACGAAATGGGGGAATTCCCTGGCCTTTGGATTTAGTCACATAAAGTATTCAGAAGACATAGGCTATGAAAATAATAAGTGTACCAGTCAACATTCGAGGAAGAATGTTCCAAGGGGAGAATGATGATACATCTCGTGTTTTCGTATATGAAAGTACATGAGTAAATTGAAATAAGCTTGGGAATAAATAAAAAAAGGTTATAAGTACTATGTTATTTCAAATAATTGATAAGTAAATTCACGAAGATTAGAGGGTTAACGAATCAAAAAAATGAGTTTCATCGAAGTTTGATATTTTGAAATAAAATATGGTCCAAGCTATAATATCTAATATTTATGGACTACTGCCATACAAACTATAACACGAACATGATGGTAGGGTATGTGAAAAGTGAGTAGTACTTTAAATTTGAGATAATTCTTATTTATGTGGATAATTGGTTAATTGATAAATTAACAAGTTAAATATTAATTAGTGGTTGATTAACTAAAGTCTTTGGATAAAGGCTAAGCCAAAAATGTGGCAGCCCCCATTCCTAGATTTGTGGCTCCTATATTAGGAATAAAAGGTGTCACACTTGAACATCTTATGTGAAAATAAGCTAGGTATGTGAGGCCCACCTAATAAATAAGGAAAACTTTGAAAAATTCAACAGTATCTTTAAATGTCTTAAGAAAAAAACATAGTAACGTTATTTCTAAGAGATTTCAACCAAACTTTCTATTTTCATGTAATGTTATTCCTAAACTCTTAAAAAGAGTTTCAGCAAGCTTTAAATTACATAACATTTATTCTAAATCTCTTGAGAAAGTATTTCAACAAAGTTGATTTTGCAATATCAACGCTATTGCTTTGAGCATTTCATACGGAATGTTCCCTATTTCGATCTCGCCATTACGTGTTTCATTGAAATTAACGTGTGATTGAGGAATTGTAAAGAGAGTCCACTCAGGTATGTTAAGATTGTCCATTTTTTTCTTTTTGGCATGATATATACGACATGAACAAAACGAGAAAATGATAGAATTCCATAAATGACTCTATTCATAGAACTACTAGAGATGTCTATGTTCTTGAATTCGCATATGTCTTATAATTCTATCGTCAATTCATGGGTCTCCGGAAATACATAAGTTGATAAACTTTGGTTAATCATATTAATCAGAGGTATAACGGTCTTACGACGTTTCGAGATATTTTATTGGTGTACTTCTCATCTATTGCATTCATATATATATATATATATATATATATGTGTGTGTGTGTGTGTGTGTGTGTGTGTGTGTGTGTGTGTGTGTCTGTGTGTATGTATATATGTATTTATATATGTATGTATATATGTATGTATATATGTATTTATGTGAATGTATATGGGACATGGAAAAAGGTTAGGGTGTTATATACGCACCACTACTTGATCAGCAGTATAAGTTGATAATTTTGCCCAGAATAGCCGGGATGATATAATGGGATTCCCTCAGAGGTCTGATGATGTTATGAATATATGTACCTATGCACGATATAACATTCATATGCATATGCATGACACTATAAGTATATCATGATTTATAGAGATATTCTGAATTACAGGTTAAGTCATTTACTCTATATTTCATCAGTGTCTTTTATGTACATATTTGTGTGCCTTACATACTCGGTACATTATTTGTATTGATGTCCCTTTTTCCTGGGGATGTTGCATTTCATGCATGCAGATCCCAATAAGCAGGCCGAGAGTCCTCCAAGCAGGCTATCAGCTCAGCGGGAGATATTGGTGTGCTTCATTTGCGTCGGATTTGCTCATTTGGTCAGCATAATTAGGAAATATATTGATTGCCATAGCAAGGCTCAGTCCCGACCTTTATGATACTTATGTACTCTTAGAGGCTTGTAGGCAGATGTCATGTATATGGATGCTTGTATGGCCTTGTCGGCCTATGTTTAGTTTACAAATGATCATGTATGCCTTATAGGCTTGTAGGTCACATGTAAGTTTTTAAATCAGGTTAGATCATCCTATATTTAGTATTCCCTTATGTTTGTTTTAGTTAGCCCATGATGACACGTTTGGCCCATTTGCTAATGAAAGTATGATAAAAAAGATATGTTTTGTGGTACTCCGTTGATTAAGATACCGGGTGCTTTTTCCTGTAGGTTAGGGTCATGACAAGATACTCTTGAACTTATGGATATTGTAAGAACCATGTGAAGGTTGAAGTGCATACTAAACTAGCTTACCTATATAACCTCTATCATATCGCCCTTTGTCAATAAAACAGTGATCTGTAGATCCTCCAAATCCAGGAAGCTTGCCTCCTAATCCTCCATATATAAATTGCGAATATGTTTGATCCTACTCTCCACCATATGATGAGATGAATTATACGTCTCCAGCTCCCGCGCTATCAAAATTCTTGACAATAACTAAGCCACTCGATTAATCTATGGACTATCTCTCTAATAGTAGAAACCAAAGGTGGTGCATGAAGAGATAGCTATCTAATCCCCCAAGCTTACTCAGACACTGTTCTAGAAAGCACTACACCTCCTCAAAAGCTACAATACTTGTTAAACTTCTCAATTCTTTTTTACTTTTCCTTTAATGCCACTAGCCTAACCTCAGGCAGAACCGCGGCTACTGAATGTATCAACACAACTTTTGGGACATGATCAACATGATCCCACTGCTATAAAATATAGGCGGTGGGAGTATAAGCTCCTCCCCAAGCCTGTGAAGTAGCAGGTGCAAGTAGGATCAATCATGCTTGAGCTAATGACCAAACATGCTCAGGAAGTACGCTAAAGTCTCCTGAAGTCTAGTGGTAGCAACAGGCGCCTTTGGTGCCTGTCCCCCAACTGGAGTTACTAGAGGCTCCTCAAATGCTGCTTTGGCAGGTGCTCTAATTGTAGCACATGCTCCACCTCAGCCTCTGCCTCTACTCGGCAACTAGCAACAATATTTCTAGGTAGCATCATCAGTAACTAAAGCTCGTGTCCTCACCATCTATGAGAATAGAAGAACAAAGACGCAAACTCCAAAATCAAAAATTCTGCATGATAGGAATGAATGAAGTGATGTTTCCTAATAGTTCTATAGCCTTATAGATGTGTCTGTACCGATCCACATGTTTTTTCCAAACATGCTTATGACTCGTAGCACATATGAACAAAGAGCTCTAATACCATGTGGTGACCCCACCGATCGTCTTAAGAATTAATGCTAACATCCCCTATTAACTACTTTTCCCGTTTTTGATTCTACTATAGTGAGTTGCCGGGAGGAAATATTTAGAGTTTCAGAGAGTTTTGGGACAGTTAGTCTCTAAGTGAGAGCTTAAGATTTAGAAATTTTGCCATAGTCAAAATAGTGTGAAAGGCGGCCTCGAAATGGAATTTAGAGGTTCTATTAGCTCGTAGGTGTTTCGTGCTTAGAAGCATGATCAGATCGTGTTTCGGAGGTATGTAGAAAAATTAGGTTTGAAATGTTGAAGGTTGAATTTTTGAAGTTTCTGGTTTGATTGTGAGATTTTGATCTGAGGGTTAAAATGTAATTTGGGAAGTTAGAGTACCTCCGTAGTGTTCAACGTGTGTGCAAAATATATGGTCATTCGGACGAGGTTTGATAGAGTTTTTCCTCGAAAGCCTATTTTCAGAGTTTTTTAAGTTCTTAGGCTTGAATCCAGTGCTAATTTAGTTGATTCAATGTTGTTTGAGCTTTTGTGGAGATTTGTATCAATTGGAATGGTTGTATGTGACTTATTCGTGCTTTTGGTTAAGGTCCCATGGATATCGGGATGATTTCAGATGGTTGACGGAAAGGTTTGGAGTTGTGAATGGCAGCAAATTTTTCAAGGCTCCTGTCATAAACACACATGCGGCTTGGGGACCATAAGTGTGAGGTCGCAGAAGCAGAAAAGAGAGGGGCAGCAGGAGCTGCAGAAGTTGAAGCTTAACCGCAAAAGCGGATTCGCATTTATGAAGGGTCAATCTAGATGCGGACAAAAGGCCTTAATGATTTGCCGCATAAAAAAATTTTGTTCCGCAAAAGCAGGACAGCTGGTGCGATCCCATGACCCCATAAGTGGATTATTTGGGCAGATCATATGAATAGTTGCCTTCACGAGTTTGAGTTATTCTTCCACCATTTTTCAACAGGATTGATGCCTTTGAGAGAGATTTTTGAGGAAACCAAAGGGGAATCTTGGAGGTAATATTCTTGACTTCATAACTCGTTTATATATGATTAAAGGTCTAATTTGTTGTGATAAATTAGTGAAAATCAGTGCAAAATTGGTAATTAGGGCTTGAGATTAAAAGATGTTAAAGTGGGTATTTGAGGTGTCATTGAACTCTGATTTCAGTGTTTTTGATATGCGTAGACATGTGAGAGTATAAGGATTCAGAGACTTGGGCCTGAGGGAAATTTGGTCATTTTACCTAATTTCTTGTAATAGCTTAGAATTTCTTTGTAGAATCAGTTACTTGAAGCATTATTTACATTATGCAATTGAATTTAATAGATTTGGGCCATTTTGAGTCAAGTACCTATGGCAAGAGCAAAGTTTTAGGTTGATTTCAAGGCGGTTCGAGGTAAGTGGCTTGTCTTAGCTTGTGTGGGGGACTTCCCCTTGGAATGTGGTATTGTTGTTATTTGAAATGTCGTGTACATGAGGTGACGAGTGCATACTTGTTCTAATTGTTTAAAATCTAGTTTTTGCTAAGTAATTAAAGTTGTGTTTTCTTCTCTTGTTATTACTATTTTCAATTTAAGAATGTTGTTAGCTTAGGGTAGCATGTCTAAGTGACTTACCTGCTCTATTTTCTCAAACTGCTTTTCCTGAATTATGTGCAACATGCTAGTCTAGGATTACCGTTTGCCTTGATATGAAAATTATCGTTAGCTGAATGTTCTTCCTATTGCTGTTGTGTATTTACATTTGGGATTATGGGTGTGGGATCCCGATAGCTCCCCCCCCCCCCCCATTTTTTATTTAGTACTACGAATGTGGGATTCTTATAGATCCCTCTGTACAATGATATGGGGCTACGTGACTCTACTCGGTAGGTTCCCCCCGTACTGGGTATTTATATTTGGGACTGATTGTGATTTTGGTAGATCCTCGGGCATTGATAGTTGGACTATGGGACGGGATCCCGGGAGATCCTTCAAATATATATAATGGACTTCGAGACGATATTCAGGGAGATCCGCTAGATAGTTGTAATTGGGACTACGGAACGGTATCCTAGAAGGTATCTAGGTTGTTATCTTTGTGAATATGTTGTATTTCATTTCTGTGTTTATTTGGCCTCTATAGTGATTGTTGTTGTTCTTCCTAATCTGTGTTAGTTTTAATATTGTACCTATTTATTTTGTTTTTTCACTACGATATTGAAATTTATATTTTAGTTAACCTCAGTAGGGCCATGATCTTCCTCGTCACTACCCGACCGAGGTTAGGCTTGGCATTTACTGAGTACCACTGTGGTGTACTCATGCCCTTTCTGCGCATGTGTTTTCATGTGCAGATCCAGGTACCTCAGCTCAGGCTTATCATTCGTGAGGTGAGACATGTAGACACTCCAAGGTATATTTGCCACATCCACAAACCGAAGAATCCATTTGTACTCTTCCTTTTGGATTAGCCCTTTTATACTTTCGTTTCGTTGTTATATATTCTGGAGATAGATGCTTCTAGCTATTCAAGTGCTTGTGAAAAAGAGATGTCGTGTTTTTGGAGTTGTTATAAGTAGTTGAGAGTTGTTATTGTGTATGCCGAGCGGCACTTCCAAACACTACTTTTGTTTTCATTATTTTTCCGCAAATTGGGTCATTTTCCGCACTGTTAGGATTACCTAGCCATGGAGACTAGGTGCCATCATTATGGTTCACAAAGGGCAAACTGGGGTCGTGACATATTGGTATCTAATCTCTAGGTTCATTGGAGTCATGAATCACAAGCCAATTTATTATGGTCTCGTCGATTAATACAGAGATGTCTCTACTTATCTATGAGAGGCTATGTAACTATTAGGAAAATTCCACTTAATTTAATTTTCTTGTCCTGTGAGTTTTTTGATATCACAATTCTAAACATTTGTCTTCTATTCTCTCACAGATGGTGAGGACACATGTTACCCAAGATGATCAGGCACCCGCTCCCCTTACTAGAGTCATTAGAGGTCGGGGTCAGGGTAGAGGTCGAAGACGCACACACAGTGTAGCAAGAGCACCCACGCAAGATTCTAGCGAGAAGCCACCAACAGTTCCAATTGGAGCCCAGGCACCTGATACGCCTACTGATACTACCATGCCTACACTTCAGGAGAATCTAACACAGTTCATGAGCATGTACACAACTTTGGATTAGGCAAGGTTGCTTCCCATTGCTGCAGTCACATCCTAGGACGAGGGAGGAGCACAGACTCCTGCTGCCCACACTCCAGAGTAGTAAGTGCATGTTGATCAGGTCTAGAGATTATTCTGGTACTGCCCCTAATCCCATATTAGCCCGAGAATACGGCAGCGGCTTCCGAGGATGAGCAGTGGAGGTTTGAGAGGCTTGTACTTCTTGAACCTCTCAAGCCTCCTTTCTAGATGAGTGCTACCTTATTCTCGGTACCATGGGTATGTAAGAATCGAGCGGGTTTCCTTCATAACTTTGCAGCACTTGTTGAAAAACAAGGGACTATTTTTGGGGTCAAAAGTGGAAGATCCACAACAGCACTTGAAGAATTTCCTGTCTATCTGCACAACCCAAAGGCAGCCCAACGTAACTCCAGAAGCAATCAAGCTGCTATTGTTTCCATTCTTAGTGACAGGAGCTGCCCAAACATGGCTAAACAGACTCCCCATAAATACCATAACAACTTGGGAGGGGTTAGTCAAGCAATTCCGTAACAAGTTTCACCCACCCAACAAGACTGCTCAATTAATTGATGAAATTTTGAGTTTCAATCAGAGACCAATGGATACAATACATGAAACATGGGAACACTTCAAAGGGATGTTAGTTATATGTTCACGCCATGGTATTCCAGATATGATGTTGTGGTAGTGGTTATACATGGGATTGTTAGATAGCATGAAGAATATTGTTGATGTTTCAATTGGTGGAGCATTTTTTAGCAAAACATAGAGAAAAGTCTAGAGTCTTCTTGACAAGATGGCGTAGAATTCTGGATGTACAACTAGGAATGCACCTACCGCTCTTGTGGTGCACTCAGTGCCCTTATATCCATCCAACTCTATGGCTGAAAATATGGCCACTTTATTCACACAGATAAGTACACTTAGAAAAAAGGTTAAAGAGTCAGGGCAGTAGCAGCATGTACACATCATATAAACAACCAATGGGGGTTTTTGGACATCTTGCATTAGTCAGCCAGTTGGTAACTAGTGGAATGCAGTGCATGATAATCATCACTACTCTGAAGACATAAACTTTGTGTCGAATTATGGAGGCCAAAGACGGGTGGTCGGAATTGGGGCCAGCAAAATCAGTCGTATAGACTAGCCCAGCCACAGTTCAACAATGGGAACATAGGAGGTATGAGACAACCTAACAATATAGCACCTTAACCAAGGCCACGAGGATATAATAATTAGAATCAGCTGCAGTCTATCACCCTCCTCAACAGCAGCATGGCGGAAGGCAGGAAGATGGGTTTGCTAGACTTGAGGCAATTATGTATCAAGTTATTTGGTCTACTACAAAAATTAGTGAGAGATTGTATGTACATGATTTAGCTATCAAGAATATTGATGTGCAGATGGGCCAAATTTCGATGTCTCTTAACAATCGTCCTCATTGGACATTACCTGCAGACACCCAAATAAATCCAAATAGCATGGTCGGAAGCAGCTAATGGCAATAAGTCTAGGTAATGGCAGAGATTTAGATGTAAAGAAAGAGAGGTCTAGATAGATCAAGCAGGCTGAGATACTCATACTGTTGGAAACACGTTCTCCAAGCATTATACTAAAATGTGTGTTCATATGTGTAGGTTTTGATGAATGACAAACAAGCGCAAATTGACATATGACGAAGCTCAAGTACAAGCGCACAATTGATATATATAACGAGATTCAAGCACAAGACCAAGTTTTATAGTTTTACATGAGTCGTTCTTAATTGTGATCTTGATCCGACAACTTGACTCATGACATGGCTTCTCTCGTAAAATTATTTTTACAAAATCATGCATATTTAATTTAATGCTAAATGACTTTAAATCATGCATATTTACTTTAGTCAAAATGATTTTTAAACATGCCTCTAAAATCTGGACTAAGATAATCGATTATGTACTTATGATAATCGATTATGTTAAGCCAAGACTGCATGACAATCGATTGTGAACTAATGACAATCGATTGTGTTAAGGCAGTGAGCATTAGGTTTTTCAAAACCTGCATGACAATCGATTGTGAACCTTATGACAATCGATTGTGATGAGGCAGTGTCCATCAAAGTTTTTCAACGCTCAAAATAATCGATTGTGAAGTTAATGACAATCGATTGTGAAGAGACAGTGTCTATCAGATTTTTCAAAGTCACAAAATAATCGATTGTGAACATATGACAATCGATTGTGTTGAGACAGTGTCTTCCAGACTTTTCAAAGTTATTAAATAATCGATTGTTATCTTTGTGCAATCGATTGTCAAGAGGCAGTGTCTAAAATGTTTTTCAAAAACTAATAAATAATCGATTGTTAACTTTGTACAACCGATTGTGAAGCTGACCGTTGTCGTAAAGTTTTCAAATACCGTCAGGTAATCGATTATTGATTTCGTATAATTGATTGTTTTAATTAAAATCTTGAAAAGATTTTTTGAACGTTGCTGAGTAATCGATTGTTGATTCTGGACAATCGATTGTTTTGGGTAAAATCTGGAAAGGATTTTTCGAACGTTGCCAGTAATCGATTATGGATTCTAAATAATCGATTGTCAAGCGTAAAATCTGGGATTGAATTTTGGAATGACTGGCAGAAAATCGATTGTGGCTCTTTGACAATCGATTGTCGCTCAGTAAAATCAGCAACTCTTAATTGGCAATTAGGCAACGGTAATGCCAAGTTTTTCAACTATAAATACAGCTTCATTTCAGTGGTTTAAACACAATGACACACAACAACTGATCATACTATTGCTATAAGCTTGAATACTATTGTTTATCATTTTATATTCATTTCATAAAGCTTTTGAGAGCCAAAGTCTTGTCCATAGTTGTTGTGATCTCGATCTTACTTCTTTTACTCATATCTACTCATTAAGGAGTGTTTTGTTTGAGTGTTTAGTGTTTTGTACACTTGAAGAGAATTGTGATTCTCTTGTTGTAAGGAACTTGTGTTTCCTTGGTCGAAGTCTTGGAGTGTTGTATCTCCGAGCAAGATTGTTGAGGCTTGTGTCCTCAGATTGTAAAGGTTGGTTAGGCACCCGTAAGCTTAACAGTGAAGTCTTCGAGTGTTGTATCTCCGAGCAAAGGTGTTAAGGCTTGTGTCCTTAAGTTGTAAAGGTTGGTTTGGCACCCGTAAGCTTAACAGTGAAGTCTTGGAGTGTTGTATCTCCGAGCAAAGGTGTTAAGGCTTGTGTCCTTAAGTTGTAAAGGTTTGTTGAGCACCCGTAAGCTTGACATGTTAGTGGAAAATCTCGAGAGAGTCTCTCGGGGACTGGACTAGCCACTTGTTGTGGTGAACCAGAATACATCGGTGCGTTTGTTCTTTATTGCATTTAATTTCCGCACTTATTTTTCCTGCAAGTTTTTAAATTCCGCAAGTTTACGCTAATTTTTATTATAACGCTATTCACCCCCCCTCTAGCGATAAGCGTATTATCTAAT
Organism: Nicotiana benthamiana; assembly: GCA_034376525.1. Classification (NCBI taxonomy): domain Eukaryota; kingdom Viridiplantae; phylum Streptophyta; class Magnoliopsida; order Solanales; family Solanaceae; genus Nicotiana; species Nicotiana benthamiana. The sequence goes on along the minus strand of CM067332.1, from coordinate 106,709,545 downwards.
AATTGGTATCAGAGCCCCACTCTCTGAAGACTTAACTGTTTGAGAGAACCATCCATGGCTTCTACTCGTGACTCTTTTGCAGGAATAGGTGAAGGTGATTTTAACATGTTACCCCCAATATTTGATGGAAATAATTACTTATATTGGAAAGATCGGATGAGAATTTTCATCACAGCCAACAACTTTTATCTATGGCAAATCATCAAGCATGGTGATCAAATGACAACAAAAGTTGGGAAAGCCAAGGTAAGTGAATACAACACTAATGCAATAAATATGTTGTATAGCGCCTTGAATCAGGAAGACTATCAGAAAATTTCCCACTACAAAACCGCCAAAGAGATGTGGGATAGGCTGGAGGAAATGTATGAAAGCATGCCTCAAAAAGCGGACAGCTCATATGATGAATCAACTGGCCAATGTCTCATGGCAAACGAAGAAGAAGAGGTAAGTACGTCCAACTCTCACTCGCTTGAAGAAATGCAAAATGCTTATAATAAATTACATAGTGAGTTTGTTGATGCTTCCAAGACTATTAAAGATTTGCAGAAAACTCTGTCGTTGCAAGAAAAAGATTTTCAAAAACAACTCTCTCTAAAAGAAAAAGTTTGAAAAACTGGTTTTAGAAAATGAGAAGTTGAAAGAGGAAAACAAGTTTTTCGGAAAAAGAAGCGCCGATAAGCCCGAAAGCTCTATTAGAAAGTGTACTTCTTGCTTGCATCTCAAAAATGAAGTAGAAAGGCTTAAAGGCACATTAGATAAGTTTAATTCTTCGCACAAAAATTTGAATGATGTTCTTGATAATTTGAAGTCAACCAAGCATGGCATAGGGTTTACGAATGAGCCTAAAGAAAAGGTTGAAGCTAAACCCCAACAACCTAAGGCTCAACCTAGGACTAATAATAAAAATGCTTATCCTAGAAATAACAATCCTAGAACCAATATGCATGCGAGACTAAATGTTGAACATTTTAGAAGACCTAGCAATGACTTACCACCTAGAAATAACTACCCTAGAAATGATGCATATTATAGGCCAAATACTAGAAGGAATTTCGAACCCATTAGAGCACCTAGAAATGATTTCCAACGTAGAAATAATTATTCTAGAAATGCTGCTCATAGTATGAGAAATGATGTTCATAAAGCGCGCAATAGTCATAATGCTGAAAATAGAGTAAACCATTTTCGTCCGTCAAGTTACTATGAACCTAGAAGGATGCATAACCCCAACGTGACTTGTCATTATTGTAGACGTATTGGTCATATTGCTCCTGCATGTTTTACACGACATAGACATATCACTCAATCGCATCTTTATGATATGCCTAACCCCCAGGGACCCAAAATGGCATGGGTACCAAAAGATCATTAATCTGTTTTGCAGGTGTGCTTGAAAGGCTACAGTATTGTAGTAGATGCACCGAGCACGACACATCATTGCATCAAGAGGAAATTTCGGTTAGTTATCCTTTTTGACAAAAATCGAATTGTTGATATGTGCTAGCAACCAATATTAACTTATTTGTTGTTAATTTGGTTCCCCTATTGTTGAATCTTTGATAAGCTTAGTCGTAATAGTTGATGTGCGTTAACAATTGAGATATCCTTGTCAACAATCAATATCAATTAGCCTTGTTGATTCATATGTTGAATACGTGTTGTTAAATGACAATTGGTGTCAATTAGTTTACTTGTTAGTTATCTGCTTTTAAAAGATCAAAACTGTTGATATGTATTAACAGTTAGCTTAATAAAATCATTTCATTCATGATTTGATAATTGCTATCTGTGGTTTAAATAACTGTTAGTATACTGTGTGGTGTGTATTATCTATTAGCATATTCTTCAAAAAGTTTTCACTCACGTTTTTTATGAATGCTATCCTCAATTTTGAAAAATAATTGAGATGTCTCATGTTTCTAACAATTGACAAAAATCCTTCTGTTAAAAATCGTCTCTTGATGAACACATCCTTTGGTCTAGATAATGGTTGGTATGTTCTTCAAAATTCGATGTATGGTTGATCTGTTAGCAGTCAACACTCGCTTGTAATATGCTTTACTAAAAATAGCATTTTGTATCACTGTTAATAAAATAACTTTTGGTACACTTGTTATGTCATCCAACAAATGGGTTTATCATTGTTTTATAACAATTGGTATGTCTATGTCTTGTTGGTATGTCTCGATAAATCTTATTAAGGGGAAATAGATTGCATGAAGTTTACTATCTTTTTGATGACAGAATTTCAAAACAACTCTCTATATTGGCGATGTTATTTTCTTTAGACTCTCATGCCACTAATATCTTGCATTCCAAATCTTGTGGAAAATGATATCTTAGATAATATTTGTATTACTTTGGAGCAACTAATAAGTGTCATGCAAGGAATCTGTAAATCGCATTTGAGATATCATTGATAGACAAGCTTAATTTCTTCTTGGAGCTGCAAATTAAGCAAATGAAAGAGGGAACTTTCATTTGTCCATCTAAATGTCGCAAGGAGTTGCCAAATCAATTCGAAAAGAGCAACACCAATCCAATGGTCACTTCAATGAATTTAGATGACCATCTTGACAGAAATGTGAAAGGTAAGACGAGCAATACCAAGAACTACACAGGTATGATCGTTCCTCACTTTACCTTATTGCTAGTAGACTTGATAAAATATTTAGCATTTAATGTTGTGCTAAATATAAATCATGTCCAAATGAAGTATTGAATGCGGGTAAACGTTGATCTAAATTCATATATTTTAGGTTGCATTTATATTTTAATTACTGACTTGAGCGTTGGAGACGGTTAATTCTATTTTGCAGGTATCACCCTAAAGGTAGGGGGAATTATTACGTTTTGGCACAGAACAATCGATTGTTCCAAGCAAATAATCGATTATCTTACTGTGCAGAAAATCGATTAGCAGTATCACTAATCGATTGTTTATGGTTTATGTTTATTATGCAGTTTTGTTAAATAATTGATTCTTTAACTGCAAAATTGATTTCCGTCTCAGCCATTCAGCAATGCTTTTCCAAAACAATTGATTGTTTCAAAATATAATCGATTATTCTCAAAATCAGAAAATCTCTGTGCTCACTATAACATAACAATCAATTACCATATTTTGACAATCGATTATTTCATGTCAGTAATTCAAAATTTTTTTTTTCCGTTTGGTTCTGCAATCGATTTGTGTCAGTTCCGAGATTCAGTCAAATCTTAATGACAATCGATTATCTCATTACAACAATCGATTGTCAAACGGTCAGTGCAATTTATTCTTTACCGTTTCTGACTGTTTTAGCTTTCAATTTTCAGCAGAATTCTTCCATTAATGAAATGCCTTTCTCCCCTCTATAAATATGCTTCATATATGTTCATTTTTATTCACTCAAGCATCAATTTTAGCTCTCAAACTATCAAAACTCTTTCAAGTCTCTTGCAAATTCCAGCAATACTTAGTAAAAATGTCGGGCGGTCACTCCAAACGTTCCCGTTCTGCTAGGCATGGTGCATCCTCCTCTACTGCTCCAAAATATCCCTATCAAGATGGTTCCGTTCTATATTTTAATTCTGACATCGAGCTTACTCGATTTTTAACAAAGTTTGAAAAGCGCGACATTCTTCCTCCCCACTTTTCAACCAACAAGTATCTTGAATCTTATGGCCCTACTACAAATATGCTCAAAAATTGTCAACTTCTTGACTTCTTACTTCTTACCCATCCTTACATCAATACTACATTGATTCAAGCATTTTACTCCAACCTTCATGAGGATGATGACGGTGAGCTTGTGACAAATATAAATGGTGTTCAAATTCTTCTTTCCGATGAAAACCTTCATACCATTGCCCATCTTCCTCATAATGGTGAAGACATTTTTCGGTACATCGGAGAGGCCGGAGCCCTTTTTGATGAAACAGTCCTCCTACATCAAACCGGACTTACTTCTTATGATCCAAATCTTTCTTCCTGTCGTCCTACAATTACGGGAATGGATCCCAATTATCGGTTGATTTTCTATTTCATTACCCGAGTCCTTAAGCCTCGTAAGCATAACCATACCACCATTTCCCAAGAGGACACCAAGCTCATTCATGCCATAATAACCGGAGCTAACACAATTGGTGTCGGTTCGTCAAGATTCACATGCGTGACGCAATCGGAGATGATAGGCCTCTTCCTTATGCTCTCCTCATCATGAATTTTCTTGAAGCCTCCGGATTCATCACTTCCAACGGTCCTCTCAAAAAGAGTACCAAGAAGTGGGAAATTTCAGAATCCTCCTTTCATCATGACGGTGATCATGCAGCGCCTACTCCTCCTCCAACCCGTCGAACTCGTCCTCCTCAAGAGCCCACTCTCCAATCCATTTCCGACCAAATTGCTTCCTTGACCACCTCTGTTTGTCAATTGACTCATGAGATCCATGGATATTTTGACCATGTTCATTATCCATATGCGGGTCTTGTTCCCTTCGAAGCAGTGCCGGATGATGAGGCGGGAAATGATGATGAATGATTTCTTTGTTTGTTTTGGTTCTATTGTGATATGTTTTATTGTCCCCTCCTTATGTAATTGTTTTCTCTTTCCAATAAATAAACAAGCTTTATTTACATCTTTGGCATCTTATTACATTTTTTTTGCTAATGACAAAAGGGGGAAGATAACGGGTATGCACTCTCAATTCTTATTAAGGGGTATGCACTCTCAATTCTTATTAATTAAGGGGGAATTCATATATTGAGGGGGAACTAATTTTGCATACTTGTTGCATATATTTACTTGTCTTAAATCGTCATTATGAATTGTCTAATTTGCATATCCCGCTTAAAGTTTGCCATTATCAAAAAGGGGGAAATTGTTAGAAACACGTTCTCAAAGCATTATACTAAAACGTGTGTTCATATGTGTAGGTTTTGATGAATGACAAACAAGCGCAAATTGACATACGACGAAGCTCATGTACAAGCGCACAATTGATATATATAACGAGATTCAAGCACAAGACCAAGTTTTACAGTTTAACATGAGTCGTTCTTAATTGTGATCTTGATCCGACAACTTGACTCATGACATGGCTTCTCTCGTAAAATTATTTTTACAAAATCATGCATATTTAATTTAATGCTAAATGATTTTAAATCATGCATATTTACTTTAGTCAAAATGATTTTTAAACATGCCTCTAAAATCTGGACTAAGATAATCGATTATGTACTTATGATAATTGATTATGTTAAGCCAAGACTGCATGACAATCGATTGTGAACTAATGACAATCGATTGTGTTAAGGCAGTGATATCAGGTTTTTCAAAAAACCTGCATGACAATCGATTGTGAACCTCATGACAATCGATTGTGATGAGGCAGTGTCCATCAAAGTTTTTCAACGCTCAAAATAATCGATTGTGAAGTTAATGACAATCGATTGTGAAGAGACAGTGTCCATCAGATTTTTCAAAGTCACAAAATAATCGATTGTGAACATATGACAATCGATTGTGTTGAGACAGTGTCTTCCAGAATTTTCAAAGTTATCAAATAATCGATTGTTATCTTTGTGCAATCGATTGTCAAGAGGCAGTGTCTAAAATGTTTTTCAAAAACTAATAAATAGTCGATTGTTGACTTTGTACAATCGATTGTGAAGCTGACCATTGTCGTAAAGTTTTCAAATACCGTCAGGTAATCGATTATTGATTTTGTATAATCGATTGTTTTAATTAAAATCTTGAAAAGATTTTTTGAACGTTGCTGAGTAATCGATTGTTGATTCTGGACAATCGATTGTTTTTGGTAAAATCTGGAAAGGATTTTTTGAACGTTGCCAGTAATCGATTATGGATTCTAAATAATCGATTGTCAAGCGTAAAATCTGGGATTGAATTTTGGAATGACTGGCAGACAATCGATTGTGGCTCTTTGACAATCGATTGTCACTCAGTAAAATCAGCAACTCTTAATCGGCAATTAGGCAACGGTAATGCCAAGTTTTTCAACTACAAATACAGCTTCATTTCAGTGTTTTAAACACAATAACACACAACAACTGATCATACTATTGCTATAAGCTTGCATACTATTGTTTGTCATTTTATATTCATTTCATAAAGCTTTTGAGAGCCAAAGTCTTGTCCATAGTTGTTGTGATCTTGAGCTTACTTCTTTTACTCATATCTACTCATTAAGGAGTGTTTTGTTTGAGTGTTTAGTGTTTTGTACACTTGAAGAGAATTGTGATTCTCTTGTTGTAAGGAACTTGTGTTTCCTTGGTCGAAGTCTTGGAGTGTTGTATCTCCGAGCAAGATTGTTGAGGCTTGTGTCCTCAGATTGTAAAGGTTGGTTAGGCACCCGTAAGCTTAACAGTGAAGTCTTCGAGTGTTGTATCTCCGAGCAAAGGTGTTAAGGCTTGTGTCCTTAAGTTGTAAAGGTTGGTTAGGCACCCGTATGCTTAACAGTGAAGTCTTGGAGTGTTGTATCTCCGAGCAAAGGTGTTAAGGCTTGTGTCCTTAAGTTGTAAAGGTTTGTTGAGCACCCGTAAGCTTGACAAGTTAGTGGGAAATCTCGAGAGAGTCTCTCAGGGACTGGACTAGCCACTTGTTGTTGTGAACCGGAATACATCGGGGCGTTTGTTCTTTATTGCATTTAATTTCCGCACTTATTTTTCCTGCAAGTTTTTAAATTCCGCAAGTTTACGCTAATTTTTATTATAACGCTATTCACCCCACCTCTAGCGTTAAGCATATTATCTAACACATACCAGTACCCATTGAGCTAGATGAGTGAACGAAACTTATAGAGGTGACAGTCCAGCCTTCCCAGGAAGAATGTAACTATCAGATTGAGACTGAGAAAGCTCGGGAACCAGTAGTTGAGGTGGAAGCTAATAAAGATCAATTCCAAATCATTGGGAAGAAGAGACCTCAGGCACCATTCCCTCAGAGGTTGGCTAAGTACCAAAAAGACGAGCAATACAAGAAATTCTTGGAGATGCTGAGACAAAGCTAGGTAAATATTGCATTGGTTGATGCTTTGAAAGAGATGCCAGGGTATGCAAACATGATAAAGGACTTGATGTCCCGAAAATATTATTTCCAAGACATGTCCACGGTTACTTTTACTCAGACCTATAGTGCAATGGTGACTAGACCAATTGCTGAGAAGATGTCTGATCCAGGGAGCTTTACAGTGCCATGCACTATTGGTAATTTTTCTTTCACTAAAGAACTTTGTGAGATAGGGGCCAGCGTAAATCTTATTCCCCTAGCAATTTATAATAGGTTGGGGGGTTGGAAAAGCTAAACCTACCTCTATGTTGTTGCAGCTGGCTAACATGACTATAAAAAGACCTTCTAGTATCCTGGATGATATGTTGATTCAGGTAGGGAAATTTATGTTTCCTGCAGATTTTGTTATCTTAGACTGCAAAGTGGATGAAGAGATTCCCATAACTTTGGGAAGGCCCTGGGAGAGCTCTCATTGATTGTGAGACGTGGGACTCAATATGAGATTGACCGACAAAGTGATAACATTCAATGTGCAGAAATCTATGAGATGACCAAGTGAATTTGCCAATTACTCTAGTATTGATGTCGTGGATGTAATTGTAGGGACTGATGATGAGATGCTAACTATTGAGGACCCCCTTTTTGCATGTTTGATGAATTTAGATGAGGTGAATGGAGAAGAACTAGCAGAATGGGTATTGGTGTTAGAGGGTAGAGAGTTCTGGAATATAACTCTTGTATTTGAGCCCTTACACTTGGAAAATAGAGAAACTCCTCCAGCCAAGCCATCCATCGAAGAACCACAAAATCTGGAGCTGAAGCCACTGCCCGACCATCTAAGGTATGAGTTCCTTGGATTTGGCTGCACATTACCTATTCTTGTCTCATCCAGATTGTTAGATGGGCAGGCACAACAACTCATGCGCCTACTCAAGGAGTGTAAGACTGCCATTGGGTGGACCAAGGCAGACATAATTGGGATCAATCCCGCCTACTATATGCATAAAATTCTGCTGGAAGAGGGACACAAACCTCTCACGGAACACCAAAAAAGGCTGAACCCCAACATAAAGGAATGAAAAAAAAAGTGATCATTTTCCTAATCTCTGACAATAGTTGGGTTAGCCCGGTTTAATGTGTACCTAAAAAGGGTGGCATGACAGTAGTTAAAAATAATAAAAATGAGCTGATCTCTATGAGAACCATCACAAGATGGAGAATTTTCATGGATTACAAAAAGTAAAATCTAGACACCCGGAGATACCACTTCCCATTTACCTTTATTGATTAGATGTATGATAGATTGGCAGAGAGGTCACACTTTTGTTTTCTGGATGGGTACTCAGGGTACAATCAGATCTCCTTTGACCCAGAGGATAGAGAGAATACCTCATTCACTTTCCTGTATGGCATTTATGCATTTCGGATGCCCTTTGGCCTAAGGAATGCACCCGCCACTTTCCAAAGGTGCATGATGGCCGTATTCACTAACATGGTAGAGGACATAATGGAGTTGTTCATAGATGATTTCTTAGCGGCGATGAAATCATTTGGTGAGTTATTTATAAATTTATCTCATGTGCTTAAACGGTGTATCGAGACTAACCTGGTTCTTAATTGGGAGAAGTGCCATTTCAAGGTACAAGAAGGCATAGTCTTGGGGCATTGGGCGTCAAGCAAAGGAATTGAGGTGGATCGTGCTAAAGTGGATGTGATATCAAAGCTTCCCACTCCAACATCAGCCAAGGCAATTAGGAGCTTCCTCGGGCATGTCGGTTTCTACTGGAGATTCATAAGAGACTTCTCAAAAATTACCAACCCTCTCAATAAGTTGTTAGAAAAAGATCACCCCTTCTTGTTTTCTGATGATTGCAGGGTAGCATTCGAGGAGCTGAAGAAAAGGCTAGTCATGGCACCCATCATTGTTGCCCCTGATTGGAAGAATCACTTCGAACTCATGTGTAACACTAGTGACTACACAATGGGGGAAGTTCTAGGACATAAAAAAGACAAGCTAATACATCCAATCTACTATGCTAGTAGAAGACTTAGTGGAGCCCAACTGAACTACACTATGATTGAGAAGTAGATGTTGGTTGTGGTGTTTGCTTTCGACAAGTTCAGATCATACCTGATTGGCTTTAAGTTAATTGTATACACTGATCATCCACTTATCAAGTATTTGATTTAGAAGGAGTCTAAGCCGCGCTTGATTCGCTGGGTGTTGCTACTGCAAGAATTTGGCCTCAAATTTGTGACCATAAAGGCACAGAAAACCAAGTCACTAACCATCTATCATGAGTTGAGGGAGCTGAAAACTTGGTTGAGGTTGAGGATATTCTGGAAACCTTTACAGACGAGCAATTGCTCGCTACTGGTCTTAAGGAAGTTCCATGGTATGCAGACTTTGCAAATTACCTAGCCACTGGTATAATTCCCTATGACCTTTTCTCTGTACAAAAGAAAAAGTTTTATTGTGACTAAAGCATGTATTATTGTGATGAACCTTACCTGTTTCGAATATATGTTGACAATATGATCCGGAGATGCGCCCCCGAGATAGAACAATCTTGTATTTTGCAGGCATGTCATGCTTCTGTGTACGGAGGGCATTTTGGAGGTTTCAGGATAGATGCGAAATTGCTAGAGGCCGGTTTCTTTTGGCCAATAGTATTTAAAGATGCACACCATTGGGTGAAGGGCTGCCATGAATGTCACTGGATCGGGAACATTTCCTATCGCCATGAGATGCCCATGAACCCGATTCAAGAGGTGGAAGTATATGATGTTTTGGTGATTGACTTCATGGGACCCTTCGTTAGCTCTTTTGGAACTGCGTACATACTGGTTGTGGATTACATGTCCAAATGAGCAGAAGCTATAGTGTTGCCCACTAATGATGCAAGAGTGGTAGTGGGATTTTCGAAGAAGAACATATTCACCCGCTTTGGGACACCAAGAGAGATTATCAGTGATGGAGGCACCCACTTCTGTAATAGAGCCTTTGAGAAGTTTCTTGCAAAGTATGATGTACGCCACAAGGTGGCTACCCCATGCCATCCCCAGACTAGTGAGCAGGTTGAAGTGTCCAACAGAGAGATAAAGAGTGTACTAAGAAGATTGTGAAGGCTATAAGAACAGATAGGGAAAAAATCTAGATGATGAACTCTAGGCTTATAGAGCTGCTTTTAAAACACCAATTGGTATGTAACCATATAAGTTGGTGTATGGGAAAGCCTGCCATTTGGTGGGCACTGAGACAGCTGAACCTAGATATTGAAGCTGCGGGCACAACAAGAATCACTGAATTGCATGAGCTCGATGAGTTTAGACATATTGCTTTTGAGAGCACAAGGTTATACAAGGTGAGAATGAAGAGGTTGCACGACCAGAACACTATTAAGCGACATTTCAAACCTAGGGACATGGCATTTCTCTATAATTCAAGATTACGGTTGTTCCCTTGTAAGCTTAAGTCACGATGGTCTGTTCCATTTTGAGTGGTCAAAGTCTTCCCTTTAAGAGCTATGGAGATTTCCTCGGAGAAAGACTCTCACACATTTAGAGTTATGGGCAGAGATTGAAGGTATAAATAGGCATGAAAGAACCAAAAGAAGTGTCCTAGATCTACCTGACGGAACCTCAAAGGTCGAGCGAACCTTAAATGCGCTTGTCTGAGTCGTGCCACGACATTAAATCAAGCGCTCCTTGGGAGGCAACCCATGAATGTTGTTGTTAGTGTTTTATTGTAACTTCCTAAAAAAAAGCGTCTGCACCGCAACAGCAGCAAGACCGCAGTAGAGGCCATGTATTCTACCTCGAACATGCAAGACTCACTACGATCGCGGTACGACCGAAGTGAGACGTGAACTTTCTGCCTCTGAATTTAAAATGAACCACGGCCCTAGTAGGACTGCGGAGACTACCAGGTATTTTTATATTTTTTATTTTCTTTTTCTTTTTCTTCTTCTTTTATTTTTATAACCCCTCGTTAAAAAATATCTCCCCTGTTAGATAAAGCGCTTAACACTAGAGGGGGGTGAATAGCGTTATAATAAAATTTAACGTAAACTTGCGGAAATTAAAATTTGCAGGAAATAAATAAGTGCGTTAAATAAACAAAAAGGAAAGAACGCACCGATATATTCTGGTTCACCACCACACGTGGCTAGTCCTGTCCCCGAGAGACTCTCTCGAGATTTTCCACTAACTTGTTAAGCTTACGGGTGCTCAACAAACCATTACAACTTAAGGACACAAGCCTTAACACCTTTGCTCGGAGATACAACACTCCAAGACTTCAACCAAGGAAACACAAGTTCCTTACAACAAGAGAATTACAATTCTCTTACAAGTGTATAAAACACTAAACACTCAAACAAAATACTCCTTAATGAGTAGATATGAGTAAAAGAAGTAAGCTCTAGATCACAACAACTTTGGACAAGAATATGGCTCTCAAAAGCTTTATGAAATTGAATATAAAATGATAAACAAAAGTATGCAAGCTTATAGCAATGTAATGATCAGTTGTAGTATGTTGTTGTGTTTAAAACACTGAAATGAAGCTTGTATTTATAGTTGAAAAACTTGGCATTACCGTTGCCTAATTGCCAATTAAGAGTTGCTGATTTTACTCACTGGCAATCGATTGTCAAACCCCAACAATCGATTGTCTGCCAGTCAGATCAAAATTCAATCCCAGATTTTACGCTTGATAATCGATTACTTACGATCCATAATCGATTACTGGCAACGTTCAAAAAATCCTTTCAAGATTTTACCACAAACAATCGATTGTCCAGAATCAACAATCGATTACTCAGCAACGTTCAAAAAATCTTTTCCGGATTTTAATCAAAACAATCGATTATACAAAATCAATAATCGATTACCCAATAACATTCAAAAAATCTTTTCCGGATTTTAATCAAAACAATCGATTATACAGAATCAATAATCGATTACCTGACGGTATTTGAAAACTTTACGACAACGGTCAGCTTCACAATCGATTGCACTAAGTCAACAATCGATTACTTATCAGTTTTTGAAAAACATTTTAGACACTGTCTCTTTGACAATCGATTGTCCAATGTAACAATCGATTATTTAATAAATTTGAAAATCACTGGAAGACACTGTCTCAACATAATCGATTACCATTAGTTCATAATCGATTATTCTGAGTTTTGAAAAACTTTGATGGACACTGCCTCAGTCACAATTGATTGTCATTAGTTCACAATCGATTGTCATGCAGGTTTGAAAAACCTGATGCTCACTGTCTTACTCACAATCGATTGTCATTAGTTCACAATCGATTGTCATGCAGTCTTGGCTTAAAACAATCGATTATCATAAGTACATAATCGATTATCTTAGTCCAGAATTTTAAGGCATGTCTAAAAATTATTTTGACTACTGTAAATATGCATGATTTAAAATCATTTGACATTAAATTAAATATGCATGATTTTGGAAAATAGTTTTATGAGAGAAGCCATGTTACGAGTCAAGTTGTACGATCAAGATCACAATTAAGAATGACTCAATTTAACAATAAAACTTTGTCTTGAGCTTCAATCTCGTTGTATATCAATTGTGCGCTTGTTTCTTGAACTTCGTCATATATCAATTTTCGCTTCGTTTGTTATTCATCAAAACCTATACAAAAGAACACACGTTTTAGTATATTGCATTGAGAACGTGTTTCCAACATCCCCCCCCCCCCACCCCAAAAAAAACATCTGACCCCAATGTAATTCTAAATCTCTCTCTCTCTATCTAAACCCTAACCCCCCAAATCCTTTGTTCTTCTCCTTCTTCTTCACGCATACTAATCCCTCATCTTCATTCCTATCACCCCTTCTTCCACTAAGGTATGCTACTCACTTCTCTCTTTTATTTTCTTTTTGTATTTTGTTGTAGTTTATGCAAGTTTAACATTGTAATGGTGTAGTAATTGTTGATAGATTTTTGTTAGTTTCTTCTTGTTTTTCTTTTAAATCTCGTTTTTTAGACTGATTGGTGAAGGGGTTGTGTGTTTATTGTGGTGGAAAGGTGTATGTTGGTGGGTATTGAATGAAGTAGTATGGGGTGTGATGGTATAGTAGTATCTTGGATTTGGGGGAAGATTTGATGTACCCATGAGAGCTATATGTGTAACGATAGTGCCTTGCCCACAAGGTGTTTGGAAATTGGCCAAATGGAGTTATAAGGGCTAATGTGACATGGTTGTTGTGAAGTCTGAGTAACCACCCGTAGTTACACATATCACACACTTACTAATATGTGTTTCTCTATTTGACAGTTACAATGAGTTCATCTAGGAATAGACAAAACACCGAGTCCTCTGCTAGAGGACCGGGAGGCTCCTCAAGAGCCAGGAGCCAAGCTAGTGCGCCATAGTTTGATAGCACTGCGTTTGTATCCAAACCGGCGGAGGACAGGTACAATGCAAAGGAAGCTAAGAAGATGCTGTTTGAGGTATATATTGACCGGGCAGCCTTAGAGGTGGAGGGCCCCAATATCTTCAATGAGTTGAGGAGATGCCCGCTGGACATCTTCTTCGAGGTACTGGAGGAAGCTAATGTACGGATGGTAAGGTAGTTTTATGTGAACTTGCTCTAACATGAGCATAGTGTTGTTACTGTGCGCAATAGCTGGGTAAATGTGTCCATCAAGGCCATTCGCTGGGTGTACCGCCTCCCAGCATTCACGGGTGAGATAGATTTTTATATAGCTCATAGCAGCCCAAAATTTTATTGGTCACCAATTCTTGATGTCATCTGTATCCCTAAAAAGTTCTTAATATGGATAAAATATCTGATTACTCTGAACTCACAGTCCCTTAGTTTGGAGGCAAAGTGCTGGCTCACTATTATCAACACCCACTTGCTACCATCCAGCAACACGACAGATGTTAATGGGCCACGCATAGCGGCTATCTACTGCCTTATGACGCACCAGGATTTTGATGTCGCCTGACTCATCCATGATGAGATGTTCATTAGATCACCAGAGCTAATCAAAGGCCAGTACTTCCCTTCGCTAATCACCAGGATATGTCGTCTTTCTATAGCCCCTGAAGACCTTCGAGTTGATGGGAAATTTTCCCTAAAATCCCTATTCCTGGCAAGTAAAATTAGAATTGGAAGAGAGCCAGTAGTTAATGTTGATGACTTACAATGTGAACCTAGACACTGTCTTTAATCAAGAGTGAACTTTTAGGGAAATTCCTTTACCTCGCTGTTCTTTAAATTGTTAAACTGTGAGGACATGTCTACCTTTTATGTGTGGGGTGGGGGATACTTCACTATATGTATGTATTTGTAGCAATTGACTATTTGATTTTGTTTTGCTTTGGTTTGTTTTGTTTTCCTTTGATTGTTTTGATTAATAGTTCACTAGGTAAGTTAAAATAGGTAAGTGACTTGCCCCGACGACGAATCTCTTTCGACAGGGTTCTTGAGGGACTAAGTCGAGAAAAAAAGGGAATATGGAGACCCTTCTTGATGATAGATCCTTTAGAAAATTTTCTTGAGGGAAGTAGTCAAGAGTAAATATCAAAAATATATTTTAAAATTTTTAGGTAATATAGTAACTCCCTCTTGGTTTTTCTTCGGGCCACGGTTCTTTTCCAAGGGTTTAACTTGAACTAGATATAGGTAGTTTTTGTTCATTTTGTTTCTTTTTAGTTAATAGATTAAAAATAATTAGCTACGAGCTAAAATCAAAGGAGAAACCCTTAGCATTGATACACCTGAACACAATAGACACTAGAGTGTAATGCTTAGTCTCAATGGTTGAATCTTGCTAAAGTACCTTAAAATTGTATGTTAGTATCTGACTTGAACACTCAAAAAAGAATATCTTGATAAATAAATCTAGAGTGAGTCATGTGCCATGTGTGTATAAGTTTTACCATATTCCATGATTCACATTTGATGCCTAGAACTTGCCCTGTGTGTTTCCAAAGCGAAATAGTAGTTTCATTCAGTTTTAGAAGTGATATAGGCATTTTTTTCATTGAGCCAAACATATAAAGTAAACCCACATGGATGTAATACATCTTAGTTATCCCCATTGAGTCTGTAAGCCTGTCTCTTTGGCAACCTCATTGCAAACCTTACCCAATTATTTGAATAGCCTGCTGTTTGAACCCTTTAACTCCCATAAGCACTTCAATTATTTTGAAATTATGGAAAGGAAAAGAGTGTGGGGTGGTGGTTTGGTTTTTTTGAGTGGAACCATTGAATTAGAGAAAAGGTGCAGAGTTTTGAACAGTAAAAGAATAAGAACCACAGAAAACAAAGAAAAGAAAAGAAAAAAGAGAGAAAACAAAAGATGAATCAATGTAGTAATTGATAAGTGGTAGTTTGTTACAATTGCACCTAATAGATGGGGATGTTTTAAATAAAAGTGGTGGAATGTTTGGTTGACATAAGTATGGTTTTGAAGGTTAATGTAATTGTATTAAAAGTTATTAGGGAGGTTAGCCACTATATCAAAATATATCATACGCGTCCTTTAGCGTACATTACAACCAAGTGAAGTCGCATTGATTTTAGACTGAGTGGACTCGATTAGTAGAGTATTACACTACGAGAAAGCCTATGGTGCATCTTTGTAGCATGTGAATGTTCTTTTTGAGAGTGAGCAAATTTTGTCTATCTAAGTTCCTAATTGTTCTAAATATCATTACGTGTGGAACTGCTCTCTTGTGTGGTGTGAGGGCATGTGATTCACAATGGAAAGGTAAATCTTGACTCTTGCACAGAGTGGTTTGAGAATAATGTTGCATGGTACAGGATATTTGAATTTTGAGGTAAAGGCTGTCATTACTAGGTGCAACATTGGTAAATTGCTCACTATGTAAGTAGTTAATGGAAAAGCTTCCTTTAATGGAGTGTGGTGGATTGCTCAAAGACTAACAATGATTTAAGTGTGGGGTGTTGACATTAGGCTATATAGATGATATTTACACCTTAATATTACAATGTTTTATTGTTGTTTAATAGGCAAATTACCAACAAAATGCTCTAAATGGTGTTCTTTTTTTTGCAGAGAATATTCTATGTGAGGAAGCACACGGAGTGTTTTGGAGGAAATAATGTGAAGAAAATGCCTACTCAAGAAGTACCGAGCACAAAGAAGAAAAAAGATGTGCTGAGAAAAATTTCACCAAGATCGCGGTGGAGCCGCGATGGAATTGCGGCAGATCAAGAGACGAGGCAGAATACTCAGCATTCACCATGGTCATGCCGCGACCATGGTGCACTATTCACTCGGTAGCAAACTTGGGGACCAAAGTGCAAATTTAGGAAAACTTGTTCCACACACTTATAAGATTTAGAAACTTATCCAAGAATGTTTTAAGCTTGATTTTAGACTACAACGTGTGTGAGAAAATCAACTGAACATTAGAGTTCTTTCATCTCTTTTAGTTTCTCGCAATTACCCATTATGAATAATTTAGTAGTTTTATCTTGTTTTTATCATGAGTATCTAATTCCTTATTCAAGGAATTTTATTGAACCTATTGAATGATTAACTTCTCGTGATGTTAATATAGTGCTCCAGTTTAATCTCTATTTGTTCAACTACGTGTTTGTTGTAGTTAATTGACATGATCCTCAATTAGTTATGCCTATTTAGTGTACATAACTTGGGAGAGAGTGCATAGTTACGTAATTATTGAACAATACCACTCCCAACGTATATGAGGGATCAATTACTGCGGGATTAAAGTCGGGATGATGGATAACAAAGCCTTGGGTGCAATACAAAGTGAGCTATAATATACAAAGCCACGTAGTGTATAGATGAATAAATTCTTCATCAGAGCACTGGATCAACAATATTATGAGAGACTAATGGTAATCAAAAATCATAAATTCTCTTATATCATAAAGCTCAAGGAAAGGATCGAGGAAGGAATCAAGAACAAGATGATAACAGATTTCGAGGCAATGGAAGCAAAGAATAAGGCACTCCAATCAGGTGGCATATCGAAGAAGAGAGATGCTGGGGCAATAATTGTGGCCAAGGACCCAAAAACTCAACTATCATATCAAGCACCTCCACCTACATACCAAGCGTCACCACCTACATACCAAGAATCACCACCCACATATTAACCTTCATCTCCACGATATTCCCAACAAGACATTGTCCATCCCACCTATAATTCTCAACCATCCTACTTCCAATCACCACAAACTCGCCAAATTACCCAAGACCAAGACCCAACTTCGATCGCAAGCCACCCAGACAATACACTGCCACTGCTGAGTCCATACACCAATTGTTTGAAAGGTTGAAGGCATAGGTTATGCCAGTTATGTTCCTGCTGTGGCACTAGAAAATCCGCTATAATATGAAAGGGCACACCACTATTGAGTGCCGAACAATGAAGGATAAGATCCAGACACTCATTGACAACTAGGTCATACAAGCGAAGGAGGCCGCACCTAATGTCTGCAACAATCCCCTCCCTGATCATAGAGGTGACGGTGGACATGTTATAGAAACAAGTGAAGAATGGGACCTTTATGGGTCAATTGGACTTATCCGAGGAGGCAATGACTCTAAGATCACAGTTACACTTACTCCTATCGTTGTTCAGACTCAGGCACACATTGATATTGAGGTAATTGTATTGGTTCCATTCGAGGTGGAAGTAGCTCCTCCCGCAGCCACCTTGGTTCCATTTGAAGTAGAAGTTGTGACAACTTTTACAGTGACGGTGTCAACTACACCATCATTCAACTCAAAATCAATACCCCGGGATTATGTTGCCCAGGCTCGGCAAAAAGGGAAGACTAAGATAGAGGAGTCTTACGTTGCATAAGGGATGACTAGAACTAGAAGAGTCTACACACCTGAACACATGGGGTTCAAGTAAGGATGCCACTGCAAGGAAACCTGTCAATGTGACCAGGCCGGATGTTCTATGGAAAAAAGTAGAGGCAAGAGAATATTTTGTTGTTGATCACCTAAACAAATTCCTTAATCAGATATCTATCCTATCGCTATTACAAATTTCAGAGGCACACAAGAAAACCTTGATGAAAGTACTAAGCAAGGATTATGTACCCAATAATATCAGTGGCGGAGAAATGTCCAACATAGTAAGTCAGATGCTGGAAAGCCATAGATTAATTCCATAAAGAGGAGCTACGTACAAAGGTCTGAACCACAATCGAGCATTGCATATTACAGTACAGTTCGAGGGCAAGTTCATTCCTAAGGTCCTGGTTGATGGAGGTTCTAGTATAAGTATTTGTCCAATAGATATGCTAAAAAGGTTGGACAACGGTTTCCATGAAATTTGGACCGGAAGCATGAATGTGAAGGCTTTTGATGGGGTCCCAGAGGGCCACGATTGAGGAAATCTGTTGAAACACGTTCTCAAGTCGTTAAAACTAAACGTGTGTTCATCTTTGTAGTTTTTGATAAATAACAAACCGACGCGCATGGAACATTGACATATGCCGAAGTCCAAGCACAAGAGAAACAAAGTTATACATGAGTCATTTTATATTGCGATCTTGATCCGACAATTGATTCAAGGCTTGGCTTCTCTCGTAAAATCATTTTCATCAAACCATGCATCTTTGATTTAAAACAAAATGATTTTCAAACATTTTCTTTTTAGCCAAAATGATTTCTAAACATGTCTTTCAAATCTGGACAGGAATAATCGATTATGTTTTTCTGATAATCGATTATGTTAACAGTATAAACCGTAATTTGCAAAATAACAAAATAATTGATTATGTCTTTTCTGATAATCGATTATGTTAAGACAGTGTAAACCGGATTTTACAAAACAGAAAAATAATCGATTATGTTTTTCTTGATAATCGATTATGTCCAGACAGTGTATACCCGGAATTTTCAATACAGCAAAATAATCGATTATGTCTTTTAGGTAATCGATTATGTTAAGACCGTTGCCAAAGTATTTTTAAACGCTGAAAGATAATCAATTATGCACAAGGCAATAATCGATTATGCTAGCATAAAATCAGCGTCTGATTTTTAAACGTTATCAGGTAATCGATTATGCCATTTTAATAGTCGATTATTCTGCTTAAAATCTGCACATGATTTTTGAACGATTTGCAGATAATCGATTATGCAAATCAGATAATCGATTATACTAGCACAAAATCAGCAATTCGTGATTGGCAATTAAGCAACGGTCTTGGTGACTTTGAGGACTATAAATACACCTAAAAATCACTCTTTTAAGTACAACAACTGATTACATTCTTGCTTAGGCTTACATACTCTCATATCAATCATTTTATATTCATTTCATAGCTTTTTGAGAGCCAAACTCTTGACGAAGTTGTTGTGTTCTTGAGCGTATTTATTTTACTCACATGTACTCTATATGAGAGTCTTGTCTTGAGTGCTAAGTGTTTGCATACACTTGAAGGGAAGTTCTAATCCCTTGTTGTAAGAAGGAAAGCTTAGTTCCTTGGCTTGAAGTCTTGAGGTGAGGTATCCTCGAGTAGGTTGAAGTCTTGTAGAGTGTATATCTCCGAGCAAGTGTAACGGTTTGTTAAGCGCCCGTAAGCTTAACGGAGTTAGTGTAAAACTCGAGAGAGTCTCTCGGGGACTGGACTAACCACACGTTGTGGTGAACCAGTATAAGTTCGGTGTGTTCTCTTCTTACTTCTTTATTTACTGCACTTATTTTACTCCTGCAATTTTAATTCCGCAAATTTACATTATTTTTTATTATAACGCTATTCACCCCCCCCCTCTAGCGTTAAGCGTATATTCTAACAGTTAGTATCAGAGCCTAACTCTCTGAAAGACTTAACAGTTTGAGAGAAACAATCCATGGCTTCTACTCGTAACGTTAATGCAGGACTAGGTGAAGGACAATGCTTCACAAGGCCACCACTCTTTGATGGCACCAATTACACTTATTGGAAGGAGAGGACAAGGATTTTCATTCAATGAAACAACTTCCAATTGTGGAAAAACATAAAGAATGGAGAACAACTTCCAACTAAAAAGGTTGGAGATGAACTCGTCCCAAAGTCGGAAGACGAATACGATATGGACGATATCAGAAAGGTGGAATATAATGCAAAGGCCATCAACATGCTATTTTGTGCTGTAAATCCTGATGATTATCGGAAAATCTCATGTTGCACCACGGCTAAGCAAATGTGGGATAAATTGGAGATCACCTACGAAGGTACGGACTAAGTAAGAGAAGCTAAAATAGATTTTCTAACCCACGAATATGAACTTTTTCATATGAAGGAAAGCGAGAAGATAGACGATATGTTCGAACAATTTTCAAAAATCGTTAATGATCTTCATGCTCTCAAGAAGACTTTCACGTATAGGGAGCTTGTCCGTAAAATTCTTCGAAGTCTCACTTCGGAATGGCGCTCCAAAGCCGACGCTATTGAAGAGTCAATCGGCATTACAAATGTCACAATCGATGGGCTTAGAGGTAATCTCAAAACCTATGAATCTACTATTCTTAACCCTCCTTTGGATGATCAAAGGAAGCGAAGAATCGCCCTCAAGGCAAGCACGGCTCAACCTCAAAATGATGAGGATTCAAGCGACGAAGATAACGAGTTCGGACTCGTTATTAAGAAATTTCACAAGTTCATGCGAAAGGAGTATGAACGAAAAGGTAAGCGACAAGGAGACCAATTAAAGTGCTATGGATGCGGAGAAATCGGGCACATCAAATCAAATTGTCCAAATACCAAAGGGGAGAAGAAACCCGTCAAGAAACAAAGAGCATACATCTCTTGGGGAGGCGACTCCGGAGACGAATCAAGTGATGGAGAAGGAAATGAGACCGCAAACTTGTGTCTTATGGCATACGAAGAAACTCAAAATGAGGTATGTACTACATCTAAGAACTATTTCACTTTAGAAGAAATGCAAGATGCATTTGATGAGTTGTATAAAGAGTTTATTAGCGCTTCTAATCTATAAAAGATTTAAGAAAACAATTTTCTTCAAAAGAAAAGGATTTTGAAAAACTAACTCTTGAAAATGAGAAATTAAAAGAGGAAAATAAGTTTTATGGCAAAAGAAGCGCCGATAAACCCGAAAGCTCAAATAAGGATTGTACTTCTTGCAAATCTCTAAAGGAAGAAGTAGAAAGTCTTAGAAGCACTTTGCACAAATTCAATTCTTCACACAAAAATTTCAATGAAGTGCTTGTAAATTTGAAATCCACTAAGCACGGTATAGGCTTTAAACACGAGCCAAAAGAAAAAGTTGAGTCCATTCCTAAACCACCTAAGACTCAACTTTGGCAAAACAAAATAAATGTCAACACTCAACCTAGAAATTTTAATCCTAGAATTGCAACTCATCCTAGAACAAATGCTAGAAGAAATATTGGAATGTATAGACCACCTAGACAAGATTTTCGAAAACCACATCAAAACTATATTCCTAAAAATAGAGTGAATGCTAGAAGAAATGTTGGCATGTATAGACCACCTAGACAAGATTTTCGAAAACTACATCAAAACTATGTTCCTAAAAATAGAGTGAATAAATTTAGACCCCCAAATTATTATCATCCTAGAAGAATGCACAATCCGAATGTCATTTGTCATTATTGCAAAAAAATTGGACATATTGCTCCCGCATGCTTCACTAGACATAGACATTTTACTGCAGGACAATCACACCAATATTTTGCACCTAACACACAAGGACCCAAAATGGCTTGGGTACCAAAATCTCATTAATTTGTTTTGTAGGTGTGTTTGAAGGGATCAAGTGTACTTTGGTACCTTGATAGTGGATGCTCCAAACATATGATCGGGGATGCATCAAAATTCCTTCAACTAAAACCCACGGAAGGAGGAAATGTTGTTTTTGGAGACAATAACAAAGGAAAGATTATCGGCATTGGATCGGTCGGTAAGGACGAATCCTCCTCCATTAAGCATATTTTGCTAGTTAAAGGTCTTAAACATAATCTCTTGAGCATAAGTCAATTATGTGACAAGGGAAATCTTGTATTGTTTGACTCCGAAGAATGCTTAGTTATCCGTCCTAGTGATTTCAAAATTATTCTTCGTGGTATTAGAATGGATAATATCTATATGGTTGATCTTGAAAATTCTTCATCAAGTTTTGTAAATTGCCTTATAAGTAAAGAAGACGACTTGTGGTTATGGCATCGTAGAGTAGCTCATGTAAATATGAATCTTTTAAACAAACTAGTTTCACAAGATTTAGTAATTGGTCTTCCAAACATGAAATTTGAAAAAGATTCTATTTGTGATTCATGTCAAAAAGGGAAACAAACAAAAGCCTCTTTTAAATCCAAAAATGTTGTTTCAACCACTAGACCCTTACAACTTCTGCACATGGATCTTTTTGGACCATCTCGTGTTGAAAGTCTTGGTGGAAATCTTTATGCTTTTGTAATTGTTGATGACTACTCTAGATTCATATGGACGTTATTTCTTGCTCATTAAAGTGATGCCTTTCATGCTTTTAAAAGTTTTCTTAAACGCGTTCAAAATGAAAAGAACACAACCGTCACTTCCATAAGAAGTGATCATGGGGGAGAGTTCGATCATAATATCTTTGCGGATTTTTTGTGACGAACTCGGTATTGAACATACCTTCTCAGCTCCACGTACACCACAACAAAATGGGGTGGTGGAACGTAAAAATCGATGTCTCGAAGAGATGGCTAGAACCATGCTCGATGAGGCTAAGATATCCAAAAAGTTTTGGGCGGATGCCGTGAGTACCGCAAGCTATGTTTTAAACAGAGCTGTCATAAGACCGGTACTCATAAAAACTCCCTATGAACTCTATAAGGGAAGGAAACCAAATCTTTCCCATCTTAGAGTCTTCGGTTGTAAATGTTTTATTCACAACAACGGAAAAGATAACTTGGGAAAATTTGACGCGAAATCTGATGAAGGAATTTTTCTTGGTTACTCATCGCGTAGCAAAGCATATAGAGTTTTCAATAATCGAACCAAAACTGTTGAGGATTCTCCTCATGTAGTATTTTGTGAAAATGATGCTCGCTTGGCGAGAAAGGATTCTTGTGTTGATCTTGCAGATGCTTTAAACAAAATCAATCTTCAAGACGAGGTGCAAAAGGAGAATCCAAAGGAAGTTCAAGATGAAGTCATGGAATAATCATCGGAAGAAGCACCACCACAAGAAGAAGAATCGATGATGCCTAAGGCTTGGAGGACGTCTAAAGACCATCCTCTTGACAAGGTAATTGGAAACATCGAGAAAGGGTTAATGACTAGCGAATTCGAAATGTCAATGATGGATGAGCTAAACTTCTTCTTGGGGTTGCAAGTGAAACAAATGAAAGAGGGAACTCTCATTTGCCAATCCAAATATTGCAAGGAGTTGCTAAATCATTTTGAAATGAGCAACGCCAAAGCAATGGCCACTCCAATGAGTACATCCGACCATCTTGACAAAGATGAGAAAGGTAAGGAAGTAGACACCAAGAAGTATCGAGGTATGATCGGATCCCTTCTCTATCTTACTGCTAGTAGACCGGACATCATGTTTAGCATGTGTTTATGCGCTCGATATCAATCATGTCCGAAGGAGTCACGCTTAACTGCGGTAAAACGGATTATGAAGTATCTTGTTGGAACAATAAATGTGGGACTATGGTATCCCAAAGGTTCTTCATGCCAACTTGTTGGCTATTCCGATTCCGATTTTGCAGGTTGCAAATTTGACCGCAAGAGCACTAGTGGCACTTGCCATTTTCTCGGTAGCTCCTTAGTTTCTTGGTTTAGCAAGAAACAAGTTAGTGTTGCGCTATCCACAACTGAGGCTGAATATATAGCCGCGGGGAGTTGTTGTGCACAAATCCTTTGGATGAAGCAACAACTCTCGGACTATGGTCTTAGTATTGATCATGTTCCTCTTCGATGTGACAATACTAGCGCCATAAGCTTGACGAAGAATCCTATTCTTAACTTAAGAACGAAACACATAGAAATTAGACATCACTTCATAAGAGATCACATTCTCAAGGGCGATGTCGAAATTGAATTTGTTGAAACCAAAAATCAATTGGCCGACATCTTCACAAAACCTTTAGAGAAAGAGTCCTTTTTCCGCACTCGTAGTGAACTCGGAATTCTTGACTCCATGATGCTCTAATTCATGCATTGCATTTTTCTTTAAATAATTACTGACTTGAGCATCGGAGGCGCCTAATTATTTTTTGCAGGTATCGCCCCAAAGACAGGGGAATTTTCGGGCACTGGTAACAAATAATCGATTATTGACTAAGAACAATCGATTATTTCTAACATATCGGTTTGCAGGAATTTGGCAATAATCGATTATCATAAATTACTAATCGATTACGTTGAGATTCAGTGTTACAGGTTTTATAATAATCGATTATTTAGTACTGCAAAATCGATTACCCTTTATCGTCTCGGCTTTTTGTCATATCACTGGACTGAAATAATCGATTATCATATTAACCAAAATCGATTATTCCCCGAGTCCGGACCCTCATAATACTTATGTCTTCAAATAATCGATTATCTCCTATCGCATAATCGATTTCTTCTCTGACTACAATTCAAAATATTGGCAATAATCGATTATTCAGCCTCCATAATCGATTAGCAACGGTCCGTGTTTAAAATTTTGTTTCCGTTTTTTGAACGTTTGGCTTGGCAAATCTGCAGCTTTTACTCAATAAATGCCCTCAAATCTTAAAGTCTATAAATAAGGGTATCCATTCTTCAAATTTTTTCACTTCAATCTCACTCTTAGCTCCAAACAATCTTCCAAAGCCTTCAAACTTTTGAAACAGCTCCTATTTCTTCATACTAATGGCAAGCAAGCATTCTAAACGCTCTCGTTCCGGCAAACATATTGCCTCCTCTTGCGCCGCTCCTCCACCCGTTTTCCACTATAAAGACGGCTCTTATTTGCATTTTTATACTCAACCCGAACTTCTTCGATTCATTGAAAAATTTGAGAATCAAGAAATCCTTCCGCCTCGTTTCTCAACTACTCGATATCTTCGAAATAGCGCACCCCCATTAACAGAAAATATTCTTATACATAGCCAACTCATTGACTTTCTATATCTTCAAACTCCTTACATTCACCCTGCTCTAATCCGTGCCTTCTATTCAAATCTACAGAAGGACGAAGATGGTGACCTTGTCTCTAGCATCAATGGAGTTCCAATTTTTGTAAATGAGGGAAACTTGCAACTCCTCACTAACCTTCCACGAAATGGTGAATACATCTCTCTCTACACTAGAGAAGAAGGCCCTTTATTTGATGAACAACTTCTTTTCCACCAAATTGGTATTGGCGACTGTCCGGAAAATCGTCGCCCAACCATTACGCACATGCTCCCTGAATATCGTCTAATATTTTATTTCATCACCCGAGTTCTCAAACCCCGCAAATTCAATCATACCACTCTCTCTCATGAGGATTCAAAACTCTTGCATGCAATTATCACCGGGGCTCGCATCAATTGGTGCCAGTTCGTCATGACTCACATGTATGATGCAATTGGGGACGATAAGCCACTCCCATATGCTTTTGTCATAATGGCTACTTTTGAAGCCTCCGGTATCGACACCTTCGTCGGTCCTCACAAAAAGGCAACAAAGCATTGGGAAATTCAAGAATCTTCATTTCCCAATATTGGTGAACATCCTCCTCCTCCTCCTACTCAAATACGTCGTCCTCAAGCTCCTACTATTCAAACCATTTTGGACCAACTTGCTTCTTTGTCAACCTCAGTGACTCGTCTTGATCAAAACGTCACTCGTTTGACTTATGTGCTTCATGGGTACTTTGATCATGTCAACTATCCATATGCCAAATTGTTCTTCCGGATGGAGTGCCGGATGCCGAGCCGGATGTTAATGAAAATGAATAAAAAAATTTTGTATCGGTTGAATAATATTTTGTCTCTTTTTCTTGCCTTATTATGTATTTTCAATATTCTTTCATCAATAAAAGTTTATTAATTTTTGCTAATGTCAAAAGGGGGAAGAATAAGGGCTATGCACACTAATACATATTGGCATAAATTAAGGGGGAATGCATAAATTGAGGGGGAACTCATTCATATACTTGTCTTGGATTGTCATTATCAATTTTTTAATATGCATATCCCGATATTAGTTTGTCATTATCAAAAAGGGGGAAATTGTTGAAACACGTTCTCAAGTCGCTAAAACTAAACGTGTGTTCATCTTTGTAGGTTTTGATAAATGAAAAACCGACGCGCATGGAACATTGACATATGCCGAAGTCCAAGCACAAGAGAAACAAAGTTATACATGAGTCATTTTATATTGTGATCTTGATCCGACAATTGATTCAAGACTTGGCTTCTCTCGTAAAATCATTTTCATCAAACCATGCATCTTTGATTTAAAACAAAATGATTTTCAAACATTTTCTTTTTAGCCAAAATGATTTCGAAACATGTCTTTCAAATCTGGACAGGAAAAATCGATTATGTTTTTCTGATAATCGATTATGTTAAGACAGTATAAATAGGAATTTGCAAAACAACAAAATAATCGATTATGTCTTTTCTGATAATCGATTATGTTAAGACAGTGCAAACCGGATTTTACAAAACAGAAAAATAATCGATTATGTTTTTCTTGATAATCGATTATGTCCATACAGTGTATAACCGGAATTTTCAGTACAGCAAAATAATCGATTATGTCTTTTAGGTAATCGATTATGTTAAGACCGTTGCCAAAGTATCTTTAAACGCTGAAAGATAATCGATTATGCACAACGCAATAATCGATTATGCTAGCATAAAATCAGCGTCTGATTTTTAAACGTTATCAGGTAATCGATTATGCCATTTTAATAGTCGATTATTCTGCTTAAAATCTGCACATGATTTTTGAACGATTTGCAGATAATCGATTATCCTAGCACAAAATCAGCAATTCGTGATTGGCAATTAAGCAACGGTCTTGGTGACTTTGAGGACTATAAATACACCTAAAAGTCACTCTTTTAAGTACAACAACTGATTACATTCTTGCTTAGACTTACATACTCTCATATCAATCATTTTATATTCATTTCATAGCTTTTTGAGAGCCAAACTCTTGACGAAGTTGTTGTGTTCTTGAGCGTATTTATTTTACTCACATCTACTCTATATGAGAGTCTTGTCTTGAGTGCTAAGTGTTTGCATACACTTGAAGGGAAGTTCTAATCCCTTGTTGTAAGAAGGAAAGTTTAGTTCCTTGGCTTGAAGTCTTGAGGTGAGGTATCCTCGAGCAGGTTGAAGTCTTGTAGAGTGTACATCTACGAGCAAGTGTAACGGTTTGTTAGGCACCCGTAAGCTTAACGGAGTTAGCGGAAACTCGAGAGAGTCTCTCGGGGACTGGACTAACCACACGTTGTGGTGAACCAGTATAAATTCGGTGTGTCCTTTCCTTAATCTTTTAATTACTGCATTTACTTTACTCCTGCAATTTTAATTCCGCAATATTTATCAATATTCTCGTGCCGCTCTATTCACCCCCCCTCTAGTGACGGGCATAAATCCTAACAAGCACTACCTTCTTTGCATGAGACTAAGCTCTGTCTCCAATCTTAAATAAGTCTAATCCCTGACTCCATATTTTCATGTGGCTGATCCTTGCCTCCAACCTCTATATCCTGACTCCACATTTGAATAAGCCTAATCCTTGCCTTCCCGTTTGCATAAGGGTAGTCCCTGCCTCCCCGCTTGCACAGGACTAAGCACTATCCCTCTTTGCATCAATCTTGATATATTTTCTACTACTATCTACCTACTTTTCAATAGGTCTAAGCTATACCCTCTACTTCGCAAAATTATAACTTGTCTCGTTACATCATGTTACTGCATATCATAGGCTGAAACATCGCCTATGTTTCGAAAGGCGTCATAGTCTAAAAGTACCATCCTCAAAGCTAGAAGACACCATGTAATGGCCTGAGGATCTCTTTAAATTGTATATTATTAGTTAAAGGCATCATGGTTTGAAGTCACCATTCTCATGTCCTGAGAAAATCATTTTATGGTCTACAAATCTCTCATTAAACAATTCAAGGCCCAGGACGTCATGGTCCAAGGACGTCATCTTTAACTGTCCGAACACAACCTTCATTGTCCAAAGGAAATTTGCATCATATTTAAATTTTCGTAAATACATTGGTAGCATCTTTTATATGCAGGTGAGAAGTAAGCAATTGTTATCCTATCAGGAGCAATCTCGCTCCGGTTCACACCAACCGTCCCGAGCCTTAACTGCTCTTCGTAGCCGCTTGAACATCTTGTGTCCACTCTTAGAATAATTTCACCGGCATATTCCGCATGTGACTCCAACACTACACATGGGTTGATTCCTATAAAACCAAGGGTATGTACGCAACTCGAAAACTAGATCTCAGTCTCTGTCTTCCAAAGCATCACATCTGGTCAAAATTGGTCATTATTTCTTTACCCAAAAACTCTTTCATACTTTTCAGGTAAAGAGGAGCAGCTGCTGATACCCAAATTTTCCCTATATATTTTAAAATATGCATAAATACCTTTAAAAGCATATATGTTAGATATAAGCATGCACAAGGCTTTTATTATTTTTTCATAATTTTAAGGGTTTAAATTGATTTATTTTCTTTCCTTTTATCCATAAAATCCCAAATAAATATCTTTCAAATTATTTATTAGGTTGATTTGTCCATTTAATTTCTATACATATGTCAAAATATGGCTAATATACTTTTCTTGTACTTTTATATTTATGTATGGTATTTTTAAAGCTAAATTGCATATAATTGCGTTGTTAGCCCAATTTCAAATATAATTATGTTTTATATGCGTAAAATAAGTCCCTATATTTTTAATATATTAAATATATATTTTAAATCATTTTGGAACCTTAATTATTTTCTAGAAATTACTTATTATTTATTAAAATTAAAAAAAGAAAAACTGACTATTTAAATAATAGCCAGATTTGGCTTTCAATTGTAGCACAAATCGGACCCAATCCCGAACCCAATTTTCTATTAAATAACCCGACTCAAATCCTTACCCAATTCTAAATCCACCTATCTGGTTGAATCCTTACCGTTGATCTCCAGATTAACGGTCCAAACAAGCACCTTCCTCTTTTAATCCTAAAAACCCTCTAACCGTAATCACTTTTATAAACTCATCACCTTCAAATGCTCTTGTCTCTCTTTTCTCTCAACCTAACCCTAATTAGTTTTTAACCACCACCTCCTTCTCTGGTCATCTCCATCGACTACCTTCCAACCGCAAGCCTCCAATGGTCACTCCAACTCCTTGCTCATCATCTCTAAGGCCTTCAAGGGTCATAGGATGCCGACTTGGATTATGTTTCTGTTACTCATGGATTCTTCGGTGTGATTTTGGAAAAAATCTCACCTTATATGTCACGACCAGCGAAGCTTACAACAGGTTCTTTCAATTTCTATTTGGGTTTCCTTTGAAACCCTAACTCTCATCTGAATCTCTCAGATTTGTACTACTTTTATGCTTTAAGTCTATTTCTTCCTATGTTTTTCACTATTCTCGAACTTCTTCTGAAAGATCATCTACTCCAAACTATTTTACTTTTTTTAAAGAAGTTAGGGTTTTCTCGAAGTTAATTCCTTCTACACCTGTCTTAACAGATTTTCTTTACGATTAAACATACTTCCTTGCTTATTTTGACTGATTTTATGTTACAACACAACAATAATAAATCCAGTTTGATCCGAACATGTAGGGTCTGGGGAGAGTAGTTTGTACGCAGACTTTACCCCTACCTAATGCAGGTAGAGAGGTTGTTTTCAATAGACCATCGGCTCAGGAAGGACACGAAGAAGAAAAGGAAAGCAAGGGAGGAAGAGGAAAGAAAGGGGTGGGGAATAAAGGATAAGTGGTATCAAATAATAGTCGAAGGGAATACAATACATGAGGCAAACAAAACCATTTAATGTAATGGAATTCTAAGAACATGAAGGGACATTCATGCTACTAAGACTATCGGTAAACAACTATAAACTACCTACTAACCTTATACCTTGTCCTCGACCTTCTCACCCTCCTATCAAGGGTCATGTCCTCGGTGAGCTAAAGCAGCGCCATGTCGTGTCTAATCACCTCTCTCGAGTACTTCTTGGGCCTTCCTCGACCTCTTCTCAAACTCTCCATGGCTAATCTCTCACACTCCTGATAGGAGCATCAATGCTTCTTCTCTTAACATGTCCAAACCATCTCAGCCTCGACTCCCGCATCATTGTCCTTCATGGAAGTTATTCCCATTATGTCCTGGATAGTTTCATTATTAATCATATCTCTCTTAGTACACCCACACATCCATCTCAACATCCTCATCTCTGCTACCCTCATCTTCTGCATGTGGGAGTTCTTAACTAGCCAACACTCAGCCCCATATAGCATAGCCGGTCGAACCACCACTCGATAAAACCTACCCTTAAGTAATAGCGGCATATTCCTATCACACAAAACACCAAAAGTGAGTCTCTACTTCATCTATCCAGCTCTGATGCAATGTGCGACATCTTCGTCAATCTCCCCGTTACCTTAGATAATAGACCTGAGATACTTAAAAATCGCTCTCTTGGGAATAACTTGGACATCAAGCTTAACCTCTACATCTGCAACATGGGTCCTGTCACTGGATTTGCACTAATTTCTCATATTTTCTACGCTTTGGTTCTGTGTGTTAGCCGATTTACTTGGCTCTCGTTAATCTTCTGTGGTTACCTTGCTTCGAATGTGTTTTATTGAATCCTTAGCCTACTTATGTCACTTTTGTATGACTGTGCTCATTTTGCTTGTTCATCTGTTGCTTCTCTCTGTCAATATGGTTGGCCTTGTCATTTACTACATATGTTTGATCTTCTCTATTTATATGTTTAAAATACATAATCATGACTCCCTCTTGATTGTTTCTAATTACCTAAATTGTTGGTGATTGAAAGATTTTCTGTTAAATCCCTAAATGCTTTACCCCGTCTATTTAAGCTGGTTGATTTCATTACCATATTTACCATGATATTTTATTTATATTGAGTTGTGTCCTTAATTAAGATTTTATGAATTTAGTCCTAATTGACTACTCTATACTTACTAGACCTTGGCTCTTTCCTTATTTAGTCATGCACCGATTTTTTTTCTTGCCTTATATAATACTGAATCTTCCCGTTGATTTGATTCCGTTAACTCAAAGGAGTACTTCTTTGATTCTCTAATTGACTTATTTTGAGTTTTTCAATTATTATACTACTTTTATTCTTACCTTATTTCACTACCTACTTCCAACTATAAACACTCTAAGTCTTTCATTATCACAGGACGAACACTTGGTTTTCAAAAATTACCTCCCTTACTGAAATTTCTGCTCTCCCTCTCTCTTGTGTTATTTACTGCTATTAGCCAAGCTACAACCCAAGGCTAATAATATGTGCTCTCTTGTTCTTTCATTTTGCTTATTTCTCTCTTCACTGGTATATCCTAGTTTTAATTTTAAGCCTCAACAACAACATGCTTCTCTTATTATTTCGGTTTCTCTTATTTCTAGTCTGCTTCTACGTCAATGTTATGATTTGCAGTATTAACTTATGACAGTGTTGCACCCTGATATATTGTACATTAAAATTTTCTTTTCAGTTAACCGAGTAGGACTCGGGGATGATATCATCTAGATGTTAACATACTTACGCTATTTATAGCAAGCAATAAATAAGTGTTATAAAGAGTAAGAGGGTACGCAGTTTAAAAAATTAGTTTCATTGGAAGTGATCAATTTGGAATAAAATACGGGTCGAGCGATAATACCGGATAATTATGAATTAGTATCATGCAAGGTACCATATAACCATAGTAGTAAAATATATACATTATATGTAAAGTATTTTTAAAATAAATAAATTTTAAGTAAATTATAGTAATTTTTAAATTATATAAATAATTAATTAACTGCCAGGTAACGAGATATTATCTAATTAACTAATAAATGAATAAAAACTTAATAATTATCACTTAATCAACACCATGGCAGCTGACCAAATAAGGAAGAAGTGAGTAAGTGTCACATTTCCTTATGTGTCAATCTAGGATCAAAGACTTAAATGCGATAGAGAAATGTCATAAAACATGAATTTCTGAATATGAAACCTACGTACTTTACTTTATGAATGGAAAAGGGTACTTTCCTTTACGAATGGAAAAGGGTACTTTCAAATCATAGTAACAGAAGCTTGAAGCCGATTCAAAAACGTGGAACAAGTTAATCTTCACCGTAAGATCCATTCTTTTGTTCAATGTTCACAAAAACGTTGAAGCAGAATATTTTGTTTCCAGCAATTTTGTTCCAAGCTTCATCCAAACGTCCTAGCCAAGTTTATTCCAATTTTAAGGAAATTCAGTGTAAATTTCACAGAAGCAGATTCGTTTAAATGATTTCAAGAATAAATATGTTAACGCTAAGCTTTTTCTTCATTTTGGTATGATTTTATCATTACATAAGTTCGATATCAAAGCACAAAGAAAAATTCATATTCCGAAATTTGCGTATATTTTGCTATTCTCGCAAGTTACAATATTCTCTTTATCGGGACTTCATATTCATTTGAGTATTTCATTCTTCCAGTCAAGAGAGAAGAAAATTTATATATATAATATTAAAAGTATTTTTATTATCATCGAGCTATAATCGATGGGCAGGCCCCTATTGAGCAACTTCTGATCAGATGGTAAGTTATATAATGAGCCTACTATGGCCGAGCGTTTATGAGCTAATCCACTTGGTCGAGATACAGAGCCTAGTATGGCCGAGCGCTTATGAGCGAGCCTACTACGTCAGAGCATATTTATATATGTATATATATATATATATATATATATATATATATATATATATATATATATATATATGTATATATATATATATGTATGTATATATATATATATATATAGAGAGAGAGAGAGAGAGAGACACACACACACACACCGAGCCTTATAGGGCCAGACAACTATTTTACTTACTATATTGAGAGAATTGAGTGAGTATCAGCAGGTAGAATATCTTCAGATTGTCTTTGACTCTCAGTTACTTTCAGTTATTATATTACCAGTTCATTTTCAGCTTTCAGTTATTCTGTTGCCTTACATACTCAATACATTATTTCGTATTCACGTCCCTTTTTCCTGGGGACGGTGCATTTCATGTCAGCAGGTTCTGATAAACAGGTCGAGAGCCCTCCAAGTAGGCTATCATCTCAGTGGAAGATGTTTGTGCGCACCATTTGCTTCGGAGTTTCTTATATGGTCAGTATGATCTAGATGTGTATTGTTTGGTACAGCGGGACTATGTCCCGCCAATTATGAAATTTATGTACTCTTAAACGCTTGTAAACATATATCTTATACGTGAAAGATTGTACAGTCTTGTCGTCTTATGTTTTGAGTTTATAAATGGCTATGTGTGCCTATTACGTTTGTATGTAATATTTATATAATGATGTAATAAGAAAGATACTCCATGTTGGTGCTCGCTTTAGTAAGGTACTGGGTGCCTATCGCAGACCATCGGTTATGGTCGTGACAAAAGTGGTATCAGAGCAGTTCTGTCCTAGGGAGTCTACAAGATGTGTCTAGTCGAATCTTGATTATGGGTGTATCGTGCACCATACTTATTAATATGAGGCTACAGGGGATTTAAGATGGTCACTCTTTCTTATTACTCTAGATCGTGTGATAGAGTTCAGTCATAGGAATTCAAATTCCTAAATCCTACTCTTAATAAGACGATACCTACATCCGAAAATAAGGTTAGAAATGGAGATTGTTGTAGAAAAGCTGAGTCAGAGGAATTGGATGTTTGTATGATACTTACGATAACAAAATGTGAGGTCTTTAGTAGATCATTCGTGTACCAAAAGGTGTACATTCTTGATAAGGTTAGGATAGATTACTTGTACAATCTTGCGGTAAAAAAAAAGGGAATAATGGAATCGAAAGTTAGACACGAGTTGCAACAAGTAAAAGAAGCAACGTGAAGAAAGCACGAGGTACCCAGTTAATAAATATTATCCTTATTACCATTCAGGAAGAGAGATGTAAGCATTTTTGAGTTACATTCAACAGTAACAAAGGTATGTATAATTGGCCACAGCGATCTGAGTTATGCTCTATGAGAACTAACAAATATGGTTTAAGAGACATAATATCATGATTTGGTTTGGTTGGAGTGAGACAAAATGGTGGATGAGTTATTTTTGTGAGTTGACATTTTCGAAGGATATTTCAAATATGCTAATAGATCTCCCTGTGAGACACCTACATGATACACTTTAAAATAGTGTAGTTAGATATGAGTACTATAAAGACATGCACTATAAGCCTCGTAGAGATGCATAGTACCTTAGTATGGCTCGCATCCCTATTAAAGAGAGAACCTTAAGCAACTTGAAGAGCCACTAGATGGATCAAAAGGAAGATAAAATAAAAAGAATGTCTTGTTCGACTTTTTAGAATAAAGTGATAGGCATAAATATTGGCGGGAAGTAAAAAAAAGTTAATGAAGCATTATGAGTAAGATGTGGTAAATGAATGACAACGGTAGATTAAAAGATAACAATATTACAAAATGTATAGTCAAGTGAAGGAAGAGTTAAGAGTTACAAGCCCTAGGACAACAAAAAATTATAGGCCATACAGTCATGTCCTCCTTTCGAGAAATAAGTTCGCAACTCCACCGCGATTACCAACAAGAAAATTTAGACCTAGAATAATAAAAAATAGTATGGGCTGGTGAATAAGACAAACTTAATATAAATTAAGGACTGAGTTATTTGGTAATAGTTAGCATCATGATAATTTCATATGGCATTCCAGCAATAATAGGATGGATAATAAAAGATGGTTCATAAGAAATTCGGAGAATGGGTATTTAGGAAAATGCTTCCCTAAAGCAAGCAATGTTAGCAAAGTTAAGCTTAAAGGACTTCATGTACCAGTTACATTCAGTTTCACCCTCGCAAGTGAGGGGATTTGTCATCCTTGATACAGAAGGACTGCTGCCAGGTGAGTAAGGATCATTAATGTTGAGAAACGATGCCAAAGATGAAAAGTTAAACATCTATAGGTAGATCCTCGTGGCTTTACCTCTTAGTACACCCCTAAAGGGGGGGAATATGGAAATGAGAATTGTCACGACCCTAGTTCACCCTCCGTGAACATGTCGTGATAGCACCTAGTCCCTACGACTAGGTAAGCCTAACAATGCGAAAACAAAATAACTTGCGAAAATAAATAATTCAAATTCAAACAACTTGAAGAAAACTATATATAAATATCGCTCGGCATATACAACTCAATATCAAGGAAGCCTACAATATTATCCCGTAACCCGTAAACTCATGGGAACACAAGCTGAAGAAAATGTAGTACAATGCTCTTACTCCAGAATGTCTAAAACAACAGCAAGAAGGAAGGCTAACTACTAAGAGATAGAATAAGATAGAGACTCATTGGTCTGGGGACGCGGCAGATATACCTTTGATCTCTCCGCTTCAAGGGTGATACGCCTGGGTAGAGGTACCTAGATCTATACATGAAATACATACACAGAAGGAATGAGTACACCACAGCGGTACTCAGTAAAGTGCCAAGCCTAACCTTGGTCGGGTAATAACGGGGAAGGACATGGACCTAATGAGGTTAAGCATAATAATAAGTTACAACAATATGAAATAAACAACATAAATTAGTACAGCAATGAAATAGGATAGGTTATACCAGGCAACAACAAGTTTACAAAAGAAGAGAGTAAACTCAGAAATAAAAATATATCAATACAAATAGTAACAACGAGGATACCCCAGGATACTGTCGTGTAGTCCCTTTCATCAATTGTCTCGCGGATCTCCTGGAATATCGTCCCATAGTCCATCAAATGTATGTATATATATATATATATATATATATATATATATATCCAAAGGATCCCAGGGATACCATCCTATAGTCCGACTATCAATGTGCGGGGATCTACTGGAATCATATTCGTAGTCCCAAAGTAAATATGTAGGGGGATCTACTAAAAATCTAATCCATAGTCCCAAAGTAAATCTGCAGAGGGATCTAGCGAGAATCTAACCCAAAGTTCCAAAGTAAATGTGCTGGGGGATCTACCACGAATTGAACTTGTAGTGCAAAAGTAAACAAACAAGGGGGAAGCTACCGGAATCCCACATCCGTAGTCCCAATGTAAATACACAGCCAGAACAAAAAGATCAGGTATGGAGTTCAATAACAAGGAAACATGTAGTTCTATCCTAACATACTTCACGTAATGCAATAAAAATAACTGAAGCAAATAGGCAATTTAGGTTAGCTAAGCACGCTTTTCCAAACTAACACAGGCTATATTTACATGTAGAATAAAGCAGGTAAGAAAGAAATTCAGTTTAAATACTTAAATCAAAATTGGATTTTCGACAATTACCTCAAGTAAACGCTTGTCACCCCATGAACAAGGCATTCAATTTACAAATACCATATCCTAAGGGGAAGGTCCCTCACACAAGGTTAGACAAGCCACATACTTCGAACCGGCTCCAAAATCCACTTGAAACAACATGTTTGCCATGACTATCCGACTCCAAATGGACCAAATTTATTGAATTCAATTACATATCATAAATAACATCTCAAGTAACGGATTCTAGGATTTAATTCAAGGTTAAGACGCAAAATTAGGTAAAATAACCAAAATTCCCCTTAGGCCTACGTCTTTGAATAGGGTGAAATTAACATTTTCAAAAACCTCGTATTATCACGAGTCCAACCATATATAAATCTCTCAAATCAGATATCAGTAACCCAATCAAAACTCAATAATTAGTCCTAAGAAGTTTATCCAATATTTT
The DNA here is from genome assembly GCA_034376525.1 of Nicotiana benthamiana. NCBI lineage: Eukaryota > Viridiplantae > Streptophyta > Magnoliopsida > Solanales > Solanaceae > Nicotiana > Nicotiana benthamiana. The sequence goes on along the minus strand of CM067332.1, from coordinate 106,672,548 downwards.
TTTCCCAAATTTCTCCCTCAAATTCTAAATTTAAAGGAGAGATTTAAGCTAAGAATCATGGAAATTGATCTAAGTTGGGTAGAGATCACTTACCCAAGTTGCCTAGGTGCAAAAGTCTTAAAATGTTTCCCCTATCGAGCCCCCAAATTCTAAATTATGAAAATAGGCTTAAACCGTTGGATTGGGATTTTAATATGTTTGCCTAGGTATTGCACATTGCGACCGCAAGAGGAGGAATGCGATTGCGAAGAGGAAAAAAATTTAGGGTCCTCTAGCTGGTCTATGTGAACACAACACAAGGTATGTGACTGTGGAAGAGGGAAAAGCAAGACTATGTGTTCGCAATCGAAGTCACGCGAAAGCGAAGAGTAAAAGGTCATTGGGCCACCAGATCCCAGTTCCACTATGCAAACGCGGAAGAGGAAATGCGAACACGACGAAGGAAAGGGGCAGTGTTATGTCTCGAGCCAATTCATGTGATCGCGAATAAGGATTTGCACCCCCCTCAAGAATTACTCTATGCAAACGTGAGAAGGGGACCGGGATCCAAAAGAAGAAATGTCTGCCACAGACCTGAAGCAAAACTGAAATATTTTTTCCAACTCAAAATGCCCCGTTGAGCATTCGAAATACACCCGAGGCCCATAGGACCTCATGAAACATATGGAAATATCCCATAACATCATGCAAACTTGTTCCAACCTTCGAAACGCTGAAAATAACATCAAAACACCTATTGTTCCAAGAATTCAACCTTAAGAACTTCAAAAACTCTAATAACACATTTCAATCAAAAAGTCTACCAAACCTCGTCCAATTGACCTAAAATTTTACACATACATCCCAAATGACATAACAGAACTATTAAAACTTCCAGAATTTCATTCTGACCCTTGGATCAAAATCTTATTGTCATACCGGAAACATCAAAAATACAAACTTCGGCATTTCAAGCCTAAATTAGCTACGGACCTTCAAAACACATTCCGAACATGCTCCCAACCTCGAAATCACCTAAGGGAGCTAACGAAACCATCATATTACCATTCTGAGGGTTTCCACACTGTTCCGATTACAGACAACTTTCTAATACTTAAGCTCTCATTTAGGGACTAAGTATTCCAAAACTCTTCGAAACTCAAAACCGAACATCCCGACAAATCAAATTAGCAGAAATAGACTTGGGAAAAGTAGTTGATAGGGGATGGGGACGTTAATTATTAAGACGATCGGCTGGGTCATCACATCCTCCTACACTCAAACATTCGTTCGTCCTCAAACCAGCATAGAGACATACCTGAAATAGTGAAAATATGAGGGTAACGACTGCACATATCCTGTCGGTCTCCTAGGTCGCCTCCTCAGCCGGCTGAACCTCCCACTAAACCTTTACTAAAACGATGTTCTTAGACCTCAATTTTCTGACCTGCCTGTCTAATATAGCAACTAGCTCCTAAACATAAGATAGATCCTTGTCCAATTGGACTGAACTGAATTCCAACACGTGCGGTGGATCACCGTGATACCTCCGAAGCATCGAAACATGAAATACCGGGTGAACTCCTACCAGGCTGGGAGGTAAGCCAAGCTCACAAGCAACCTCCGCCTCACCGCAATATCTCAAAAATGCCAATAAACTTCGGACTCAACTTTCTTCCCAAATCTCATAACGCCCTTCATAGGCGAAACCTGAAACAAAACCCGCTCTCTAACCATAAAGGAAACATTAGGAACCTTTCGGTCCGCGTAGCTCTTCTATCTGGACTAGGCTGTACGGAGTCTATCCTGAATTACCTTAATCTTCTCCAAAGCATCCATAACCAAATCTGTGCCTAATAGTCTGGCCTCACCCGTCTCAAACCAACCCACCTGAGATCTACACCGCCTACCATACAAAGCCTCAAATGGTGCCATCTGAATACTGGACTATTAGCTGTTGTTGTAAGCAAACTCTTCCAATGGCAGGAACTGATCCCAAGACCCTCCAAACTCAAGCACACACGCACGGAGCATATCCTCAAAATTTTGAATAATGCGCTCGGACTATCCGTCTATTTGGGGGTTTTGCTCAACTCCACCCGAGTACCCAACTCCTGCTGAACAGCCCTCAATAACCGTGAAGTGAACTGAGTATCTCTGTCTAATTTAATAGAAACTAGAATACCATGCAGACGAATGATCTCCCGAATATAAATCTCTGCCAACCGCTCTGAAAAATAAGTAGTATGCACAGGAATGAAATGAGCGAACTTGGTCAGTCGAGCCACGATCACCCAGATAGCATCAAACTTCTTCAAAGTCCATGGGAGTCCAACTACAAAGTCCATGGTGATCCGCTCCCACTTCTACTCCGGAATATTTATCTCTTGAAGCAACCCACCCCGTATCTGGTGCTCGTACTTTACCTACTGACAGTTGAGGCATCTAGCTACAAATCCAACTATATCTTTCTTCATCCACCTCCACCAATAGTGTTGCTTCAAGTCCTAAAACATCTTTGCGGCACCCATATGAATGGAGTATCATGAACTATAGGCCTCCTCTAGAATTAACTATCGAAGCCCATCAACATTGGGTAAACAGACTCGACCCGGCATCCTCAATACTCTATCCTCGCCAATTGTCACACCTCGGCATCACCATGCCGAACCTTATCCTGAAGGACAATCAAATGAGGGTCATCATACAGTTGTTGTATGATATGATCAAATAAGGAAGACCGAGAAACCACGCAATTTAGAACCTGGCTGGGCTCTGAAAGGTCCAATCTCACAAACTGGCTAGCTAAGGCCTGAACATCCATCGCCATAGGCCTCTCTAATGCTGGCAAATATGCCAAACTCTCCGCCAGACGACTCAAAGCATCAACCACTACATTGGCCTTTCCCGGGTGATATAAAATAGGAAAGTCATAATCCTTCAGCAACTCTAATCACCTCTTTTGGCACAAATTTAGATCCTTTTGCTTGAACAAATGCGGTAAGCTCCGATGATCAGTACAAATCTCATAGGGAACCTCGAATAAGTAATGGCGCCAAATCTTCATGGTGTAAGCAATGGTAGCTAACTCGAGATCATGGATAGGATAATTATTCTCATGCATCTTCAATTGTCTAGACGCGTAGGAAATCACCCTACCGCCTTGCATCAACATTTCTCCAAGGACAACCCTCGAGGCATCACAATAGACTGTATAAGACCCCGAACTAGTAGGCAATATAAAAACATGGGCTGTAGTCAAAGCTACTTTGATCTTTTGAATGCTCGCTTCACACTCCTCTGCCCACTGAAATATAGCACCTTTTTGGGCCAATCTAGTCGTAAGGGCTGCAATCAATGAAAACCTCTCCATAAAATGACGGTAGTAGCCCGCCAAACCAAGGAAACTACGAATATCTGTAGCTGAGGATGGCCTGGGCCAACTCTGCATGACCTCTACCTTCTTCAAATCTACTCGAATGCCCTTACTCGATACCACATCGCCTAAGAATGCCACCAAATCCAACCAAAACTCACATTTTGAGAAGTTTGTATATTACTTCTTCTCTCTTAGAGTCTGTAGCACTGCCCTCAGATGTTGCTCATGATTTTCTTGACTCCGGGAATACACCAGAATGTCATCAATAAATACAATGACGAAAGAGGCGGTATATGGCCGGACACTCTATGCACTAAATGCATGAATGTTGCTGGGGCATTGGTCAGCCCAAATGACATAACAAGAAACTTGTAATGACTGTACCGATACCTGAAAGCAATCTTTGGGGTATCTGGCTCCCGAAATCTTCAACTGATGGTAACTTGCGCGCAAATCAATCTTAGAAAACACAAGTGCTCCCTAAAGTTGATCATCAATATGAGGCAAAGGATAACAGTTCTTCACTGCAACCTTGTTCAATTGGCGATAATCAATACACATACGCATAGAACCATCTTTTTTTTTCACAAACAAGACAGGAGCCCCCAAAGGTCAAACACTTGGCCGAGTAAAACCCTTATCAAGCAATTCTTGTAACTGATTCTTCAACTCAGGAGGAGCCATATGATATGTAGAAATAGAAATAGGCTGAGTGCCCTACAACAAATCATTGCAAAAATCAATGTCTCTATTAAGAGGCATGCCTAGAAGATCAACTGGAAACAAATCGGGATTATCCCGTACCACTGCGACTGAATCAACAGAAGTGGTATCAACAATGATATCTCTCACATAAGCTAAATATGTGGCACACCCCTTCTCAATAATACGTTGAGAATTGAGGAATGAGATAACTCTACTAGGAGTGTGGTCTAAAGTACCACTCCACTCAACGTGCGGTACACCTAGAATAGCCAGCATCTATGCTAAGTCTAAGCCCAATGGGGCGACAATCAAGAATAACATAATGTCCCGACAACCGTTCCAAGCCCAAAATAATATCAAAATAAACAATGTTGAGTCGCAATAAGTCGGTTATGGTCTTAAAACAACAAATAGTAACCAAAAATGACCGATGAACGCGGTCCACAACAAGAAAATCCCCCACCAAAATAGAAACATGCACAGGAGAACTCAAGGAATCTTGGGGTAGACCCAAATATGGAGAAAAATAAGAAGACACATATGAGTAAGTAGATCCTGGATGGAATAGAGTCGATGCATCTCTATGACAAACTACTATAATACCTGTGATGACCGAATCGGAGGCAATAGCCTCTACACAAGTAAGAAGGGCATAGTATCTGGCCCGGCCTCCCCCTCGAGAGCGACCTCTACCTCCCCGGCCTCTACCTCCCTGGCCTCTACCTCTAGCTAGATGAGCAGGTAGGATAGCAACTGGAGCTGCAATCATAGCCTGCAAACTCTGCAGGGCATGATATGGCTGAGAAGTCTATGAAGATGCACGTCTCCCAAGTATAGGTCAATCCCTAACCATATGGAATGTGTCACAACATTCAAAATAAGCTTTGGGAGGACGTGGTAGCTGCGATTAGCTAGGGCCAAGTCTACTGGACTAACCTCTGGAAGCACCCCGTGCAAGAGGCGCGCTAGAAACCGGAGAGCATAACAAGGCTCCTAAGGCCTAAGAGAAACTGGAGCACTGCTAGCTGCTGGAAGTGATGAATGAGCTAGACAAATCATATAGCCCCTGCCACGATGACCTGTAGCTGGGGTGCGGGCACCAAAATAATGGCCTGACTCTTGACACCTCTTGGCCTCTCTCTCCTCCCTCTCCCTAGTATGCATGCCTCAATCCTCCTACCAATGCTCAACACCCCTGATAAGAAATATCAATCTCCAACACATGAGCCATACTAGATCTGATATTGGGAGTAAGCCCCTCAATAAACCGACGGACCCCCTCTCGCGAATAGTAGCTACCAAGGCTAGTGCAGGCCTAGCCAAACTGGTGTAAGAGATAACATACTTTGGAACAGTCATAGCACCCTGGTGCAAATGCTCAAACTTTGCGCACCATGCGTCCTTTAGGCTCTAAGGAACATACTCTCTAAGGAACAAATCTAAAAACTGAGTCCAAGTTATTGAATCATCCTCATCTGGACTATCTAACTCATAGGTGCACCACCACTCAAAGGCGGCCCCTCGGAGCTGAAAGGTAGTGAAAGAAGCCCTGCTAGATCCTGAAATACCCATGGTACGGAGAATGCGGTAATACTCATCAAGAAACCCCATAGCATCATCTGATGCTAGACCACTAAATATAGGAGGCTTGTACTTCTTGAACCTCTCAAGCCTCAGTTGCCCATCTTCGGAAGCCGCTATCCTGTCCTCGGGCTGAATAGGCACTGCAGGCAGTACTGGAATAATCTCGGGAACCTGCTCAACAGGCACTCGTCGCTCAGGAAAGTGGGCGGCGGGAGTCTGTGGTCCTCCCCCAGCCTGGATATGGCTGCAGCACGGGGAAGCAACCCTGCCTATGCCAAAGTGGTGTACATGTTCATGAACTATGCTAGAGTCTCTTGAAGATCTAGAGTCGTGGTAGCAGTACTGTGAGCATGTGATTTTTGCCTCGCGTGAATTACTCCTATAATATTCTTAGATTTAGAATTTTTCCTTTTTAATTATTTGATTTTTAAGATTAATTGCGTAATTTTTGTGTTTGTTTGCATTTTGTGTGTATTTTTTAATTGTGATAATTCATAAAAATACAAAAAAAATATTGCATTTGCGTTTCGGATTTGATTTTACGTATTAATTGATAATTAGGATTTTAAAAAGAAAATACAAAAAATCAAATCTTTGATTTATTCTTGCCTTGATTAGTTTTAGCTTTGAATTTCGTTGATTTTCTTTAAATTGGTAGTTACTTATTTGAGTTAATTAGGGTTTAATATAAGTAGTTAGATTAATATAATTTTTAGGATTTAATTCAGTTTTACTTTCATTTTTAACTTTAATTTTAATTTTAAAAAGAAATAAAAAGAAAAGAATTGAAAGAGAGATCAGCTTTAGGCCTTTTTAATTAAAATTCCTTGCAGAAAAGGGTCTACTTCTAAGTCTAAGATGACGAATGTTGTGAGTGATGAGGATATTGTTGTCAAGTCCAAAGGGAAAGGTAAAGTCAGTGCAGAAAAGTGCAGGAAGCACAAGTGTGGAACAATTAAAGAACCTAGTCCTAGAAAGAAAACACAAAGTGAGGTCTACCTGGGCTTTGAGCATTTAAGGTATCAGAAAGTTCTGTTGGGTCGTAAGTTTGACCCAACAATCTCAGAAATGGCTGGAATGTGCTAAATCTTGGAAATGATGGAGTTTCAATGGTGGACACATCTTTTCTAAATTGATGCTCTTAAAGTGTATTAGGAGGAGGTCCGGAGTCTCTTTGGTCAATGGTGTGGATATTGTCTTTGACATGCAAGTTCTTGGAAAATTTTTACAAGTTCCTACAATTGGAGTAACTAGTGTTCGAGATGTTTGCTAGTACAACTTTTGAAATGCAGTGGTGAAAGATAAATTTAATTAGAAATGGGACCAAATCAATAAGAAAGCACTGCTTCCTATCTACCAGTTGTTGTTTGAGCTGGTTAACAAGATCTTATTGCCTCGAGCAGAAAGGTGATTTGTAACTTCAAAATTTGATCTATTCTTAATGGAGAAACTTGACGGTTTTTAACCACGTGAGTCTACCGGCAATAATAATTGAGCACATGCAGAAAGTGGCTAGTTTCAAGGATGGTAATCATGGGCTTCCTTATGGATTCCTGCTCACGCGAGAGTTCAAACACTTTAAGGCTCCTTTGGGACCACATAAAGTAGGGACCCGTAAGCAGACATTCTCATAGACAACCTTGGAAGAGTGCGAGTGTACTGAGAAATACGGAGGTATAAGAAGCACTTCAATTGTGCCTCACCTCATCAATGCCCAGAATATCGTAGCTGAGGAGATACGTCGTTTGAAGGCTAGGAATGCTATCTTGGAAAGTCAGCAAGCCCGAGTGGTTCTCATGTCAAATGATGGGGTAATCCGTTTGACCCAAGAAAATGCTGATCTCAGGATCCAAGTCGAGAACCTGAGGGGTGAACTGATCAACAAGAAAAAGTCAGGAAACACCCCAATAGATCTTGTTCTCCGGACACTTACCGCAACTTCCAAACCTTTTCCTCCTAGTACCCCCAAGACCCCTTCAGTGACCAGTTTTCTGGATATGCTTCTTTCTTATTTCCTGTTGATGATTGGTGGTCGTTTTTTTTTTTTGTGTGTGGTTGGGATGTACTACTACTACTGCTCCAATGATCAAGTCCAAAGTTGTTTCTTCCTTTTTGAGAGGAAGAGGCATATTCAACTATTATTAATATGAATCCTCTTTTTTTTTGGTACTCTCTATTTGTGCTCTATTCTTTCTCGTGATTGTGTGCACATATGTGGCATGAGTTATCTTAGCTGAACTTCTTTGAGGTAATTATTATTTTTAATGATGTCAAAAGGGGGAAAAGAAGAAAGAAAAGCCTAATATACAACTCAGAGGGAACCACATTGGGGAACTGATTCTTATGAATATGAAAGAGTAATGCATCGTCTTGGTGGGGGGGGGGGGACTCTTTGAATTTTTTTACCGCCCAAGTCTATCTTTGTAATTGTTAAGCTTGTCATCATCAAAAGGGAAAATCAGTAGATCTTAAAATCTCTTGCCTTATGTTTTGATGATCTAACAAACTTACCGCTCATAACCAGTTAAGGAAGCTGACCTACTTTGGATTGCTGCAAACTTCAACGGACTCCAGTAAAAGATGAACTGTTGCAGATTTAGGAGCTAGGAACCAAACAAGAACCTGATGCTCTTATGGTTCCTATATAGCAGTACATAGTCATTTGGACACAGATGGAACTAAAGTGACTGGTGGCACTATTTTCTGTCGCACTGCACCATACTGCCAGTCCACTTATTCTCTAACCAAACAAAGTACTCACATCTTTCCAAGTGATGTGATCAAGGTGTACCAAGGGGTTTTTATACAAAACATCACAGGACGGTTTCAGTTTCCTATTCAAGCATTTTCAGCAAAAACAGAAAAGATCATTCTCTCAAGCTTGAAGAACAAAGTTGAACGCCACTACGGACCAATTCTTAAACGATTGATTATTGCTGTCCTAGTTGAGTTGTAACCTTGTTATTGTACTTACAATATATCCTAATATCGCTTACTTTGAAGCTTACAAATTAGGTATCCTTTTGTAAATCCTTAGACTAGTTGAATTTAGGCAGTGGCTAGATTTAGTCATAAAGAAAAGTCTTTGTAATCGTAGAATTACAAAGTGGCTTATGGTGACAGCACCACAAGTTAGAAAAAGCCTTTGTAACCAGGACAGTCACAAAGTGGCTTGTGGTAAAGGTACCACAAGTTAGTTGAGAAAATCCTTTGCGATCGGAAGTATTGTAAAGTGGCTTGAATAGGTAAGATTATAAGTTAGTGAAGTTAATGCCTGCAAAGTAGGTCGTGGTTTTTTTATCCCTTTGTGTTGGATTTTTCCACGTAAAAATCCTCTGCCTCATTTACTTACTGCTTTACTAAGTGCTCTCAGCAGAAATTTGTAGAGAAACAGGTACTCTATGATTTGGTGGACCCACACAACTAAATAACTATTTAATCGAAATCAGGGAATTGTTTCGAGGGTTAGTCTCGAAGTGGAGCGGATCAAAGTGACGAAGGCAAGGTGCTGTGTTCGAGAATCAAAGTGCCTGCCGAGATGGAAACCGGCAGTGATCGAGGTAAAACAAGGAAGACCCCTGAGCGAAACACAATAACGGCAAAGCGAGATATCCGTGACTGGTTGAAGATCATGGCGGGGATCTCGAATCAAATCAAAGGCGGTTAATTAGCTAATCATATGATTTTCTTATATTATTAGAGATACCATAATTAGGATTCCTCCACTATATAAAGAGGAATCCACATCATTTGTAAGGATCGGACATTCACACATATCAAAGCAATACAATATTCTCTTTACTTTACATTCTCTTTTTTATCAGCTCGTTGCATTTTGATTGTTCTTGCATAACTAGCTCGAGGATATCTAAGCTCGTGGGCTCTCTCCAAATGCCGGTTTGCTTTATATTATTGTTAATTTGTATCACTTATCTTTACGTTTATCAATTGGTATTAGATGAAATCATATATCCTTAAAACTACATTATAAATTTAATTGTTATATAATTTTTAGAGTAAACAAATATGATTTGGCATAAGTTTTGACCGAGCATAAATTTGTTCGAATCACGACGAAATACTGTAAGTTCAAGTGCCTTCCTTTTTGAGTCGTTGTTATTTGTCTAATTATAATTATAATTATAATTGTAATTATAATTTTCTACTTTATCAAATTTGTGAAAGATTTTCTTTTATGTGATATATTTCCCATATATTTAATATAATTATTCAATATATTCCATCAATATTTACTACTCTATATACTTTGGAAAGTAAAAGATGAGAGTGGTAAATATTGCACTAGTTAGCCTTTGCCTTTTAGGTGAATTTACATTACACTACTCTAAAATGTAAGGGTTCTTATTTGTCCAACTGGGAAAAGTTTGAGGAGATCCATTGGAGTTTATTCTTTATTATCAACACAAACAGAAGTAACATATTGGAAACAACATCAGTTAGTATACTATTGCAGATCCTGGTGGCGTGAATATATATGTATTTGAAAGAGCTTATAAGTAATATACACTGTCAGTATAACGATACATAATGATGCTCGTAATTTATTCCCTCTTCAATGGAATTCATAAAAAACCTTCCCATTTTTTTTAAAGTCCACATCATCAGTTTCATATTGCCGCTATGAGGACTAGTAGAGGAACAAAAGGCCGACTATTAATGTACATTGATCATTCTGAACAAGATAACTAGTTGCACAGCAACTTGATACACTGATTACAAAAATTTCCTAACACATTCATTTTTTTTTTTCATTTTCTTCTTTTCCTGTACAGTTTGCATACATTTACAAGGAAAGATGTCATGGCAGATACTCTTGAAGACACTCTTTTAACTTTTGGAATGTAATTGGCTTTGATACAAAAGAGTCCATACCATTTGCATAACACTCTTCTGCACTTTCTGATAATGCATTTGCTGTCATCTGCAATAACATAAATGAGTTTCATCAGTAAGCAGCAAAGAAAGGATTGCATGAAATGACGAAAAAACAAGGAGGCTAGCGACATAAATGTCCTAGTATTTGGAAGCTTCAATATCTTAGGAATAGCCTGATATTTCTTTTCATTTGCATAAACAGCTATGCGTTTAGTGTTTAGACTCTTACAGCAATGATAGGAATCCGCTTCCTGGAGGATTCATCACTTCCTTGTGAAGGAGACACCTCTTCATCAATGCCAGCATCCTTCGCGGCGTCCCAGTTACCAGATTCCTCAAATGATCGTATCAATCTTGTGGCTTGAAGACCATCCATGACTGGCATGCACACATCCTGCACCAAATAAAAAATTTCCCAATGCAAGTTAGCATTATTCGAGTCCCTGGATAATGTTTGTTACCAAATTTAAGCTGTTAATGCATGTAGAGAACAAGAAAGTTTCTGTTTATAGGTACGTCATCTGCTGCAAACATTGGACAAGACAGCACATTGTCATCTGGTGCTACATTTCTTATCTGTATACTGGATTGATTAAGATCTAACTTATATATACTTATGGACTGAGAATGTGGAAATCTCAAATCTGAGCTTTTCTTAAGATGTTCAAGGACCCTCATTTTAACTGTGCAATATATCGTAGTAACATGACCAAGAAACATGCATGTGTAGGACATAAGTGAGGTATAAGCCATGGTGATACATACTAAAGCTTCGCCAAAGAGAATCAAACAACATACCATTAGAATGAGGTCATAGCTGTCGCGTTGAACTGCACGCACAGCTTCTACTCCATTATTCACTATATCTATGTCATGACCCAACTGCTTCATCATCGACCGTGTTACCATCACAAGTATTTTGTTGTCTTCTACAAGGAGGATCTTGGGTTTCGGTGAGGTCTTTAAAGTCTTTGCAGCATTGCTAGAAGAGCACTCAGAACTTCTATCTGGTTGTTCCTGCAGATGACTTTTTTCTATTTTCTCTGTAATTTCACCTTGATCTCTGTTTGCATCAGTGGACGTTAAACAAGGGGTATGGAAGTGATGATCTACAATACCATTACTTGTTTGCTCTCTACTGGATGTGCTTGGGTTGCCAGAATTTCGGGTGTGTCTCAACGAAGACTCAGGCTCAGAAGATGTCTCAACAGCATCAGCTACTGAACACGCATCTTCTACTGAACCTGTCTCTTTTGATGTATTGCTATGGGAAGGGAAAGAATAGGAGTTCACTGGCAACCCGTTACTGTTATTCGAAGTGTTAAACCCAAAACCATTTGCTGATAGTTTTGCTCCTCTTCCAGAAGTGTGGGAAGAAAACAAAGAGCCTAAAGTGCGCGGTTGGAATTGGAAAAAGCCAGAATTTATATCATCATCATTTTCTTCAGAAGCAGTATCATGATTGTCTAGATCAGATAGTTCTTCATTGTCATCCGAATTATCACACACAGGCGAAACCTTGTAAGGTAGAATAAATGTAAAGGTAGATCCATGGTGCTCTTTGCTGGATACAGTCATATGACCTCCCATAAGCTCAGCCTGTTCAATTAAAACATGAGCGGTCATGGTAAGTACTAATATCATAGACACTTCTGCTAAAGTCATGTCACCATAAGTGAAATATGCCCAAATGTAATGCACTATAATGTAGCCATATTTATGGGATCATAAAGTGATACTTGCTAAGAAAAAGCAACTTTATTAATCCAGATGAACCAAGAAAACATAAAGGTTAGGCATTGTAATATAAAAGGCCCCATGAATCAATGTGAGGGATGTAACTTCACAATTTGCCACTATATCGGGAAGTTAACGGATATAACAACAACAACAACATACTCAATGGAATCACACAAGCGGGATCAGCAAAGGGCACTATGTGGGCAAACCTTACTCCTACCATGTACAGGTAGAGAGGCTTTCTACAGTAGACCCTACGCTCAAGGCAAACAAAATCACAGAATTAAAGAAGAAGAAATATAGTAGTGAAAGGAAAGTTTAAGGATATTATCATAGATAATGTTATGACTCAACATACAAGAAAGCTAAATTATCAAAGAATATCGACTTGAATACTAGTTGATTTGTCCTATCAATAGGCTCTTTCTTTAGTAATTTTTTCATATTATTGAGTAAACACTTCAATTACCAGTTGTTTGCAGATTGCCAATCCTAGTCCTGTCCCACCATACTTCCGAGCAGTATCTGCTCCAACTTGCATATATTTCTTGAATAGAGTGGGTATTGCATTTTCTGTTAATCAAGGTAAAACTGGCTTAGCAACAATAGAACCATAATTTTTTAAAAATAAATAAAATAAAGAGCCAAGTTATGACATCATGAATATGCCAATGGACTTAACCAAGAAATGCAGAGTTTATAAGTACCTGGTATTCCAATCCCAGTGTCGTAAACATCACAACGTATCCACACAGTTGTTTCCTGCTCGTTAGAATCAAGAACTTCATCTTCAGTTGAAGCCCCGTTCTGTTCTGAATAATTGCACCCCCCATTGAGCATCCGACTTTCATTTGCACCATCAGCATCTTTGCATCCACCAGAGCCTTTTCGAACAAGGGCATTGTGAGATGGTGATGTACAGTTATCCTCCTTCCATATCTTTGTTGAAACCTTTGAATTATCAGAAGCCATCCTCTTATGGGATCCTTGTTTCACAAGAGGAGATGGCTCGGTAACTACATACAACTTTATACCAACCTTCCCTTCATGAGTAAACTTTATAGCGTTGCTGCATAATATAAAAAAACTATTTTAGTGCACCAAAGATAACTGAAAGGACTAGGCATAATGTATTGTAAAGCACATATCAACATCCAGTGGTTGTGTCTCCTTGCAAAAAAAGGAGTTCCAAGAGGATGAATCGGATGAATGAAGCAACGGTGGCACTTAGCTAAAACCTATAATGATATAAAGAGAAGACAAATATCAAGTGTTTATGAACAGAAAAGAATTTCTGCTTGCACCAAATTTTAGCATGTTCAAGAAACAGAAGGGTCATCAAAAAGAAAAAGAAGAGTAGTAGAAGGGTGCACACATTTCATTCCTTTCCACTGCGTAGATATCTCCCTTTTTCAGAAAATGGAAGAGAAAGACTAAAAGAGAAACCAAAAATGCAGCAGATGTTTGTACTGACGAGCAGCAGGAATGGTATAGCACTGTGGAGGCTTCAGCCACCAACAGAATTTCATACCTGATCAAGTTCGTGAGAATCTGGCGAATTCTTAGTACATCCCCGATAACCTGATTTAAGGAGAACTCTTCAGTAGGAAGCCCATAAAAATAAACTAGAGAGATATTGAATAGGGGGAAAAAGAAACAAGCTGTTAGACATGCTTTTAGTAGGTCAAATTTCTAAATTTCCAAAACTCTCAACTGCTTCCTAGCACTCATCTCACCCAAATAATTGCTAGAACAATAGAGGGTTATTAAAAAGTTATTCCTTCAATTGGATGCTCATCACTGAATGGAAGTAAGGTTTCCCTTCAATTGGATGCTCATTAGTAAATGACAGTAAGGTTGGTCAGGTATAGGCAAAAAGAACACATGTGATGCCTCTGTCAAATTTTGCCTTGTAATATTAAGCATGCCTGCTTATCATAATCTTCTACATATTGCTCAAAAGTTGAATGCTCGTATTCATGTTTGTATATAGTAGATTGCAGGTGAAGGTATTTCCTACTTTATGTGAAGCAATAAATAATTTGTCAACATATATCTTTTCTCAGAATTTTTGCTGTCACATTCTTATAACTGGGATCGAACAGTGGAGAGAACTTATCATCAATGTAAATAATTCATGGTAGATCTCATACCTCAATAGGAACATCTTCAGAGACGTGTCCTTCCAAAGTTAGCATTTTCTGTAGTGATGCTGCTGCAGTTTGCAAGACATGCTTTACAACCTCCCTTGGTCGGAATTTTGTGGCCTCCAACTTCATTACTCCTGAAGAAGAATTAGACAATAACTTGCTTTCAGTACGATCAAGTTACGCAAGTATATATAGTCATTTACTGATAAGAGAAGAAACAAAATCATTCAGACACTGACAAATGTTGTGGATAATTCCAGAGTTAATTAGTATATCATTCAGACACTTCTGTTATGCAAAATGGAAGCTAGACAGAATAATTGATTTCTCAAGTATGCGAACTACCTCTTGTCCAAATATTTACACTTAGAAAAGATAATATGTTTTTAGAAAGGTTATTTTGGGATTGAACTATATTCTTAAGCTTTTCATCTATTGAACAATGTCCTTCAGCTGTCCAGCTGAGTTTGTAAATCAAAAACTCATGAAATCTACACCACTCATAGAAACATACAAATGCTAATTAATTTCTAGGAGATAGCATCAAACACTTTAGCAACTACTGCAACATAAAAGAGAAGAGGAAATAAAATTGACCTGATTCAACTTTGGAAAGATCAAGGATATCATTTATTAGTTGAAGAACCAAGTCTCCTGAAGATAACATTACATTCACAAGCTGACGTTGTTCCTTGTCCAGTTTTGTGTTAGAAAGAATCTCGGTCATGCTGACTACTCCTGACAAAGGAGATCTAATCTCATGAGACATGGTTGCAAGCATTTGTTTTGCTCGCATCGTCTCCTCTACAACAAATAAGAAGATAACATTAGTGATGATTATTCTTCCGGCATCTGAATCCACATACACGTAAAAGCATATAATACGTAAATGAACCTGTTATGTGAATAGTTTTGTTAAGTTCTGTCTCCTTGGCCTTCTGTACAGCTATCTCTTCTCGTAGCTTTGCCATTCTTTCTCTTTTCCTTACCTGCAATTTGATCATTTGCATTGCTACTGAGATTTCATAAATCATTCACCATAAATACATTGATTATAAAGCTCAAAGAGTTAGCAAAAAGATGCAGAGAGTCTTATATGGAACAGACTTGGGATTTTGATAGAAAAGCAGGATTAACAAAAAGAGTTACTAGTAAGAAATGCAGACCATTGGGTTTTGGTGAAAAAGCTGAAGCTTTGAACAAAAGAATTCAAAATTTCCTCGGGAACATTATATCCGGATACCAACAAGAGCTACTGGTAAAGAATTTAACTCACCTGATCAGTTATCTCCATTCCCATATAATTTACCCCAATGGTCTCTCCTGCCTTACTGAACACAGGTTCAACATATATTAGAAATGTCTTTGACCCAAATAATCCCGTATCGAATGTAATTTCCCTCTTTGCCGGTATTCCTCGCTCCAAAACCTCTCTTTTGAAGTCTTGAGATTCCTTTACTCCAGCACCAGTAAAAATCTCTACATCTGTTTTCCCTATGATGTCCTGAAAGATAAGTATGATTCAGGAAAGCATACACCAGATTGTAATAAATGCCAAAGAAATTTCGTCAAAGTGAACTGATGAGTTATAAGAAGATACTAATTCCGCTCCATAGAGAATGAGCAACCTCAAATTTTTTAAGGAGAAGTTCTAAAGCATACAGTATTATTTAGGGTTGAAATACCTCTTCGCGCAAACTTGGGAAATGATTGTAGATAAAACGATAACGCAACTCTTTATCCTGCACCAAAGAATATTGGAACACTTAGTTTCTTAAACATATGATGTCAAAAATTAATATGCCTTTTAAATAGTAGAAGGAAAATGATAAAGACGTTAAAGAAGATTTGGAAATGGTCCAACTACTGGTAACAAATAAGGACAATTATCTAGCGGCGATTGGGAGAACAAGTAGAAGAAAAAATTCATCACCCAATTACATCTAACATCCTAGCATAAAAACTGATCAGATCATTGAAGTATGCGGAGATAACCAATTAAACTTTGTTTCTTGTAACAATTGAGGAATTCGATGCTAACTATGTGTAGCTTCATTTTCAAGTACAGCCAATTGGACTATGCTGGATGCAAGGACTTTCTCACACTTGCGAATGATGCAAACAAACAACTAAAGACATTTTGAATAGGATTTTTCATAGCTAACAAGAAAGAATAATTTCCATTTAAAATATATATATGCAGAAGTGATTCCTCCATTATCTGGCTTAAGTTTAATCGGAAAGGCCATTTTGAAGAAGTCTATTACAAGCATCAATTGTTAAAACTTCTTTTCCTATTTCTGACGATAGTTGGAAATGCATGGTTTTAGTAAATAAGGTAACTGGTATTTAAATCATTAGGACAATGTGAGAGGTTCTTATGTCCCCCGGATGACAGATGGTAGTTGTTAGTAGTGTAGCATATGATGTTTGCAGACTTTGTACCATTTAACCACATAAGTGGACTGCAGATACTGGACTGTATCTAAGGCTCAGCACAGCTTTAGAAATGACAGTTCTAAAAAGTATGTTACTATACTTTCGCACCTGCCGTTCAAATGATTTGCGCAACTCATTTACTCTCCAACCTTTTTTCTGTCAACTGTTTATCTAGGCTTGTAGATTAATTAATTAATTAATTGAGTTGCTTATAATGGTGGGGAAGAAAATATCAAGTTTATTCACAGAGCATGACTTACAAAAACATCATATCATGATTTGATTATGAAAATCATTGAGGAAGATACAACCTGTAAAGTTAATACTAGGGAAGAGCAAATGAAGCTGATGTCCCATTAACCCAGAGAACTCTAATAACAATAAATCGGTCAGCTAATCATTCTTAGAGAAAACTGACCTGGTGGCCTATGACAACCGGTGCATTCTGGAGGACAAAGTGTAAGAAATTATCTGCTCTTTTCAGAACCTGAGATAATTCTTCCACTGGAGAGGACTGCCTTTCAAGTTTTTCTATGCTTTCCTGCAATTTCTCAATTAGTGTCTGCTCCCTTTGAACGCTGGCTTCCAACAACTTCCCCAAATGTTCAGCTCTCTGCTTCCAGTACTTTATGCTGTCATACTCGGCATCTATTTCTAGTTTGTCTTGAACTCTCACATCATTCCTTTTCCTAGGAACCTCATGGAATATGTATCTCTTCAATTCTTCATCCAATATAGATATTGGACGCTTATCACCGCCATATCTTTCCTCCTCGAATTGATACTTCTCCAATATCTCCAATTTCTTGAGCTCTGATTCTTGTTGTTGCTTGCTAAGACTATCAAGCTCTTCTCTGAGTAGCCTTACAGCATTTTCCTGTTTATATTCCCAGTTCTTTACCAAGTAGGCCAACTGAGATGACCCTTTTTCGCTATAATTAGTAAGTTCCGAAAGGCGCATGAAATCAACTATTGTGGAATCCTCATTTATAGTAACCTCCTCCAACATATCTTGATCTAGACCTGGATTATCTATATTGAATTGTTTTCCAGCTTCATTCATATCTTCAGGCCACATTGACGAAAGCAATTCCACTTCCATGTCCATGTCCTCTGCTTGATCACTTTCCATCTCGCAAACCATTTTAGACTTATTCTATGTTACAACCAGAAAGTCAAATTATTGCTGAATTTTACTCTCAGGATACAATTCTCGCATCTGAGCTTAACTTAACTGAATTTTCAATTAAGATCCTCAACACGGAGAGCTATAAGGAGAATGAGAAATTGTTCTAGACGCATTTGAGCATTCGACATCCTTTTGCTGAACTGCTTGGCTGCATACAAAATGGATAAGAAAGATGAGTGTATTCATTCATAATAGGTAAAACAAATGTGAGACTCGTGTATCTGTTGAGAGGCAAGTGCAACAAAGAGAAAATAGATGAATATACAACAGATAAAACCAAATTGCTGGCCAAAAGCCACAACACCTTTCTTCAATAGAACAACTAAAAGCTGAATCTCTCTAAGAAATTTCCACAAGCATTAAGAAGGCTTCATATTTTATGATTCAAATATAAGAAGTTAAAAGTGACAGAATCGTCAGCAAGAATTTTTTTCCAGTTTGCTTCATCACAAGTCACCAATGAAAAACTTCAACTTGTCAAATTTTTTGCTTTTACAACAGAAGCTAGTAAAATTGTTGGTATATCATTTACTTGAAGCAAAAAAAAAACTTTCTGCAATCAAAAGCTAATGTTAATTGTTGAAGAAACTATCAACAAACTTAAGTTATGCATCAATATGAGCAAATGATATGGGGTGGCAAAAGAAAAAAAAAACTAAATCAACCCTTTATTGCAACCTCCAACAAGAATATAAAGAATACTACAATTCAAGAACATAATTGAGGTGGGACATATACTTCATGCCTCAAAGATTAATAATTCAGAAGAGAAAAAGAATTGAAAAATTAGCCAACTTGGATTCATCAACTAACTCATAATACAATGAGCAGCTTAAATTGCCTATACCAATGAAAAAAATGGGCTAATAAGCAATGAAAAGTGAGATCAGATTTCACGTAACAGATACCAAACTCAACTAAAGGACTTAAAAGTTGTCACCTTTCTTTGTTTTCAAGAATTCTTGAAACTTTCTATTGAACCGGAACAAGAAGAAGAAGAAAGTTGGTTGAAAATTTTCTGAGTCACAGCTTCTCTCCCTTTCACTGTAGATCTGAAAGAATCTCTTGAAAGTGCTCAGTCAATGATAAAAATAATACTCCCTTCCATTGGACCTTTATGAAGAATGTTAAAGGAGACCATGTGAATGCTAAAAGAAAAAACCTCCAAAAACCCAAAAATATAATTATTTTTAAAAACAAAAAATATGTGGAGACCAAACTCAAGAAGCCATGTGCGTTTTGTAAGTCTACTTATTTTCTTATGTTTGTTCCTTTCAATATTTTATAAACAACCCCTCATCACATTTCTCCAAATCCTTCCTTTAATAATTATATGTCTAATTTTTCGGGTTAGATTCATAGTACTCTGATTTTTTCATCTCAAATATGAAAATTGAACAACATTCAATTTTATGAAAACTCTCTTAATTTTTCTTTCTATCTTAATTTTTCTTTCTCTCTCTTGTTGTACTAAAATTGTTTAAACAAGAAATGAATCAGCTGCTTGCTAGTGACTATAATATAGTTTGTATTTTTTTGTGGTGGCAACTAACTAGACAAAGAGGGGTCTGTGTATTCTGTTTCTTGTTTTTTAAATTTGGAGAAGACGGAGGTTGCTCCCCGCCTTTTACGAGGTGACGTACTTTTAAGGCGCGTGTATTTCACTTTCCATCTCTCTGGATGAATCAGTTTTCTCTTGTTGACTTATTGTACTTGTACTCCTTATTATGTAAATGTATGTATTGCGTTGTCCAATGATTAGCATGAATTTACACCAAACACCTTGTAGTTTAAGTCTTTTGACACTTCACCCCTCTCATTTGCTTTTTGTGGTTTACATTACTTTTAGTCGAGCACTAATAAAATATGGAGTATTACAATATCGAAAGATGAAAGATTCTCTTCTAAATATTGAAAATTACTTTAAGAATTAGTCTCGATTTACTGTACTCTCATTGTCCCAATTTATGTGATATTATTTGATTTAATATGAAATTTAAGAAAGAAATGATGATTTATAAAAAAAATTGTGCCCTAAAATAAATCTTAGGCATTTGTGTAGATATAAATTATATTAAAATGAGAGTTTTAAAATTAAATTATTTTTTAATATAGAAAAGACATTTTTTGGATAAACTAAAATAAAAAAAAAGTGTCATATAAATTCTGACAGATAAGGTAATTAATTTTCTAATCGTTGCATATTGCGGTTCTTAGTTCCGCTTTTGTTATTATAATTTTTTGCATGAGCACACATGGTGCCAAATGATAAAGAGGAATTATGTTAAAACTTCCCTTGATATTTGTTAATATGACCCTTTGACACCCTTCATTCCTAATTTTACATATAACGCGCCAAACCCATTGGTTAATTCTGATACTTAAAATATTGTTGAAATGATTGATCCAGCATCATCTTAGAACTTTATGACTTGTTGAACCTATTTCACATTTTGTAGAATAAGTAGGATATGTTATATAGTATGTTAAACATTTCTTATCTTACCAGTAGTTATAAATAGAGGCAGATCCAGAATTTTAAGTTTATGAGTACGGAATTTTAATAGTTTTAAGTTATTAAATTTTAATTTAATAATTTATATGTACTCATTAAATTTTTTAAATCAAATATAAAGTTCGAATTAAAATTACTAGGTTCGACAAAATCCATTTTCGATACTCTAACTCTGCCGTGGTTATAAGATCTCGTGCCTCAAAAATTAGAGAATTTACTTTTTACACATTATGATTGTGCTTGAAGAAAAAATTGAATATTAGGACTTTATTATGTGCTTATTTGTGAGTACGCAGTTAAAATTAGAGAATTTACTTTTTACATACGTAAGGGCAAAACAAAAATACGCACGTGATGAAATACATATTTGCATCTGGCCCATTAATTTTGAGCTTGTCTTTAAATAGGGATAAAGTATGTGTAAATTATTTTCGAAATCTAGGATATAATATTATATTTTATATTTTCGTATGTAAAAGTATGTTATATGTAAACTGATGTAAGCTCAAAAATGAGATCATCTTTGAAAAGTTTATAAAGTAAGGTAATTATGTTATTGTAGAGGTTATAATTATTTAGGATCATGATTGTCAAATACCAAGGGGGTTGAAAGACTTAGAAGCTAATCAAATTGAACAAAAATAAGTTTCATGGAAAGTCAACAAGTTGGAACATTATAACATGTGCTTTTGGGATAAGGATAGGGTGCTTAACATGAAAATGAGGTTATGCTATGAGTTATTTTAGTTGTATGATAGTCGTGTATTACGTTTTTAAGTCAAGAGAGTTGTGGAACAATGTTGTCAAAGGTCATAACAAGTTACATTCATAAATGTGTAGAAAATTAGGTCAAATATATCTAAGCATTTCTCCCATGATACTTGGAAATACAGGATGATCTACCTACCAAATTAAAGATCTGTGAGTCTAGTTTTCAACGAATTAAACCGATCATTAATAAAATATAGGAGTAGGCAGATATTTGCGCTTCTGCGAGAATGCGTAGACTGGTAGGTGACAAGTAGGTGCATCACCTACTTGCCAAACGGAGAAGCATCAATTTCGGGTTATTTCGGGTGTTACGATGTGATTCTAGTGCCAAAAACCCCTGATAGCTTACTAGTTTCTCTTTCTCTTTCTTGTAGCTGCTTTGGGGGACTGATTTTTGATGAAGAGGGACTAGGTTCTAAGGTTTCTACTCAATCCAATGTAGGGTTATGCTTCTCCTTACATTATTTATTCTTGTACGAATTGTAACTCGATCGTAAAGATTAGACCTAGCGAGTTTCGAAAATATGGTATGTTGTTTGTTGTTGTGTAACTATTGGCTGGTTGTGACCTTATTTTTAAGTTGAATTTATGGATGGTGTATAGGATAAAAATCTTAATTATGTATTGTTGTTTGGGTTGCTCAATTTGAAAGAAAAGACAAGTCCAAACGTATTTTAGTAAACTGAAAAATCAGTTTTGGGTTGCTGAACTTATGGGACTATTTGTGGGATGTTTTGTGTTGCTGTTAGGTTGACTATATTGCTACTATTTGTATGGAGTTTGGGAGGAGAGATAGTGTGGAGAAATATCACCTAATGCCAGGGTGGTTGGTTGGTCATTCGTCATTACATTTTCTGGTTGTTTGACACTACAAGGGTTGTCGTTTTGTGTATGAACTGATTGGGGTTTGTAGGCTATTTTATGAGATTTTGTGATAGATATAAGGCTGGAAAATGATGTATACATGTTGTTCTTGTTGTTGGTGGTGTTATGTCGAATTGGGAGGAAGTAAAGATTATAGGAGAGATGTTGCTCGTTTTATCATAAAATAAACTTGTCGTTCATTGTGTGATAGTTGTACCTTCCATAACTTGATGATAATATTGGTATCCTTGTTGTAGATTAAGGTGCAACGAGACGAGTTTAACGGGGTTATAAGACATATAATTATAAGGTATCTTAAGGCTAAACCCTTCCTTATTTTTGGTATGATCTCGTAACTACATGTGTTTAATAACGAGGCATAAAGAGAAGTTCATACTCCCGAATTTATGTACATTATCCTAGTCTCATAAGTTACAATATTCTCCTTTATCGAGACTTTATATTCAATTGAGTATTTTCTTCTTCCAATCAATAGAGAAAAGGGTCTATATATATATATATATATATATATATATATATATATATATATATATATATATATATATATATATATATATATATATATATAGTATTACAATATTTTCATCACCACCGAGCTATAATCAATGGGCAAGCCCCTATTGGGCAATCTTTGATCAGATGGTAAGTTGTATAATGAGCCTACTTTTATCGAGTGCCTATGAGTGAGCTAAGAATGGTCGAGATATAGAGCATAGTATGGCCGGGAATCTATGAGTGAGCTTATTAAGGCAGAGCAGTTACATATACCGAGCCTTATAGGACCGGACAACTATTTTACTTACTATATTGAGAGTGTTGAGTCAGTATTGGCAGGTAAGCATATCTTCAAGTTATATTTGACTCCCAAGTACTTTCAGTTGTTATATTATCAGTTCAGTTTTAGCTTTCAATTATTTTTTTGCCTTACATACTTGGTTTATTATTTCGTACTGACATCTCGTTTGTTAGGACGCTGCATTTCATGTTTGTGGTCCTGATAGACAGCTGGATAAACCTTCATAGCAGATAGAGTAAAACATCAGCTTGGTTGGTAAGCTCCACTGCCTAGGAGCTACTAGGTCTAGACCTTGGAGTCTATTTTATATATACATGTTTGATGGGTAGGTCGAGGCCCAATCCCGATCATGATACAGTTCAGCTATCGCTAGGGGCTTGTAGATGAGTCATGTATATTTTGTATATCAGTAGATGTTCATGACGTCCTCATCAGCCTGCATATATATGTGTGTGTGTGTAGGTGTGTGTGTGTGTGTGTATATATATATATATATATATATATATATATATATATATATATATATTGGGAAATCTCTGATCAGATGGTAAGTTATATACTGAGCCTTCTTTTGTTGAGCGCCTATGAGCGAGCCAAGAATGGTCGAGATATTGAGCCTAGAATGGACAAGCGTCTATGAGTGAGCCTACTACGGCAGAGCAGCTACATATACCAAGCCTTATAGGACCGGACAACTATTTTACTTACTACATTGAGAGTCTTGAGTGAGTTTCAGCTGGTAAGCATATCTTGAAGTTATATTTGACTCTAGGTACATTCACTTGTTATATTATCAGTTCAGTTTTAGTTTTCAATTATTATGTTGCCTTGCATACTCGGTATATTATTTCGTACTGACGTCCTGTTTGTTAGGACGCTGCATTTCATGTCTCTGGTCCTGATAGACAGCTGGATAGACCTTTATAGTAGATCGAGTAACACAACAGCTTGGTTGGTAAGCTCTACTGCCTCAGAGTTATTTGGTCTAGACCTTGGAGTCCATTTTATATATAAAGGTTTGATAGGTAGGTCGATGCCCAATACCGATCATGATATAGTTCAGCTATCGCTGGAGGCTTGTAGATGAGTCATGTATATATATATATGTATGTATATACATATATATATATATGTATATATATATATATATATATATATATATATATATATATATATATATATATATGTATATATATATATATAGACATACATGAGCTTTTAGGGATGTTTACCCCTCATATGAGAGAGACGATATTTCAGATGATTTAGAATATGGCCTCATCGGCCTAAGTTGATGGTTACCCCTCCAGAGTTCACAGTTACAGAGTGGTACACTTGGATCGAGTATGGCATTGGGTGCCAGCCACGGCTCTTCAGGTTTAGGGCATGACAAACTGGTATTAGAGCAATTTTATCCTAGGGAGTCTACAAGCGATGTCTAAAAAATCCTTGTTTATAAATTTGTTGTGCACCATATTATATAAATAGGAAGCTACAAGGTATTTAGGAGTTTGTTGCCCTTCTTTCAAATCAAAATCGTGCAATAGAGATAAGTTATAAGAGTTCGAGCCAGGACATAAGTTTGCTAATGATATAGATATACTTGCAATTAGATAAGTTACAGCTAGCAAGAGGGCTAATACAGCAGCAGATAAGGGCACTAGTAGAGAGAGAATTCTTGACAATGAGGCCCAGTTTGAGGCCCTATTAGATCATGCATACCAAATGTGCGAATTTTCTACTTAAGACCCTAAGATGGGAATTTTGTTCGAAAGGCTTTACTCTATAGAAGTACGTTCTGTGATGAGTGATGAAGGTGGTCTTCTCCTGGTCTTCCTCTTCCATAAGGATCTGATTATAGCCCGATTACACATCTAGGAAGCTATGCAGCTCGTACCCGGCCATTGCGTTGATGAGTTAGTCGATATGAGGAAGCGGGAACGAATCTTTCGGGCAGGCTTTGTTTAGGTCTGTGAAGTCCATGTACATCCACCACTTCCCGTTCTTGTTTTCCACCATGACCATGTTGGTGAACTATTGAGGATATTTTGACTCCATGATTGACCTATTTTCCAAAAACTTCTCTACCTCTTCACGAACTGCATCGTTTATGGCAATATTGAATTTCTACTTCATTTGTCTCATCGGGGGGTGGAACGGGTCGACGTTCAACTTATGTGTTGCTATCTCCTTTGGGATACTCGACATGTCTACGTGGGAAAAAGCAAACAGGTCTATGTTATTTTTTAAGAAATTGAAAGAATTTATCTGGTTCTTGGAGCTTGTGGCCGATGAAAGATTTCTTGCTGCTATCTTTGTCATCGAGTTGGATGGGGTCGAGATCCTCTACGATCGACCCTGTGGCTTAGATGACTTCAGGTTCTTTGATAACGTCTTTCCCTTTACCCTCTCTTGACCCTGACCTCGTTAATTGTTATGCCTCTTCGGCTTTGCCCTTTAGTTGTTTGGTGTATGTGCAGTCTTGGGCGATGTGGTAGCATTCTCGGGCAGTGTGTTGCTATACTCATATACTAGATACCCCTAGGGGATAGGAAATTTGATGACCTGATATAAGCTAGAGGGGACAACTTTTATGGCGTTTATCCAAGGTCAACCTATGATGACGTTGTACGTTGTATCCTGGTCTACGATATGGAATATGGTTTCCAAAGTGATGCCACCGGCTAGGATGGGCAGCGTGATTTCTCCAGATGTCTGCTCAAATGCATTGTTGAAACTCGTTAGTGTGATATAGTGTGGCATTATCCTATCCTGGGGCTTCATTTGTGCGAGAACTCGAGGGTGGCTGAATACGTGCCGCTCCTATTATCAACCATAATATGTTTACATCAGTCTAAGATGTGTAAAGTGATGACAAGGGCTTCATAGTAAGGAAAAAACGAATTGTGGGTATCCGACTTATCGAAGATGATACTTTTTTCGAGTTTGTCATATTATTCGTGAGTGATCGACCGTTTGAGTTTGTGGGTTGTGGTGAACTTCACATTGTTTATTGAGGCATCATCGCCCCCTCCGATGATCATTTGAATGGTTCAAGCTGGGGAAGGTAGTTTGGGCGGTCCCTAATGTTGTTCACGTCCTCAGGCGAAGTTGGCTCTTCCTCGGTCGCTCATCAGCTCTTTCAAGTGCCCTTGGTGAAGCATGTTCACGACTTCTTGTCTTAGGGCGATACAATCTTTAGTTTTGTGACCTCGTTCTTGGTAGAATTCGCAGAGGCATTTGACTTTCTGGTGCTCGGGTTGGACCTCATCTTCTGTGGCCACTTCACTTACTGTCCGAGCTTCTCCAGTGTGTAGACTATTTCAGAGTGGGAAACATAGAAATTGTGAGCAAATAATAAAGGGGGCATATCTCTCTTACTTTGGTGAGTTCCTGTTTGTGTCCTGGATGGCCTTCGTCGTAGCATGGAGGCGGCATGAGGGTGCCTCTGATGTAAGGCTGATGTCTCTCCCAATTAGGTCGAGGTCCCACTAGGTCTCTCCTGTTGTTATTTCTCCGGTGTTTCTTGGACTCGGCTTGTACCGAAGCTAGCCGTTGGGTCAGCCCATTATATTATCATTGTCGGCTCGAACCTCAGTGCAATAAGCAATGTGTATCTCGTCTCAAGTGGTCGAGGGATATTTTATGAGGTGGCTCAGTAGCTTTATAGTCATCCTTGAACTGCTTCTATTCAGCCCATTTTGGAAGGCTACCATGGCCATTCCTTCTTATACGTTTGGTAAGGTCATCCTTACTCGGTTAAATCAAGAGATGAAGTCCATTAGTCCCTCTCCAAGTGATTGTTTGATGGCAAATATATCATTTACTCGTGTATCCGCCTTTTTTTCTCTAGCATAGGTTGATATGAACTTGTTGACCATCTCCTTGAACGTTCCAATCGAGCATGCGGGCAACTATGTATACCCAGTCAATGCGGCCCCAATGATGGTTTTTACGAACTTCTTCAATAAGATGGAGAATACTTTCTCTTTTGCGAGGTTGTTGACCTTCAGTGCAGTATACGTAGTAAGTCACATGATTTTCAAGATCCGTTATGCCATCGTATATTTTTAGGTATGGCGGCATTTTGAAAGTATTGGGTATTTCATGTGGTGCAATTTCATTGCTATATGGTTGCTCGACAAACCGACATGCGTATCTTTTTGGTAGGAGTTTTGGGTGCCTGGTACTTTGTCTACCCTTTCTTGATTCTCTTTCATTTGGTCGCGAAACATTTTGTTCTCGGTCTCTATCTCATCCATTTTCTTTAGAATAGCCGTGAGGGTGTCATTACCTGCATCACTAATACTGTGAGTAATACCTATTACAGGAGGGGCATGTTGTTCGTCTATTGCTGGCACAATACAGACTCTTGCATCTTCTTTGTTCGATCTTTGGGTAGGCTTATCGAGAATGCTGGTCAGCATGTTCATCAACCATGTCTCGAGCAGTTTTTTCACTATCGGTGGCGTCTCTTCCATTGCAGACGTAGAGGCCCCTTTACCGCATGAGGTTGTGACACTGCCATGTGGATGGGGCGAGTTGTTTCACCTGAGAGAGGTATTTTGTGTTACGTCTTCACCCTCCGTTTCATCGGCTTCGTTGATGTTGTGGTGAAGATTGGTGGTGAGGTCGATTATTGATTTCCTCTTTTACTCTCTGTTTCCTTCCATGTTAGATTCATGCACACAAGGAAGTATAGGGTTTTTGCATCTCCTTTTTTTTAGATCTCGAAGAAACTTAATTTTAACTAGAAATTCTCCACAGATGGCGTCAAATTATTTGACCAAAAACTGTGAAACTCTTTGTTAAACTAATTAAGTTGATATAGGATTAATCCTACTTAAAGATAATATCCCTATCTCTAAAATTAGTTCATACGGATAATGTGTGATCAAGTTGAAGTAAATTCAATGCGATGTATAATAAATGTTATTGCTTTTAATGTGATGAGAGCAAGTAGTAAGTAACAATAAATGACAATAAATGTAAATAAGGAGGAGTATTCGCCCAATAATGGAAGAGGTGAATGATTCCTTCTTCTGACAATGATGAATGACTAGAATATGAGAGAATATTATACACTTTTTCAGATCTGGTGAAAATGATAATAGATTGAATTTAAGAATCGTATCTCTCTTAGAAAGTTGTTTTTCATATTTATCTAGAGAGCAACAACAACAACAACAACAACAACAACAACCCAATATATTCCCACAAGTGGGGTCTGGGGAGGGTAATATCTACCTCGAGGGACAGAGATGCTGTTTCCAAGAGACCCTCGGATCAAGAAGGAAACAAGTGACAGAAATAATTGATTATATATTAATACTAGCAATGAACTCATTAAATAACATAAAATACACAACATAACATAAAAAACAAAATAACAACAATATAAGGAATATAAGAAATACGAGAAAAAGGAAAGTATACTAATATCTAGAATATAAAGCGCTGCATCAATAGCATCCTAAGCTATCCTAAGCCTAACTCCTAACTGTCTAGTCTCACTCTAGCGCGCTGTAGAAATATCCCCAACTTTGCCCTAACCTACAACCTTAATGCTCGACCTCCACAATCCCCTGTCAAGGGCCATGCCCTCAGTAATCCTAAGTCGCGTCATGCCCTTCTTGATCACCTCTCCCCAATACTTCTTAGGTCTCCCTCTACCTCTCTTTGTGCCCACCACCTCCAATCGCTCACAACTCCTCACCCGGTGCATATGCGCTCCTTGTTGAATGTGCCCGAACCATTTGAGTCTTGCTTCCCGCATCTTGTCCTCCATGGACGCCATGCCCACCCTCTCTCGAATATCTTCATTCCTAATCTTATCCATACTTGTATGCCAACACATCCACCTCAACATCTTCATCTCTGCTACTTGCATCTTCTGGATGTGTGAGTTCTTAACCGGCCAACATTCGGTCCCATACAACATGGCCGGTCTAACCATTGTTGTATAAAACTTACCTTTTAGTGACGATGGCACTTTCTTGTCACACAAGACTCCTGTTGCTAGTCTCCACTTCATCCACCCCACCCCTATACGGTGTGTGACATCCTCATCGATCTCCCCGATCCCCTGAATAACTGAACCAAGGTACTTGAAACTACTCCTCTGAGGGATGACTTGGGAGTCAAGCCTCACTTCCACTCCCAGGTCTGTC
The DNA here is from genome assembly GCA_034376525.1 of Nicotiana benthamiana. Lineage (NCBI taxonomy): Eukaryota > Viridiplantae > Streptophyta > Magnoliopsida > Solanales > Solanaceae > Nicotiana > Nicotiana benthamiana. The sequence continues at coordinate 106,643,350 of CM067332.1, read as the reverse complement.
GGCCCTCGGGCCCAAATTTGCACTCGAGATATTCTGTCTTCGTCTTGTTCAACCTGAAACCTTTAGACTCAAAGGCCTATCTCCAAACCTCTAGCCTCGCGTTAACGTCGCATCTTGTCTCGTCTATTAGGACTATATCATTAGCAAATAGCATACACCATGGAACCTCCCCTTGAATATTATGCGTTATGGCATCCATCACCAGGGCAAATAGGAAAGGGTTGAATACAGACCCTGGGTGCAACACCGTATAAACCGGAAAATGCTCGGAGTCGCCTCCTACTTATCTAACCCGAGTCTTAGCTCCATCATACATGTCTTTAATCACCCTAATGAAGGCAACCAGAACCCCTTTAACCTCTAAGCATCTCCATAAAACCTCCCCAGGAACCCTGTCGTACGCTTTCTCTAGATCGATAAACACCATGTGGAGATCCTCCTTCTTATCCATGTATTGTTCCACCATCCTCCTAATAAGGTGGATAGCTTCTATGGTAGATCGCCCTGGCATGAACCCGAACTGGTTGTCTAAAATAGATACCGTCCTTCACACTCTCATTTCTACCACTCTCTCCCAGACTTTCACGGAACAACTCAGTAAGTTTATACCTCTATAATTGTTACAGCTCTGGATATCTCCTTTGTTCTTATACAACGGAACCATTGTACTCCACCTCCACTCTTTAGGCATCCTATTAGTCTTGAATATAATTAAACAACCCAGTAAGTCATTCTAAGCTTGCTCTGCCCATACACCTCCAAAGTTTAACAGAAGTTATGTCTGGCCCGGTAGCTCTACCTCTCCTCATCTGACGCATTGCCTCCATGACCTCATCGACCTCAATGTCCCTATAATCATTTGTCTCATATAGGCTATCGGCATTTTGCAAATCCCCTAGTACAATATCCTGATCCCCTTCTCCATTCAGAAGTTTATGAAAGTAGGTCTGCCATCTCCTTTTAATCTGGTCATCCCCCATCAAAACTCTTCCTTCATCATCTTTTATGCACCTCACTTGGTCCAGATCCCGAGTCGTCCTCTCTCTCACCTTAGCGAGTCGAAATAGCTTCTTCTCCCCTCTTTTGTTCCCTAGCTCCTTATACAGACGAGCAAAAGCTGTCGTCTTAGCCTCTGTAACTTCCATATTCGCCTCCCTCCTAGCAACCTTATATCTCTCAATGTTCGCTCTCATCTCCTCCTTTCCAGCACTCCCTACTAACCGTAGGTAAGCCGCCTTCTTCACTTCCACTTAACCTTAGACAACTACATTCCACAACCAGTCTCCTTCGTGGAAACCGATGCGTCCCGAAGATATCCCTAACACCTCTCTCGCCGCATTCCTTATACAGTCTGCCGTCATCGACCACATAGTATTTGCATCCCCACTACTTCTCCAAGCTCCCATTACGATAACCTTCCTACCAACTCCTGAGCTTTATCCTCAGTCAAGCGCCCTATCTAATCCTCGGGCGGCCTCGTACTAACATTTTCTTCCTCCTTATCATAATACCAATGTCCATCACCCAAAACCTATGTTGCGTCGCAAGGGGCTCACCTGGGATAACTTTGCAGTCCTTGCACAACCTTCTGTTGCATCTCTTGAGAGGAGATAGTCCATCTGAGTCTTCGCCATCGAACTTTGGTAAGTAACCAAATGCTCCTCCCATTTAGGAAAACTAGAGTTCACAATCACTAGATCGAATGCTTTGGAAAAGTCCAACTGTGAAGTTCCCCCTCCGTTCTGCTCCCCGAAACCAAATCCACCATGTACCTCAGTATAACCACCTGCAGATGATCCAATATGACCATTAAAATCTCCTCCTATAAATAAGCTCTCAAAAAGTGAAATACTACGAACGATGTCATCCAACCCTTCCCAAATCGCCTTTTAATCTCCTCATCCAAGCTACTTGCAGCGCGTACGCGCTAACGACATTTAAAGTAAACTTACCCACCACCAATTTAATGGTCATTAGTCTATTATTCTCTCGCCTGGCCTCAACCACCGACTCTCTAAGGTGGCTATCTACCAGAATACCCACTCCGTTCTTACCCCTCAGGACTCCAGAGTACCACAACTTATACCCATCCACATTTTTCGCCCTCGATCCGACCCACCTAGTCTCCTGGACACACGCTATATTAATCTTCCTCTTCTGAAGGATCTTCGCCAACTCTATGGACTTACTCGTTAGCGAACCTATGTTCCATGACCCGATTCTCAACCTATAGGCTCCTTTTCCCCCTCGACCTCGCCTGCCTCCCGTACCATACCTAACCCCGACCTCACGCTCTGTCCCACACGAGGACATGCCCTTAATCTATCATTCCAGATTGCAGCCACTATGCCTACGGCCAATCCAAAGAAGACTCGCTAGTGCACAATCGACAACAAATCGAACTAGAAGGAAGAAAGTGACTACAAGTACACAAGTAGAATGACTAAACTATTGTGAACTAGAGTGACATCAAATTAACTAACACCAAAAGGGAAACTGTAGAACGAGAGATACCAACTCCCGAGAACCAAACCTGTGTTGAATTGCTGTACTCGATGTAGTTGTATGCTCACGCACCGCTTTTCACCGCCCTTTGATGCCGCTCTTCCCAGTTTCTCTCCTTTGCTAGTGTTTGTGTGCCCAACTTGTCTTCAACAAGTTCGAGAATTTTCCTGAAAACACAAAAAATATCACGACTTAAAAACAAAAAGGTCTTTCACCGCTACCACTGGTGTAGCCCTGACAGTAGTAGAAAAAATATAGGGAAAAAGCAGAGGATTACACAAAATTCACCAAGTAAAATAAAGTAAAAAAGCTTTTAGAGAAGCAAAATAAACAAATTACTAAGACCCAAATTAGCTTTAGAGCTGATATTGCATAAAATCAAGAAAACTAGGGAAAAGCAATTAGAGTAAGTGTTTAGTCAGTTCACGAAAAAGAATGAAGGAGAAAATAAGAAATGCAAGAAAAGATAAAAGACTAAAAATGAAATAGGAAAGATTAAGAGAAGAAGCAAACCGATTTCAGACGGAAGGTCGTCGGCGGCGAGATTTGAGAAAATAATTTATCTATAGTTATTACATAAAGCTAAGAACATCCTGCGGAACATATACAAACATTTTGTAGCTATCATCGCAATGCTGTCAGAGTCAATTAAATATTTTAAAAGTTGTTCTTATTAGATAGAATATTATATTCCTTTTGCCTTATTTCTCCTATTATTTATATGGGATACTCTCAAAAATCCTAAAAAGTATAATAGAAGGAATATTCGATGGAATACTCCCTTTGAAAGTTCCGAAGCTATACTAGCTGTTATTTCTGTCCCTGCTACTCGGCCTTAGCCAAGCTGCATGACGAGTGACAATTTTCACGCTTGATCACCTTTTCGTGCCGAATTTCCTCGGTCGGATTTTGACCTATACAAAGTTAACCTTAGCATTAAGTAAAATTAAAAGGAAAAAGATAGAAATTTTCTTGCCTAAGCGATTTTTGTTTCAATTATTTTTGTGAGAAATGTAATATTTTGAATTAAGCTTCACTTTATGCTTAACAGTGCTATTCTTGATTCTAAAACAATTAATGTTTTCAAATGCAGAGAATTGTTAGAAGTACTGTTTTTCTAAAGCTACAAACATTCTCTAACACATAGGAAATATAATTTGGAGAAAAAAAGTTCGATTAGAGACACGATCGGCTAGTTGACCAAGCAAATGAAATAGAATACAAAAGAAGTCAAAATGAAGAAGTGTCAAAAGGAATTTATCTTCGTTTATAAAAATATAATTAAGGAAAAGACAAATAAATATATTACGTAAATGTTGTCTATGGTATTTGATTTTACAAAAGTTGAAAGTTCAACTAAAACTGGTGCTCGGAGGACGTGAGAGCCAATATAGTCCTTTATTCTTCTTTATTATTTATTTTTTCCTAATGTATTTTAATTTGTTATTTAAGTTTTAAGTTTCTTTTTTTATGATGAGGTATTAGACGTCGAGAAAAAAAAAAAGAAATATTCAAAACCTTGTGATAAAAAATGCACCTATGAAACATAAGGTAATAGAGAAAATAATTATCTACTCTAGGTATTTACATAAAATTATCAAAACTAGCTATTTAATTAAGGTCATATATAATTAATTATGGCTAAATGAGAAATGCGTATATACAAACTGGAGCCGTCAATATGCACATGGCCCATTAGGCCAGCCCAGCCCAGTCCGTAATTTAACAGGGTTGAGCTAGAATTATTGGAGTCCATTTATAAACAAGGCTTTTAAGCTCGGTCCGAAAAAGTTCATGGCCCGTAAAGTTTGGCCGAGACTGGGTTTGACCGGCCCATGGGCCTAATAAAATATGTATTTAAAATACATAAAATATAAAATTGAATTTATATTTCATTAAAAGTATCAAGAAGAGTTTTCAAAGCTAAAAGTTTATTAAGCCCATCATATTAAAAGATCAAAGTCTTAAAATGTTAATTAGTTTTAAAAATTTAATTATTTTTAATATTAACTAACTAATACATTATACAAATTGTAGATGTAAGTGAAAGTGAAGATGTTAAGACAACATTCTCATAAACGGATTAAAATGGGATTAATAAAGATGATATGTTAGATATCTCATAAGCATTATGGACGTTCTCTTGAATAGTTTGTTTTGAGTTTTGACTTTTAGTAAATGAAATATAGTTTTGTCTTTCACTATTTTAGTGTTTATTGTGATATATTGAAACAATATAAGTATTGAGTTTCTGAAATTTTTCCAATAAAATTTTTTAGCTTTTAAATATTTATCTTTTTTACGTTAGAACTTAAAAAATATATAAAATTATATTTTAAAAATAGCTGGCCGACCCGTGAGAACCCGCAACCCACATAGAGCTGAGGTGAACTGATTATTATAAGGTCCATTAAAAAAGTGGGCTAGCTCATCTCAACTTATCAAGTACTAAAGTCCACGTGGATTAGGCTGGGCTAGCCAGTCCTTGCCCATATTGATAGCTCTAATACAAACAGCTATCTTACTTCAATTGATGTGATAAATTCGTTATATATTAATAAGTTTTTACCAAGTAACAGTTCTACTAGAAAGATGAGTCCGAAATTTAATTAATAATTAATTAAATAAAGATACATTTTTAATGTTAAAAAAATTACAAAAATAGATAATTCACAGTATAATACTGCGAATTACGTTAACGAAAATTTTACCGTTAATGTAATTCACAGTATAATGCGAACAAATTTTAAAAAAGTTTTAATGGTTGTTCGCAGTATAATAATGTGATTTCATAATTCGCAGTATTATACTGCGAACAACCATTAAAAAAATAAAAACCCTTCTTCTTCTTCGATTGACAGAGGTGCTTCACTCTTTAAAATACAATTATGGTCCCCCCCACCCCCGTGCTATATAAAAAAAAATTCGGCCCCACCCGTCATCTAAAAGCAATGTGTGAAGGTCTCACACACAAAAGAAGGTTTGGATTCCGTCTTTCGGGTGAAAAAGTTTAATTTCAATAATATTCAAAAAATCCTAAATAGAGGTATTTCGATTTAGATTATGGAAAAACTCGTATAACAAATGCATATTTATATTGTTTAGTGTGTTTCCATGTGAATTTATGTTATTTTGTGTTTAATTTTGTATCTTTTATATATTCGGATTGGTTTATTAATTTGTTTATTTATTTGTTTTATTTGTAATTTTAATGTTATGTTTATATTATTGTTGATAAATTTGTATGTAGAGCCTTTTAGCGTAGTAAAATATTGTGTCTTTTAGTGTAGTAAAATATAGAGCTTTTTAACGTAGTGAAATATAGAGCCATTTAGCGTAGTAAAATGTAGAGCCTTTTAGCGTAGAGTTTTAGTACCTAACACAATTCTAAAAATGTTGAAATTGAGACGCATAATAATTAAGGATAACTCGGTGCTACCGGGCCTCAAAAATTTGCAGCAATTCAAAAAATTAATAATTTAATTCTTGAAGGTTACGAAATTATAAAAATTGTTGAAATTGGCACGCATAATAATTAAGATTACTCGGTGCTACCAGGTCCCAAAAACCAAACCTGGAACTCATACATAAAAATTTGCAGTAATTCAAAAAACTTATAATTTAATTCTTTAAGGTTACAAAATTATAAAAATTGTTGAAATTGACACGCATAATAATTAAGGATAACTCGGTACTACCGGGCCCCAAAATTAAAAAGTGACACGCATAAAATTATAAAAAATATTGTTACATGCATAATACGGTGCCAACAAGATCAAGCATTATTAAAATACCAAAAATCATTATATTTTCAATTTAATAATTTTCTTCAAAATATTTAATTCAGGGACCTCGGGAAAATTCAATTTCAATAATATTCAAAAATCTTAAATCGGGGTATTTCGATTTAGATTATGGCAAAACTCGTATAATACATGCATATTTGTATTGTTTAGTGTGTTTCCATGTGAGTTTATGTTATTTTGTATTTAATTTTGTATCTTTTATATATGCCGATTGGTATATTAATTTTGTGAATTTGTAATTTTTATTTGTTTTATTTGTATTGTTAATGTTATGTTCATATTATTGTTGATAAATTTGTATGTAGAGCCTTTTAGCGTAGTAAAATATAATGTCTTTTAGCATAGTAAAATATAGAGCCTTTTAGCGTAGTAAAATATAGAGTCTTTTAGCGTAGTAAAATGTAGAGCCTTTTAGCGTAGAGTTTTAGTAGCTAACAAAATTCTAAAAATGTTGAAATTGAGACGCATAATAATAATTAAGGATAACTCTGTGCTACCGGGCCTCAAAAATCAAGCCAGGAACCCATACGTAAAAATTTGCAGTAATTCAAAAAATTTATAATTTAATTCTTTAAGGTTATAAAATTATAAAAATTATTGAAATTGACACGCATAATAATGAAGGATAACTCGGTGTTACCAGGCCCCAAAAATCAAGTATGGAACCCATACATAAGTATTCACATTAATTCAAAAAATTTATAATTTAATTTTTTAAGGTTACAAAATTATAAAAACTATTGAAATTGACATGCATAATAATTAAGGATAAATCGGTGCTACTGGGCCTAAAAATCAAACATGGAACCCGTACATAATTATTCGCAGTAATTCAAAAAATTTATAATTTAATTCTTTAACGTTACAAAATTATAAAAATTGTTGAAATTGACACGCATAATAATTAATGATAACTCAGAGCTACCGGGCCCCAAAAATCAAGCATAGAATAATTAATTAAACATAGTTAATTATTTAATTTATTAAACTAATACAAAAAATTAATTTTGTTTAAATTATAGTAGACGACATGGCCTTTCCTCCGCCTGCGCATCCTGGACCTGTCGATGATCAGCTATTAGTCCTGCAGGGTGACCATAGGTCCTCCTTTGTATGGGAGGGACAATTGTCGATGCAGGCTCTCCGCCCCAAGAGAGACTTGACGATTTGTGGGAATTTATCGCGGCGCATCCTTTCCATGATCGCATAATACCGCGCCTCCAGGCTACGAGGTTATATACGATTTTTGAGCTTGGACAGATGCAGCTTGATTGGTCTCTCATCACGGTCTTGATAAAGCGGTGGCGACCGGCGACGCATACTTTTCACTTGTCCACTGGAGAGGCCACCATCACACTTGAGGATGTTCAGGTATTATACGGGCTGCGCGTAGATGGACGCACCGTGGCACTGCCCCACTACATTAGAGGCATGACGCATGCCCAGATTGTGGATATGATAGGGGAGTTTACTTGTTTTAGGCTAGAGGGTGGCGCTGGGGGCAGTCGCGTTGCATTGTCAACCATTAGAGATCATATGGTGGTTTTGCACCCTGACATTACTGGCGAGATAGACGACTTTTGGATTGATAGGTACACGAGGCTGGCATTGCTCCTTCTTTTTGGGTGTGTCTTGTTCCCAGACACATCGGGGAGTAGAATGAGTATGCGCTTCCGTTATCTTTAGCAGCTGGATGAGTTACCCTAGTACAGCTGGGGTGCTGCTGTTCTGGCATACCTGTATAGGAGCATGTGCCAGGCGAGCATAGGTCCAGTGGTGGCTATATGTGGTGTTTTGCCCCTCCTACAGGTGACAAAATTTCCGAATACTTTCTTCTTTACTCTGAATTCTATACCGTGAAATGACTAATAAAATGTACATCAACCTTTTATCTTAGGTTTTGGCCTGGCAGCGGATCATGCCGTTGCAACCACCTCTACCACAACTTCTGCCCGGTGAGGATTATCCATTTCTCCCTAAAGCTGTCAGGTGGATTCTCCAGCGTGGGAACAACTGAGGGACTGATGCGCATCATAATCTCCCCCTTCTCAGGGTTGTTTTAGATATGTTGGTGAACGGACAGGTAAATATCCACCTACACTTGCTTATATTAAATTGAGTTATGTTGGGCGTATTCACTTTTATGTTATTATTTAATAGTTCATCTGGACGCCGTACATCGACGAGTTGCTGGCTCAGCTGCCTACTTGTTGCTCAGTCAGCCACCTGCTTTGGAGCACCTCCGTCCCGATGATCTTCTTCAATCACATCGAGTATCATTCTACAGAGCGTGTGCTTCGACAATTTCACCGTCCCCAGCCTTTACCGAGGGAGCCTGGATGAGATGCTATACACTATCAGCGGACGACCGTGCCAGCATGGACCAGCAATATATCGGATGGCTACATGAGCAGATAGTTTATTGGGAGGAGCGACTTGAGCGTATCCAGCCACCTCCTACATTTACGCAAGAGGCCAGGATTTATCTGTAAGGTGAGTGGTACCGTCGTCATACCCGCCTGATGGTCGGGATCCCCGTTCATGTACTTGGCGACCGTTATAGACCGTACACCGGGAGGCATGAGGCACTGGTATGTTCTTATGGCTTATTAGTATGTTATAATTGTGATATAGCGTTAGTTAATTAATATTTTAAATGTTTCATAGGCTATTGGGCATCATCGGCTCTACCACTTGGGACAGGAGATGCAGCAGCGTGCCGACATCCCTGAAGTGGTTGACTATGGCCGGCAGGTGGCACAGATGACTTGTCTGACGCTGTTGCAGGCGAGAGATGTCGAGAGACTGGACCACGAGGCTTAGTATGCGGCGCCAGAGGCCTACTATTGGGGTGGGGCAGTCCCACAAGGCAGGGGTATGGCACGAGGGAGGGGTGCCCCACGAGGCAGAGGTGGCGCACGGGGTCGCGGGGGACGACTAGGAAGTGGTGCCCAGCAAGGGGGCGTTGAGGTACCTGTAGACCTACCTGCTGAGGGACATGACGAGGACTTTGGATTTCAGGCACTTGGAGATGGTCAGCAGGGTGAGCCTTCCAGCAGCATGCCGTCGTATACCCTTAAGCTTTCTTTGCCATCATCGCAGGTCACCCCGTCAGGAGCATTGTCTATCTTGGGTACATTCGACGGGGATGTAGATCAGTACTTCGCATGCCCATCTACTGTAGATGAGGATCGGTCGACCCGGGATGTGGATGGTAGGCGCAGGTTGAGTTATACTTCATCCCCCGCGGTTTATGCGGATCTACCACATGAGGCGGTATGTTTGTATTACTTTAATATTTCAATTTAAATTTTTTTCATTAATGAACTATAATTAATTAATTTTAATGGTGTTATGCAGTCTTCGTCTCAGCCAGTGTTTGAGGACACTACATGTGGTGTTGCATATGACGAGACCACGGTGAGAAAATATTTTTTTTGCTTAAACACAAAAATCAAAATAATACATTTTCACGTACTAAGATTACTTTTTGTTTTGTAGGTTGCTAACGGGACGACGCCCTATTCTTTCGATCCTGCCATATGTAGTGTCGATGCTGCTGCACATCCTCACATAAAGAGGCGGCTTGATGATGATGATCCAGATAGTGTTCCTGGACGACAGGGGATGCGATTTAGGCTAGCAGCAACACTGAAGCACGCAGGCTGCGGCACTCACTGGTTTGTGTATTGACTTTGTGTAAATAGTGGTTTATGTATAATGGTAACAATTAGAATTTAATAACAATTATATTTTAATTGCAATTGAACATCAATTTTACTTGAACAGTACAACTCAAACACAAGCCTTATATCCCTAACAAAAAAACAAACAGTAGAATTAACGAAATCACTTCACAAAAGAAAACGAGAAGATATCATAAACACTCAACACGTAAATGCCAATGGTTAGTTACTACCTTCTAGTATTCTCTGCTTCATCCTCTCGAGCTTTTTTACCAATTTTTTTTCTCTTCTTCCACCTCCTTGATCTTTGCCTTCAAATCTTCAATTTGTTGCTTCGATTGGTGCTCTATGTCCCACTGCCTCGTACACACATCATGAAGATAATACAACTTGTCTTTATAGTATTCTTGTTCACAGGGTTTGTCAACCCATACCTTAAAATTGCATATAGGTACGTCGGGTTGCCTATAAAACTTGTTCATACAATCCTAATAGCGGCGTCCAGCTTCTTCCCAATCATCGTACATCATACTTTTGATTCCAAAATCGCACTTTTGGGAACGAAAGGGTCGTTGAGACATTTTTTAAGGAGTAGTTTGAGTTTATGGAAAAGCTCGATTATAGGTTGTTGTTAAGTGAAGAGAATAACTAGAACACGCTCTTAATTTATAGGCAATAAGTTATTAAATTATTCTGAAAAACCAACTTTTATCACATGGTTTTCAGCCTTTTCAGAACGACACGACAACTCAATCATATGTAGTATTACACCGCGATTTACATATTAAATTATTCTGAAAAAATAAGCTTTATCACATGGTTTTCAGCCTTTCCAGACCGACATGACAACTCAACGATACGCAGTATTATACCGCGATTTACATATTAAATTATTCTGAAAAGACCATCCTTTATCACATGGTTTTCAGCCTTTTCAGAATGACATGACAACTCAATTATACGTAGTATTATACCGCGATTTACATATTAAATTATTCTAAAAAAGCCAGCTTTTATCACATGGTTTTCAGCCTTTCCAGACCGACATGACAACTCAATGATACGTAGTGTTTTACCGCGATTTGCATATTAAATTATTCTGAAAAAACCAGCTTTTATCACATGATTTTCAGCCTTTTCAGAACGACATGACAACTCAACGATATATTTGAACAATTCTATTAAGAAAATAATACATTATGTAAAAAAACAACAATTGTATTTTAACAACATATTTTTTTGTAACAGAATTTGAACAACAATTTTATTTAAACGGGTTAACACAAATTCAAATACAACAAATCTAAAAATACAAACAGTAAAACTAATAAAAACACGACACAAGGGAAACATAAAGATAAACTGCTACGTTTATGGCGTACAAGCCACTGCTTAATCATGATCCGCTTCCTACAATTCGCTCCAACCACTCGAGGTTGTTTTCCAGCATTTTTTTCTCTTCTTTTACCTCATTGAGTTTTGCCTTCAATTCCTCAATTTGTTTGTTGGTTTGATGCTCCTACTCATGTTGCCTCGAACACATAACATGCAGATAATAAATTTTGTCTTTGTAGTACTTTTGTGTACACTCTTCCTCCATCCATATCTCAAATTTACATGTAGGCTTGTCGGGTTGCTAGTCAAGATTGTTCTTACATTCCCAGTAGCGGCGTCCACCATCTGGCCACCATTTGAACAAACTACATTTTTCTCCGCAATTGCACCTTGGGACGTAAACGTTTTGTTCAGTCATTTCTTATAGAGAAACTTTGGTTATTGTTAAGCGAAGAATATAAGTAGCATGCGGCCGTTATTTATAATCAAAACTTCACACAAAAAATAAGAGTTTTCACATGGTTTTCAACTTTTTCAGAACGACATGACAACTCAACAAAGCGTAGTATTATAGTGCGATTTACATATTTACTTTTCCTGCATAAAAAGAGCTTTTTCTTCAATCATTCAACCTTATTAACCACGCTTTACAACTTTTTTGAGAACGACGACACAATTGATAAAATACATTATTGTACCATGATTTACATATTTAGTTTATTTTTTAATACGAAATTTTTTATACCACATTTTTGGTCATGTTTACTAACAATCATATCAAAAGCCAACATTAAAAAATAAGATGTAAAAACATTGTGGAAATTTATCTTATTCCATATATATTGAAACAAACACAAGTACAAACATGTATTAAGAAAAATAGTACCAAAATAATTTACTAGGGGTATCCTTGATAGTTGGGTACATTGGACGAACTTGCACCAGGATTACCACCGCCATGCACACTACCTGAAGGACATTTACGACGGCCGTGTCCTGTTTGCGAGCATATGCAACATTTACGCGCATAAACTGTTTCACCAACATCCATTTGGTTCCGTATGCGCGTTCTCTTTTTCACTTGCAGCTTTCGCAAATAGTCCTTGTAACAAACCATCTTAAATATTTCCGGCGGCCAATAATGCTCAGCACCTAATGGCTGCAACTTTCCGCTATACGTGTCTATGTATGCAGCAATGTTGTATTGCTTATCAATATAGTTTGTTGCCCATATCCAACTTGTTGAAAGCACTTCAACACATGTGCGCATGGCATGTGGTAGATGGTCCATTTTCCACATGAACACAACTTTCTATTTTCATTCACTGTATGTAGATTATTCCCACGGTGTCCATTGATAGCTGTCTTAACTTTAAAAACACCCCGTTCATGATCGTACTACAGAAAAGAATGCCATTGTGCTCGCCTCCTGGACCTTTCAAATCTTCTCATGGGTATTGGCATAAATTCAACACCCCGGTCCATCAATACTGAGGCAGCCACATGCCTTTCAATAAACCTATATGCACTTTGTTTGAATGTCATGCGGACTATGGCAGTGACAGGCAGTCCATGGGCAGACTTCAACAAGTTGTTAAACAACTCTGACACGTTGGTTGTGAGGGCTCCCCATCGTCTTCCGCCATCATTATGCAATGTCCACATGTGAAGCTCATGCTCCATCAACCAAGTATTGGCTCTTGGTTCTAACTGCCTGATCGCTTGCATTCGCCTCGTAAATTTGCACTGCTGGTGCTCAGTTGCAGCCATCCACATTAGGTCATGCAAGGTCTTGTCAGGAAATTTCTTCTGAAAATTGGCCTTCAGGTGCCGCACACAGTAACGGTGGTATGCATATGGTTCCTGCCATTCAGGCAAGTGATGCGCAGAGCTTAAAATACCACCATGCCGATCAGATATTAGACAAATACCTGAACGCTGTTTGACGACGTGCTGCTTTAAGTGGTTCAAAAAAAGAGTCCACGTCTATTCGCTTTCGTTGGCACATATGGAAAAATCTAATGGAAATAATTGCCCGTTGGCATCTATTGCAACTGCAATCAAAAGCTTAATATCATACTTTCCATAGGCATGAGTACCTCCTATGGAAATAACAGGACGACAATGCACAAAACCATTAGTTTCCGGTTGATGACCAGAATACATAGCTAAAAATATATTTGGGTCTGTCCGGACTCCACTCACGCCTCCATTCAACAACAGTCCCGGGGTTAAAGTGTTGCGGTGCGGCTATGTACCTGGGAAGATTTTAAAAAGACTTATCCCAGTCGCCATAAATAAGTTCAAATGCACGTTTGCGACCGAGATATGCCTTTCTTTTGGTTATAGTACAACCATACTCCTGGTGGACGGCTATAATACACTCTTTATTCTTGAACCTAATGGACACTTCCAGATATGGAATCAAGACAAGAGAAATCAAGTCCACATCCAAGTTGAAGTGATTCTCATTGTATGTGTCCATTTCACATCTGTGCTTACTAATAAATTTATCAACTTTCCACAAACCGGATTTCTTCTTGGTGTCACGCAACATCCAGTGACAACCCAAAAACCACCTACAACATACAACCTTGTATTTATCTGTAGTTGACTCGCTTACTGTCATCTCACGACACTCTTTTATACTGTAGATTTTTACAGCCCTAATTAAGCGAGCTTTATCAGGAAAATACATACCCTTTGTCAGAACAGCTGATCTAGACTTATCCTACATCTGTGACCGAAATTCATCATCATCCCTTGTGAGGGCATCCACTTTCGGCATGCTTGGCAAATTATCAAGGTATGGAATATTCCGCTCATGAAATGGCACGTGAGACTCGTATACTCTTGGTCTAGCGGGAGGTGGACGAACTTGCTCCCTCGTCAGCTCAGGTTCAACATTCACTTGCTCCTCCTCCTCATCAACCTCATCATGGAAGGGTGTGTCATCCCCAGACTCATCCGCGTTGTTGTCATAATTACTATCATCTTCCTGACTCTGCGCATCTGCCAAATCACGAGTTAATACGTCGTCTATGGGCAACTGTCTGAGGTCAGGAGGTTCAAGAAGCTCGTTTTCACTGCACAAAAAGAACAAAAACATAAGTTACCCAAACCTCCAGAAAAATACTTTAGATAACGCTATATCACTTTACTTACAAGTGGTCATGACTCTCGGATGGACCACCGTGGTCCAAAACTCAAGAACTACGCATATTACAACTAGGGGCGGGGTCATAACTTGTAAAATTCATATCCGGGTGGTACCCCCTATGAAAAATATGAGTGCTAATACAAATCCAATTAAAACATAAAATAAACATCGCTAAAGCGAAGTAAATGTTAAGATCACCAGTCCTCTTGTTGATTATACAATGTCGAAAAATTATTTTGTGGCTGCTCATTTGCCGGTGATGACATGTTCAAATCAAGGCAAGCTCTTTCATCAGCAATCTGTCCGGCAAAAACTGCTCCAGAATAACCACCCGATGATGCACGCCCTCATTACTGGGAACATCGTCCACCTTGACGTACATTTCCAATAATTTTATTACAATATATTCCCTGAATTCATCAGGAATCTGCAAAAAAATCTCTAAGAGTTTCATCATCCTCGATGTTAAACTCAGAATAATAAGCAAACCCCTGCGGAGTCACTAAATACGGAAATCTACCGGTTACTTTAAGGTTAACCGAACGCCTCCTCTCACTCATTTTTTTACGTAACAACGATATCAATGTATCGTACTCCATAGTAAGAGGCAATTTAACATGACACTGTGGAGGTGAGCTATACCTCACCGAGTTATTCTCCACCACAACCTCATCCCCAACCCCCCCTCCCAAATTAGTGAAACTCTTATTTTTGGCACTTCAGACATTGTAAAAAAATGATTGATAAGAAGAAGTGAGAAGTATGAACGTATGTTTAAGTTAAGTATTGAATGAATTTTCATAAAATTGAAACGCCTATAAATAAGCAATTTTTGAAGGAATTCGTAGTATAATACTGCGTTTTATGTATATGAATTATTGCTATGTCAGTTAAATTATTCGTGGGCCCAAATATATAATTCGCAGTACCATAATGCGAATTATATTTTTTTATAAAAATATTAACCAAATTTACACAATAGAACCGCGAATTACATAATTTTTTTATTCTAATTCGCAGTATTATACTGCGAATTACATTAACGCTAAACTTTTTATTAACGTAACTCGCAATATAATACTTCGAATTAGCTAATTTTGTAACTTTTTTTTAACATTAAAAATATTTTGTTTAATTACTTATTATTTAAGTTTGGGACTCCTAGAAAGACACTAGTCGAAATGATAAAATGATGTTCTTTTTTTAAATAATGAATCTGAAAAAGAATATTCAGCTTTCTTAAGTTGAGTCTGTTAATAATCAGATCCACGGTATGAAAAATCAATTAATCTTTAAAGACAAAAGAAAAAGAAAAAGAAAAAGTTACATTGTGTCTGGAAATGGATCAATTTCCTAAGAAATGATTGCGCGGCGACCTTTTAGAGTTCCAAAGCTGATAATTTATTTCCCGAGTAATATTTGTTGCGGCACCTACCTGGCGTTCAACTTTTCACTCTAGTATTTATTTGTATCATTATTAAAAAGAAAAGAATACTATATATTGGAATTCTGAAAAAAAAGTCTAATCATATCTCATGATTTTTCTGATGATATCCAACTATATCTTATAAAAAAGATATGCGGACGTTATAATTATAATTTGAGCATTTAATCTAGAGTCGAACCCACAAAGAAATTATCTAAATTTTACGGAATCAATTTCTCAAACGTTATCAATAACACTTGATGGTATTTCTATTAACTACGAATGAAAGTAAATAAATAATTGAAAATTAACTAAGATTAAGTTGTAAACAATTAAGAGAAGGTTCTAAGGTTATAATTTCCTCTATTGATGGAATTCCTTCCGGTTATGTTTCATATAAATTCACCGAATCATCTCTATCAATCATGAGCACTCTTATTACCGTAAATCTCTCCCAAGTAATCATGATAATTTACTAGACGCACTCTCCCGTGATACGCTAGCTGGCTTTGTTTATTACAGCTCACTTTAGATTGCACCCAAAGCTTCGTTATCTCTAATCCCGCCTTTAAACCCGCAATTATTGATCCCTCATATATTTTGGGAGTGGTGTTATTTAATAATTACCTAAATATGCACTCGCTCCCGAGTTATGCACACAAAATAGGCACAACTAATTGAGGATCCTGGCAATTAACTATAACAAACACGTAGTTGAACAAATAGAGATTGAACTAGTAAACTATATTAACATCACAAGAATTTCATCCTTCAATAGGTTCCATCAAAACTCTAGACAAAGGAATCAGCTACTCATGACAAAACTAGATGGAAATACTAAATTATTCATAATGGATAATTGCAAGAAAATAAAAGAGATATAAAAACTTTAATATTTGGTTGATCTTCTCACACTTGTTCTTGCCTCCAAAGTAGTCTAAAAACAAGCTTGAAATAATCTTGGGCGAACTTCTAAAGCTTATAAGGGTTTGGAACAAGTTTTTTTGAATTTACACTTTGGTCCCCAAATTTTCTGATGCATGAACAGTGCATCACGATCGCGGCAAGACCGCGGTGGGACAGACCATTCTTCCTCGAGCTTTAATCTACCGCGGTCGCGGTGGAATTTGCTCAGGCTATTTTGTCGCGTCTTTGTGCTCGGGTACTTCTTGAGTAGCCGTTTTCTTCACATTATTACCTCCAAATCACTCTGTGGTACTTCCTCACTTAGAATATTCCTTATGAAATAAAAGAATACTATTTAGAGTATTTATTGGCAATTTGCCTATAAAGCACAATAAAGCATGATCATATTAAGATATAAACGTCATCTATATAGCCTAATATCAACATCCCACACTTAAATTATTGCTCGTCCTCGAGCAATCCACCATACTCCATAAAAGTTCTTTCCCTAAGCTTTTCCTTTAACGACTCACACCTTGAACATTTTACCAAAGTTGCACCTAGTAGAAAACAACCTTTACCTAAAAAGTCAAATTTTGTCGTACCATGCAACATTCGCACTTACTCAAACCACTCTATACAAGAGTCAAGACTTACCTTTCCTTCGTGAATCACATGCCCTCACGTCACACAAGAGAGTAATTCCACATATCATGATATTTAGAACAATTTGAAACTTAGATAGAAAAAATTCGCTCACTCTCAAAAAGAACATTCACATGCCACAAAGATGCACCATAAATGTACTCGTAGTGTAATACTCTACTAATCGGGCCCACTCAGTCTAACATCAATAGGACTTCACTCGGTTGTAATATAGGCTAAAGAATAGGTAGGATATATTTAGATATAGTGACTAACCTCCTTAAACACTTTTAATACAATTACATTAACCTTCAAACCATACTTATGTCAACCAAATACTCCATAACTTTTATTTTAAAATATCCCCATCCTATTGTTGGTCTCTGCTGTGCTGCAAGACAAAGAGTGAATCTATATCTCGGATGTACATTTGTATGCAACTTTAAACTCTTCCATTCAACACTGCAATACTCCAGTATCAGCTTCAAATATATCTGATGTTTTATACGTCAATACCACACAAGAGGGGAGGTGATTTGTGTGGTACCCAAATTTTCGCTTAAATTACTTATGAATGACCTGGTTCTTCTATGTGTTCCAACTACTGTTATTGCGGAATAATAAATATAGAAAATAAAGAACAAAGAGATTACGTGGAAAACACCTGGCTCAAAAGGTGAAAAACCACGACCTACTAAAATCACTGAGCCAAAACAACATTTACAAAACCTCTTTGTAAACCTAAGGATTTACTCTAATCCCGTTGTAGAAACTAGGCTCTAACTGTTGCGATAACTTCAAGTTAACTCTAACTTGAATACTCAAAGTACCTATTACAATTGCTTCTAGGAAAGCTGAAAGGTACAAATAAAAACACCTACTACAATTGAACTAGAAAGAAAGAAAGACACATAAACTCTTTTTGGAGCATGTTCTTCAATCTGGTTCATGTAGCTTCAGGTTTACGCACTGAATCACACACGAACTGGTTGCAACAAGCCTTGCTATTTTGCTCTCAATTCACGTTTAACTTCTGCATTTTTGTGCAACACTTTTAATATGAGAACATCCTGTAATTTATAGAGTTAGTAGATGAAGAAACTAGAGTTCTGATGCAACTCTTCCTTGGTAGAAGAGTTCTAGTTGATTTCAACTTCTAACTCCTTCCCTATCTTGGATAGTATTCTCTTTGATTAAGGACTCCTTCTCCTTATCAATTATGCAACCTTTTCGATCAGGATATATTAAATACACTAAGTTAAGCTTATCTCCTTCACATGCAACCCAAATGCTCGAATCTGCTTCTTTTTGTGCACCTGAGTGATGGACCTGGTTCATCTTGAGTTCCTTTTACAGGAAATGTGCATACTTGTATAATAGAACAAACTTAGCTATTTATTAAGTTAGTAACCAGAGTTTGATTGAGATTCAATTTCTGATCCTCCATCGAATTTGAGTCCTAGACCAATACAAACTCTAACCCTTATCCTTGATCCGGATTGTGTTCTCTTCTCATAAGGAGACTTAAACTTCTTATCCCATATTCAATCTTTTCTATCAGTTCAGAAGATATTAAGAAGATATTGCTGCTCGATACTAAAGTCTTATCTTCTTCACGTGCATCTCATGTGCATATGCCATAACAACTGCGTCTCCTAAGACATTGAGTTCATTTGTCATTCTTCAAAACTTCAACTGAACTTGGGCCAACAAATTCCCCCTTATTGATGATGACAAACTCTGTGCTTTTACTGATCAGATAACCTTTTTCAACTCATCTCAACATCAACACAATGTTAGAAACATTTTTCCTTTTTATCACTTATCATCAAGGACCAGATACATTAGGTTATAAACATCACTATTCAAAGTGTAAACATCACTTGTTTAAAGCACAACCTTTTTTCCCCTTTTGGCATCATCAAAAAGTTGCATAAAAAATTGTGAGATAACCATATTTTTAAACTTACTCATGGCCACTAGGGCTAATTCAAATGCAATCATGGATTAATCATCATAAATCAAGCTAAGAATTTTAATCATCAAGAAATATAGACAAACAGTTAGAGAAAAAACTGTGAATTTCATTGATGATTGATAAGATTCTACCACAAAGCATAAGAAAAAATAAAAATACTGAAAACACGAGCAAAAGAAACAAAACGTCCTGAATTGGATCACTGGTTGATCTACACCTGGTTAGGAGTCTTAAGTCTTGGAAGAGGTAGGGTTAAGTTATTTGCTTGGAGAAGTTTCAGCTTGTCTTGAAAAATTCCATCATTCTTCTCCTTTTCCCTTGTAAGTTCAATTCTGAGAACATCTCTCTCTTAGATTCTACCCTAACAAATCGTGTTTTTAGCCTTGGCATCTCAATATCTTTTGCCTTACTCTCTTGTACCAAGACTCTGACTTTGCTATTGATAGGTGTCTACTTAGATAAACCCATTTCATTAAGCATGACATTGACTTTATAATCACAAGCAAGTAGAGTATTAACCCCAAAATGATCCTTTCTTGTACTAACCTCCCACTTCTTCATAGGTACCTTGAAATGTACAAGCACAGTTATGAGAATGAAACCATAGGGCATGGCATGAGTTTTGGTGCTATTGATAACCTATCATTAGGTCCGCGAGGGTTTCCTGTTGAGATGGAACGGTTTCATCTATATTTTTTCAAGTTGAACCACACCCACTTCCCACTATTTTACTCACACTCTATTTTTCTTATAGATTGGTGTTGTATAAGGTGTGGAAGTGGTTTCCTGTGGTGGTGATGAAGGATTTCCAAAAGTGTTTGACATATCTGAGATAGGGTATGGAAGAGAAAAATTAGATTGTGTTTGAAAAATGAAAGAAGAATGAGAGTTTTTGACGGCGAGAGATAAGGTAAGGAATACACTAAAAGCTGACCAATATACAAGGGAATACCTGATGGGATAACTACAACTTTTCAAACACTTAGAAGTTTAATCAAACTAAAATTCAGCATTAGAGTGTATCCCTAGAATCTAAGTACTTCCATTTGATTGGGACTATTTTGAATGGGACTGGTTCACTAGTAACGGATAAGTCCAAAAAGATTTTGGTATTTGGTAGGACTCTGCTCATGGTCCAAATACAATTATTTCAAATTATGCAGAATGTAGAATACATACTGTGTTATCTAGATGAACCAGGTTCTTCACTGATAATTCTCTTGTGTAAGTCTAAATTTTCCAAAATAGATAAAATATCATCAGATATTAATGAGTCATTTTAACACATGGCACAAGAGTATACTATGGAAAGTATGAGACTGAGGAAGATTTAATCTAACTATACACAATTTATAGACTTTCTAACCAAATATTTTCTTTCATTTTTTTCCGTTTAACCTTGAACTTGTCCATTTAGGTAATCTTAATCATCCCTAATTCCAACCTGTTCCTCTCAAAGTGATATCTACTTAAGCCTTTTGTGAAGATGTCAGGAATTTGCTTGTCATTAGTAGAAAACTCCACAGTGGTCAAGCCTTTCTCATAGTTGTCCCTAAAAAAGGTGTCTAAATATGTGCTTAGTTCTCTTATGATGAACTGGATTCTTAGTCATACTAATAGCGATGTTAGGGATGCAACTGACTTCAATACCAAAATCTGTCAATTATTACTTGATCCATAACAATTGAGCACAATCATGAAGCAACAACAACATACTTAGCTTCAGCAGTAGATAAGGCCACTGAATTTTGCCTTTTAATGTCCCATGACACAAGACATGAACCAAAGAAGTATTCCATACCTGAGGTGCTCTTCCTATCCACTAGGAAACCTGCATAATTAGCTTCAGCATATCCCATTAGGTTAGAGTTACTAACTTTTGGATACCAAGGGTGAAGGCCAGTGGTGCTTTCCAAGTATCTCAATATTATCTCTACATTAGTCAAGTGGGACTCTTTTGGATTTGCCTGAATTCGAGCACAAAGACCTACACTACAGACAATGTCAGGTCTGCTAGTAGTGAGATATAAAAGAGAACCAATCATTCCCCTATACAACTTCTGATCAACAGATGAACCTGGTTCATCTATATCCAATTTCGTGGATTTTGCAATAGGAGTGTCAATTTCTTTGGACGTTCCTTCTTGGTTTTGTTACTGAGGAATAGGTTCATGGACAGGTTCCCTCAAGGTTTGAGGATCAGTTATTTTCTAGTCAGTTCCCCCTGTCATGTTTCCCTGGGTGGAAAAACCTATTCCATCACATGTTCCTTCTTCTGGTGCAGCTTCATCTTGGGTTGTGACTTCATTTAAACCTTTTACTAGCCCAATAGCTTCCTCTTCATGTTCCTGTGTTTCATAAAGAATGTTAGTTTCATCAAAGCTGCATTATACTTTATTCTACACACATAGTTCTTTTGTTGTACACTTCATATGCTTTTCTATGTGAAGAATATACCAAGAATACTCTCTCATCACTTCTGGAATCAAACTTTACATAGGGAGTCTTTGCTATTATTGTGCACAAAGTACTTGCATCTAAATGCCCTAAGATGGGATATATTTAGTTTATCCCATTAAGTGACTCATAGGGAGTTTTCTCAACAAGAGGTCTAGTCATGCAAATATTTATGATGTAGCATGCAATAATTCAGCAAACTTAGCATTTTCAAATTCAGTTCCATAATCAGACTTTAGACTTTTAAATTTTGCTTTTAAAATCACACATTCCCTAGATAGAACTTCCTTCTCATTATTAATTATCTCAGACTCATCAATGAAGTCCATTAATAGCTCGGCCAACTTTTCTTTAGACAAGAATTTAATCTTGTCTTTGAGATGAAGAATACTTACCTCTTGTTCATCATATGATTCTGCTATGGCCATTAGTGCTTGCTCCTCCTCAGCTTCATCTTCTGAGTCTTCATATGAAGTTTCTCCCCAAGCAGCAACCATAGCCTTGGTTGAACTTTTGTTTCTCCTGGGTTGAACCTGTTCCTTCTTCTTATTCTTTCATTCAAATCTTTCCTTCTTCCATTCAATTTCCCATTGAGGCCAGTTTCTAATGTGGTGATCAGTCTTTCCACACTTGTAACACCCCCCGTTGGTTTGTTTTTCAGGAACCATTGGTTTGCTGTAGCTTCCACTTCTTGAAGGACTATTTCCTCTCATTAAGTACTTCTTGAATTGATTTGTGATCATGGTCATTTCATCCCCCTCTAGATCAGCATCTTCAGTGATTCTTAATTCCATGCTCCTTTCCTTCTTGGGTGCATCCATCTTCATGGTTTGCCTTCTAAGTTCATAGGCTGTAAGATTTCCAATTAGCTCGTCCAACTTAAGAGTGGCAATGTTCTTTGATTTCTTTACTTGAGGAGTTCCTTCATGAACCACTTGTAAAGTATCCCATATTTCCTTGGCAGTGGTACAACTTTGAATTCTACTGTACTCGTCTGGTCCTAGACCACATACAAGCCACTTCTTGGCCTTAACATTTTTCTCCCACTTTTTCAAGTCTTCAGCAGTGCAGTCAACCCTTGTCTTTGGCACTTCAATTCCTTCAGCATTCTTCTTAGTGGTTGCTAGGGGACCATCAGTGACTACGTCCCAAAGTTTATAATCTTCCTCGATAATATGATCTCTCATTATGTTCTTCAACCAAGAATAGTACTGACCATTGAAGAGTGGAGTCCTGACTGTGGATTGACCTTCCCAGTTCCTAGATGGTGCATTCATTGTTGATCTTCTCCTAAGGTGTTAGCCTCTTCAAGGATAACTTGCTTTGATATCAATTGATGTTTTATACGTCAATACCACACAAGAGGGGGTTCATTTGTGTGGTACCCAATTTTTTGCTTAAACTACTTATGAAGGACCTAGTTCTTCTATGTGTTCCAGCTACTGTTGTTTCGGAATAATAAATACAGAAAATAAAGAACACAGAGATTTTACGTGGAAAACACCTGGCTCAAAAGGTGAAAAAACCACGACCTACTACTCAGTAGGATATTCCCAAATTTCCACTAAAATCATTGAGCCAAAACAACATTTACAAAAACCTCTTTGTAAACCTAAGGATTAACTCTAATCACGTTGTAGCAACCAACCTCTAACTGTTGCGACAACTTCAAGTTAACTCTAACTTGAATACTCAAAGTACCTATTACAATTGCTTCTATGAAAGCAGAAAGGTACAAATAAAAGCACCTACTACAATTAAACTAGAAATAAAGAAAGACACATAAAACTCTTTATGGAGCTGGTTCATCAATCTGGTTCATGTAGCTTTAGGTCTGCACACTTGAATCACACACGAACTGCTTGCAAAAAGCCTTGCTATTTTGCTCTCAATTCACATTTAACTTCTGTGTTTCTGTGCAACACTTTTATTATGAGAACATCCTACAATTTATAGAGTTAGTAGATGAAGAAATAACTAGAGTTTTGATGCAACTGTTCCTTGGTGAAAGAGTTCTAGTTGATTTCAACTTCTAACTCCTTCCCTATCTTGGATAGTGTTCTCTTTGATTAAGGACTCCTTCTCCTTATAAATTATGCAACCTTTTCGATCAGGAGATATTAAATACATCAAGTTAAGCTTATCTCTTTCACGTGCAACCCACATGCTCGAATCTGCCCATCTTTGTGCACCTGAGTGATGGACCTGGTTCATCCTGAATTCTTTTTACAAGAAATGTGCATACTTGTAAAAGAAAACAAACTTAGCTATTTATTAAGTTAGTAATCTGAGTTTGATTGAGACTCAATTCCATTGAATTTGAGTCCTAGATCAATACAAACTCCAAACCTTATCCTTGATCCGGATTGTGTTCTCTTATCATAAGGAGACTTCAACTCCTTATCCCACATGCAATCTTTTCGATCAGTACAGAAGATATTCAGAAGATATTGCTGCTCGATCCCAAAGGCTTATCTTCTTCACGTGCATCTCATGTGCATAGGCTATATCAACTGTGTATCCTAAGATGGATCTGGTCCATCATTGAGTTCATTTGTTATTCTTCAAACTTCAACTGAACTTGGGCAACAATATCTATTTGATCTGGAACTTTCCATTCTTGCACATTGCCTGCAGTCTGTTGTAAATATTCCCTTGAAGTTTCTGATGCCCCATGATCACACCTGTATTTTCCAATATCTTTCTCACTACCCAAGATGTTTTCTTAGGAGTATCCATTGTTTCCATGTCTCTACTCTTTATGTACAAGCTATGCACCCATCGTATCCATAGACAATGCTTCTTTCTTGTTAAGTCCCATAAGTGTCTGATAACTGCTGCTTTTTGTTCCACATCTTTATGTCCAGGATGTTGACACCTCCAACTGCTATTGGCCTACATACCTTCTCCCAAGCAACCGATGCCTTCTTTGAAGCATTAGCATTACCAGTCCATAAAAATGTTCTACAGATAATTTCAATAGCTTTCATCACCTTCTTTGGGATAATAAACACATGTGTCTAATAAGTCTGAATACCAAAAATAACAGCCTTGATCAATTGACATCTACCAGCATAAGGCAAGAGCTTTGCTGACCAACATGTAACTTTTCCTGCTATCTTCTCAATCAATGGCAAGTATTGATAGACATCTAACTTCTTAGAGTCTAAAGGGATTCCCATATACTTGAAAAGAAGCTTTCCTTCAGTAAACCCCAAAGTTCCAAGAATTTCTTCTCTAGTATCTTGATTTATCCCATCCATATATATTGCACTTGTGATCACATTGTCTTGCAAACCAGAAGTGGCTGAGAATATGTTAAAATCATTATTTAGGATCTTTATGGATTCAAAGTCAGCTCTACAGTACATTAGTAGGTCATCAGCAAAGCATACATGTGTGTTGTTTAGCTTCCTACACATAGGATGGAAATTGAAATTCATATTCTTATTCAACTGCTCCAGTTCTCTACCCAAATATTCCATAGTAATAACAAACATGTATGGTGACATTGGGTCTCCTTGTCTAATCCCTCTCTTGGATTTGAAAGGATTTGTTAAACCACCATTCAGAACCGAGGAATATGATATAGTGGTAACACAAGTCATTATCCTGCACAAATTTAGAAAGAAACCCAAGATCAATAAGCCTTTGCCTAAGAAAATTCCATTCCAAAGTATCATAGGCCTTCCTTAAATCCACCTTCATCACACATCTAGGGGATACTCCTTTTCTGGAATATCCTTTGAATAATTCATGGCTTAGAAGTATATTATCAACTATGCTTCTTCCTTCAATGAATGCTAAATGAGACTACCCAATCAATCCATCAATCACACTTTTCATTCTTCTTGTAATGACTTTGGAGATGATCTTATACAGAGTAGTACAACATGTAATGGGCATATAGTTTTTAACTATTTTTGGTGCTTTCACTTTAAGGACTAGAGTAATAGATATTGTATTTATCATTTGAGGCAATCTGTTAGTAGAGAAAAAAATCCCTTATAGCTGCAAAGATGTCTTCTTTCACTATCTCCCAGTTTTTGGTAAAGAATTCCACAGGGAACCCATCTACCTTTGGTGCTTTGTCTTTAGGAATCTCCCTTATTGCTTCTGCGATCTCCTCCATTCTAGCATCTTGCATCAATATTCTTTATTATGTTATAGTTAGTCATGGTCCTTGCCTATTTAAATCTCTATTAGAACATGGCATCTCAGTCGTACAATCTCCCATTAATGACTGAAACACACTGATGAATTTCTTGCTCAACTAATTGGGTTCCGTTAGTTTCATACTTGTATCAGTATATATGGATGTTATGCTATTTTGGCTGGATCTAATCTTCCACAGGGCGTGGAAATACTTTGTGTTAGCATCTCAATATTCAATCCAACAATCCTTGGACTTCTGCCTCATTACTTGTTCCTCCACATTTCTCTACTTCTCAATTTCATCTAATGATGTTTTCTCTTCATTAACAGGGTATGTGCCAGAGGAGTCTGCTTAATTTGACTTTGTATTATCCAGTTTCTCTCTTGCTTTTTTAAGTCTCTGTTTTTATGTAGCCATATATGCATTTATCTCCCTCAGTTGTTCTTTCACATTCTTCGTTTTACTCTAGATCTGTTGTATAGGTGCTCTTTCATAGTTCTGGTTCCATACTTGCTGAATAATGCACTGAAATTGTTGGAGCTCCATGATTTTTGTATGCAATCTGTATGGTTTAGGGTGCAATAACTCCTGTATACCACATTTAATCAGAATAGGAGAATGATCAGACGCTGATGGATTCAAAAAATCAGCTTCTATATACCTATACTGCTGAATCCACTAGTAGTTTCCCAATGCCCAGTCTATCTTGCTATACACCCTAGAATCAGTACCTTGCTTATTTGTCCAAATGTAATGCCAACCTTTAGCTCTAAGTGGATTAAGTTGTAGATTATCAATTACATACTTAAATCCCTTTACTTTAACATCAGTTACAAGGGATCTTATTTAATCCTCAGAGCATAGACATTATTGAAATCTCCACTGAGCAACCAAGTTTCCTGATTTGGTATAGTTATCTGCCTAAGCTCTTCATAGGTTCTCTGTTCTGTGTCCATCATTTTGAGCATATATGATACTAAGATGTATTTTAAATTGGTTGTTAGTATACTCAATACAACACTAGATGAATTGATCTATCATATGGGTAATTTGAAATTGAATATGAGCTTTCCAAAGTAACCAAATTCTCCCATTCACAGCATTCAAATAGTTGCAACATACATTCCATCCCTTTGCAATCATTCCATGAATTTCTTTGCTTTATGCTCCTTAACTCTAGTTTCTATACAATCCCTTACATCTACTTTATTTGTAGCTAGAATTTCTTGACCTCTTTCTGCTTATGGGCTTGGTTTAGCCCCCTAATATTTCAAGTGGCAATATCATTGAGATTTGGATATTAGGGGTCCTAATGGCACTGGATCTATTTTTTGTCTTCTTCTTCCATTATCCTTCATCTTAGCAATTGTCTTGCCCTTGTCAATATTTCCTTCCATCATAGTACTACTGTAATTTATCTCATTTGTATTTGTCCCATTTCTTGCTTGACATTGTCAAGGAAACAAATTGATGTGTACTCTCTATGCTTTCACTATCCTTCTCCAAGAAAAAACTCTCATGATTATGCTCCTTTTATATCATTATTCCTTCCTGAGGAATTGGTTCTCTTGGGGATTCTTTACAAGCCAAGATTGCTTAACAATTTTGCCTTGTTTCTTTGCTCCTCTCATCTGTCTTCTTGGTCTTTCCCCTTCCTTAGTCTCCTGCTTTTCATCAGACTTTGTGTTATGCCAACAATCAATAGAGTCATGCCCAAATTTCAAACACTCATTACAGGATACAGGCTTCCAGTCATATTCAATCAGCTTTACCATAGGGCCATAAGGTGATTCTATCTCTATATGATATAGCAGAGAATAAGCAGCATCAGCCTCCACAAGCACTCTAGCATATGATATTTTCTCATAGTGAGTAATAAACTTGTCAGTGTATAGCGGCTTTCCCACTGCATTAGCCATTTTACTTAGGGATTCAGTCGACTAATACCCTACTGGTAGCCCAAGAAATCTCACCCAAACTGGAATTGTGCTTAAAATGTCCTTATTGAATGAGAAATCAATTTCCCATAGCCTTAGCACCACAGGTTTGTTTCTGTACGTGTATGGACCTGACTGAAGAACTTGATCCCTATCAGCTATGATGTGAAATTTAAAAATACAATTGACCTCAGAATGAATCGGAATTTGAGGCTTAGTAACAAAATTCCATATATTCATAACAAATTTTCTATTGCTTTTTCATAAGAATTTTCTCCAATTATATAGCTAATTAAAGAAGTTTTCCAGTAATCCGCCTATGATTGCAAGTCATCTTCACTTAATTTGACAATTTTCTTACCATCTCTATCAATTGGAGTAACAAATTATAATGTTTTGCCCATTTGTGAGTTGCAATTTCCTCGAACAATATTAGCTGCCATAGAAGTTGGATTCTTCGATCCGCTTGCATATGAACACTGTAATCCTCTCATTGTTGGATTCATTGTTTCCTCCACTTTAACTGGTTGAAGTTGAACATCACATTCAAAACTACTTGTTTCATGAATTTCCTTAATCGACTGGAATTTCTGTGGAAGAAAGCTTCCAAATGTGAGTGGAGTTAATTCCTTTTGAACACCATTAGCTGGAGTAATAAGCTTCTTCGTCTGCATATTAGTATCATGCATAGTTTTCCAATGATGAGCCATTGGTTCTGGTCACGATTGCAACCCTTTATCATGCGCCAAGAGAAACGATTATCGTGCACCTCCTTTATCATTCAATCTGTGATATACAAATTTAATTTTTTTCAATAGATTATTCATGCATACATGTTTTTCCATTAGGTCAAGACTAATCTACATGGACACGGTTTATTTTATCGTTTGGCCCTTTACAAAATTTACCTATTGAGACCCTATTGACACGAGGTAATTTCCTTGAAAACATTACATCCCAGGGTTATTCCCCCCAGTATTCGAGGTTAATTATAAAAAAGCCTCGGATATTGTTGAATTGCACTAAGTTAGCATGAACAATGGTTGCTTCGTCAAAAACCTTGCCGAAAAAACCCATTTGGGAAAAAATTGATCAAAGGGAAAAATAGTACAAGAGAACTTTGATGCCTTCGATGTAATACCTGCAACAAGTTAGAATAAAATATTTAAAAAAAAAAAGAGAAGGTTATACCTTACCAATAATATCAGCTGAGGAGTGATATGTTCCAATTATTTGGAAATTATTCGTCGTTCACTGTGCCAGTTTGTAAGATCCTTTTCGACGATGTTGAGGACCTAATACGGTCCCTCCGAGTTCGGATCGAGCTTTCCTTTGTTTGGGTCATGAGTGTTGATGGTGACCTTTATCAGAACTAAGTCCCTAATTTTGAAGTATCGAAGATTGGCTCTTCGATTGTAATATCTTTCGATTCGCTGTTTTTGGGAGGCCACTCGAACGAGGTAGATTTCCTATTTTTCATCTAGCAATTCAAGCCTTGTATTCATAGCCTCGTGATTTGACTCTTCCGTTGTGTGTCAAAACTTGACGTTAGGTTCCCTGACATCGACCAAGATTAGATTTTCTGTGCCACATACTAAGGAGAATGGTGTTACCCCCGTACTGGATTTTGACATTGTTCGTACGCCCAAAAGACTTGGGGCAAAATTTCTATACATTATCCGTTAGAGTCATTCAATCTCTTCTATAGATTCTGAATGATTTTCTTGTTTGTTGATTCGGCCTATACATTCCCACTAGGATGATTCATCATCGACAATATCCTTTTTATTTTGTGACCTTCGAGGAACTTTGTTATTTTATTGTTGATAAATTGTTTTCCATTATCGTATACTATCTCGGCGGGTATCGAATCGGCATGTAATGTGATCCCATATGAAGTCTATAACTTCTTTTTCTCTAACTTTCTTAAAAGCATGTGCTTCAACCCACTTCGAGAAATAGTAAGTCACAAAAAAATGAATTTAGCTTTACTTGGGGCCGATGTTAGAGGGACGACGATATTTATTTCCCATTTGATGAACTACCATGGGGATAGTACTAAATAAAGTTGCACTCCGGTCTGGTGGATCATCGGTGCATATCTTTGGTACTTGTTGCATTTTCAAACGAATTACTTTGTATCCGGCTCTAATGACTTTGTGAACTAGTGATTCGGCACTGGAATGGTTCCCACAAGTACCTTTGTGAATTTTTCATGGAACGTAGTTGGTGTTTCCCGAAACCAAACATATTGCCAATGGTCCATCGAATATCCTTCGATATAATGTTCTATTTTCGGTCAGTGTGTGAACCATGCAGCCTTTGTTCGTAGTGTCTTCAATTTTGATGGAAGCTTCCCAATTTTTTAGATACTCGATTATATTTATTCATCCAATCCCAATTTAGGCTTGTGGAGTTTATTTCGGCATGGCCTTGTTCGATTACTGATTTTTATATTTTTACGATAGTCCTCGAGCTAATTTCATCATCTTTGACTGATGACCCTAAATTTGCAAGGGCATCGACCTCATGTTCTTTTATTGAGGTACATGTTGTAGGGTCCATTCTTTAAATCATTGTAGGGTTACCTGCAAATTGTCTAAGTACCTCTACATTTTATCTTCTCGAACCTCGAAGTCCTATTGACTTCGTTAACCACAAGTAGGGAGTCATATTTGGCCTCGAGGACCTCTGCTCCCAATCTTTTAGCAAGATCGAGACCTGCAATCATGGCATCAAACTCGGCCTCATTATTATTCAGCATAGGGGTTTTGATAGATTGTCTAATTGTATTGCTTGTGGGAGGCTTCAAAATGATGCCTAGCCTGGTCCCGTTCACATTCGAAGCGCCATCTGTGAAAAGGGTCCACACTCCCAAAGATGTACCTATTTTAACAAAAGTTCCTTTTTGACCTTGAGTACAGGGGATGGTGTGAAGTCGGCCATGAAGTCTACTAAGATTTGAAACTTGATGGTCGTTGGGGGTAGATACTCGATATCATACCTACTGATTTCGATGGCCCATTTCTCCAATCGACCCTAGAGTTCGGGCTTGTGAAGAACACTACAAAAAAGGGTAAATGGTCACCACACAAATTAGTTGGCACTGAAAATATGACTTTAATTTCCTAGAGGCGCTTATTAGAGCAAGCGCTAATTTTTCTAAGTGTGGGTACCGGGTATCGGCTTCACCTAAAGTTTGAATAACATAGTAAACGGGAAATTACATACCTTTCTCCTTTCGAACTAGGACACTATTTACTATAACTTCCGAGACTGTCAAATATAAGTAGAGTTGCTCGTTCTTTTTTGGAGTAAGAAGCAATGGTGGGATCGAAAGATACCGCTTAACTCTTCCAAAGCCTATTGGTATTTCGGGGTCCAAGAAAAATTGTTCTTCTTTTTGAGTAGGGAGAAGAACACGTGACTTCGATCTGAAGACCTTGAGATGAACATGCCTAAGGCATCTATCCGCCCAATTAATCTTTGTACGGCCTTAACACTGTCTATGACTATTATATGTTCGATTGACTTGATTTTATCGGGGTTGATCTCGATTCCCTGATGTGACACCATAAAGCCGAGGAACTTGCCCGAATCGACCCTGAGTGCACATTTTCTCAGGATTAAGCTTCATGTTGTATTTTCTCAATATGTTGAAGGTTTCCTGTAACTGTGTTAAAATGGTCCTCTGCACGCAGGAACTTAACTACCATGCGATCCTATTTTGAGGAAAACTAAGGATCTCATGGTCGGCCATGGCATCGATCATGCGATCGATTTTCGGTAGAGGAAAAGAGTCTTTGGGATATGATTTATTCAAATCTTTATAATCTACACACATTCTAAGTTTGTTCTTGTTTTTAGGGACTAAAACTACGTTTGCTAACCATTCAGGATATTTTACTTCCCGAATGGATCCTATTTTGAGAATTTTGGTTACCACGTCCTTGATGAATGCATGTTTTACCTCGTACTGGGGCCTTTTCTTTTGTTTTACTGGTCTAAGCTTCGGATCTAGGCTCAATCGATGTGTTATGATCATCGGTAGGATCCCTGTCATATCTATATGGGACCAAGCAACACAATACATATTATTTAAAAGGAAAGAGTTGAACAAGATTTTTTCTGAGCTCGGGAGTTAACCCCGTACCCAGATATACCTTTCGATCGGAAAAATGCTTGATTAGTATGAGTTGTTCCAGTTCCTCGACCGTTACCTTAGTTACATTAGTCTCATCAGGCTATAAAGGTTCGAGGTATCATATAATCTTTATCCTTGAAGATCTCCTACTCCTCCGATGGGGTCGAGGACGGTTCCTATGGTTGCTATTTGAAGTTTTATTTTCCCATTTGACTCAAATATCTTTGTTGACAAAATCGTCGATACGGGTACTACTTCGTCAATTAAAAACATCTCTTTGGTGGCGTGATATTCACCGTGCACTGTTTTGATTCCTTCCGATGCTCCGAATTTCAAGGTCTGCCCTTATATTATGATTCCAAGGTCTTCCAAGCAGTGTGTTATATCTCATATCACCTTCAGTTACATGGAAATATGTTTCCTGGATAGTCCCAGCCACGTTTACTAGCAAATCAATTTCCCCTTTGGTGGTTTAACTTGCCATGTTGAAACCGTTGAGTACTTAAGCTGCAGGCATAATTTGATCCTCGAGGCTGAGTTGCGCTACAACCTCAATCGAATAATGTTTGCCAAGCTACCTGGATCAACCAACACAAGTTTAACTTGAATTTTATCCATAAGGATAGATATTACCAGTGTGTTGTAGTGAGGTTGTTTGATCCCTTCTACCTCCTCATCATTGAAAGACAAGGTATCTTCTGGTAAGTAATCCAGAGTTTGCTTTTCCCTCGTGACATCACCTTGGTGCGTTTGAATACCGGTTATTGAGGGATATCGACCCTGCTGACGATTATATGAATTACGTGTTGTGGCTTTTCCTATTTATTCTGCCTATTCGCATCTCTATTTTTAAAGTGATTCTTTGCCCGATCACTTAAAAATTCTCGAAGGTGACCCTTGTTGAATAGACGAGATACCTCCTCTCTCAGCTGTTTTCAATCTTTAGTTCTATGACCATGGTTACAATGGTATTTGGACATTTGATTAGGCTTCCTTTGAGTTGGGTCAGCCTGTAAGGGCCTAGACCATCCGGTGTCCTTAATTCGACCGATGGCTGATACAATACCTGATACATCAATGCTGAAGTTGTATTCTGACATTCGAGGTGTTTCCTTGGACCCAGAATCCCTACGAAGTCGCTTTTTCTCATATGCCCCCCAGAACTCTGCCCCTGATCGCTTCTTCTATCATTCTGTATGGGGTTGCGTCCAGGTCCGTTATTTTTTTGATCTCCATTGTATGGCTGGTACTTATATCTATTGATCGAGGTTCCCAATCGACGTTCTTTTTAACTCAATCAACTAGTCTGCTGGGATAAATCGAACGAATTGGACTTCCCAGTTGATCATCTTCGATCCTAATCTTCGACTAATATCAATTGCGCACATCGGCCCAAGTGACATCTGGATATTTGATCAAATTTTTATTAAACTGTTATGAGGCTATGGAGCTCCGAGCAATGAGACCTTGTGTAAACAATTGAACAGCCCAGTCGTCGGTGACTGGAGGAAAGTCCATTCTCTCCATTTGGAACCGAGGCATGAATTTTCTAAGCATCTCGTTATCCTTCTATCTTACATTGAAGAGGTCCGATTTCCTCATTTCAACTTTAATGGCTCTGTCGTAGGCTTTCACAAAAGAATCTACAAGCATAGTAAATGAATTAATAGAGTTGGGTGGTAAGTTGTGATACCATATCATGGCACCCTTCGATAAAGTTTCACCAAATTTTTTAATAGAACGGATTCAATCTCATCATTGTCTAAATCATTCCCCTTTATAGCGCACGTGTAAGATTTGACGTGCTCATTAAGGTCAGTGGTCCCATTATATTTAAGGATTTTTGGCATACAAGAATTTCTTCGGAATGGGCTTCGGAACCGCACTTGAAGGGAAAGACTTCTACATGAACTTCTTCGAATTCAAACCCTTTAAAATCGGGGGTGCCCCCGGTATTTGGTCAACTAGTGAGTTGTACATTTCTACTTGTTTTCATTAGCCTCGATTTTCTTTTTACCTGATTTGATCCTCTTAGTGAGCACCTCGAGCATCTTCATAATAGCTGGGCCAGTCCCTGATTTATTAGCATTTGATTTTTTCGGAATAGGTTTGATTCTGTGAACAACATCCTGTGATGTTTCAAGCTCAATTCTGCTCCGTGCTCGATTCTAATTTTGGAGTTCCGCTATCGCAGCTTGTTGAGCCTGCAACATTTCGACTATCATGCGAAGTCTAATTCCGCCTTCTTCATCTCTCTGTGCATTCTGATTGACTGCTCGGGCATCTCTACGGATACTATTTCTAGGGTCAACGTGCAAATTTGCA
Source organism: Nicotiana benthamiana (assembly GCA_034376525.1). Lineage (NCBI taxonomy): Eukaryota > Viridiplantae > Streptophyta > Magnoliopsida > Solanales > Solanaceae > Nicotiana > Nicotiana benthamiana. The sequence continues at coordinate 106,608,884 of CM067332.1, read as the reverse complement.
TTTAGGGTGATGTGTGAACCAACATCGACGGGGTCTGCGATTGGTACTCCCTCGTGTCCAGCTTGAGGCACTTCAGTCTCCGGGGCGGCTACATTATCATTTTCTCCATAGAAATCAAGGCCGCCATCGGCGTAAGTGGGTGCTGCTTGTGAGTTAGACATGTTGATCCTGAAATAAAAAACACTCACAAGAACAAGCGTAAAGTAGTGTTGTTATAAAAATTGATACCAGACGATCACTATTATCCTTAGCCCCATGATGGGTGCCAAACTGTTTAGCCTAAAAATTGGATAACTATTAAGTCTTATAATTTGGTTTTAAGTATACGTGATTTTACCTAATACTAATTGATTAACGTAAAGATTAACAATATAGATTGACAATGAGATAAAGCAAACCAGTTGTGAAATGTGATTCAGCCCTCGAGCTAATTGGAGCCCAAAATAGTTAAGAAACAAACTAACTGATGAAGAAGAATATAAGCTAGAAGGTATTGTATTGCTCTAATATGCGTGAATGTAAGATGTCTATAAAATGATTAGAACCTGCTTTATATAGTAGAGGAATTCTATCTATGGTACAATTCTAATTACGAAAGTAAATCCCATGATTAGCCCGAACGATCGCCTTTGATTTGATCCTTTCCAAGATTCCCGCCATGATATACGACCAACAACGGATTTTAACTTTCCTATTATTGTGCTTCGCTCGAAGTCTTCCCTATTTGGTCTCGATCGTTGCCGACCCCGATCTCAACAGGTATTTTGATTCTCAAACTCGGTATCTTGTCTTTGTTACTTTGGTCTGCTCCACTACGAGGCTGATCTTCAACCCCAGCTGATCTCGATCAAATAGTAAAATCAAATTCGCCCAATTTTAACCGTATACAAGAATCATTAAAAAAAGAAAAGTAATGGAGAGAACTATTAGATTTCATCTTGGATCTTCTGATCATTAGTATGTCAAGTATGTGACAATGGGTTGGTTGAGTTAAAGGAATCCACCTTGGCATTATTGTTGAGAAATCAAAAATTTATACTACTAGAAATGATGGCAAGTTAGATTTAAAAAGAAAAAGGAAAAAGGAGTAAGCTCCAATCATTTGTTGATGAACAAAATTAGTTGGAGGGACATGATGTGTGATAAATAGAATTTTAATTAAATATTCGGTAGTTTATGCAAGTTCACAACTTTTCAAATTTTATTTTTATTTTATTATTATTTTAATGCATGTTCACAACTAAGACACAGTCAAGTCTCCTCTGTCTTATAGTTCAACTTTGTCCACATGGCTTAGAGAAGCATAGTTTCTTTCCTTTCATCCATGTGAAGACGGCTGACTCAGCAGAGATCCACGTCACCTATTACTCGACACGTGGCCAGCCATTTGCATCATTCCAAAACCAGCTTTATTTTCTTCCTTTTATAAAAAGGCATAAAAGAGATGCTTTTTCATTAACTAATACTCCAATTTTCTTACTTAAGCCATCATTTGTTAGTGCTAAACATGGTTATGACAGTTAGGATCGCGTTTATCACCGATTAAATAACTTTTGGAAACTTATGCAGAAATGATGAACACCATATTCACTTAACAATCTTTCATAACTTAATTAGGTTGTTTTTATTACATTCCGAGGTCCATATTAGTGGGATCATATTTTCATTATTTTAGTACAAAATGGTTTGCATGACTAATTGATATTCATAATTAAACACGCAATGAAATAACCTCAGACGTATTTTATTCCAGAATTGATATCCCTTATCTACTAACTAAATGATCCCTATTTCTATAAATTGATGTCTGATGATCCCTTATCCCTACTATGTGTTTTTAAGTTTTTTGGGTAACTTGTTGTATGCACTTTCCCTATCATGTTATGGTTAAGAAATCGCTTGATGGGCACGAGGTTAATCGGGTGTAGGTTACGGCCTTAATTTGTGACATAAAAAGAAATTAGTAGTAAAATTAGACATTACCTTCATTTTCATTTTCATTTTTGAAAAATCAAACTTTATAAGCCATTTTTGCTAGACAACTTTTGTGTAGGTGAAAGGTTAAAAGTAAGAAGTATTTCTCTCAATCACCTAATTCATATTAGAATATCGACTAAGTTAAGCACTGTAATTTCATAATTAAGAGGGGACACTGGCGATTAGCTAAAAAAAAAGGAAGAAAAATATCTCTTTTTGCTTGAAGGAACCACATGTGGCATGTGCATGCATGTAAGCCTATACTTTTTTTCTACCTTCTTGCTTGTACACATTAAAATTAAGATTAGAAGCTAATCTTCTCTTTTTAAGTATTAACATTAAAGAGTTATTTATTTAATTAAATAGAGACTAGAAGAAACGAGGAAGGACCACTAATTAAGCTGACGAGGACCTCAAATAAAGGAAACTCTCTTTTCGAATATTTCTTTATTATAACTTCTTGTCACCCTCCCTAGTATATTTACCTTAAACTTTGTAATATACTAAGTAAATCGGCTTTATTGCCCAATGGCTGCCTTTTGCACGAGACAACTTCCATTATAATCGGAGTAATTAACTTGTAAACTTGGTTTTACGAGATTCAGAGTACCTTTATAATCCAAGTTAGCTTACTTCAATTTCCTTGTATAGATAAGAAACACATTACAAGGTTATTCAATATGAATTTAAATTCTATGCAACAATAATGAATGCATTTCTTATATCATTGGATAAAATTGACTTACAATAATAGCTAAATCTTCATATTAAACGTGATATGAAAATCTTTGGAAATAGAATAATTTGCTATACTAAGCTAAAAAACTAATTATAATATGTTCCTTCTTCCCTAATGTATATGGGTAAAACAGGGAGTAACATATACTTCAATTTTTCGATGGGTCAAATGAAGCGAAGATATGATTGCATGAGATTGAGATCGAAGCCGGAGACTTCTCGTATCATGAGATCCAAACGTAGTGTTCGCCACCGGGCTTGATAAAACAAAATTTTCGAACCCAAAACGAGCTCTAAAACCTCAAAAAGCACTGCAATATTTGCACACGACTAACAGAAGGCTGAGATATGAGCACCCAATCGATCATCACGGAATGAATCTCGCCCGACGTTGGTAGCATATCAGTAATTAGTGAGAAAAAAGATATTTTTTTTACTCTTTTTAGAATTATACTGGGGATGAAATTTTCCTACTATATAAAAGGGAAGCTTTTTAATTCAATGCATATTGTAACACGTATATCAACGCAATACAAACTTATTTCTTTGCTTCCTAGCTACTGAAAAATTATTATTTTAATCATAGTTCTCCTTACACATTTGACTTCGAACTGAGGGCCCGGTTGAGGGCACAACTACTTTTTAAGCTTAAATCCGAGCCCGGACTCATTCATTGCTAGTTTGGTTATCTATTACATTCAATTCGTTTATTTTACTTTCTTGATTATTTGTACTAAATCAATTCACATATTCTTAAAATCACGTGTAAGCATATAAATTTCATTAAGATTAAACCCATAAGATAATTTGGATTATATTTTAAATTCAAGAAAATATTGGCCCAAATAAGTATTATGGGCCAATATAATTAAATTTATTATATAAGCCCAATATATATGGATTAAATAAATAAATCTTAATCCATTGGGCTAGCCCATTTAATTGGGCTAAAGTGATGAGCCAACTTCATTAAGCCCGATATGTCATCTTCGCAGAGGCCCAGTTTGGTGCCACGTGTCAAATGACGGGGTGCGCCAAGTCAAGCGGAAGAGCCAATAGATCATGCCACGCGTCAAAATGACAAGTCATGCACAGTCACACTAAAAAGCCAATGAAATCGCGCCATGTGTGCAAGTGACATGTTCTAGCCATCAAATGTGGCCATGTCATACTTCAATTTGATTGGCGGGAAAGAGTTTATTCTTATCATAACTCTTCCCTTCCACAACTATAAATAGGGGTCTTCATAACTCAGGAAAGAGACCAGAAGTTATAACAAGAAGCAAGAAAGAGCTCGTGGATCAAACGCTGAAAATCCCTCCACAAATTTCAAGCTTCAAGTTCAAGTTCAAGAAATCAAGCTCAAGCTCAAGAACAAGATCATCATTCGCGACAACAAACATAGATTCAAGATCAAGCTCAAGGGCCCTTGTAGTTATTTACTATTGGAAAGAAGAATCACAGGATTCATAGAGATTGTAACACTCAAATATTCGAAATAAAATACTACAATTGTTGCAATATTTTCGGTCTTGATTTATTTTCTCGAACCAAATTTATTGTCTACAATTTCTGGCACGCACAGTGGGACAATCTCTACCTCTCATCTCAACTTTTCCATCACTAAAGTCCAAGAACATTGAAATGGCTCCAAAGAAAATCAACTCCGCATCAACTTCCACCAAGGTTGCTAACTTTAGGTTCTACGCTGATGTGGAAAGCATCCTCGATATATTTGGAAGCTTCGGCCCAGCTACGAGGAGAAAGCAAGCTTTTTAGGACAAAAAGTACCCCAAGCGTCGTCCGCATCAACCCTTGTTTTCGGACCTTCATCCTCAAAAGGAGCAAGATCTGCCACAAACGCATCTGAAGAAGGAAGCAATATTGCTGAAAAGATCAGGATAACACTGGTTCTGCTTGACCTCTCCGGCTCCAAGCACTCTGTTTGAAGGAAGATGATGATGCTTCAAGTGATGGATCCTCCCCAATTACACCACATAGCGTGAGCCAATCAAGGATCAATCTATGTGAAAATCCATGTTACTCTCTGTCATCCACGACAATCATGCAAGCCATGGTGACAAACACTTCATCCATAGAGGAGCAGTTGGTAAATTTGACGGAAGCAATCGCTGGCTTGACTAAATGCATGCAAAATCAAGAGGCTAGAATTGACAAGCTAACAGACATGGTGGGAATCTTGATGGAGGAAGAATCTACCCATGCTCCCTGCAAGCTCCCAGAAGTTCTAGAGAGCGACTCTCCCCCGAGACAAGCAGCATCCACTAAGGCTATCCTTGTCCCATCTGAAAGGATGATTCCATTCGATCAATTGAAGGAGTTCATTGAAGGAACCATCAAGAACAAATATAAAGTTGCTGCTAAGTCCTCCCTTACATATGAAAAGCCGTACACTGCGAGGGTCGATATGTTGAAGATGCCTGCTGCCTATCAACCTCCAAAGTTTCAACAGTTTGATGGTAAAGGTAACCCAAAGCAACATATGGAACACTCTGTTGAGACATGCAATAATGCTGGGACTTATGGAGACTACCTCGTCAAAAAAAATTTCCGCTCATTAAAAGGAAATGCTTTTGATTGGTACATGGACCTCGAGGATGGATCTATCGATAGTTGGGATCAACTAGAGCAAGAGTTCCTCAATCGCTTTCATAGCACGAGACGCACAGTGAGTATGATAGAGCTTACAGATACTCGTCAACGAAAAGGGGGAACCAATTATCAACTTTATCAATCAAGAGGAATGCAAGCCTCAACTGCAAAGAAAGGCTTAGTGAAGCTTCGGGCATAGAGATGTACATCCAAGGCATGCATTGGGGATCGCGCTACTTCTTTCAAGGTATCACGCGTAGAACATTTGAGGAACTTGCAACTCGTGCACATGACATGAAATTGAGTATGGCCTCCACTAGAAATGAAAGGCTGCCCATCTATAAACCTCGCAACGTGAATGACAAGCAAGAAGTTAGGAAGTGGGGCAAGTTCGTACCCAAGTCTGAAAGCAAAGAAGCTATGAATGTCAATACATCACCTATGAATTTTACGACGAACGTGAGCAAGAAGCAGAATATGAAACCACTTCTTTTCAAGACAAGCCAAGTGAAAAGTTGACTCTGAAAGAAATGCGAGAGAAACAATACCCATTCCTGGAATCTGATGTGCCAACCATTTTCGAAGAGCTCCTCAAGTTAAATCTTATTGAGCTTCCGGAGATGAAGAGACCAAATGAAACTGAGAAGACAACTGACCCAAATTACTGCAAATATCACCGACTTATAAGCCACCCTCTGGAGAAGTGCTTTTTCTTCAAGGATAAAGTCATGGACTTGGCTCGCGAAAAGAAGATTGTGCTTGAAGATGAGAAAGAAAGCAGAAACCAAGTATCTATCACCTTTGGCTCATTCAGTCTGAATGAATTATGTGGTTTTACAGAAAGCAAAGATAAAGAATTACTGGAGAGCAACAAAGTTGAAGTCAACCAACCTGATGATGATGAAGGTTGGACATTGGTGACTCTTCGTAGGTGCCACAAAAGGAGCCCACGAAAATAACCTGTGGAACAACCAACAAGGAAGATGATGGTAAAAAGACCAATAAAAAAAATTCAATTAGGCATTTGAAGAAAGCAAAACTGGATATGCACCACCCTCAAAAGCAACGAAATCCAGTGACCTAGGAAGATTTTTTACCAAGTTGGTTCCGCACGAAGATTTTCCATAAGGGCATTGATGCCTCTTGTTGCCATGCTGACAACGGAGAAGAAAAGAGTGACGACCTACCATTGGCACCATCTTTGGAAAAGCCCATCGAGCCCACTCCTCAAGAAGTTAATTCTTGTGAGGGGAAGGTCACGTTCACAAATGGTGATCTTTTTCTAGGTAACACTCCTCATAACAGCCCATTGTACCTGGTTGGCTATATGCGTGATGAAAGGGTAAACCGGATTTTGGTTGATGGAGGATCCTCAGTGAACATTTTTCCAATCCATACTGTGAAAGAACTTGGTATTCCCATGAACTAACTCTCAAAAATTCGTGTGATGATCCAAGGATTCAACCAAGGGGGGCAAAGAGCCATAGGCACGATTAGGCTGGAAATCACTATTGAAGACATGCAATCAAGTGCATGGTTGCATGTGATCGACGCGAAGACTTCATACAATGTTTTGCTTGGGAGGCCTTTGATACATGAGAATAAAGTAGTTCCATCTACCTACCATCAATGTTTAAAATACTATGAAAGTGAAGTCGAGAAAATGATAATTGCCGATGATGAGCCATTCACCGTGGCTGTCACACTTTGCCGATGCAAAGTTCTACTTGAAGAACCACATTGTGAAGGAGCTAAAGCCGATGATGGTATGAAAAGCAAGAATGACCAACCCATAACTAAAAGAGTTGAGGTTACCATGGGTAAAGCCAAAGCTGTTACAAAGGAAGTGCCTGCCAACATGAATAAATCTCATAAAGGGGGCATTGTGTCCTATGGAAAGAAAGTAAGTCTCGTACTCCAATATGTCCCTAAGGGGAAGAAAGACGAGGGCGAGTCAAATAACATCAAAATCAACATGCCAAAGGAGTTAACTCTTCCCGTCAGACAAATTGAGGCAGTAAAGTCGACCTCAATGCCGCTTGCAAGATTTGTAGCCCAAAATCGTTTACACAATGTGGCACTCCCTACAAAGCGAACAGATGAAGGTTTTGAACCTAATTCTTACAAGTTTTTTGCAAAAGCGGGATACAATCCCAACAAGCCATCAAAGTTAGGGAAACTCCCATCAGAAACTGCAACGAGGCAACCACGTGAAGGTTTGGGATACAAGCAACCGTCACCAGTTCGCATTTCAATAAGAAGGGAGAGCAACAAGTATATCACTGTAGAAGATGAATCAACGGCTTCTAACAAGCCTTTTTGTCTTTGATCGACTTGGAAGATCACCTGCGAGGACCTCCGTGTTTGAAAGATTTGGTCCAATAAAGAAGGGGAACAAGTTCTGGAGAAATTTTCAAAGCATTAGAACACCCTCTTCACCCAAAATCCAGGAGATCTCTAAAGATGTCCAAAGTTTGGTTCCATCTAGAATGAGGTGGCAAACAAACTTGTAGTTTTATGTGAAGAAATACTAAAGGTAAAGCCATATACTTTGGTCTACACTAAGGAACATGAAGAAGATGAAGAAAGTGTAGGTTCTTCGTATCATGTCACTGTACAAAGCGAGAATGGTGTTCCTTCTTCGATGAAGGATAACGCTGAATTAGAGCATGTTTCACCATATTATCACATATCCTTCAATGATGGGGATCCTCAAGAAGATGAAGATGCGAAAGATGCTCCACCTGAACTTGAAGAAGGAGTGAAGACGACGGTTGATGCCTTAAAGGAAGTTAACTTTGGAACCGATGAAGAACCAAGACCCACCTACCTAAGTGCGTTACTCGAAGCTGATGAAGAAAGCACTTATATTGAGTTACTCAAAGAGTTCAGGGATGTCTTCGCTTGGAGTTACAAAGAGATGCCTGGCTTGGACCTGAAAGTAGCAGTCCATCACCTTGCAGTAAAAAATGGTGCTCGCCCTGTTATACAAGCTCAAAGGCGCTTCAGGCCAGACTTGGTTCCCCTGATTGAAGTTGAAGTTAACAAACTTGTTGAAGCTGGATTTATTCGGGAAGTTAAATACCCAACATGGGTTTCAAGTATTTTCCCTGTAAGGAAGAAGAATGGCTTGATTCGAGTATGTGTTGACTTTAGGGACCTCAATAATGCATGTCCTAAAGATGAATTCCCGCTTCCTATTTCAAAGATGATGATCGATGCTACTACTGGTTACGAGGCAATGTTTTTCATGGAGGGTTCATCGGGCTATAACCAATTTTGCATGGCACCAAAAGATGAAGAGCTTACTGCATTCCGCACTCCGAAGGGTATTTATTGCTACAAGGTAATGCCTTTTGGCTTGAAGAATGCTGGTGCTACTTACCAAAGGGCTACGAAAAATATTTTCGACGATCTTCTCCACAAGAATGTCAAATGCTATGTTGAAGACTTGGTGGTGAAATCAAGAGAGAAGGGGGACCACATTAAAGACTTGAGGATGGTATTTGAATTTCTCCGGAGATACCAACATAGGATGAATCCGTTGAAATGTTCCTTTGGAGTTACTTCTGGAAAGTTCCTTGGTTACATTGTCCGACATCAAGGGATCAAAATCGATCAAGCCAAAGTGGATGCCATTTTGAAAATTTCTGAGCCTCGAGATATCCATTAATTGAAAATTCTGGAAGGAAAGCTAGCGTACCTTAGGAGGTTAATTTCGAACCTAGCTGGGAGGTGCCAACCATTCAGTTGCCTTTTGAAGAAAGGTGTCCCTTTCAGATGGGATCAAGCATGTAGTAATTCCTTTAAGAGCATTAAATCCTACTTGATGAAGCCTCTAGTTTTAGCAGCCCTTGTACCTGAAAGCCATTGATATTATACATTGCGGCACAAGAAAGGTCTGTTGGAGCACTGTTGGCCCAAGAAAATAGTGAGGGGAAAGAAAACTCTCTTTACTACTTGAGCAGGATGATGACACCAAACGAGTTGAATTATTCACCAATTGAGAAGTTGTGATTGGCGCTAGTCTTCTCAATTCAAAAGTTGAAGCACTACTTCCAAGCTCATGTTGTTCGTCTTGTTTCTAAAGCAAATCCCATCAAGTTCGTGATGTCAAAACCTGTTCTTAGTGATCGACTAGCGAGGTGGTACCTCCAATTTCAACAATTTGAGATTTTGTACATCCCTCAAAAGGCTGTAAAAGGACAAGCATTGGCAGATTTCTTGGCAGATCATCCGATACCTGATGACCGGGAGCTTACTAACGAACTACCTGATGAGGACGCAATGGTCATTGAAGTTCAACCTCCATGGAATATGTACTTTGATGGTGTCGCGCATCATGGGGGAGCTGGGGGTGGCGTAGTATTTGTCACTCCCCAGTGTGAAGTCTTGCCCTACTCCTTCACCTTGACACAACTTTGTTCCAACAATGTTGCTGTATCAAGCATTAATACTTGGGCTTGAAATGGCCGTTGATATGAAGCGGTTGCAATTGCAAGTCGTTAGTGACTCTCAGTTAGTGGTCAAACAAATTTTGGGTAGTTACGAGGTTAAGAAGCCTTGACTATGCCCATATCATGATTATGCTAAAAAATTGATGGGTTGGCTCAGTGATGTGACTATTCAGCATGTGCCAAGGAAAGAAAATAAGATGGCTAATGCTTTAGCTGCCCTAGCTTCATCTTTAACCCAGCGTGATCAAGCGCAAGTCACTGTTTGCCCAAAATGGGTAGTACCACCGCCAAATGAGGCTGAAGGTGAAGAAAATGAACCCGAGCATCTTGTTTCTATTTCTAAAGTTGAGAAAAAAGAATGGCGCCAACCCATTATCGACTACTTATGCTATGGGATACTTCTAGAAAATCCGAGAAGAAGGACTGAAATTCGTCGTCGTGCGCCTCGATTCCTTTACTACAAGGATACTCTATAGAGAAGGTCGTTCGAGGGAGTACTCTTTCCATGCCTATGAGAAGAAAAAGCTCTCCAAACTTTGCAAGAGGCACATTATGGGGTATGTGGGTCACACCAGTCTGGACCAAAGCTCCACTTCCGTATAGGAAGGATGGGATATTGTTGGCCAATGATGGTAAAAGATTGCTTGGACTTCGCTCGAAGATGCAAGGCTTGTCAATTCCATACGAATTTTATTCATCAACCTCCTGAAATGTTGCACCCGACTATTGCATCCTGGCCATTTGACGCTTGGGGATTAGATGTTGTTGGACCGCTGCCGAAGTCCTCTGGTGGCCACCTATACATCTTGGCTGCAACAGACTACTTCTCAAAATTGGCTGAAGTTGTTGCTCTTTAGAAGGTAAAGAAGGAAAATGTTGCAAGTTTCATCCGAGTGAACATCATCTATTGCTTTGGCATTCCCTGTTATATAATAACAGATAATAGCAAGCCATTCAACAATAGGTTGATGAATAAGATTTGTGAGTTCTTTGGCTTCAAGCAACGTAACTCTTCGATGTACAATGCTGCGGCCAATGGTCTAGCCGAGGCATTCAACAAGACTCTATGCAACTTGTTAAAGAAAGTCGTCTCCAAATCCAAACGAGATTGGAATGACCGTATGGAAGAAGCTCTATGGGCGTATAGGAGGACTCACCGGACGCTAACACAGGCGACTCCTTATTCACTCTTTTATGGGGTCGAAGCCGTCTTGCCACTTGAGCGTCAAATACCTTCGTTATGACTGGCTATTCAAGAAGGGATCACTGATGAAGAAAATTCTCGACTTCGGTTAGCAGAGTTGGAAGCTCTTGATGAAAATATATTGTAAGCTCAACAGAGTCTTGAATGTTATCAAGCTCGATTATCTCGCACCTTCAATAAAAGAGTTCGCCCCAGATCCTTTCAACTAGGAGATCAAGTCCTTGCCATACGAAGACCTATAATTACTTCCCATAAACCTGTAGGGAAGTTCACTTCAAAGTGGGATGGGCCATATGTCATGCAATAAGCTTACTCAAGTGGGGCTTATAAGATGGTTGATGCAGACGATATGAGAATTAGCCATATAAATGGCACATTTTTGAAGAAGTATTATCCTTGAAGTCATGATGCTCCTTGACGCACGAGCCTAAACTGCATGTTGCTACGCTCCTGGCCTGCAAGAGTATAAACTGTGTATGGCCCAAAAAAAGTTCGCAAGGTTGAAAATATCGAAAGAGGCGGCCTAGGCAAAAGATAGGACGGTAAAAAAAAGAATCACCCAATCTGAACTACGATATGACTTGATCCTCTTCACCGGGATATGTAGGCAGCTTAGAGTTTCATTCTAAGTTCAGTCGCATAAGTTCAAAAGATACATATTGTCCCAACTATTGGTCGAATGAAGTATGAAGGAACGCAAGATCAAGCTTAAATGTCATCCCCCTGTTGAACTTCGATCTCATTTGATTTAAAAGATGGATTCTCTATGTCTTCAGGTTCACCAGACCTTCAAGTTTGTTGGTCTCCAAGTCCACCCTCTACCAAAAAAAAGGGAAGAGAAGTGAGGCGTCAAAAGGAAGCACGAGTATAAGAAAATGATTGCTTGGTACAACGTTTCAAATTCAATGAGATTTGAACCCCAAGACATTTGTGAGGATATGTTTCTTAAATTTTGATTTATGGCAAGTAAGATGTTTCCGATCTCGAGGCTTCCATATCAAGATGCAAAATATCTGGTGAAGTCACGCGAATCTGAAATTGTCGGTGTATCAGAGTTTAGTATTGACTTTGAAATATTATCTGAATGTGTCCATAAGGAATTAAAACTTTGATTTTGGACATATTATATATTTTAAGTGAAGTTTCCAGTAGATCAAAGGGTTCATGATTTCGACATTCCTACTTCAAGATACAAAACTTTTGGCGAAGTCGCACAAATCTGAAGTTTTCAACGTGGTGGAACCTAAAGTTAATTTCAAAATATTATCTGGGACGATTCTGAAGTTATTTGATTGAGAATTTTGGATATGTTCTAGATATTAGAGTCTAGTTTTCAAGAAATCAAATCATTCGTAATTTTAACGTTCCAACACCAAGTTATAATTTGTTTTAGAGAGATTGTGCAAATCTGAAATTTATAGCGAGGTGCAACATAAAGTTGGTTTCAAAAAATTGTTCGGAACGATTCTGAAGTTTTTTTATTTAGAATTTTGGATATGCTCTAGATCTAGAAGTCTAGTTTTCTTGAATTCAAATGGTTTACATTTCTGATACTTTTACACCGAGATATGAATTTGTTTTAGTGAAACTGCACAAATCTAAAATTTGCAACGTGGTGTAATCTAAAGTTAGTTCCAAAATACTATCTGGGAAATTCCGAAGGTGTTTGATTCTAAATTTTGGATATATTTTAGATATTGAATTCTAATTTCGAAAAATCAAATGGTTCATTATTTGGACACTTCCCTGACAAGATATGAATCTTTCGTTACAAGTGCGTAAAGTAGAAAGTTATGCAACTAGGATAAATGTCGGGTAATGTAAAGAAAACGATAAGCAATATTATCTAAAAGGAAATAAATATCCACTAGGTCAAACTAATATAAAGATAAAAGAGGAGATAATGCTAACAACCTAATCTAAATAAAATTTGTAGTTGATCAATTCTTGACAGCTAGTCTCCAGGCTCCTCTTCTTCTCCTCCAAATTGACCGAATCCTCAACACTCAACAAATATACGTTGTCATATGAAGAGACCTCAGTCTCGACAGATGAAATTTTTTCCTGAATCTCTTCAACCTCCTTTTGAGTCGCTTCTATAACACCTTCGAGGTTCTCTCTCTCTTGTTGTAATGTCTGCAACTTCTTCACGACTCTCTTCAATTTCTTTTCACCAGAGGAAACTTTTTTGATTTTCTCACTTGCTTCAAGTTTGAACGATTCGAGACACTCTTTAGCTTTGGAAATCAGTTCTAGCTTCTCATCTTCACTCGTCTTATCAGCCATATTGGATCGCTCGTGGTCATATGATGCGGCAAGTTCAAAAAGAGAATTCAGTAAATCTTCTAATGGAGAAAAATCCAGAATATTCGTCTTCTTCATATCTTCTAAAATCTCAATGATTTTCTCCCTATAAGATGAGAGTAATTCCGGACGAGTTTTGAAGAGCCTATCGCAAATATCCTCCCAATGTCCCGAAATGAATTCCTTCTTGAGATTTAAAACAATGCTTTTTCCTTCAAATATAGATACTGTTGTATTTGTCATTGGTGAAATGCAAGTTATTTCATTTGGAGTTTGTCTTTTTAGGGATTCGTCATGAGGAATAGATGATGCATTTGACGATGACTTCACTTTACATGTAGGCCCTCCAATAGATTCATCACTCACTTGCGGCTTGTCGCATGAGGATACCATCAGATGCCCAATGTTTTTTAACTGCATTAAGAAAAGGCAAAATAAGTAAGTAATTTATAAGAGAAGCTACTCCTAAAAAAGGGGGAAGGGGGAATGAGCGAGGTGATTGTATTTTACCTCTTTGTTACAAGCTGTATGCGTTCTTGAGGGACTATCAACACTTTGAACCTCTACGATCTCTACTGGGTTAGGCCGTTTCCTTTTCCAATTTTGATCTTCATTGGTACTCTGGCTTGTGTCTTTAGGAACACACGTGTTAAATGGAAGAACTAGAGGGTGTTTTCCTATAGCTATTGAAGTGCACACCACTTCTTTCAAAGCTTTCTTCGAGGATTTAAGCTTCCTTTTTTTAGGTTGCTTAACTACTTTTGGGATTGGACTTGATATTTTCTTAACTTTTGAGAGCGTCTTTCCAACACCTTGATCTTCACCTCCTAAAGGGGTCGTAGGCCCAACATTGTCTACCAAAGCTTATAAGTTATTCTCAAGAAACTTCCCATGCGCGTTCTCCCACCAAGACATATAATTAGTGGAGAAAGGCTTCTCCATAGGATCTCCCGCTGGAGGAAAAACCGCACGTAACATAGATCGATACAATGTGCAAATCCTCCAAAATCTGATTCCTTCATCTAGAGAAGAGTTACAGATATCATTCTCCAAAAATCCGGGGATGTTCTGGTAAAATCCAAATTGACGACCAAACCGATGCGGACTACACGGCTCGATGATGAATGAGTTACCATACCTCAAAGGGAGGTAACTAAATGTAATCTCATGAAGTAATTTGATTCCAACACTTGAAGGGCATCGTTATCCACGTAATAATAAGGACGAGAATTGGTCAACATTGTTGGTGCCCAAACTATATCCTCCCCATTGTGGATGCGTTTTCTTCCATCTTTCTCGTCAAAGTACCTTGCAGCCCCCTCTCCTGAGTATGCCACCAACAAAGGGATAGACGGGCCCTTAGCAAGTGGATAGAGGGTTTTGAAGTAATGTGCAAGCCATCCGTAAGCATAATGAATGGGAAAAGAAACTTTGACCTGATTAAGTTGGGCAAAACGCGAAATATTATTCAAACCATGATAAATACTCGCCAAAACTGGGACTGCAAGGCTAATCTGTCGCCCGCCTGCCTTCATGCTTGCCATCTTAAAATTCTCAGGACGAATGGAGTTTTCTACCTCGGGGAACACAAAGGCAAACATCCAAATTGATAAGAATGCCGCTACATATGTTTCATTTTTCTTGTCAGACCTCACCCTAAGCTTAGAGAATGTAGTTTCTTGATCAGTCGACCACCTCGTCGTCTTGGGAATAACTCTGCTAGGATTATGTGTTGACATTAGGCATGCAAATTTCTTTTCCATTCGCAACGAGGCAGGTCTATATATTAATGTTTTTTTATACCAAAAACTTGTCCACTTGCTGAAGGAGACCCTTTGGGTAGCACCCGTACCTTCCTTAAGATGATGAAATGCGGCAAATAAGTACTCACAAGATCGAGGAATAAATCTAACTTGTTTTTCATTCAAACCGATGAGTTCTGTTGTCTCATGTACCACTTCTTCGTATGGAGAACCCGCAATGGGCAAACCCCCAAGGATATATAAGTCCCAAAGAGATATAGATAGCTCCCCAACTGATGTAAGAAGTGTGTTCATCTTGGGGCACCAAGCCTCACAAAATGCTTGCAAAATGTTCGAGTTCGAGGTTTGATCATAAGTGAAAAGTGAGGCATAGACAGCATCGTAAATCTTTGTTGTACTCAGAGTTTGTTGGC
This sequence comes from Nicotiana benthamiana, assembly GCA_034376525.1. Lineage (NCBI taxonomy): Eukaryota > Viridiplantae > Streptophyta > Magnoliopsida > Solanales > Solanaceae > Nicotiana > Nicotiana benthamiana. Next base: position 106,593,415 of record CM067332.1, on the reverse strand, counting down.
TTCCACCAAGCACATCTTCAGCCCATTCCCAATATCCTAGGATATGACGATACTTGCCCTCGATTGTTGTTTCGTTTCCCCAATGTACTTCGCCTTGAATTATGCGACTTCTTATGTTTGGAAGGGTGCTAGCAATATATACATGACGATGGGTTGGCGCTTAGAGAGACCATATCTTGGATAATGGATTAGAAGTCGATTTATGCTCCAAGGTCCAGTTCTCTACATGAAGGGAGTTCCTTAGGGGAGGCCATGGGGCTGCATATTGGCCGTCTTGTGAGGTGAGAACCAAAAACTTGGTTTGTTCTATGACATCTTCAGTCTCGAAGATGAGATATCTAAATTTTGAGGAAGATGAGGTATAGTCTCTGAAATTTGCCATCTCTTCGTGCTAAAAAAAAGAGAATGAAAAGAGGGGTTATCAAAGTCCAAATCAAGAATAATAGAATGGGTACAAAAGTCTAAATGGATGGAATGCTCTGCGGTAGTCGGGCCATTTTGAGAGTAATCTCTCCAAGAATCGGGACATTTTGAGAGTAATCTCTCCAAGAATCGTGCCGTTTTGCGAGTAATCTCTCCAAGAATCGGGTCATTTTGAGAATAATCTCTCCAAGAATCGGACCATTTTGAGAGTAATTTTTCCAAGAATCAGACCATTTTGAAAGTAATCTCTCCAAGAATCGAACCATTTTGAGAGTAATCTCTCCAAGAATCGGGCCATTTTTTTTAGAGTAATCTCTCCAAGAATGGGGCCATTTTGAGAGTAATCTCCAAGAATTGGGCAGGGATGAGTACCTATCCCCTCTCACCCCAAGACTGTCTTCTCCATGCATGAATCATCTTGTTGAACGCGAACACATCTTTCTCGCATGACCTCCAAAAAAAAAAAAGAAAAAGAAGAAAAAAACGCAAGAAGAAAAAATTACCTTCGCGTCAATGTTTTCAAGTCGTCAAAAGAGAACTCAAAGTGATTTGCAAGCACTGAAAGTAATACTAATACATTAAAGTATACTGTATTTATATAGCTTGCAAAAGGCATCGAGGAACATATAGTCTCGTGGGATCAAAAAGGCGGCGACAATAATTGGTCTCCAACATGGACTCGGACGACTGATAGAGTGCAAAAAGGATTCAAATAAGATTTTCCAAGAAACTTGTGCGTACAAAATACAAAATACGACTAGGAAATGTCTCCGAATCCTTATAATATACAAAGAATCTAATATAATAAGGAACAACAAAGTGTCAGCCAATTTTGTGAGTGTGCTTTGGTAAGGAAATCAAGTAAGAAGACTAAGGAGATTTTCTATTTTAAAGTACTGGGAAGTCCTTTACACTTCAACATATATTACAATTGTTATTATCTTATCCCGGTAGTCATTATATTAAGCCAATAACAAATATTTCATGATCATCTGGAGTAAATCTTAAAGTTCCAGTAAATGGAAGAAGTACTTTTTTTTATAATTACTTCAAGCGTAGCCTTTAAAGTTTGCACCTTGACAAGTCTTGAAGTAAGGGGAATTTGTAGGCATATAAATTTTTTTAAAATTAAATCCATAAGATAATTTGGATTATATTTTAAATTTAAGAAAATATTGGTCCAAATAAATGTTATGAGCTAATATAATTGAATTAATTATATAAGCCCAATATATATGGATTAAATAAATAAATCTTATTCCATTGGACTAGCCCATTTAATTGGGCTAAAGTGATGAGCCACTTCATTAAGCCCAAGATGTCATCTTCCTAGAGGCCCAGTTTGGTGCACGTGTCAAATGACGGGCCGCGCCAAGTAAAGCAGAAGAGCCAATAAGATCATGCTATGTGTCAAAATGACAAGTCATGCCCAGTCACACTAAAAAGCCAATGAAATCGTGCCATGTGTGCAAGTGACATGTTCTAGCCAATCAAATGTGACCATGTCATACTTCAATTTAATTGGCTGGAAAGAGTTTATTCTTATCATAACTCTTCCCTTCCACAACTATAAATAGGGATCTTCATAACTCAGAAAAGAGACCAGAAGTTATAACAAGAAGCAAGAAAGAGCTCGTGGATCAAATGCTGAAAATCCCTCCACAAATTTCAAGCTTCAAGTTCAAGTTCAAGATATCAAGCTCAGGCTCAAGAACAAGATCATCGTTCGCGACAACAAACATAGATTCAAGATCAAGCTCAAGGGCCCTTGAATTTATTACTATTGGAAAGAAAAATTAAAGGATTCATAGAGATTGTAACACTCAAATATTCAAAATAAAATACTACAATTGTTACAATATTTTCGGTCTTAATTTTATTTTCTCGAACCAAATTTATTATCTAAACCGCGTATAAATTATTATCAGTTTCAAAGGTAAACACATAATATATAATATAATATGATACAACTATAGGTTGGTGCAATCAACTGTTAAGAAGCAAAAAATTTTGGTGATCTTTTGCAAATACCTCACCCACAGTAAACTATTTATCCGCACCTATTCATAAAGTTTTTCCACTATCTTTTCTTTTAATGCCCATCCCTTCCAAACCAAATAAAGTCAAATTAAGCTACTAAAATCAAGACAAGATAAGTTAATTCACGTCAAATCAAGTTAAGTCAAACTAAATCAAGTCAAACCAAGTCAAGTCAAACTAATCCAAGCTAAATCAAGTTATGTTAAGTTAAATGAATAAGAAAAGTGGGATGGGTAGATAGGATGGGTAATTAACTTTAATTGGGTAGATATTTATCATAATAACTTTTCAAAGAGATAAAGAACATAATTAATATAAGCTCAATGAATGTTTTGCATACATTGCTGAACAATTTTGAAGTTTGGGTCCTAAAGGCAAAATGTAAGGTCTCACTACTGAAACTAAAATGTACAGAAAGGAGCAACAAAGGCGCAACATATATATATATATATATATATATATATATATATATATATATATATATATATATATATATATATATAAGTGTTACGGCATATGACACATTTTTAGTTCTTGGAAATACATCAGCTGCTCCAACTGCAGCTTGCAAACAAAGATCCATTGTATTCTTACGACTATCGGCCCAAGTCATTCACACAACTTATCCTTTTGAACTTCACGTGACAAAAAGACAATTTAACTTAAATAGCTGTCCACGTTTAAATTAAAAATCGTCAACGATTATATCACAAGAAAAGGATAACAATTCTTTCTAGCATTAGGGCATAAAGATATTGTTATTTTCTTTCGTTTTTATGCTTTCGGGTTCGTTTGATCAAACTTTTTAAATTTGTTTACATTTAGATGATTTTTATTTAAAGGAATTTCAAAAGTACTTTTGAGAGTAGCTATTTGTATTTAAGAAGCTCTTTTCTTATTATCAAGGAAACAATGTGTTTTGGGCCAATCTTTTTCACAACTTATAACTAACTACATTAATTTGAATTTTTAGACAAGGTAAATAAACACTTAGGAAATCAGGTAAGCAACTACACATTAGTTGACGTGCAGATGTCGATCGAGACCAAGTAGTTTGAATAGTTTCAAGTTAAATTTCCGAGTTTATGGCTAGCTTCTACGCTGATTTGTGAAAAGAATAGACATTGCGCCTAACTCAACCCCAAGACAATTCAACACCCCCCCTCACGCCCAGATCTCTGGAGCGTGGACAACATAAATGGGGGCCCAACATCGGTAACAATAATTGGGATGGGTCTAACTCTGATACCATGAAAAGAATGGACATTGGGCCTAACTCAACCCCAAAAGCTAGCTTATGAGGTGAGGATTGCCCAAGTCACATAAGGAGACCAAGGAACTCAAATCCCTCCGATGTGGGACAACTCAACAATTTGTTCCTACTAGTTTATGTTCGAGGGGTAAAAAGTTACCACGTTCAATGTTTAAATAAATTCAATAAATACATAATATATGTTTTCACAAACGTGGTTATAAAAGAATCATGACTAATTGATACACATTTTTTCCCTTAATTTAATAAATTAGTATTATTTGATATAAACTTGCCACGCATCTGAGATTTTACCCGTACTCGAGGTGTCAATTTGTACAGATTAGTACTGTGTAAATGTAGCGTCGTTGTTACCAAAATATGAAGAATGATTTTACATTTGAATAATGAAGATATTCTAAATTGTTTTCCCTAATGTATCAATGCTAAAAAATTCTCTATTCATAGTATCAAAGCCGGCACTTGTAACTAAGAATAAAAGAAAGGAGTGAAAAGAAATGGTCGGTAAGGGCTCAGGTGGTGGCTGCCGAACGGGGGGCACATATACGTATATACTTCCAAACACAACCCCACAAACTCCGGAGTGAAAGCCAGCGTTTCAAAGCTCTTTTGTTTTTGATGTGACACTTGAAAACACCTTTTATATATATATATATATATATATATATATATATATATATATATATATATATATATATATATATAAAGATTTTATTTTGTGTCTCACACAACTGATATCAGTTATATGAGGTAGTCTTTTTATCTTATATTTTTGTGGATCCAAAAGTATAAGATTGAGATCCATAAATTTAAGAGACAAAAAAAAACCTCATACAATTAGTGTCAGTTATATAATCCAATTGTACGAGACACAAAATAAAACTTTCTCATATATGTAGGCGGTGGCTTCCTTAGTTGCGCTTCACTTTCTTAGATCCGTATAGGAAGTTGAATGGTGGCTCTTGAACCCTCGGATCAACAATACTACTCTTTACGGGTATTTTAAAAAAATCGAAAAATTGAATCAAATCCAAAATTAAATCAAACCGATCAAACATTGAAATTTTTTAGTTTGTTTTGGCTTTGATTTTTAATTTTAAAAATCGATGAAATTTAGTTTGGTTTTGTTTTTAATCAGAAAAAAACCAAAAAAAATTGAACCAAACCGAATATAGGAATGTCTATTTCAAATTTATTTTTACACACACTCATACATATATACATACATATATATATATATATATATATATATATATATATATATATATATATATATATATATATATATATATATATATATATATATATATATGTATATATATATATGTATGTATGTATGTATGTATGTATATATATATGTATGTATGTATTTTTATACAAAGTTTCAAATTTTTATGGTAAATGTTAACAGTTTGCACTTTTAGTATAGTTCTTTACTTCTATATTCTAATTTAATTGGTAGTTTTATCTTGTTAAGTGTAATAATATTTCGTGTTAAAAATAATATATTTTTGATTGTGTCCTTAAATTATTTATTAATATTTGATGAAATTATCATCTATATATTTGTGTAAATAATAGATTTCTCAAAGGACAATTGATTTGATAGTGTTACTTTGAAAATGTAGACGACGCAATATGTATTTGGTAGTATATACCTTATATTTAAGAAAAACCGATAAATAACCGAAAAACCGACAAAACCCGACATAAACCGAATCGAAAAAAAACCGACATAAATGGTTTGGTTTGCTTCTAATATTTGAGAAATCGGCTAACTTGGTTTAGTTTTTTTTTACGGAAAAAATCAATCCAAACCGAACGATGAACACCCCTACGGCTCTCTCCATTTTAATTTAAATAAGGTAGTTTGACTCCACAAGAAGTTAAAAAAAAATAGAAGATTCCGAAAGTTATAGAGTTATAGTCTTAAAAGTTTCTTAGGGTCATAACATTTGTGTGGTTATAAAAATTTCTCGCTAGGGTAACATTAGTAAAATGAAAAGTTTAAAGTTGAATTATTTTCAATTGTAAAAATATATCATTCTTTTTTGAATAGATTAATAAAAGAAATGTATCATTTAATTTGAAACAGAAGGAGTATTGACAATTATAATAAGGGGAATAAGATTAGTTAAAATATCAAGTCCATGATCACCGGAGCGGAGTTAGAGCTTCAATAACGAGTTCGACTGAATGCATTATCTTTAGTTCAAGCTATATAGTATTTGTTTTAGAAAGTTTAATGAATGTGTACAAATTTTTACTATAGAATTCAATAGCATAAAAAATTTAGAATTTTGAACGTAATAATTTTAAATTTTGGCTTCGCTCCTACTGATCACTCCACCATTACAGTCAAGTGATATCGATAAGAACCTCTTACAAAATAGATATGGATTCAATTTTCAATGTCCTCTATTGTTCATTTTTGCTTTCCTATTCCCTTGTGTGCCATAAAAAATTCTTTTAAAGAAAGAGCCCCTAATCACTATATATCTTGTATATAGGTTAAGAATGTCACGAAGTTTGATCCTTTACTTTTTTCTTTCTATGAAAAGAAACGTGTTGATATAAACTATATAACGTGAAGCTATAGAGAGAACTCGAAATCCTTTTAAAATAATTACTATCACTTCAATATTAAGATAGATAAATATAGTTCAAGCTGATCTTTGCATGCCCAGTATCATGCATGCGTTACGTGAAAGTACAAGAGAGGAGTGAATTATAGTTTACTAAAAAAGTAGTCGACTAATTAATTATGATTTTAGTTGACTAGATTATGAGCAGAATGTAAGATAACAGTAAATAGGAAGAGAATGACACACATTGATTTTATACTGGATTTGTTCCAATGTGGTACTTATATTCAGTTTTCGGTGGGTTACACGGATTCCCTTTAGATCTTGAAAGAATTATGGTACAGATGGTTTTGACTCGTTCATCAAGTATTACAATAATGAATCTTGAATAATAACACAACTCTTTTTTGTGTTCTAATTTTTCCTATCTTTTGAGACACTGGTAAATAAGGGATTACGGTGTTTAGACTAAGAAGTAAAGAGACTTAGAAAATCATATGTGTAGTTGTGCAAGTCTTCCATTTGATCTCACCAATATTCTTACAGGAGAGAAAAGAATCGTTGATCCTTGACAAAAAATAGAGGCACAAGATCTTTAAAAGGATTTGACCCAAAGGGTGCCTCTTCAAATTCTGATTTTGGAAAGGGCAGGATTCGATCCTGACTTTCCTTGTCACAGGCTTCCATTTACAAGATAGTCAAGCCTTTGATTGAGCTAATTAAGAAATTAAATATTTGCTTGCAATAGATCCTTGATTTGAAATTTGATTTCCTTTGACTCAGGCTGAATAGATGTGCCAATTTTTTATTCTTTCTTCTCGTCCAGTAATCCAGCAATCAAAACTTCTCATTTGTTTTCTTTCCTTTCGATGAATCCTGCAAAACAAGATAATTGAACATTGTCATCATTGAAACTTCAGAGTTTAACTTAACAATACCCCCTTTTTTTATGATGACAATCAAGAGAGAGTAAACATTAATTATCACACTTCCCTCTTTATTTCACTTCCTAAGGTTCTCCTAAGTTGATGTCATCTCCCCATGAATGAGTATTGTCTCCTCCTCAGTAGTTATTTTACTTCTCTACTATTCTCCCTATTTGACATCAATCAAAAAGAAAAGAAAAGGATACAACACAAGTAACATACGAACTAATGTACATAATAAATAGTGAGGTAGTGTAGTAAAAGAAGTGCCTTCAGTCGAGACATAATTTGTACAGACACAAGCTAAAGAAAGTTTGTTTAAAACCACAAGCGAGCAAGCAAAAGAAACAAATATTGTTTGTCACACCATCACACATATGCATATTAATTTCTTCCCAGGAAATACTTGAGAGTGTTTATCACTATGGTGCAGAAGGAGTCATGGGAGTTTTCAACATCTTTGATAAGCTAGTCCATATTTTCACTCGTGGAATTAAATGCTCTGGTTCTTTTCCTCCTCGTGGCTCCAAAATCCATTCTGAGCTTAGCCACATCTGTACTTGTCTCCTTAGTAAATTTCCTAATTTTGTCTACCTGTTTCTTTATCTCAATTAGTAGCAATTTTACCTCATTTAGATAGTGCGGAAATTGCTGAAGATTTTGAGAGGTAGTCGACTGAGATGCTGGTAGTGTAGTTTGAGCTTCAATTGGCACTGGAATGCTTTTAAATTTGGCGCGCTTAACTCATCCATCATCACCCAAAGTGTACCCATCATTAAAAAATCTGTCTTATCATAAGTGATGTTACGTGTTTGGGTGTAAAGGGTGCCAAATCTACCTCCATGACTTCGAGAATGTGTGAGGTGAGAAGACCTTATGATAAAAAAGTACCAAGAGAAGTCCCTGATACTTTCAAGCATATAATGACAAATCCACACAAACCAATCTAATCTATAAACATCTCTAGTTCTGGAGGGAAGAATAGTAGCAATCATGTAGGTTAAGATTCGATGTTCAAACTTAAGGCTCTTATGACGGATATCAGGAAGACTATCATAAGAAGGATTTTGCTTCTTCAAAGGAAACTTCAAAGTCTTTTGGCCACGAAATTTGCACAAAAATATCAAAGCCACTAAACTTAGTAGAAAGAATATTTTCAAATTAATAAGAGTCCAAAACGATTCTAGTGCCTAATACCATAGATTCTAAGTTATCTTTGTCATTCACAAATAGGTTTGCATAAGACATCCTTACTTGTTCCTCATAAACAGATTTTCCAATGGTATCAAACAAAGAAGTAAGATGTTGAAAATCAAATATATCAGTTACATCACAGTGTAGATTTTGCATTGGAGAGAGACTTACAAAGCATCCATAAGCCATAGATTTTAACTTGTAGGACTCAAACCTTGCTTTTTCACTTGGTTCATAAAAGATCAGTTTGTCTTCAGGATCAAATGTAGTGTTCTCCACTTTTCCTTTCTTGTATGCAGCCTTTTTGAGTGTTCGCTCCATAGGTCTTTGCTTGCCCTTTTTTGGCAAATGGGAGGATTGTCAGAAGATTCACTACTCTTATTATCAGTTTTGAGAAAATCTGAGTCAATGGAAGACTCTAAGTCTACAGGTTCTTCAGGATTGAGGGGTTTTTGAAATCTTCGGCTGTGTCTTGTTGCAGTGGAAGAAGAAAGGTTTCTTTTGGCCACGGTGAGAATGTTGTCTCTGATGAGAATGGAGAGAATAACAGGGATGGAAGGGTTTTTATCAGTACTTTTAAGAGGAACAAAGGGCCACCTTGATTAAAAGAAAAGGCAGGCTCAGAAGGAAGTGATGCTTCTGAAGTGACTGATCAGCGATTCTAATGAAGAAACAATTATTACACTTACAAGAAAATCAATTAAATCACACATACTTAAGGAAATAAAATATTCTAAAATACAATAAAAGATTTGTTTTACAAACTTGGCACAATGCCAATCTTTTTTCAGAGAAAAATAATATCTTTCTTCCAAAAGTGGTTTTGTAAAAATATCAGCAAGTTGAGAATCAGTACTAATAATTCTAAAACAATATCACCTTTAGTGATATGATCACGGATAAAATGATGCTTGATTTCTATATGCTTTGATCTAAAGTGATGCTCATAATTTTTTTATAAACAAATAGCACTACTATTATCACAAAATATAGGAGTATAGGTAATAGATAAATTATAGTCGAGAAGTTGATGCATAATCATAGAACTTGAGTACAATAGCTGCTAACAGCTAAATATTCTACTTCAGTCGTTGATAGAGCAACATAATTTTATTTTTTTCTATGCCAAGATACTAATGCATTTCCCCAAAGTTGACACGTGCCACTTGTACTTTTTCTATCAATCTTGTCACCTACAAAATCTGCATATGAAAAAACTCTTAAAGCAAAATTGTTAGAAAGATCATACCATAACCCTAGATTAGAGGTACCAGTAAGATATATAATAATTCATTTAATAGTAGTGAGATGATATTCCTTAGGATCCAACTGAAATCTTGCATACTTGCATACACCGAACATAATATCTGGCCGACTAGCAGTGAGATACAATAGGAATCCAATCATCCCTCTATAGATGGTTTCATCAACCTTTTTTCCATTGTTGTCATCATCGAGCATTGTTGTTGGACTCATTGGAGTGTCGATTGACTAAGCATTTTCCATGCTAAACCTTTGATAAGATCCTTAGTGTACTTGGTTTGTCTAATGAAAATCCCTTTAGGAGACTGTTTGATTTGAAGTCCGAGAAAGAATGTCAGCTCTCCTATCATGCTCATCTCAAATTCTCCTTTCATGAAAGAGCAAATTCTTCACATAGAACAGAGTTAAGACTACCAAAAATAATGTCATAAACAAAAATTTGAGTAATAAGATTACCTGAACTAGAATGCTTAATAAATAGGATTGTATCGATATTACCTTTTTTGAACCCTTGATTTAGAAGAAAAGAACTTAACCTTTCATACTAGACACGCAGAGCTTGTTTGAGACCATACAAAGCTCTAGTTAGCTTGTATACATGACTGGGAAGGTGACGTTTGCAAATGCTGGTGGTTGCTTCACATATACTTCTTCGGAGATATAGCCATTTAGGAACATACTTTTAACAACTATTTGAAATAGCTTGAATCCTTTGTGAGCAACAAAAACAAGTTATATTTGTATGGATTCGAGTCTTGCTACAAGAGCAAAGGTTTCATCATAGTCGATTCTTTCTTCCTGAGAGTATCCTTGAACAACCAATCTTGCTTTATTTCGAACTACTTGACCATATTCATTAAATTTTTTATGAATACCCATTTAGTTCCAATGATGGAGGATTTTTCTGGTCTTAAAAAAAATTCCCATACTTGATTTCTTTCAAATTGATCTAGTTCCCCTTTCATAGAACTTATCCAATGAGTGTAGTTCAGAGCTTTATCCACTTTTTTTGGCTCAAGTTGAGTAATAAAATCCATGCGAGATTTGTTCTTCTGAGATCTTCTCGTAGTGATTCCTTCATGTGGATCTCCTATAATAAATTTGCGAGAGTAAATGGGTCCACTTTTCCATTCTTTTGTGGTGTTTGAGGAAGGTTCTCTTTCTACATTAGTCGACTGATCTTCTTGAGATGGTTCGTGAATTTTTGCAGACTCTTCTGATGATTGAGTTTGTTGATCCTTTCCAACAATGATTGATTTAGGTACAAAAGGAATTTTCTCATCTTTGGGAAGGTTTTAATTCCTTGGGCGAGGGATAGTATCAACAAAAACAACATGAACTGATTGTTCAATTCATAGCATTCTTTTATTAAACTCTATATGCTCTACTTAAAGGAGAGTAACCAAGAATTATACCTTCATCACTTTTAGGATCGTACTTACCCAAATTATCCTTTCTAATTCAGTGAATAAAGCATTTGCATCCAAACGGGTGAAAATAACTAATATTGGGTTTCTTACCATTCCACAATTCATACAAGGTCTTTTTTATGAATTAGATGGATCAAACACCTATTGATGATATGGTGTGTTGTGCTTACCGCTTTTGTCTAGAAATGGTAAGGTAGAGAGTTTTCTACAATCACGGTACTTTCCATGTCCTGCAAAGTTCTAGTTTTATGTTCTACCACTATATTTTGTTGCGGAGATCTTGGTGAAGAGAAGTTGTGAGAGATTCCTTGCTCGTGGTAGAAGTTTTCAAAGGCTCTGCTTTCAAATTCTCGTCCATGATCACTTCTGATAGAAGAGATGATGTATCCCTTTTCTCGTTCAACTTTGTTACAGAAAACTTCAAAATTATTTAGAGCATAATCTTTGACTTAAAAACATAACCCGGGTAAATCTAGAGAAATCATCAACAATAGCAAAAGCATATTTCCTACCACCTATGCTGGCAGTACTAGTTAGGCCAAATAAATCCATATGGAATAATTGGAGAGGTTTGCAGGTGGAAACAAAGTTCTTGACTTTAAAAGATGGGCAAGTTTATTTTCCTAGTTGACATGTATCACAAATATGATATTTTGAAAAATCTAGTCTTGAAAGACCAATAACGAGATCATGTTTAGAAAGCTTTTGAATAGTATGCATGTTGGCATGACAAAGTTTTCTATGCCAAACCTAGGGGTCATCAATTATGGAAGCAATAAAAATTTGATCCCAAAGATTATCTAAGTTGCAAATAGTATAGAAATTTCTGTCAGTATTACCTGAAAGAATGACTTTATCTGATTCATCTTTTATAAACCAACCATGCTTCATAAAACAAACCTCATAGTCATTGTCACATAGTTGACTAATGCTTAGAAGATTGTAGCTGAATTCATCAACTAGGTAAACAACATCTACATCATATTTTGAGCTCAAAGGAACTTTTCCAACACCAAAAAAATTTCTTTGGATTTGTCTCCAAAGGTAACTATTCCTCCATCTAGTCTGGTGACTATGTTGAACAATTATTTGTCACCAGTCATATGTCTGGAACACGCTCTATCGAGATACCATTCTCCCTTATGATTCTTCTTGCAATGTTCATGCAAAACAAAATTATTTATTTTTAGGTACCCAAGCTTGCTTGGGTCCTGAATGGTTAGAATGTTGAGTATTAGATTGATTTAAAGATTTGGGTCACCAGACCCATATCCTGTTATCCTTGAACTTGCAACGATTTGAGGTTTGACCCTTTTTATTTCTAAACGCACTTTCTAATGAGAAACATTTTGTCTATTGAAATATGGTGGTTGAACTTGAGAGGTTCCCTCTTAAAATAATGCACCGACAACTCTGTTTGATCCTATAATTTTTTCCTCACTAGCTGATAAGAAAATCTTGTGAGCCTTGCTCTGATACCAATTGAAAGTACAAGGGGGGGGGGGGGGTGAATTGTGGTCTACTAAAAAATATTCGATTAACTATGATTTTAGTTGACTAGATTATGAGCAAAATGTAAGATAACAGTAAATGGAAAGAGAATGACACACAATGATTTTATACAGGCTCGGTACCGATGTGGTACTTACATCCAGTTTTCCTTGAGTCATTAGGGTTCTCTTTAGATCTTTAAAAAATGACAGTACATATGGTTTGACTCGTTCACCACCAATAAAGTATTACAACAATGAATCTTGAATAATGACACAACTCTCTTTTGTGTTCTAATTCTTCCTATCTTTAGAGACACTGGTAAACAAGGGATTACATTTTGTAGGCTAAGAAGTAGAGAGACTTAGAAAACAATGTGTGTAGTTGCGGAAGTCTTCCATTTGATTTTAGTAGTCTAATAATAGGAGAGAAAAGAGTCGTTGAGGCTTGACTGAAAATAGTTGCACGAGATATTTAAAAGGATTTGACCCAAGGGGTGACTTTCTGAATCATGCTCTTGGGAAGGGCATGATTCGATCGTGACTTTCCTTGTCACAGGCTTCCATTTACAAAACAATCAAGCCTTTAATTGAGCTTAATTAATAAACTGAATATTTGCTTGTAATAGCTCCTTGATTTGAAATATGATTTCCTTTGATTGAGGCTAAGTGGATGTGCTCATTTTTTATTCCTTCTTCTCATCCATTAATTCAGCAATCACAGCTTCTCATTTGTTTTCTTTTCTTTTGATGAATCATGCAAAACAAAGTAATTGAACATTTTCATCATTTAAACTTTGGAATTTAACATAACATTAAGCGTGTGAGATACTTGAATACTAATAGAATTAATATTTAGATAATTTGAGAAATTGCAATGCTTCTTTTGACGAAGCCTACAATTGAACAATAATAACAATAAACCTAGTGTAATCTCACAAGTGGGCTCTGGAGAGGGTAACGCGTACTCTTATCTTATCCCTAATTTGTGATTGTAGAGAGGTATATCTTACCCCTACTTTGTGAAAGTAGATAGGACCTCAACTCAAGAAAGAGTGAAAAGGAAGCTACAAGCAATAACAACGACAAAGTGATAAAGGACAATGTAAGTGAATGACACAATGTGTAATAACAAAACATGCAATTAAGCTTTTGCAAAAAAATATTCATTGTCTAGTGCTTTTGTTAGCCAATTGTATCTATGATTATGTTTATATTGAACTAAAAAAAAACTTATCGATAGGACCCAAAATCGAGTTTATCTAAGAATAAAGCTGACTCACACCAGTCAATATTTCTATATAAGCAATGCTAAAAGTATTTGCATTCTACTCGACTTTAATTTGTATAAACTATGTTTTATTTGTCTGTGTGTTTACTCTTAAAAATTGATAACAATTGAATTTATATGTGATTTTATGAATATGTGGACCAATTTAGTACAAGCGAGTAATAACATTAGATAAGCTAATAAATGAAATAGTTAATAGCAAAATCAATGATTGTAGTGAGTTCGAGCTCGTTTAAAGGCTTAACAAGAAACACGCATTCGGTTCTGAGCTGGCACTTATAAAGAACTTATGAACAAAACCAAGAACTTTAATTAAATTTTAAAAACAGAGAGAACAAAAGTATACTGACTTGGTATGCGTGTTATAGTGCCTCTAATGAATAATTAGCTTCCCATTTATATAGTAGGGAAGTTTTACCCAAGGTACAATTCTATGAAAGGTAAAAGTCTTCCTTTTTCGCTAGTCACTTATTTTCTGTCGATACGAGCTGAGATTCACGCCATGATAATCACTTAGGTACAAATATCATAGTCCTTTTGTTAATCGCCTGCGGTCATTTGGTAATGTTCTTTGAAGTCTCGGGACTCAAACTTAACCCAGGGGACTTGGTCTTGATGGCTTCGAGAGCAAGTATTTTTCTTGGGCCTTGATACGAGAGGCTCATGAATCTAATTTGGATCCCATACATTCATGTACTTGCTCCATTTGCCTAAGTGGGTAAAATCAAGGTTCTCATAAGACTCGATTTTACACGTATACAGATAGTCCTCTCATTTCTCACAGAGTAGGTTTACCGAAACAATGGGTAACAATAGATGTTCTCTGGTTCCTTCCTTCATACGTTAAAACGAAGGAACTGAAAAGTCCCATCAATCGCGTCATTTGATTTCGGGCACATATCGCTCATCGGCTGGTTGCCTTCGAATGCGAAGCATCGCCTGTTTCCTAATAAAGGCTTCCATCCTTTATTCTTTTTCTACTTTTCGGCCAAGATTTTACCTTTGAGATTTCCAGCTATCATTAAACTTCTTCCAAACCCTCATATATTTATTCTTGTTCTTTTTCATAGTGATTTTCAGGTTTTTACCCAGATTTCCTTCAAATCC
The DNA here is from genome assembly GCA_034376525.1 of Nicotiana benthamiana. Taxonomy (NCBI): domain Eukaryota; kingdom Viridiplantae; phylum Streptophyta; class Magnoliopsida; order Solanales; family Solanaceae; genus Nicotiana; species Nicotiana benthamiana. The sequence goes on along the minus strand of CM067332.1, from coordinate 106,578,393 downwards.
TCATACTGTATTCTTCATCCTTCAAATTCGTTCTTTCAAACCATCATTTTCTTTCTTTAAATTTTCTAACCTCCCTAGATAGCAATGGATAAAACATCCAAATTTGTCCCTCAATAAGCCGTCTCTTCATCTTCTCAACCGGCCGCCTGTACTGAGGGGGCTGCTCATGAAGTAGTTGCCCTCGAAACAGCTTCTCTCAAGGTGGCTGTCGATGAACCATACCTCGACCCTCCCTTATAAGAATTTATTCCCAAGGGATGCTCAATGATATACAAGTTTAAGGTTGATAAACCCTCACACATAATAAGACTAGGTGAAGGATCATCAAGGTACATATGCTCCATGACTAAAGATGTTTGTCTCATGGTTCGAAAAGACTACAATTGGGAAGGCAAGGATGCAGCAACCCCCTGGCCCGAGGATGGAATTATTACCCATGTACAAGAGTAATTAAGTGTTTACACTTACCCCTTCACATTGGGCCTAGTGGACCTGATTGTTCTAGATTTTTGCAAAAGGTACAAGATGTGCCTCGGGCAATCCATCCATCTCTATAGAGGATCGTGATCCTCCTTCACTACTTCATGAACAAGACCGAGTCTCATCGGTTCACGATCGATTATCTACTTCGATTATACAGTCCTCAAATTTTTCGAGGGGGACCGATCAAGCTTACTAGTCAGACAAATGAGGCCTCTTTTATTAGTATTGAGGAACACCAGTCTAGGGATAGTAGGGGCTCTTCATTCGGTTGAAGACTGAAGACTTGGTTTCCCTCGAGTACATGCCATGCCTGAGAAGAGGAACACATCTTCTGAATGCAGTATCTCCTTAAGTGTCAAAATATATACATGTTTTTCTCCAATTTCTTTCTTCTCAATCATACTTGTAGTTGTGTCGCCCAAGTTCTGAATGAGGTCCCTAGCTAAAGAAATGGATCGATCTGTACTCAGATAATATACTCCAAGTGTGCATAGCATAAGCTTTTAAAGGGATGATGAGAGGCACATTCTCATGGTAAGTCCTCTCTTTGAATAGTTAATACCATGCTTCTAACTTTCATCATACTGACTTTCCTTCCCCTTTGTTGTTATTTGTTTGTCTAAGACCACCGAACTTAGAGCTTTAGAAGGGGATGAGGACGTGTCCTTATCCATTAATCCCTCCATCACGGGGAAGCCCAGGTCTATCGTAGAGGGAAAGAAGAAAAGGAAGAGAAAACCTTCGTGCTACCCAGGCTCTGCGGCAAATAAACCAAAGAAGAGGGTTGCTCATAAGCCTAAGAAGAGCTCCAGCTCTCTGGTGCCAGACACTGATTCTCTTTCTTGGCTTAGGGACGAGCCGAAAGAAGACCTTATTTTTGTTACCCATGGGACGACCTTTCCCGAAGGAAAGAGGCATATGAGGGGGAGACTCATGAATCCAACCTCCCTCAGACTCGAGAGGTCAATATGGAGACTCGGGATGCAAATCCCCAGGACGCTGGCTCCACTCCGAAGGAAGCGCCCGGTATAATGGGTCCATGCTCGATGAGGCTCAAGAAGGAAAAGAGAAGTGTAGTGAATGGGTCCATGGCGCAGACGATCCCCTTTATTCCTTTTTCATTGGAGTGGACTCTTCTATTTTGGAAGACTTCTCCATGCTGAGAGACCTAGAAATTCCAAAGAAGGACACATCCTTGGAAGCTGGCCAGCCAAGTTCTAGCCCGAAATTGATCAACCAGTTCCCTGCTCCAAGTGTGGACCCCGGTCGTAAGAGATTAGTTATTATGACTGTTTGATCCCGTGGGGATTGCTTACTACCTTTGATGCCTGATGTCCGAGGGAGAAAAGATAACAATGAATGAGGTGAACGCGTCGTGCCTCTACAATGAGGTGCAGCAAGCGCTGAACCAGGTAAGGTATCATTATGTTCCTTCTAACTTTACTTAGGTTTTGATATTTCTCATGTTTTTCATCTTCTTGCAGGACTTAATACTTCATCATGAAACCTTCTTTTGGTACCGGGTCGAGGCCAATCAGCTCGAGCTCGAGGTCAAATAGCTTTCCCAGAAAAGGGATAGGTACAAGGTTCTCAACGAGCAAACAAAATGGGTCATTAAGAACCTTCAAGACGAGTTGGATGGGGCTTAGAAAAAGCATCAATCCTTAGGCGGGAGCATGCCTACTTGGTTGAAAACGTAAAAGTCTTTGAAGTTAGAAATGAGGAACTGGTCACAGTGGCAAATGACAATACCTCGTATGTCACGATCCAGAAATCCCACCTTCGAGAGAGTGATGGCACCTAACATTTCACTTGTTAGGCAAGCCAACATTAGAGGATCTTTAAGCCAATTTTTAATCAATTACAATAAAACAAAATCAATTAAGACGAAATAGTACTAAAATCAAGTGCGGAATGACATAAAAGCCAATAATATCTAGTACAACGCAGATTTGGAGTCACAGTTGATGAGCTTCTTGAATTTTCTACAAACACAGCCTGAAATAAGTACAGCTGTCTCGAATGAAAAGAGCGGTAAATAAGGGAAAATGGAAAGGGAATTCAAGGTCTGCAGATGCCAGCAAATCTACCTCGAGTCACCAAGTTGGCGAATCCGATCTGCTACGTCTCTCAAATAGCTGGGGCTAGTACCAAAGTCTGCATAAGAAGTGCAGAGTGTAGTATGAGTACAACTAACCTCATGTACTCCGTAAGTATCGAGCCTAACCTTGACAAAGTAGTGACGAGGCAATGAAAAGATGACCATGTAAATAACTTGTGCAAATAACAATATACGAACAAGATAACAAAAAATAAAGGCTAAACATGTACTATTGGGAGCGGACATGCGAAATGGGTACAAGATACAATAGTTACAACATAAATGATAACTAGAATAGTCAATATGCCTTTATCCAGTAAAAACAAATAAACACAATGAATAAAATTGCACGGCATCACCTTTGTTCTATTACTCTCAACCTCACAATGAAACAATAATACGACACAACATCATCCTTCATGCTTTTACTCTAAATTTTATGATAAATCAATAGATACAACACGGTATCACCCTTCGTGCATTAACTCTCAAAATATGGCACGACATCGCCCTTCGTGCATTAACACTCACAATATGGAACGACATCACACTTCGTGCATTAACACTCAAATACAACATGACATCACCTTTCGTGCACTAGTACTCTCCCTTACCATATAACGATGAATATGTAACAACAAGGAGATGGAATAAACAAGAATATGTCTTACGTCAACAATGATTCCACAATACCAACCTCAACTTTAGAAACAGTATTCAATTATCACATAAAGCTCATAAACACTGAAAGAATTATCAATTGGATAAGTAACTAGTCTAAGCATGGATAGCATGATCAAGTAGGTAATAAATTACAAGGAACAAGACCCACTCGCATGCTTTAACCCAACAACAATGCATAAGTACTCGCCACCTTACATATATATTGTACCCAACATCTAAACATGTAGGAAATAGGTAAACAAGTCCAAATCCCTCAAGTCAAGGTTAATCATTACACTTGCCTCACTCCCAAGATCAACTCAAAGCTCAACCTCAACTTTCCTTTCAAAAAAGTGTTATAACCAATAGACTCTAGAAAGTTACTGACCAAATGATTCACATTACGCCATAGGAACTACCCGCTATTGCAAATGATTCAATTTGAACTACCCACATAAGTCAATATCCCTATGGGGTGGAATCTCCAGCAGGTTGCAGGAAACCCCGATAGAAACTCACGAACAACTGGTACTGAATCCATGGGAGGAATCTCCGCAGAACCGCGGACATAAGCCAAATAAGCTAGAGACCCCTTCTTGATCATATGCCGAGCCTTCACATAAGAGATAACCCTACTGGTAGAATGACTAGGAGTCCCTCTTCACTATGATCAAGGCAACCCTGGTAAGGCTAAGATCACCTTCTTGGTGTGACAATCCAATATAGCATGATAAGGTGACAGCCAATCCATATCCAAGATAATATCAAAATCTACCATATCGAGAAGTAGAAGGTCTACACTAGTCTCAAGACTCCCGATGGTAACCAAACAGGAACGATAAATAAGATCTACAACAATAGCATCCCCCACAGATGAGGACGAATATATAGGAGCACTCAAAGAATCACGAGGCACAACCAAATATTAAGCAAAATAGGATGAGATGTAGGAATAAGTATAGCCTAGATCAAGTAGAACTGAAGCATCAATACGTAAAACTAAAACAGTACGTGTGATAACAACATAAAATAACTCAGCCTCATGTCTAGCAGGGAAAGCATAGCATCGAGGTTGGGCCGCACCACTATGAACTATATCTTTCGGATGGGCTCTAGCTCGATGGCCTACACCTCTAGTGGCCTCAACTCCACCTCTAATAGCTTGGCCTTCCCCTCTAGCTGCCTGATCCCTACCTCTATCTATCTAAGCAGGTGGTTAAGCCCCGGGTGTCGGGACCATAGCATGAGAACCTTAATGTTGTGAGCTGCTCGATGCCCAAGGTAAAATTTAGCAATGTGCCTCGGATCACCACAAGTATAACATGACCTTGGATTCTATGACTGCTAACCCTGAAACTGACCTTGTCGACCTGAGTAACCACCCTGAAAGCTCTAGCGTAGAGGTGAACTAATAGGAGCTAGTGGTGCACTATAGGCTAGCTGGTCGGAAAAAGACATATGAGGGCCACATCCACCTGAAGCATTGTGGGATGCCTGGAGTGTTGAATGAAACAACTTAGGATGATGGCCTCTACCAAAAGTATCCATGCCTCCAGATGAGGCACCATTCAATCGACCGAAATGACGAGGCCTTTTATCAAACCCCTAACCTCCCCTCTGTGCGAGAACCATCTCGACTCGCCTACGACATTTGTAGCTATCTGAAAAGAAATCTTACTCCTAGCCTCCTTGGCCATATCTAACTTGATAGGCTAAGAGAGCCCCTCAATTAACCTCCTCACCCTATCTCCCTCGGTAGGAAGAAGAAGAATAGCATAATGGGTCGGGTACATAAAACAGGTCTCATACTGAGTTACTGATATACTGCTCTACTGGAGATGCTCAAACTGCTTGCGATAATCCTCTCTCAGTGTGATAGGAAGGAAATTCTCAAAAAATAGGTGAGGGAATTGGTCCTAAGTAAGAGCAGGCGACCTTGATAGTCTGATAAATATATAATCTTTCCGCCATCTCTTAGCGGAACCCGTAATCTAAAACATAGCAAAATTGGCCCTATTGGTCTCAAGTATCCCTATGTTGCGTAGCACCTCATGCAGTGGTCAAGATAATCTTATGGGGGTCCTCAGAAGGTTCACCACTAAAGTGAACCAGAAGGAGCTTGGTAAACTTGTCCAATATCAATAAGCCCTTATAAGACATGGCTGGCCCATCACCAGCCTATGCTGTAACAACCGACTGAACTATCCTAACTGGGTGGGCTATTGGAATCCAATACTGGGGAGCCAACTGCTCTAGATTGTGAGTAGCGGGAATCTATGCTCCTCTCCTAACTTGAGAGACGGCTGGTGCCATAGGAAATGAACTAGACTGGGACACACTCTCCATAATGCCCACTAAACGGACTAGGGCATCCTGAAGCACTAAGGTGGCGATGATCCCCTCCTAGACCAGAGCTAGTCCAACCGGCACAGTCTGGGCTAGAACCTGCTCATAAAACTCCACATAAGGTTCTATTGTCAGTGTTATTGCTAAAGATCTAGGTTGAGCTCTATCCTACCTCGGCCTCGGCCTCTCGTAGGAGTTGCCACTGGGGGCTCTGACTGCTATCTAGTTTAAAATGCAATACCTTTTCTGTCCATCTGTGAGAGAACAAGAGTAATGAGTTCAATTAGTAGTGAGAGAATAAAATCGCACGATAGAGAAGAAGAGAAGTGAAATTTGTTCCTAAACTTCATAGCCTCTGGAAGATAAGTACAGGCGTCTCCGTACCGATACTCCGGACTCTACTAGGCTTGCTCGTGACATGTGAGACCTAGGCAAGCTAGTGCTCTGATACCAACTTGTCACGACCCGAAATTCCCACCTTCGGGACCGTGATGGAACCTAATATTTGACTTGCTAGGCAGGCAAATATTAGAAGATCTTTAAGACAATTTTTAATCAATTCCAATAATATAAAATTAATGAAGCATAAATAGAACTAAAATTGAGTGCGAAATAACATAAAATCCAATAATATCTAGTACAACCGGATCTGGAGTCACAATTTATAAGCTTCTAGAATTTTTCACAAAACAGATCTGAAATAACTACAATTGTCTCGAATGAAAAGAACAGTAAATAAGGGGAATGGAATGGGACTTCAAGGCATGCGGACGCCAGCAAATCTACCTCGAATCTCCAAGTTAGTAAATCTGAGTTGTTACGCCTCACAAATAACTGGGCCAGTAACAAAGTTTGTACAAGAAATATAGAGTCTAGTATGAGTACAACCGACCTTATGTACACCATAAGTGTCGAGCCTAAACTCTACGAAATAGTGGCGAGGTTATGAAAAGACACCATGTAAATAACCTTTGCAGATTACAATACACGTACATGATACCAACATATAAAGGCTAAACATGTACTATTGGGAGGGGACATGCTAAATGGGTACTAGATACAATAATTACAACAGAAATACTAACCAGGACAATCAATATGCCTTTATCCAATAAAAACTAATAAACATAATGAATAAAACTACACGGCATTACCTTCGTGCTTTTACTTGCAACCTTATAATGAAACAATAATACAGCACGGTATCACCCTTCGTGCTTTTACTCTTACTAGGATGACATCACTCTTCGTGCATTAACTCTCATAATACGGCATATCACCCTTCGTGTATTAACTCTCACAATATGACACGACATCACCCTTAGTGCATTAATACTCAAATATAACATGACATCATCCTTCGTGATTCACACTCTCTTTTATAATATAACGATGAATACGTAATAGCAGGGAGATGGAATAAACAAGAATAAGTCTTACGTCAAAAATAGTTCCACAATACCAACTTCAACTTTAGAAACAATACTCAATTATCACATAAAGCCCATAAACACGGAAAGAACAATGAATTTGATAAGTAACTAGTCTAAGCATGGACAACATGATTAAGTAGGTAATAAAATTACAAGGAACAAGTCCCACCCGCATGTTTTAACTCAACCACAACGCATAAGTACTTGTCACCTCACATATATGTTGTACCCAGAATCTAATAATGTAGAAATCACCAAACAAATCATAATTCCTTAAATCAAGGTTAACTATGACACTTACCTCGCTCCCAAGATCAACTCAAAACTCAACCATAACTTTACAATTCAAAAAAGCCTCCGAACTAATAGAATCTAGAAAATTACCAACCAAATAATTCACATTAAGCCTTTGGAACTACCTACGATTGAAAAAGATTCGATATAGGTCTAATGGAAAAAGTCAACTCCCGGGACCGCTTAGTCCAAACACGAAATTTGGACCAAAACCTGATTACCTATTTACTCCCAAGCCCCTGTCATGTAATTTATTTTTAAATCTAACCTCAATTTGAGGTAAAAATCCCAATTTTACTTAAAAATCCATAATTATACCCAAACCCCTAATTTCATTCATGAAAATACTAGATTTTAGGTTGAAATATTATAATATGTAATGAAAGATTGAAAGAAAATAGGTTATAATCACATACCATTGGATTGGGGAAGATGTGTTCTTGGGAAAATAGATGTTTCTGGTTTTGAAAATTTGAAGACTGAGAGAAAATCACGTCTAACTCATACTTGCCAGTTGCAGATTTAAGGGTGTCTTGTAGGCCAGGCCCAGCCTGGAATCGACTGGAGACCGTAGGCCACAAGGGCTGGTCTCAAATGGTGCAAAAGCCCATGGCGGGCCGGTCCTACCCAAAGAGCCCGTGAGCCCCGGACCGGCAGGCGGGCCTGGGCCGGTTCAACCGGGACCAAACGAGCCCCAGTGGCTATTTTTTTAAGAAAGAATTTAAAAATGATGAACTGTCAGAGTTTTAAAATCTAGCAGTTAACCTTCAATTTCCAATTGTTTGGGACTTTAGAAAATAGCCATTTGGCTCCCAAACTTTGTTTTAACCCCAAACTTTTTATAATTACACTTTTTCCAATTCTCAACTATAAATACCCCTCTTTGTTTCATTTTTACTCACAAATTCATCAGTCTTTCTCAATCTATGTCTAATTTTCTTCTGTAATTGCTTATTTTATTATTGCAATTTCGTAAAAATTTGTGAAGTTGGTGAATTGAAGTATTCAAGTCTTCAATGATATTCGATTTTCAAGAATTTGTTTGTCAACTTGGTAAACTCGTTCCAACTCGTAAGTTTAATATTATAATTTTTTTGTTTTAGCTTGTATAATTATAATTAATATGGTAGTTTCTTTGAAAAAAATATTTGGTGGTAAGGGAAAATCTAAAATTGGTGAATCTAGTCGCCAAGATACTACTCTTTCCCCGGCTCCCCGGCCCAGACCTGTTACCCATCCTCCTCCACCTATTATTCTTGATAGTGATAACCCATATTTTCAATTTCTCGATAGTCAATTTTTCCATGATGTTGCACCAGGTCAACAATAAAATAAAGATGTTATGAATGCTCTTTATCCTAATGAAACTATCTTTTAAAATGATGAGTAAAATGATGATTTAGATGAAATGCAACCGGATTTAGATGATACACCTACTAGTCCTGTTAATAACTCAACTGATTCTTTGCTTGACCCTCCTGTAGTAACCCCTACTTTTAATAGACAACCTTTTAAACGGCCCGAAACATCTCTTGTTTGGCACTATTTTACTCAACTAAGAGAACAAAATAAGGCTAATTGTAAAACTTGTGGGTCATTGTTGGTTCATAAATTTACTGAAGACCGTAGAGGTACGGGTAGTTTGACTAGACACATAGAGAAACACCCTAGAGATAAAGCTAGATTTCTTCAAATGAAAGCTGCACAAGAGGGTACAAGTGTAGATACTACGATTAACCCTAGTACATGTTCAAACGTAAACCGGGAATTAACACTGTTACCGGTGGCATTTTATTTTACAATCCAAATAAAGATCGTGAAGAATTGGCAAAAGCGGTTACTGTTATGTGCTTACCCTATAGTTTTCCTTCTAACCCTCATTTTTGCATTATATTAGAAGAGGTTTTAATCCTACTTATAAAGGATGGCCTCGCACAACTGTAAAGAGCGATATTTATAAATATAAACATGAATATGAATAATATTTGTGCTATTTATTTACTCATATAGATTGTTCCATTGCTATTACTACTGATATTGGTAGAAGTGGTAATGACTGTTATTATCTAACTGTTACAAGTAATTGGATAGATAATGGGTGGATAATGCAAAAGCGCATTATTGCTTATAGAATAGTTGATTCACGCCACACAGGTAAGTTTATTGCTAACATAGTTGTAGATATTTGTAGATATTTTTGCATTAGAGATAAAATTATGTCGGTTTTAATGGATAATGCTTCTAGAAATACTAACACTGTAGGCTTGCTTATAACTACACTAAATCTTGCATTTATTAATATTTTTCATATTAGATATATTTATTATATTTTTCATTTAATTGTCAGTGCTGGCATGAAAGTTTTAAATGTAGAAATTAAAAAATTTTAAATGGCTCTTAATTGGTTTTTTTATTCAAACTGTAGAAGTAGACTTAGAGACTATTTTAAAAATATGATGAATTTGGCCTTAGAGAAAGAAAGGTTCATAAACCTTTTCCGACTAGATGGAATTACATGTATGAAAGATTAGTTGTTGCATCTGAATATAGGAACCCAATAAGTGCAACGTATAATGCTCGTGTAGGTGATGGTAATGATGAGATGTTGAGCACCTTACAAATCAAGATTTGAGTAATGTTAAAATGCTTGTAGACTTTTTAGAACAATTTCATACTGCTATAAATGAATTATCTTGCCAATATTATCCTACTATTTCTAACTATATAGTTTATATTGCAGCAGTTGAAGATTTATTTATAGCATTTTTAGAGGGTGGGTTAATTTATCAACAAGTTATTAATTCTTCGAAAGCTAAGTTTAAAAAATATTTTTTCCCTATCCCCCCTATTTTTGGTGTTGTTGCAGTGTTAAATCCTACAATGAAATTAGGAGGTCTTCATTTTTGGTATTCAAAAATTTACATTTATAATGCTTATCAACTTGCTGTAGATCATGCTAGACCAAATTTTCCAACTCCTGCTTCGTCTAATTCGCAATCATCTAAAAGAACTGTGATCCTAAAAAGCCCTTAGTTCTTGGATGGAGTTTAGGGGTTCTCAAGGTGACAATTTTGGTGATAGTTAACAACTAAAAGAGCTTCAAGTTTATTTGTCGCAGGGACTTGAAAAGGAGAATCTAGACGGCACCTTTGATCTCTTGGAATGGTGGAAGGATAAACAAAAACACTATTACCATACCTCCTTTTGGACACCACAACCCCGCGAAGGCATAGATAAGGGTATTTTTCCAATTTAAGGACAATTGAAAGGGGATTCAATTATTTAAAAGATTTCAAAGTCGCCACTTGGGAAAATTAATAGTGTCCCAATTCACCGGTTTAAATCCCAAATCGAGGAAAATTTGACTCTAATATTATAGTCTGCGAATCAGAAATCTGGGTAAGGAATTTTGTTAACCCGAGAGAAGGTGTTAGGCACTCCCGAGTTCCGTGGTTCTTGCACGGTCGCTCAACTATTATATTTAGCTAAAATCTGATTTTTAATACATGTTATCCTATAGTACAATTTGGAAGTACTTACGGCTTTTAATTAATAATTTTAGAAAATTTAACATTGTTTAAAATGTGTTTTTTGATCACGTCACATGAAATGCACATGGGCCATCGACACGTTATATTCAACATTTTGGGATTTGGATTTGGGTCGCATGAAATGCACACCCCAATTTAAGAATGTAAATTGATTTAAGAACGCGCCTAAAGAGGCTAACGTGTTATTGACTTTGCGGGAGCCGTGAAAATTCGCTGAACGGATCGTCCTGAGTTCTAAGTATTTTAATGAAGTAACTAAAGAGGTCCACATAATTTGTGATTTTATTTTGCACGACACACCTCATTTATTTTAAGGCTAAACTAATGAAACTAGGATTTTCTATTAAGTATTGTCTCTAAATAAAGTGTCTTAATTAATTAGCATGGTGAATTGCTGTTATTAATAGTAATTAAGGAATTTGGGCCTCAAACTCAGGTCCACACTTGAAAAAAAAGGAAGGGTCTCTTAATTAATTGCATTAATCAATAACTTAAAACAAAATTGTAAATTCCTCAGCATCTTGGGCCAAAAATTATTCCAGGTATTCGGGCAGCCTTTCAGTTGTTGCCCAGGTGTGGGCATGCCCAAATATAACTATCTCATTAATAATATGACTAGTCCTATGAAGTTAAATTTGTATGCCAAGTTCCAACTATAGGGCTGGCCATTAAACTTGGCCACTTAACAAGCTCGTTTGTGGTAAGATGAGTGGACTGTAATTGCAAAGGCTAATTTAATTACGAATCATCAATTCTTTTCAACAGGTAAGGTAACCCACATCGGTCACAACAGTCAACATGATTATACTGATTGAGGCACCTAAGACAATTTTGAAATAGCTAAATGGTCTAGAGTAAATGGGCTTATTAGCAATTAGGCGACTGAACCACTCATATTTTTCAAACTGTACATATCAAAGCAAACAGATAAAATACCTCAATTTACATGCTGATTTTAAAGATAACTTTCATGTTTGTACCTAGATAGTATATATCCTTACACGCATATGTTCATCCTAGAGTTGATTTTCAAAACACATTTGAATCTGTATAATATACGCTGGCAGCGTTTGGTAAACATCACGAATCATTTAATACTAGTTATCTACTTTATACTGTTGAATTAATACTATTGAATACAAACTCATGTAATTCTGAAAGTGTTCAAAATAGTCCAACAGTCCATTGTTTATGTTAGTACAAACCAAAATCTAAACTATACTAGAAAGGTAAATATATCAATTAGCATTTATCTAACTAACAGATAATGATCCAAACGAGCACATATCAGGAAGTAAAATTGTGAGTATGTTCATTTCATTTACAACTCAAGAGCTACATCGAGGCAACTTCAAGGCGTGTACCTGGAATTGAATGAACAAAGGAACAACAACTCTTCAGCAGTGTTAAACAGCAAGAAAATATCAATAGCAATAGTAGTGAATACATCAGCAATTAAATCAACAGCAACACAGCTCACCAACAATCAGAATCAACGGAGAATAACCAGTTTCTTAGCTCAGAAAAATGATGCTAAACAACCCAGAAAAGTAACTTCACAACCCAACAACAAAATTTGAACCAGAAACAAACCAAAACTATAGACACCAATTGGTTCAAACCATTCTTTTACTTCTAATTGCTCAGATCTTCTCTTAAAATGAATACCACTAGAATTTCCTCAGGTTTGCCAATGGAACAGTGATTTGTTTTTGTAAATATTTTTAGCAGTTTACAACAACAACAACAACAACTACCCAGTATACTCCCACCAGGTGGGGTCTGGGGAAGGTAATATGTAGACAGCCTTACCCCTACCCAAAAGGGCAGAGAGGCTGCTTCCAAGCGACCCTCGGCGCATAGGACAGAATGAAAAGCTGCATTGGAAAACAAAGATAAAGTTAGGAACCAAGACAAGACAAAACACAGTAACAAAACAAAGCATAAGTAATCCTGCAGAAATAACGTAAATGATTATGCAAACATAAGAAACATAAATACCGTCGCATGCGACAATAACAAGCGACAACTATCATATTACCAACCAAGAGGGGACCTACGCTAATACACTAGTCATCTACGGGTAACCCTACTATCCCACACCCAACCCCGGGTGGGGCGAACGAAGGACTCTAAGAGCCCCTAGCCTGCAACCCTGATTCTAGACCTCCAGACTCCCCTATCAAGGGTCAAGTCCTCGGTAACCTGCATAGTAGTCATGTCCTGCCTAATCACCTCTCCCCAATGCTTCCTAGGCCTCCCTCTACCCCGCCGACCACCAACAATCTCCAGCCGCTCGCAGCTCCTCACCGGGGCATCGGGACCCCTCCTCCGTACATGCCCGAACCACCTCAGCCTCGCTTCCCGCATCTTCTCGTCCACCGGGGCCACCTCTACCTTCTGTCGAATAACTTCATTCTTAATCTTATCTAGCCTGGTGTGCCCACACATCCACCTAAGCATCCTCATCTCAGCAACCTTCATTCTCTGAACATGGGAGTTCTTCACGGGCCAGCACTCTGCCCCATACAACATCGCAGGTCTAACCACGGCTCTGTAGAATTTCCCCTTGAGTTTGTGTGGGATTTTCTTGTCACACAGGACCCCAGAAGCAAGCCTCCACTTCGACCACCCTGCTCCTATCCGATGGGTGACGTCCCCGTCAATCTCTCCGTTCCCCTGAATCACAGACCCAAGATATCGGACACTGTCCCTCTTGGCGATGGCCTGAGAACCAAGCATCACATCCCTGCCCAGCCCACTCGGCTCGTCGCTGAACTTGCACTCCATATATTCTGTCTTAGATCTGCTTATTCTGAAACCTTTAGACTCGAGGGTCTGTCTCCATACCTCTAACCTTTCACTAACACCGGCGCTCGTCTCGTCTATCAATATTATATCATCAGCAAAGAGCATACACCAAGGCACATTCCCTTGGATATGACGGGTTAGAGCATCTATCACTAAGGCGAACAACAGGGGGCTCAGCGCCGATCCTTGATGGAGCCCCATTATCACAGGAAAATGGTCTGAATCGCCACCCACCGTCCTCACCCTAGTCTTAGCCCCATCGTACATGTCCTTGATAACTCCGATATTGGCTTCTGGCACACTCTTCGCCTCCAAGCACCTCCATAGCACCTCCCTCGGGACCTTGTCATACGCCTTCTCCAAGTCGATAAGCACCATATGCAGGTCCTTCTTCTTATCTCTGAATTGTTCTGCCAGCCGCCTGACTAGGTGAATAGCCTCAGTGGTGGAGCGGCCTGGCATGAAACCGAACTGGTTCCCAGATATATTCGTCGCCTCCCTCATTCGCGCCTCAATCACCCTCTCCCAAACCTTCATCGTGTGGCTCATTAGTTTAATACCCCTATAGTTGTTGCAGCACTGGATGTCCCCTTTGTTCTTGTACAAGGGCACCACTGTACTCCACCGCCACTCATCCGGCATCCTTTTAGTCTTGAAGATCACGTTGAATAGCCTAGAGAGCCACTCCCCTCCAGGTTTACCCATGCACTTCCAAAACTCCACCGGGATCTCGTCAGGCCCGGTAGCTCGACCCCTACTCATCCTACGCAACGCCCCTAAGACCTCCTCCACCCTAATGCGCCTGCAGTACCCAAGGTCTCTATGACGCTCTGAATGCCCCAACTCCCCTAGCTCTATGCTCCGATCCCCCTCCTCGTTAAGAAGTTCCCGGAAGTACGCCTGCCACCTCTGTTTGATTTGCGATTCCCCCATCAGAACTCTACCATCCTCGTCCTTGATACACCTGACCTGGTCTAGGTCACGAGCTTTCCTTTCCCTTGCTTTAGCCAGCCGGAATAACTTCTTATCCCCACCTCTCTACCCTAGTTCCTCATACATGCGACCGAACGCCGCGTTTTTAGCTTCCGTGACTGCCATCTTAGCTTCTCTTCTCGCCTCCCTGTAGAACAACTTGTTCACTCTCCGCTCCTCCTCGCTTGTGCTCCCTGCCAACCTAGCGAACGCCGCCTTCTTCACCTCCACTTTTCCTTTGACTACCTCGTTCCACCACCAATCACCCTGCTGACTACCTGAATATCCCTTAGAAACCCCGAGCAGGTCCCGTGCTACCCCCCTAACCAAGTTTGCTGTCGCTGACCACATAGCGTCCGCTTCCCCATAACTTCTCCAAGCTCCGCCCTCCACTAACCTCCTTTCCAACTCCTGAGCTTTCTCCTTAGACAAAGCTCCCCATCTAATCCTCGGTTGACCCCGGGCGCCCCTCCTCTTCTTCTTCACCCAGAGATCAACATCCATCACTAGGAGCCTATGAAGAGTTGAAAGAGACTCTCCCGGAATAACCTTGCAATCCTTGCACAAACCCCTGTTGCTCCTTCTGATGAGGATGTAATCAATTTGAGTCCTCGCCGCCGCACTCTTGAAGGTGACCAAATGCTCCTCCCTCTTCCGAAATGACGAGTTCGCAATCAGGAGCTCGGAAGCCCTGGCGAAATCAAGCAGCGAAGTGCCTCCTCCGTTCCTGGCCCCGAAGCCAAAGCCCCCGTGCACCTCATCGTAGCCACCAGCCTCAGCCCCAATATGACCATTGAAGTCCCCTCCAATAACTAACTTCTCCGACTGGGGAATACTCCCCACCAGATCGTCCAAGTCCTCCCAAAAGCGCCTTTTAACCTCCTCGGCTAAGCCTGCGTGCGGCGCGTAGGCGCTGACAACATTGAGGACCCCACCCCCAATAACCAGCTTAATAGACATTAACCTATCGTTAACTCGCCTAACCTCAACCACAGACTCCCTTAGGTCCCTATCAACCAAGATGCCCACTCCATTCTTACCCCTCTCGAGCCCAGAGTACCACAGCTTAAACCCATCAGCGTCCCGCGCCCTAGTCCCTTTCCACCTAGTCTCCTGGAGGCACGCTATGTTAACCCTTCTCTGTTGGAGAACCTTTGCTAACTCGATGGACTTACCCGTCAGAGTGCCTATGTTCCAAGACCCAATCCTTAATCTATGGGTGACCGCCGCCCTCTTCCCACCCTTACCTCCTGCCTTACCCGAAATGCCACCCCCTGCACCCCTACACACCCCCGCTACCACCCCCCCCCCCTGAGGACATGACCTTACGATATCATCACTCGCCGCGGCCACTATCCAGTGGCACACACGCACTAAAGCTAAAAAAGCAGATGTAGCAAACTAGATAACAACAGAATAGACCACACTCGGAATGCTAGTTAAAATACGTAAAGAATGTGCACAAAATAAACAAGAGAGCGGGAGGTACCAACTCCCGGTGGAAAAACCTGGAAGTGTGCTTTGCTGCGCCCGAGTTCTCCTGAATCTGAGCAAAGTGCGCGGCTTTATTTTTAGCAGTTTGTTTTTGAAAATTAGTCCTAGTTCATGCTACTGCCAAATTATCAATTAAACAAAATTAACAATCAACCACAAAATAATACCGGGTCATGAATCAAAATAATTCAACATTAATTCTAAATTAAACTTAACAGAAAAAGTCGAATTTAACTAAACTACTCAATAAAAGTAAAAATTAAAGAGCTAAACAATGAATTAAACCAACAACATCATAACAAAATTTAAAAAAATTGAACTAAAAATCAGAAATCATGCGAACAGAATCAACCATGACCAAAATCTAAAACCAAATTTAAACTAAAAATCAAAAATCATGAGCATAGGATCATCATAAAAAAATGATCAAACACGGAACAAAGAAATGAAAATAAAACTTATTGATTAAAAATCAAATTCGATGATTTGATTTTTAATTAATGTTACATATTTATTTTGTCCAAAATAGACATATAACATTAATCAAAAAACAACCGAGCGCTTGAAATTCCCAAAACGGCTTGAAAGTCCGAACCCTATATTTAAATTTATGAAGCTCTGGCTATGTTCGAAGGAAGCCAGTTAGGGGTTCTGGAAGAGGGAGATTAGGAGAGTATGGGGTGTGATTTTTGGGAATTTTGGAGGAGTTAGGGATTTGTTCATAGCTTTTTATTTTGTATTCGAAGCGATTGGCTATGATTTGAGGAATGGGGCTTGGAGTTTTGGAATGAGGAGAGGGGGAGGGTTCAGAGGTGTTAAGTTGGTAAAGGAAAGGGTGGTGGTGCCACCTGGGTTGCGGCGGCAAGTAGCGTTTCACGGATTCGAGGGTTCTGGTTGGGTTTTGAATGAAACCAATCATAGATCCATGATGATGAGAAGAAGACGAGGCCATGGTAAGAGTTTGGAGGCTGTTGGAACTTCGCCGCTGCAGTGGGGTGATTTCCGACAGCAGTTTAGGGCGGATCCAGTAGGGGGCCATCTCGATGGTTTGGGGGTAGGGGGCTCCGACACTTTTATACTCAAGACACCCTATCTTCCGAGCCGTAGGATCAAAGATCCTCGATGACAAAGATTTGATGATACAAAAGCTACATCATTTTGGCATGGGTTAGGGTTGTACCGAGTTTTCTGAAGCAGGTTGGGATAATTCGAACGGGTCTGGGTCTCTTAAATGCTTGGGCCAAGGCTATTGTTGCGTAATTGGCCCAAATCTGAGATGTTTTAATAAGACCACTAATCTACATTCAATTTCTTTTCTTTCTCTTTAATTTTTCATTATTTTCCTTTTTTGTTTTATATTTTATTAAGTAAAAAGACTTGATGATTTTAGAATTAGACTAATTAATTTTAAAAGGACTAACTAGATCCTAATTAAAAAGAAAGATAAAAAATCGAAAATTAAAAGTAAAGATGCAAAAAGAACTTCTCTTGTTTTTTGTTATTTTTACATATTGTAATGTTAATTGACTAAATAAACTGCTAAAATGGGGTCCTAAATGCAAAACATGATATTTTGTATTTTTGAATTATATCAATTAAAAATGCACATGAATGTCAACAAAACACAAAATCATGCAATTCATTCCTAAAAATCACACAGATAAAGAAAAATCCTAATTTTACGAATTTATAATAGAAATTTAGGCTAGGATATAATTACATGCTCACAGTTGTCCCTCTTTGCTCGAAGACGCGAAGGTTCTTCGGGCAAAGATAAGTGAGCGACCAGGAGAGACTTTTTCCCGCCTCGCACTCCATGAGAAGCGTTTTGGAAAGCTTGACCGCACCCAGCTTTAGAGGTTGCCTACGTTTACTCGGCTAGAGAGGAATTAGGTCAGTGTAGTTCAGGAGTGTTTGGTAGCTGGGACTACCAAAGCTGTGATCTCACTGCTGCTGCTACTGCTGGTAGACCTCCTTATTACACCTTATGAAAAACATAAGAAACTAGACTAAGCTATGAACTATGGATTACAAAAGATCCTATCTATATCTTCAAACTTGCTCTTGATCTTTGTTGCTTTGTTGCCTTGTATTTCTTCATGTAAACTCCTTGTTGCCTTGTTGATTTCTTGTTTTCTCTTCTTCTATGTTCTATGCCGAATTGTTGGACTTGAAATGTATTCCCTTGTTTTGCAGGTGGGCGCTTGATTACCAAAACTCGTATCTTGAGAAATATTCTCTTGTTCTCCAGGTGGGCGCCTGATTACCAAGACTTGAATTTTGAAAAATATGCCTTTATTCTCCAGGTGGGCGCCTGATTACCAGAACTTGTAACTTGAAAAGTATTCCCTTGTTCTCCAGGTGGGCGCCTGATTACCAAGACTTGCAATTTGAAAAATATTCCCTTGTTCTCCTGTTGGGCGCCTGATTACCAAAGCTTGAAATTAAAAAATATTCCCTTGTTCTCCAGGTGGAAGCCTGATTACCAAAACTTGCAACTTGAAAACAGGTGGGCGCCTGATTACCAAAACTTGCAACATGAAAAATATTCCCTTGTTCTACAGGTGGACGCGTGATTATCGAAACATACAACTTGAAAAATATTGTCTTCTTCTACAGGTTGGTCTTGAAAAATATTCCCTTGTTCTATAGGTGGGCACCTGATTACCAAAACTAGTATCTTGAAAAATATTCCCTTGTTCTACAGGTGGGCGCCTGATTACCAAAACATGCAACTTGAAAAATATTCTCTTGTTCTACAAGTCGGCGCCGCATTACCCAAATCTGCATCTTGAAAAATATTTTCCTGTTCGCTAGGTAGGCGTTTGATTACCAAAACTTGCAACTTGAAAATTATTCCCTATGACTATTGCTTGTGTACCTAAGCACAACAAAACAAACAAAACAAGAGAAATTTTTTCTACCCCGGTTTGGTGCTGGATGCTTCTGTGAGTGTTAATCAAATCCCATGACAACTCTAGAATTAGGTTGTGTTCTCGAAAGGTATTATTTTCACTATGTCTTGCTATCCTATCTATGTCTGTTGGGGATCTACTGGGGATCAGTGATTGAAGCTACTTCCCATAATCCGGAAAGTTCCTGACAACTTTTAATTAGATGACAAATGTGTCTTCTGGGGATTAGTATTTAGAGCTACATCCAATTATTCAAACGAGTCCTGATGGTTCTTGTACCAAAACTAGTATCTTGAAAAATATTCCCTTTTTCTACAGGTGGGCGCCTGATTACCAAAACATGCAACTTGAAAAATATTCCCTTGTTCTACATGTCGGCGCCGGATTACCCAAATCTGCAACTTGAAAAATATTTTCTTGTTCTCCAGGTAGGCGTTTGATTACCAAAACTTGCAACTTGAAAATTATTCCCTATGACTATTGCTTGTGTACCTGATCACAACAAAACAAAGAAAACAAGAGAAATTTTTTCTGCCCCAGTTTGGTGCTGGATGCTTCTGTGAGTGTTAATCAAATCCCATGACAACTCTAGAATTAAGCTGTGTTCTCAAAAGGTATAATTTTCACTATGTCTTGCTATCCTAACTATGTCTGCTGGGGATTTACTGGGGATCAGTGATTGAAGCTACTTCCCATTATCTGGAAAGGTCCTCACAACTTTTAATTAGATGACAAATGTGTCTTCTGGGGATTAGTATTTAGAGCTACATCCTATTATTCAAACGAGTCCTGACGGTTCTTGTTGGGGAGATATTTGTACCTGCCCATGTTACCCGTGCTTATTTGTGTGTTAGGCTAGTCCCAATTTTTTGGAGGATCCTGACAACTCTAAACTGAATCCTATTTAAACATGCAAGTCATTTTATGCCCTTCGCTATCCATGATTACCTTTAACATTTAGATAAGTCCCCTTTTCCAGGAGTGTCCCGTGGGTTCCAAATTAAATGCCAATTCTAACTCCCTGTTGTTTCTGTTGGGGATCATTGTTCAGTTCCAATGACTCTTACTGCGGAAGGTGTTTGTGCCTGCCCATGTTGCCCATGCCTGTTTGAGTTTTAAACTGAGGCCCATTTCTAGGAGGGTCTTGAAAATTTCAAATTGCATGCCCCTTTTAACTCTCGATTGTTTCTACTGGGATTTCTAATTAAAGTTTCGTTCCATTATACTCTTGCTGGGGAGAATATTTATGACGAATTATGTTCCTTTTTGAGTCTTAACTAGGTCCCATTTCTAGGTGGGCCCTGAGATTTTGATCATACCTGTCATGTGTCTGCCTTCATATGTGGATGGCCTCCCTTAGGATCTTCCGGAATTTTTCTGCCCCTGTGTCAATCATAGAAAACTTGTCAGTTGGAAAAGTGGTGGTTATCTTGCAGCATTCTTGTTGAAAGCGGCCTCCCCACTATCATTTTCCGTTGTGTTCAATTTTTCCATGTTGGTGATGAGTTGCCTGAGTTGGTTGGCTGACCCGTGAACCTTTATGGCTTTACTTTGCTCCCCCATTGTTGTGTTACACTCCTGGCCCTTTTTCTAGAATTCATACATCTTTCCTGAGATTACCAAGTCATTGTATTATGCTCGGCTGATCCTCTAACCCTTGTGGCTTTACTCTGATCCTCCATCTTTGTGTTGTATTTCCAACCCTTTTTCCATAACACTTACATCTTTCCTAAGATTGCTGAGTCAGTTTCCTATGCTTGGCTAAACCTTGCGACATTTCCCATCTTTGTGTTGCGACATGGCTTGCTTATTGGCTAACCAACTTCTCTGTCACCCCTATCACAGAAAATACCTCTTCTCTATTCAAACCCAATACCTCTATTTGTTGCATTGCTTATGAACTGGCATCTACCCAACCTTTGTGTCTCACATGAATCCTAAAGCATGTCCATTGCCCCCCACTCCATGTGTATGTTGTTCTTTATTGATTTAAACACTGGCCTTGACCTTGAGGTCTGTTGCTCCTTCACTTGTCATGATAATTGATTTTCATTCAAAGAACCTTCTTGTTCCTTAACTAACCACCCCCTTTGTAAGCCTCAACCCAGAAAATAACAGTTCCCATTCGAACCCAATACCTTCTATCTATTGCATTGCTCTTGAACCGACATCTACCAATCCTTTGTGTTTCACATGATCCCTAATGCGTATTAATTGTTACAAACCTCAGTGTGTATGATGTTCTTTCTTAACTCAAACCACTGGTTCTGGCCTTGAGGTCTACTGCTCCATCGCTAGCCATGATAACTTCGATTTCTTCTTGGAAGATCTTGCTTGTCACTAGTTTACCACCCTTCTTGTCAATCTTATCACAGAAAACACTTTTGATCCATTTACCCTAGCCCTCATTCTATTGCATTGTCCATGAATTGATATATACCAAGCCTTTGTATTTTAAACGAATCCCAAAGCATGTTGAATGTTACCCGCTCAGTGTGCTTGCTGTTCTTTTCTGACTTATGACGCTTTGATGTGACAAACAAGTCCTGTTTTGTGCAATTGTAAAGCTGGTGTCAGATTTTGAAGTCATTTCTCACATTTTTTGACCAGATAGACTCAAGAAGAGGGAGTAGACAAAACAAAAGGAATAGAGTAAAGGACAACGAAAAGAGATTATCCCTAACAGAAGAAATACATAGTAGAGACCTATCGAACGTGGATACCAACTTTAATGACCATGAAATGCACATGCAACCTATTTTGTTAAGAAAATATGATGTTCAACTCTTGATATGCCCCCCAGTCCGTGAAGCTGGGCTTCAATGCTCCGATTATCCAATCTGATTCACAATCCTTATTCAACTTGTAGCGCCCAAAGGTTTTTCACCATCAAGCCTCTCTCATTTGTTCTTTCTCTCAACATACAGTCGCCTCAAGGTGCCCGTGAGGGTTTTCACCAATAAGACTCTCTCATTTTTATTTCTCTCAGCTCCCGTCTCCTTACGGTGCCCATGAGGGTTTTCGCCAATAAGACTCTCTCATTTTCATTATCTTTCCTGTTTGGACTGGAGTGTTGCCCTTGACATGAATCACCTTTACTTGCTCACCTTGGCATCTATTGAAGACTAATTAGAAGGTCTTTTTTTGGACCATAACGTGGGCTTTGGATAGGGTTAGAAAGAAAGGGTATCAAAGGCTTTAAACAACTTGAATGGGTTCAAACTTACAACTTTTGGAATAAGATCTTTTACAACAACCGCAACTTCTGCCCCGGTTTCTTGTTTGGGGAATTTTAGAATTTTATTTTGATGAGACCGAACCGTGAGGCTGCATACGTATCCTTAAAAGGAATCAGGTCGAACGTAGTTCATGTCGATTCCTTGTTTTTGTTGTTGTTTGTCTATTTTCCTTTTTTCTTTCTGTTTTTCCTTTATTTCTTTGTTTGTTTTCTTTTTATTTCTTTCTTTTTCCTTTTCTCTTTTCTCTCTTCTTTTCTTTTTTTCTTTTCTTTTTCTTATTTTTTTTTATTTTTTCAATCTTTTCATTCTTTCCTTTCACTGCCTTCATACACTTGCGTTTCTGACGTTTTTTTACTGATTCCGAAAGAGGGGTATGAAAGAAAATAATTAAAGCTCAAAAGGGTTAGAAAAGGATAAAGAGTTTAGATATCAGAACAAAATGCCTTCGTCATTCCAATCTTCAAAATATGCCAAGACAAGCAAGTACAATCAAACAAAGGAAGCATACATAGTATCTCTTGACTACATCAGAATTGATAGCCATTTCTACACGTTTTCCTTCCACATCTGTCAAATTTAATGCACCATTGGACAACACTCTAGTTATAACAAATGGTCCCTGCCAGTTTAGTAAACTTGCTTTTAGGATTTCTTCATGTTCTATCTTCCACTATTTCACATGGTTCGGGCTTAAAGAGATCTCAAAGGGTCCAAATCTATTCTTATTTTCCTCAAGTGTCTCTGTCATCTTCAGAATTGTTTCATTGCTTCATGATTGAACTAACTTTATAAGGCCAGGCTGAGAATTACGCATGCATGTCATGTCACTAGAGCCAACAGGGAAAAGAATTGTAAAAAGAAAAGAAAACTAAACCAAATGACTAGAAATAATGGAAAGTATAAAATTACATTAGACAGATGGTGAAAGAATTTGAACAACAAAAGAATAAACTGGGGTTGCGACCCTGGAACGAACCTAGATGACACTAAATGAGTTACTGCGAAAAATATAACTAGACAGATAGAAAGGTTTGAATCACGAGACAATATCCAGATGACAACCCTAAAAATAACCCAAACAACAGAAAGGACAACAAAATAAACCACCAAAACACCTCTCCGGATGGCCCAAAAATGGACCGTCTTTCCAATTACGAAGCGCGACATATTAACCGCCAGGTTTCGCATGAATAATACTAGTAACTTCAGAAGTCTTCATCACATTGTTCTTAACAGATTGCTTTTGTGTCCCTTTTGCCAGCCCGTTCTTAAGATCAACCTCTGACAGCGCTAAAAGCTTAGCAGCACGTGTGCCTCCGAGGCTCCAAGAAGAATTCTCACATTTCAATACGTGTGTCTCAGTATGCACAAGCGATGGACTTTGGCTAGTGTCTGCTGCATTCAGATTTTGTACGACAATGTCACATGTATCAATAAGCTTCTAAATTACTTTCTTTAGGCTCCAACACTTCCCTGTGCCATGCCCCAGGGCATCTAAGCAATATGCGCACCTTTGAGAAACGTCAAACTTCTTTGACAAAAGGTTTGGCGTTTTTATCTGAATCGGCTTCAACATGTCCAATTGCTTCAGCCTTTGGAACAAACTGGCATATGATACTCATATAGGGGTGAAAGACTTTTCTTTTTTCAGCAGCCTTTTGTTCTTACACGCTTTCCTGGGCCAAAAGCCTGATCTAAGAGGTTTTCGATATGCTCGCGGGGGTGGATAGGTATATTGTGGAGCTGGGTACGGGGAAAGTGATGTACGATTTTGGGAGCTATGTCAAGAGAAGCAGCATTGAGGAGGATCATCTGGTACACAAGGATATCCACGAGGATGGTGTCAAGGCTGGAAATGTCGATCGGGAAAGCCCATCAAATCATCTTTTCTATTTCTCTTTCTTTCGCCGAAGCTTACTTGGATGTTTTGAATGTCTTTCGAACAACTCATGATTTTGCCTTACTTGATTCCCCCTTCTACTAGCTCCCCCATTTTTAACACATCATTGAAAGGTTTTCCCAAAGCCGGTATCAAATGACTAAAGTAGGTGGGCTCTTGGGTTTGTAGGAAAAGCTCAACCATTTCTTCTTCACCAATCGGGGTACTGACTCGAGAAGCTTGCTCCCTCCATCTACGCCCAAACTCCCTCTATAACACTAGATTATATTGAAAGTATCGAACCAAATCTTGAGCCACATCACCCAATGTAGGCCATTTACCGACATCTTGACGAATATACCAGTCCAAAGTTGCCCCAGTCAGGCTCTTACTAAAATATGCTATCAACAGGTAATCTTTCTCTCGAAGCCTCTCGTTTCACTGCAATAGATCCTCAGGTGGTCTAACAGATCTCCACACCCATCGTACAAGTTAAATTTTGGCACTTTGAACCCTGCGGGTAACGTCAGGGATACAAATAGTTCTTCGCAAGCCATATTACCCTGGTCTCCCATTCCTTGCTTGTTCTTCAAGGAGTGTCGTATGCCTGCCAGCCCCAGGGTATTCCATCCTGTCTTTCTCTTCCTGTGAACCTTTCACTTTCTACATGAGTTAGAAACCTGGTGGGCAACCTCTGAAGGACAGTATTGGATATAATGAGCTTCGAGTAGGTATTCGTTGTTGAGGATAATGGATGTGACCGGAGGGCACTCTTGGGAAAAGATAGTTGGAGGATGAGTGATGGAGCTACTAGGGTGGTTGGGACAACTGTAATAAGCAGGTGCATCAGGAGAGTATGGAGGATCATTCGGAACCATGATCGGAGTTTGGAGAAGGGTAGCATCTACGAAGCTAGGTGGTGGCGGGGGTGGTGCTATCCCGGTCATCCAAGCCTGGTATATTTAATCCATTTGGTGTTTCAGTTTGTACAACTCCTCTTTCATTGCATCAACAACCAATTCCTCTACCTCTTTTGAGGGGTCAATGATGCTGGCATCGGTTTCCTGATTGGCCATGATCTGTTTGCTTTTAGACTGAGTGTTGTAGGAGTGGGTTGTCAGAATGCCGCAACAACTAACCACCTGCCTGGACTCAATATCAAATTTGTTAGCGACTAAAGCATTAATAGATAGGTAACCGCACATTTGGGAATGAATGCACCTACACAGTTAACCGTTTCTAATATTCCCATGCTTGGTTGCATGCGTCATCCCGGCTTTCCTTTTTCTTTATTTGCAATTCCTCTTCTTTGCTTTATCCTCTCATTCCTCCATCTTATTTTTCTATTGTTTGTTTCTTGATTTCCCTTCTTTTCCTTTGCTTTTCTCTCCTACTCTCCCCCTCTTTGTTTCTTTTCTCTTTTCTTTTTCTTTTATTTGGTTACGGTCGCATCCTATGTAGATTGCCTACGTATCATCGCCACACATGAATCAAACCAAGCGTAGTTCTTGGGGATATGAAAAGAAATAAAAAACAAAATATTTTTTTGAAATTTTCAATAAAAACAAACACCTTGACTACAAAGACTGAAGACTCACAAACTCAAAATAAACTAACAAGCTTAGAAAAGATCAATTCAAAAGACCTAACAGACTCCAAAACAACTTAAACGACTCAAAGAAAAAGTACCAAATCGAGCAAAGATCACAAATATATTAAAGCCTACAGGGCCGAGCATTTGCTAACTCCTTTTCAGTCTTCTGTAAATCATCCCCGAAATCATGTGCCTTATGGGTAAGGTTGTAGATGAGCTTCTCAAATTTTCTACTCCTGCCCAGGTTGTAAATTGCTATTTTCATTTTCCGGATCTGTGCTGTGAGAGCTTCATTTTCTTGGATTAATCTTCTTTTCTCACCTTTGGCTTCCTGATCTTGGAGACTCATTCTTGAACTCCATGTTTCTCAGCTTTTCTTTCAAGGCATGAATCTCAGCTTGATATGCTTTTTCCTTTTCTCCCCATGCTAATCTTTCTTGGATTTTATCTTCCAAATCTTGAACATGAGGTCTTTTGGCGGGTCTCCCAGGTGCGGGTTCCGGCTTAGTGTTCACACAGGACCTTTTCTCAAACCAAGCAGCATAGTGTGGATCCACTTCTTATTTTGCAACATCTGGTACCTGGGTGCCATTTTTAAGATACCAGCATCCACTCCAATCATGTTGAACCGAAGCTTCAGGCAGTGCGGCTTCTGGATACAACTCTATGACTTGAGTATTTAGATCTTCATCTTCGGGCATAATTTGATACCATCCCAATGGTCTCAAGACCCTCTGTGGTGCATACAGTTGGATACTTTTCACACCCATTGTTCTCAAGTAGCCCTTAGCAGCAGTCATGCATATGGCTTCTGTCTTTGGAAGCCATCCTATGGACCACTCAATTTGACTTGCTTTGAGAGCTTTAAAATGAGGCACCCATACTTCAAACCCCTCTGGAAAGCTGTAATCCTTTACCCTTTCTTCATAACTGGTGATGAAATTATTTGGGCTTGAACCATAACTCATGAATCCGGGATGGTGGCGAAGATGCTCGATCATCCACATTTATAGAATGATATTGCAACCTTCGAAGAACTAAGTCCAAGCTTTGCATAAAGTCAACGCACAGTAGATATCCGCCAGTACCAACGGGGCAAGTGTATGATTTTTCATGGTGGTGAGGATTTGTGCAATTCTAGCCATACGAATATCCACTGTCCCTTTCTCATTTGGAAAAACCATTATCCCCAAGAATGCCACAGTAAATGCGAACTAGCGATGAAGTTTCCAAAGACCCTTATCTTGCTTGTTGCTCAACCTCTTTTCATGTATCTCAAAACCAGAAGAATTCCCAAACCTGAAGTATGGAAATCACAACACCCGTTGCTTATGCAATTTTTACTTGTCTGTTTGCTGATATTCAGGAGGTCAAAAAACTTTTGCACCGATGGGGTCCTTGAAAACATAAATTGTTGCTTCCTCGGACCTTGTCCAAATTCAATGTACCCTGCTATCTCCTCCAAAGTAGGGGTAATCTCAAAGTTTGAGAAGCGGAAAACATTACGAGCGGGGTTCTAGAAAGTTATCATAGCCTTGATCAGATCATCCTGTGGTTTGATCTCCCAAAAGTCTATAAGAGCACCCAACCGTTATCTTACCCATTCCTGACCATCTTGATCCAAATTATTCCATCACATGAGCAAATGTACTTGAGCCTGCTCCCTGACCACTTCTGGTGGGTCTTGGATAATATTCATTCGTTCCTAGTGGCTTATTTTGTGACACTTCTCAACTTTGTTCATTCTTTTACGAAGATAGTCATTCGATAACGGGAGAATGTTCTAAGGCTTCTCGGTAAGAACGGTTTAAAACACTATTGACACTGGATCAGGTTATTTCTCTCTCCTTTTTTCTCTATTTTTCTAAATACGGCTGGACCTTATGTAGGTTACCTACGTATCCCATATCCGATGGGAATCAGGCCCGCGTAGTTCGGCAAATACGACTACTTTTGAAACAAGACTCTTTTTCTTCTTTTTTTTCAATTCACAGGAAAATAAACAAACTAATTTGAAAACAAGACTCTTTTTTTTATTGGCAAATAGAACAAACTATTTTTGAAAACAAAACTCTTTTTTTCCTTTTCATTGGTAAAAAGAACAAGCTATTTTTGAAAACAAAACTTATTTTTCTTTTAATTGGCGAACAAACTCTTTTCCCTTTTCTTCTTTTTTTTTTAAATTTTTTCTAAAAAATCGACAGAGTTTTGGTATTATTTGGACATTGATTTTTCAAAACAGACGATTAACTCTCTTTACCCTCATACTGCTATTTCTTTTTTTTTCAACCTTTCCTTAATATTCACGAGCTGGTCGGCAGAAAAAAAGGCTTTGCCTCTTTTTCTTGGGTGAATAAAACTTTTTTCCTTTTTTTAAAAAAATTCGGCAGAGTTTTGACAGTATTTGAACATTATTATTTTTTCAAAACAGGCGATTAACTCTCTTTACCCTCATATGCTATTTCTCTTTTCTCAACTTTTTCCATAGTATTCACGAGCCAAACGGCATGTAAAATCCGGAATAAATGCACAAGTAGCACGCAAAAATTCATTTGGATGGTTCATTATTTTGAGTGCACATGTCCTAGACGAACCCAACCCCTATGTTGAGTCCCCTAAGTCAAATGCACATGATGCAAACAGATATTTCTACTAGGGATCCGGCATGAGGTTTTGTTATACTAGGTTTAAGCCCTAGGTTTATTATTCTAGACCTGGATTACCCGAGCAGACAACTCGGGCCGGGGGGGAGGGACATCGTACCTGAGATACAGAAGCTCTGTCGGCTTAGCAGCTTCTTCGTACCTCATTCTAAAATGGGAAAATACTCTAAACAGAAGAGAAGTCACATGAAGTGCACCCTTCTCCATGATTTAGAAAACTCAGAGAGAGGAAGGGTTTCGCAGCAGTTTATATATACAGTTAAACAAATATAAAAGCGGTAAAGAATTTAGCACATATAGCATGGAACATGTAGGAAAATCAGAAAAGCCAAATATAACAGTTACTCTAAGCTCGAATTCTTGAACGCTGAACCAGAGATTCTGGGTGAAATCCCTAGCAGGGTCATCAGAGCTATCACACCTCCTTTTGGGCACCACAATCCCGCGAAGGGCATAGATAAGGGAGTTTTTCTAATTTAAGGAGGATCGAAGTGGGGTTCAATTATTTAAGATGTTTCAGAGTCGCCACTTGGGATAATTAATGGTGTCCCAAGTCACCGGTTTAAATCCCGAATCGAGAAAAATATGACTCTATTATTATAGTCTGAGAATAAGAAATTCGGGTAAGGAATTCTGTTAACCCGGGAGAAGGTGTTAGGCACTCCCGAGTTCCGTGGTTCTAGCACGGTCGCTCAATTATTATATTTGGCTAAAATCTGATTTTTTTTAATACATGTTATCCTATAGTGCAATTTGGAAGTACTTACCAATTTTAATTAATAATTTTTTGAAATTGAACGTCGCTTAAAATATGTTTTTGGATCACGTCACATGAAATGCACCCGAACCCTCGACACATTTTAATTTGTGAATTTATTTGGCAAGGCGCACCTCATTTATTTTAAGTCTAAACTAAAGGAACTAGAATTTTCTATTAAGTATTGTCTCTAAAGAAAATTTCTTAATTAATTAGCATTGTGTATTGTTGTTATTAAAAGTAATCAAGGAATTTGGGCCTCAAACTCAGGTCCACACTTCAAAAAAAGGAACGGCCTCTTAATTCAAATATGCTACCTAGCTTGAAAACCCAAAATACATAAGTCAATAACTTAAAATAAATGTGTAAATTCCTCAGCATCTTGGGCCCAAATTATCCTTAGGTATTCAGTCAGCCTTTCAGTTGTTTCCCAGTTGTGGGCTTCCACACAGGCCCAAATATAACTAGCCTATTAATAATATAACTAGGCCTATGAAGTTGAATTTGTATCCAAGTTCCAGCTATATGGCTTACCATTACACTTGGCCTCTTAACAGACTCGTTTGTGGTAAGATGAGTGGTCTGTTATTGCAAAGACTAATTTTATTATGAATCGTCAATGCTTTTCAACATGTAAGGTATCCCACATCGGTCACAACAGTCAACATGACTATACTGATTGAGGCACCTAAGACAGTTTTGAAATAGCTAAATGATCTAGAGTAAATGGTCTTATTAGCAATTACGCAACTGAACCACTCATATGTTTCAAACTGTGGATATCAAAGCAAACAAATAAAATGCCTCAATATACATGCTGATTATAAATATAACTTTCATGCTTGTACCTAGATAGTGTAGATCCTTACGCACATATGTTCACCCTAGAGTTGAATTTCAAAACACATACGAATCTGCATAATATACGCTGGCAGCGTTTGATAAACATCACGAATCATTTAATAGTAGTTATCTACTTCATGCTGCTGAATTAATACTATTGAATACAAACTCATGTAATTTTGAAAGTGTTCAAAATAGTCCTACAGTCCATTGTTTATGTTAGTACAAACCAAAAGCTAATCTATTCTAGAAAGGTACATATATCAATTAGCATTTATCTAACTATGGACAGATAATAATCCAAACGAGCACATATCAGGAAGCAAAATTGTGAGTATGTTTCATTTCTTTTCCAACTCAAGAGCTACATCGAGGCAAATTCAAGGCGTGTACCTGTAATTGAATGAAAAAAGGAACATGAGATCTTCAACAGTGTTAAACAACAAGGAAAAAGCAATAGCAATAGTAGTGAATCAATCAGCAACTAAATCAACAGCAACACAGCTCACCAACAATCAGAATCAACCGAGAATAACCAGTTTCTTAGCTCAGAAAAATGATGCTAAATAGCCCAGACAAGTAACTTCACAACCCAGCAACAAAATTTGAACCAGAAATGAACCAAAACTTTAGACACCAATTGATTCAAACCATTCTTTTACCTTCAAATGCTCAGATCTTCTCTTAAAATGAATACCACTGGAATTTCTTCAGGTTTGCCAATGGAACAATGATTTGTTTTTCTATATTTTTTTAGAAGTTTGATTTTCGTATTTTTTTTCTATCCATTTATTTCCTTTAAAGGCAAGAATGCTACCTTATATATAGGCTCAACTATAGGGCAGCCGTGCTGATTTTTATTTTGCACCCTTAGTCCCCTCCAAATTTTCAATTTTGATTAGTTAGTCCCTAAAAAGTTGACTTGTCTCCCAAGTTACTGCACTAAGTTACTAAAATTCTAATTGGAACCCCTCTAGAATGTACTAGGGATTTCCAATTCAGTTATTTGCAGTATTCCCTAGTTTGAGTTACCTATATTACCCTTGAACTAGTCTGAAATACCCAAACCTCTACTAGCTGACTCCAGCCCCTTTTACTAACCATGGTTAACTAAATAAAGTTCTAGAATACTCCTCTATAACCAAAATAATTTCAAGAACTCTAAAACTGAATTATCAAATCTATTTAGTGCTAAGCAAAAAAGCAAAAAAAAAAAAAAAAGGAAACTGAAAATTAATCCTAGTTCATACTATTGTCAAATTATCAATTAAACAGATTTAAAAATTAACCACAAAAGAATACTGGGTCATGAATCAAACTAAATCGACATTAATTCTAAACTAAACTAAACAAAAAAGTCAAATTTAACTAAACTACTCAATAAAAGTAAAAATTAAAGAACTAAACACTGAATTAAATCAAGCACATCACTACAAAAATAAAACAAAAATTGAATTAAAAATCAGAAATCATGCGAATAGAAACAACCATAACCAAAATAAAAAAAGAAAATTAAACCAAAAATCAAAAACCGTGAGCACAGGATCATCATAAAAAAAATCAAACACGGAAGAAAGAAAAGAAAATAAAACTTACTGATTAAAAATTAAATCATCTAATTTGATTTTTAATTAATGTTACATATTTATTTTGTCCAAAATAGACATATAACATTAATAAACAATCAACCGAGTGCTTGAAATTCCCAAAACAGGTTGAAAGTGCGAATCCTAAATTTGAAATTTGTGAAGCTCTGGCTATGTTCGAAGGAAGCTAGTTACAGGTTCAGGAAGAGGGATATTAGGAGAGTATGGGCGGATTTTTGGGAATTCTGGAGGAGTTAGGGTTTCGGTCCGAGTTTTGATTTGGTATTCGAAGCGATTGGCTGTGATTTAAGGAATGGGGTTTGGAGTTTTGGCAAGAGGAGAGGGAGAGGGTTCAGGGGTGTTTTATTTGGTGGGGAAAGGGTGGTGGCATCGTCGTGGGCGGTAGCGGCGGCTAGGGTTTCATGGATTTGAGGGTTCTGGTTGGGTTTTGAAAGAAACCAATCATAGATCCATGATGAGGAGAAGAACACGAGGCCAAGGTGAAATTTTGGAGGCTGTTGGAACTTTGCCGCCGTCGTGGAGCGATTTCCGGCAGAGGTTTTGGGCAGAGCCGGTGGGGGCGTCTCAATTGTTTGGGGGTAGGGGGCTCCGACACTTTTATACTCAAGACACCGAATCTTTCGAGCCGTAGGATCAAGGATCCTCGACGGCCCAGATTTGATGATACAAAAGCGATGTTTTTCTGGCATGGGTTGGGGCTGGACCGGGTTTTCTGAAGCAGGTTGGGCCAATTCGAACGGGTCTGGGGCTTTTAAATGCTTGGGCCAAGGCTATTTTTTGGTAATTGGCCCAAATCCGAGATGTTTAATAAAACCACTAATCTACATTTAATTTCTTTTCTTTCTCTTTCATTTTTCATTATTTTCCTTTTTTCGTTTTAGATTTTATTAAGTAAAAAGACTTGATTTGACTTTAGAATTAGATTAATTAATTTTAAAAGGACTAACTAGATCCTAATTTAAAAGAAAGCTATAAAAAATCAAAAATTAAAAATAAAGATGCAAAAAGAACTTTTCTTGTTTTTGTTATTTTTTTCATTTTGTAATGTTAACTGACTAAATAAAATGCTAAATGGGGTCCTAAATGCAAACATGCTATTTTGTATTTTTGAATTATATCAACTAAATTCACATGAATGTCAACAGAATACAAAATCATGCAATTAATTCCTAAAAATCACACAGATAAAGAAAAATCCTAATTTAACAAATTCATAGGAGAAATTTAGGCTAAGAAAAAATTACATGCTCACAGCTATCGGGTTCTTTCAAGGATGGCTCGAGATATTTTAAGTGATCAAGCTTCAGCAGTAGCATCAGAGAGTGCTTTCAGTCAAGTGAGACTTCAAATCGGTGATCATAGAGAGTCTATGAGGGAGATCTTGAAAAAATCAGTACTCTTCAGAGATTGGAACCATTTTGAAAGAAGAAATTTTGGACTTGCAGAATCACAACCGGAGATAGACGAAGCTTATGATGAAATGCTAGTGGAACTTGCGCAGGATGCTGCTTCGCCCAGAAGCGGTGATGAACAAGCTTCTTTTCCACCACCAATAATGGATATTCCTCCGAACCTTGAAGGATTTATGAGATTTGTTAGAGATAATATATAGACTAATCTGTAACTTTTATTTTGGCACATCTTCCTTAGTTTTTTTCCTTTTAATGGTGGTATAGTACCTTGTTGTGCTCATTCCATTGGGGGAAGGAAGACTAAGAAAGATATTGCCATTCTTTGTTAATATCGTAATAATAAAATTATAAGACGTTCCCTTGAATATTTCTTTGCAATTTGTTTTGTGTTTAAATTTGATATAGTATATATATTATATATCTAATAAATCAAAATTCTCTCTCTCTCTACATATATATATATATACATATACATATATATATATATATAAAAGCTATATATTATATAAGGCAATATATAATTATATATACACACAATACACCCTTATATATACATACTATACATACTATAGATACTATATATATTTATATAGTTATATATAAGCGAGTTATATTGGCATATACATATATAGTTTACAAGAAATCGCATTGGATTAAAAAAATTAAAAAATAGCCCGGAACAAAAAAGACTGGTAAGACCGTGGGCCCGCCCCATTTAGTAGGGGACCATGTGGGCTTAGGCCCGCCCACACGGTTCCACCCATTGGGACTGTGAAGACCAGGACCATTTGGTCCGGGACCTCCAAAGCCCATGCCCGCCAAAGCCCGGGAACATTTTGTCCGGCCCACAATACACCCTTACGTAGATGTCGCAATTATGAACTAGGGTTCGCAATTGCAAACCCCTCAACTGGTGTCCAGCTACACTTCACAATTGTGAGGAGTAGCTTGCAAATGCGAATCCTGACCTCGCAATTGCAAGGTCTGAGGCATGTGCTAGAACTGAAGCACACCAGTACTTTCCTAAGTACAAAACTCACCCCGTAGCCTATCTGAAACTCACCTGAGCCCTCGGGGATCCGAACCAAACATGCACACAAGTTTAAAAATATTATAAAAACTTGCTAGCACGATCAAATTGCCAAAATAACACCTAGACTACGAATCAGACACCAAATCAAATGAAATTTTCAAGAAAACTCATAAACTTCTATTTTAACAACCGGACGTCCGAATCACATCAAACCAATTCTGCTTCTCATCAAATTTGACATACCAGTCATAAATATGGTAATTGACCTATTCCGAATTCTAGAACCACCCGATATTAATCATGTAAAACTTTGGTCAAGATTTTAGATTCAATAAGCCATCAAACTTTAATTTTTCAATAAAATACGATAACTCGAGCTAGGGACATCCGAATTTGATTCCGGCATACACCCAAGTCCCAAATTATGATACGGATCCACCGGGACAGTCAAAATATAGATCCAAGTCCGTTTGCTTAAAAAATTGAAAAAAGTCTTTTAAGACAAATTTTCATATTTTATCAGTGTTTAACATAAAAGCTTTTCTGAAAAATACCAAGACTATGCATTAAGTCGAGAAAAGCTAAAATGAGATATTTGAGGCTTCAAAACATAGAATTAGGCTCTAAAACTCTAGATGACCTATCGGGACATCACATTTCATGTCCAGTAAGAGATCGACTAGATCAACCAACTCCGAAAGGAGATGGAAAATTCGAGTAATGGCCGACGGTGGAAAAGTAAGATAGATTTGTTGGCCTCAGAGAAGGAAACCCAAGCAAAGCTGTCTTCAGCTAAGGTTCAACTTTGGGTGGTGAAAGAGAAAGTTGATAAATGGGCTCAGCCAAATAAGGATCTCCGAGCACAGCTGAGCTCGGCCGCCACAGAATGGGATACCCTTAGGAAAGAGTTCGAAGCAACAAGGTCCAAGCTGGAGACATCCTCAACCGATGCCGACGAGTTGGTGGCTCAATACAAGGTTGATATAGAAGCAATTAAGGCATGCCATAAGACTAATGTCGAATATGTGAGAAACTTGTCTCGATTGGAAGTCTTCAAAGAGATCCATGCCTGATGCTTCAACTTATCGTCCGAGATCGAGGTAGCAAAAAGACTTAAGGCCGGGGCGAAGAATCTATCTGAGCCCAAAAGTGCGAAGGGTTTCGAGGGCTCTGAATAATCCAAAGACCCAAATAGTTCTGGTGACAAATCAGGCTACGTTGGAGACCATGCATAATTGCCATAGGATTTTTTAGTTTTTGTATTGTGTACATACTTTTTATTCATTTCGAGGCTATGTTTGTTGGACCTTTGTAAAGATATTCTGGAATATATAAAGTTTCCCCTTTTGGAAATTTAAAGTCTCTGTTATTTTAGCATCTTTTCATAATTACAAATATTTCTAATGCCTTATCAGATAATCAAACACAGTAATAAGTCATTTATATTTTGGAGGTCTGAGAAAAACGTGACCTCAATTCATTTTTTGTTAGAAACGTTTGAAAACTCAGAGTGACCGAAAGTTTTCCCAAGATGCTTAAGTGTTCTTAGCCGATGCCTTTGCCGAGGGTAACCTTTTGGCATGTTTTGAATTTAAAGGTCTTATGTTTTGATTATGGGCTTCGAACATCTTCGGGTCATTTTTTAGGGCAACCATAGCCTTTTATGTTTAGGCACTACCGAATAGTTTTTGTGCCTCTGGGTTTTGATAACCCGAGTTTCTCAAAAATATTTTGGATGACAGTCCCCATCTGAAGGTATCCCATATGCTCGAATAAGTGTAGACTTTGGGCTTGATAGTCCCCAAGTAGGGATAACTCTAAGGCATGATGCTTTAAAAGGCAAAAATTTGTAATAGCAAGGTAGAAATTTTCATTCATGTCTGTGTGTAAAGTATTGAATTGAAAGCATGTAAAAGCTTGAATTATGGCTGAGGTAACCTATGAGAGCACAATTCAATTGATCGTTTGGACCTTACAATAAATTCTAATCACTGAGCCTAGGCTGTTTAAACATAAAGTTTCCTTCTTTCCTTCATAATAAGCTTGACCCCATGGTAATGGCCCTTAACATTTGAGTTCGTTCTTGAGAGGGATCGGATACTGTTGATGAGATCATTGACTCTGATTTAAAACCAATTTTTGATTCTAAGTTAGCACGATTTACTATTGCCTCATTAAAAACCTTTCCAAAAAACCCATTTGGGACATAAACGATTCAAGAAAAAAAGAGTGTGATGCGTGCTTTTAGACCTTTGGTTGTTGCCTGCAAGTGTTAGTCTAATTTGCAATATAATAAAAAGGTGAAATGAGATTGTACCTTAGCATTAGTATCGTTTTAAGTATGTCATGTTCCAATTGTTCGGTAGCTTTGCATCATTTCCTGCTTCGAGTTTATACAATCCATTACTGGTAATCAAGATGACTCGATATAGTCCTTCCCAATTCGTCCCCAGCTTCCATCCGTTCAAGTTTTAGGTGGGCAGTGTTACTTTTCTTAACACCACGTCCCCAATAATGAAGTGTCGGAGGTTGGAATCTTCGGTTGTAATACCTCTCTATCCGTTATTTTCTAGCAGCCAGCCAGATTTCATCCAGCAGTTCCAGGATCGTGGTCATAGTCTCACCGTTTGATTCCTCGGTCACATATCGGAACGTGAGGCTCAGTACTCCCACTTCGATTGGCATTAATTCTTCGACACCATAGACCAATGAAAATAGAGTAGCCCCAGTACTGTTTCGAGGTTTTACAGTATGCCCACAAGACTTCGAGTAGAATTTCCTTCCATTTCCCTTTGGAATCGGTCAACCTTTTCTTTAGGTTTGGAAGTATTATCTTGTTTGTTAATTCTGACTGTCCGTTCCCACTAGGATGATAGGGTGTTGACAAGATCTTTTTGATATTATGGTCTTTGAAATTTTTTTACCTTAATGCCAATGAACTGCTTACCGTTATCGCATACTATCTCGGTTGATGTTTCGAACCGACATATTATGTGGTCCCAAATGAAGTTGACGACTTCATTTTCCCAGACCTTATTGAAAGTTTGAGCTTTGACCCACTTAGAAAAATAATTAATCATAAACATTATGAATTGAGTCTCACCACGTGCCTATACGGCAGGGGACCGACAATGTCATTCCCTACTTGATGAACAGCCAAGCTAATAAGACCAAATGTAGTAGCTCTCCAGATTGATGGATCATCGGTGTATGCCTCCGACAGCCATTGCTTCTCGTACAAAGTCCTTTGCATCTTTCTCTGTATCGCTCCAGTAATGGCCGTTTCTAATTATCTTACTAACAAAAGAGTCTATTTGAAATGGTTTCAACAGGTGCCTTCGTGAACTTCCCTCAAAATATATTCGGTGTGTCTCGCCCTAGGCATATGAAGAACAGGCCATCAAACATTCTTCTGAACAATGTACCTTCATACATGTTTAACATGGCTGCCTTGGTACATAGATCTCTCAATTCTTTAGGATCCAGGGGCAATATCCCAGTCTTCAAGTAGTCTATATACTTGCTTCTCTAGTCCCAAGTTAAACTTGTTGAGTTTATTTTGGCTTGGCCTTCTTCCACTACTGATTTCATAAGTTGTACCGTTCCTGAGTTGAATTCTTCATCATCAACCTATGACTCCAAGTTAGCTAGAGCATTGTCCTCGCTATTTTAATCTCGGGGTATGTGTTGTAAGGTTCATTCCTTGAACTGATGTAGCATCACCTGCAATTTGTCTAAATACCTTTGCATTCATTCCTTTTTTACTTCGAACGTCCCATTGACTTTATTTACCATAAGGAAGGAGTCACACTTAGCTTCGACCACCTCGGGCCCCAAGCTTGTAGCCAATTCTAGACCTGCAATCATGGTCTCATACTCTGCCTCATTTTTAGCCAGTTTCAAAGTTCTAATAGATTGCCTAACTACATTACCTGTAGGCGGCTTCAATATGACGCCAAGTTTTGTCCCCTTTTGCATTTGAGGCACCATCCCTAAAGAGGGTCCAGATTCTCGAGGAAGTCCCCAAGATTAACAACAATTCCTTTTCGACTTCGAGTCTTAAGGCTGTCGTAAAGTCAGCCGTGAAGTTTGCAAAAATTATTGGTTTAATAGAAGTCCAGGTCGATATTCGATATCGACTAGCTAATTTCTACGTTCCATTTAGCCAACAGGCCTGAGATCTCGGGTTTGTGTATTATGTTCCTTAGTGGGTTAGAAGTTACGACGCATATGGGGTGGCATTGAAAATATGGCTTTAACTTTTTGGAGGCGCTTAGAAAGGTAAGCACCAATTTTTCTAGGTGGGTATACCTATTTTCGGCCTTTCCTAGAGACCTACTAGTATAATTGATAGGAAATTGTGTACCTTCCTCTTCCCGGACTAAGACTCCACTTACTACTACATTGGACACCGCTAAGCACAAGTATAGCTGCTCGTCCGCCTTCAGAGTATGGAGCAAGGGTGGAATAGAAATGTATCGTTTGAGTTCTTCCAAGGCTTGTTAGCATTCCTGGGTCCAAGAAAAGCTATTCTTCTTCTTTAGTAATGAAACCAATGACTCTTATCGAAAGACCTTGATATGAACCGGCCTAAGGTGGCTACGCACCCAGTTAGCCTCTGAAAGGCTGTGACACTATCCACCACGGTGATGTCTTTTATAGCTTTGATTTTATTATGATTGATCTTAATCCCTCATTTGACACCATGAATCCAAGGAACTTCTCGGATCCGACCTCGAATGCGCATTTGTCTAGGTTTAGCTTCATATTGTATTTCTTAGGTATTTCAAAGGTTTCCTGCAAATGTTTCAAATAGTCATCTGCTCGAAGGGACTTAACTAACATGTCATCAATATAAACTTCCATTGATTTTCTTATTTGTTCTTTGAACATCCGATTTAATAGGCGTTGATAAGCGTCACATGCATTTTTTAGTCTGAGTGGCATTACATTGTAAATAGGTGCCAAATTTAGTGATAAAGGAAGTTTTTCTTGATTGTCTCGGTCCATCTGATAGGATTAACGGACCCAGAGAAGGCCTCGATTTGATCATCCTCGACTCTTATTTTTGATTGGTACCTATTATGGACGTCAACCCAAGTTACCATTGGGTACTCTATCAAATACTATTTCAGCTATTGTGAATACAATCAGCTTTGGGGGTTGAGTCCTTAATTGAATGCCTGAACGGCCGAATCGTCCACAACCAGAGGCAGGTCCATTTGTTCCATTTTAAACCTTGACACGAATTCCCTGAGTATTTCGTTATCTCTTTGTTGTACTTTAAAAAGGTCTAATTTTCTAGTCTTGATCTTGATGAACCAGGCATGAGCCTTTACAAAGGTATCTACAATAATAGCAAACGAATAAATAGAATTAGGGGGTAAGTTGTGGTACCATATCTTTTCTCCTTTGGACAGGGTTTCTCTGAACTTTTCAGCAAGACCAACTAGATTTTTTTATCTTCTAAGCCGTTTCACTTGATGGCACACGTGTAATGGGTCACGTATTCATTTGGATTCGTGGTTCCGTTATACTTTGGAATTTCGGGTATACAAAACTTTTTCAGGATTGGTTTCGGTGTCGCGCTCAAGGGGAAAGCTTTTGGACAAATTTCTTGGAATCCAGGCCTTTCAATATCGAGGTTTCTCCTGGGATTTGATATACTCTGGAGTTATACGTTTTCACTTTGTTGCCGTTAGCTTTAATCTTCTTTTCTCCCGATTCCATCCACTTTGTCATGTCCTCAATCATCTTTATTATTTCGTGGTTAGTCCCGGGTTCAACTTCACCCTGCCTTTACGTGGTTTGGTTTATTCCTTCGGGTGTTTTCCACGGATGGTTCCGGATCAACTCTGCTGGGGGCACAACTTTCGTTGTACAGCTGGGCTATTGCCACTTGTTGAGCTTGTAACATTTTGAAGATTACCCATAGATTGATCCCATCGCTATCACTATCGTGCGTGCACGGGACTTTTGATCGAGATCCTCCTCGAAGGTTGTTCTCGAGGCCATTTAACATATTTGCATTGATGGCCACATGTCAGTTTCCATCGATTAGGTCCGCAACTAGGACTTCATTAGGGTCAATAAAGACACCTCGTTACTAAGTTCTATATTTTGTTTTTGCTATGGTGGCCAGATTCACCATCAACGTTCAAGTGATCAACTAAGAGTTTGACATTCTTAAGTTGACCTGAAATTAAAATCTCAAAGAACAAGCATAAAAGAGAGTGTGTTTATGAAAGTTTGTATCAAACTACGGCTATTATACTTGCTCCCACGGTGTGCGCTAAATAGTTTACCCTTAAAAATAGATAGGAATTTGAATTTATACGCGATTTTAAGTATTTATGGACTAACTCAATACAAGAGATTAATAAAGTTAGATAAGCAAATAACAAAAATATTTAATAGCAAAACAAATGATGGTAGTGAGTCCGAGCTCGGTTATAGGTTTAATAATAAACCTGCCTTCGGTTCCAAGCTAGCACATATAAAGAACATATGGATGAAAATAAGAATTTTGAATAACTTTTGGGAATAGAGAGAACAGAAGTATATGGCTTTGGTATGCGTGTTACAGTGCCTCTAGTGAACAATTAGCTTTCCCTTTATATAGTAAGGGGATTTTATCCTAGGTACACTCTAAGAAAGGTAAAAATCTTCCTTTTTTCTAATTATTAATTTTCTGCCGATAGGGACCAAAATTCACGTTGTGATATCTGGTTGGGAATGGATATAACAACCCTTTGTTAATTTTGTGCGGTCATTTGGTAATGTTCATTGAGGTCTCATGACTTGAACCGGACCCCAGGGATGTGGTCTCAATGGCTTCGAGGGCAGGTGTTTTACTAGAGCCCTGATACGAAAGGCTCCTGACTCTGTTTCTGATCCCTTACAGTCACGTCCTTGCGTCGTTTATCTCATCGAGAAATCGAAGTGCTCATTAGACTCGGTTGTACCCATATGACTTTCAACCAAACTTAATTAGGTCACAATAACAATTCAATAGAATCTCATAAATAGAGAAAACTTAATTAGGTCAGATGAAGCAAAAAGGTGCTCTGTATATGCATGAATGAAGTAATAAAAAAAATGAAGAGCAAATTTCCCAAAGGAAATGTCCAAAACATGGATAGTGGACAGCACATCTCCGGGTTTTCTTGCCCCCAAATTTCACAAATAAACAAGGATTAAAAACTCCACCACCTCTCCCAAACCCAAATGTATAATATTGATCTTCTCACTGAATCATACTCCTAGTTACGTGTTTTCATATTAATTTACGCTTCATTATAATGTATTAATATAATTTGATGTAAATAGATGATACGGATAAAACTTCACCCAACCAAAAATAAAAATATCTATTAGGGGCTATAGTAATATTTTCACTGCTTTATAGTTTACAGTAAGTCTAGCTTATTAGGGACAAAAAAGTATGCAGTCATTGTCATCCTTCATATCGGGGATTACATTCAATAGCAGATACTTATTGTAACTAAAAGATTTAGTAAAAAGTTAATCTAGGAGTATATTATGTATGTATTAAAATCATAGAGGGGAATAATAAAGGGTCATCTAATTTTGGTAAATACTGTATTTTACAAACATATTCTACTTATAATAGAGGATTTCAATAGTTTAGGCCCCTTTTGATCTAGATAGATCCCCTTTTCGTTCAAGCAAAACATGAGTAAGATCTATTTCTGTTCAATAGTACTTTTAAAGTAAATTCACATTTAAAGAAAGGGAACAATAACAATTTTAGTCTCATTTACCGGCAAATTCTCTAATTTAAATTCTTGTAGTATTTGACTAAGCACATTATTAAATCATCAATTTGTTAAATGTGTGTCTTTTCGTCTGAATTATGTTTTATTTAGACTATTTTTAGAACTATACCACCCTTTAATATGAAAAAATTAACATAATCAGAAGTATATTCGGGATTTAAACTTTATGCATTTACATAATTATTGAACACATTATATTTTAAAAGTTATATATTTAAATTTATTATTTGTTGTAATTTTACTAAATTTTTATAATACTAGTTAGATTGAGATAAACCCGATAATCCTACGCTACATGTGCGCCTGAACATAATAGTCAAATAATTTAATGGCATATAATTTTAATAACCTCTCAAGATACATGAGTAGAAGGATCAAGATGAAATTTTCTTAGCGAAGTATGAAAGGGATCAAAATTAAAATCCCTCAATATTTGAGGGGCTAAAGGTGGAAATTTTCATAGATAAAATTTGTAAAGATTGTATGGGCCACTTTATTTGGTCGTCACCATTTAACCTGTACCAATTTTTAAAATAACTTTTAACTTATACCCACTTTTTCCTCATCCTCCTCCTCCTTCTCCTTCTTCTTTTTCTTCTTCTTCTTCGGCTGTAGGTGCTGCTGTGAAACTTCAGTTCATGGGATGATTGCCATAAATATTTTTATCAAATTATTTAAAAATAAATTATAAATAATTACATAAGTTAGTAAATAATAATTTATGAATATTTATACGTATGTAAGTTAGTAGACAATGATAATTCTATTCTTTTCATGTTTATTGTTTCCAAAGTTTATGGTTTAGATACTGTTGGCAATCTGAATATTTAACTAGTATGTTAGAAAGCTTTTTCAAAAACTTCAGCTTATATTGTGCTGAAGCTTTTACAAAAAATTACTAACAAAAACTTCAACTCTAGAGCTGAAGGTCGCTAGTTACAAAATAAAAACTTCAGCTTTAAAGCTGAAATTCGCCAGTTACAAAATAAAAACTTCAGCTCTAGAGCTGAAATTCGCCAGTTACAAAACAAAAACTTCAGCAATTAGCGAATAGAGAATAAAACTTCAGCTATTATGCGTAAGTTCAGCAATAACAAACAAAAATTTCAGCACGCTTGGTTCAGCATATTTGCTACTTCAGGCCCGTCTACTATAATGCTGAAGTTTTGCGTGATTGTCTTTGTTACTTCAGCCCCGTATGATGAAGTTATGCGCAAAA
The DNA here is from genome assembly GCA_034376525.1 of Nicotiana benthamiana. NCBI lineage: Eukaryota > Viridiplantae > Streptophyta > Magnoliopsida > Solanales > Solanaceae > Nicotiana > Nicotiana benthamiana. The sequence goes on along the minus strand of CM067332.1, from coordinate 106,535,285 downwards.
ACGGGTACGCTTGTAAATTTTTTATTTTTTTTTAAAGCGAGCACAAGTTAAAACGTGACACAAAAAAGGGGTATAGATGCAAATACCCCATAAAATTTGGTCTACAAATCCAAAGGTCCAAAATCATAGTATTTATATTAATTACCAATTGAGGAGAGTACCCGCTCCACACTAATTAGTAATTAAGGCATACTTCTGTCTCATGACTTTATTAAGTTTATGAATTTCTAATTTTCCTTGTTCTTAAAATTTGGTTTAAAAGTCTATCTTTTGTGTGTGTAGAATTTTTCACACTATGATATGTCATTCCCCTTTATAGCAATTTTTTTTGTTTAAAAAAAATTGTGTGGCTGTTTTATAGGTCCATATTGCGTCAAAGATATCCTAAATCTAATGATCAAATTCCAATAAACCCTAAAAATGCAATGAACGTTGTACTAATTAATTAAAAATGAGTGGATAAGTTAATGATGGTTGCCTTTCGTGTCTCCTAATTAATGATACATGCAACCTTTTTAAACCAACAACCCTTTTTTGGGACAAATAGGCTTTAGCTACTAATTTACTCTTTTTAGGCTTTGTTTGTTTGCATCTATTATGCATTCAATCATACACAAAACGCCATTTTCTAAACACATTTTATACTTTATTTTGGAGTGCTCACAAAAACGTATTTAAGATGCAAGTTTTCTTACAAACAATATAGTAGTCCTTCGGAAAAACCTGAAGACTAGAGATGTTACTCGAACCTTGAAGAGACTACAAGAATGATAACAATGTCATAAGAAATATAAGGATTTTTTTAAATTTATTTAAATCGCTGCAGTATTATCAGAAAATTTTGCACGTAATTTAGATAATGTTATTTGAAATACTGGGAGAATTTACAATCAAGAATTTTAGTATTAATTTTTTTCCCCGATTTTACTATTAGAATTTATTGGTATTGATCTTAGTCCTGGCCTCATATCTCCTTTTTGTCTGGCAGAAAATGATATTATGTACGTATGCCACATCTTTTGTTTATTAGGAAAATCTCACTATATAAATATTAAGTCTAAATTATTTATCTTTTAATACTTAAGCTTAAATTATTTACTTTTTCTATCTATGCAGTTTAAATTATTTACCCGATTCATTCATTAGCTATTTGTCATCTCATTTGAAGTACGGAATGTTAAAAACATTCGGCTTCATTTTTGCAAGCTAACATGATAGTGGACTTGAATGAGTCTGCTTCTTCTCTGCTAGATCGATCTTCATTAAGAGGGTCAATTCAAGTTAAGCTCATGAATTTAAAATTTTATTTTGAAGATTTATTGCTTGATTCGATGTGGGTGCTATAAAATATTGCTTATAATATTGTCGAGTAAGCTTCCCAAATCTGAAATTTTATGTTTGTTTGAATATCCACCATTGTTGACTTGAAGCTCAATTTTTATTTTTGAAGATTTCTTGTTTGATTCAAAGTGTGTGTTATTAAATATTGCTTATAATACTTTCTGTAAGTTCATACTAAAATTTGATCACATTTAAAGTTGATTTGAGGTGATTAAGAATGAATCTTTTAGCTGAAAATCGAAGAAGAACATAGTTACTCATAGTATACTGCTACGATATACAATATATTATAAGAGTATATAGCTACATTGCAAAATATACTATTATAGTATACAATATACTGAACAGTATACAATATACTGCAATAATCGAAGAAGAACACATTTACCTAACAGTATACCATTACAGTATATAATATATTGTAGGACTATATAACTATAATATAACCGTATACTATTATAGTATATAATATACTGTAACAGTATATTGTAATACTGTGCAATATACTTTAACAGTATACTGTACTAGTATATAATATACCATAATAGTATATTATTTTAATGTAATAGGATAATGTTGAATGAAGAACATAAATTATTAGTTTCATATATTGTATGCTATTTTGATATATAATATATAATTCAATATCTTATATATTGAATATACAATATGATGTTACAATTGTGTCATTTTTTTATTTTGAATTTTTTTTAATTGGATCCTTTTTAAAATATTTTAACGTAGTTCTCATATTTTTCACAATTTTTTATCTTTTTAAAAGAGGTGTTAGATGAAATTCCACGGAGATGTTATTTATTGTATTAGAAATAGATGATGAAATAATAATAATTTTATTTCTTCTCGATACTTAACTTTTATGGAGACTACGATTTCACCTATTGTTGGCTTTTTAGGTTCTCGCTTCCCTCCTCCTCATGTAATGTGTTAAGAATAAATTATGACTACAATTAAATCTCAAAGTTTAACAATAGCCTCTTAAGACTTTCAATTTAACTTATGAAAGTATAGCCATTATCACGATTTTTCTATCTTATTTCACTAATAATATTACCCACAAAGGGTGCAATAGACAGGAAAGATAATTGATTTGGTGGGTGGAAAACTAATGAGTAGATAAGGATAATTAGTTTAATTTTTATAGGTAAAGCTATAAAATTCCCTTGTTTATTTGTATCCACTACTCCTATTCTCAGACCGAGTTCAATTGAATCTATTTGTGGCCCACCAAATGTAGCCCAAGCCCTATGGACTTTTGAATTTGATGGGCTGAGACGGGTTGACACGTCATTGCCATTTGAATGGGCTTTAATGAGCAGTTCAGCCCATCCTTAAAGGGACGGACTAGCCGTTCAATTTTTATTTTTTTTAAAAAAAATCTTGAATAATCCTTCGTGACCTAGTCCTCTAATCATGTGAATAACTTCTTCATATAAAATCCTACAAGTAGCTCGATATTTAATAAGGAATCTTGTAATTAAAATATAATCTTTCTATATCTCTAGTTTTTTTCTTGTTTAGATGAATATTTTTTAATACTTTTCTTTTCAACTTTCTCATGTTCAGTGATTACTTCAATAATTTCATATGACAAGGTTTTTTAGTTAGGGTCTAAAATCATTTGCTAATTCCGTCATCATATATAGTCCGTAGGAATTTAAAAATTCATGAATTTTTCTACTGGTAATTTTTTTTTTTGGGTGTTGAAAATTGATCTTCTCCTATACCACAAAGTAGTTTTATTATTAATAAAATAATAACAGTTTAACACAAGGGAAGCTTTTATACCAACAACAAAAATGACACAAATTACTTCAAGTTATACATTTAAATCATATAGATTGTGTCCTTGCATTTATCTCGAATACCCTAATTAGAAAAAACTATCAGCTATGTTCATTTATAACTAGATTATTATAAAAATTAATCAATTCATAAAATATTATTCATATTAGCCAAATATTAGTAATAGCTATCTATAGCAACAAAAAAAAAGTCAAATTTTTGTGTTTTGTTTTAGTGGGTGTTAATAGAATAAATTTGGTACATCTTAAGGAGTTTTAATCTCAGTTTGAGATGATTTGATGAAGTTTTGAGGTGGTTTGAATTGAAAACTTGAAGTAAAAACTAAACATGAAAATAAATTATATGTGTATCACACTGTGTATCATTTATGTATCACATATGTATCAATTATATATCACATGTATATCTATGTATACATGCATGTGAGCTACATGTTTGAACATGTGTCGATGAAGAATTTTTTGAACTCGATCTAATTACGAATTTTGCTCCAAAACCAGTCCAAATCGCCTTCAATTTTTCTATATTTTTGTATATTGACTTGTTTATATGTTTTCAATAAATTTCAACTTATACCCATTAAAAAAAGTTCCTTTTTTGCTTAGTTTTTGGAATATTATATTTTTGTATTTTATCACCTTATTTGCTACCTCATCCATGAAATTTTCTTTCCGTCTTACATCTAGTGTTGCTAATCACGCTTAAAAATATGGAAGAAGATTTTTGCTTGTAATTCTTTGAGAAAAAAATCTTTTTTATTTCTTTTTTTAATGTTTATATGAGCTTGATTAGTTTTGGTAAGTATATGATTAATGGCTAGGGGTTGGTAAGTTGAGACTTATTTGAAATACTTCTGTAAGTATTTCTGATTTTTTTGTTGTACACTTGTGTAGGTATTTCTGATTTTTAAGTTGAGACTTGTCCTTTTCCTTTTTTGAACGCCCTTATTATAATTTCTTATTTCACATTTTTCCTTTATTTGAGCAATAAAAGTACGTATGGTTTATCAAGAATCCAATGTCTCAACTAAATAAGAACTAATTCTTGATGGATTGGGAAACAAAAATCTATTATAGTTTCCTGGTTTTAACAAAAATCCATTAAAATTTCCTAGTGTCACGATCACAAATTATCCTAGTTGTAATGGCGCCTATCACAGTGTTAGGCTAGTCGAAACAACACTAACAACATCAAGATCTTTTATAAATTCTTTTTCTAATTAGATTAAATCTCAAATCTTTCATTTTAATATAACAAAATACGCAGAAAACACATACGCAATTTCATCCACACTGCCTGATTTTGGTGTCACTAGTCATGAGCCACTAAATATAACTCAATAATGTCTGCTTAATACAAGATAAGACTAAAATATAAAATACTAAGAATAGGAAGGAGAAAGGTAGGACTGCAAATGTCGTGAAGCTACCTTGCAATCTTCGGAAGGCAACGATCAACTCTTAATCGGAGGCTCTAGCACCTGAATCTACATATAAGGTGCAGGGAGTAACATGAGTACGCTAACTTAGTATGTAACCAAAGAAAATAAGGGATGAGTGGAATGACGGGCATTCAAAATCCTATGCATACTCTAACATAGAATCTCAATAGCAATATCAAAGTCATATATGTAGTTCAGTTAATGAATATCTTGTAAAAACTCTAGTTGCAATGAAGGTTCTTTAGAAACATTTTTTCAACATTATTCGATAGAGGCTCAGTATAAAAGAAGAGTGAAAACAGTAATTTCATAAAGAATTGCCTCGGAAAAAGTATCACTCATAAGTATAGCCCATCGGGCAAGCCTCTTATTCACTCGTGACTTAGCTCTCGTCAAACAGTACTCACACACAGCACTCCCGCTCAATAAATATCGAATAATAATAACCGTTGCAGCGGGCAGCTCGATTCGTAAATACATATAGTCGACTACGCTCACTGGGGGTGTACAGACTCTGGAGGAGATCCTACAGCCCAAGCGCTATATCATTGCGGCACGTATCCCAATCCATCATATCGCAATAGCGTGCTTGATCCATTAATATATATAATCCTCGCCATCGGGTCCTCAACTTCTCTCAGTTATTAACCTCACAACCACTCAGGCATTTCAGTGAAAATCAGGGAACTCAACCCAAAAAAAATTTATATATTTAAAGTAAAGTAATGAAACTTAATCAAACAATAAACAGGTAAAAATCATGACTGGGGATATGCTTTCGAATCAACACGGTGTGAGGAAGTTGTAAAAATGTCCGCGAGAGTCCAAACAGTTTCGACACATGGCTCTAAACATGGCATTCAGCCCAAACTAACAGATTTATTTTTAAAACACATAGATATCACATAGAGTTTATCAAGATATGAAACTTTACAGTTGCCACGGGATGCACCAAGCCACAATCCGCAAGGGTACGCCCACACGCCCGTCACCTAGCAGGTGTGTCACCTCATTTAGCAAAACACCACAAAATTCCGGGATTTCATACCCTCAAGTCAAGATTTACAATCGTTACTTGCCTCAAACCAGACGAAAATATATTTCACAATGCCCTGGCCTCTCAACTCGGCCTCAAATCGTCCAGAATCTATCCAAAATCAAAATCAAAACATCAATACAAGCCAAAGGGACAAAGCCCAAGCAAAAATTATCAAATTAAACTCAAAATTCCGAAATTAGCCAAACCTAACCCCTGATCCCATGCTTAAAAATTTGATAAAAATCACAACACTAGAATCCTTATCCTCTCACGAGTCTATACTTACCAAGAACATCAAAATCAAACCTCAAATGGCCCCTCAAATCCCCAATGTAAACTCTCCAATATCAAGCCTAATCTCTTAATTTCTTCTATAATTTTGCCACTAATCTCATGATTATATAATGGAATAATTGCCACAAACATAAGATACAAGGTCCATGTAGCTCACCTCACTGAAAACACTTAAATTCCTCTTTGAAATCAAAATCCCCAAGCTCCAACTTGGCCAAAAATTGTAGATAAAGGACTAAAATTCGTGAAGTTAGATTTATATAGTTTCTGCCCAGCAACTTTGGCACCTGCAGTCCATTTCCCACACCTATGAGACTGCATCTGCGTTCCAGCCAACCGCTTCTGCGGTCTTCACTTATTTTCCCTTAGCTGCATTTGCAACTCCATACCCGGACCTGCGATCATGCTGGAGTGTTCCTTCTTCCGCACATGTGTCTCCTGGCCTTCTCACAAATGGTCGCACACAAGGCTGCTTCCTCGCTCCTGCGAACATCGGATTTGCGATTGTCGTGTCCCCTTTCTCCTCCCGAAAATTGGGTTTATGATATTTGGAATGACAACTCATTTCTTTTGGGAACTGGGTTTGCATTTAAAGAGTCACCACCTAATGATTAGGGGGTATTAGGACACCAAAAAAGTTTGATTTAAACAACCATAGATTGGGTAAGGGCTTGAAATTATTCAAAGGGGTGAAGGTGTTAGGCACCCCTCAAAATCCACTAGTGTGGTTCCCGGCAATACAATTACTGTGAATTTGGGTACAATTAATATGTAAACAAATAAGGCTCAAATAATATGGGATTTTAACACATAAAGGTTTAAAAGTAAACAAGGTTTGAAAGAGCAATTAGAAAAACTAATTTTTAAAACAAAGAGTTAAAATGCTGAAAAGAAAATAAGGAACAAAGAAAAAGGAGGGTCCTAGGTTTATTAAAAATACGGATCATCCCACATAATGTCCGGTAATCACTCCTAAATGAGGGGATACACGTGATATTATCGCATGGTCATCATATCCATATCTACCCTTCCCACCCCGTTAAGATATTTAAAGCGTAGATTGGTCTCGATTACTTATTGCATGATATTGCCTTGTAAGGCCCCATGAAATTTTTTGCTCAAAACCCAAGATCTCGTGGTGACAAGTTAGGAACATGTGTTAGAGATTCGGAAAATTCTTCGCGGTGAGTGCTCGCCGCGGTTCAGACCATTTTGGACTAAGCTATGCATTAAAAAGTGAAGAAATTATGTTTTCCAGAAAAGTGCAATTTTGCGGTCAATAATGTAGTCGCATATCAAGTATGCAGACCGCATTTCTACCGCAGAGTGAGTCAGAGTTTTGGCCAAATTTGAAGTCAACTATGTGGTCAATTACGCGGTCGCATAACCAAAATACCGACCGCATAGTCGTCACATAATTTCTTTGGAATTTTGTGAAGAGCAGTTCTGCGGTGCATTTTGCGACCATAGAATGTGAAAGCATACAACATTTCTGTTGCAAATCCAGTCAGTGTGTTTTTTATTAGGACCATTTTTGCGGTCCATTCTGCGGACCGCATGTCCATTATTTGCAATCGCATATCTGTTTCGGGGCTCGAAATTTCTAATTTTCTTATCCGACCCCATGTCGATATATTACACACCACCCTTTATTTTAGGCGTATTTTCTGATGCATTTAGAGAGAGGGGGAGGGATAGAGAGAGGGAGAGAGAGAGAGAGAGAGAGAATCCTAGAGGGATAAGGGTTTCTTCATTAACTTTTATCCAAAAATCCTGCTTAAACTTTGAAGATTTGTCCAGAACGGCACCTAGGTCTTCTTCATCAAAAGTAAAATTCTGTAATCCAAGCTCTTGATTACTAGATATAACTATGGTAGGCCATTAGAAGGTTAATTGATAAGGGTGAAAGAGAATATCTTGCATGTACGAGTTCTTAAAAAATTTTGGTTAGGTCTTGAGCTAATGATGGGATGAGGGATGGTAGGATCTTTCACAAAATAGTTTTAAAAGCATAACACACACTTAGTGTCTGAGAATATGCTCAAGTGAGCTAGAACTATGATCACCTCTATAATTTGTGGTTCAATTTGTCATGTTATCGAAAGATTGACATTGCTAAGTGTCTCGGAGTATAGTAGGACTTAAAGGAAGCTTAATCGAGCTATGTAGGCTAAACTTTCTCTCACGGAAGTGAATTTCATATTGTTTCATAAGTTTAAGTGTGGTTTGCCTACCAAAATGACATAGCCTTGAGTCACTTTAAATGAAGGTTAGTATCCTAATTGGGTGAGTAAAATTCAATTTGCTTAATTCCCTTAGTTGCTCTTATATGTACTAAATGCCTTGATTGAATGTGTCTATTTGCTGATAAACTTTAAAGATATTTGGAAATAAATCAAATGGGAAAATGTGAAAAAAATTAGGAAATAAGCCTTCGACCTAACTGTTATGAACTAGCTTCAAAAATAGAATGACCTAAGGGTCTTGTACCCGAACTAAGCCTATAAATGGATGTTCTAGATATTACCTTGCCTCTTTAAAAACATACATTACAATTCGAGTCCTTATCCATTCCGATGTCGAAATTGTACAATTGTTAAAATGAGAAAGGAATAATTTAAGGATAACTGAGGTGATTGTTTGCTGATAATGCCAATGTGTATTTGAATTGTTGGTTGACATGTCCCTTTTTGGGAAGAATCCTTTCTTGATGATTCTATTACTATTGAATTCGAACATATATATAATTTCTGTATTGTTTGGCACATTCATATTGGTTGGTGATAGTTGAAAATAAAGGATATGAAAATGTGGGAAATCATATGCGGCCTTCGCGCCATGAAAAAAAAATAAACCTTGTGAAAGGCCCAAAGTGCCAAAGAGACATTGTTATCGAGAGAAATTGAGAACATTAATAAAAGCTATAAAATATGAAAGGTATTGAGGTAAGTATGGTTGCATTTATTCTATATTTGTATACTTGTATTTATACCACAATTGTGTCCAATATTAAATTAGATCAAAAATATTTTTGGGAGTATCATTAGCAATATCTAGGGAGGGTGGGACATAAGGCCCACATTTGAAACTATACGTGCCGGAGTAGAGGTAGAGTGTGACTTGGGATGAAACTGAAATATTGATGAAATTGTGACATTTCTCCCAAAGTGGGATGAAACCAATACTTGTGAATTTGAGAGAAAAAAGCCAACCCACAAGGCATACGTGGGAAGGAAGCTTAGCCGATCGGGCCGTGATCAGACGCCATGCCATACACATGGTGGTCTGTGCTAGGAATCATAAAAACTGAAAATTCAAATCAAAAAGACTGGAAATTTAATGTTGTGGTACATGTCTCTAAAGGGACGACCTAACTAATCGGGTCGTGATCGGGCTCCGTGCTAACAAAGACGGAGGTATAATATATATCTGTGCTAGTGATCTCCCAACAAAAAATTATGTATATTATTTTCATAAACTAGAAGATTTACATGTTTCAAGTTGGATTCTAGTATATTGTTGATTTGACTTGTTGTTTTGTGTTTTCTTTGTTTGTATGGTTATTCTATTCTGAAAGAGGACTTTTAGCCTTACATACTAGTCTTATTCGACGGCACTAACGTCCCTCTTGTCGGGGGCGCTATATCGTTTTATGATACAAGTTGTTCTACAATGAAAGGCATCGACCAGTGATAGCACCATTCTCTTCCTAGCAAATCTGGTGAGCCCACTCTATCTCAGGGTCGTGTCATGCATCTTTTGTTCACTTATCGTCATGTTTTGAGGTATTATCGGAGCCTTGTTGCCGGTATTTCCCTTCTATTGCATTTAGAGGCTCCATGGACTATTTTTGGGTGGGTGGTTGATGTTGGGCTTCAGGACTAGAAATGTTAACACTTAACATACATGTTTCCAATAGACTTGTAAGTTGTAATATTTTGAAACTATGAATGAAGTCATCAACGAAAATGAAATGAAAGTTGCTAATGGAAGATTTTTTAGTGTTTTAATTAAATTGGGATAACATTCCCTCATTATTTATGAACTAGTTTGGGTAGAATAAAATCTAGCAGGCTTGCTCAATCGGGTTTACTCATTTGAGCGCAGGTCGCGCCCCTCGGTTTTAAGGCATGACAAACTTGGTATCAGAGCCTAAGGTTTTAAAGTGTCCTTGGATGTCTCAGAGTCATGTCTAGTATAGTCCTTCTTATCGGTGTGTTGTCGACCACATCTATAAGTTGGAGGCTATTTGGACATTTAGGGATTTCACCCTTCTTTGATATTCCGGATCGTGCTATAGAACTCAAGATAGAGATCTAATTTCCTTGTTATGTCCCATTTCCCAGATGAGTAATGCACGAGTCAAAAGCAGCGAGGAAGGAATAACCCCGCCATTGAATTTGGGGGAGATTGTGCATGAGTTTGTAGGGAGGACGCGTCAAGCTGTGGAAGGATTAGAAGAACTTGTTGCTAAGGAAAGTCTCCTTGTCCCTGCTAATGTCGCCACACCACTAGAGCGTGTTGTGAGAGCATCTAAGAAACGAAAGAGGGTTGTTGGTATTAATGAGCCGGCTTGTTCAATTTGCAAGAAGCGTCACTAGGGGAGATGTTGGATAACCCTCGAGATATGTTACGGTTTGTGGAAGGAAGAGGCACAATATGAATAACTCCCCTATGTTGGGATGAAGTAGGGGAGAGATAGATTCTTAGGCAAGAGATTGTACAAGAGACCTCTTCCTTAGGATGGGTACACCTATCCCCGTCTGTCCAGTGTGTGAGAAGAAACATTTGACGTCGTGCTGTGAGTTTGCCCAATAACATGTTTTGGGTGGTAGGTCAGGGCAATTCTAATGGCCCGTGCAACAAAACCAATATTGGTATTGGTACTCCCGCATTGGAAGCTTGGAGGAAGGATAAGGGGGGAGTTTATAATGTATGCAAAAATGGTGAGTATCAGGCTGGTGGGGCGAGTCAGTTTAGTGGACCTCGTCCCTGTTGTGTGAAATATGGGAAATGTCATCCGGGAGTATGTCATTATGGTACAAATGTATGCTACAAGTGTGGTATGTCAAGTCACCTTCAAAGAGATTGTCATTTATCTCGTCAGATCATGGGCATGAGTGTGGCATTGCCAGCCACTTTTACAGCCACTGCATCTACAACGCCTTCAGAACGTGGAGCAGTCGAGGGTAGTATTCAGATCTTAGGAAGTCCCAGCAGGTTCTATGCCAAGAGGAGGCATCAAAGGTCAGAGGCATGCCTGCTGGTTGTAATAAGTGATAGAAACAAATTTAGTTCTTAATTATTACTCTAAGGCTTGCCTAAGTGTTCATACGGGATCCTATAGACATGCTTGCTAAACTTTAGTTAAGTAAAGGACTTGGATTATTAAAAGAGATGCAGAATTAACAAATTGACTACAGGTTCTGCAGGTGATAGCATATATTACTGATATTATATCTAACATTGAGCAAAGCTAATCAAATTCATTTCGAAACTCCTGTAGGCATGTTTTCTAGGCGTTGCTAACTTATTGACGCTTATAAATGTGATGTCGAAATGTAAAAAAAAACCTTATCGGCATGGTATCTAAATGCAGGCTTGTTTTAAACCCATAAACATGGTATCTAATGCAGAACTTGTTTTTAAACCTATAAACATGGTGTCCAATGCATTTTGAATTAAACCTATAGATATGGTATCTAATGTAGTTTGAATTAAACCTATAAGTATGGTTTCTAGATGAAAATTGAATGTGCAGGAATTGAAAAACCCTATATGCATGATTTCTACCCTTGAATACATAGTTATCCACTCTTGTTTTACTAGCCAACCCCATATAGTTATTATAACTTATTACAAACTAGAAATAAATTACATCAGGAAAGTACAACCAGAGGAAGCCTAATTTTACTTCATGTCTGAATTATGAGATAGACCAACTCAAAGACCATCGATCCAAAGCTTTTCTCCAATTTGAGTGTGCCATAGTTCCTTAAGAGCCTCAATGGGACTCCGGGAAGCGCTCACATCCAAATTGTATTTACCATAATAGGGTCAAGTGCAGTGTGGAAGGGCTAGCCCTTAAGTGTCTAAGTTTAGAGGGATCTTGATAGGTCCTAAGGCAAGGCTCACAAGAGGGGAGCAAAACCTAAAGTCTAAAAGAGAGTTCAAGTGAAGAAACATAGTTTAAATAACTAAGAAAGTAAAGAGGAGTGGTAGAGGTACTTGGAAATAGTTACAGGATTGAGGATTTTACACAAAAGGTGTTCAGGAATTGGGTATTGCAACGAGCCTATGTACTTAGGCATTAGCTAGTTCTAGGAATGCAAAGCAATAGAGAGTGTTGTTATGCTTTCAAGAATACACAACATATGATGGTGACATAGAGGTTATGATTCCAGGAGAATCAAGTTTGAGTCATTGATAGTAATACTTAATACTATCATGCCTCAAACAAACCATTAGCATCAAACATATTTAGGATGCATAGTAGATGCAGAACATGCTGAACGAAATTGCAACATGCTAAAATAAATATTGAACTAAATACATACAGTAGGCAGACAAGATGGTAAATGTATTAAGTACACATTGTTGTGATTGCTGAAAATGTTAATAAGAACATACCAATTTCAAAGAGCAAGATACAGTAAAAGCAAGTAACAAGACTTGAAAGCAGGCCATAGTACAAGTAATAAGAGAAAATACTTTCTGAGTGTATGTGTGAGTTCAGAAACTAAGAGTGTTCCTGTGTAAGTTATTTTAGAATTTAGGGTGTTCGTGTGTGTTAATGAAAAAGCCAGGTTATTTATAGCTTTGAAAACAAGTAAAAAATAACGCAATAAAATAAGTATGGAACTATGAATCAATTAAAATCAAATCAGTATCAAAGACTTTCTTTAGTTAAGGAGTTTAAACTTAAACGGTAATGTACATAGAACATTTAAGGAAATAGATCAAATAAACATCTTGTGCAAAGTAGACAATTAGGGATAAATACACAGGGGTTTAATTAAGGGAAGAATCTTTGAAATACTCGGTTAACCAAATAAGATAAGAAAACATAGTAAAGTTGCAGAATGTAGAGCCAACCAATACATAGTAAATCAAGGAGTCAGGGATTCGAAATTACTGATTCATGAATAAACAAATAAGTCAAATCAGAAATAGGGGAATTGAAGGTCTAAGCAAAGTTTTCCAAATCAACCCAAGAAATAGGGAAATTAGTAAGGCGAGACAAGGAAAGAGTCAATCACTTAACACATGAATGCAATCAAAATTACACAAGGAGGTTTGAAATCAGTCCCAAAATTAAAGGTCATTTCAAAGGGAAATTCAGCATATAAGAGAGTGCATAATTATTAGGCATGCAATGGTGAATTTAGGATAAAAAGAAGCATCAAGCAATCACAGAGTCAGTAAGTAGTGGACTATAGGAACATGGTAGTCACCTCAGTAACAGGAAAGAGGGAGTATCAAATAGCATGCAAAAGGGGGAAAGTAAAATATCTTATAGACTTTAGCAGGAAATAAGAATCATATAAAGAAACAAAAGTTGAAACAAATATTTTGAAACTCAGGCGAGCAGTAGTTGAAACAACTTCAGAAACTCAAATAGGTCCAAAGAAATCAAGGTTTTGAAACCAAACAAGTTCAAAGATGAGGGACAAGCAAATCACAAAGCAAATAGACTCAAAACTTGAATGCACCCCCAAATTTTAGGATTTTCACCATCAATCGAGTAGATATGAAAGACACGAGAATCAAGCAAAAATATCAACAAAGAAATTAAAATAAAAAACCTTAAGAAATAACTAAGACTTTAACATGTCACACCTCCTTTTGGCTATCCATAACCCGGCGAATGGCGTAGATAAAGGAGTTTTTCCAATTAAAGGATATCAAAACAGGATTCAATTATTTAAGAGAATTTCAGAGTCGCCACTTGGGAGATTTATGGTATCCCAAGTCACCGTTTAGAATCCCGAATCGAGGAAAGAATGACTCTTTTAACAATCCGCGAACCAGAAATCTGAGTAAGGAATTCTGTTAACCCGGGAGAAGGTGTTAGGCAATCCGGGGTTCCATGGTTCTAGCACACTCGCTCAACTGTTATATTTGGCTTAAATCAACTGATTTTAGAACATGTTTCAACTTATGCACTTTTGACTTTGAACCACTTTTATTGTTATATTAAAGAGAATTGCAACATTGTTAAAACATGCCTCGAACCACGTCACATAAATGCACCCGTGGATTTTGACACGTTCCAACTTTGTTGAGATTTGGATTTGGGTCGCATAAATGCGCACCCAAATTTAGGAAGGTATTTTGTTAAACACGCGCGCCTATAGTAACTACGTCTTTGATATTTATGGGAAGGCCGTGAAATTTGCTAAACGGCACCTCTTATTCTTTCTATATGTTCTAATGGATTAAGGAGCCTACGCATGGTATTTATTTCCATCAACATGGCTCATTTTTATTTTATAAAGATATTCTAAGTATGTTAAACTCTTATTTAAAACCATGCTTAAATACACTAACTCTTTCATGTCTGAACTAGGTGCTTGGGGAAACATTATATGCGCCTCAGCGTCGTTTGTGGACAATTGAAACACAAATAAATTGCATTTTGGGCAAGCCCTGGAGCACATGTTGCTCAGGGTGTATTGGTAATTATTGTGACCGTTTTGGGCTGTAGTTATTCAACCCAGATTAACGTGTTATATAACAATGCATGGGCATTTACTGGGCCTCTTGAATGAGCCCGTTACTGATTTGACTGAAGGATCCAAATTGATAATAACATTCTTTATTTGACATTATATACAAAATCAAATTTATATACATTCACGAAGGGAATATTAATAACCATTTTTGTATCAGTTTTAACCTTAGAGTCGAATGGTATGATTCATATACTCATCAGTCAGAGTATATGAATCCAATTCTAAAACCCAAGTGATTCAAACTACACTACAGGGAACATATTCGAAAATAAATTATTGCTAAGCATGATGGGCTTAAATGAACAGAAATACTTCACAACATTTTTTATTTTATCTTTCCATGACTATCAGAACTATTGCTTCCTAAGTCCAGTATTCTAAGTGCACAGGATCAGCACCTGAACCAGCTGGACTATAACTGGAATCGATTAGTACTTAAATACATAAAAATATTTAAGCTGAATGTCCCATTATAACACATAAAACAGTCCCAAATGTCGAAATTATTACAAGCAGGGTTCAATTTACACTTATCTACAACATGAGAACCATATCTATTACTACACTCATATTCAGGACTAAATAGGGAAATAGGGGAAATACAAATAACAAGAAAAATGTAAATGACAATGAGATCTTTACATTGGACAGTATATTTTACTTTGAACTTCAAATATACATGAGCTTTAAATGGTACCTGTAAGGCAGCAAAGGAAACGGCTTATGAGTAAATAGAAGGGATCACCTAAGCAACCAACAACCAGTAAAACAATGTTTCCAGATTTCAGCAGAGTTTTTGGAGAGTTAAATCTTCAGAAAATTGTTCAAGCTCTAGTGTTTAAGATAAAGCTTTTTGGATCCCCCTCTAATGCCCCCAAGTGGTTTAATTCATAGCAAAACAGTTAGGGCACCAGATTTTTACTCATCTCAAATTGTATTTTTGTCTAAGTAGTCCTTCAATTCTTAACTTTTGCCTCAAGTTTGGCTGAAATTATATATTAGTCCCTACTAGAAGGTTCTACAGGATTCCTTATCAGATTTCACAGATTCAAAACCCTTTTATACCCTTGCTATCCTTCCTAAATTACCCTACCCCTGAATTTGACCCCATTCAGTTCTTTCAACCCTAGTTCAGCTCAAATTAACCTTGGTTAGTTCTTTGACTCCAATTCAAACACAATCGACCTTGGTTGACAAACTTGGGTCAAATTTAGATTAGCAGACTCATAAAAATCATAATTAACCAAAAATTAGCAGGCTTCTATACAGGATTAGCAGAACAAGGGATCAAATATCCAGAAAGAGTGCATATATCTATCAAACTTAGCTTTCAAAAATGATTCAATCAATGATATTTAGAAATACTTAAGAACAAGAAGCAAAATGAACAATCAGCTTATGAATCAAAACCTTAGGAACATAAGTCAACTAGGCATATCAGAAATTAAAGAAAAATCAACAGAAGGAAGTCAATTGAGCCCTAAAATCATATTACTGAAGACTAAACAAATTGCTTTCTAAAATCGGGGGACCACTACTTAGCAAGATATCAGTATTACCCAAGAAAGGCTTTCAGAGAGGTGACAAATAGTCATATGAATATTGAACCCATTTTCAAATGAGCTTGTGGATAAACAAACAAATCACCAAGAGAGAATCCAAAAGAAGTGCAGACTATTACACATGCAACTACAGAACCTAAACAATCATTACAAACAATTAAGCACTTAGTCAGCTAAAAATGAAAAATGTGCAGGAAAACTTAGCTTTCATTTTTTTGCTCTCATTTAAACCATCCACTGGACCTTGATTCTCTCACAGGGGTTCTGAAACTCCCAAGATGATGTTCAATCTTTTTTAGATTTCAAGGGGGTCGTTGAAGTCCTGAGACATTAATAGGTCTCAGATTTGGGATTTTGAGCGGTTGGGGGTTGTTTGAGACTCGAAGGTGGCATGGTTGGTGTTAAGGAGGTTCAAAGACTGTCTGGGAGAGTTTTGAGGTTTTTCCGGCAAGTTTGGGATTTAGGGATTAGCTTCGGATGAAGATTCGAGGAGTTCCATAGGGATTTGAGGGTGGTGAGGTGCATGGTTGGAATGGGGAAGTCAGGGTGTCTCAGTGGTGTAATTTTGGCCGACTTTGGAATGAGGTCGCCAGAGGTAGGGTTTCCGGCGACCTTTGAATGGATATTCGAGGCGGAGGGGTGGTGTTCAAAGGGAACTGATTATGGGACGGGGTAGAGGAGGATATGGTGGCTAAAGTGTGTAATTTTGGGGTCGTTTGGTTGCCGGCCGCAGTGAGGCGATTTCCGGTGGCGGCAATAGGGTGGTCATGCGGTGGTCAACGGTGGTCAATGGGTGTCGACGAGGAATATACGAGGAGGATGAGTTTGGTCGTGTATATTACTGAAAGTGTTTGGACATATGTATACACAAACGGAACTGCTTCCTTGGTCGTTAGATTGTGCGAAATCAACGGCTGAGATGATGAGAGGGGTAAACGGTGTCGTTTGAGTGGATGTGGGTGTGGACTGGGTCGGGTGGTCGTTTGGGCTGGGTGTGTATGGGTTCACAGAAGGAAATAAACTGGGCCACTCAGGTCTGGCCCAATTGTGGCCAACCTGAGTGGCTGCCCATATATGTGTACATGTATTGTATTTTATTGTTTTTTTTATTTTGTTGTTTTTTATTTTAATTAATAATCAATTATAAAATTTATTTAAAGACCCTAAATTACAGATAAAAATTAAATATAAAACTATTTCTGGAAGTTTTTGTAGCTGGGACTACCATGAGACTGTGATTGGCTGATGTTACTGTCCGTTGTCCTCCTTATTACTCCTTATAAAAATTAAAAAGAAAACTATACTAAACTATAAACTATGGATTACGAAGAAAAGCCTATCTACGTCTTCAATCTTGATCCTTGTTGCTTTGTTGCCATGTATCTCTTTCTGCAAACCTCTTGCGGCCTCGCTGACTATTTGCCTTTCTCTTCATGTCCGATGACGAACTGTTGGATTTCGACATGTGTTCCATTGAAAGTATTCCCTCATTTTGCAGGTGGGTGCCCGACTGCTGAACTCGAGTTGCATTGAAAAATATTTCCTTGTTCTACAGCTGGGCGCCTGATTACAAAACCTGAAATTGTGAAAATTATTGCCTTGTTTTCCAGGTGGCCGCCTGATTGCAAAAACCTAAAACTGAAAAATATTCCCTTGTTCTCCAGGCAGGCGCCTGATTGCAAAAACTTCAAACTGAAAAATATTCCCTTGTTCTCCAGGTAAGTGCCTGATTACAAACTGGTCTCGACAATCCTCCAATGCTGACAATTTCAAGATTATGCTGTATTTTCTGAAAAGGTATTATTTCCACCCTATCTTGCTACGAGTTATATCTGCTGGGGATCTACTGGGGATTGGTGGTTAATATTACTTTCCATTATCCACGCGGGTCCTGACAACTCTTGATTTGATGACAAAAGGTGACAACTGGGGGTTAGTAATTAGGGTTACATCCCACTATTCGGAGGATCCTGACAACTCTTGTTGACTCTTGCTGGGGAAGTATCTAATCTAAGTCCCTTTTTTCAGGAGGGTCTTGACGATTTTTATTGACATTTGTTTGGGAAATATCTGCTCTAAGTCCCATTTTTCAGGAAGGTCTTGATCACTTTTATTGACTCTGGTTGGGGAAATATCTAAGTCCTATCTTTCAGGGAACTCCTGGTAACTCTTGCTGACAGTTGGAGAAATTTGAAATTTTCCCTCTAAATCCCTTTCTTCAGGAGGGTCTTGATGACTTTTCTTGAATCTTATCTACTCTAGCAAGGGGAATATTTGCTCTAAGTCCCATTTTCAGGAGGGTCCTGATGACTTTATTGACTCTTCTTGGCTTTGGCTGGGGAGATTTTGGCTCTAATTCCCATTTTTCAGGAGGGTCCTGAAGGTTCCAACTTAATTGCCAATTCTAATTTCTGGTTCTTTCTGCGACTCTTATTGGGGAGGTGTCGGTGCTTGCCCATGTTACCCGCACCTGTTTGATTTTTAAACTGTGTTTCATCTCAACTTTCATGCCTCTTTTAACCCTCAGTTGTTCCTGTTGAGGTATGCTAGTTAAAATTTGTCCCATTGTGCTCTTTGCCGGGGAACGTGTTTATAACGAACTATGTCCCTTTTTAGTTTTAACTAAGTCCCACTTCCAGGCGGGCCCTGAGATTTCGATCATACCTGTCGTGTGCCTACCTTCTCCTGTGGACGGCCTCTCTTAGGCTCTTCCGAAATTTTCTGCCTCTGTGTCAATCAAAGAAAATTATTAGTTTGAAAAGTGGTGGTTGGCTCGCAGCATTCTTGTTGGAAGCGGCCTCCTCATTGTCATGTTCCTTTGTGCTCAAATTTCCATATCGATTGTGAGTTGTTTGAGTTGGTTGGCTGACACCTCTAACCTTTACGGGTTTACTTTGCTCCCCATAATTGTGTTACGTTTCTAGCCCTTTTTCCAGAATCCTTGCACCTTTCTCGAGATTGCCAAGTCAATGTATTATGCTTGGCTGACCCTCTGACCCTTATAGCTTTACTCTACTTCCCCATGCTTGTGTTGCACTTCTGAACCTCTTGCTAGAGTTCTTACATCCTTTCCTGAGATCACCCAATCTGTTTATGATGTTTGGCTGGCCCTTGACCTTTGTTTCTTGATTTTTCTCCCCACCTTGTGTTGCACTTCTGACCCTTTGCCAGAATTCTTTATGCCCTTCCCCGATAATTGATGAGTTGATGTATCATGCTGGGTCAAACCTCGTGTCCTTTCCCATATTTGTGTTGCGCTTCTGACTCTTTTGCCAGGAACCTTACATCCTTTCTGAGATTACCCAGTCAGTGTGTTATGCTCGGCTGACCCCTGAGCCTTGTGGCTTTACTCTGCTTCCCATCTTTGTGTTGCCACGGTAACTTTGATTTCACCTTGAATGACGTTGCTTGCTTATTGGCTAACCAATTTCTCTGTCACTCTTATCGTAGAAGATACCCCTTCTCCATTCAGACCCCATATCCTTTATTCATTGTGTTGCTTATGAACTGACGTCTTCCCCTCCTTTATGTTTCACATGACCCCCCAAAGAACGTCTGTTGCCCCCACTCCTTGTGTATTCTATTTCTATTTACTTAAACCACTGGCCTTGACCTTGACGTTTGTTGCTCCTTCACTTGTCATGATGATTGATTTTCATTTGAAGACCCTGTTTGCCCCTTGAACAACCGCTTTGTTTGTAAACCTCAACCCAGAAAATACCTCTTCTCATTCGAACCCAATACCTTCCGTCTGTTGCATTGTTCCTGAACCGACATCTGCCAAGCCCTTATGTTTCACCTGATCCGCAAAGCATATTAATTGTTACCAACCACACTGTGTATGATGTTCTTTCTTTACTCAAACCACTAGTTCTGTCCTTAAGGTTCATTGCTCCATCGCTAGCCATGATAACTTCGATTTCTTCTTGGAAAACCTTGTTTGCCAGTGATTTACCGCCCTTCTCGTCAATCTTATCACAGAAAATACCTCTGATTCGTTCACCCTAGCCCTCATTCTACTGCATTGTCCATGATTTGATATATGCCAAGACTTTGTATTTCAAACAAATCCTAAAGCATATTGATTGTTACTAGCTCAGTGTGTATGTTGTTCTTTCCTGACTTATCTTGCTTTGATGTGACAAACATATCCCATTTTGTGCAATTGGAAAGCTGGTGGCAGATTTTGAAGTCATTTCTCACTCATTTTGACCGGATAGACTCAGAATAGGGAATAAACAAGACAAAAGGAACAGAGTAGAGGACAAGGAAAGGAGATGATTCCTAACAAAAAAACCTAAAAGGTAGAAGCCTATAAAATGCAGGTACCAACTCAAATGACCATGACATGCACTCGCGGCCTATTTTGTTAAGCAAACCTGAAGTTCAACTCTTGTTATAGTCCCTCAGACCGTGAAGCAGGGCTTCAATGCATCCTTATTCGACTTGTAGTTCTCAAAGGGTTTTTTCCATCAAGTCTCTCTCATTTTTCTCTTTTCTATCAACTTACAGTCGCCTCAAGGTGCCCGTGAGGGTTTTCACCAATAAGACTCTTTCATTTTTCATTTTTCATTTTTCATTTTTCATCTTTTCCTTTATTTCTCTCAGCTCCTGTCGCCTTACGGTGCCCGTGAGGGTTTTCACCAATAAGACTCTCTTATTTTATTATCTTTCCTGCTTGGACCGGAGTGTCTCCCCTGACATGAATCACCGCTACTCGCTCAACTTGGCATCTATTGAAGACTGATCAAAAGGTCTTCCTTTGGACCGTAACGTGGGCTTTTGGATAGGGTTACAAAGAAAGAGTATCAAAGGCTCAAGACAATTTAAATGGGTTTAAAACTACAACTTTCGGAATCAGATTTCTTACAAAAACCACAACTTCTACCCCAGTTTCTTGTTTGGGGACTTCTGGATTTTATTTTGATGAGACCAAACCGTGAGGCTGCTTATGTATCCTTTTAGAAGGAATCAAGTCAAACGTAGTTCATACCGATTCCTTGTTTTTGTTATTGTTTTTCTTCTCTCTTTTTTCTCTTTCTATTTTTCTTTTCTTTGTTTTCTTTCCTTTGTTTTGTTTCTCTTGTTTTCATTTTTTCATTCTTTCCGCTTTTCTCTTTTCTTTTCTTGTTTTTCTTTTCTTTTTATTTTCTTTTGTTTTCCTTTTCTCTTCATTCTTTCCATTCTTTTCCTTTCCCTGCCTTCTCACACTTGAGTTCCTAACTTTTGTTGATGATTCCGAAAGAGGGGCATGAAAGAGAATAATTAAAGCTCAAAAGGGTTATCAAAGGGTAAAGTGTTTAGATAGCAGAATAAAAAGCCTTTGTCATTCCAATTTTAAAAATATGCCAAGTCAAGCAAGTACTATAAGTTAAAGGAATCATACATAATATATCATGACTGTGTCAGAATTGATAGCCATTTCTACACATGTCCCTTCCTCATCTGTCAAATATAATGCATCATTGGACAACACTCCAGCTACAACAAATGGTCCCTGCCAGTTTATTAAACTTGCTTTCAGGATTTCTTCATGTTCTGTCTGCCCCTGTTTCACATGGTTCGGGCTTCAAAAGATCCCAAAGGGTCCAAATATGTTCTTATTTCCCTCGAGTGTCTCTATTTCCTTATGAGTAATAGTTTAAGTCTAGGCCTAAGGTTATGCATGCATTCCATGTCATTAAAGCCAACATGGAAAAGGATTATAAAAGAAAAGAAAACTAATCCAAATGACTAGAAATAAGGGAAAGTAAAGAATTGCATTTATGGTGAAAGAGCTTGGACGACAAAAAAAAGTAAAATACTGGGGTTAAAACCCTGGAAAAAAACCTAGACGACACTAAACAAAACTAGGAAAAATAAAAGGATAGAAGGGTTTGAATCACAAGACAATATCTGGATTACAACTCTGAAAATAACCCGGACAACGAAAATGACAACAAATAAACAACTAAAACTCCTCTCTGGTTGACCAAGAAATGGAGCATTTTCCAAATTACCCATCACAACATATTAACCACTTGGTTCCACATCAATAACACTAGGCACTTCACAAACCTTCCTCATATTGTCCTTAACACATTGCTTTTGGGTTCCTTTTGCCGGCTCATTCTGAAGATCCTCCTCTGATATCGCTAAAAACTTAGCAACACTCATGCCTCTAAAGCTCCTAGAAGAACTCTCACATCCCAACATGTGCATCTCATCATGCATAGGCGATGGACTTTGGTTAGTGTCCGCTGCATGCATTGAAAGCATCGAACAAACTCTTAAGCCATGTTACCCAATGTAGGCTATTTACCGATATCTCGACGAGTACACCAGTTCAAAACTACCCCACTCAGGCTCTTGCTTAAATATGCTATCAACAGGTCATCTTTCTCCCCAATGCCTCTCATTTCATCGCAATAAACCTCCAGGTGGGCTACCGGATCTCCACACCCATTGTACAAGTTAAATATTTGCACTTTGAACCCTTCCAGCCTCTGGGGTATTCCATTCTGCCCTTCTTTTCCTGTGAACTTTCATTCTCAACATGAGGCTCATCCTGCAGTCTCTGCTTGTACGAGTCAGGAACCTTGTGGGCCACCTCTGCGGGATAGTATTGGATATCATGAGCTCTGAGTAAATATTCATTGTTGGGGATAGTTGGAGGGAAAGTGACAGAGCTACTGGGGTGGTTGGGAAAACTGTAATAAGCACGGGTATCTAGAGAGTATGGAGGATCATTCGGAACCATGATGGGAGTTTGGAGAAGGGTAGCATCTAGGAAGCTAGGTGAGAGCGGGGGTGGTACTTTCCCAGTCATCCAAGCCTGATACATTTCTGTCATGTGTTGTCTCAGTATTTTTACCTCTTCAATTAACCCATTATCCTGGTCAACCAACAACTTTCGAGCCCCGGTGTCGACCAACTCAGTTCTTTCGTTGTCCGCCATTGCCTTTGCCTTTGTGTTGTAGAGGAGAGTCAATACTTTAAAAATCACAAACCAACCGCCCTTCTGCTATGAGTATAATAAAATGAAGCCATCATGTTAGCGTTAGGGCATTAAACAACTAAAATATCATATTGTGTGCAATGCACCTAGTCACAGTTACCGACTCCAACATGACTTCGAGGGTATGAAGGTCATATGGCATCATCCCAATTTGTTCATTTCAACATCTCTCTTTCTTTGCTTTTCTGGAACTTGCTTGATCATTTTCCTTCCTCTTTTTCTATTTATCACTCTTTTTTCTATAATTTTCATGTCCTATAATTACACCATTTTTCTTTTTTTTTTCATTCTCTTTCTTTTTTCGATTTTTATCTTTATCCTTTTTATTAATAATAAAACAAATGATTCGATCGAACCCTATGTAGGTTGCCTACGTATCATGACCCCGCATGAATCACATCTTTGCGTAGTTCTAGAAGATCTGGAATGGAGCGAATAAACTAACTCATTTTTTGTTTATTTTTATACAACTCAAACCATGAAAGCTCTAAGAGATAAAAAACATTATTTTTCTTTTCTTTTTTTTGAAAATCAACTTAAAACCATTTCAATATCACCAAAATCCACAGCCAAAATATTTACAAAAGATGGTCACATATGCAAAAACTGATCAATTCTGCAATTCTAGACATCCTCACAATAACCGACAAAGTTGCAGCCTCAATGCACTTCAAGCAATTTTCATAAATATTGCAAGCCTCAACAAATCACCCAAAAAGTAGTATCCCAAAAAAACTTTTTCTTTTCATTCTCTAAGAGGTATTGGTGAGAGATGATTAGGCATGACATGGCTAGAATGCGGGTTTCCGAGGACATGGCCCTTGACAGGGAAGCCTGGAGGTCTAGTATCAGGGTTGTAGGATAGGGGTCCCTAGAGTTTTTCATACTCCCCACCCGGGGTTGGGTAAGGCTTGGCAGGGCTATCCATAGATGATTTGTGTTTTGGATTGTGTCTCCCTTATGGTAGTTACTGTATGATACTATTGCATGCTATTTTATTTATGGTTCTTATGCTTAGATAATTATTTACGCTACTTACGCTATTTCTGCTGGACTTACTAATACTCTTTTGTTTTTGTTTTTGTTTTTGTTTCTCCCCTTCCTTCACTAAGCCGAGGGTCGATTGGAAACAGCCTCTCTGCCCTTTCGGGTAGGGGTAAGGCTCGTCTACATATTACCCTCCCCATCCCCCACTTTGTGGGACTATACTGGGTAGTTGTTGTTGTTGTTGTTGTTGTTCTCTACTTTTTGCTTTCTCTTCTTCTTTTCATCATGTTTTTAATTTGCTTTAAGGATGAACCAAAGTACTAAAAACTAAAAACTAAATACTACTAAATAAAAAAGCAAAATTTAGCCCAAAAAAATATAATAACTATATAAAAAACTTAACTACTATCATTACTAAGTATTCCCTAAAGCCTACAACTAAAAAAATCACTATACTAGGCAAACTATATTTTGGAAACTCTCCTTTCTTTATACATGAAAATAAAATTAATGCTCCAAAAAAAAATGTAACTCTTTTCATAGTTCTTTTTCTTGATTTTTTTTAGATTTTGTTAAATAACCCAACTACAAAGTGAAACAAAAACTAAAATATCGAGATTAAACTTAATAAATATATTTACATGCTAAAAAGTGAGTGAAAATCCAAATAACACGATTGTAACTTGGCTACTAATTGAAACTCAACACCTCTGCAGGATCAAACTCAAGATGTAATTAGCATTTAGAACCAAGCAAAAAATTGTGCTACAGACAACTCTACTGATCCACATTTATAGCCTGCTGGACCAACTAACACCAAACTAAACTAGCATCAACAAACAAAGTAACTTTAAGCAATATTTTCCAGCATGTAATTCCTTGTTAACTGAATCACCAAAATATTAATAATGAATTGAACTCAACTGTGCAGAAAAATCAGCTTGCACGCACTACACAACTAGTGCAAAACTGCAAATTTCCAAGGTTGTTTCAACAACCTTTAATAATAGTCCAAAACACTCTTATTTGATTCAAAATTCTTCAAACAAGTTCTAATGTCCAACCCAGTTTCAGGTTTACAAAATGTTGCAGAAAAATAGAAATAATGCTTAGAAAACTTGTATTACATCAACAACTTTCATTTGAATGCAAAATTGTAGAATTCAAATAAGCTGGCAGGTTCGCTATTCAATTACTTCTCAAAACTCAAACTTCAGCAACACCTTGAGCATTACATTCAGCAGCAATAAGCATAGAAATTTTCAGCGCAGAATGACGACCTCAACTGTAGAAACAAAGCATTTGAATCACAGCAATATTGAGTCAGAATAACCTTAAAGTATAGATGAATAGTACGGGATCTACTTTTCAAAAAAATATCTCAAAACTTAAATGTCAATAGTGTATTGTTTGCATATAAACTGAAGCAACGCAGTTGAATTAACTGAAGCTAAAACATTTACAAAATTCCCTCAACTGCTAAGAAAAACTATAGTAACAACAATCAATTAAAGAAATCTGAAAATCTTCATTGTTGAGCGGAAAATGAACAATGCAGGGTTGTGAACAGCAAGTATGAATGCCTTTACAACAACAAAATACAAGCAGCAAATTACTTTCCAGCAAACATGCAACTTCTGTCAGCAGGTTCTAACCAACTGGGCAATAATTTATGTAACAAGAGCATTCAATTCAACAAAGAAAACTTTTTAGAAGTAAAAACAAGATCTCAAACTATCACTGCTTAACTTGCGCACAAATCTCAACAGACACAAAATTATGATAGAGTAAGCTTACTGTATGCGCAACCAAATCACAATTCAAGATGATCAATCTCTAGTCCAACTGAATCCTCTCTATTAAACTCAATGACAACAACAACAATTAGAAACCAATGGTAACAAGGTTCAAGCTAGGAGATATTCAGCTATCAATTTATCCCAGAAACTTTTCCATGAATAGTGGTAAAATTTCGACAAACAAACTTCAGAACTCCGCAATCATAGCGTAAAGATAAGTGGTGTACAATGCATGATTTACTTTCAAACATGGCCCCCCCAACAATTCATTGATACAATTAAAATCACAAAACAATACCCCAACAAACAAAGACTGATCTCAATAGAACTTTCACCAGCATAAAGGAAGTTTGACAAGAGAATTCAAACTTGGACTCTAAGAATTTCAATAGTAGAGTCCATTGACACAACTCAATTCACACAATTTCTAACAAGCAACTTCTGAATTCTAAAACTAATCTATGTGGCTAAAAGTAGCTAGAAGTGCAAAATCTGGCTATGACCCCGCAAAGCCTAGAATCTAAGATTTACAAGAAAAATCGAACCCTATGTGGGTTTCCTACGTATCACGCCCTGAAAGACGAGAATCAGGTTTGCGTAGTTCGGGCAAATTGGATACGGGCAAAAAATAAAAAACAGCTAATTTTTAAAGAAAATATTTTCTTTTGTCTCTATTTGAAAAATGATGAAATATGTAAACCATTTTTGGATTTTCTCTTTTTTATTTTTCTTTTTTTGATTTTCGGGAAATAAAAATAAGTGCGAAATATTTTTTTTTTGAATTTTTCACATATCCTTTGTCTCCTTTTTTTAATAAAAATATAACAAAACATAACTAAATCCTACTTGCTCTATTTCCATACTTCACCCTCTCTCTTTTTCATTATTTTTTTTCATTTTTTTCTCATTTTTTCATTTACCCTCAGCTATCATTGGTCCGCCAAATGACCCTTTCACCCTTGAAAAAGAAAAAAAAATGCAACATGTTGCATATAAAATGCATCAAGATGATCATTTAAATTGGGTGCACCTGTCCTAGACGGACCCAACCCCTGTGTTGAGTCCCCTAAATCAAATGCATGATGCAAATAAGCGTTCCCACTAGGGATCCGGCATGAGGCTGAGTTATTTTAGGTTAAAAACCTTGGTATATGTTCTATACTATATACCTGAGTGGACAGCTCGAGTCGAGGAGGGGCTACGTACCGGAAACCAAACGGCCATCCGGCTTTGTAACTTGTCCGACCTCTTTCTTATTTTAAGGTATGACACTAACAGAATAGGGAGTCTCAACCAGTAAGCACATCCCCGGAGGTGAGAAAAGAAGGGTTTCGTAGTAGTTTATATGGATACTATCAAAGCGGTAAAAAAGCAACATCTTGCACACAAAGCCAACATGTAAAATCAGATAATAAACAAAGCCAAATACAACAATTATTCTAAGCTTGAATTCTTCAACCCTGAACCAAAGATTTTGGGTTCGTCGAATATTTTCCCCGCAGAGTCGCTAGAGCTGTCACGCCTCCTTTTGGCTATCCATAACCCGGCGAAGGGCGTAGATTAATGAGTTTTTCAAATTTAAGGACAATCAAAACGGGATTAAATTGTTTAAGAGAATTTTAGAGTCGCCACTTGGGAGATTTATGGTGTCCCAAGTCACCGCTTAGAATCCCGAATCGAAGAAAGAATAACTCTGTTTAACAATCTGCGAACCAGAAATCCCAGTAAGGAATTCTGTTAACCCGGGAGAAGGTGTTAGGCATTCCCGGGTTCCGTGGTTCTAGCACGGTCGCTCAACTGTTATATTTAGATTAAATCATCTGATTTTAGAACATGTTTCAACTTATGCGTGTTCTGACTTTGAACCGCTTTTATTTTAATTTAAAGAGAATTGCAACATTGTTAAAACATGCCTTGAACTACGTCACATAAATGCACCCATGGATTTTGACACGTTCCAACTTCGTTGAGATTGGGATTTGGGTCGCATAAATGTGCACCCAAATTTAGGAAGGTATTTTGTTAAACACGCACACCTATAGCAACTACGTCTTTGATATTTATGGGAAGGCCGTGAAATTTGCTAAACGATACTTCCTATTCTTTCTATATGTTCTAATGGATTAAGGAGCCTACGCATGGTATTTATTTGCATCAACACGGCTCATTTTTATTTTATGAAGATATTCTAAGCATGTTAAATTCTTATTTAAAATCATGCTTAAATACACTAACTCTTTCATGTATGATCTAGGTGCTTGGGGAAACATTATATGCGCCTCAGCCTCGTTCATGGACAATTGACACACAAATAAATTGCGTTTTGGGCCAGCCCTGGAGCACATGTTGCTCAGGCTGTATTGATAATTATTGTGACTGTTTTGGGCTGTAGTTATTCAACCCAGATTAACGTGTTATATAACAATGCCTGGGCATTTACTGGGCCTCGTGAATGAGCCCAGTACTGATTTGATTGAAGGATCCCAATTTATAATAACCTTCTTTATTTGACATTATATACAAAATCAAATTTCTATACATTCGCGAAGGGAATATAAATAACCATTTTTGTATCAGTTTTAACCATAGAGTCGAATGGGATGATTCATATACTTATCAGCCAGATTATGTGAATCCAATTCTAAAATCCAAGTGATTCAAACTACACTACATGGAACATATTCGAAAATAATGTTGGACAATACGCTTTACGCTAGAGGGGGGGGGGGGTGAATAGCGTTTTAAAAATATTAAGCGTTTTAGTGCGGAATTTAAAAACTTTGCAGAAATTAAAACAAGTGCAGTAGAATAAACTTACACAATGATGTATCCTGGTTGGCCACAAACGTGGTTAGTCCAGTCCCCGAGAGACTCTCTCGAGATTTCCACTAAACTTGTCAAGCTTACGGGTGCTTAACAAACCGTTACAGCTGAGGACACAAGCCTCACCTAGTTGCTCGGGGATCACAATCCCAAAGACTTCAATTGCTCGGGGATACCAATCCCAAAGACTTCAATTGCTCGGGGATAACAATCCCAAAGACTTCAACTGCTCGGGGATAACAATCCCAAAGACTTCAACTGCTCGGGGATAACAATCCCAAAGACTTCAACTGCTCGGGGATAACAATCCCAAAGACTTCAACCGAGGAATCACAAGTTCCTCAACAAACGAGAATCGCAATTCTCTTACAAACACAAAACACACTCACTTTACAAAGCACTCCTTAATGAGTAGATATGAGTAAAAATAGCACGCTCAAGATCACAACAACTTAGCTCAATAGAATGGCTCTTCAAAAAGCTTTATGGATGAATGGAAAATGATGATCAATGTAAGAAAGCTTTTAGCAATGAAAATACTCAAAGTGTATATGTTGTTGTTATGAAAACACTGAGTTGAAGCTGTATTTATAGGTGAAAAACTCAGTCTTACCGTTGTCTAATTGCCAATTAAGGATTGCTGAAATTACTCAGTGACAATCGATTGTCAAGACTAAACAATCGATTGTTTGCCTATCAGATTAAAAATTCAATCCCAGATTTTACGTCAACAATCGATTACTTCAAATCAATAATCGATTATTTATAACGTTAAGAAATCCTTTCCAATTTTTGGCATAAAACATCGATTGTCCGGAAATCAACAATCGATTATTTTAACAACGTTCAGAAAATCTTTTCCAGATTTTAAGCAAAACATCGATTGTTAAATATCAACAATCGATTACCTGAAGGTAATTGAAAATATATGACAACGGTCAGCTTCAACAATCGATTATCAAATGGAATAATCGATTATTAATTAATTTCAAAACTCTCTGTCTCATATATAATCGATTATCAAAAGCCACAATCGATTATCATTTTATTTAAAATCACTGGGAGACATTTTTCTCATTCTAATCGATTACCATTAGTTCATAATCGATTTTTATGAGTTTTGAAAACTTTGCCTCAGTTAACAATCGATTATCATAAGTACACAATCGATTGTTATGCAGTTTGCAAAAACCTGATGTTAACTGACTTACTCACAATCGATTATCATTAATTCACAATCGATTGTCATGCAGTCTTGGCTTAGAGATACTCGATTATCATAAATACATAATCGATTATCTTAGCCCAGATTATTGAGGCATGCTTGGAAAACATTTTAACAAATGTAAATATGCATAGTTTAAAATCATTTGACACTTAATTTAAATATGCATGATTTTGGAAAAATAATTTTAGTGGAGAAGCCATGTTATGAGCCAAGTTGAGGAATCAAGATCACAATTAATATTGACTCAATTATAACATTTCTAAACTTTGTCTTGAGCTTCTTGTAATGCATCCATTTTGTGCTTGTCCTTGAGTACTGCTATATATCGCTTTTTGCTTTGTTTGACATTCATCAAAACCTACAAAAGAACACACGTTTAGTATATTGCATTTGAAACGTGTTTCCAACAAATAAATTATTGCTAAGCATGCCGGGCTAAAACGAACAGAAATACTTCACAGCATTTTTGATTTTATCGTTACATGATTATCAAAACTATTGCTTCCTAAGTCCAGTAGTTCTAAGTGCACAGGATCAGCACCTGAACCAGCTGAACTATAATTGGAATCGATTACTAGTTAAATACAAATATTTGAGCTGAATGTCCCATTATTACAAGCAGGGTTCAATCTACACTTAACTACAACATGAGAACCATATCTATTACTACACTCATATTCAGGACTAAATAGAGAAATGGGGGAAATAAAAATAACAAGAAAAATGTAAATGACAACGAGTATTCACATTGGAGAGTATATTTCACTTTGAACTTCAAATATACATGAGTTTTAAATGGTACCTGTAAGGCAGCAAAGGAAACAGCTTATGAGTAAATAGAAGGGATCAGCTAAGCAACCAACAACCAATAAATTAGTGTTTCCAGATTTCAGCAGAGTTTTTGGAGAGTTAAATCTTCAGAAAATGATTCAAGATCTAGTGTTAAAGATAAAGGTTTTTGGATCCCCCTCTAATTCCCCCAAGTGGTTTAATTTATAGCAAAACAGTCAGGGCACCAGATTTTTACTAGTTTCTTTTTAGTCCTCATCTCAAATTGTATTTTTGCCTAAGTAGTCCTTTAATTCTTAACTTGTGCCTCAAGTTTAAGGCTGGAATATTAGTCCCTACTAGAAGGCTCTACAGGATTCCTTATCAGATTTTACAGATTCAAAACCCTTTTATACCCTTACTAGCCTTCCTAAATTACCCTACCCCTGAATTTGACCCCAGTCAATTCTTTTAACCCTAGTTCAGCTCTAATTAACCTTGGTTAGTTCTTTGACTCCAATTCAAACACAATCGACCTTGGTCGACCAAACTTGGGTAAAATCTAGAGTAGCAGACTCATAAAAATCAAATGTAACCAAAAATTAGCAGGCTTCTATACAGGATTAACAGAACAAGGGATCAAATATCCAAAAAGAGTGCATATATCTATCAAACTTAGCTTTCAAAAATGATTCAATCAATGATATTCAGAAATACTTAAGAACAAGAAGCAAAATGAACAATCAGCTTATGAATCAAAACCTTAGGAACATGAGTCAACTAGGCATATCAGAAATTAAAGAAATATCAACAGAAGGAAGTCAAATGAGCCCTAAAATCATATTACTGAAGACTAAACAAAATTGCTTCCAAAAATCAGGGGACCACTACTTAGCAATATATCAATATTACCCAAGAAAGGCTTTCACAAAGGTGACAAATAGTCATATGAATATTGAACGCATTTTCAAATGAGCTTGTGGATAAACAAACAAACCACCAAGAGAGAATCCAAAAAAAGTTCAGACTATTACACATGCAACTACAGAACCTAAACAATCACTACAAACAATTAAGCACTTGGTCAGCTAAAAATGAAAAATGTGCAGGAAAACTTAGATTTCATTTTTGCAATCATTTAAACCATCCAGCTGGACCTTGATTCTCCCACAAGGGCTCTGAAACTCCCAGGATGATGTTCAATCCTTTTCAGAGTTCAGGGGGGTCCTTGAGTCCTGAGACCTTAATAGGCCTCAAATTTGGGATTTTGAGTAGTTGGGGGTTGTTTGAGACTCAAAGGTGGCATGGTTGGTGTTAAAGAGGGTCAAACACTGTCTGGGAGAGTTTTGAGGTTTTTCCGGCAAGTTTGGGATTTAGGGTTTAGCTTCGAATGAAGATTCGAGGAGTTCCATGGGGATTTGAGGGTGGTGGGGTGCATGGTTGGAATGGGGAAGTCAGGGTGTCTCAGTGGTGTAATATTGGCCGACTTTGGAATGAGGTCGCCGCAAGTAGGGTTTTCGGCGAGCTTTGAATGGATATTCGAGGCGGAAGGGTGGACTGTGTAGAAAATCACTCTATCTATGATATGTGCGCTTTGGTTGTATGAGCATGATTTTCAGGTATAGGTTTTGATGAATGACAAACAATGAAGTCAAGTGTCAATCAACGATATTATATGACAAACAATCAAGCTTGAATGCCGAGAAGCATATTGATGAACGGATTGCAATGGAAAAGCCAAAGACGAGCTCAAATGTTCAAGACCAAAGACCCAAGGCGTAGGTCGTTAGGTAGAACAAATGTAAGAGCAACGCTTAAGTTATCTCGTCTTTTGGCTCAACATAGGTCATCATAAATGTGCATAAAATCATTTTATTAAATCATATTTATCATAAACATATATTATTAAATCATATTTATCATAAACATATTTTAAATACTTCAAACAAAATGATGTTAAAGTTTTCATCTTAACCAAAATGGTTTTTGAAGTAAGTTTTCAATTCTGCCTCAGAATAATTGATTATCAGTATATGCATAATCGATTATGCTGTAGACCGTTGCCAGTGTTTGAACACTGCCACAGAATAATCGATTATGCAGTATCAGATAATCGATTATTCTGCAGAAAATCAGTTTCTGATTTTCTGAATGTTGGAGAATAATCGATTATCAGATATTGAATAATCGATTATCTGGGCACAAAATCAGCATGATTGATTGCCAATTAAGCAGCGGACATACACCATTTTTCACCTATAAAAAGAGGTCTTTTGAGCTGATTTTAAACACACAACACCTCCCAATATTGATATACATATTGACATAATTTGAGCATCATTTTAGAGCTTTTGTTGAGCCATTTGAGAGACAACTTTGAGTTGTTCATAGAGCTAAATTTGTATATCTTTATCTACTCTTTTGAGAGAGTTCTTGTTGTAAAAGAGAAAGGTGTTTGAGAAGAACATATCTTCTCATTGATTGTCGGGTTCGCTAAGTACCCTAAGTCTTAGTGGTTGAAGTCTTGTGGTGCGGTATCCACGAGCAAGGTTGAAGTCTTGAGGTGCGGTGTCCTCGAGCAAGTTGAAGTCTTGTAGAGTTTACATCTACGAGCAAGTGTAACGGTTTGTTAAGCACCCGTAAGCTTAACGGAGTTAGTGGAATCTCGAGAGAGTCTCTCGGGGACTGGACTAGCCACAAGTTGTGGTGAACCAGGATAAATTCGGTGCGTTCTTTCCTTGTTATTTTAATTACCGAATTTATTTTGTTCCTGCAATTTTAATTCCGCAATAATTAATCAATATTCTTCTCCCGCACTATTCACCCCCCCCCCCAGTGACGGGAATAAATCCTAACAAACTGATTATGGTACGGGGTAGATGAGGCCATGGTGGCTAAAGGGTGTAATTTTGGGGCCGTTTGGTTGCCGTCCGCGCCGTGAGGCGATTTCTGCCGGCGGCAGTAGGGTGATCATGCGGTGGTCAATGGTGGTCAATGGGTGTCGACGGGGGAGATACGAGGAGGATGAGTTTGGTCGTGTATATTACTGAAGGTATTTGGACATATGTATACACAAACGGAGCTGCTTCTTTGGTCGTTGGATTGTGCAAAATCAACGGCTGAGATGATGGAAGGGGTAAACGGTGTCGTTTGGGTCGATGTGGGTGTGGACTAGGTCGGCTGGTCGTTAGGGCTGGGTGTGTATGGGTTCAGAGAAGGAAATAAACTGGGCCACTCAGGTCTGGCCCAATTGTGGCCAGCCTGAGTGGCTGCCTATATATGTGTACATGTATTGTATTTTATTGTTTTTTTTTTGTTGTTTGTTTTTCTTTTAATTAATAATCAATTACTAAATTTTATTTAAAGACCCTAAATCACAGATAAAAATTAAATAAATCAAAATTGAACAAACGTAATTTTGAGTGTTGGCACATATATATTTTTTGTATTTTAATTTATGAAACAATTAAAAACCCTAATTAATCCTAACACGCAGTAATGAACATGCATATGCAATTAATGTCCAAAAATTAGAATCCTAATATTTTAAAAGAGAAAATCCTAAAATTTAAGAGTCTTGTAGGAGTTTGTTTTGACCGGTCAAAAATCATACGCTCACATAACATGCACACTCCAGTGGAAGAACAATATAAAGAAATACAGTAGAAGAACATCATAAAGAAACATAGTAGAACATGTTAACAAATCAGAAAAGCTTCAAAATAATTTAACAAACCCTAATCAGAAAAGATAAAGGTCCCTTAAGGTAAAGCCTTGAAAGAAACCTTGAGAAAACATTTAGGAGTTTAGAGAAAACATAGATCTAAAATGGATCAAAAAGAATCGGAAGAACCTCGAAGGTTAGGGTTTCAGAAGAACCTAGATGGTGAGAAAGACCTGGAAAGTCACTGGTCTAAACAGGAGAGGCCAAGAGTCAGGCTTGAATAACCATGTCTAGGTGGAGCAAGGTCGACGATGACCGAAAACAGCCATAGAAATGAAAGTATCCGAGGTCTGGACCAAGCTTCTTCAAGGTCTAGTCTTGAAAACATGATAATCGGGCAGGTAGAAGTCATATGAGGCAAATACAAGCCTTTAACGGCTTTGGAAGCGATTGATTCAGGCAATTTTACGGTGGTGACAGAAGCTGGCGGCTAGGTTTGAGAGAGAGTTTGGGAGAATGGGGATTCAAGGGCAGCTACAGGTGAGAAACGACTAGGTTTTGGGGGTAATGGGGAATTAAAAAGGAAAGGTTAAATGGTGATCGTTGATCATTTTGATCAACGGCCTGAATTGAATGGGGATCGAGGCGGGTTATTTTAAAAGGGTCGTGGGTCATGTAGATTAGTATTTGGGTCAGGGTAATTGGGCTTCAGGCTAGGTTTAATTGGGGTACCAAAACTGGCCAAAATTAAAATGAAAATGGGCTAACATTTAAATAGCTACTCTTTCCTTATTTATTTTGTAAAATATAGTAAAATAAATTAAAAGTACTACAATATTTAATAATGCATAATTATTAAATTAAAAATATTGGATCTAATTTATAAATACAAACACAATTAGATCTTAAAAGAGGTTAATATTTTAATTATACGAAATTTAGCTTTAAAAATATTAAATAAATTTGTAAAAATATGCAAAAAATATCTTAGCTATATTTTAGTATGAATATAAGACTCCAATAAATGAATCATCAAAATAATAATTTTAAGAATAATTAATAGGTTTTCTTGTTAAAAATAGGTCCATAAATTGATTTTAAATCTTTGAAAATTACGAAAAAATAATAAAAAACATTGGGACCTGCTTATATATGAGTATACATACTATTTCAAAAGTGTTTTTTATATTAAAATATACAAGAAAAAATTGGGTATCAACAGCAGTTCCCTCTCCGCATGTGCGGTTGTGACAGCTGAAGGAATTCTTCAGCACTTCCTCAAATCAAATTCTTGATCTGTCAACCTCCCAAAATCAACCTGAGGACCTTGGGACCTAGACCAAACATATCAACAAGTCACATATCATCACTGAAACTTATACATACATTCGGAACACTCAAAACAACATCGAAACATCTAAACACTCTCGGATTCAGGCCTAAGGAAATTCAAAACTTTCAAATTCCATAACTGATCCAAAAACCGATCAAACCTTATACGAATTACCTAAAAAATTTTGCACACACAAATAACACAACGGAATTACTCAAATTTTTGTAAATTCCAATCCGAGCTTAATGTCAATATTTCCACTGCCGACAGAAAAATACTAAATTTTTAATTTCACCAATTCAAGCCTAAATCTTCTATGAACCTCCTAGTTGCATTTTGATCATGCTCCTAAGTCCGAATTCACCTAACGAAGCTATCTGAATGATATAAACCAAATTCCGAAATTATTTACTCACAAGTCAACTTCCGGTTGACTTTTCCAACTAAATGGCCAACTTAAGAGTCTAAGTGTCTCATACCCTACCAAAACTACTCCAAACCTGAACCAACTAACACGATACGATAAAATATAGCTGAACAACATTTAAAAAAATTAGAAATAAAGAACGTGACTGTAACTCATGAAACGACCGGTTAGGTTGTTACATCATCCCCTTCTTAAACAAACGTTCGTCCTTGAACGAGTCAAAAAACATATTTGAAACCTCAAATAAGTGAGAATATCTTGTCCGCATCTCCCACTCGATCTCCCAGGTGGCCTCCTTCACAGGCCGACCTCTCCACTGCACTTTCACTGAAGCTATATTCTTTGATCTCAACTTTCGAACATGACGCTCCAAAATAGCCACTGGCTCCACATCATAAGTCAAATCACCGTCTAACTGAACCATGCTGAAATCCAAAACATGAGACGAATCACCAATATTCTTCCGGAGAATAGAAACATGAAATACTGAATGCATACTCGACAATCTAGGTGGCAAAACAAGCTCATAAGCCACCTCCCCAATCCTCTGAAGCACCTCAAGAGGACCAATGAATCGAGGACTCAATTTACCCTTCTTCCCAAATCTCATAACACCCTTCATAGGTGAAACCTTCAGTAAAATATTCTCCCCAACAATAAAATACACATCTCGAACCTTCCTATCAACATAAATTTTTAGTCTTGATTGCGCTGTACGAAGCCGCTCATGAATCACTCTCTCTTTGTCTAAAGCATCATGCACTAAGTCTGTTCCCAAAAGCCTAGTCTCGCCTGGTCAAACCAACCAACTGAAGATCTACACTGTATTCCATATAAAGCCTCATATGGATCCATTTGAATACTCGATTGATAACTGTTGCTTATATGCAAACTCTGCGAGCGGTAGAAACTGATCCCATAAACCTCCAAAATCAATGACACAAACGCACAACATATCCTTCAATATCTGAATAGTGCGCTAGAAATGTCTGTCTATCTAAGCGTGAAAAGCTATGCTCAGCTCAACCTGAGTACCCAACTCTTGTTGTACCGCTCTCCAAAACTACAAAGTGAACTGAGTACCTCTATCTGAAATGATGAAAACTGGGATACCATGCAGACGAACAATCTCTTAGATATAAATCTCTACTAACCTCTCTAAGGAATAGGTAGAACACACAGGAATGAAGTGCATAGACTTGGCCAATCGATCCATAATCACCCAAATATCATCGAACTTCCTCAAAGTCCGTGGGAGTCCAACTACAAAATCCATGGTGATCCGCTTCCACTTCCACTCTAGAATATCTAACCGTTGAAGCAAGCCACCCGGCCTTTGATGCTCATATTTCACATGTTGACAATTGAGATACAAGCATTAAATCCCACAATATATGTCTTCATTCTACTCTACCTATAGTATTGCCTCACATCCTAATACATATTCGCGGCACCTAAATGGATGGAATACGCGAGCTATGAGCATCTTCTAGAATCAACCTCTGAAGCCCACCCACATTGGGCACACATATCCTGCATTGCATCTTCAATACCCTATCATCACCAATAGTCACATCTCTAGCATCATCATGTAGGACTATTTCCTTGAGGACAAACAAAAGTGGATCATCGTACAGGCGCTCTCTAATACTATCAGATAAGGAAGACAGAGAAACCACACAATCTAAGACCTGACTGGGCTCTGAAATATCAAACCTCACGAACCGATTGGCCAAGGCATGAACATCAACTGCAAGAGGTCCCTCCCTAACAGGATCATATGCCAAACTGCCCATACTCACCGCCTTCCTACTCAAAGCATCGGCCACTACATTAACCTTTCCCGGATGGTACAAAATAGCAATATCATAGTCCTTTAGCAGCTCCAATTATCTCCGCTGCCTCAAATTATGATCCAGCTGCTTGAACAAGTGTTGGAGGCTACAATGACTAATGAACACCTCACAAGACACACCATATAGATAATGCTTCCTAAACTTCAAAGTGTCAACAATGGAGTCCAACTCTAGATTATTAACGGGTTAGTTCATCTCATGGGGCTTCAACTTATAAGAAGCATAAATAATCACTCTATCCTCATGCATATACACACACCCAATACCAAATCTCAAAGCATCACAATACATTGTATATGAACCTCAAGCTAATGTAAAAACTAACATTTGAGTTGTAGTGAAGGCAGTGGTTGAGATTTCGAAAGCTCGTCTCATACCTATCCTACCACATAAAAGGAGCACCCTTTGAATCAATTTGGTCAAGGGTGATGCAATAGATGAAAATACCTGAATGAACCAACGGCAATAACCCACCAAATTAAGAAATCTATGAATCTCTATGGCCGAGGACGATCTAGTCCAACTCTAAACCGCCTCTATCTTCTTCGGATCAACCTAAATACCCTTACTAGACACCACGTGCCCCAAAAAAGCCACTGAACTGAGCCAAAACTCATACTTGGAGAACTTTGCATAAAGTTTCTCCTCCCTCAATTGCTGCAACACAGCTCTCAAATTCTCAATGTGCTCCTCCTGACAATGCGAGTACACTAGAATATCATCAATGAATCACAAACGAGTAGAGATAGGGCCGAAACATGTTGTTCACCAAATGCATGAATGCTACTAGGGCACTGGACAGCCCAAAAGACATCACAAGGAACTCATAATGACCATATCGGGTCTTGAAAGCCGTCTTAAGAATATTTAATTCCCTGATCTTCAACTTGTGATACCCTGGCCAGATATCAATCTTAGAGAACACTCTCGCTCCCCGAAGCTGGTCAAATAAATTATCAATACGAGGAAAATAGTACTTGTTTTTATTGTAACTTTGTTCAACTGCCTGTAATTAATGAACATCCTCATCGTGTTGTCCTTATTATTCACAAATAGAATAAGTGCACCCTAAGGCGACATACTAGGTCGAATAAACCCCTTATCAAGGAGTTCCTAAAGCCGTTCCTTCAACTCTTTCAACTTTGTCGGTGCCATACGATATGGTGGAATAGAAATAGGCTGAATGTCTGACACCAAATCAATACCAAAGTTAATATCCATGTCTGATGGCATACCCAGCAGGTGTGCATGAAACACATCGGAAAAACCCCTCACTACTGGAGCAGAATCGATACTTTGAGTCTCTGCACTAACAACCCTCACAAGGGCTAAGTATGAAATACAACCTTTCCCAACCATCCGATGGGTCTTCAAAAATAATATCACCCTACTGGGGACAAAATCAATCAAACCTCGCCACTTAATTTGTGCCACACCCGACATAGCCAACGTCATTATCATAGAATGATAGTCCGATATAGAATGACACGGAGATAGGCAATCCATGCCTAATATCACATCAAAGTCCACCATACAAAGCAACAAAAGACACTCGGGTCTCCAGGCCCCTGATAGTCACCACAGATGACCGATATACACAGTCCATAACAATAGTATCTCTTAATATAGCAGATATACGAATAGATGAAATAAGGGACTCACGGGGCGTATCCAAATAACGAGCAAAATATGATGACACGTATGCAAAAAGTGGAACCAAGATCAAATAAAATAGAGGCACTGAGACAATACGTGTAATTATGGCATCTGAAGCAATAGCATCTGGTCTGACTGGGAGTGCATAGAAACGGGCCTGACCACCATCGGATCAGCCTCCCCCTCTGTGGCGACCCCTAGCTAGCTGACCCCCACCCCCAGCTACCTAGGTGGGTAGTGAAGTAATTGGAGCTAAAGTCAAGGGTTGACTCATCTGTTAAGATGAACCCCCAAGAAGACGAGGATAGTGTCTCTTCATATATCCATACACTCCGCACTCATAACAACTCCCTGGTACGGGGAACGGGGACTAAAGGGAACCCCTACAACCGAGATGACTAGTAGAATAACCTGGTATGGAAAAGCCCTGCACTGATGGAGCACGAGACGAACTCTGGACTGGAAGGGCACTAAGTGAGGAATGGCCCTGATGAGAACTATGAGAACCATGGCCCGATAATGCCCCACGATGAACTGGGCGAGCTGACTGAGCATGTCTGAATGGATGGCCTTTGTCATGCTAAAACGAGCCTCTCAAAGGAGCATCAATAAAACTACCAGATCCCCGAGACCTTTTGATCTCCCTCTTATCTCATTCATGGCGACTAACTAGCTCAATCTCTCGAGCAATATCAATAACCTGCTCAAGAGTAGCACCTGACACCCTCTCTTTGGTCATGAGAATCTTAAGCTAATAAGTGAGGCCATCAACGAACCTCCTGATCCTCTCTCTATCCGTAGGAACCAACCAAATAGCATGACGAGCTAACTCCAAGAACCTCATCTCATACTGCGTCACAGTCATATCATCCTGATGCAACTGTTCGAACTGCCTGTGCATCTCCTCCTTGCAAGACTGTGGCACATACTTCTCTAAAAAGAGAGCGGAGAACTGCTGCCAAGTAAGGGGCGTTGCATCAACAGGCCTACACATCTCATAAGTCTCCCACCAAGTGAAAGCAGCTCCATAAACTGAAAAGTAGTAAATGCGACCCCACTAGTCTCCAAAATACCCACTGTACGAAGAATCCTATGACACATGTCCTAGAAACAATGGGCATCATCGCCCTCTGCACCACTGAAAGTCGGAGGCTGAAGTCCACTAAATCTTTCCAATCGGCGCTGCTCGCCATCAGGCATAACTGGTACTATATAATCCTGAGCATGTGCAACCGGCTGGGCAAGAGGTGCACCCGATGTCTGAAGTCCTTGCATAACCTACTCAAGTATGCGAGCAGCGGGAGTATGAGTGCTTCCTCTGGCCTGAGAAGTAGCTGCGGTCATAGTAACTGAGACCACCTAAGCCAGGAAAATGCACACTGATAGAATCTGGACCAGGGCCTCTTGAAGTCTTGGAATAACAATCAACATAGTCAGTGCTTGAGTTGGTCCTGTTGGAGCGTCCGCAATTGGGATCTGTTCATGAACTGGGCAGCTGGTGGATATGCAGGTGCCGCCCTAGCTGTTGTGCAGGTTACACCCCTACACTTGCTAGGGCCTTGACCACGACCTCGGACTCTGG
This sequence comes from Nicotiana benthamiana, assembly GCA_034376525.1. Classification (NCBI taxonomy): domain Eukaryota; kingdom Viridiplantae; phylum Streptophyta; class Magnoliopsida; order Solanales; family Solanaceae; genus Nicotiana; species Nicotiana benthamiana. Next base: position 106,493,929 of record CM067332.1, on the reverse strand, counting down.
TGGCCCCAATTGGTGGTACTGGTAGCCGTTCGTCCTGATCAGTAGCACGTGTCCTTACATCTGTAAGAGAATAGAATAATAAAATATTAGTACCAAAATCAACAGATTCGCACGACAGGAATTTCAAGAATGTGAAGCTTTTCCAAAAGGTTCTGCAGCTTCCCGAGGATAAGTACAGAAATCTCTCTACCGATTCGCGAAACTCTACTAAATCGGCTCATGATCCATGAGATCTATATAACCTACATGATCCCAAACCACCCCGGTTGTGATTGTGCCTATCACAGTACTAGGCCAGCTGAATCAACACTAACAACATCAAGGTCTTTTGTAAATTCTTTTTCTAATCAGATTAAATCTCAAATCATTCATTTTAATATAACAAAATACATGGAAAACACATATGCAAGTACAACCACACTGCCTGATCTTGGTGTCGATAGTCATAAGCCACTAAATACAACCCAATACTGTTTGTTTAATATAAAATAAGACTGAAACATAAAATATTAAGGAAAGGGGAAAGACAGGGTTGTGCATGTCGTACAACTACCTTACAATCTCCGGATAATACTCTGAAGACAATGATCAGCTCTCACTCGGAGGCTCTAGCACCTGGATCTGCACACAAGGTGCAGGGAGTAACGCGAGTACCCCAACTCAGTAAGTAACCAAAGTAAATAAAGGCTGAGTGCAGTGACGAACATTTAAAATCATTTACATACTCTAACATAGAATCTCAATAGAAATATCAAAGCCAAAATCTGTAGTTCAATTAATAAATATCTCGTAAAAACTCTAATTTCAATGAAAGTTCTATAAAAACTTTTGTGCAATGTTATTCGATAAAGTGAAAACATTAATTTTATAAACAAGATCCTCAGGCAAAGTATCAGTCATAAGTATAGCCCCTTGGGCAAGCCTCTTATTCACTCGTGACTTATAGTCGACTACAATCACTGGGTGTATACAGACTTCGGAGGGGCTCCTACAGCCCAAGCGTTATATCACTACGTGCGCAGCTCTAACATATCATTGTGGCGTACAGCTTGATCCATATATATAAATATCGTTGCACCGTGCAGCCCTATCCATTGGTTATATATATAATCTTCACCATCGGGTCCTCGACCTCTCTCAGTCATTAACCTCACAGCTACTCGACCATATTAGTAAAAATCAGGGAACTCAACCTAAATAATTTTCATAGATTTGAAAGTAGACTAATGAAACTTAATCAAACAATAGACAGGTGAAAATCATGACTGAGGATATGCTTTCGAATTAACACGGTGTGAGGAAGTAGTAAAAATACTCCTGAGGCTTCAAATAGTTCGGCACAAGGCTCCAAACATGGCATTCAGCCCAAATTAACAGATTTATTTCTAAAATACATAGATATCATACAGAGTTTATCAAGATATGCAACTCTACAGTTGTCACGGGACGGACCAACAATCTCTATGGGTACACTCACACACTCATCACCTAGCATGTATATCACCTCATTTATCAAAATTATACGAAATTTCAAAGTTCTATACCCTCATGATTAGATTTACAATCATTACCTTACCTCAAACCAGACAAAAATTTACTCTGCAATGCTCTTTCCTCTTGACTCGGCCTCAAATCGTCCCCAATCTACCCAAAATCGGAATCATAACATCAATACAAGCCAAAAGGACAAGCACACGCGAAAATTATCAAATTAAACCCAAAATTCCGAAATTGGTTAAACCCGACCCCCGTGCCCACACCTCAAAATTTGATAAAAACCAAAACACTAGAATTCTTATCCTCTCACGAGTCTATAAATACCAAGAACATCAAAATCGGAACTAAAACGACCCCTCAAATCCCCAATATAAACTCTCAAATTTCAAACTCTAATCTCCCAATTTCTTCTCTAGTTTTTCCACTAATACCATGATTATATAATGGAATAATTTCCACAAACATAAAATACAAGGTCCAAGTAGCGTACCTCACTAAAAACACTTAAATTCCTCCTTGATATCGGAATCCCCAAGCTCCAACTCAGCCAAAAATGATAGATAAAAAGACTAAAATTTGCGAAGTGAGGTTTATATAGTTTATGCCCAGCGACTTTTGCACTTGCAGCCCATTTCTCGCACCTACGGACCGCTTCTGGGGCTCATAGCCTTCTCTCTTATGGCCGTAACTGCGGCTGCTTCCTCCCTCATGCGGATGTCGCTGTGATTCCCTCTCCACAGGTACGGTTCTGATAGCTGAAGGAATTCTTCAGTACTTCTTCAAATCAAATCCTTGATTCGTCAACCTTCGACCAAACATAACAATAAGTCAAATATCGTCATTCAAACTTATACCAACCTTCAGAACACTCAAAACAACATCGAAACATCTAAACACCCTCGGATTCAAACCTAAGAATTTTAAAACTTTCGAATTCCGCAACCGATTCAAAAACCTATCAAACCTCATCCGAATTACCTGAAATTTTGCAATATGTTAGAAATGACACAATAGACCTACTCAAATTTTTGAAAATTCCAATCCGGCCCCGATATCAAAATTTCCACCACCGATCGGAAAATATCTAATTTTCAATTTTGCCAATTCAAGCCTAAATCTTTCACTGACCTCGAAATTGCATTCCGAACACGCTTATAAGTCCCAATTCACCTAACGAAGCTATCTGAATCAAAAAAAACTAAATCCCGAGATTATTTACTCGTAAGTCAACTGGAGTTGACTTTTTCAACTAAATGGCCAACTTAAGAGACTAAGTATCTCATACCCCTCCAGAACTACTCCAAACCTGAACCAACCAATGTGATACGATGAAATATAGCTGAACAACACATAAAGAAGCAGAAATAGGGAGAATAAGATTGTAACTCATTAAACGACTGACCGGATTGTTACACCTGATTTCAGAATTCATTACACTTACACTCTGATTGTTTCTCTATTTGAGCACACTATTGTACTTTTACCTTAATTTCGAGGTAAATTTACTTTTTTACTAACAAATTATAATTTATTATTGTACTGTTATCAAACGTAAACGTAAGAATAGTACTATACCAATCATATTTGTACAACTGCCTATTGATTTCTTAGCATTGAATTAAATATGACCCCCTTTTTTTTGTAAATAGTGGAATAGCTTAACTTCCAACACAAGCAGAGATCTCTGGATTTTCTCTCAGACTTGAAAATGATCAAAATGGCCCTTAATGTATAGGGGTTGGAATATTTTGATCATTAATGTATACATAACAGAAATAATCGTAAATTTTGATACTTTTTGTCCTTTAACTAATCTAGAACTAATAGTAAATATAAAAAACTCGTATTAAGAACTTTTTTTCCTTTTGCGGTAGTGGAAACAGAAATCAAATATAAAGGGGAGTAAATTTACGAAGGAATTTATAGATACACTTATCTCGTGATCTGTTTTTCCTTCGCTCGTCGATGCGCGCAATTGTTATCTTCTGTTGTTGCTTTAGTGCAAATTGGAGAGATTTTTGTGTGATAAAAGAGTATTTGGTACTGGAAAGAAAAATTAGAAGAGCAATTTATACTAACTACCTACTTAAGTTAAAATAATTATCCGTTCTTACCTATTTTATAAATAATTACCATAAATACCTATTCCATCAAATTTAATTAGACGTCCACCTGTCTCGGCCTAAAAAAAGGAGTTACCATCAAGCAGCTCCCTCCTAAATCTGTTTTTCTCTCTCAATATCTCTCTATTTTGTTTTCGTTGCTTCCCTCCGTTGTTTTTTTTAAACAAAAAATTTAAAGTAAAGTTGATGTCTTCCTTTTTCTTTTCGTCCTTTCTTCTTCTTTTTCTATCTTTTTGTCTCTTTCCCAATATTTCTCTCCTTAGTTCTTCGTCCCCCCTTTTATCTGTCAATTAAGTAGTGATCAAAAGCTAATACCTAAGGAAGTGGGGAAGATTGTGTGTATGATCATGGGATTGTTGAGGGGATATAGGGGTTGAGACGTGAGTGTGTGGGTTGGTGTATAGTAAATTTTAGAAATTTGGGTTAAAATATAGTTGAACTAGAGAAGAAGATAAATTTGTGTTGTATATCCAAATAGTATACAAATATATTATTTTAGTATATAATTCATTCCAACTATATACCCTTTTAGTATAGCGATATACTATATTGGTATCATATGCTAGTTGAATTATTTTTTGATTGTATTAGCTGCATTTAATTGGTACAATATTTGATTTTCTTTTAATAATAGTAATATAGTACAATATCTTGAAATATCTTATTATATTAATATGTGATACACTATTTTTTTAAACCAGTAAGATTGTATACCATGTTGGTATAGTTATCTGCCATATTGGTATCATATGATAGTTTGAACATTATTTTGGTTGTTTTAGCTGCATTTTAAGTGAATTCTATTATGAAATTATTTATATCAACATGAATTGCAATAATGCTGAAATTTTTGTGTTCCAATGAACATAAGTTATGTGTATTGGTAGTTTTTATAGTTATCGGCAATTGTTAGAATGACCACATATACCTATATACCCTTTTAATATACAAAATAAGTAAATTATTTTGCGAATATTTAGCTTGCAATACGAACATGTAATTTTCTCATACTTTTATTGTGTTCTTTAATATTTTTTTAGAGTAGTATAGTTGCAAATAGTTGTAACAATATTCTAGAAAAATTATATGTTCTGCCGGTATGCATATGTACCACATTCGTATCACATGGTACAAGAAGTCTTTTTCGCTACTAATACTTTTATTGTATTTTTAATATTTTATTATCATTTTTATTCTAATTAGTATATATGGAGATTTAGTTGCCGTAAATTATATTTCTTGCTCTATAATTGATTGTATTACTGCTAATGGTAGAGTGTATTAAATATTTGCAGGGAAGGAGATCAAGGTTTGCATGGAAATCACGTGTTGATTCATAGAATTTGATTATGTAATTTATGGTGCTCACCAACAGTCAATATGATATTCAGTGTATTAAATCAAGTGACAACTGATATTATTTCAGTTTAATAATTAAATTTAAAAAATGAGAAAGAAAAAAATAAAAGATATATTGTACTAGTTATATTTAAAAAATGTGAACAAATATTTACTATATTCATTATTTTTCTTATTGTATAAGAAAGAAAAATAAAAAATAATGAAAACAATAAATGAAATTAGATTATGAAGAGAAAAATAATATAAAAACAACAAATCAAATACAATTAGATAAGGAAAAAAGAAAAAAATAAGAAGAAAACGAGGGAAAAAAATAGAAAAGAAAAAAAAGAAGAAAAGAAACATAAAAATTAAAAAACGCACAAAAACTACTATAGATAGAAAATATAATTAATTTATAAACAAAAAATAAATAAGTAGACAAAAATAAATAATTTTATTTTTATGAATAACTGTGTCAAAATCCCAAATAAGAACAAAATATGCAAAACTGCAGAAGAAATTGTGAAAGACCTGAGAGAGGGAGACCACCAGGCGTCACTTTTGATGGATTCACGATTATATTTAACACAAAATTTATTTTTTCTATTTACTGTTAGTTTTGGATTAAAAGAACTACTATCAACTTTTCATATATATTGAGGACTATTTCTGTTATGTGATATACATTAAGGACCAAAATATGCTACCCCTATACATTAAGGACCATTTTGATCATTTTCTCTCGTACATATAGCAGCGTGCAAGATATGTTTTGTAGAGGTTGCAGATAAACAAACTTAGAAAAAAGATTGAATATTTTAGATTTTGGAAAAAGGCATAAATCCCCCTCAAACCATCTGTCATATTTCCAACTACACATTTATTTTTGAGGAAACTTCATTTACAACGCATCGGACAAAACAACCCACAAATTAATACATACAAGTCATAATCTAAATAATAATAAGTGCTAGTCCGAAACTTTACTGATCGAATCTTCACGCCGAAAATTCAACCAGCCAACTATGACCCTGATTGCTCCTCTCGCTTTCCTCTTCTTCCTTGCTAGTCACCGCCAGAATTGACCATTGATTGGCGCTGGCATTAGTTCACATTAATTTTCCAAACAATGATTTAATCCTCGAAACAAATTTCACCAGCGGATGCAAAAGTCACAAGCTCAAAGTTAATTTTGAATTTTATTCGTCAATTTGCTTCGCTCAATTTATCAAATCACTAAATTAACAGTATTTCAACAAAATAATTACAAATCTCACTTTTCAATAACAGACAAATAATAACAGAAGTCCCAAACCCAGACATGAGTTTTCTTTCTTGATTCAAAGTGCAGAATCAATGATACCAATAAAAGCAGTAGCAATTTTTTTAATAGTCTGATTTTGAGTTTTATGACGACGTTGTAAAAGTCCAAATCTTCTTATTTCGGTGATAATGTAGCATAAGGCTCAACCTTGTCTTCTTCTCTAATTTTCTCTTGTTGATTTTGTGAATATGTAGATAATATTTTGAAGATCTTTGGCTAAAAGTTTAAAACTCCGGCAATCTTATTACCATTTTCGGTGACGGTAAAGCTTGGACGTTGGTGGCTGATTTCTCAATGAGAGAAAGAACATAAGAGATGATTATGCATAAAGTTGAAATATCTACAAAACATACTGTTATATACAAAAATTATGCAAAATAGACTATCACTATACAATTTATATACAAATAAAGTATTATTGTACAAAATATATACAAAAATAGAATGTCATTATACACAAAGATATACTAAATAAACTGTCATTATATTTTAACAAAATAGACTATCACTATATAAAAATATGCTATATAGACTGTAACTATACAATTTATATACAATTAGCACTCACTATATAAAATAGACTGTTACTATACAAAATAAACTATTACTATACAAAAAATATACAAAATAAACTGTCACTATGCAAAAAAATATACACAAATAGTTTTGTTATTATACAAAAATAGACTGTTATTTTACAAAAATAGACATTTCGTATATGACTTGCATTACATAGTTCATTCAATTGTTAACTAATACTTATCAAATCCAAAAGTACATTTAAAAGGGCAAAAAAGGTTGCTCTATCGCGCCAGGTGAAGGTCGAATTCAACCTTCAGCTTAGGAAATAGGCACTCTAACCACTGAGCTACATGCGCTTATATTGTCATGCTTATTCCTTTCGGCTACTATATGCAATACGTTTGGGCCGAAGGATCATTTTTTATAAGTAGGACAAAACATGGGCTATTAAAATTTTGAGGACTATAAAGGATAGTTTTCTCTTTAATTTTCAAGGGGGCCTTAATACCCCTTGCACTATTTTTAGAATGGAATATAGACCCCCTTAAATGTTGTGGTGGCCAAGTGAAAGTATTTCACTTGAAGGTGTTAAACGAGTGGGTTGGGCCTATCACAACCCAAAATTCTTCCGAAGGAGTCATGATGACACCTAATTTCTAAACTAGATACTAATTTCTAAACTAGATACGCCTAATATTTACTGAAATAACATTAACTTTTACTTACTTCAAATCAAATAACTCTCAATAATCACAATTCCCAAAACCGGTGGGACAAGTCATCAGCCTTTCTAAGAGTAGTTATATAAAATAAATACAATGCTATTCCAGAACGAGAAGGAATTAATGGAATGTAAATACAAACGAAGGTTACTCCGAGGCCTGCGAACGCAACAATAGGTTATTGTTAGTCTCCACTGCAATGACCAGCACAACTACTATTGATCAATACCTTCATCTATACACAAAAATGTATAAAATGGTAGTATAAGCACACCATTGCGGTGCCCAGTAAGTATCAAGACTAACCTCGATGGGATAGTGACAAGGAACAGTCAAGACACCTACTAATCAAATGAGATGAATAGAATATGATAATAAAATATCGAGATAAAGATAACGAGGTAATATCAACAGAGGAGAGAAATCAAAATACAAACAGTAAGAACAATAAAGAGAGAACACAGATAGTAACAAATGATAACCAAATATATTAAACTGACATAAAAGGAACAGAGACAAATAACAACATATTCAAATAAAGAAGACAATGCCAACTCAATCAATATCATGTCTAATACACAATCACGATCATCTCAATCCTCGGTTTCTCATATCATAATCTTAACTTCCGAACCTTCAGCACACCTGGGTGGAACACATTGGCTGGTTCCTAGAATATTTTTTCTAGTTTTACCCAAAATGCCAAAAGCATATAAGGAGACAACTCATTCTTTAACCAGTATGGCACAATCCAACACCTTCACGTGCCTAGCCCTAGTTATTTGGAACATGGATAACATATCATCGGGGCCTAGCATTATGCAAACCCAAAAAGATAAGTTCAACTCTGATGCCATGTGAAAATCAACCTTGGGCCAAACTCAACACTAGAAGCTAGCATGAGGTGAAGCTTAGACAATATAAAAAGACAACAAACTTATTCTTTCAATAAAATGAGGACAATCTACACAATAGAAAACTAAGGATCTTTGAAATTTTTCTATTATAATTTTTCCTACTAAGCAAAAGTCTGGACAGTTTGAAAACCATGCCTACCAAACCCTCAAAGGCTGGCCTGGTGACAATTGACTTGAGCCTTGGGTTGCCCCCTTTCAAGGTCTTAAGTTCGAAATCCACTGGGTGCAAACAATTTCTGAGAACCATCGGATTGGGTAAAACTTGAATTAACCGTGATGCACTTGTAGGAAACTCCTTGCCGAGGGCATGTGCAACCCCGGGACTAGTCGAGACTAGTCGAGACTCGAAGAAACTCGGACACCCAGTGCAAATAATAAAAAAAACATGCCTACCACTAATCACATCATGCCATCGACCTGTTTCGAGTATCCACCAAATCATTTCCTATCAACAATAGGTCTTTGGCCACTAAATTACTCCAATCAACCCATATTTACGCAATAGTTAGACAAAAGCAAAAGCAAAGGTGGTTAAATTATTAATTTTAGTTCCCAGCATCACGCTCTAAGACGTTATACTTGAGGCTTGAGATATGCGATGATACTAAGAATTACATTCTTGGAAAATGCTTTCATTGGCAAAAAGGAAAAAGATCCTAGTCGAAACCAAAAACTTTTTGACATTATGGTTTTGAACTAACATTTTCAAAGGGACGTAGTGGTAAGCAGAGTCTCGCTTCAGAGGTGCTTAAGTACCATGAAATGTAGAAAAATAGAAACTAGCAAATACCTTCCTCTGAAGCAGCTCTGATTGCATTTATATTGGCTGTCCCATTTATTTTATACATGTATGAGTTAGAGCCAAAGCCACCCACACAAGAGATCTGCAAAGAAAATTGCCTCAGGACTTATAACTTGCGTGCACACAAAAAAAAATAACGGTTACACTAGTCATCTGAAGTAAAAGTATTTGATATAATATAGTGGCAGGCTGCAGTTCACTGAAATAAACTTCATGGGAATTGGATATAGTAATGGCGACTCTATTGAAAAGTAAAGACGGGTGTTAAATAGCCTTGTAGGACCTTAGAAGGAGCAAGTAGACTTCATAGAAAGAATGTTATTATACATTGATTCAGATAGTATCCTCAACCTTATGAATCCTGTACAGATGAAGCTCAACTGTTTAAGAAAAAATTTCATGTTCTTATGCCTCTAATCCTATTCAACGTGTCAAGTAACTGCAGTTCCAATTTGCAACATATAAGAATGTTGTAATTGTGAGGAAAGATGGAGAAAGTAGCAGGTTCAGACTTAGACGTATATCAAGTCTATACCCATACAAACACGATGATGCAGTTATAGTCGTGAGATAATGCCCAGTCATTATTCGATAGCAGGTCAGTCACATACGAACTTGTTTATGCTGTCTCTTTTTTATGTTATTTCTTAAGTGTTGGTTAGCCATAATAACATACAATGAACCGATCCATGAGCTGGCAGCAACTTGTACTTGTTGTCTTCAGTTGTCATCACATGTTCCTTCAGAGAGAATAAACAGCAGCTTCATAAGGGATTTCCAGCAGCTCAACAGAAGATTACATAGCAGCAAAAATCACAATTGAGCAAATCAAAGGTCCTATCTAAGCCATAGTGGTATCAATGAAAGCATAGGACGAGAACCCTCAGGGGTTGGCCTTGTGACAATTAACTTGAGCCTTGGGGTTTGCTCCCTTTCAAGGTTTCAAGTTCGAAACTCATTGGGTATAGACAATTTCTGAAGGCCATCGGACTGGATAAAACCTGAATTAACCATGGTGCACTTGCGGAAAACTCCTTGCCAAGGGCCTGTGCACCCCGGGATTAGCCGGGGCTCTTTGAGACTCGAACACCCGATGCAAATCAAAAGAAAATGACAGCATAGGGCGTGATTTCCGATATTCTCTTGACAATGTCAAAAAGAGAGATCTCAACTGCAAGTTGAGGAGGTTCATAGGAGGTGACAAAATCTGAAGGTTCCATTCTTTTACCAGCTCTCCAAATCACCGTAAGCTTGCAAGCACCTACGTTGCATCTAACCTCATTTTGTCATTCCATTTGGTGCCGGGGAAAATGGCATTTTGTTCCGTTAGGTCCTACTATGAGAAGCTTCTAAATAGGGAGGAGCCGGTTTTCCCACATAATTCAGTATGGATTACTAGGGTGCCGAGAAAGTTGTGTTTCTTCACTTGGCTAGCTACAAGAAGGGGAATATTGACAGCGGGGAATTTGAGGAAGAGGAAGAGAAACATCACTTGTGTTAGTTGGTGCTTCATGTACAAAGAAATGGGAGAAGATTCACCCCATTTTACATCGCCAGACAGCTTCCTATTTGTTTGTTTTTTTTGGGGGGGAAGGGGGAGGGGGGGAGGAGGGTAGGTGGTTTGGTACTGAGTGGTGTCGGGAACAGTGAAAAACACCATGTTTAGTTGGGCCTAGGTGGTTTGGTACTGAGTGGTGTCGGGAACAGTGAAAAACACCATGTTTAGTTGGGCCTTCAGAAGATGGAGGAGAACACGCAGCGCATGGTATGTTGCTCCATTGGCACTCATGTGGGCTGTTTGGAATGAGAGTAATAGGAGTGCTTTTAATAGAGTAGAAAAAGATCTTGTTCACTTGAGGAGTAGCCTTTTTCCCTTATTTATTTTTGGTACACCCATGAAATTACTATTTGTACGGAAGACTGGGTGTTATTCGTAAAAAACCATATTTTTTTTAAGGTTACCTACTTTTGGGTATACTGCTTATATATGGACTTGTTTTCATTGTTATTAATGAAATTTATTACCTTATCACAATATTATGAAAAGCACTCGCTTCAGCGCGAAGCGAAGCGAGACGGCCACCGTGTCGCTTCGGTAGGGTGCAGCGTAACAGGTAAGTGGAAGCGTCTGCTTCTGCCAAAACGCGACAAGCACTAGCAAAGCGACTGAAGCACTCGCTTCTGTCTTTTAAGTCACTGCCAACGGTACTTAAGTGAAAAAATAAAAAAGATCAGTCTTTTTTCACAACATTAGCAAGCAGCAACTAGGGTTTCAATTTTCAGCACTCTTCAAGTTCAAGCCCATGTATGATTTCTTCTTCCTCCTTCTTCTTCTTCTTTATCTTTTTCTTTTCAATGCTTAAAATAGCAGCTAAATGTTGCCAAAGTTTTTTTTTCCTTCGATTTTTCTTCTTTTTCTCATTCTCTTCTTCTTCTTGTTATTTTCGTTTCAATCCTTAAAATTGCAGTGAAATGCTGCCAACTTTTTTTGTGTAAGTTCTTCATCTTTTGTTCTTACTACCATTTTTTTGGTTCTTCAATTGTTCTTTTATAGGCAAGAGAATAAGATAGAAAGATCTAACTTGGGCGTATTCTGAAAAAGCTAGCGAGAGGATTTTTGCTTACTTCATCAATGATCACTTTCTCATTGATCTTCCTTTGTCAGGGGAAATGTTTACTTGGGTCAGGGCGGAGGATTCCAACTCAAGGTCTAGACTTGATAGATTTCTGATATCGCCTTCCTGGGATGAGCTGGTCGAATGTGCTGCAAATTCCTTTACCTAGGCTGACTTAGGATCATTTGCCTATCTTGCTAGATGGATGCAGAGGGAGGGGGTGTGCTCCCTTCCGTTTCGAGAACATGTGATTGAAAGTTCCAGGATTTGATGACAAGGTGAAAGAATAATGGACAAGCTACGAGGTATTAGGGACACCTTCATTCCATCTTTCAAAGAAACTTAAATTGCTCGAGAGAGATATTATTAGGTGGAATAAGCAGGTTTTTGGCAGGATAGAGGTTAAAATAAAGGAGCTTATACATGAATTGGGGGAATTAGAGAGAAAGGGAAGGTGCGAGGGAGTTAGATAAACCTAACAAAACGAGATTGGGGGAGATTAAGAGGGAAACAGTCGAGTTAGGAATAGCTCAGGAGAATAGTTGGCGGCAAAAATTAAGGGCGCTCTGGTTAAAAGAGGGGAATCCGAATACCAAGTTTTCCACATGGTGGCGGTTGCAAATCGAAGGATTAGTTGTGGATGAGAAGAGGATTGAGGGAGAGGAGGTAAAATAGGCGCTAGTGGGGTTTTATGAGAACTTAAACAAAGAGGAAGTTAGTTGGAGGCCGACTTTGGGGGAATAGAGTTCAACCACATAGGGGAGAGACACACTGAGTGGCAAGAAAAGGCTTTCGAGGAGGAGGAGGTGCATGAGGTTGTGTCGAATTGTGCTGGTGCAACCCTGAGACAGCAAATGCGGTCCCAGCTTTGCTTCCTCCTTTCGCAGATGCGGTCCCCTGACCGCAGATGCGGAAATCACTGGGCAGTGAGGTTCATTTAATTCGAGCTCAAGACCGTTTTTATCACATTTTCATTCATTTTTTGGGCGATTTGGGAGCTCTTTAAAGATGGTCTCCACTTAGCATTGTAAGGTAAGTTTATTCCACCCATCTTTAGTTTAAATACTTGTATATTAGGTGAATTAAACACTAAAAAATAGGTAAAATCAAAGGGTTAGAGCTAGACCGAAGGTTTTAATAAAACTAAGATTTAACCACGAAATTTGTTCTGAAATGAACTAGAAATAGTATATTATTGATCCTTAGGGTATAGAGAACAACTTACTTCAAAAAAAAAATCTAGGAATCCGGGCATGTGGGCCCGGGGTCGGAATTTAGGAAACTTGTGAAAAAGTTCAGGAAATTGCTTAAATAGTTAGGATTCGATCTTGTAAGCCTATATTGACTAGTTCTTACTTCATTTAACTAGTTTGGAATCGTTCGGCTCCAAATTGAGGGCTTGGGCTCGTACTTGATAATTGGAAGTGCGCTTTGGAGCGCAGTGTCCTTTCTAACCTTGTAAGAGGGAAATATCCCATAGGTGAATTAATTGGTTTTGTGCTCTTATTTCTAGGGCGAGAGTCCTATGCAGCTACTATTATGCTTAAGCCCGGGTAGCCTATGACCCAAAAGTATGTTATACTTGGAATATTTTGGTAGCAGTTGACCTCGGGCGCATCAAAGCCTACTTTCAGGTTTTTCCACCGTGAGTTGGTACCTCCCCCTCTGTTGTTTACTCTGTATGCCTTTTTACGTATTCTAGCTAGCATTCCGTGTGACGTTTACTCTGTTGCTATCTAGTTTGCATCTTTTTGCGTATTCCGCTATAGTGCGTGTGTGCGTCACTATTCTCCATAGTCGGTTGGAGGGATAGTGGCCACGGCGGGAATGATAGTGTAAGGTCATGTCCTCGGGGGTGGGGCGGTGGCGGGGGTGAGTAGGGGGGTAGGGAGTGGTCCTGCGGGTAGCGCAGGAGGTAAGGGTGGGAAGAGGGTAGCGGACGCTCATAGATTAAGGATTGGGTCGTGGAACGTAGGCACTCTGACGGGCAAGTCCATTAATTTGGCGAAGGTTCTTCAGAAGATGAGAGTTAACATAGCCCGTGTCCAGGAGACTAGGTGGAAAGGGTTGAAGGCGAGGAATGCAGACGGGTTTAAGCTGTGGTATTCTGGGGTCGTGAGAAGTAAGAATGGAGTGGGCATCTTGGTAGATAGGGATCTAAGGGACTCCGTGATCGAGGTTAGGCGAGTGAATGATAGGTTAATGTCTATTAAGTTGGTTATTGGGGGTTGCGTCCTCAACGTCATCAGCGCTTACACGCCGCAAGCGGGCTAAGACGAGGAGGGCTTGGATGATCTAGTGAGTAGTATTCCCCAATCTGAGGGGACTTTAATGGCCATATTAGGGCTGACGCTGGTGGCTATGGTGAGGTGCACGGTGGCTTCGGCTTTGGGGTTAGGAACGGAGGAGGCACGTCACTGCTTGATTTCGCCAGGGCTTCCGAGCTTTTGATTGCGAACTCGACATTTCAGAAGAGGGAAGAGCATTTGGTCACCTTCAAAAGTTCGGCGGCGAGGACTCAGATTGATTACCTCCTCCTCAGAAGGAGCGATAAGGGTATGTGCAAGGACTGCAAGGTTATTACGGAAGAGTCCCTTTCGACTCTTCATAGACTCCTAGTGATGGATGTCGGTCTCTGGGTGAAGAGGAAGAGGAGGGGTGCTGGGGACAACCGCGGATTAGATGAGCTGTTTTGACTAAGGAGAAAGCACAGGAGTTGGAGAGGAGGTTAGCTGACGGCAGAGCTTGGAAAAGTTCTGGGGAAGCGGACGCTATGTGGTTAGAGACGGCGAACTTGGTTAGGGAGGTAGCGCGGGATGTGCTCGGGGTAGCAAGGGCTATTCAGGCAGACATCAGGGTGACTGGTGGTGGAACAATGTAGTCAAAGGAAAAGTGGAGGTGAAGAAGGCGGCGTTTGCTAAGTTGGCAGGGAGCACAAGCGAGGAAGAACGGAGAGAGAACAGAAAGATCTACAAGGTGGCGAGGTTACGGAAGCTAAAAACGGGGCGCTTGGTCGTATGTACAAGGAATTAGGGGAGAAAGGCGGGGACAGGAAGTTATTCCGGTTAGCTAAAGCAAGGGAAAGGAAGGCGCATGATCTTGACCTAGTTAGGTGCATCAAGAGCGAGGATAGTAGAGTTCTGATGGGGGAGTGTCAAGTCAAGCAGAGGTGGAAGGCGTACTTTCGAGACTTACTTAACGAGGAGGGAGATCGTAACATAGAGCTAGGGGAGTTGAGGCATTCAGAGCAACACAGAGACCTTGGGTACTGCAGGCGCATTAGGGCGGAGGAGGTCATAGGGGCTTTGCGTAGGATGAGCAGGGGTCGAGCGACCGGGCCTGACGAGATCCCGGTGGAGTTCTGGAAATGCATGGGCAGGTCAGGAGTGGAGTGGCTCTCCAGGTTGTTCAATGCGATCTTCAGGACCAAAAGGATGCCGGAGGAGTGGAGGTGGAGTACAGTGGTGCCCTTGTACAAGAACAAAGGGGACATCCAGTGCTGCAACAACTATAGGGGTATCAAATTAATAAGTCACACCATGAAGGTCGAGGCGAGGGTGAGGGAGATGACACTATCTGTGAACCAGTTCGGTTTCATGCCGGGTCGCTCCACTACAGAAGCTATCCACCTTGTCAGGAGGCTGGTGGAGCAGTTCAGGGATAAGAAGGACCTGCACATGGTCCTTATCGACTTGGAGAAGGCGTATGGCAAGGTCCCAAAGGAGGTGCTCGGAGCCGAAGAGCGTGCCGGAAGCCTACATCAGAGTAATCAAGGACATGTACGATGGAGCTAAGACTAGGGTTAGGACGGTGGGTGGCGACTCAGACAATTTTCCAGTGGTTATGGGGCTAGCCCTCTCCTGTTTGCCTTGGTGATGGATGCTCTAACCCGACATATTCAAGGGGATATGCCTTGGTGTATGCTATTTGCTGATGACATAGTCTTGATAGACGAGACGAGGGTCGGTGTTATTGAGAGGTTAGAGGTATGGAGACAGACTCTCGGGTCTAAGGGTTTCAAAATAAGCAAATCTAAGACAGAATACCTGGAGTGCAAGTTTAGCGTCGAGCCAAGCGAAGTAGGCAGGGACGTGATGATTGGATCTCAGGTCATCGCCAAAAGGGACAGTGTCAGATATCTAGGGTCGGTGATTCAGGGGGACGGAGAAATTGACGGGGACGTCACACACCATATAAGAGCGGGGTGGTCAAAGTGGAGGCTTGCATCAGGAGTCCTGTGTAACAAGAAAGTTCCATAGAAACTCAAGGGGAAATTTCATAGAGCTGTGGTTAGACCTGCCATGTTGTATGGGGCGGAGTGCTGGCCAGTGAAGAACTCTCATGTTCAGAGAATGAAGGTTGCGGAGATGAGGATGCTCAGGTGGATGTGCGCGCTCACCAAGTTAGATAAGATTAAGAATGAAGTTATTCGAGAGAAGGTAGGGGTGGCCCCGGTGGATGAGAAGATGCGAGAAGCGAGGCTGAGGTGGTCCGGGCATGTGCATAGGACAAGTCCTGATGCCCTGGTGAGGAGTTGTGAGCGGCTGGCAATGGTCGGCGTACGGCGAGTCAGAAGGAGGCCTAAGAGGTATTGGGAGAGGTGATTAGGCATGACATGGCTAGAATGCGGGTTTCCGAGGACATGGCCCTTGATAAGAAAGTCTGGAGGTCTAGTATCAGGGTTGTAGGATAGGGACTCCTAGAGTTTTTCGTACCCCTCACCTGGGGTTGGGTGAGGCTTGGCAGGGCTATCCATAGATGATTTGTGTATTGGATTGTGTCTCCCGTGTGGTAGTCATATATGGTAGTTACTGTCTGATATTATTTCATGCTATCTTATTTATGGTTCTTATGCTTAGATAATTATTTACGCTTTTCTGCTGGAGTTACTAATGTTCTTTTGTTTTTGTTTTTGTTTTTGATTTTTGTTTTTGTTTTTGTTTTTCCTCTCCTTCACTGAGCCGAGGGTCGATTGAAAACAACCTCTCTGCCCTTTCGGGTAGGGGTAAGGCCCCTCTACATATTACCCTCCCCAGACTACACTTTGTGGGACTATACAGGGTAGTAGTAGTTGTTGTTGTTGTTGTTATTATTGATAGCTCGAATTGCTTAAACCACATCGAATTAATAAATCCATTCTCCAAAGGATCTAACTTCTTTTCTTAAATTGTTAAAAGAGAAAGTGGCTTTTATTTGAATAACTATTCCCCGATAAATTCTTAATTGACTATTTGAGCATGTATTTTTATGTGTACCTGCGTCGCATGAATGATTCGCAAGTAGGGTGATTGTTTATTTTATGTTGACCGCGTCGCATGGATAGATCGCGAGCGGGATAATAGATGCATCTATGGTTCTAGGTGTTCGACCCTCAACAATGCACAATTTATTTTTATGTTGGATCGGGTCGTACTTTCTCGGTGTTATTTGCGCATGATTTACTTAGCATTATATCTGTGGACTGGACTTCATACTTGTTTAAATATATAAATGGACAATCATGATAAAAATTAAATGAAGAACTATTGTTCCATACCTATTAATTCTTACGATTTGTGTTATTCCTGCTTATTATAAATTATCCTCATTTTACTTGACCTTAGTATGTACTTAATTGTACAAGATCCGAGGTAGTTACATCTGATTACCAGTCTGATGCGCACCCTTGAGCTACTTCCTTCCTATACCGTTCAGCAGCCGGATGGGCTCTTTCTTTACTTTTACTGTCTTTTCTACCTCAGACAGTAGGATAGAGATATTCTTTTGTCTATTCTACTAGATGCCCATATTTGTGACTCCAGGTCTTGGCACACACATTGGTAGGCTGATATTTTGGGTTGTATAATCACGTTATTTATATTATTGATCGCATCTGGTTTTAATTCGAAAATTTGAGCAGCTATTTTTTTCTTCTTTCCTGATAAAAGTAACATACGATTTTTTTTTTTTTTGGAAATGTTTCTGCGTTGGCTTGCCTGGCAATGGTATCGGGCGCCTTCATGAACTATTACGTAAATGGGTCGTGACATCAACATAGCAAACCTTGATGCCAAGACACACTGCTAGCCCAGGATTCTTGTATTGAACAGGACGGGAAAAAAAATTCAGAGCAGAAAGACTGATATCGATACATGACCAATTGCAGCCCAACAAAGAGCAGGAAAGGACTCAAAGGAGGATCCAACAAGCACATATTTAGCACCGTTTGGAGCCATCACGTAGGTTGTAACAACCTAAACATTGTGGCTCTAATATTAGGGAAAGTAAAAGGAAGTAGAAGAATAACCTGCAAATAGGTGTGAAACATTGAGAGAAATTATAAATGAAAACTTAAGTGATTTCAGATATTAAGTTGTTCCCTCTGTTCCACTTTGTTTGTCGCATTTACTAATTGTAGAGTCAAAGAGGTTCTTCTTTGACCATGCTTATCTTAAATATTTTGAATTGTTAGATATTTGGACTGGTAGTACGTTTTACCTAGTTTCCATATATGCAAATTCTATTTCAAAAAACTTGAAGAATGTATGTCCAAATTCACACAGAAAATCAAGTGCTTTGACCCTGGTTCTCTGAACCATACCAAACAAAGTGGACCGGAGGAAGTATTACTTCACAGGGTTAAATTCTTCTTTATTTCTTCTGGTCTTGATAGAGAAACAAAGACTCTATCAGGGAAGAGAAAGCATAGAGGACACATAAGCGCAAAATCCGCAATAACAAATTTCATCGATTTGTTAGTAGGCTATGGTGCACAAGGAGCATAAATTTAAGTTGGAGCCATGAATGTACCAAAACTTAATGGTATTGGGCAGTAACATCCAGAGATCTGTGAAACCATATTAGGAATATCGAAAAGAACACAAGAGTACATCACCCTCTCACTTGTCTGTGAGAAACACAATTTCTTATAAAATTTAATATGCTGTTCTGTGAAAATTGAGGCCGTTAATGAAGCTAAATGAAGCTATGTGACTATGCCATTCTTGATCATGGTGTTTCCCAACGAAAAGGTGTCAGCCACTTAACATGATATAAGCATCATATAACTATATCTTATAACTACATCTACGGAAGACTCAGCCTAACCACTATAACAACCCACCACCCGCTGTAGCTAAGAACCCTACACCCACTTACACTTTCTGCCCTGAAGATTCACCTGTTAATAATACTAAGAATCGACTACCTCATGTCCAAATATTCATCAAAACCATAAGGAGAGAAAACTAAGAAACATGATTCTCCTTCCCCTGATTTCTTCTCTCTCTAGCTCCCTGTTCTGCAACATTTTCTTTACCACCTTTTCTGCTCCAACTTCAACCTTTCCTCGTGCCCGTATTCCTAAGTTCCTAACTCAATGCCAAGTTCTGATCCATGAAAACAAAGGGCGAGACAAAGAAGCTCAAGGATAATCTGACCAAGACATTTCAAAAAAATATCTGAACAAGATACAGATGCAAGAAAGTGCTTTCTTTTTTCTTCTTCCCCTTCAACTATCATCCACTAGCAGCCTCTTAAGGATGAACCTTCTTTCCCTCTTCCTCTTGTTTCATTAGAAATTTGAAACAGTCTCTCTGCCCTTTCGTGTAGGGGCAAGGCCCGTCTACATATTACCCTCCCCAGACCCCACTTTGTGGGACTATACTGGGTAGTTCTTGTTGTTGTTATTTTCATTAGAAATTTTCCTTTTGCTTCTTCTTTTCATCTTGGCCATAAAGGATAAGTAAGTGCTTTAGTTGGGTGCAGGAAAGGAGTAGCTACTGCTACCTGGAGAAATTTGGAAGAGTAAGTTACCTGCCCACAGATTTGATTTTTCTTTTCCAATTAAGCAATTTCTAACTCTAGCCAATCTGCGAAAGCAGATTAATGAGTATCGATCGTGTTACTGTTATCTGTCTTCTCACTTAACAGTCAAAGCTTTAGTTCACAAAAAGGGTCGTGCAGGGTCAAAGTGCAACAGCTAAATTATCAGCTTATGATTGTTCGCCATGTGTAGCCTCATTACTTGTTTCAGATTTGAGGTGATCAATCAGAAAAACATAGAGTCCAGAGGACAGCCAAGCCAAAAACTCAAAATATAAAAGATAAACAAACAGCTTAGCTACCAGACTGTCGAAGTAGACCTTTCCTTTGTCTTCTTTCATTCATTAACTTGAATGTGGCAAACATAGACTCATTACTACTTTATACCCCACATAAAATAAAATCAAACAAAGAAGTGTAGCTACAAATATAAACAAGTGATTGCGTAAGTAAAACAAAATACCTGCTAAGACTAGCAACAGCAAGACCACGGTCCAGAGCTTCTTTGAGGACATGTGAGCCAACAAATCCGTTTCCACCCAGCACAAGTAGCTGAAAAGGGATGTAAAATAGTCACTTCAGAAGGAAAGAAGCTGTGGTTCAGCCAGCTTAAGCTTGAAAAGTTAAGCACCTTCTCAGTCGGAGGTGGAGGCACATTTACTGTTTCAGCTTCCTCAACACTAAAGGGCTCATCTGTTTTATTAGACTCAGTTGACAGAAAGGGAAGATTTCTGGATGACATCACGCTCCTGTTTAAAACTTAGCAAATTGGCTCACCCATAGTATCAGCAAATACAAAAAAAAAAAAGAGAGAGAGGAGAAATTAGAGATGCATTTGACAGTAAAAATGGAGAAAAGAAGCCAAGTAACAAATTACAATCACCATGTACTTATCGCAAAAGTATTGATAAGTAGACCGGTGCACTAAGCTCCGGGTATATATAGGGATAGGCTAGACCATTTCTTTGACATTGTCTATATTTGTTTTAGGAGGATTCATCAGCTACAGATATTTAAACGCCAATAATGAGTAATGTCAAAAGAGATAAGCCAAATTAGGACATGTTATTTTAATTGGAAACATATTGCACTTTTTTCCTAGTTTATACAAGTTGCCCCCCCCACCACCACCACACAGAGTTTTAGAACTATGTATATAATACACTAATTTTTCACGTACGTGTCATTGGGATAACCTGCCACGATACATAGTATAGCAAAGGGGCAGCAGCGGGGTAAGGTCCGTCTACGTATTAACCTTCCCACACTTTGTGAGACTATACTGTTATATAATACACTAATTGAAAAGAGATCATGCAAAGCTGATAACTCTTTGTATGAACAAGGCCGCGTGCGTTAAACATGATCTCTTCATTGGCCTTCTTGAGTACTCAAAGTCTGTTCTCATTTAGTGATCATTTTTGGATTAAATGAAAACTACAGTTGATTCCAAAATACTTTAATGTGCGTGAACACACACACACGAGAGGTCATCATTTTCAATAGCAGAAATTTGACATATAAAACGGCGAAAAAATCCGAAGTGACCAGGAATATGGGTATGATTTTGCAAACAAATTTAGAGGGGGAAGTTAAATGGGAGATTAGGAGATATAAAGAGCTTATGAGAATATGGAGAGTGAAACCCGAGCTTCGATCAAACGTAACATTATGTATTCACCTTTCGACAGCAGTTTGCAGAGAGCGGTGTGGTTGAAGAGAAGACTCTGCCTTTCTCTGTAACGTTTCCGCTTCCGCGGCTGCTGCCCCTTTTACTATACTATGTATCGTGGCAGGTTATCGCAATGACACGTAAGTGAAATATGTGGCTTCATGTGTGCCTGAACTTGGCAAATTTATGCCAAAATTATTGGGTGCAAATTTTTTTTTTGGATCGGTGGCGTCAGCAATGATATACAAAGAGATACAGAACCCGTTTGTATCGGCTCCAAAATAGCTTTTACGTTATTTTATAGTATTTGGATTTTAAAAAAAATTTAATTAAAATAACAAAAATTAAGTTAAAAGCTAAAATACTTAATTTATAACTTTACGACTAAAAGTTACTTAAAACTGTGTCCATCCAAACGGGCTCATCAACTTTGTTTAAGCAACTATTGATTTTTTAGTTTAATCATATTACATGAGGGCATTCATTGATGACTCTACTCAAGCTTAAGCACTAAACCTGCACGTTCACCTTTTTAGTTTTTACCACAATATACGATAACAAACAGCCAAGTTTATCACGGGGGAAGAATGTGTATTATTACTATAATAACTATGTTCATCTGGTCTTGAATTGGTTTGATCTTTTAGAAGAATCAACTCCTCTAAATACTTGAGAAATATGGTTCTTGAATAATAAAGTATGATCCTTCCCTTAAGTTCGCGTAGGGTTTTTTTCGAATTAAAAAAAACAAGAATGATAATAAGTATTTATACAAAGACTAAAAAGTTATATCTCTGGTAATGGTTGCTAAAAGCAAGTTACTCTAATTAATACTAATGTGAAAACAAGTTAGAGAAATTGTCCCAGGACCTAGTCGATAGTCTTCTTATATGAAGCCCATCTTTAATTTGCACCATGTACCGTCTATTCCAAAATTTCTTCAAATTGAAAGTTGTTGTAATACTCGTAAATCGAATTTAAAATGACTTTGTCCCCGATTGGCACAGATAACTTCAAAGAGTCCATTGGATAGGATGAAAAAGAGAATCTAAGTGATAAAGTGCGGAGATAATTCTTAAAACTTTAAAACGCAGCATCTTTCTTATAGTCGCTCTGGTTTATTTACCGTTCTTTCAAACCAATCACCACATTTGACGACTGAGTCGAGTCTATAAGAGAAGCGCGCAATTGAAGTCACATTTATTTTCCACCTTTTCCTCAAGAATGTCACAAGGTCAATATTAGCTTCTTTTACTCACTAATTTCCTCATTCCAAATAGCAAATAGGACTAGCGAAATAAAAAGAAATTCCCTCGCTCTCCAATGGTCAATAGTTAGTAGGCTCAGCTGCGTTCGATCCTCCATTTACAAAAAAAAAAAACTGACTAGTACATTTCTGGCTCCAACATTGGTTCACCCTCGAACTTTCAGATTCTTTCACCTTTCTAAGTCCGCCGGGGGCTTTTCATTTGGACATAAATACACAACTTCAAACTCCTCCACTATATCTGTGAGGAAAACACAGAAAACTGAATATTAGTAACACAGGGATGGAAGGAAGAATATGGATCCAATAAGAGAATTCATCGGCCTACCTTTTCAAATAACCATGGGAATATGTCTAATTACCACTCACCCAAAATAACTTGCATATGAAAGGAGACAACGCAAAGAATGCAGCCTGCGCATTGGAGTGACTCATTACTTTCATCCATTCCAACACCTTAATGCCCTCTTCAAGGCAGAAACACCTTTGGTATTTGGTGAGTGAACTGACTTGTGGCATTTAACTAGCATGTCACCAAACATTATAGCTGCTTTCTGAATTTATACACCAGTAACGTGCCAAGAAAGTTTCAGCTTATTAGACACAGGCTTTTCCTCATCGTTAATACCTGCACAGTTGTGAAGATAAATACCTTAATGTTTCTAGATGATTTAAATAGCAAATACTGAGTTGGAAAAAACAAAATCATATTAAGATCAGAAGATCAAGGTCGCCAACATGCAACAACGGTACTTCAAAAGAAGGGAAAACTAGTCTATAAGTTATGGAGAGGGATCAGTTATCAATGTCAAGTGAATTTGTAAAGAGAAAGGTCAATTTGAAATGTTTGATCTGATAATCCTGTGTAGTATTGGGATTAAATACTTTTACAGGAGAAATTTCACAATCAAGCGGCGGCGAAATCTGTGCAAATTGGGTAAACGAGTTGAAGTGGCTGGAATGCTCGATCAATTATGAAGGGGGCAGCGACTCGGGAAACAATGTGAAGGGAGGGAATTTTGATGAAGTGGCAGCCTGCAGCATATTGCATTCATAAGCCAGATGTAGTCTTAATGACATGCCTCAATCCAAGGGAATGACCAGAGACACTTAGCACTAAAAGAATGTATTGTAGTTTGTATGAGGGTGGTTATCCGAATGACACAATTTGTGTAATGTAGTTCTGAATGCTGCAATGAAGATCTAGAACATTTTTAAGGGACGCATATTAGACAGTAAATCTAATCCTACATCTGCAGAATGAGCTGAAAAAAGCAAGAAATCAATAGCTGAGAGCCTGAGACTGGTTATTGTTTCAATCTTGTAAGATTCATATCAGCACGAAAAAATTTGTTAGGAGAAACAAGAATCATAATGGAGCTTTCAGAATTTATCATAGACATAAAAACATTATGAAAAGGAAGAAGAGTCCGAGATCCTGCCCCTGAGTGGGGCTGAACCTGACCACAGCTGGTTAAGCAGACATAACTGCAATAGAGTATTTGTTATCCAAAATTATATAATTTTGCAACTATTTTACTCAAGTTTTTTGAATCCAGATACTTTTTTCAAGATGTAAGGGTTTTTAAACTAATATGAAGGTAGAATAAATATCATTCCTACCAATCTTCCTGAAATCCTATCGCAAGATCATGCACCCGCGTATCCTCTAGTGCAGACATTCTCATGTTTCACCATCCCCCATAGGGCAATCCAGAATAAAGCCTCATTGATGGCTTGAAGATCGAGATTTTGTTCGAGTCGTTCATTACTCTATCTAATTTTGAACTTCCCGTTCTTTTTTGTGCAAGAATTTGGGATTCCAACTATTTAGTTTTTTTAAACCCTTCTTAGTGACCTTCCTCACTCCTGATTGTCAAAAGAGAATATGTCATCATGCCCTTTCTTCAAGCGTGGTCGTATTGGGCTTCTTCCTTCCCTTTGTTCCTATGTCCTTACCCTCTTCTCTAGTTCATATTGTATGACGTCAAGAAGCTAGTTGCTTGACGTTTCACCCTTCTCCGGCAACTTTTGGCCCGAGAAGAAACCCTAGGGAATTCAGCAATTGTGAGTGGGTCTGGGCGTCTTCCTCTGGTCATTTTTCATGTCTGTGTAAACTCTTTAACAAGCACAGGTTTTAAGTGATCCAAGCCTTAACAATAGGTTTCTAGAATCTGGGTAAAAGAATTAAAAAGCCCCGACAATAATCGACCGAACCAAAGGGCAGATCCATCCTTCTCTAATTTTTTTAAGCCCCTACTTATGACTACTTAAACTCATCGTATTCAGAACTATATGTAACCAATGAATACTCCATGTATTCCGACGCTACAATTGTCTTCTTCTAGATCTTTTCCCTCCACTTCTGATTTTCTCTCCTCCTTTCCTCCCTTTCAAGTTTCAACAGCATTAACCAGTTCAACAGCATAAGCCAAATTCTGTAACTCAAATAAATGTCATCAATAATCATTGAGGTATACATTTCTCCATTTTTTAACAATGATTCTGAGCCTAGAAATGATTGTTGTTGCAATCAATATCAATGGAACCTCCATGAGTTTTACTTGTCTGATTAACTTGTCGCACCATAGGTGAATCAACATACCAGTTCTCCCTACTCCTCCTTTGTCTCTCATAAGCCTCTTTTCTCTTGCAAAACCCTAGAAGCTTATACCTCAGAAGGGACTTCGGAAGAGAATTGGAACAAGAATAGTGAGCCACCGAACAAGGATATCTTCAGCAGCCCATACCATCTACCAAGAGCCAACTGCCCATATGCTACGTCTATCGAACTGATGCGCCAATCAAATTTATGAATAGGTTTTGAGGAAATTCTCATTCCCCTTTGTTTCGTCTAGAAACAAACTGAACTTTGGTCCTCAGTCTATTTTAACCTCCAAAACTCCACCACTCCTGACCAAAATTGGCCAATCCGACACATCCCTGTACATCTGATGAATCAATAAACAGAATTGATTGAACAAGCAATTCTTGAAGATACTATTGGTTGCTACCATGAAAATCTAATCCTCTATCCATAACTTGTCATTTGTCAGCTTTTCACACAAGAGGTGAACCTTAGTACAGAAGGTCCAGGATAACATACAAAACTCAATCTATCGATCAACTATGGCTCAATCCATACTAGGTAATGTCATATGAATCCTCTATATTATTGTGCTCTATTCTAACCCATTTCTGTCCAGTGTCAATAATTTATCAAGACAAATGAGGATTCTCAAGATCTCACACATATCCTTACACAGTTACATCGACATACAAGTCCGTAATTAGACTAGAAGACTAGGCAACACTGCACCTAAAGAAAGTGTAACAAAAAATGGTTAACATGGCACAGCTAAGGAAATTGTTCTGGCAATTTGCTAATGAGGACAACAATATGAAGAAGGGTTATGAAGGAGAAAGATGGTATACCAGGTTCACTGACTACATGTTGAGATGCAGCCGGATACACTTTTGGCAGGATGAATCAAGGATCGTGAGGGGAAGTATCATTGAGGGAAGCATTCCCTCAAATGTATGCATTGCCCATGATAATGAGGTAATGATGTCAAAGCTTATGAGAAGAAATGATCAAGGGGTATAATGCGATATAAAGAACAGGAGCGAAAGCTGAAGAGCTCTTGCAAAAAGTTTACAGCTGCACGGGGATGGATAAGATGATGTAAGAGCAATATGCTTCACCGAGAAGTCCTATTATATGAAACTAACTGAAGGAAGCAACAAGGGGAAGTGTGGAAGGCAACATCATCAAGGCGACAAAGAAAGTTGCGTTTTAACGCAGTGCAGCATGGAATACAATCGCCACAGCTGATAATCTGAGGAATAGAGGAGAATTACGGTGAGTTGGTGTTGTGGGTAAACAATGCCACAATGATACACAAACCAACTTGTATTGCATTTTAAGACTGCAACCAACTCGGAGCCATCCTTTTTGACAAGTTTAACATCATCTAGGTGCTCTCAAGAACAACAGCTGATACAATTGTAGGCTGAAGAATCACAGAATCAGCAAGGAAAGGAAATTTACGTGGAAAAACACCACCACTATACCTTTGTTTAACAATTGAATTTAAAGAAATCGGAAGTTATTTTTTAGCTCAGAGCAGGAGGGGAATGTAAAAAATCTTATAAAGCTTCCTATCTGTATATACAACTGGATAAGAATAATTGAAGAAATATGATAACCATGCGTCCAAATTGAATATACCACCATATTGGCATAACACGAATAAAATTATCTGATTTATAAAATTAAAAAGAGAGTGAGCAAGGAAGGAGGAGGAGGAGAGGGGGGGGGGGGGAGGGGGTAGAGAAAATTAGAAGAAAAACTTGAAAAGCAGTGTGAATCAACAAATAAACAATGAGAGAGATTATGCCACTTTAAATATGTTCGGTTGGGGTGAAACGAAGGGCTGCAAAGGGACAATATAAAAAGGATAAGCAGTATTTCCCTAATTTGGATAAGTTACTGCAGGTGCCGATGTAAAAGTGAAACAGAATACTTTACCAGCCAGTCAACTTTGTCAATCCACAGAGAGAGGGTATATTTAATTCTATTCCAGCTCAATCAAACAATTGAAAGTGTTGAAGTAGATACTTCATATTTACTCACTCTATCCAATTTCAGTCAACCGCAAGCTTTTGCCACTAATGAGTTTATCAAATGCAACATGTAATCATGAGGAGCTCAAACTACTTTAACTTTCATGTTTGAGCTTCTACTGGAGGAATACGCACTAGAGACCTACCTAGCAGTAGAAAGCAAATTCTGCTGGTGTACATCTTGATAATCTCCACTGGACTTGAACGCCTACTCACAAGGTACCAATTCTGAAAAAAAAAATCCAAATCAGCATTAGTGATTGACAAACAAAAGGCAGCATATAACATGGGAAACTGACTTCAAACTATTTTTCCAATATACAGATTACATCCATATTAAGAGGTATGCACCAAAGCTGGTAACAGTGAAATTCCCATTTGGAGTTGTATTTAGCTCCTCTAACAGTTAAGAAGTCATTTCAGGAATGAATTACATCAAAGGTTCAGTGCAAAGAACTGATTAATAGCCCATTTGACCAAGCTTCTAAAATCAGCTTATCTTGAGAAGTGCTTTTCTCAAAAGTGCTTTTGGTGAAAAGTAGTTTGTGTTTGGCTAATTAATTAGAAAAGCACTTTTGAGCAGTAATTAATGTTTGGCCAAGCTTTTGAAAACTGCTTCTAAGTGTATTTTTCTCAAAAGTGCTTCTTAGAAAAGTGCTTTTGGAGAGAAGTTACTTTTTTTTGCTTCTCCAAAACTGCTTCTACTTCTCCTCAAAAGCACTTTTTTCCTTCCAAAAGCTTGGCCAAACATCAAATTTTGGCCAAACATGCTATAAGTGGTTAAAGATTGACATTATCACCAAAAAAAAGTGAGAAGCTACAAAGTTATAATATCACATTTTCTCTCAAAAGGGAAAGAAGCACAACATGGTCAGCCAATGTGATTTAGAATCTTAACCTTACTTATCCACGGAAAAATAACCCCCAAAAAAAAAAAGCGAGTAGCCTTTATATTACGAATTTCCTTAGTAGAGGACTGACCAATCGTCAGCACCATTTGACAGAATGAGATGCTGCAATTACTGCTTCACCCTGCATGCACTTCCACCTGCACAGAAAAATAATTAGTTGCAAAGCATATTTGTTGGGAGAAAAAAGATGAAGCTAGGAAAATTAACGCAAGCAAATGCAGAAAGCCTATCTGTAATCACAAAAAAAGAGCAGTTGCCGAGGTTTGGATCATTTTTCTTCTTTCTTATACGTAATCCCAAAAGCAAGGAGTGTAACAGACACAACTAAGGCAGCTTCTAGGACATCAGAACTTTCTCTTTTGTTCTTTCCTACATGGTATAGGAATCCCCATTTTCTAGTTCTCATTTCACACTTGTGTTTGCTAGAAAAGGCACCTGCTAAGCATCATAACTTAGTCATTCTACAGCCTACCTTTCTCTCTTTTTTTTTTAGATCAGAAAGCCAGGATCCAGTAGCTGAAGAGCTTTTTTCCTTTCTCTGTTTTTCTTTGTTAATAGAGCACAAAAGAATGGACAAGCAACATCTCATTTTGGTTAAGACTGAAATCATTTACATGCATTGAAAAGCTATTCACATGAGATATATGCCAAAATTGTAGACATCCTATTGTGCATTGTGTCGGCATAGCAACAAGGGTTTAGCTTCATAGACAGGAAAGGGGGAGGGAAGAAATGTTGGGAAACTACAGTAGGCAATAAATACAGCAAATTATGCTTTGCTAGCACTGAAGGGCCAAAAGATAATAAAGGAGATAGATAGCAAATATCTTCTGGAAATTAGAGGTGAGATATGCTGCCAATAGAGTTCGAATTGAAAACCTCAGTCAAGTAACCGGTGGATGTTGACCTTTTTTTCCTGATGAAGTAAGTTGTTATCATTAAAAAGGCATCACGAAGACGCATAAGGAGCAAAAGATACAAAAGAGAGATGACTGTTAGCTCTAATACAAGCGGTGGATGCTGACTTTTGCAGGAGCGAACATGGAAAACAGATCAAAAGTGAGTCTAACTAAGGTAGCTTCCAACTTTCCTCTGAAATAAAATCCTACTCTTTCCTGCTCTCTCACCTGAGAACTAGGAACAAATAAAATAATATTTTCTAGCTGTAGGAGCTATATGGAGATCAAACACAAAGGAACCTGAATAATCATATAAGGATGCTCCTATAAATTGTTCGAATAATTCAAATTAAGAAATACAGAAGTGATGAGCAATTTCAGTCTCAGAGAGCTGTAGCAGCGCATAGTGAAACAATTTCAGTTTATCAGAAGCTCGACTCTCTCAACACAGTGCTAACCTACTTTTGAAGTAACCTACGTTTTTCAGGAGTTCCAGGAAAGTGGACAAAATGGCAAAAGATCAGCAAGACAAAGCTGAATTAGGATTTTCAGTTTTTCACACATCCAAAATGATTCCAGTCTCTTTGCTCAAGACTGAACAGAGGCATCCCATGTTGGTGGGAGCTAAAAGGTGGGGAGACTTATTGTGACGACCCAAAGGAACATCGCCTGTTTTTAGTTAATTCTGTGCTTCCAAGACCTTGGAAACCTCATTTAAAGTCGCCTCAATTTGCGTACACAGTCCGGACGCGTAGCCGAAAAGCTTAAATATGAAATTTATGTAAAAAATGCTAAGTTTGTTTATGTTAAAATGAATAAACTTGAATTAGATCAACATTTTGGGCAAACGGACCCGACCCGTGATTTGACAGTCCCGGAGGGTCCGTAGGACTTAGGTGCATGCTTGGAATCGAATTCCGAGGTCACAAGCCCGAGAAATGAATTTTTAAAGGAAATAGTTTTTCTGAAATTATTAAGGAAAATTGATATGATATTTGATTGGAACGTGTTGGTATCGGGCCCCTATATTGGTACCGGAGCTCGGTACAGGTCTTATATATGGTTTAAGTCATTTCTGTAAAGCTTGGTTGAAAGCGGACGTCGATTGACGTGATCCGGACCTTTATTGGGAAATGTGATGTTCAAAGGAGTTTTGAGAAATTTCAGTGATCTTGAGGTTTAATTCGATGTACGTGATGGTATTTTGGTGATTTGATTACACGAATATGTTCGTAGAATGTTCATTAAGTTGTGTGTATATTGGGGTTGGAGTTTCGAGGGCTCAGGTGAGTTTCGGGTAGGTTCCGGGATGTCTTAGGCTTAAAAATCAGATGTTGCAGGTTCAGAAAGTTGCAGGCCTCTAAACCCTCTTATACGCTCCGCGAGAAATCGTGTGCGACCGCGGAGGGGCCAGCGCGGTCACGGTCGCCTTTGTGCGGTCCACGATGGAGGCTGTGCGATCCCCTTTATGCGGTCTGCGGTGGAGGCAGCACGGTCGCGGTCTTCTTTGTACAGTCCGCGGTGGGTGCTGAACCGCGGGTCTTCAGATGAGCCTACGCGGCCGCGATCCATTTAGTGTGGTCCGTACAGGGGTTCTACCAGGGGTATAAATAGACGGAATTTTCAGTTATAAAACTAAAACATAAGAGGCGATTTTTAAAGCAACATTTCTTCTCCAAATCAATTGTAAGTCGCTTTTAACTAGTTTTCTTCAATCATTTATGATATCAAATTAAAATCAAGGATTTTCACGGGGAAATTGAGTATTTTGGCTGGAACATAAGTTTTTCAAAATTTGGGATTTGGACCTCAATTTGGGGTCCGATTTCAGAATAAATTATATATATGAGTTCATGGGGGAATGAGTAATCAGGTTTTGGTTCGAACCTCGGGTTTTGACCAGATGGGGCCCGGGACAATTTTGACTTTTTGGGTAAAACTTTGGAAAACTCATTTTCATGCATTCAAATTGTTTCATTTAGCGTTTATTGATGAAATTAAGTAACTTGTGGCTAGATACGAACGAGTTGGTGGTGGAATCAAGAGGCAAAGCGATAATTGAGGCTTAAATTGCGTTCGTGGCATCGAGGTAAGTGTTTAGTCTAACCTTAGCTTGAGGGATTAGGAGTTGAGTCCTATTTGCTATGTGATAATTGTTGAGTAGATACGTTGGTGTCTAGCATAACCGTGAGTCTAACATTGTGAATATCATGATTTCATTGTTTCTTTCATGCCTTGGTAATGATTTCGGGGTATTGAGGTTTTGAAAGTTGTAATAGACGTAGTGCTGAGTTATAAACATTGTTGACTTACCTGCTTATTTATTTAATTCCGCTTAATTATCTAAAATTCTGAAATTTTCATGTTATCGCCTTTTATTTGATTAAAGAAGTAATTTCATAATGAGAAATATGGTTAAGGTTTGGCTTGCCTAGCTCTCACTAGTAGGCGCCATCACGACCCCGAGGGTGGAAAATCAGGGTCGTGACAAGTTGGCATCAGAGCTCTAGGTTATATAGGTCTCACAGTTCACGGACAAGCTTAGTAGAGTATGAGGGATCGGTACGGAGACGTCTGTATTTATCCCTTAGAGGCTATAGAGTTAGGAAAATTCCATGTTTGTTCTTTCTTGTCGTGCGAATTTGTTTCTCAATGCTAATTGGATTTCTACTCTGTTCTTTCACGAATGGCGAGGTCATGTATCGCTTCTTCAACCGAGCAGCAGCATAGATTGTTGATAGATCGGCTAGGTCTTCGGAGACTTTGCTGAGGTTGGATAGGTTCCACCAAGCTCTTCAGTACTACTTTCTGAGGATCCCCAAGATTTTCTAGAGATTGTCATGAGGTTCTCAAGACATGGGATCGTGGAGACCAATGGAGTTGATTTTGCTACATTTCGCTCGTTTGGATCCGTCAAGACTTGGTGGAGGGATTATTGATTAGCTAGACCAACCGGATCGCTAACTTTGACTAGAGAACAGTTCACGCAGCTATTTCTGGAAAAGTTTCTTCCTATCCCTCAAAGAGAGGTCTATCGGAGGTAGTTTGAGCGTCCCCAACAGGGTTCTATGACCGTTACTCAATACGAGATCAGATTCATTGACTTGGCTCGTCAAGCTCTTATTATACAACCCATTGAGAGGGAGAGGGTGAGACAGTTTATTGATGGACTCATTGAGCCGATTCATATCCAGATGGCTAGAGAGGCTGGGAGCGAGATATCCTTCCAGGAGGTGGCCAATGTGGCCCATAGGGTTGAGATGGTATTATCACAGGGGGTGCTCACAGGGCAGACAAGAGACCCCGTCAGTCAGGCAGATTCAGTGGTGCCTCATCTGGAGGCAGAGATTCATATGATAGGGGTCATCCTACTAGGCCTTACCAGTCAGCCCTCCAGGTTTCTCGCAGTGATTTAGGTGGTCGTGGTTCTCACAGGTAGTATTCTGATCAGCAGTCCTACAGTGCACCACCAGCTCCTATCAATGCACCGCCGCTTTAGAGTTTCCAAGGTGGTCATTCAGGTCGACAGGGCCCGCAGTCTCAGCAGCCGAGAGCTTGTTACACTTGTGGCGATACGAGGCACATTGCTAGGTTTTTCCCTCGAGCACCGAGAAGCTCTAAGCATCAAGGCTCTCGTGCTATGGTATAGGCACCAGATGTTCCACAACTCGCCAAGCCAGCTAGAGGTGGGGGTAGAGGTGGAGGTAGAGGTCCTAGAGGTGGAGGTAGAGGTCCTAGAGGTGGAGCTCAGGCCGCCAGAGGTGGAGGCTAGCCAGCAGCAGGCCGTCCCAGAGAGGTAGATCAGAGCGGTGGGGCCTAGTCCCGATGTTATGCTCTTCAGGCCAGTCCCAAGGCAGAGGCTTCAAATGCAGTTATTACAGGTACGGTTCTGGTTTGTGATAGAGATGCTTCAGCGTTGTTTGATCCGGGGTCTACGTATTCGTATGTGTCATCTTATTTTGCCCCGTATTTGGTCATGCCTTGTGATGCATTGGGTATTTTTGTTTATGTGTCTACACCGATGGGTGACTCTATTGTGGTCGATCAAGTCCAACGTTCTTGTGTTGTGGTGATTGGGGGTCTTGAGACTCGTGTAGATTTGTTGCTTTTAGACATGGTCGACTTTGATACTATATCGGGAATGGACTAGTTATCACCTTACCACGCTATCTTGGATTGCCATGCCAAAACTGTGACCTTAGCTTTAGTGGGTATGCCTCGTTTAGAGTGGAGATGGATTCCTGATCATTCTACCCGTAGCGTCATCTCTTATGTGAAGGCTGCATATGGTCGAGAAGGGGTGTTTGGCCTATTTAGCCTATGTTCGTAATTCCAGTGCTGAGGTTCTCTCTATTTGATTCCATGCCTGTTGTTTGTGAGTTTCCTCATTTCTATCCCGCCATATCGTATGGCACCGCCTGAATTGGAAGAGTTAAAGGAACAGTTGTAGGATTTGCTTGAGAAGGGTTTCATTAGACCTAGTGTATCGCCTTGGGGTGCACCGGTGTTGTTCGTTAAGAAGAAAGATGGTTCGATGAGAATGTGCATTGATTACCGGCAATTGAACAAGGTAACAATCAAGAATAAATATCCACTGCCGAGGATTGATGATTTGTTCGATCAGCTTCGGGTGCCAAGGTATTTTTCAAGATTGACTTAGCAGCTAAGGGAAACATTATGATTGAATATGTTACTTTGTTTTTGAATTACATATAAACTTTTATTATTTCCTTCATTGCGCGTTTTTTAACTAAAGCCCACACAACGCTTAAAGCCCAAATAGACCAAGAGCACTTTTTAGAGCTTTTTGCCTTTGACAAAACTGCTTCTAATTAATCAATTAATTCAAAAACTTAATTATTTATTCTCAATATTACTGGAACTAACTTAGTTTTAACCGATTCAAATTTTAATATTAAGTCATCCCAAGTTTTAAATATGAAACTGTAACATGTAAGGAATTGCAATTATACTACACTGTTCATATAAGAAACTCATTTATATGATGAATTGGAAAAGAATCAAATTGGATTTTAACTAATTAGTTGATTTCAAGACCTTTTTGGTTAACAAAAATCAAAAAGAGACTACCTTGAGGCACAATGTTAACGTGTGTATATATATATATATATATATATATATATATATATATATATATATATATATATATGTTTGGATAACTTAAATTGGGGTAGGATTAATAATCCCAAAGAATTAGGACCTCTAACCTAGTTCAATAAGGAAAGACTTGATAATCAAAATTTTAGTTGATCTTAAAGTCCTATATATTAGAAATATAAATTAATTACAACTCTATCCAATTTGAAATATGTGTAAAGAATAAAAATATGCAAACTACATTTTGATAAGGGAATTCGAGCTTTTAATATAGTATAAATTCTTGGGAAGTTAATTTTCTTCTTTTAATATAGTATAGAATCATGGGAAAATTAATTTTCTTCCCAGCTTTGGACACACTTCTTACAGTAGCACATTAGATTGAGATGACCGAGAAATGTTTTATGGGAAGGTAATCACATAAAATATTATAAATCATAGTAGCTTAATCTTTACTGCCCAATCAAACAAGCCAGAAAGAGGGACAGATGATGTAACTATACCAAGATCACATTGCATTACAAATGGCAAAGGTGACAACACGAACATACCTCCGGTGACAAATACGACTCCTGATACGAGAACAATGCTTCTGGACCTAAAATCTGCCAGCCAACCAGATGCGAAAGTCTGAAGTAGCTTTCTAGTCTTGTATAAATACATACAGAGTAGCCCTTAACTTCACAATAACCCTTGGGGAGATATTCTCATCTGGGCATGGTCACTAACCACTTCTGGTAAAGATCAAAGACTTTATCAAATTCTCTCAGTCTGCAGTATCTTTTCATGAGTATTAGAAAGGGAACATGATCAACAGCTAAACCAGATGCCAGTAACTTCCCAAAGAGCTTGTCCGCCTCTTTCATCATACCTTGTAGACAAAACACCTTAAGTAGTTCGGTGTAAGTAATTACATCTGGCTGACAACCTTTTCTCAACATTTTGTCATGTATCTGAAGTGCTGAGTGAATCAGGCCAAGACTACAAGCAGCACCAATCAACAAATTGTAAGTAACTGAATCAGGGGTAAGACCATATAAAAGCATCTCCTTCTCCAAGGACTGAGCTGCTAAAATATTTCCTGACTTTATCTGTGCATAAATTAATGCATTATATGTATATATGTTTGGTAGAACACCAAATGCTACCATTTTGTCTCTAATATATGAAGCCTTTTGTATATCTCCAAATCTTCCATAACCATCAATTATAACATTCCAAACAAGTGGTTCAGGTATAATGGAATTCTCTAACATGTAATCAAGAAAACAATTGGCTCTATCAATTTCCCTGTTAATACATAGGCCCTGAATTATCATTTTGTATGAAATTTGATCTGGGATGACACCCATTCTTGTCATAACATCGTAGATATAACAAGCATCATTGGTCTTTCCTTTTTTACAAAGTGCTCCAACAAGAGTGTTGTAAGAATAGACATCTGGAACGAATCCAAGCTTTAGCATTTCACAACAATACTTATATGCAGTGCCCACGTCATGGCTCAAACAGAATCCATGGACAACAACATTGTAAGAAACTTTATCAACTTGGACACCCTCTTTTAACATCCTCTCCCAAAAAGCAAGAGCTTGATCAGTATCTCCATTTTTAAAGCAACGATCCATCATTATGGTTGATGTAATCAAATCTGAGCTCCCCCCGTTATGATTTTTGCTTAGTAATTTATGAAAAAGCTTTTTCGCCTCCTCCAACAAACCCTTCTTACAAAGCGCATGAACAAGGATGTTACAAGTAACTCTGTTTGGTAAAATCCCATGGTTGGCCATGGTAGAAATTGTGCTTAGAGCTTTATCGACGTCATTCATGAGGCAATAACCCCTTATTAAGGAGTTGTACGTAGCACAAGTGGGAGAAGGACCCCTATATAGCATACCTCTAACAATCCACTCTGCCTTCTCCAATTCACAGTTTTTGCACAGTCCATTGATGAGGTAATTGTGTGTGATAACATCAGGAACAATACTATTCTGTATCATGTTGAACCAAAGAGATAAAGCTGCCCCCATTTTACCATCCAGACACATAGCTCTGATAACATATGCATCTTTATTGAAATTTATTTCCAAGGTGCAGTTATTAATGCCTGCTTCAGCTGAGGATATTCTTTCCCTGCAAAATTCACGTAATTTCCTTAACAAATATTAGGGACAAGAAAAAGAAGCCAACCAGGCTCAGCTTCACCAAGAAACAATGTACAGCCACGGGATTGATATCATCAACAACAGAACCAATCATATGCCACTCGAAATCATCAATTATCAAAACACTACAAAAGATATTTTTGCCCTCATTGGCACTAAAAAGGTAATACTCTTTTCTGTCTCTAAATAAAAGGTTATTAAACAAGCTTATTAATTCAACAATTAAATAAAAAATGAAAACTTCCTGACAAAGTTTCTAACAAACCTCATACTCTTCAGACGATCCAGACTATGCTTCAACATTGCATCCAACACGTTGAATCCCACTCTTGAATCCCCTTCCTGATCCGAACCGTTCCCCTTAGACAACCAATCTTTGGATCCTTGCTCCTCCCGATTCACACTTTGCACTACATTATCTTGTCTACACATAAAATTACAAAAATTATCAATTTTTTTGGAAAAGAAAATGAGTTGATAAAATGGCAGTGGAATACTCATACCTAATGTAGATAACATCCAAATTCGTTTTCGAGCAGAATAAATAGGCAAAAGCGTGAAAAACGCGGTCTTTGATGAAGTCTAGCGTTTGAAAACCCCCATTCAGTATTCGAAGAAGAAATTGAGATTCCTCCGATACAATTAATAGCTGAAAAAGGGAAAATAATGAGGACAAATGAAAACAAAATGAGTATTGAATGACTTTTAGAAATACTTGAGGACTTACGGGCTGCATTTCCCAGTTAATTTGGAGTGGAAGAGCTGAAGACGGCGGAGAGAGTCGCCGGCTGCGAACGCCGTCCGTGCGACCGGTAAAAGACGGCGGTTTGGATGGATTGCAGAGTGAAGCAATTAGCCTAATTAGGGAGCCCTTTACGGTAAGCGGGCGGGTACCAGTTTGTGCATCTTAATCAGGGGCGGACCCACCGGTTTCGTTTATATGACATGTATGAAGAAGTGAGGTATCGGAGGGTAATATGCAGAGTGAGGATAACTTTACCTTTTGAGTACAGAGGTTATTTTCAATCCACACTCAGCTAAGTGAAGGAGAGGAAAAACAAAGAAAAAAGTATTAATGAGTCCAGCAGAAATAATATAAATAATTATCTAAACATAAGAACCATTCATAAAATAGCATGCAATAATATAAGACAGTATAAGGTATTATATGACATGTATCAATTATATAATGTTATAACAAGAGAGTTGAAACTTAATTAATGATTAATTAGATTAAAATATATTTTTAATATTAAAAAAAGTTATAAAAATATATATTTTGCAGTACTGTATTGTAAATTACCTAATAGAAATTTTACCGTTAAATTAATTTGTAGTATAGTACTGCAAAATATTTTTAAAAAAAAGATATAATTTGCACTATTGTAATGCGAATTAAGTAAAAAAATTAATATAAATCGTAGTATAGTAATGCGAACTACTTTTAATTTTTTAGATATAATTTGTATTATTGTACTGCAAATTACATATTAATTGGGCCCACCAACAATTTAACTAACATAACAATAATTCAAATACATAAAATGTAGTATTGTACTACGAATTCCTTCAAAAATTTCTACACCTTAAGGTCGAACTTGCCTTATTTATAGGCGTTTCAAATTTATGAAAATTCATTCAATACTTAACTTCAAAAATGCATTCGTACTTCTCTCTTCTTCTTATCAATCATTTTTTTACAATGTCTGAAGTGTCAAGAATAAGGGTTTCACTATATTGGGGGGGAAGGTTGTGGTGGAGAATAAATCTGTGAGGTATAGCTCACCTCCACAGTGTCATGTTAAATTGCCTCTTACTATGGAGTACGATACATTGGCATCGTTGTTATGTAAAAAATGAGTGAGATGAGGCGTTCGGTTAACCTTAAAGTAACCGGTAGATTTCCGTGTTTAATGACTTTTCGCATGGGTTTGCTTATTATTCTGAGTTTAACATCGAGAATGATGAAACTTTTAGAGATTTTTTGCAGATTCCTGATGAATACAGGAAATTTATTGTAATAAAATTATTGAAAATGTAGGTCAAGGTGGAAGACGTTCCCAGTAATAAGGGTGTGCATAGCAGGGATAACCCCTGTCATCGGGTGGTTATTCTGGAGCATTTTTTGACGGATAGATTGCTGACAAAAGAGCTTGCCTTGATTTAAACTTGTCACCACCGGCAAATGAGCAGCTATAAAATAATTTTTCGACTTTATATAATCAACAAGAGGACTGGTGAATTTCAATTTTACTACGCTTTAGCGATGTTTGTTTTATGTTTTAATTGGATTTGTATTAACACTCATATTTTTCATAGGGGGTACCGTCCAGATATGAATTTTACAAGTTATGACCCCGCCCCTAGTTCGAATATGTGTAGTTCTGGAGTATTGGACCACGGTGGTCCATCCGGGAGTCATGACTAACAAGAAAATATCCATCATGAAACGTCAAGATAGTACCACTTGTAAGTAAAGTGATATAGCGTTATCTAAAGTATTTTTCTGGAGGTTTGGGTAACTTATCGTTTTGTTCTTTTTGTGTAGTGAAAACGAGCTTTTTGAAGATCATGGCCTCACACAGTTGCCCGTAGACGACGTAATGCGGATGAGTCTGGGATGACACACCCTTCCATGATGAGGGTGATGAGGAGGATGAGGAAGAGAATGTTGAACCTGAGCTGACGAGGGAGCATGTTCGTCCACCTCCCGCTAGACCAAGAGTATACGAGTCCCACGTGCCATTTCATGAGCTGAATATTCCTTACCTTGATAATTTTCCAAGCATGCCGAACGTGGATGACCTCACAAGGGATGATGATAAATTTCGATCACAGATGTGGGATGAGTCTAAACAAGTTATTCTGACAAAGGGCATGTATTTCCCCGACAAAGCTAAGGCTGTATGATGTAGGTGGTTTTTGGGTTGTCACTGGATGTTACGTGCCACCAAGAAGAAATCTGGTTTGTAGGAAGTTGGTAAATTTATTAGTGAGCACATATGTGAAATGGACACATACAATGAGAATCACTTCAACTTGGATGTGGACTTGATTTCTCTTGTCTTGATTCCATATTTGGAAATGTCCATCAGGTTCAAGATTAAAAAGTGTATTACAGCCGTCCACTAGGAGTATGTTGTACTATAACTAAAAGAAAGGCATATCCCGGTCGCAATTTGAACTTATTTATGGCGACTGGATAAGTCTTTTTCAAATCTACCCAGGTACATGGCCGCACTGCAACACTTTAACCCCGGGACTATTGTTGAGTGGAGGCGTGAGCGGAGTCCAGACAGACCCGAATATATTTTCAACTATGTAGTCTAATCATTTAAACCGGCAATTGATGGTTTTGTGCATTGTCGTCCTGTTATTTCCATAGACGGTATTCATGTATATGGAAAGTATGATATTAAGCTTTTGATTGCAGTTGCAGTAGATACCAACGGGCAAATATTTCCATTAGCTTTTGCCATATGTGCCAACGAAAGCAAAAAGACGTGGACTCTTTTTTTGAACCACTTGAAGCAACACGTCATTAAACAACGTTCAGGTATTTGTCTAATATCTTATCGACATGGTGGTATTTTAAGTTCTGTGTGTCACTTGCCTGAATGGCAGGAACCATATGCATACCACCGTTATTGTGCGGCACCTGAAGGTCATTTTTTAGAAGAAATTTCTTGACAAGACCTTGCATGACTTAATGTGGATGTCTCCAACTGAGCACCAACAGTGCAAATTCACGAGGCGCATGGAAGCGATCCGGTAGTTAGAACCAAGAGCCTATACTTGTTTGATGGGGCATGAGCTTCACATGTGGACATTGCATAGTGATGGCGGCAGACGATGGGGAGCCCTCAAACCAACGTGTCGGAGTCATTCAACGGCTTGTTAAAATCTGCCCATGGACTGCCTGTCACTGCCATGATCCGCATGACATTCAACCAGAGTGCCGAGAGGTTTGTTGAAAGGCATGCAGATGCCTCAGTATTGATGGACCGGGGTGTTGAATTTATGCCAATACCAATGAGAAGATTTGAAAGGTCCAGGAGGCGAGCACAGTGGCATTCATTTCTTCAGTACGATCATGAACAGGGGTGTTTTTGAAGTTAAGACAGCTATCAGCGGACACCGTAGGAATAATCTACATACAGTGAGTGAAAATAAAAAGTTAAGTTCATGTGAAAAATGGACCATCT
Organism: Nicotiana benthamiana; assembly: GCA_034376525.1. Classification (NCBI taxonomy): domain Eukaryota; kingdom Viridiplantae; phylum Streptophyta; class Magnoliopsida; order Solanales; family Solanaceae; genus Nicotiana; species Nicotiana benthamiana. Next base: position 106,453,397 of record CM067332.1, on the reverse strand, counting down.
ACCACATGTCGTGCGCACATGTGTTGAAGTGTTTTCAACAAGTTGGATATGGGGCAACAAACTATGTTGATAGACAATACAGTGTTGCTGCATACATAGACACGTATAGTGGAAAGTTGCAGCCATTAGGTGCTGAGCATTATTGGCGGCCGGAACCTTTTAAGATGGTTTGTAACATGGAGTATTTGCGCAAGCTGCAAGTGAAAAAGAGAACGCGCATACGGAACCAAATGGATGTTGGTGACACAGTTTATGCGCATAAATGTGGCAAATGCTCGCAAATAGGACATGACCATCATAAATGTCCTTCAGTCAGTGTGCGTGGCAGTGTTAATCCTGGTGCAAGTTCGTCCAATGTACCCAACTATCAAGGATACCCCTAGTAAATTATTTTGGTATTATTTTTTATAATACATGTCTGTACTTGTGTTTATTTCAATATATATGCAATAAAATAAATTTCCATAATATTGTTATATCTTATTTTTAACGTTATATTTTGATATGGTTGTTAGTAAACATGACCAAGAATGTGGTATAAAAAAATCTCGTATTAAAAAATAAATTAAATATGTAAAGCGTGGTACAATAATGTGTTTTATCAATTGTCTTGTCGTTCTCAAAAAGCTGTAAAGTGTGGTTCAAAAGCTTGAATGGTTGAAGAAAAAGCTCTTTTTTGGCAGAAAAAGTAAATATGTAAATCGCAGTATAATACTACGCTTTCTTGAGTTGTCATGTCGTTCTGAAAAAGCTGAAAATCATGTGAAAACTCTTGTTTTTTATTAATATAATTTAATATGTAAATCACAATATAATACTAGCCCTCCTAACACTGCCTAGTGGATTTTGCTAAAAAAAATACTACGTTTTGTGTGAAGTCTTGATTATTAATAACGGTCGCATGCTACTTATATTCTTCGCTTAACAGTAATCAAAATTTCTCTATAAGAGATGTCTGAACAAAACGTTTACGTCCTAAGGTGCTATTGCGGAGAAAAATGTAGTTTGTTCAAATGGTGGCCAGATGGTGAACGCTGCTACTGGGCATGTAAGAACAAGCTTGACGAGCAACTCGACAAGCCTACATGTGAATTTGAGGTATGGATGGATGAAGAGTGTACACAAAAGTACTACAAAGACAAAATTTATTATCTTCATGTTATGTGTTTGAGGCAACATGAGCAGGAGTGCCAAACCAACCAACAAATTGAGGAGTTGAAGGCGAAACTCAATGAGGTAGAAGAAGAGAAAAAAAGGCTGGAAGACCAACTCGAAAGGTTGGAGCGAATTGTAGGAAGCGGATCGTGATTAAGCAGTGCTTTATATACCATAAGTGTAGTAGTTTATCTTTATGTTTCCCTTGTGTAGTGTTTTTATAATTTTACTATTTGTATCTCTAGATTTATTGTGTTCGAGTTTGTGTTAACCCGTTTAAATAAAAATGGTGTTCAAATTCTGTTACAAAAAAATATGTTGTTAAAACATAATGTATTATTTTCTTCATAGAATTGTTCAAATATTCAACTTATTATTGTTGCTAAAGAACACCAATCTTAAATTTTTAAAGAAAAATGTATATGTAAATCGCGATATAATACACGTATCATTGAGATGTCATGTCGTTCTGAAAAGGATGAAAACCATGTGACAAAAACCATTTTTTTCAGAATAATTTAATATGTAAATCGCGGTATAATGCTACGTATCGTTGAGTTGTCATGTCGTTTTGAAAAGGATGAAAACCATGTGAAAAAATCTGTTTTTATCAGAATAATCTAATATATATATAAGTTGCGGTATAATACTACGTATCGTTGAGTTCTCATGTCGTTCTGAAAAGGATGAAAACCATGTGAGAAAAGCTGATTTTTTCAGAATAACTTAATATGTAATCGCGGTATAATACTATGTATCGTTGAGTTGTCATGTCGTTCAGAAAAGGATGAAAACCATGTGACAAAAGCTATTTTTTTAGAATAATTTAATATGTAAATCGTGGTATAATACTACGTATCGTTGAGTTGTCATGTCGTTCTGAAAAGGATGAAAACCATGTGAGAAAAGCTGGTTTTTTCTGAATAATTTAATATGTAAATCGTAGAAAATTGTATTTGTAAATCGCAGTCGTTCTGAAAAGGCTGAAAACCATGTGAAAAAATCTGTTATTTTTTCAGAAAAAATGTTACAACTTCTTGCCTATAAATAAAGAGCATATTCTAATTATTCTCTGCACTTAACAACAACCTATAATCGAGCTTTTTCATAAACCCAAACAACTCTTTAAGAAATGTCTCAACAACCCTTTCGTTCCCCAAAGTGCGACTGTGGAATCAAAAGTATGATGTACGATGATTGGGAAGAAGCTAGATGCCGCTATTGGGTTGTATGAACAAGTTTTATGGGCAACCCGACGTACCTATATGCAATTTTAAGGTATGGTTGACAACCCATGTGAACAAGAATACTACAAAGACAAGATGTATTATCTTCATGATGTGTGTACGAGGCAGTGGGACAGAGAGCGCCAATCGAAGCAACAAATTGAAGATTTGAAGGCGAAGATCAAGGAGGTGGAATAAGAGAAAAAAAATTGGTAAAAAGGCTCGAGAGGATGAAGCCGAGAATACTATTAGGTAGTAACTAAGCAATGGCATTTACGTGTTGAGTGTTTATGATTATCTTCATGTTTCCTTTATGAAGTGATTTCATTAATTTTACTGTTTAATTTTGTGTTAGGTATGTAAGGTTTGTGTTTGAGTTGTATTGTTTAAATAAAATTATTGTTCAAACGCAATTAAAATAAAATTGTTATTAAAACATAATTGTTAGCATTATTTACATAAAACACTATTTACACAAAGTTAATACAGAAGTAAATCAGTGAGTGCCGCAACCTGTGTGCTTCAGTGCTGCTGCTGGCCTAAGTCGCATCCTCTGTCTCCCGGGCACACTATCTGGATCATCATCATCAAGCCGCCTCTTTATGTGAGGATGTGCAACAGCATCGGCACTACAAATGGCAGGATCGGAAGAATAAGGCATCGGTTCGTAAGCAACCTACAAAACAAGAAGTAATCTTAGCATGCGAAAATGTGTTATTTTGATTTTTGTGTTTAAGCAAAAAATATATTTTCTCATCGTGGTCTCGTCGGCCTCCTGGGTATATGCATCACCGCATGTAGTGTCCTCAAACAAAGTCTGGGTCGAACATTGCATAACACCATTAAAATTAATTAATTATAGCTCATTAATGAAGTTAAAGTAATACAAACATACCGCCGCCTGTGGTAGATCCACATAAATCGTGGGGGATGAGGGATACCTCAACTTGCTCCCGCCATCCACGTCCCGGGTTAGCCGATCCTCAGCTGCAATAGATGGGCATGCGAAGTACTAATCTACTTCCCCGTCAAATGTACCCATGATAGACAGTGTTCCTGACGGGGTGACCTGCGATGATGGCAAAGATAGTTGAAGGCTATATGAAGGCATGCTACTGGAAGGCTCCCTTGCATGAGGCATATAACCCTGTTGATCATCTCCAAGCGCCTGAAATCCAAATTCCTCATCATGTCCCTCAGTAGGTGGGTCGATAGGTACCTCAACGCCCTCTTGCTGGGCACCACCTCCTCGCCGTCCCCCGCGACCCCGTGGGGCACCCCTCCCTCGTTCTCTACCCCTGCCTCGTGGGATTGCCCTACCTAGATGATAGGCCTCTGACGCCGCATACTAAGCCTTGTGGTCCAACCTCTTGGCATCTCTCGCCGGCAACAGTGTCAGACGAGCCATCTGCGCCACTTGCCGGCCATAGTCAACCACTTCAGGGATGTCGGCACGCTGCTGCATCTCCAGTCCCAACTGGTAGAGCCAATGATGCCCAATAGCCTTTGAAACATTTAAAATATTAAATAAATAATGCTATATCACAATTATAACATATAAATAAGCACAAGTACATATTGATAGAAGAATTTTTAGCTTGGAAGATAATAGGACTTTTGATTTACATTTACAAACAAACAAGACTGAAGCTTTTAAGGCTGAGACTTCTAAAGCAAATGAGTCTGAGATTTCTAAACTTGGTAATGATGAAAAATTTAGCCAAGATCTTACAAAAAATTCTTTTTTGACAAATATTCTCAGTGAGGACAAAAATGAATTTTTACAAAAAATGAGTATTATTACATCTCAAAAGTTTTATACTAAAATTACTTTACAAATTGATTATAATTTTAGAAAAGAATTTATTGCTTTATTTGACAGTGATGCAGATGTAAATTGTGTTCAGGAAGGACTTATTCCTTCTAGATATTTTCACAAAACAACTCATTGTTTAAGATCTGCCAATGGTAGTCGAATGAAGTTGAATTATAAACTACCACAAGCATTTTTAGGTAACAATGGTATTTGTTTACCTCAAAGTTTTATGATTGTAGAAGATATTTCTTGTCCAATTATTTTAGGTGTCCCATTCATGCATGCTATATTTCCTTTAAAATGGTGGGATCATACTAAAATAATAGGAACTTATAAGGATAAAAATTTTCAATTAGATTTTATTACCAAACCTTTTACAAAATCTATAAACCAGATTGTTGAAAGACTAATTCTTAAAAATCAACAGGTCAATTTTATAAAACAAGAAATTACTTTATTAGAAATTGATGTTCTATTGAAAAATCCTAAATTACAAGAAAAAATTGATTTATTAAAAAATCAATTTATTACTAATATTTGTGATGATCATCCTAATGCTTTTTGGGATAGAAAAAAACATGTTGTTTCATTACCTTATGAAGATCATTTTAGTGAAGCTACTATTCCTACTAAGACAAGACCTTGTCAAATGAATTCTGCTCATTTAGATTTGTGCAAAAATAAGATTGATAATGTGTTGAGAAAGAAGTTAATCAGACAGTCCAGTTTGGCTTGGTCATGTACTGCTTTTTATGTCAATAAGCATGCTGGACAAGAAAGAGGTGTACCAAGATTAATGATAAATTATAAGCCTCTTAATAAAGTTTTGAAATGGATTAGGTATCCTATTCCTAATAAAAAAAATTTATTAAATAGATTACATGATGCAATTATTTTTTCTAAATTTGATTTAAAATCAGGATATTGACAGATTCAGATTGCTGAACAAGACAGATATAAAACTGCTTTTAATGTTCCAATAGGACAATTTGAATGGAATGTTATGCCTTTTGGATTAAAAAATGCTCCTTCAGAATTTCAAAAGATTATGAATAATATATTTATTCCTTTCACTGATTTTATTATTGTTTACATAGATGATATTTTGGTATTTTCTAAAAATATTGAATTGCATTTCAAACATTTAAAAATATTTCAGCAAATAGTTATTCAAAATGGTTTGGTTATTTCCAAACCTAAAATGCATCTTTTTCAAAGTAATATTAGATTTCTTGGACATAATATTGGAAGAGGAACCATTATACCTATTAATAGATCTATTGACTTTTCTTCGAAATTTCCTGATGTTTTAACTGATAAGACTCAACTACAAAGATTTTTAGGTAGTCTAAATTATATTTCCCCATTTATAAAGGATTTATCAAAAGATAATGCTATTTTATATGAAAGATTAAAAAAGAATCCTACTGCTTGGAATAATTTACATACTAATGTGGTTAAAAAGATAAAATCCAAAGTAAAAGAACTTCCTTGTTTAACTTTGGCTAATCCAGAATGGAAAAAAACTGTTGAGACTGATGCTTCAGACATAGGATACGCTGGTATTTTGACTCAGTTTTCCCCTGTTGAGAAAAAAGATTTTATTATACAATTTTATTCAGGAAAATGGAATGACAGCCAAAAGAATTATGCAACGGTAGCAAAAGAGATTTTAGCTATTGTTAAATGTGTTTTAAAATTTCAAACTGATCTGTACAATCAGAAATTTTTGATAAAAACAGATTGTCAAGTTGCTAAATTTATGTTTAATAAAGATTTTAAGCATAATGTTTCTAAACAAATGTTTGCAAGATGGCAAGCATTATTGGCTCCTTTTGATTTTGAAATAGAATATAAAAAGGGAAGTTATAATAGTTTACCAGATTTTCTTACTCGAGAATATTTTATTAATACTTAGTGTTCAAGTTTGCAGGATGACGCCAGGATGGCCAAGAGCCTCTTCTGGAAGAGGCAGAGGAGCTACTCAAAACAGATTTCAGACCTTGGGGCATATTCCTGCTCAAAATAGATTTCTTGAAGAAGGATCTTCATCTAATATGAGACCATCATTTGTAGATTATCAAAAATATTTAGATTTCATTGCCAGCAATGCTGGAACTACTGGGGGTAGCAATGCTACTATTAAACCCACCTCTGTGAGGAGCAGACTAAAGATTTTGAACCAGAAAATGAAGATTCTTATGCTGTCATTACAGGGAAAACTGATAATGAGATTTTTGAAACGAATTCCATGAAAGAGATTATATTATATGTGGATCACAAAGATTTTCAGTGGAAACACAATCCATGGATTGTCATGAAGAGATATTTAAATAATGCATTATTTACAATGCAAACTTATAAAACCAGATTACATTTCGAGATGATTCTAACATCTACAGGGTCTGTTGAGATTACTCATAATAATACTGGTGCTCCTAATAAATCCTATTTTTCTTTCTCAAAGATGATTATTAAAAGAATTATTTTACTAGAAGAATGGGGACTAAGTACTTTGAAAGATTGTCAGAGACAGATTACAACTGGAGATGATATTTACTCATGAAAGACAGATTACTCATATACCCGATTTAATCCATCACTTCGGGAACACCCCTTTTAGGGCTTTCCAACACCATGATTTAAGCTTAGTTTGCTATAAAATTATTTAAACTAAACCCATGCTAAAACCTTAACCCCTTCCAGAAGAGGCTCTTGGCCATCCCGGCCTCATCCTGCAAACTTGAACATTAAGTATTAATCAAATATTTTGAGTAATAAAATCTTCTTGTTTTGCAGATAAAACTGGTTGAGGCTGCAAATTTATTCCAGTGAGATTGGAGGAAAAATTAATATTTTTCAATTTTTCTTTCAAAAGCTGTTCAATTTCTTCAGAAGAATCAGCATTGAAATCATCAGTTAAAACAGTATCTAAAATTTTATTTCTTAAATCTTTATCTTCTATTGTTTTTAAAGTTTTCATTATTTTCTCGTCATTAATCATATAAACATTCATATCTTGAAATTTTGAAATTAAATCATACGAACTATCATCTTTCTTACAAGCACAATCATCATCCGAAAAAGATCGATCAGAATCAGAATATAAATCTTCATCATGTAAAATCCTTATATTTTCATCAGAACTAGAATCACTAGAAGATAAATCAGATACTTCAGTACTAGAATCAGAATTTAATAAAATTTTACACAAAGAATCTTTTATTTTTTCATCTAAATCTAAATTCTTTATCTTTTCCTGAGTTTTACACTCATTTGCATAATGACCAAATTTACCACATTTATGACATTTAATCTATTTTTTGTAATCTTTCTTACCTTTCTTTCTATAAGTCTTCTTATCTTTTTTATCCCAATCAGTTTTATCACGAGATTTAAACAACCTTTTCTTATACCTATTTTTCCTATCATCTTTAGAAGTAGAAATCTTCTTTTTTCTTTTTGAAGAACCAGGGATATCAAAAGCAAATTGATCACAAAATTCTCCTAATTGCTTTCTTTCATTTAATCTATTCTTTTTGATATGATAATTCATCTTAATATCATTACAAACAGCTAAACCGTCCTGCGTGCAAACACTAATGATCTTGCCATAAGTAAGAGAATCATAAGGAATCTTGTTATTATTGCCACGTAAATGCTTTCTAACTCTTTCAGAAAAAATCGAACTAGTCAACAGCAAGAAACGATCACGATGAGTCCTAACAGTACCAGCATATAGCCTAACCATAATCTCTAGAATGATTTACAACTCAATTACTTAATCACATGATGAAAATACGGATATCAACAAGATAGGAACACTATACAGTGCCATGGAATTTACCAGGTTACAATTCTCACAATGCACTCCCGCACGCCCATCACTTGGCATATGTGTCACCTCAACATCAATCATATAACACATAATTCGGGGTTTCGAATCTTCATAACCAAGTTTAGAAGTATTATTTACCTCAATCCGAGTAAAACTCTACTCCAACGCGCCTTTGCCTTGAAAATCGTCCTCCTAATGACCCGAGTCTAGCCATAAGCAGTACAATGCAATCTATACGGGCTACATAAATCAATTCTACGAGAAATAACAACGTTACAGCTCAAAATCCAATATCGGCTCAAACCCGACCCTTGGGCCCATATCTCCAAATCCAAAAAAGTCACAAAATTGTAAAGACCATTAAACCACGAGTCTAACCATATCAAATATACTCAAATTTGATAAGAAAATCTCATTCAAAACCTCAATAGTCTAGCCCATGAACTCTTTCTCATTTCCCCCAATTGTCTACCCTAAATTCCATTATAGGTCGTGATGGCGCCCAACACCGTTGTTAGGCATGCCAACACTGATCAACTAGTGAGTTCCTATTGATTCTATTAAACAATCCCAACATTTATAACTTATATTTAAAGCATTCGATAAATACTAATTTTTTATAACAACCGAAACAAAAACAACTAAAGAAAATCATAATTACAGGAATACAACCTGAAAAATCAAGTCTATCCCAATATTCCAAGATTTAGTGTCATAAGAATGTAGCAAACTAGTAGAATATACAATAGATGGTTGTCCTACCATATGAATAGAGTAGAAAGATAAAACAAAAGAGAAACTCAGGCATGTTGTTGAATGGCTAGATATATCAGATCCTGTAAAATTAAGTACAAAAGCATAGTGTGAGTACATAAATAATATGTATCCATTAAGTATCCAGTATAACCTAGAAGAAGTAGTGACGAGGGTTCGAGTTGAAACTTACTAGGGCCAAAAATAGTATAATTAAAGTATTATGCTAAACATGAATATCATAAAAAAATACAGGCAGTAAATATCAAGAAGTGAATAGTTCATCTTTCATAAATATAGTTTCAATTTCAGTCATATCATTTAACAATTTACATTCAAGGTATTAAAGCAATACAAATCATAGAAAGTTCCAAATAATAGCATGCGCAAGTTATACCGAGGTCGTATGGCCCGATCTAACACAATAGTATTATTCAAAATACACAACACATGAGAAGCAAATATGGATATCTCACAAAGTGACTGATGGTCACTGATGTATATATTCCTGGATGGATCTTCCATGGGCAGTATTGGCCATATAAAATACTGAGTGATTGAGCATTAGAGAGTGTGAGCACATGAGCTTGTCAGCATGGTGCATCACATACATCATGTGTTGCCATATAGAAGTAGAGCAGTTATATTCTTCATATTATTCAGATTTGTGCTATTTTACTGTTTTGAGTTATTTATTAATCTTGAAAGCATGCCAACGTTTCTGCACTGTTATTTTTATATTGAATTGTATGCGAAACTCAATGAGGTAGAAGAAGAGAAAAAAAGACTGGAAGACCAACTCGAAAGGTTGGAGCGAATTGTAGGAAGCGGATCGTGATTAAGAAGTGCTTTATACGCCATAAGTGTAGTAGTTTATCTTTATGTTTCCCTTGTGTAATGTTTTTATTAGTTTTACTATTTTTATCTCTAGATTTATCGTGTTTGAGTTTGTGTTAACCCGTTTAAATAAAAATGGTGTACAAATTCTGTTACAAAAAAATATGTTGTTAAAACATAATGTATTATTTTCTTCATAGAATTGTTCAAATATTCAACTTATTATTGTTGCTAAAGAACACCAATCTTAAATTTAAAGAAAAATGTATATGTAAATCGCGATATAATACACGTATCATTGAGATGTCATGTCGTTCTGAAAAGGATGAAAACCATGTGACAAAAACCATTTTTTTTCAGAATAATTTAATATGTAAATCGCGGTATAATACTACGTATCGTTGAGTTGTCATGTCGTTTTGAAAAGGATGAAAACCATGTGAAAAAATCTGTTTTTATCAGAATAATCTAATATATATAAGTTGCGGTATAATACTACGTATCGTTGAGTTCTCATGTCGTTCTGAAAAGGATAAAAACCATGTGAGAAAAGCTGATTTTTTCAGAATAACTTAATATGTAATCGCGGTATAATACTATGTATCGTTGAGTTGTCATGTCGTTCAGAAAAGGATGAAAACCATGTGATAAAAGCTATTTTTTTAGAATAATTTAATATGTAAATCGTGGTATAATACTACGTATCGTTGAGTTGTCATGTCGTTCTGAAAAGGATGAAAACCATGTGAGAAAAGCTGGTTTCTTCAGAATAATTTAATATGTAAATCGTAGAAAATTGTATTTGTAAATCGCAGTATAATACTACGTATTGTTGAGTTTTCATGTCGTTCTGAAAAGGCTGAAAACCATGTGAAAAAATCTGTTATTTTTTCAGAAAAAATGTTACAACTTCTTGCCTATAAATAAAGAGCATATTCTAGTTATTCTCTGCACTTAACAACAACCTATAATCGAGCTTTTTCATAAACCCAAACAACTCTTTAAGAAATGTCTCAACAACCCTTTCGTTCCCCAAAGTGCGACTGTGGAATCAAAAGTATGATGTACGATGATTGGGAAGAAGCTAGATGCCGCTATTGGGTTGTATGAACAAGTTTTATGGGCAACCCGACGTACCTATATGCAATTTTAAGGTATGGTTGACAACCCATGTGAACAAGAATACTACAAAGACAAGATGTATTATCTTCATGATGTGTGTACGAGGCAGTGGGACAGAGAGCGCCAATCGAAACAACAAATTGAAGATTTGAAGGCGAAGATCAAGGAGGTGGAAGAAGAGAAAAAAAATTGGTAAAAAGGCTCGAGAGGATGAAGCCGAGAATACTATTAGGTAGTAACTAAGCAATGGCATTTACGTGTTGAGTGTTTATGATTATCTTCATGTTTCCTTTATGAAGTGATTTCATTAGTTTTACTGTTTAATTTTGTGTTAGGTATGTAAGGTTTGTGTTTGAGTTGTATTGTTTAAATAAAATTATTGTTCAAACGCAATTAAAATAAAATTGTTATTAAAACATAATTGTTAGCATTATTTACATAAAACACTATTTACACAAAGTTAATACAGAAGTAAATCAGTGAGTGCCGCAACCTGTGTGCTTCAGTGCTGCTGCTGGCCTAAGTCGCATCCTCTGTCTCCCGGGCACACTATCTGAATCATCATCATCAAGCCGCCTCTTTATGTGAGGATGTGCAACAGCATCGACACTACAAATGGCAGGATCGGAAGAATAAGGCGTCGGTTCGTCAGCAACCTACAAAACAAGAAGTAATCTTAGCATGCGAAAATGTGTTATTTTGATTTTTGTGATTAAGCAAAAAATATATTTTCTCATCGTGGTCTCGTCGGCCTCCTGGGTATATGCATCACCGCATGTAGTGTCCTCAAACAAAGGCTGGGTCGAACATTGCATAACACCATTGAAATTAATTAATTGTAGCTCATTAATGAAAAGAATTTAAATTGAAATATTAAAGTAATACAAACATACCACCGCCTGTGGTAGATCCGCATAAATCGCGGGGGATGAGGGATACCTCAACTTGCTCCCGCCATCCACGTCCCGGGTTAGCCGATCCTCAGCTGCAATAGATGGGCATGCAAAGTACTAATCTACTTCCCCGTCAAATGTACCCATGATAGACAATGCTCCTGACGGGGTGACCTGCGATGATGGCAAAGATAGTTGAAGGCTATATGAAGGCATGCTACTGGAAGGCTCCCTTGCATGAGGCATATAACCCTGTTGATCATCTCCATGCGCCTGAAATCCAAATTCCTCATCATGTCCCTCAGTAGGTGGGTCGATAGGTACCTCAACGCCCTCTTGCTGGGCACCACCTCCTCGCCGTCCCCCGCGACCCCGTGGGGCACCTCTCCCTCGTTCTCTACCCCTGCCTCGTTTGATTGCCCTACCTAGATGATAGGCCTCTGACGCCGCATACTAAGCCTTGTGGTCCAACCTCTTGGCATCTCTCGCCGGCAACAGTGTTAGACGAGCCATCTGCGCCACTTGCCGGCCATAGTCAACCACTTCAGGGATGTCGGCACGCTGCTGCATCTCCAGTCCCAACTGGTAGAGCCAATGATGCCCAATAGCCTTTGAAACATTTAAAATATTAAATAAATAATGCTATATCACAATTATAACATATAAATAAGCCACAAGTACATACCAGTGCCTCGTGTCTCCTGGCGTACGGTCTATAGCGGTCGCCAAGTACATGAATGGGGTTCCCGGCCATAAGCTGGGTATGACGATGGTACCACTCACCATACAGATAAATCGTGGCCTCCTGCGTAAATGTAGGAGGTGGAGGGATACTCTCAACTTGCTCCTCATAATAAACTATCTGCTGATGTAGCCATCCCATATATTGTTGGTCCATGCTGGCACGGTCGTCCCACTAATAGTGTATAGCATCCCATCCAGGCTCCCTCGGTATTGGCTGGGGATGGTGAAATTGTCGAAGCACACGCTCTGTTGCATGATACTCAACGTGATCGAAGAAGATCATCGGGACGGAAGTGCTCCAAAGCAGCCGGTCAACCGATCAACAAGCGGGCAGCTGAGCCAGCAAGTCGATGTTGTACGACGTCCAATTGAACTACCAAATAATAATATAAAAGTGAGTACGCGCAACACAACTCAATTTAAAATAAGCAGGTGTAGGTAGATATTTACCTATCCGTCCACCAACATATCTAAAACATCCCTGCGAAGGGGGAGATTATGATGCGCATTGGTCCCTCAGTAGTTCCCATGCCGAAGAATCCACCGGACAACTAGAGGGAGAAACAGATAATCCTCACCGGGCAGAAGTGGTGGTAGAGGTGGCTACAACGGTATGATCTTCTGTCAGGCCCAAACCTAAGATAAAAGGTTGATCTTAATCTTATGAGTCATTTCACGTTATAGAATTCTGAGTAAAGAACAAAGTATTCGGAAATTTATCACCTGTAGGAGGGGCAGAAAACCACATATATCCACCGCTGGACCTATGCTCGCCCGGCACATGCTCCTATACAGGTATGCCAAAACAACAACACCCTAGCTGTACTGGGGTAACTTATCCAGCTGCTAAAGTTAACGGAGAAAACGCATACTCATTCTACTCCCCGAAGTGTCCGGGAACAAGACAACCCAAAAAGCATGAGCAACGCCAGCCGCGTGTACCTATCAATCCAAATATCCTCCGTCTCGCCAGTAATGTCTGGGTGCAAAAACACCATCTGATATCTAATGGCTGACAATGCAACGCGGTTGCCCCCAACGCCCCCTATGGTATAAATCCAGTAAACTCCCCCATCATATCCAAAAACTGGGCACGCGTCATGCCTCTAATGTAGTGAGGAAGTGCCATAACACGTCCATCTACGCGCATCCCGTATAAAACTTGAACATCCTCCAGCGTGATGGTGGCCTCACCAGTGGGCAAGTGAAAAGTATGTGTCTCCGGTCGCCACCGCTCTATCAAGGTCGTGATGGGAGACCAATCAAGCTTCATCCGTCCATGCTCAAAAATTGTATATAACCATCTAGCCTGGAGGCGTGCTACTATGTGATCATGGAAAGGATGCGCCGCGATAAACTCCCACAAATCGTCAGGTCTCCTGGGGCGGAGAGCCTGCATCGGCAGTTGTCCCTGCCGTACAAAGGAGGACCTATGGTCACACCACAACACTAATAGTTGATCCTTGGCTGGTCCAGGATGCGCAGGCGGAGGAAATGCCATGTCGTCTACTATAATTTAAACAAAATTAATTATATTTGTTAATTTAATAAATTAAATAATTAATTGTGTTTAATATTGGAGTGAATTATTATGCATGTCAATTTCAACAATTTTTTAGATTTTTTACCTTAAAAAATTAAATTACAAATTTTTGAATTGGAGTGAATTTTTTAGGCCCAATAGCATCAAGTTATCCTTAATTATTATGCCAATTTCAATATTTTTAGAATCTTGTTAGCTACTAAGACTCTACGCTAAAAGGCTCTACATTTTACTATGCTAAAAGACTCTATATTTTACAATGCTAAAAGACTCTATATTTTACTATGCTAAAAGACATTATGTTTTACTATGCCAAAAGGCTCTACATACAAATTTATCAACAATAATATGAACATAACATTAACAATACAAATAAAAAAATAAATAATACAAAATATTTAACAATACAAATTATTTATAAAATTTGAATTATTTTTGGTCTCAAAGCTAATAAATCAATTCGGGTATATAAAAGATACAAAATTAAACACAAACATAAACATAAATTCACATGGAAACACATTAAACAATACAAATTTTTGAATTAGAGTGAATAGTTATGTATGGGTTCCAGGCTTGATTTTTGGGGCCCGATAGCACCGAGTTATCATTAATTATTATGCGTCTCAATTTCAATTATTTTTAGAATTTTTTTTAACTTAAAGAATTAAACTATAAATTTTGAATTGGAATGAATAATTATGTATGGGTTCCAGACTTATTTTTTGGGGCCCGGTAGCACTAAGTTATCCTTAATTATTATGCGTCTCAATTTCAATAATTTTTAGAATTTTGTTACCTTAAAGAATTAAATTATAAAGTTTTGAATTTGAGTGAATAATTATGTATGGGTTCCAGGCTTGATTTTTGGGGTCCAGTAGCACCGAGTTATCCTTAACTATTATGCGTCTCAATTTCAACAAATTTTCAAATTTTTTTACCTTAAAGAATTAAATTATAAAATTTTGAATTGGAGTGAATAATTATATATGGGTTCCAGACTTGATTTTTAGGGCCTGGTAGCACTGAGTTATCCTTAACTATGATACGTTTCAATTTCAACAATTTTTAGAAGTTTGTTACCTTAAAGAATTAAATTATTAAATTTTAAATTGGAGTGAATAATTATGTATGGGTTCCAGGATTGATTTTTGGGGCTCGATAGCGCTGAGTTATCCTTAATTATTATGCATCTCAATTTCAAAAATTTTTAATTTTTTTTACCTTAAAGAACTAAATTATAAATTTTTGAATTGGAGTGAATAATTATATATGGGTTTAAGGCTTGATTTTTGGGGCCCAGTAGTACCTAGTTATCCTTAATTATTATGCGTCTCAATTTCAACAATTTTTATAATTTTGTTACCTTAATGAATTAAATTATAAATTTTTGAATTAGAGTGAATTTTTGAGGCCCGGTAGCACCAAGTTATCCTTAATTATTATGCATCTTAATTTCAACATTTTTAGAATTTGTTAGCTACTAAAACTTTACGCTAAAAGGCTCTATATTTTACTACGCTAAAAAGACTCTATATTTTACTACACTAAAAGGCTCTATATTTTACTACACTAAAAGTCTATATATTTTACTACACTAAAAGACATTATATTTTACTACGATAAAAATCTCTACATACAAATTTATCAATAATAATATGAACATAACATTAACAATACAAATAAAACAAATAAATAATATAAATTCACCAAAGTTAATAAATTAATCCGGGTATATAAAAGATACAAAATTAAATATAACATAACATAAATTTACATGGAAACACACTAACGAGAAAAATTAGTTCGCAGTACTATACTGCGAGTTACGTTAAGGGGAAAATTTTTGTTAAAGTAATTCGCAATACAATATTACGAATTATGTATTTTTGTAACTTTTCTTTAGCATTAAAAATGTGTTTTGTGTCTAATTAATCATTAATTAAGTTTTGGACTCACAATAAGGGTGTGTTTAGTATACCAGAAAATATTTTTCATGGGTTGAAAAACAAGTATAATCTTATTTATTTTCTGATATTTAAAACGTAAATTAAGGAAAATAATTTTTAAGAGTACTCATAAATAATTTAGATATAATAAACATAAAGCCATAAACTTTCAAAACAACAACCTTCAGAACTATAAGTTTTTTCAAATCGCTAAACTTTAGAAATCGCAAAATTTCTAACACATAAATTTTATAATTTTTAAACCCGAAAACTTTCAAAATATAAACATCTGAACTCATAACTAACTCTGAAACTTATAAAATTTTAAACCTTAAACCGATAAATAAATATAAAAAAATTGTGTAGGGCGCAGTTGGGAGGTGGACGGTGCGGAAAAATAAAAAAATAAAAATTTAAAATTATAATAAAATAAATAAGATAAAAATAGTATTTTTTTGCGGAAGGGGGGGTGAGGAGGGTGGGTGGAGGGGTCGTAGGGTGAATAATAATGGAAAACTGAAATTTGAAAAAAAAAATCTTTTTTAGAGAGAGGGGGTGGAATGAGTTGGTGAGGATAGGGAAAGTTCAGACGGAGTTTTCGAAAATGTTTTCTCTTCTATTTATAAGAAAAATATTTTTTCCCAATTAAAGAAAAATGAGTTCATAAGAATTGTTTTTAACATATTTAAAATATGAGAAATTTAAAAACTTTCATACCACACACACCCTAAAAGTGAGACATTTTATTTACTAAAACTTAATTTACCTTGGAACTTAATTTACTAATATATCATTTTAAAACTAAGTGACAGAAAAGTAGCCTTATGCAATCCTGAAGATGCAGATGGAGGTAGAGCTTAACCTCAGAAGGTATAATAGTTCGCCTTATGCAATGCAGGAAAATGCAGATGGAGGTAGAGCTTAACCTCGGAAGGCAAAAAAGTAGCCTTATGCAATGTAGAAAAATAGAGATGGAGATAGTGCTTAGTCTCAGAAGGCAGAAAAGTAGCCTTATGCAATGCAGAAAGATGCAGATGGAGGTAGAGCTTAACCTCGGAAGGCATAAAAGTAGCCTTATGCAATACAAAAAGTAAAGGCAAATAGTAATGAAATCTCTTAGTTGATATATGATAGCTAATAGCTAATTGCTGTATTGAGGCTGCTGGAGATGTCGCGTACGGATAGCAATTGCAAGTAGGTGATGATTCTGAGAGTTGTATTCTTGAAAAAGTACGAATGTGTAATCGTATCTGATGACTTTACATCTTGGGTTCCTATATCCAAAGAAAAATTGTGAGTTTTGGAGAAAAGGGGGAAGGTTAGTTTGTCTTCCCGTAGACTTCGCTTGTCCTGCTCGGCCCTTGTTTTCATTGGGTTAGCCTCGCTAAACAAAGGAATTTTGATAGTAGCCATGACTGATTTAGTAAAATATAATGTAAATACATAATTGGAAATAATAATTTTCTTTTTGGATAAATCAACAGCTGCGGCACGATTCAAGACATTGCAACCTCTCTCTCTAGAATTTTGAGCATCCTCCTCAAAATTCTATCCCAGTTTACTGGGTTGCTGCTTCTGACGGCTTCGTGCGATGAACGACTGAAAATTGACTTCGGAATTTTGAGGGTCCTTCTCAAAATTCTGCCCCAGTTTCCAATGGCAGGGGAAATGAATCTTTTATTAATTGTGACCGAATCTATAGAGCTTCCTATGTATCCCCTCTTAAACGGGGATCGGGTCAGGCGTAGTTAAATTACATCATAAAGAATTAATAAATGGTTACAGATAGTGTTGCTTTACTGCATCTGAATTGATTGGCTTGGGCCAGACTTCTTCGTCAATTTCTACGAGTATGAGGGCTCCTTTGGTTAGAACCGATGAACCATGTACGGACCTTGCCAGCTGGGAGAGAATTTTCCTTTGTCTTCATCTTGATGCGGGAATATTTTCTTCAATACCAGCTTCCCCGGTGTAAAATTTTCTCTGCTGACTTTTTTGATGAAGGCTCTGGTCATTTTATTCTGATACAATTGACCATGGCAAATTGCGTTCTTTCGCTTCCTATCTATAATAGCTAACTGCTCATATCGACTCTTTACCCATTCTGCATCATCGAGTTGTGCTTCTTGTATGATCCTCAAGGAGGGACTTTCCACCTCGGCGGGGATGACCACTTTTGTACCATAAAACAGTATATAGGGGGTTGCCCGGGTTAATGTGAGAACTATGGTACGATATCATAATAGAGCGAATGCTAGCTTCTCATGCCATTGCTTATGCTTTTCTATCATTTTCCTTAGTATCCTCTTGATATTCTTGTTGGCCGCTTCTACAGCTCCATTCATCTGAGGTCTGTAGGTTGTAGAGTTTTTGTACCTGATCTTGAATGCTTCGCACATTTCTTTCATCAGGTCACCATTGAGATTGGAACCATTGTTAGTAATGATTGATCCTGGGATTCCGAACCGACAAACAACACCATCGGGGACAAAATCTGTTACAACTTTCTTAGTCACTACCCTATATGATGTTGCTTCAACCCATTTTGTGAAATAATCAACTGCCACTAGAATGAACCTATGCCCGTTTGATGCGGCAGGCTCGATTGGTCCAATAACATCCATTCTCATGGCGGCGAACAACCATGGTGATCTTGTTGCAGTAAGCTCGATAGGAGGTACCTTTATCATGCTTGCATGTATGTGACAACGATGGCACTTTCGGACACACTGGATGCAGTATGTTTCCATAGTCATCCAAAAGTAACCTGCCCGGAGTATTTTCTTGGCTAAGACAAAACCATTCATCCGTGGACAGCAGGTCCCTGCATGAACTTCTTCTAATAACCTGGATGCTTCCTTTGCTTCGACACACCTTAGTAATCCCAAATCGGGGATCCTCCTATACAATATTCCTCCGATGTGAAAGAAGTTATTAGATAACCTTTGAAGTGTGCACTTCTGAGTTGCGTTTGCAAGTTCTGGATATTCTTCTATTGTCAGATACTCCTTGATGTCATAGAACCATGGTTTTCTGTCTTCTTCCTCCTCGACGTGAGCGCAATAAGCTGGTTGGTCATGAATCTTTTCCGGAATAGGATCTATGAAGTTCTTATCTGGGTACTGAATCATAGATGATAGGGTAGCCAACGCATCGGCAAACACCTTTTGTATTCTGGGGACATGTTGAAACTCCGTCTTTGTGAATCTCTTCCTCAACTCCTGTACGTGATGCAGGTAAGGGAATATCTTGGAGTTCTTGGTTTTCCATTCTTCTCAGACATGATTTATGAGCAAATCTGAGTCCCCGATCACTAGTAACTCTTGAATGTTCATATCAATGGCTAGCTTGAGCCCTAAGATGCATGCTTCTTATTTGTCTATGTTGTTAGTGCAAGGGAACTTGAGTTAGGCAGACACCGGATAATGTTGGCCGGTTTCTGATACTAGCACTGCTCCTATGCCAAACTCCTTTGAAATTTGTTGCTCTACTGGAAAGCATTCTCCAATCATCAGAGGATTCGGCAATATCTTCTCCGATGAAAGATACCTTGTCATCGAGAAAATACATCTTTAGAGGCTCGTATTCTCCATCCACAGGATTCTCGATGAGATGATCTGCTAATGCTTGTCCTTTGATTGTCTTCTGAGTTATGTAAACAATGTCAAATTCGCTCAGCAAGATTTGCCACTTGGCTGCTTGCCCGTGGGCTTGTGCTTCTGAAAGATATATTTTAGAGGATCTATTCTTGATATGAGGTAAGTGGTATAGGCACAGAACTAATGCCTCGACTTCGGAGCTATCCAAGTCAGGGCACAATAGGTGTGTTCCAATAGGAAATACCGGGCCTCGCACGGAGTGAAGTTTTTGTTAAGATAATAGATGGCCTGCTCCTTTCTCCCTGTTTCATCATGTTGTACCAAAACACAGCCGAATGCCCCATCTAATTCTGCAAGGTAGAGTAATAGAGGTCTACCTAGCTCGGGTGGAACTAGGACTGAGGCGTTGACAAGTATTCTTTGATTCTGTCAAAGGCTTTCTGACAATCATCAGTCCATTTGGTAGTGGCGTCCTTTTTAAAAATTTTAAAGATCGGTTCACAAATGACAGTAGATTAAGCTATGAACCGGCTAATATAGTTGAGTCTCCCCAGGAAACTCATGCATCCTTATAGTTCCTCGGCGGTGGAAATTCTCGAATGGCCTTAACCTCTGAGGGATCCAGTTTTATTCCTCGGTGACTTAATGAACCCAAGCAGTTTTTCGGCATGAACCCCGAATACACATTTGGCGGGATTCAGTTTCAGATTGTACCTTCTCAGTCTGTTGAAGAACTTCCTCAGATCTTCCATATGGTCAGTGGCTTTCCTGGATTTGACGATCATCTATATATACCTCGATTTCTTTGTGTACCATGTCGTGGAAAACAGTAGTCATGGCCCTCATGCAGGTAGCCCCATCATTCTTTAAACCAAATGGCATCATTTTGTAGCAATACATCCCTCATGGCATAATGAAATTCGTTTTCTCCGTGTTTTCTTTGTCCATCCATATCTGGTGGTATCTAGCAAAACAATCAACAAATGACTGCAGCTCGTGCTTGTCGCAGTTGTCAATTAGAATGTGTATGTTTGGCAAGGGGAAGTCGTCTTTGAGACTGGCCTGGTTGAGATCTCGGTAGTCGACACACACTCTAACCTGCATGGCCTTCTTCGGCACTAGCACATTATTGGCTAAACACATTAGATACTCTACTATCCTGAGAACCTTGGCTTTGGCTTCCTTGGTGACTTCTTCCTTGATTTTCAAACTCATATCAGGTTTGAACTTTCTGAGCTTCTATTTTATCGGCGGACATGTTGGATCTGTTGACAGTTTGTGAGATACAATAGATATATTGAGGCCAGTTATATCATCATATAACCAGGCGAATATATCCTCATATTTCCTTAAGAATTCCGCATACTCTTTTTTTTTGATGATGACATATGAATACTGATGCGCGTTTCCTTGACATTTTCTGTATTCCCCAAGTTGACAACCTCGGTTTTTTCTAAGTTAGACATAAGCCTATTCTCAAAATCCTCAACCTCTTTAACAACCTCTTCTGGTATATCATCCTCTTCTAAGTCTATGTCCGTTTGTTGCGTTGTCTCATCGCAAGTCACAATCATCGGTTCATCAAGATAAGTAATATTAATGCTATATAAATAAAGTAAATGATAGAAAAATAATAAGAGTGAGATTCATAAGAAACTAAATCCTTTGATAAAATTCATAATTGTCTTGAACATTGGAGCTTTTCTGAATTTAAAGAAACTATAGAAAGAAAATCAACTAACGAAAGTAAAAGGTAATGCATGTGCTTTGTTCAACCTTGCTACCCCGAAGTTCTCCGGGCGCTGGTGGTTCTGATGGACCAATTATTGAGGCGCTCCTCGGCTCACAGCTTGTATAGAAGGGCCTTCCTCTCCTTCCTCCTCAAAAATAACACAACAGTCCATATTGTCATCTTCTAGAAATAAATTCCTCATTACCGCCAATGCGTCCTCTTCTTCTGACCCATATATGACATCATCTAGTTGGAAAGTCTGCTCTAGGCAAGGTATCAGATGCTTCAGTGGGTAGTAGGGACTGCACCATAGGGGCGACCAGTGGTTGAACTCCTCCCAAGTGTATTCATATCCCAAACCAAAAGTGGTACCATGTTTCTATAGCTTGATGGGTTTGGCGATTCCCTGGAGGTTTTTTCCAAGTCCCTTGCCAGGCTTGTATCCATACCAATTCAGTGTGCTTTCAATCTTGTTGTCCCACCATTTATCCTTATCCAGGACGTTGACCCGCTCGATGTGGTGGTAGGTTTCTCCGCCTATTTTCCTTCTTCCTCCTATTGCCAGGATGGTCTGGCGACTGTATATTAGATAGCTACCATCGCTATAGATAATCACCTCTTAGTGATTCCACTCAAATTTCACTGCCTGTAGGGTTGACGCCAAGGCTCCAGCGACGTGAATCCACGGAAATCCTAACAACAAATTGTAAGATGCTAGGACGTCTATTACTTGAAAGTCAACGTCGAACCAAGTTGGTCCCATTTTTAGACCCAAACTGATTTCCCCGATAGTGGACTTTTGGGAACCGTCGAAAGCTTTGACATTGATGGCTCCATCCTTGATATCATGCAGGCTCTTTTCCAATGTTCTGAGAGTTACTAATGGACAAATATTGAGGCTGGATCCTCCATCAACCAGAATTCTGGTGATGAAATAATCTTCGCATTGCATAGTGATGTACAACGCCTTGTTGTGGCTTAACCCTTCTAGAGGCAACTCATCTTTATGGAAAGTGATTTTATGACTCTCCAACACCTTCCCTACCATGTTTTCCATTTCTCCTCCAGTTATGTTGGTGCGCACATATGCCTCGCTCAACACTTTCAAAAAGTCATTTCTATGTGCGTCAAAGTTTTGTAGCAGGGCTAAGATAGAGATCTGCGCTGGCGTCTTGTTCAGCTGATTGATGACTGAATGCTCTTTGGCTTGTATCTTCCTCTAGAGATTATCAGGCATGATTTCGGTTAGTCGCCCAGAGGCTTGCTTATTGGACTATATATATCATGCCGGTTCTGGTCATACCATGTGCTGCAATGCCTCTCCAGGTTTTGTTTTCCCTTCCCTTCTTGACTCAGCGATGTATCCCAAGGAATGGTCTTCGTATGGAATGGTGTTGTCGCTGACATAACTACTGGAATGGGTACCCTTATCTTGGAAGGTAACGCAGTCACTTCAAATGGCATAGGTGCTTTCGGGGATCCAATCTCGACCTCAATTAATCCTGACGCCTTTGCAAAAGAAGGTGCTTCGAACTCAAGTGGTATATACATGTTTACTTCATCTTCCCAGGAAGGTTGGATCTGGCCAACAATTGGGTTAAGTATGACTGTCAGTTTTTTTGGCTTATCCACGGGGAAGGGTTTTCTAGAATTATGGTAGGAATACGGGTGACGTAACCAGCAACTTTGAGTCTTTCATATAGCTGATTGATCGGTTCGACAATAGCCGTATATTGTTTAGGAGGCATGCGATCGAAGTTTGGTCAAGGTCTGGGAAAGTTTTGACGAGCGGGATATGATTGATGATAAGAGGGTTGAGTGTTGTAGGCTTGGTAGACATGCGCAGGTTGGGAATATATTGGTGATGTAGGTTGGTATGTGGGGGTGTAGATGATTGGTAAGTAGGGGCTGGATCTTGGTAAGAAGGCGATGGTGCTTGGTAATTTGGGATAGGTTGATATGTGAGAGGAGATATTGGGTAGGTTTGGTATTTTATTGGGGATTTTGTTCTCTATGCAACCATCATGGCCCTCACATCCCTTTTTTTGGATGCATCGCCAGATTATAAAGCCTTGTTGGTGGCCTGCAATACTTCAAAGTTAGTGACCACGCCACTTTTAATGTCTTCCTCGATCCTCTTCTCTAGCTTGATGATGTCGGAAAATTTCTGGCCTTCAAGCAATATCAACCTCTCATAACACTGTGGGTCTCGAGCCTGGATGAAAAACTTGTTCATTTGTTCTTCTTCTAAAGCTGGCCTGACCTTAACATCCTCTAATCTCCAACGAGTAGCATATTCACAGAATGTCTCCTTGGGTTTCTTCTATAAGTTTTGGACGTAGAATATATTTGGCGCATTCTCCATGTTGAATCTGAACCTGTCTATAAAATCGGATGCCATACTTACCCAATTCGTCCACTTCTTTGGGTCTTGGCAAATGTACCAAGATGAAGCATCTCCTTTCAGACTTCTCAAAAAGAGCTTTATGCGAATCTTCTCATCCTTTCCTACCCCGACCAGCTTGTCGCCAGTAGGTCTTCAAATGAACTCTGGGATCCCCTATGCCATCAAACATCTCGAACATCTCGAACTTGGGAGGTTTGTACCCGTCGGGTAGTTTTGACATCTGGTTGAATACAAAGGCCCTCGTATGCATTCCCTCGATACCTTTGTTTCCTTCAACACCCCGGACTCGGCAACTTGTTGAGTTCTGCGGCTAGGTTCCTTATAAAAGAGTCTTTGTCATCAGACTTTGATGTGCTTGAAATAGGTTGAGCGTGGTGTGGTATGGTTTCCACATAGCGGGGGCGTTGTGGGTATGATCCTTTGTCGAGTTTAGTGTTTTAGGAATGAGTAGGGTGTTGTTTGAAGTGTGACATGTGTTGCAATGTTGACGAGGAGTGGGCTGTTTTTGTGGTTTCAGGATATTTTGTGTAGGTGTATATTTTTGAGCATTGGGAAAGTTGATATCTGAGTTAGTGAAGGAAAGTGATAAGTTTGCCAAGTTTCAAACTTGGTCCAATCCTTCCTGAAATTTTAATATCTTTTGTTCGAGCTGGGCGGCACTTTATTGGGAAACCTGAATACCCTGAGGAACCTCTACTCTTTCGGCTGAGTTGTTCAAATCCTCCATTCTTCTTCTGTTCTTATTTCTGATAGGACTCGAAGGATGAGGAGGTAGAGGGCCCTTGGATCTTATTAGGTAGGATGATAATGCCAGAATGCACGAACTAACCTTTGGGGAAGGGGTATAAAACAAAAAGGTGACAAGTTAGTGTGGATTATGAGAAGAAAACATTGCAATATTTAAACACATAAGAGTATAAATCGTGTTCTAATTTGGGAGCCTCGTTGTGCCCGAGGTAGGCCTAGCGACAAATAGTTTGGAGAACTTATAATGCTAAATGCCTCATTTTATTGATAAAATAAGACGAATCCTAAAACGACACTAAAATTTGCAGAAAAATAAAATGTCACTAATGGCCATCGGCCTTATTACATCGAATAGAAAAGACTACTGGCTACTTGGTCCTAGAAAAACCTTCTCCAGACTCGGTATTTTTAGCTCCATCGAACAGCTTCATCAACTCACGCAGTCCCAGTAGCAAATAGGCTCTAGCCAAGTGTCCTTCTTCATTTCCTGCAGCATTCTGGTAGTTTTCAATCCCTTGGATGAACTTCCTTTCCAACTCTACTAAACCCCACTCCAAATACCCCAGTTACTTATTGGTATTGATGGTCATATCAACTTTTGATGTGCTTCTTGAATTTCCCGATGTTCACTTTCTCACTCTTGAATCCTCTTGCGCAATTGGTTGTACTTAACCCATGCTTCAGCCTTTTCGTCGATGACCCTATGACCTCAGACAGACTCGGGTTGTCCCAACCCAGCATGATCGTCTTCCAACCAACTTGGATAGTATGGGGTATAACCATCATGGTATCTGTTTGGTTCTATGGAATCGTTTCCCAAGAATTTTTGCAGTGCCATATGTGCTGGGCCTGGAACTTGTAAGGGCTATCGTCTTCTTGAATGTTGCTATCCCAGAACAAAGTTGTAGCCTCAATGATTTAGTTGTCGGGTTGGATTTCCAAAAGAGAAGGCAAATTTCCGAAATATTTGCTGATGAGAGTCTGATCACTGGAGTGAAGGTCTTCCCGCCAGCTTAGCAACCTTGGGTGAATGTTGGTTACCATGCCGAATCTGGGGACTTCGCGCCTCATTTTCTGCTAAACAAAGTGTTAGACCCTTACCCTCGCCGAATTCGACTATTTTACCAATAATTAGCACAAACAATATTTAGTTCTCCAAATAAATGCATAGAATATGGTGGCGTCCATTTGGGTTTAAGGAAACCTAGCGAACTTTTGACAAGGCTATCTTAAAGAGTCATATATGGACAACATAACTGACTCGGCTAGGTTTGACCATGATGCATGCATGGGTTAATAGAGTAAGGTTTCTATGGGGTATTAGACCGGTACCCTTGAGTGGACAACTCAAGAGGGAAAGGAACGGAACCGTCGACTGCACCGCTGATCGACTGGTTTTACCACAAATACACATTTGCCAAATTTAGGGGGTGATAATATCGGAAGGGCACAACCACTCATTATAAGCTTTGCTATGGCATTTTGTTTGGCATGAGTGGAATATGATGTTGAGGATGCAATTACAAGAATGAAACAAGTTGCCACGTATTTTCATGTCATAAAGTAATGATTACAACATAATTACAACAGTATTGAAAGAAAGCATTAAATAAAAAGAAACAAAAGCCAAGTCATTTCCGTAGAAGAAAATATAAAGACACTAAATAAAGGCAATAAAAGCAATAAAGTCACAAATAACACGAAATGGTAAAAGCCTAAAAATCCCCAGCAGAGTCGCCATGCTATCAATGCCCCCTTTTTTCTCGCGAAATCGCATTTATGACATTTGGGAGGACAACTCGTTCCCTTTTGGGAATTGGGTTTGGATTGAAGAGTTGACACCTAATGATTAAGTGCATTAGGACACTATAAAGGTTTTAAGTTTGAAGAAGCCAGAGTTTGGGTAAGGGCTAGAAATTATCTCGAGGGGAAGGTGTTAAGCACCCCTCAAGATCTACTAGTGTGGTTCCCGGCCATGTTATAATTGTGATTTCATGTAATAAAACAAGCAATTAAGGGCTCAAATAGGGGGACTTGCATATAATATTGCAAATAAGTTTAAACTTTGAGGAAAAGTAAAGAAGGCAGGGATTTATGAAAGATGCGAGCAATTTTAAAGAAAGTGGATAAAAAGCAAGTAAAAGGGAGGGGAATCCTAGGTGTATAATTAATATGGATCACGTCAATGCAATATCCAGTAATCACTTCTTAGAAGAGGGGCTACACGAGATATTAATGCATCGGTCATCATCTCCATATCAACACTTCCCACCCGTTAAGGTATTAAAGCGCAAAATGGTATCGTTGCTTATTGCATGTTGTTATCCGGCCCAATCTTATAAGTCTCAGAGGCATTGAGACTACTAATCCTTAAAGGGAGGGAGTTGGTGCTTTCTCAGGGTTCTCAAAGGGATAAAACCTAAGGGACAAGCAATAACAAGTAGCAGTTAAAAAGGGAAAAAATAACAACTAGGGCTCAAGTAGGCCTCCTCATTCGAAGTAGCAAATTATTTAGCATGACTTGCAAATACTAATTAGGTATTTAATTAAGCAAAGTGTGGGACAGGCTGAGTCATCACATATTTCTCATATGAGGAGTCTGAATAAGCCTTGTCTGGATGTAATTATCAAAGACGGACACCGTTAATTAATTACCCTGAGTTTGCCTAATTGGGACCTGCAGGCATAATATGTGACATAACACATTATTTTAAGGAAAAAGTTGCTAGTTTTATAAACAAAGATCTACAGACTTTTACGGCCTTATGAATGATTTTAGATTCAAAATGGAACTGATTCAGTTGATTTTCTCCTACAGGTATGTTCTCTAATTGTCGTTGGTTCTAAACGATTATATGAATGCAAGAGTCCTATAGACATGGTATCTAAAATGACGTTGATTGTTATTAAGCCTAAGATTTGCCTAATGGCGGGTGTATGCAGAAACATTGAAAGACTTATAGGCATGCTTTCTAGATGCTGAAATGCAGGAGTTATTAAGAACTATAGGCAAGATTTCAGATGCTAGAATGCAAAAAGTGTAAAGACTTATAGGAATGTTTTCTAAATGCAAAAGAGTAGAAATTATAAAGGACATATAGGAATGTTTCCTAATGCAAAAGTGCAGAAATTATAAAGGACCTATAGGCATATTTTCTAAATGCAGAAGTACAGAAATTATAAAGGACCTATAGGCAGTTTTTCTACCCCTTGCATGCATTCAATCCCTTTCCAGTTTCTATCCCCAATAAATTATTATTACAGACCCGAATGAATCAGAAAAGAAAATTAAAATTACATCAGAAGCTCCAGCTATATCCAAACAGCCTAATTCAGACTTAGAGTCCAACAATATGAGATAAACCAACTTCCAGGATCAGATTTCCAAAAGACCTTCTCATATTTGGAGTGTGTGAGAGTTCCTAAGAGTCTCAAAGGGCTCTGGGAAGTTCTTACATCCCAAAACATTGCAGAATCAAGAACATAGTGTGTGTGGAAATGCAAGCTCTCAGATGTCCAAGTTTAGAGGGAACTCAAGGTCCTAAAGCAGGGCTCATAAGAGAGGGGCAGAACTTAAGAGTCTAAGAATAAGTGTAAGTGCACAAGGGGAAGGGAATCAACGCGGGACATGGCAGGCTGGTGATCATGCCCTGCAATTAGGATGCTGGCACACCTCTGACCATCCTGCTAGTCAAAAGTTGAGAGTTAGGATCCATTGTGGATCAAGCAATGGCATGGGCAGTAATCGGAATACTGTCAGACCAATAGCTTAACGTAGCACATAGAAAGGAATAAGGGTGGGGGGGACTCATAACAGAAACAGAAGCGAAGAATGGAAATATTTAGCACAAATTACAAAACATGAGCAGTAAAGTAAATAAGAAGTCTGAAGCTGTAAAGTAAACATATAGGGGGTGAGGCAGAAGATTTAAATAAAGAACATACCAGTTTCAGAGAAAAATAAGTAAGCAGAAATTTGCCTTGAAAGAGCTAAGTTGCAAACCACAATTTCAAAAAGATCTCAAACTAAGCAGGATTAGAAGACAATATTGCAAGAAAGTATGTTTTAGTGTGTGAGTGTAGTTTCGTCTCTTTCTGATCATGGGAGAATTGACTTATTGAAAGAGGGGGGACTAAGTCCTTATATAGTTTCTGAAAACAAGTAAGACAGGAAAAGAGTGCACAAACATAGAAACCAATCAATTAGTATCAATCAAGACAACTAGACTATTTTAATTAAGGGGTCTAGGTCAAACGGCTAATTGAGATGGAATAAAGAGAGAAAACCAGTTTACTAGGGATTTATTAAGGTAAGGAAACAATGTAGTGCATAAATAGGGTCAAGTACATAGTTGGTAATTAAGGAAAGATGGAATATTAGTATTCTTTATAAAGTAAAAATAAGGTATCAGTTTGAAAATTAGTCAAAAGGATCGCGGATCCAATTATAATCACAAAGAACTTCAGGTAATTAAGGAAAGAATAATTCAAATGTTGGTACAGAATCACATAAGAGATACGCAAGACTAAGTATTTAAGAAAAACATCAGAAAAGGATCAAAATAAACAGCCAGTAGGGTAAAAAAGGGTTTAATCGGAAGAAATCAATGATGAATCACTGCTTTTGAAAGGGTAGTTTTTCTTATATATAAAGCACCTAAATCAAACAAAAGAGTCCTAGAAAAGAGTTTTAACACTGAATATTCCAGATTCACAAACAGAAGGATTCAAGTTTGATTGCAGGCTCATAATGAATCTGCAAACCTAGGGTCCCCAAAGTGGAACCCTAATATCATTTATCAAAGAAGATCCCCAAATCTTTGCGTACTCAAATATAATCAGAGGTGAGCCATCAAGGTCATCGAGAGAGGCACACATACATAAACAAATGTAGAAGAAAGAGAAGCTACGCATTTTGAAATAAAAGTAGGCAATAACATGCTTAGCAGGAACATCAACAAAACTCGGTATGGTGAAACAAAATCAAAGAGCACAGAATTAAACACATATAGCAAAGAGTGAGGAACAACAAACCAAGTTAACATGTGAGCAAAGAACAGAAAAAGAAAGTCTTGCATAATCAGAAAAGAAATAAGAGAACAAACTTGAGCATAATAAAAATGAACATACGATCATAAACAAACATAAAGCGAGAACCAAAGTCAGAAAATATTTACAGAAAACTTTTTCCAGAAACCCTAAAAATTAAATTCGAACGGTTTTGAAAAAGGAAATTTGGGGAAAACCCTTGAAACATCAAGTAAAGACCAAGCGTGTCACATATCTGAAAGAAATAAGCACATATAGAACCTTAGAAGGCTCTAAAATGGTAGAGAAGACCCTGGAATGAGAAGGTCTTGAGGAAAGTCGGATCTTGAGTCGAAGAGACTCATATTGCTCGAACTTGCCGGAGAATGGCCGGAGATACCATAGATCTCGAAGATCTGAGACAGATCTAAAGGGGCCATTGAAGTCGGCCTTCAAACTTCAAATAACTTAAGTTCAATGGTGAGCGAGAGTGACAACAGGCCATCCATGGTCAGGAGTGTCATAGATTCTGGTGGAAACATGCTAGAAGTAGGTGGAAATCAACTAGGGTTTCGGGGAGGTCTAGAGAAGATTTGGAGGTGACGGGAGTTCAAAGGCGGAACAACTAATAGAATGAATTAGGGTTAAGGGGGTATAGGAATTAAAAAAGGAAAGAACGGATCATGACCGTTGATCAAAATGATCAACGACCAAGATTAAAAGAGGAGTCGGGCGGGCCTGAAAATGGGTCGTGGGTTTGGGTTAGAATTTGAAATTGGGTCGTTTAATTTGGGTCGAATTGGGGGGGGGGGGGTCAAATTGAGGCTAAAACTGAAATAATGATGGGCTATGTGTTAAATAGTCAATTTCCTCCTTTTAATTTATAAAAAATAGTTAACAATGATTTTAAAAACAAATTAAGAGCATTGAATTAATTAGTAATATATAAAAATTAATCTAAAAATATTGAAAATGATTTTATGATTGTAAAAATGCTATTACTATAAAATATGCTATAATTGCAATTATAAGTAATTTTGCTTTAAAATATACCAAATAAATTCGTAAAAAATAAGCAGAATCACCTTAATTATATTTTGTTGTAAATATGAGAATATAAATAAATTATTCCCAAAATGATAATCCTGGGAGCAATTAGATTTTGTACTACTACAAATAGACAATAAATTAATTTTAATAATCTTAAAAATTATGAAAAATATTAGAACTCTTTGGGCATGCTTATATATGCATAAACATGGTATTTGAAAGTATTTTGAGTATAAAATACATAGGGAATAATTGAGTATCAACATATATATGACCGGTAAGGCCCTAACGTTCCTCGTTACTACTCGACCGATGTTAGGCTTGGCATTACTGGGTACCACTGTGGTGTACTCATGCGCTTTCCTGTACATGTTTTTCGTGTGCAGATCCTCGAAATGGTTGGGGAGAGGAAAGGTTCCTTTTTTTGAGGGTACTCCCGGGAACAGATCCAGTGGAGACGGGGTTGGGCCTGTAGCTCAGAGGATTAGAGCACGTGGCTACGAACCACGGTGTCGGGGGTTCGAATCCCTCCTCGCCCACAACCGGCCCAAAAGGGAAGTACCTTGTTATTTTGTACTATGCAATTCTTTTCTTTGTGAGATCTTTTTCCCATCAGAGGTAATGAGAAGAATTCTAGAATGGATTGCTACCTATGCCTAGATCACGGATAAATGGAAATTTTATTGATAAGACCTTTTCAATTGTTGCCAATATCTTATTATGAGAAATTCTGACTACTTCATAAATTTGGAGAGTTTGCTTCTACACGGAAACGAAGACCTTCGAGAACAAATATTGGACCGGGAAGAAAAAAAGGGAAAAGTAAAGTCTAAGCGCATATGGCACGAGCGGCGGAGGGTGCCTCCGGGTCGTAGCGGTTCTTCCATGTCAACTTAGTTGAAAAGCATCCTAGAGGTTGATTGGTTTTTCCAGTACTAGGCTGCTCATGGCTAGATCGATCGGTTTCGGGTCAAATAGGAAGAACTAGAAGATTCCACCTCTGGTCTTTCTCGGGAGCTAGAGGAAATGCATTTCTTGGTTGCTGCTATAATATATTAGATATCGTGCAAATCCTTTCTATACTAATCTAATGTAGAACCTTACTCTCTCTATTACATTACTCTATCCAATGATTTTCTGATGGGATAATTCTGTCGTTGTGACCACAATATTGCATTACCATGGCGGCTGCCTTGTTGGGAAAGTGGTTGATAGGAACTTAAGACTGGGGCACTCAGAGTTGTTGATGGTTCAACCTTTACCGTGTCACCCGGCACCAATCCGCAGGCTACTCTGCTGAAAGCATCTAAGTAGTAAGCCCACCCCAAGATGAGTGCTCTCCTATTCTGACTTCCCTAGAGCCTCCGGTAGCACAGCCGAGACAGCGACGGGTTCTCTGCCCCTGCGGGGATGGAGCGACAGAAGTTTTTTTGAGAATTCAAGAGAAGGTCACGACGTCTTCTTAGTTGCTTCTCTTTCTAGGGATCTAATGGTCGTAGACCACCTTCTTGTGACTATGATGAAGAATTCTTTCCCCCCTTTGAGTTCTCGAGTGAAAGGTTCCAAGCCATAGGAAAATATCCAGTTTCTCTCAAAATCTTGTAAACTATCCCTCTTCTTTTAACGAACGCCATCTGGTTCAATAAAACTTATGACTTTCGGTTGCATAGCCTATTCGCAAGAATTTCTTCATTTTTCTTGTACACATAATTGCATAGCGAAGCTGATAAAGATCGAAGGAATCGCTAACTTCCCGCTTCGGAATAAGTGTGATAAACGTAGAATTTCTCGATTTGAGGATCTGACCTGCTTTTAAGAGACTTCAATAGCTTTATTAATGTGTGAGGCCACATGCTTTGGCAGTTTTTGGACGTTCCATGATTAAACTGACTAGCGGCACTTTCTAGATGCCACCTTGTTTATAAATATAAAAAAAAGTCTTTTCAATTCCATTTGACTCGGGGCGTCAGGGACCTCCAACAGAAACCTCATCTTTTTTGTCGTTGATAAGTTCGTGCTTCAAAGTGGAATTCTTCTAAGATCCATTGCTCCATTTTGCTGCATGCTCTGCTCCCGAAATGCAGAGAGACTTGCGAAGGCAGATCCGGGTTGGTTGGTCCGGAAAGTCAGCTATGCTGCCCTTCCCTTGTTCAAGAGAAAGGTAATGCTATGCTGCCCTTCCCTTGTTCAAGAGAAAGAAGGACTTTCCTTTAGCTACCGGCATAGATGGAGGTAGTCCGCATTTTCACGGACATGTCTATTTCACCGAGCCTCCCTCCAAGACAGTGCCCAGATCGTTACGCCTCTCGTGCTTAGGAAGAAAAGGAGAGACTGGTAGAGCTCATCTTTGAGACCATCCTCCGCTCGCCGGAGGGATCAGTTTGACCAGGGCTCAAATCAGACTTCACCGAGTAATGAGAAACTTAGGACCTACGTAAACTTGCAGAATCAGAGTGAGTCAAGCGAGAGGGAAGCTAGTGAGAGAGAATCCAAGTGAGCTAGCAAGAATGGGGACTATACCGACAATCAAGGCGATAGAGAGGGAACTCAGTCGTCAGTCTAACGACTCTACCGCCCAGCAAGCAACTGAAATCGCCCCTCAAATATGAATACTAGATTATAGTTTTAAAAAGCCCCTTATCGGATTTGCTTGATGTCGACAAATCTGCGAATCTAGAAATTCATTTCGGCCAATTGAACCTTCTCTAACTGTTTCTTTTTAAGAACCACATCATCTTTACTTTCTAGTAGAGTCCACTTTGGTTATCGCTACACCCACTGTGGAAGGTTGACTCTGAACTTCAGTCAATGGGAGGAATCCCCTTATCTAAGGTTCTTTGTATGGCACTCTAAACTCTCTTTCTTACGCGAGACAGAAAGTGTAACTACCGAAGCTAGCTCCAGTAGCAGCAGAGGGAGAAGATCGGTAGTAAAAGGTAACGAACTAGAGAGTCAGAGAGAGATCAGAAGCAAAACTCGGCAAGGCAAGGAGAAGGCAGAACCCAGGTGATACACTAAACTAGGCGTTACCTGGGGAGAGGAAGGATTATGCTACTGCTAGCATGAAATGCTCTAGGCTTTCTAGGGCTCTCAATCCCTTCTACCATGCCATGAGGAAAGTGACTCTTTCCGATTCATGTTTGGCCCTTCCTGGATCTGGATCACAGTATACTGGCGACTTTGTCCTTGAATTCCTTCTATTTTATATCCACCGATCCGTGGAAGAGACCAAGGAAGAGTAAGATAGATTTAGGGCCGGCAGGCGGGTCTAGAATAGATTCCCCAATGGGTCCTGACTTTTCAACAACAGAGGCAAAAATTTACTCTTTCAAGAGCCGGATCTTTCCTGAAACATAATTTATAATCAGATCTAAACAAACCCGAAACAGACCGTTGAGAAGCGATTCAGTAATTAAAGCTTCATGACTCCTTTTTGGTTCTTAAAGTCCCCTTGAGAGAAGTTGGACAGGTAAGGAAATTTCTTGTTGAGCTACGTACTGGAGCTTACCGGTTTATAGAATTGAGAATAGATGTCCTACAAAGGCTGTATGAAATAGAATGAAGGGTTAGGGTTCTTGTGGGAAGAAGGACAAACCGGGCCCCTAGTGGTCCTTATCTTATCACGCCACACATGGGTTGATCCAGTAGTTCTAAATATAGATAGAAGAATCCCGAATGAACAAGCATCCACAAATGTCGATTCATTCAAGCAAGAGAGTGCAACAAAACCTTTTGTTAAAGGGATAAGTGAAGTGGCTTTCTTGACTGGACAACCTTTGGCTTACTACGGCTCTTGGTTGCTTTTCGCCCTGTCACACCATTATCTGCTATGGTTGGCAGCGAAGAAGGCCTACCCGCAGAGGGCCACCCCTTTCTATGACTAGGCTCTCCTTGGCGATGATATTCTTATCGCCGATGAGTTGGAACAACAAAACTGCTTCCACAACTACGAAAAGAAAATTTCTATAACTCGCATCTACTTAAATTGTGTAACTACTCATGAAGACCCAAAACCTCAATATGTGTAAAATTCTTCCAATCTGGGTTCTCGAACGTATCAATAAGCTAGACCCATACTTCGAGTTGTTTCATGCCATAAATAAACTCGGGCACTCAAGAAATCTGTTGGACAGGCGGTGTACTCGATGATTGAAGGACCTATCGACTTCCCACACTTATCATGATAACATCACTGATCTTTGGCGCTTATGGGGACATTGAATTTCTAGTAGTAGATCCATAATAAAAAAAGTGTTTGTGATTGTTCCAGAAGAAATGAAACAAAAGATATGGTAGACGTAATGAAGGACGTGATCTTGCGCAGGAAGGTAATCAAATTATTCGTGAGGCTTCCAAATGGAGCCCGGAACTAGCTGCTGCTTGTGAAAGAATATATAGACTAGTAGAGACCCTCTATGTAGTTTTCTATCTAGGGCGATCGATCTACATCTTTCCCCAGAGCCCTGGGGCTGTGTCTTGATCTCCTATGTACGGCTCTTTGGACTTTTCAAACTTAGCAAACTGAAACATCTTAGTAGCTAAAGGAAGGGACATCAAACGAGACCCCGTTAGTAGCGGCGAGCGAGAGCGGATTGGGGGTTTGAAGAAAAACAACACGAAGCTTCGTTCCTCAGCAAAGTGTTCACTTCTTGTTGGCGATTATTTATGATCAAAAAAATGAAATTCTGAAAACTCCTTTGTCTTATTTATACTCTTCTTCAAAATATACATACTGTGTGGTACAAGAAAAGCCCCGTCTCATGGTACTTTTGTTAGGAGTTCCCCCTCTTCGGTATATTTTACTGTGGCAACCCTAATGGAAAAGATTGTTGGCGCCCAAAGGGTTTACATGACCGCTCGCTTTGGACAAGATACCATAGTATAAGAAGAAGGCCTTTGTTTGCAAAGATGTTTTTTGGAGTGACAATAGGGGTATCCTTCTTTTTATCATTTTTCGCGCAGCGGAAGATCCTGAATTTGAGACTTTCTACACCAAAAATATTCTCTTAAACGAAGGTATTCGCGCTTGGATGGCGGTGATAGATAGAGAGGTAGGAATTTCTCGAACGAGCCGCACTCCTTCGTATACATCAGGAGTCCATTGATGAGAAGGGGATGGGGAAAGGTTGAACCCAATTCCTACGGTAATGAATATGAGATTCCCGAGAGTTCGACTGACTAAGAGGCTTTTACCGAGGTCTAACAGAGGTATGACTGGAATAATATCTATGATTGGATTCAAAAAAGCACAAGCTACCTTGTTTGTGCTCCCGTCTTTCCCGCTGCCATCTTCGGTGGATGCGCCCCTTCACTTAAAGGCGGATAGGGCACTGAGCCAACCTTTGCAAACATGTTCTTTTCTCGATGCCTATACACCTTATTGCAGGGATTCCAGTTTCAAAGGGAGTTCTCGACCAGTTGGAAAAAATAGCTGACTACCGCTAAAAGTCAGACTAAAAGTACACATTGTATGATTGAAAACTGCCGCTGTATACTACCCGGTGCTTGCAGGTCTGACTGGTGCCTTCTCTCCAACAGCTGCTTCAATCAATGTTAAGTCTGACTACGCCCGCAGCTGACTACTTATTGAAAGACCGAACAGGAAACCGGCCTAGAAAGTGGCTATCAAAGTCCATTCTTCTTACATGAACAGCCATGCTCCATGACGGATGGCCGCCTTTCTCGCTCGTACCTCTGCCATGGACTCTCTGAAAGGCGCCGCTCTGCCCGACGAAATATCATAAGAGAAGAAAGCTGGCAGGTTGGATCCTAGGGTAGATTTCTGCTGTTGAATGATCGACTAGCTTCCGCAGGAGATCCGGACCCATTTTTTTCTAATCCTTCGAGAAAAAGATTCATTCTCTTCATAAAAAATAGGAGGCCAGAGGGGGAGTTCTGCCTATCTCAATAAAGTATATGATTGGTTCGAAGAACGTCTCAAGATTCAAGCAATTGCGGATGATATTACTAGTCCATGCCATAGAGAATCAGGCTCGGCAAAAACGAGACTAGGGACCATGCTCCCCGCTTTCTTCCTGGTAGATGATAACCGGCTTATACAAAGGTTTGTTTGTTGGAATCTTATTCTGTCAAAATCTTTTGGGAGGCCTTGTTTTTATATCACCCTTCAATTCGAATTAGCAAAAGCAATGTCTCCTTGCATAATATGGATTCCAAACATTCATGTGTTTGTGATTGTTCCAGAAGAAATGAAACAAAAGATATGGTAGAGCTAGGACAGTTATTGTATGAGGTCTACCCAATGCTAGATGCAAAGGCGCATAATAGATCGATATGAGCATCACGTTCTTGAATGGGGCTTCCACCCATTTCATTTTGACTCAGGCCTGATGAGCTCCAACAATCCCTTCGTCTTGCTCAGGAAGGTAATCAAATTATTCGCGAGGCTTCCAAATGGAGCCCGGAACTAGCTTCTGCTTGTGAAGTATGGGTACTTGATAGGAAAACTACCATTTTATTTTGATTCCTCTTCAATGATCTGGAATTTCTGCGAGGAGCTACTCCTCTTCAAAAGAAGAGAAAGCCTACTCCCCAACGCCCTATTATGGGTCACCAGTTTCGTGCTTTTGGCCCGGAGATAGAGAGTGATGAAGGGGGAAGAGGAGCTTGGTAGCTTGCATAAGTCCAGTTTCAGAGGTTCAGAAGCCAAAGGCAACTCTCAGACCATTTGAGTTTACAGACTCTGCCGCTTAGGTGACTACGAGATAGAACATGGGTTTACCCACTCAAAACATCTACCTTGGCAACGTCATTGACTGATATATTCATTGCATGGAATGCCACACTCAATTGTCTGCGACTGGGGACCCGGAAGATTTCGCTCCAAAAAGTTGAGTTTTTCGGTTCGCCCCCCTATGTGGTCGGCCTTCTTACCAGTCTGCCTCCTTTCTCTTGATGGAATATATCAATACCCGAGCTCCATCATTGCTTGCGTTCTTCACCGGCGCTCGCCAGATGTATCACTCATCCCGCTCCCCACGGAGCGGTAAGGAGTCTTCTTGTGCCGTTAAAAGAGATTCGAGAAAAGATGGAATAGGAAGACGTGTTTCCAAAACGAACAAGATACGGGTCGAGAAGGGGGAGTTGGAAATTGTAACCAAGAATCGCCCATTGGTTCTATACCCGACTCATAAGTAGAAAGTTTCTCCGGCCCTACCTACTAAGTTAGATTTAGATATATAGATACTTACATATATACTAAGAATTTCAAATTCTTCAAATTCTTGAGTCAGCCGCCGGCGCCCGAGAACGTCTTGACCCCCATCCCATTTTTGGGCCAATTCCCCCTTCGTACTACCAAAAAATGAGATTCTTGCCGAATCCGAGTTTGCTGCTCCAACCATTACCAAACTAATACCTATTCTGTATAGTACTTCAGGTGCTTCTGTTGCGTAAATGTTAATCCCGTAGCGGATCAATTACAACGAGCCTATCTAAATAGATATTATGTTTACATATGGATTCCTACATCATTACATTCCATTTAGGATTAGGAATATGCGTAATCGCTAGTTTGGTTGCACTTGGGCTTAAAAGTGACTTTCCAATCTTGAGGTATTGCTTCAACCCACTTGGTGAAGTTGTCTTACGCGGTGATAACAAAATGGTGACCATGACTAGAAGGGAAAGGCGGAGGTACGAAAGAGGGTTCGCTAATTGGATTTCCACTCATAGAAAGCCTGAAGTTCGTAGGCGGTGAATCGGGTTGAAAGTGAAAGCCGCCAAAAACTGGCGGAATGCTCTCAAAACCAATTCACTTGAGTGAGACAGAGGAGAGTGGAATTTCGTGTGTAGGGGTGAAATACAGAGATCTACGAAGGAACGCCAAAAGCGAAGGCAGCTCTCTGGGTCCCTACCGACGCTGAGCAAGATCACGTCCTTCATTATTCCTCGAGGGCGTACGTGTGCCAACTCCAACTAGGAATCAATATGTATGGTCTTGGATCATCAATATTGATTTTTCTTTAGACTTCGGATACTTGATTACACTAGACCTGCTATTAATGTGGGTATCTCCGTTTCCAGAGTGGGGTCGGTAGGTACGCCGGTACCCCTTGTTTGGTTCAACCAAGGTAGGCCCATGCCTGGGTTCACTCGTGAAAGGAAGGTTCTAGCGTCTAGGTTCTTTGACAGAACCCTACTATCCTTGAGGCGAGGCGATTCTTCAGAAATTCGAGGTATATCTACCGTGTTCGCAGATCGAGGAGTCTCTATCCATTCTCTCTTATAGTTATAGCCCTTATGTATTTACTTTGAATTAGACATTCTGGAGTTAGAGCATTATGTAGTATCCATAGCTTGTGATTTCATGAGATTCAGGGTTTTGAGAGATCTTTTCAGTTTAGAGTGTGTATTTGTATATGTGGAGCGATATCTTAAACATTTTCATTATGTTTATCCAGAAATTCTGCTAGTTTTTATCTTTAGTTTCCTTTTTCGCAAATTTTTAGGCTTACCTAGTCGTAGAGACTAGGTGTCATCATGATAGTTTACGGAGGCAAATTGGGGTCATGACAGGGACTTTTAGATCTGTAGATCTGGCAGATATAAGTCAAAGTCTCTAATATCGCTCGTCTCACTGGTAGAACGGCGGAGCAGAAGAACCTAGATCTGCACACGAAAAACATGTGCAGGAAAGGGTAAGAGAATACCAAAGCAGTACCCAGTAAGTGCCAAGCCTAACCTCGGTCGAGTAGTGATGAGGAAGCTCATGGCCCTACTGGTTATATATATAACAAGGTAAAACAGTATGAAGTGCGACAGTATAATTGAAAATACTAATAGTGGATAAAGAGTAAAATCAGAAACAGTATATACGCAGTACATAGAGATAGAATCAGGAGATCTCCCGGGTTACATTCTGTAGTCCCAAATGTAATTGTGCAGAGGATCTCCCGGGATATCGTCCCGTATTCGGAATCATAAATATGCAGGGATATCCCCCGGAATACCAATCCATAGTCCCAAAGTAAATACCCATTATAGGGGAATATTCTTGGATATGTCTCGTAGTCCCAATATAAACGTGCAAGGGGTCTCCCGGAATACCGATCCAAAGTCCCAAAGTAAACATCTAGGGGGGATCTCTCGAGATATAAAATCCCGTAGTCCCGGATTCCGACCCCAATATCAAAATCTCACTATAGATTCGGAAACTTCAAAAATTAAACTTTCGGTATTTCAAGCCTAAATAAGCTACGGATATCCAAAACACAATCCAAACATGCCCCTAACCCCGAAATTGCTCAACGAAGCTAACGAAAATGACGGAATTCCATTTTGAGGCCGTCTTTACACTACTGTGACTATGGTCCAAATTTGAAAGCTTAAGCTCTCATTTAGGTACTAAGTGTCACAAAACACTCCGTAACTCAAAACAAATCTTCTCGGCAACTCACAATAGAAAAAACATACACGGGGAAAGCAGTTTATAGGGGATTGAGCTTTTAATTCTTAAAACGACCAGTTGGTTCGTAACACCTCTTTAAAATTTGTCAATTGTTTCGCAATGTCTTTGATAACTTTAATATTGTCGGGATTTACCTTGATCCCTCTTTGTGAGACCAGAAACCCTAAGAATTTTTTGCAACCAACCCCGATTGAACATTTTTTCGGGTTGAGTCCATGTCATGATTCCTCAAGATATCGAAAGTTTCTTGGAGATATTTCAATGATCTCCTGCATTCAAAGACTTGACTAATATGTCATCAATGTATACCTCCATTGTTTTTCCTATTTCATAGTCAAATATTTTGTTAACGAGCCTTTAATAGGTGGCTCTAGCATTCTTAAGCTCAAATAGCATCATTTTATAGTAGTATGTGATAAAGTTTGTTGTAATAGAAGTCTTTTCCTGATTCTCCAGGTTCGATTTGATTATACCTAGAGTAAGCATCAAGGAACTCATCAACTCATGTCCGACCGTAGCATCAATCATTTGATCAATGTTTGGCGATGAAAATGATTCCTTAGGGCACGTGTTATTTAAACTTTATAATCTATGCACATTCTAAAATTGTCATTCTTCTTTGAAACAACAACTATATTGGCTAATAATTTTGGATATTTTACCTCCCGTATGGAGCCGATATTGAGTAATCGGTTACCT
Organism: Nicotiana benthamiana; assembly: GCA_034376525.1. NCBI lineage: Eukaryota > Viridiplantae > Streptophyta > Magnoliopsida > Solanales > Solanaceae > Nicotiana > Nicotiana benthamiana. The sequence continues at coordinate 106,412,829 of CM067332.1, read as the reverse complement.
CTTCTTTAACAAACTTGTTCCTGACCCCACTATCGTGGTTGTTTTTGCCTTACTGGTGGGATGTTTAGATCCGGTCTTAGCTTGTGCACAACCACCTCTAAAAGGATACACGTCATGTCCCTGGATGGAACTTCCTCCTTAAGAACTCTTCAAATAAGGCCACTTGCTCGAGTTCCTCAATGATCAACTTGGTCTCATCCGTCTCTTCGGGTACCTAAAAATATCTTGGAACTTTATATGATTCTGATGCCTTCTTGCTTTCGTCTTCGTTAGAAAAGGGAGAAGGCATCGATTCCTATGAATGCTATTTGGTAGGCTCCTTTCTCTTGCTGCTAGAAACAGTTACCAAGTTCATCTCCCTTGCAAATAGTTGATTTCCTCTTATCTGCTTGATTCCTTCTAGCATTGGGAATTTCAACAACTGGTGATACATTTAAGGAACATCCTTAATCTCGTGTATCAACGGCCTCCTGAAGATTGCATTGTAGCTCATGTTACCATCTACTGCTTTGAATAAGGTAGTCTTGGTTACCCCTTCAGCATTTGTAGGCAACAAGATTTCTCCTCGGGTTGTACACTTGTCAAGTTAAATCCAGCTAAGTTAAATCGATCTTGTCTTGGGATCGGATATGATTGTCTTCGAGTATCGTGCTTCTTTGATATTTTGCATCGCCGATGTTGATACCCAATTTTTCCCTTATATTTTCTCAAATAGTATATATACTTTCAAAAACATCATTTTTGCATCATTATTTTGGCTTACAAACTTTTACGAGCATTTTCCATAATTTTTAGAGCTTTTAAATTTATTTTCTTGTATTTGAATTACCTGAATAATTATTAGTTACTCCTTCAAATTATTTTGTGATGACATAGTTACTTAAAATTGTTATTTGACATCTACAATATATGTTTCAAATAGTTTTACCTCATTTTATATAATTACATTAGTTTTTTAAGCGATTAGCATAATTTTATAGTAATAGCCCATATTCATAGAGAAAAATGTTCTTTATTTACTTCAGTGTATAAGTAATATTTTTTCTTATTTACCAAGTTATTTTATAAATTATTTTTGTGTATTTAAATAATAGCCAAGCTTTAAACTAATTTTTGAACAAAATTGGCCCAATATCCTTATCCCAAGACAAAACGACCGCTTTAGTTATAATCCGGTCGCGGCCCGCTTATTAACCCACCCAGCTTCCTATTTGATCTTGGTCGTTGATCTTAAATGATTAATGACCCATAAATAACCTACTCGTTCTTTATATTACCCTTTATCCAAAACCCTAACGCATTTTCTACTAACCCGCCGCCTTTGTATCCTGACACATTCTCATCTCTTAAACCTAAACGTAGCCGCCCTCAATCAAATCCCAGCCCAATCCGACGTTACATGGAAATCATCCATGATTTCTTTCCTTTATTGCATATGCGGAGTTACTTACCATATTTTGAACGCTACAAGTACTAGGACTTGATTATTTATGGAAACCGAGTCATTGACGTCTTCTTTATTCCGATTTCGTATCATCTTTATGTTTTCCAACCTGATACACTAACTATCAGACCCCCATGGCTTCGATTCGGTGAGATTTTTAGCATTTTTGTTTCTCGTCTAAATTAGGGTTTCATGGATTTGCTCTAAAATTGATTCTAATTGATTTTGCATGATATATTTTCATTATTTTGTGTTTAGTTTACTGTATTTCATTATTTCATGTGTTAATCTTTAACTACACATAAACCCCTCCCCTTAATCCCCTTAAATAAACTTTTCGAACCTCCTAATCATTGCTATTGTTCTCACTATTTCCCTCTTTTAATCACTAACTCACTGTTACATACTAATACTCTCTACAATCATTGAATCTGAAAGCCAAGCCCATTAAACGACCTCCTCCGGCGCAAGCCCTGATAGGAGCCCATTCTCGAGGCTCTTGTGAACTCTGAAGCATCAGAGTCCTAGTGTTCATGCTATTAAGCTCTTTATTTCTCTTTGATTTTGCTACTGGTTGGTGCTTTTAAACCCATGCTATGTTAAATTTCTTTCTTCCACCATACATATTAGAGTTGGGTTTCCAGAAGAGTCTGGACTGGTACCCTAAAGTGGACAACTTGAGAGTGAAACCGTCGACCACACCACTGATCAACTAGCTTTACCGCAAATAAGCCTTTCCAAATTTAAATGGTGATTTCAGAAGAGTGAGGGCACTCATAAAGTGCCACATGGTATTAATGGGAATGAGTGGAATAGGATGTGGAGCATGCGGTTATGCGAAAATAAATAACACATTGTCAAGTATTTTCATAATAAATAGAAAGCGATAAATACAATATTAAGGTAAAATATAAAGAATATAAAAAAGACAAAGAGAAAAAGTTAGTTTGCAGGATAGATGAGAAGGTAATAAAGTAAGCAATGGAGTAGGGGTGGAGAGACATAATGTAGCAATCTTTAAATGAGTGAAGAGCAATTATAGCAAATAAGGGTGAATAGGGGGAGGGATATGCATGTGAAAACTCTTTTAAAGGAAGGGTTAAAAGAGAGGAGCCGTCACATAATAATTTTTGAAAGTACGTTTGGGCACTTATTTGCAAGTGGCTCAGGTTTAACTAGTTTGCATCACTAAAGATCCGGTAAGGGCTCGAAATTACCTCGAAGAGAAGGTGTTAAGAACTCTTCGAGGTCCACAACTGTGGGTCTCGGCTGAACTCTAATTATATGGACTAGTCAAATAAATAAAGAGAGAGAAAGAGAGAGAGAGAGAGAGAGAGAGAGAGAGAGAGAGAGAGAGAGAGAGAGAGAGAGAGAGAGAGAGAGCACGAAGTTTGGGAATTTTATTATTATAAAAGACTTTGATTAAATGAACACAAACACTTGATTCAAAGATAAATAGAAATAAGATGAAGGGTCCTAAGTTTTTAAGCCTAAAGGATCACCCCGTGCTACATAAATAATACTTCTTAACTCCCTCAAGACGGAGTGTTACTCGTATTATTTAGCGGGTATAAACTATCATCTCCTGCTACCGGATTACTATCTTCAAGTTGTTACCTAAATCGCACTAGTTCAATTATAAATCATACCTTGTGTGTGCACTACCCGTCCCATGCCTATGGTCCAGGAGGCACTGGACCTCTATTTTTGGTGGTCTAGACTTAACTTGGGGTGCTCAAAAAATGTCAAAACTAGGCGACATACAAAAACACCTTGGACTTTACATCAAATGCAGTTAAATGCTCAAATTAACCTCCACAATTACACAGCAAATGCATGCACAAACAAATTTTCAGGTTAGGCAATTCAAGATTAAAGAATTTAGTTTCCTATAGACATGATTTCTACATGATAGGAATCCAGGCATGCAAGCAGTTTGAGGAACCAACGTTATTCATAGACAAGATTGTATGATTTTCAGATACTGATTATTAAAAATTGCAGGTTTCTAGTTATTAATCCTGTAAATGTTGTGTCTAAGTGATTTGTGCACTAAATGACAATTAAATCTATTAGCGAAGAGCCCAGAATTATGTATGCTTTTGATAGTGTCCTTAGTGAACAATAATCAGAGTTGAGAGGTGCATCATTAACAGTTATTAAGATGATTAATGGTATCCTATAGACAAAGTCTCTAACGATTAGCACTTGGCATCAATTTTATGGTTATACTTTAACCTAATAGGCATGTTTTCTAGGTGAACAGTGCGATATGATAACAAATGAGATGATTGAAATCCTAATAATCTCTAGAATATGTGCTGCAGCAATGCAAATTGAAGGAAAATTCTACGATATTTACTTCCTATTGGCATGTTTCTAATAATCATGTAACAACAAGGACAATTGAAGCATCTGAGCTCATGCTTTGCTAGTAGACAAGTAGTGTGAGTGTATGCTTCACCTAATGGCATGATTTATACAATGTACATAGTGAGTGAATGACACATATAGAAAACACATTATTAAGTCCTATAGGCATATTATCTACACATCACATGTAAATATTAAAATCTACCTTACTCCCTTTTACAACAAAATAGTTGTTTATAAAAAGATTATTTTAGGCCCCATAATGAGTAAAGTAACAATGTTACATAATAGTGAACATGCACACAATAGGCCTAAATAAAGATAAAAACAAATACCCAACATTTCATGGGCCTTCAACATCTCTTATAGCATACCCCAACCTTCAACAGAGAGCTCTATTAAATACACGACCCAAGGGTCCATAGAAGAGCCCAAACCAATTTACTTAACCACAGTACCAAGTTTTGCACCATTTGAACAACCAAATTCAGACACACAGTCCATGACAAGGGAAGGGAACAACAGGAACTGTTTTGGAGGTTGAGAAAATGACTAAGGACCAAGCCCTAGAGTGTCAGAGTTCACAAGGGCCTCAATTGGATCCTGGGCAGTGCTCATACTAGGGAGACCAATAATAAAACCTAGATAGCATTGTCTTTCAGCCGGCTCAGAATAGGAGTTCATAATAGCATGAGCAGCAAGTATAGAGAGTGGATAAAGGTGGAAGGACAGGAAATAAGTGATACACCAAGTTGAGTATACAAAGCAACTAGTCAAGCAGGCCAGCGCGATTTCCACATATAGCAGAGTAACACATAGACAACTTCATATTGAAATAATTAGGAGAAGAAAGAGGTTTGTAGGTATACATAGATTATCATGCATAGATACATGATGCTAAACTAGTAGAGACATAAAGGTTCAGATTAAGTCAAATATATATCCTAGTGCCATGTTAATTAGTACTTAGGCATGATAGGGGAACACATATTGTGACAATCACATAAAGGGTAGGTATCAAATGAACTAAAGGCATACTAGGGAAACATATTTGCATACAAACAAAATCATGGTCTTAATACAAGTTGAAATACATTGTACATACATGACAAATATTATAGAGCTTCAAAGTAGTGACAGACAACAAGCTCATACCAAATAGCACATGTAGATATTTTGGGATTGACACAATAAACTAATTAACTAAGAAGGTCTAAGTTATGCAATAAAAATAGAATGGTTCAAACCAGGGCATGGAAAACAAGTTGAAGTAACTGTTAATATCTCAGTCAATCACCAATGTGTATGAGGGCTCATGTTGAGGGACACAATAGTAGGGGAACACGTTTTAGAGAAAAATTTTAAACCACATTCCATATAGTTGGGACTAGTACACAAAGAGCAGTCAAGAAGACATAGGACTTAGCACCAAAGGATTCATTCAAAGTGGGAGTGGTTTCCATAGAGTTGTGGTAGTATAACAATATATGGTCACAATAGTTAGATTCATATCAAAATGGACTGGCACTGAAGCTCAAACTGAGCATATTCAGATGGTAGAGGTACAAAAATCATAAAAAACAAACAAACAACATAGAAGTGCAAACCTTAGTAAAATATACATATTAGTCTAACACAAGCTAAGGATGAAGCAGTAAGCTATCTCATGCATTCAATTATCATAGAATTACAAAGAAGTATTAAAAATTATCATAGTTAAATCATGCTCATGTAATTCAAACACCTATATCAACTGTGCATGCATCATGTCAAACCTAGTATGTGTTAAAATGATGTACGCATGATAGTCCGCTAGGGAAAGCCTTTTCCAAGTCTGACGGGATTTCCACAATACCAATGGACATTATCACATTATGTGTATTACTTGGAGAAAATATGCCAATATATTGATCATTAGTAAGTAAATAGTCGAATCTGGAGGGGAAAAGGCTAACTCTATTTATTTGCAGAAAATAAAGCATGAAGTCCCCAGGTTCGGCATAGTCCAAAACAAATCCCACCTTTGTTGGTGGATTGGTGGAAAAATCTCACACATTGCGACAAGAATCATGTAAGAAGGGTTCTGGGTAATTTGTCGTCTCAGTTAGACATCCGACCAAATAGAGCATTGATTGACGCTACTAGTTTGTTTTGGGATGAGATGATAGGGCTGTCTTCTGCTTCGGTGACATAGAGATGACTCATCTCTTGGAGAAAATAGGAGGTTTCTCTAATATTCCATGGGATAGTCCCGAATTACTGGTCCTAGAGAATCAGACCCCTCGTGTTTCCGGAATGTTAGGTTTTAAGAAAAATGATGAGCTACTTTATTTGAAGAAGTCGACATTCCATTTGAATTTCTTTATGAACGATATGGTCACAACAAGTCATACCGCCTTTATCATGATGAACTCGCCATTACATGCTTGGGTTGGACGCACTGTCAAGTCTACATATTTATTGTATGCTTCTTGGGGTTGCTGATATTTCCAATAAAAGGGGGAAACATCTATACTCCTCTAGACTTGGTCGCTAGAACCTTAATGGAAGGCATTTAGGGACAAACCTACACTATCGTCCCTATGATCTTGGTTGAAATGTATTGTGCTCTAGATCGGTGCAAGCAGGTTTTTAGGCACTTCGAAGGTTGTAATTTGCTGCTGCAAGTTTGGTTTCTAGAACATTTTCAAAGAGGGGAGTACCGCCAGGAGATCCTGCGTAGACCATTGAATGACCACAAAGCTTACCTTCACCCAAAGAGAATGACATTTATCCCAGACAGGTTTGCAGAACCTGCAAATGTTGTAAGCTGGGTGCGCTTCTTCAGTAATCTGATGGACGAGCAGGTAGATTGGATGTTCGAATGGTTTCCTAGTAATGAGTTCATAATCAGGTCAAGGGAGACTCCTCATCTAGTGTTGATCAAGTTGAGAGGAATTTATTTGTATGCTCCCATAAGTGTAATGAGACAAGCAGGAAGAAAACAGGTTATACCTCGGGTTTCCAACATGCTCCAACACAAAGTAGATTTCAAAGGGGAAGTTATACCATTCAAGTTTGAGGCACTGTATATGTGGAATCAAAAAGTTGTTGTGGAAAAGGATACTATTGAGCCAAACATATATCACGCCGGTCATGTTTACTTCAACCCATCATGGCGAGTGGATGATATAGCAGGAGACATCAAGCTTGGAACTAATCTGAATTATAGGAACATAGATAACGTTACTAAAGCACAAGTTAAGTTCAAGAGGTTATGCAAGAGTCTTTGAATATGAAGTTATGCATCTTGAGCAACACAAACTTAATATGGAAGCAATCAACGAGTGGAAGGAAATTGCCACCAAGTCAACAGAAAGACTAGAATATTTGGAGCAAAGGTTGATGGAACTTGAAGGAAAAATGAGAAAAAGGATTTCAGGCTATCAAAACATGGATGATAATAAAAGAGGGCTCCTAGCAAAGGCTTATCTACTGCTGGATATGCGTGACTTGGGGTTTCTGATCGATGGATTCAAAAAAGCCAAGTATGGGGAAGGTCTTTCTGGGACAAAATAGATTAGAAAGATGCTATTTTGTTGCTTTCTAGTTTTTTTTAGATTTTGATTGTAATAAGTCACATACCATTAGTAACTCTCTTATTATTATCGTTTCATCAAAGTTTTCATTTATTTTCACATTAATCGAATAACGATATTACTGGCATAAATCTTCTACAAGTCTATGTGCTGATATGCCTACCTCGGTCACAATGAGGTCCCCAAATTAGGACGTGAATTCATAATTCCATAATACATTTTTAAATACCACAAATATCCTTTTAATACTCCTTAGTAACTTGGTTACCTTTTATTTTTCTCTCTTTTGATTATTCTCATTCCCCAAGGTTGGTTCGTGCATACTGGCATCATCAGTATATCATAACATATCTCGAGGTCCTCCCTTTCTTCCTTCTCCAAGTGATCCAAAAAACAAAGAAAAAACCAAAAAGGATGATATGAACGGTATCAGGAAAGACAACGATACTCATGCAAAGAATGTTGAGACTTCAGATAGTTAGAGTACTCCGGCATAGAAAGATTTTGGTCTTACGATTGGAATAGAAAATATTGAAGTTACAAGGGGAGATTGAGCAGGTCCATAACTTGGAAAACCTTTCCCTTACCCTGAACGTCCCCAATATCAACCAATAGAACACAGATGCACAAAATCTGGCACCTCATTAAAACACGCAAAACCAAAATCTAAAAAACCCTCCCGCACCTCATCAATACACCACACCTCCTTAAAATTCTAATCCTCCACCTGTATTTACCCCTCCACAGCATCATTAACATCTAACGTAGTATCCACAAACCACCACCTATCACACTTGCAAAATGCACCACAACCTACCCCTGATCCCAAAAACTCAACCAATGACCACCATTATGCATAGATTCCTGGAGTCCATCAAAGCAATCCTATACACATGGAAACCTTACCCCACACTCCACAACAAAGCTTATACATACCTAAGTCGCTCAAGAAGGACCTGCTCATCAAAAATATGGTGGAGGAATTCAAGAAACTTACTAGCTGAGTCCAAAGTATCAAAGGTGGTAAAGGCATCGAGGGTTTAAATTATGAGGATTTTTGTATTCAACCAGACGTAGAACTGAGGGTTACAAACCTCCAAAGTTCGAAATTTTCGATAGGACAGGTGATCCGAAAGTACATTTGAGAACATATTATGAAAAGCTTGTAGGGGTTGTCAAGGATGAAAGAATCCACATGAAGTTGTTCATGAGTAGTCTCACTAGAGACACCCTGTCATGGTACATCAGTCAAAACCTAAAGAAATGGGTTAATTGTTTGAGCATGACATCAAATGTTTTGGTCCGTTTCAGGTTTAACACGGAAAATGCACCAGACATTTTATACATTCAAATTCTTAAGAAGAAGACAACTAAAACTTTCCACGAGTATGTTACTCGGTGGAGGTCTGAAGGTGCGAAAGTAAGACCAGCATTAGAAGAAGAACAGATGAATAAGTTCTTTGTCTGAGCCAGGATCTTCAGTACTACGGGAGACTGATAGTTATTGAAACCACAAATTTTCCGACATCCTCAAATTGGGAGAATGTATAGAAGAAGGGATTAAGACTGAAATGGTGAAAAATTTTGAAGCACTCCAGGCTACAAACAAACCCTTGCAGTCTGGGGTATTTCCAAAAAGAAGGAAGTAGGGGCAGTGATGATGGCCCAAGGTCCCAAGTCCCCTCTCACATACCAAACACCTCCATCCACATATCAGCCTTCACCTTCCAGATACCAACAACCTGCCGTCACTTACCACACTTATAATACCCATCAGCCTGCCAAAACTACCAAAAACAGACCAAATTTTGACTGCAGACCACCCAAACGATATACGCCAATTGTTGAACCCATAGATCAACTGCAGAAGAGATTGAAGGTTGTCAGTTAAGTCACTCCTATTCCATATATGGAAAATTCCTCCCATTAGATTAATCCAAATAAGACATGTGATTATCACTCAGGCATGAAAGGTCATATTATTGATGAATGTCACACTTTGAAGAATAAGATCTAGATGTTGATTGACATCAAAGTTATACAGGCAAAAGAGGTTGTACCTAATGTCCATAACAATGATCATAAATGTGAGGGAGTTGACGTGATCGAGACCGACGAAGATGGGATTTAGAAGGGTCAATTGGATTCATTCAGAGGGGATGATCCAAAAATATCTCTAGTCACCCTCACACCCATTATAGTGCAGATTCAATTACCGATTAAAGTCAAGATAACTACACCTACTCTGTTTGAGGTTGAAGTAACAACGACCTCATTCACGCTAACTCCGTTCGAGGTCGAAGTAACAACACTCTCAGTCACGCCAACTCTGAGTGAGGTGGACGTAACCACACCCTTTACCGTGACAGTAGCAACTACATAGTCCTTTAATTATAATGCTATACTCTAGGACTATGCTGCGGAAGCAAAAAGGAAAGGAAAGGGAAAAATGGAGTAAATAGGTGCAGCGCAGGGTATGACCAAAACTCGTAGGGTTTATACACCCGGGCATTTGGGAAGAACAAGCAAAGAAGTTGCTTCTAAGTTGCCTATCATTGGGACCGGCCCAGATGATCTTTGGAGAAAGGTGCAAGAAAGAGAATATTTTGTGGTTGATCATCTGAATAAAACCCCTGCTCAAATATCTATTTTATCACTACTTCAAAATTCTGAGGCACACGGGAATGCCCTGATGAAGGTGTTTTTTGTATGTCGCATTAGCCTTTAATTATAATGCTATACATGAAATGCAATGTGATAGTTGAGGAGGAAGACCTTACTGTTCAGACCATGGAGAAAGGAACTGTCATTATCCGGATTTTCCACCATCAAGAATCGTGATGGCACCTACTCGTGAAAGCTAGGCAAGCCAACAATTTACCTTTTCCCATTTTTAATCCTTTAATAATTATAAATCAACAGTTTATAAACAACGGAATTTAAATAAGCGGAAGAAACAAATAAAACCATTTTAAATATTTTCAATACAATTTCTTAAACAAAGACTACACAAAACTAGTGTCACAACTTCACAGACGGTCTAGGAATACTACAAACAAGGCCCGAAAATTAAATGCAACCCTATTTCTGAAATTCGTAAATGAAACAAGATGAAAGGATAGAGGGAGACACCAGGGACTATGGACTCCTGCAGGACTACCTTGGATCTTCGAATGGACTGAAGGAAGCAAACCAAAGCTAAGATCCATATGCTCCATTAATTTGCACGCAATGCAGAGTGTAGTATCAGCACAACTGGCCCCATGTGCTGGTAAGTGCCTAGCATGACCTCGGGAAAGTAGTGACAAGACTAGGACCAGACTACCAAATAATCTATGCAGTTAAATCATATATAGCAAAAAATAAAAGCAGGAATGTAAAGTTAAGGATGGGAGAGGGAACATGCTGCGGGAAACATCAATGATAATAGAAGGATAGCAGGTAAATATATGGAACACCATAGCTTAATTATCAACAAGAATCAGTAATCAAACAAGTGCACGGCATCACCCTTCGTACTTTTACTCTCGTCCTCACCATAAGAATCAATATAATCTACATGTCATCACCCTTCGTGCTTTTACTCTCATCCTCACCATAAAAATTGATATAATCGGCGCAGAATTGTACATTGTGCGGCACGTCATCACCCTTCGTGCTTTTACACTCTTCCTCACAAAATCATACATGACATTACCTTTCTTGCTTTAACACTCTCTCACCAAAATAATGCACAACATCACCCTTCGTGCTTTAGCACTCTTCCTTACCCAAACAACAATCACAAGCAATAAGGGAAAGGAAATAAATAAAATCACAATAAAAATCCGGCAAGGGAACAATATCAAAAGCATCAACATCCCATCAAGGGAGATAGCATTAAAAGCAACAACATCCCAGAAAGGAAGACAATATAATAATAATCCTCTTCTCTTTTTACACATTTACTTTACAACTCACTTCACAACTTAAGCCACTGCTTTATAAGTTTCAATTGCCAATTATACTTCTGCAATTCATTATTCAACTTGAGCCAATGCTATTCAATATTTAAATACCACTATTACTTCTACAAGCTTCGCCCAACAACAGAAGTCACCACATAGGGAAAGAATAATACAAACAGAGTCACCTTAATCATAATATAAGACTCACAGGCATGCTTGACACCAACGTATAGATACCCGTGACCATGCCTAGTCTTCGTACTCAACAAATAACGCATAGCTAATAGGACACAACTCTTAGTCCCCCAAGCTAAGGTTAGACCAAACACTTAACTCGATGCCACGAACACAATTCAAGTCTCAACTATCGCTTTCCCTCTTACTTCCACCACAAATTTGCTCGTATCTAGCCACAAGTTACTTAACTATATCAATAAATGCTAAATGAATAAATTCTAATGTATGAAAATATCGCCCCCGGGCCCACATGGTCAAAACTCGAGGTTTGAACCAAAACTCGATTATCCATTCCCCCACAAACCCAAATATATAATTTGTTTTGAAATTGGACCTCAAATCGAGGTCCAAATCCCCAAAATTTGAAAAATCTAGGTTCTACCCAAAACTCCCAATTTTTCCCATGAAAACCATTGATCTTGAGTTGAAATCATGTGAAAAGATGGTAAAGATTAATGAAAATAAGTTAGAAATGACTTCAATCGATTTGGAAGAGTATTTGTCATTGAAAAATTTCCAAAGGTGTTTTGGTTTTGGAAGGGTTTGAAAAATGGAAGATTTTCAGCTAAGTTATGAATTTGCAAGTTTTAGATGTCGCAATTGCGACAAGGATTCACAATTGCAGACTCTTTTGAAGACTGCTATCATTGTATTTGCGATTAATGTTCGCAAATTGCGAACTGGCTTTTTAATGGGATTGTCGCATTTGCGACAGTGAAGGATTCCAGAACACTTTGCAAAAATGTGATGGGCCCTTCGCATTTGTGATATCGCGTTTGCGATGACTACGACGCATTTGCGACCCAAGACAGACCAGTCTTTTTTGAATTTGTGATAAACATTGCGAATCCTGTAGACCTGCAACATACCAGCTAAAAACCTGTAATTTCCTAAGTCCAAATTTCACTCTCAGGCCTATCCAAAACTCAGAGCCCTCATGGCTCCAAATCAAACATGCACACTACCCTAAAAACATCATACGGATTTGCTCGTACAATGAAATCACCAAAATAACATCAACAACTATGAATTTAGCATCAAAAATCAAAGAAAATCTCAATAACTTTCAAATTTTCAAATATTACAACCAAGGTTCCGAATCACATCATATGACCTCCGTTTCTTACAAATTTTATAAGCTCAACTTAGATCATATATAAGGCATGTACCAGGCTCCGGAACCAAAATATAGGCTCGATACCATCAAATTCCAAAACACATTTCATTTCCAAAAACTTATATATATTCTAGAAAATTATTTTCTTTAAAAATTTATTTCTCAGGCTTGGGACCTTGAAATTTGATTCCGAGCATACGCCCAAGTCCCAATTTTTTCTTACGGACCCTCCGAGACCATCAAATCACAAGTCTTAGTCCGTTTACCCAAAATGTTTACCGAAAAACTTAAATTCATTTTAAAAGCAAATTTATCATTTTTACAGATTTTCACATTATGGCTTTCTGGATACGCGGTCGGATTATGCACGCAAATTGAGGTGACATAGAAAGATGTTTTTAAGGCCTAGGAACATAGAATTTATTTCTAAAACAAGTGATGACCAATTTATTGGGTCGTCACTTGAACTATCCTCAAGAATTGGACTGTTACACCATCCTGGGCCTATCGTGCCCCCTTTTTCCATTGCAGAATCAGGTTTATAATATTTCGGACCCTCCGAGACCATCAAATCACAAGTCTTAGTCCGTTTACCCAAAATGTTTACCGAAAAACTTAAATTCATTTTAAAAGCAAATTTATCATTTTTACAGATTTTCACATTATGGCTTTCTGGATACGCGGTCGGATTATGCACGCAAATTGAGGTGACATAGAAAGATGTTTTTAAGGCCTAGGAACATAGAATTTATTTCTAAAACAAGTGATGACCAATTTATTGGGTCGTCACTTGAACTATCCTCAAGAATTGGACTGTTACACCATCCTGGGCCTATCGTGCCCCCTTTTTCCATTGCAGAATCAGGTTTATAATATTTCGTTGGGACAAATCTTTCCTTTTGGGAAAGGGGTTTTACAATTTTAAAAAGTCGCCATCTAACGATTTTAAGGTGCATTGGGGCACCTATAAGATTCAATTACAACTACATTTTTTGATAATCAGAGATAGGGTAAGGGTTTGAAATTATTCAAAGGGGAAGGTGTTAGGCACCCTCAGGATCCATTAGCGTGGTTTCTGACCAGATAACTCTTTGTGAATTTGTGCAATTAACAAGTAAACAAACAAGGCTCAAATAAGAGGGGATTTTAAATACAAGTGTTTGAAAATGATTAAATAAAGCAAGGTTTTGAAAAGAATTATAATCTAGGCATGCTGATGAATGTAAAGGGGTCCTAGGTTTATTTGCAATATGGGTCACATCAATGCAATACCCGGTAATTACTCCTCAAAGAGGGGCTACACGTGGTATTAGCGTACCACTCATCATATCTATATCTACCCTTCCAACCCCCTAAAGGTATTTAAAGTACGGATTGGTCTCAAACTCTATTGTGTGCTATTACCCATCCTATTCCTATCAGTCCCGGAGGAATTTTAGGACTACTATTCTTATAAGAGAGAGGATTTAGGTTGACTCCTGGGTTTAAAGGTAAAAAGGCTAATGCGACATACAAAAAACACATAGGACTACATTCAAAAGGAAAACATATAAGCAATTAAAAGGCTCATAATCCTCCACAAATAATACATATAAATAGCACGACTCAAACACAATTAAAGTCTGAATTTTAAAAATCCCAACATAAGGGATTTAAATTAGAACCAGACTCACTATATAGCTTAGATAAGGCAGTAAACAGTTCTAAATGAGCGATTTGGATCCTATAGGCATGCTTTCTAAACCGTATTGATAAGAAGAGTAGGTTGTTTAAACTAATTCAGAACAGTACGAGTCAAATTAATTTTTAACTAAATTGGTTTTAGGTCCTATAGACATGATTTCTATTATAACTGATTTTAATTCCTACAAACATGATATATATATATATATATATATATATATATATATATATATATATATATATATATATATATATATATATATATATATATATATATATATATATATATATATATATATATATATAAGTATTCAAGTATTCAAGGATAATATTGGCCATATAGACATGGTATCTAATTGAATATGAAGAGGAGTAGGCATGATTTATTTGATCACAGCGAAATTTCTATAGACATGATATCTACCCTTAAAACATGCATAATTGCCACATCCCTTTTTACTAGCCAGCCCCAATCAAATTATTACAGACCAACTACTTAAATTACAAGAAAAGTGCATAAAAAATTACAACCAAAAGAAGCCTGATCTTGACTTCTTATATGAGTTATATAATTAATCACTTCAGATGCCCGTGATGTTCAAAGCCTTGCTCATACCTGGGTGTGTCAAAGCTCCCTAAGGGTCTCAAGGGACCCCGGGCAGTGCTTACACCCGGGTTTGCATAACTAGTCAGAAATGAGTGCAGTATGGAAGGGTCAGCCCTTATGTGTCTGAGTTCAGAGGGAGCTCAAGGGTCCCAAGGCAAGGCTTACACAAAAGGGGCAGAACCTAGGTTTTAAAAATATAGTGAAAATGCAGGACAAAAATTGATTTAAACTGAGTTGGAAATAGTAAGTATTTAAGGGTGATTTGAAAGCAGTAGTAGTAGAGCTCAAAATACCCAGAATCAATAGTTGCACAAAGGGTGGAAGGGTTTTGGGAATACATTATATGAAGCATATGACCCGAGAAAGGGGTAGGTTTAGTCATGCACAGGAATAGATGATGTTAGCTTGCCCACAATCCAACCAAAGAAACACAAAAACATAGCGGGGATATGGGGTTTGGATGCATAAGTAAGCAAATCACATAACAATCGACTAAAAGAGTACATATATAGGGAAACATTAATCTAAAAGGGGAAGGAAACATATTTCAGCATGCTAGTAATGTAAATAGACTGCTGAAACATTGGCAATAGTAGACAAGAATGAGAGAAGCTAGAACAATTAAAGGAACATGTTGCTGTTGATGCTTGAAAATTAACTAGGACATACCAGTAGAGAAGAAAAAGTACAGAAAGGTAAAGAAAACAAAAGTCCACAATCTAGTCTTGGCTTTCCGCCGGCTACACAAAGCAATATCACAAGTAGCAATAAAGAAAGAGAGAGTTTTAAGTGTAAATGTGTGTTCTGAACTCAAGTTGTTCGTGTCTTAAAGAAAAGATGAGGTGGGTATTTATAGTTTTGAAAACGAGTAAAAAAAATAAGGTAATCAGTAAAGTCTTAATACAAACATGGAAACAATTACAAGTCAGAGTTAATTAACACAAGTGATTCCCTTTAATTAAGGAGTCACTGTTTAACAGGTAGTAACAGATTTAATTAAGGAAAGAAAATCAGTTTGGGACAGATTGATTATTGCCATATAAGGGGCAGTAAAAGCATGAATTAAAAAATCAAGTCTAAGTACAACAATAGGCTTATTTTGGGAAAGGATTCAACATGGTAAAATATCACGGTAAAAGAAAAGGAATCAATTAATTTTAAACAAGCGAGTGAAATTAGGGTTCATAAAAAAAGCTTTTACAATCAGTCACCATATCAAGATCAATTAAGTAAGAAACATGATTTTGCACTTCAGTATATAAATAGAGTGAACAGAAGCATCAGACATATGAGGCCAAACACTAGGGATGTTCATGGTTCGGTATGGATCGGTTTTTCCGTAAAAAGAAACCAAACCAAATAAGTCGATCTTTTAAATATTAGAACCAAACCAAATCAATTAAGTCGGTTTTCCTCGATGGTTTATGTCAGTTTTTCATTTTTTCAGTTATTTTTTAGTTTTTCTTAAATATAAGACATACACTATCAAACACATATTCCGGCGACCACATTTTCAATGTAACACTATCAAATCAATTGCCCTTTGAGAAGTCTATTATTTACCAAGATATATTGTTGATAATTGAATTAAATAGTGATGAATAATTTAAGGACTCAGTTAAAAATATGTTATTTTTAACACAAAATGGATTCTTACATTAAACAAAAGAAAACTACTAATCAAACTAGAATATAAAGGTAAAGAACTATATTAAAAGTGCAAACTATTAACATTTATCATAAATTTTTGAAACTTTGTATATTTATATACATATATATAGGTGTAATAATAAGTTTGAAATAGCTACTCGTATAGTCGGTTTGGTTCGGTCTTTTTTTTTTATTAAAACCAAAACCAAACCAAACAAAAAATTATCGGTTGTTTTTAGTTGGTTTGGTTTGATTTTTGGTTTGGTTCGGTTTTTCAGGTTTTTATGAATACCCCTACCAAACACATTGGCAAAAGAGATAAAACAAACATACAGTAGTGGCAGAAATAAGCTAGTATCAGTAGTAAGGAAAATATTCGACGCACAGTAGTCAAGTAGGTAAAGTAGTCACATAGAATCAACAGTGAAGAATAACATAGTATCAGGTAAGAGAAATCAGAAGTAAGTAAAGGTCTCACAGTCGTAATAAGTGAGAAAAAATTGTAAGAAATTTAGGGCTTCAGCAGTAGTAGAGTCTAAGAGATGGTAAGAACTCAAAAATCAAACAAGTCAAACAAGGAAAAGAGAGTCAGAAACAAAGAACAAGTACACATTTAAACAAACAGTTTCAGAACTCGGATAAGACAAAAAGGAACGGGGGGTTTTAACAGGCTGAAATAGATAGAACAACAATATGAGCAAATCGTTTCAAACATATCAAAATCACAAACAATATTAAGATCAGAGAAGAGATCTTTTGAAAAAGTTAAAAGAAAACCCTAATCGTCGAATAATGAAGAGTCTTTTTGGAAGAAAAGTTGAAAAACCTTCAAGAAAATGCTTACGAAATTCATAGTAAGTACAGATCTAAGAGAGATATGAAAGAAAATTGAAAGGTCTTAGATCCAGGGTTTCAGAAAACCCAAAAAAAGTGAGAAAGACTTTAAAAGTTAACAATCTGACTAGAAAAAGTCAAGGATCGGCCTTGAAGGCCATGAATGGCCAGAGAAAGGTCATGGATAGCTGGAGAAAGGCCATGAACAATAGATGAGCAAGGACTGGACTAAATTCCTTTGAGGAGTGGCCATGAAACCACAGAAACAAACACCCAGGAGCCATAGAAGGCTGATACACGTCTCAAATGACCACGAGAGACCATGGATTAGGAAGGTATTAGGGTGATATTAGATGGCAGCTAGGGTTCATGTGAGGCTATTGAGATAACTGAGAGAAGATGGATTCAAGGCCGGCGTTCGGTGATGAATGAGGTAGGTATGGGACGTTTAAGGTTAAAAATGGAAAGGACGAATAGTGGTTGTTGGTGATCTAGATGATCAATGGCTAGATTGAAATGGTTAGGTAGGGGATCCTGGTTGGATCGTTTTAATTGGATTAGGGGTCGGGTTTAGGGTAAAATTGAAATGTATCTGGGATATTATTTAAATAGCCAAATTTTCCTTTTAAAATTATAAAAAATAGTAAATCGATTTTTGGAAATAAATTGAAAGTACTAAAATGATATATGATATATAATTGACACTTTAAAAATATAGGACTTCATTTTATGAATATACACGTAACAAAATCTTAAAAGATGCTAATATTGCAATTATGCACGTTAGCTTTGAAAACTACTAAATAAATTTGAAAAAATATGAAAAATTATTTTAGCTATATTTTCGTATAAATATGAAAATCAAGTAGATGATTTACCAAAAATAATAATTTTGAAAATGATTTTTAACTTTTTATGGATAACAAAGGGAAATAAATTGATCTAAAAAAACCTTTAAAATTATAGAAAAATAATAAAATACTTGAATATGCTTAAATATGGTATATATATATATATATATATATATATATATATATATATATATATATATATATATATATATATATATATATATATATATATATATATATATATATATATATATATATATATATATATATATATATATATATATATATATATATATATGCAATTTTGAAGTTATTTTGTATTTTGAAAATGAATAGGGAAAAATTGGGTATCAACAGCTGCCGTTCTTTACCTGAAAAGGATGAAAGAGTTTCGGGTAAAGATATGATGGCCAATTTTGACCGGGCGAAATTGTTTGAAGAGGTTTTGGCCGCACCCAGTTTCCGAGCTGCCTATATTTCTTTTGTTTTAATGGAATCAGACCATATATAGTTCAGGATCCGTCGACGGAGTATGCCGAAGGGTACTTTCCAAGGGCAGACGTAATATCTAGGGCTGGATGAGTGGACAGCTAACGGGACGATTAGGTTTAATATGGTTGCAGGCACTGGAGTATAATCGCTCCCCTCGGGATGACTGTTTCTTGCCAAATTACCTACAAATAAGCAATATAAGCGTATATTGTGCATAATTTAAACATGATGCAAATTCCCGTTAGACCATGAATGCTGTTTTTGAACAGTTAGGATAACCTCTTTAGACCATGATGTCCTGGGCCATGGAGCGTATAATAAAGGATTCACATGCTATGAAATGATGTTCTCGGGCCATGAGGATGGTGCCTTTGAATAATGATATGCAAAAAGATTGAAAGGGGTCCTCAAGCAATGACATGGTGTTCTCAGGCCGTGAGGATGATGCCTCCGAATGATGACGTCTTTGGATGGGTTGGAGATATTTTAGCCCATGAAAGATGCAGTAGCATGTGGCCGTCTTTCAGTCGTGAAATATTGGCAGCCGTGCAATGTGACAGTCTTTTAGCTGTGCAATATGGCAATATTTTTGCCGTGCAATGTGGCGATCTTTCAGCAGTATAATATGGCGATCTGTTTGTTGTTCAATGTAGCGATCTTTCAGCCGTGCAATGTGGAGATATTTCAGCCATGCAATGTGGAGATCTTTTAGCCGTTCAATGTGGCGATCTTTCAGTCGTGCAATGTGGAGATGTTTCAGCCGTGCAATATGGCGATCTTTCAGCTGTGCAATGTGCTGATCTTTCAGCCGTGCAATGTAGATAGAGACAGTGTTTAGTCTCGGAAGGCAGAATGGTAGCCTTATGCAATACAAATGCAGATAGAGGTAGAGCTTAACCTCAGAACGCAAAATAGTAGCCTTATGCAAGTTGGAAGGTAGAATGTTAGCCTTATGCAATGCAAATGCAGATAGAGGTAGAGCTTAACCACGGAAGGTGGAATAGTAGCCTTATGCAGGCAGAATGGTTGCCTTATGCGAGTTGGAAGGAATAATGTTAGCCTTATGCAATGCAAATGTAGATAGAGGTAGAGCTTAACCTCAGAAGCCATAATAGTAGCCTTATGCAAGTTGAAGGCAGAATGGTAGCCTTAAGCGATACAAATGCAGATAGAGGTAGAGCTTAATCTCGGAAGACAAAATAGTAGCCATATGCAGATTGAAAGGCAGAATAGCAGCCTTATGCAGATTGGAAGGCAGAATGGTTTCCTTATGCAAGAAATAAAATAACAAACGATGGTAAAGTTTTCTTAACTGATAGCAGATTATGGCGTTGTGATTACTGGGACCATTGTGGCATATGGGCATCACTGGTGTGCAGATAGCAAATGTTGGTAAGTGTAATGGTTCGGAGAATCGTGTTCTTGAATGATGTTTGTTCTATGGGCTTATTGTATGTTCAATGATTTTGTAATCCTAGTTCCTGCATATCCCCGATGGATTTTCTTGACTTGTTACACTTTGACCCGGTGGTGCCGTTTGTATCATCGGGGTAGCATCGCTAAACAAAGCATTTTCAATAATAGACATGCACGATTTTGTAAAACTATGACTTAAATGTATAATAAAAAAAGTTTTTAGTTGAACCGCCGATTGTGATGCAATTTCGAATATTGCAACCTCTCCTGCTATGGAAATTTGAGGGTCATCCTCAAAATTCTGCCCCGGTTTGATGGGTTGACATTTCTGGCTGCTTCTTGTATAGCGATCAGCTGAAATTACTTAATAATTTTACGATCCTTCTTAAAATTTTGCCCCAATTTGCAATTTCAGGGGGGGGGGAGTGAAAATTTTATTGAAGCATAAAGATTACACATAATAACGCTTGATTGCATCTAAATTGATCGACTTTGGCCAAACTTCTTCGTCCATTTTTGCAAGTATGAGGGCTCCTTCTGTCAAAATTCGGCGAACCATGTATGGACCCTGCCAGTTGGGAGAGAAATTCCCTTTGGCTTCATCTTGATGTGGAAAATTCCTTTAACACCAGTTGTCTCGGTGTGAACAGTCTTGGCTTGACTCTTTTGTTGAAGGCTCGAGGCATTCTGTTATGATAGAGTGGATTGTAGCAGACTGCATTCATTCTCTTTTCGTATATAAGAGCTAGTTTCTCATAACAACTCTTCACTCACTCTGCGTCGTTGATCTCAGCTTCATGTATGATCCTTAGGGAAGGAATTTCTACTTCAGTAGGAATGGCGGCCTCTGTACCATAACTAGCATGTAAGGAGTTTCCCCGGTTGATGTGCGGACTATGGTGCGATACCCCAATAGAGCAAATGATAAATTCTCATGCAGCGAAGGGCCACGATGAGCATGTTGTGTGGAGCTCGCTTAGAGGTAACTTTATCATGTTTGTATGTATCTGGCAATGGTGGCATTTCCAAACATACTGGATGCAGTCAGTTTCCATAGTCATCCAAAAGTAACCAGCCCAGAGTATCTTCTTTGTTAAAACATAATCGTTTATATGCGAACCACATGTCTCCACATGAATTTCCTCTAGCAGTTTGGATGCTTCCTTTGCATCTACACATCTTAATAGTCCAAAATCAGGAGTTCTCCTATACAGGATTCCTCCACTATGAAAGAAGTTGTTGGACAATCTCCGAAGTGTGCATTTCTGAGTATGATTGGCAAGCTACAGGTACTCTCCCTTTGTCAGATATTCCTTGATATCATGAAACCAAGGCTTTCCATATGCTTCCTATTAAATATGGGCACAACAAGATAGCTGATTCTGAATTTTCACCAGAATGGGATCAATGAAATTCCTGTTGGGATGTTGTATCATATATTATATGGTAGCCAATGCATCGGCGAATTCTTTCTGGATTCCGGAAACATGTTGTAATTTCGTCTTCATGAACCTCTTTCTGAATTCTTGTACATGATGTAGATATGGGAGTATCTTTGAATTCATGGTTGCCCATTCTTCTCGTACCTGATGTATAAGTAAATCTGAATCTCCGATCACCAGTAACTCTTTCACATTCATGTTAATGGCCATTTTGAGCCCTACGATGCAGGCTTTTATTCGGCCATATTGTTGGTGCAGGGGAACCTGAGTTTGGCTGACATTGGAAAATGTTGACCGGTTTCTAATACCAAGACCGCTCCTATGCCTCCTTTGAAGTTTGCTGCTTCATCGAAAAACATTCTCCAACCGTCATAGGAATTTGCTATGTCTTCTTCTATGAATGATACCTCTTCGTTAGGAAAATACGTTTTCAAGGGTTCATATTCTCCATCCATGATGTTTTCAGCAAGGTGATCCACTAGTGCCTATCCCTTGACCGCCTTCTGAGTTACATAAAAAAATGTCAAACTCACTCAACAGGATTTGCCACTTGGCTAGCTTGCCAGTGAGCTTGGGATTTGAAAAGATGTACTTTAAAGGATCTATCCTTGATATGAGGTAAGTAGTATAGACACCAAAGTAATGTCTCAGCTTCTGAATTACCCAAGTCAAAGCACAGCAGGTGCGGTCCAAAAGGGAATTCCGGGCTTCGTATGGAGTGAACTTCTTGCTGAGATAATAAATAACTTGTTCCTTTCTCCCATATCAACATGTTGCCCCAAAGCATAGCCCAAAACTTTATCTAACACCGCATGGTAGAGCAATAAGGGTCTACCTGGCTCGAGAGGAACTAGGATTTATGGTGTTGACAAGTACTCCTTGATTCTATCGAAGGCCTTTTGGCAGTCATTGGTCCAGGAAACTCATCATATCTTTCTTATTCATCGGTGGTGGTAATTCTTGAATGGATTTGACCT
Source organism: Nicotiana benthamiana (assembly GCA_034376525.1). NCBI lineage: Eukaryota > Viridiplantae > Streptophyta > Magnoliopsida > Solanales > Solanaceae > Nicotiana > Nicotiana benthamiana. Next base: position 106,390,181 of record CM067332.1, on the reverse strand, counting down.
TTGATGGGTCTAGTTCTATTCCTTGGCGGCTCACAATAAACTCAAGCAGTTTCCCAGCAGAACCCCAAATGTACACTTTTGGGGGGTTTAGTTTCAGCTTGTACCTTCGTAGTCTGTTGAAAACATTCTCAGATCTTCTATGTGGTGTGAGCATGTGATTTTTTCCCTACACGAATTACTCTTATAAATTCAAACAAAACTCATTTCTGTCATTTGTTTGCGATTTTGTGGATTTTGTGGATTTGTGATAGTTTATTGTTTGCATTTTGTTTTGTGCATATTTATTTTATCTTAATTAATAAAAAATACAAATATGTGGCATATGCATTTAGGAGTTAATCGTACATTTTAAGAATTATTAAGTAACTGGTTCATTTTACAAAAAGGAAAATTAAAAAAATAGTTTAATTTGTACTCTAATTCTAATTTTGATTCTTTGGTGATTTCTTTCTTTTAATTTTGCTTTGACTATTTGTGATAATTATTACTCAGGATTAATTAACATTTTTATAGGTTAATTGTGGATTCATTGTGTTAATTTAGAATTTTTAGTTAATTGTGAAATGAAAAAATATAATAATAAAAATGAAAAAAATAAAAACAACAAAATAAAATCTGAAAAAATCTGGGCTAATTCTTTTAATTCCGGCCCAAAAATAACTCACTCCAGCCCAAACGCACTACCAAAATCGGTCCATGACCCTGCCCAGCCCCATCGGCTACTCAAACAACGTCGTTTTTACCTTAAGCAATCCTGGTCGTCAAAAATTAATGATCTAACGGCCAGAAACTTAGGGTTCCTTATATAATTGTCCATACCCCACCCCCACCCACAAACCTATCCTGTCGCAACCGGTGTAACGCCACCGTCTCGCCAATGGCCATCAAAATTACACCACTTCATCTTCCTGACTTCCTCTTCCCTTTCTGTGACTAGCACTCCTCAAATGTCGACCAGTCTCATCGAATCTTTGTTTGAAGTGGCGGCTGCTCCGCCGTGTGCGACGGCGCCGGCTCCAAACAGTATAGAAAATACACCCTATGCTCCCTTCATCCTCCCCGTTCCAAATCCATGGTTAGCATCCCTCGAATCCCCACCAAACTCTTCAAATACCAAATCAAAATCTCGGCCTAAACCCTAAACCTTCCAAATCTCACCAAATTGACACCATACGACCTCCTCACTTCCCTCATGCCGAATCCATCATCAGTGGCCATCGAATTTTGCTAGAATTGCTCGAATCTCAAATCATAGAAATGGCAAAATATTAGAGCACATGAGTGAGTCTCTTAGTTTTTTTTTGTGTTAATTTCTTTTCCATGGCTTCTTCTGCTTCATGATCAATTAATTTGGGGTGTGTTTTCATTTTTGCTTACCAATCTTTTAAACTCAGTGGTTAGGTTCGTTTTCTCTGTTCTTATTTGGTCGATTTATTGGGTTTGAGTACCAATAATTGATAACACGAATTTTTCCATTTAATTTTGAGATTAGTGTTCTAGGTTCAGGTTAAGTTCTTTTTATTTCTCCATTATTCGTTTTAAGTCAGTAAGTCTTTCTTATCTTAGTTTTCCTTTTGCATGTTTCTGTTGTTTTATTTCTTGCATGTTGCTAGGTTTGATTTAGAATTTCTTGAGTTAGGATTAGTTAGAGTCCCGTTTATTTGTTTGATTTCAGTACTAAAATTATTCCTGATTGTACGTGATAATAGTTTATTTGCTGTAGTTCAATTCGAATTACTTGTTTGGATAGTTTACTATATCATTGGTTCAATAATGCAGTTAATCATAGGATGTATATTAAGTGGTTAATTCAATAGTTTAATTTTGTTAATTTTAGAACTAATCATGTTCAGGTTCAATTCTATAGTTAGTTTAGAGTTTTGATGCTTTTAGTTCAATTTTAGATCTTCCTTTAGTATAATTGGAACTATTTGGATATAGTTGTTTAAGCCGGCATTTGTTTTGTTTAACCATGATCAGTTTTGACCAAGGAAAAGGGGTTGGCATTTAGTTAGTGTTAGGTTAGTAAATTTTAGATTGGTAGAGGTCATTTTAGGTATTTTAGATAGAAAGAACTGTGTAGTAACTAAAATAGAACCATCTAGAAGTTTCTAGTTTGAGGCTGTAGTTATAATGTTAGAACTTAGTGCAGTACTTGAGAAACAAGTTAGAAAATAAAGGCTTAATGAGCTAAAATTGAAAATAAAAGAGGGACTAACGGTGCAAAACTAAAAACAGAAGGCTGCCCTATTTGCTTGCCTATAAAAGCATTGCAAACTTGCCTTTCATGGCAGAGATTAGAGGCTGAAAAATCTAATTACACACATAAAGTTAAAAAAGTTGGAAAATCTAAAAAATCCTCATAAATTTCCAGAGGTTTGGAAGTCTGAAAAGTAATTGAATTTGTAGAGTGATTTCAAATCTTTAGGTTCTGAAATTTAAGTTCCAGTCTGAATAAGATTTAAAAGAAAGAGGCTTGAATAGTCTTGTAGTTTTCAGAAGTTCCAAGGGTAATTTCTGGGTTTGTTTGAGTTCAATCAAGCTGGTTTTTGGTTGTTCAATGTTCCTGTTCACTTGAAATTAATTGATGGTTTATTGAGATGCCATTTCTGGGTCAATTAATTCAAAGCTACTACTAATTGTTGCTTATTGTTGCTGGTTATTGCTCACTGCTCTTGATTTATTCCTTCTTCTTACTATGATTCAAACTCCAGGTATTTCTTTGGCCTCAAGTGCTATGTGAAGACTGGATCCATATGTATGAATACATTTGAAGAAAATGTTGAATAACTCTTTCTTTGACTTACATAAATCTGTACTGATCCATGTGTGTAGATATTTGGTTTAATAGTATTAAGACTATCGTTTATTTCTATACTAATATGACTATGAACTGTGACATGTTCCTATTTGTTTATTTCAGTCCTAATAATTTCGATAGATTTTACAAACCAATATTAATTTGAATGTAGAAATGGGTTTGGGATTCATCAATTCTTTCCCCTGTTATTATGTGTGAATTGTTTACTCCAACGTTCATTACCAGTTTTCAAATTCCAGTTTAAGTTCCATGTGAATTTGAAGTTAAGACACATAATGATTGGGTGACTTGTACTAGTTTTATCTCCTGTTGATTTAATAGGTGCTGGAAATATTAAAATCAAAGTCATGTACATTTTCTTAAACATGTATATCACTATTTGATTATCTACTACTCGTAAAGTAAAGTCTAAAGGAAGCTAGTCTTGGGTTTGGATCAACGTTAATTGGTGTCAAAGTTTACATTAAGAAATCACATCTTTTGATCTCACATTCATGCATTAGTACTGATTTCATTTGGGTTCATTTTTATTATTTGGACCATGAAGATTGAGCGTAATGTTGGGCCCAGCCATTTATTAATAAACCCAAGTGTTACCAGCCTTTTGAAACTGTTTGTTTTGTGGATCACCAGGGACTTAGTCATGAGTCCTCATTTCTAGCTTGCCTCCAAATTGTGCTTATGTTAAGGCCCGAGCTTGAAAGTAGTCCACTTGGATTTGATTCGCAACCGCCCATTAAAACAGTCCGATCTCAGATTAATCGACCCTTCTACGTTTAGGCAATTAATTTCAAATAGTGGAGTTGGGATATACTAGATAATGTATTTGTGACCCTCGCTTGATTTCATAATCTAGATAAAAGATGATTAATATTTCATAGAACATCCTTTAGGGCCGTCTTAAAATACTATCGTGATTGTGTATATGTTTGTGTAACACAATTATGGTTCTAAAAACAAAAGATGGAGTATGCGTTCGCGCAACTTCGGCCAAAACTTTTCTTAATAATAATTAAGTGTTATTAATTGTGGACACTTTCGGGTGACATGATTTTTCACTCCTCAAACAGGCGGGTATATGTAATCATAACCCGTTTAAGGATAATTTTCTAATTAAAAGCGGTAAAAGACATAAGCACATAGGTTCTAAAATTAGTAACAAATAATTTAGTCAAGCCAAGTAGAATCAAAGAGACGTGCTAGAACTACAGAACTCGGGAGTGCCTAACACCTTCTCCAGGTTAACAGAATTCTTTACCCATATTTCTAATTCACGGGCTATTATAACAGAATCATTCTTTTCCTCGATTCGGGATTTAAACCGATGACTTGGGACACCATAAATCTCCCGAGTGGCAACTCTAATTTTAATTAAAATGAATCCCATTTCGATTATCACTTAAATTGGGAAAACTCCCTTTATTACGCCCTTCGCAGGGTGTAGTAGTATTAAAAAGGAGGTGTGGCAGCTCTGGCGACTCTGCTGGGGAATGGACCCAGAATCTCTGGTTCAGGGTTCAAGAATTCGAGCTTGTTTTATGATTTTTACTTGGCTTATTTATTGTTGATATTATTGTATTTTGTGAACCTTTGTGCTAAATGTTATCTGTTACCGCTTTAATATTGTTGAATTGTATATAATTGTCTCCTTATGCCACCCCTCTGAGTCTTCTGAAAATGGTTTCGCGTAGCCCTCTTTTTCTGTAGAAATTATACCAAATAGAGCGAGGCTAGGAAAGCGACAAGGTAGGGTAGACATTAGTGCTCTCGGTACGTCGCCCCCTCCTCGGCCCTAGTTTGTCCGCTCGGGAACCCAATGTCTAGATAAAAATCCCACGATTTAAACTTAGAAAATCACAGCCTCATGTCGGATCCCTAATAGGAGCACTTGTTTGCATCACGTGCATTTTGACTTAGGGACTCAACATAGGGGCTGGGTCCGTCTCGGACAGGTGTACCCAAAATAACAGACCATCATGATGCATCCAATGTGCTATATGAACATTCATTTATTTTGGCTTGCATGTTGACCGACTAAATAAGAAAAGAAGAGTGAGGAAAAATCAGAGAAAAACAAGAAAAGGGTAAAAAGAGAGAGAAAAAGACCAAGAGTGATGTAGGAAAGGAGCAACCCGGTTCTAAAGAAAACCCAATGCTTGAAAATACCCCAAAATTCTGCCGAATGTTTTTTGTACCAAAAATAGTCATTTCAAAATAGAATTGGCTGAACTACGCGGGTCTGATTCCCATCGAATATGGGATACGTAGGCAACCTAAATAAGGTCCGGCCTTATTTTGAAAAATAGAGAAAAGAAGAACGAGAGAGAAATAAGTCGATTCAGTGTCGGTAGCATTTTAAATCGTTCTTACCGAGAAGCCTTAGAATATTCTCCCGTTGTCGAAGGGCTATCTTCGTAAAAGAATGAACAAAGTTCAGAAGTGTCACAAAATAAGCTCCCCAGCCTCAAAATTCATATGGAAATGGGAAAGGGTTGTATTTGCAAAGATAGCAATTTGACTAAAATTGGCATGTTAAGAAGGGAATCACGATTTTTTTGTTTTAAAATTAGAAACTTGTTTTTGAAAAAGGGTCATTAGATCAACCCTAACCCTACCTTTCTATAGGAACAAATGAATATTATCCAGGACCCACCAGAAGTGATCAGGGAGCAGGCTCGAGTACATTTGCGCATGTGGTGGAATGATTTGGATCAAGATGGTCAGGAATGGGTGAGACAGCCGTTGGGCGCTCTTATAGACATTTGTGAGATCAAATCACGGGATGATCTGATCAAGGCTATGATAACTTTCTAGGACCCTGCTCGTAGTGTTTTTCGCTTCTCAGACTTTGAGATTACCCCTACATTGGAGGAGATAGCCGGTTACATTGAGTTTGGACGAGATCTGAGGAAGAAACAACTTATATTTCCAATGGCTCCATCGGTGCACAAGTTTTTTGAACTCCTGAATATCAACAAACAGACAAGTAAAAACCGCATAAGCAATGGGGGTTGTGATTTCCATTTTTTATATTTCAGGTTTTGGCATTCTTCTGGTTTTGAGACACATGAAAAGGGGTTGAGCAACAAGAAAGATAAGGGTTTTTGTCAACTTCATCGCCGGTTCGCATTTATTGTGGCATTCTTAGGGATAATGATTTTTCCAAATGAGAAAGGGACAGTGGATATTCGTATGGCTAGAATTCATCCTCACTACCATGAAAAATCATACTCTTGCCCGTTGGTACTAGCGGATATCTACCGTGCGTTTATGCAAAGCTGGAGCTCAGTTCTTCGAAGATTGAAATATCCTCCTACAAATGTGGATGACCGAGCATCTTCGCCACCATCCCAGATTCATGAGTTATGGTTCGAGCCCAAATAATTTCATCACTAGTTATGAAGAGAGGGTAAATGATTACAGCGTGCCAGGGGGGCTTGAATTATGGGTGTCTTATTTGAAATCTCTCAAAGCAAGTCAAACTGAGTGGTCTATAGGATGGCTCCCGAAGACAGAAGCCATATACACGACTGCTGCTAAGGGTTATTTGAGAATAATGGGTGTGAAAAGTATCCAACCATATGCACCATAGAAGGTTGTGAGACAATTGGGACGGTATCAAATTATGCCAGAAGAGGAAGATCTAAGTACTCAAGTTATAGAGTCGCATCCGGAAGCCGCATTGCCCGAAGCTTTAGTTCAACAGGATTAGAATGGTTGTCGGTATCTTAAAAATGGCACCAAGTACCAGATGCCACAAAAGGAGAAGGGGATCCACACTATACTGCTTGGTTTGAGAAGAGGTCCTGTGTGAACACTGAGCCGGAACCCGAACCTGAGAGACCCGCCAAAAGACCTTATGTTCAAACTTTTGAAGACAAAATCCAAGAAATATTAGCATGGGGAGAAAAGGAAAAAGTGTTTCAAGCTGAGATTCATTCCTTGAAAGAAAAGCTAATAAACATGGAATTCAAAATGATCTCCAGGCTTAGGAAGCCGAAGGTGAGAAAACAAGATTGATCCAAGAAAATGAAGCTCTCACATCACCGATCCGGAAAATAAAAATAGCAATTGACAACCCGGGCAGGAGTAGAAAAGATGAGAAGCTCATCTACAACCTTACCCAGAAGGCACGTGATTTCGAGGATGATTTACAGAAAATTGAAAAGGAGTTAGCAAATGCTCGGGCCAAGATAGCCAAGGATGCAGAGTAACGAGCCAGTTTTATCCGCCAGTTGAAGGAGAAATACGACAAGGGGATGGCAAGTATGAAGAAAAAGGTCAAGATCGTTGAAAATGAAATGGCCAAGCAGGGAAGAGATTTTGAAGCCAAAAGGGAGCACTGTTATTCTTTGATAGCACGGTTGGAAATGAATTAGCAACAATTTCAAAACAAAGCCATGCAGCTAAACAAACTTTGGAAGCTAGAACCGGGCAAATTGGAGATTTATCACGGGAGAAATGTAGGATCCGTAAAGGGTCACAACGATTTGCAGAGTACGTTGTGGTAAAATGCCAAATATGTGAAGACATGACCTAGACCACTTTCTTCGAGGCACTCATGACGTTTGTCCAGTAGGTAATGAGAGATTTGGTAAGGCTCCAGGTGGATCTTACAGACGAGCCCGTAACAAAACCAAACAACACCCCGAGATCTCCAGGAGCGTTCAAGGCTTTAATGTATTTGTGATCTTTATTTGAGTCGGTACTTTTGCTTTGAGTCTTTTAAGTTGTTTTGGAGTCATTTAGGTCTTTTGAATTGATCTTTCCTAAGCTTGTTAGTTTATTTTAAGTTAGTGAGTCTTGAGTCTTTGTAGTCAAGGTATTTGTTTTTATTGAAAATAAAAAAATATTTTGTTGTTTATTTCTTTTCATATCCCCAAGAACTACGCTCGGTTTGATTCATGTGGGGTCATGATACGTAGTCAATCTACGTAGGATTCGATCGCAACCAAATAAAAGAAAAATAAAAGAGAAAAGAAATAAAGAGGGGGAGAATAAGAGATAAAAGCAAAGGAAAAGAAGGTAAAGCATGAAACAAACAATGGAAAAACAAGAGGGATGAGTGAGAGGATAAAGCAAAGAAGAGGCATTGCAAATAAAGAAAAATTGGGATGATGCATGCAACCAAGCAAGGGAATATTAGAAATGGTTAACTTCTTAGGTGCATTCGTTCCCAAAATGTGTGGTTACCAATAATTAATGCTCTAATCTCTAATAAAGTTGTGGTTGAGACCAGACAGGTGGTTAGTTCTTACGGCATTCTGGAAACCCACTCCTACAACACTCGGTCTAAGAGCGAGCAGATCATGGCCAATTATGAAACCGATGCCAACATCATTGACCCCTCGAAAGAGGTAGAGTAATTGGATGTTAATGCAATGAAAAAGGAAATGTACAACTAAAACAATAAATGGCAGAAATGTACTAGGCTTGGATGACCGGGATAGCACCACCCCCGTCACCACCTAGCTTCTTAGATGCTACCCTTCTCCAAACTCCGGTCATAGTTCTGAATGATCCTCTATATTCTCTAGATACACCTGCTTATTACAGTTTTCCCAACCACCCACTAGCTCCGTCACTTACCCTCCAACTATCTTTTCCTAAAAGTGCCCTCCTATCACATCCACTATCCCTAACAATGAATACCTACTCAAAGCTCATGATATCCAATATTTTCCCTAAGAGGTTGCCCACAAGTTTTCCAACTCACACAAGCAGGGCCCGCGAGACGAGCCTCATGTAGAAAGTGAAAGGTTCACAGGAAGAGAAAGGCGGGATGGAATACCCTGGAGGCTGGAAGGCATAAGATAGTTTGTGAAGAATAAGCAAGAGATGGGAGACCAGGGTAATATGGCTTGCAAAGAACTATTTGTATCCTCCGACATTCGCCTACCCGCATGGTTCAAAGTGCCAAACTTTAACTTGAATTATGGGGTCGAGATCCGGTAGCCCACCTGAGGGTCTATTGCAGTGAAATAAAAGGCGTTGGAGAGAAAGATGACCTGTTGATAGAATATTTCAATAAGAGCCTGACTGGGGCAGCTTTGGACTGGTATACTCGTCAAGAAGTCGGTAAATAGCCTACATTGGGTGACATGGCTCTAGATTATGTACGACACTTTCAATGCAAATCCAATGTTACCCCAAATCGCGCTTCCCTATCTAAAATAAAAAAGAAGCCAGAGGAAAGCTTTAGTGAGTTTGGGCTCAGATGGAGGGAACAAGCTGCTCGAGTCAGTATCCCGATTGGTGAAGAAGAAATGGTTGAGCTTTTCCTACAAGCTCAGGAGCCCACCTACTTCAGTCATTTGGGAAATTTTAATGATGTGTTAAAAATGGGGGGAGCTAGTAGAAGAGGGAATCAAGTGAGGAAAAATCATGAGTTGTTTGAAAGACATTAAGAATATCCAAGTAAGCTTCAGCAGAAGAAAGAGAAATAGAAAAGCTGATCGGATGGGCTTTCGCGATCGACATTTCTAGCCTCGACACCGTCCTCATGGATATCCTTGTGTACCAGATGATCCTCCCCAATGCTGCTTCTCTCCATAAAGCTCCCTAAATTGTACATCACTTTCCCCGTACCCAGCTCCACAGAATGCCTATCCACCCCCACGAGCATACCGAATACCTCTTGGATAAGGTTTCCGGCCCAGGAAAACGTGTATGAATGAGAGGCTTCTGAAAAAATAAAAGGCTTTTACCCCTATCGGAGTATCATATGCCAGTTTGTTCCAAAGGTTGAAGCAATTGGACATGTTGAAGCTGATTCCGATAAAAAAACCCAAACCCTCCGTCAAAGAAGTTTGATGTTTCTCAAAGGTGCAGATGTTGCTCAGATGCCCCAGGGCATGGCACAAAGAAGTGTTGGAGTATAAAGAAAAGAATTCAGAAGCTTATTGATGCAGGTGACTTTATCGTAAAAAATCCGGATACAACAGACACTAGACAAAGTCCATCGCCTGTGCATAATAAGACGCACATGTTGGAATGTGAGAATTCTTCTAGGAGCCTCGGAGGCACACGTGCTGTTGAGCTTTCAGCTCAGTCAGAGGTTGATCTTAAGAACGAGCCGGTGAAAGGGACCCAAAAGCAATCTGTTAAGAATAATATGATGAAGACTTGTGAAGTTCCTAGTATTATTGATGCGTAACCCAGCGATAATATGTCGTGCTTGGTAATTGGAACGAGTCTCCATTTCTTGGCCATCCGGAGAGGAGTTTTGATGGTTTATTTTGTTGTCGGGTTATGTTTAGGGTTTTAATCCGAATATTGTCTTGTGATTCAAACCCTTCTATCCTTTTATTTTGCCTAGTTTTGTTTTTCGCAGTAACTCGTTTAGTGTCGTCTATGTTCGTTCCAAGGTTGTAACCCTAGTTTATTTCACTTGTTTTGTTTTTCAAACTCTTTCACCATCTGTCTAATGCAATTTTCTACTTTTCATTATTTCTAGTCATTTGGTATAGTTTTCTTTCATATTTACAATTCTTTTCCCTGTTGGCTCTAGTGACATGACATGCTTGCGTAATTATCAGCCTGGCCTTAAAAAGTTAGTTCAGTCATGAAGCAATGAAACAATTCTGAAGATGATAGGGACACTTGAGGGAAATAAGAATAGATTTGGACACTTGGAAATCTTTTGAAGCCCGAACCATGTGAAACAGGGGCAGATAGAACATGGAGAAATCCTAAAAGTAAGTATTCCAAATTGACATGGGCCGTTCATTGTAAGGAAAGTGAGAGTGTTGTCCAAAGGGGCTTTGTATTCCCTTAGATGTAGAAGGAAAATTTTCTATGGTTTTTTTAATTGTGTTGTTTTTACTTGGCATGTTTTTGAAGATTGTAATGACGAAGGTATTTTGTTCTGCTACCTAAATACTTTATCCTTTGATATCCCGTTGAGACTCAGTTATCTTTCTTTCCATATCCCTCTTTCGGAATCAGTAACAAAAGTCAGAAACACAAGTGTGAGAAGGCAGTGAAAGGAAAGGAAAGGAAAATATGGAAAGAATGAAAAAAAAAACAAGAAAAGAAAAGAGAAGAAAAAAAGAAAAGAGGAAAAAAAGAAAAAAAACAAAACAAAAAAAAGAGAAAAGAGAAGAAAAACAAAAAGAGAAAATAAAGGAAAAGAAAATAAGACAAACAACAATAGAAAGATAGTAAAAGGAATCGGTATGAACTACGTTAGACCTGATTCCTTTTAAAGGATATGTAGGCAGCCTCACGATTCGGTCTCATCAAAATAAAAATCCAAAAGTCCCAAGCAAGAAACTGGGGCAGAAGTTGTGGTTGTTGTAAGAAATCTAATTCCGAAAGTTGTAGTTTTGAATCCATTTGAATTGTTTTGAGCCTTTGATACCCTTTCTTTCTAATTCTGTCCAAAGCCCAAGTTACCGTCCAAAGAAAGACCTTCTGATCAGTCTTCAAGAGATGTCAAATTGAGCAGTAGAGGTGATTCATATCAAGGGCAACACTCCGGTCCAAGCAGGAAAGATAATGAAAATGAGAGAGTCTTATTGGCGAAAACCCTCACGGGCACTGTAAGGCGAGGGAAGCTGAGAGAAATAAAAAATTAAGAGAGTCTTATAGGTGAAAACCCTCATGGGTACCTTAAGGCGACTGTAAGTTGAGAGAAAGAACAAAATGAGAGAGGCTTATGGTGAAAACCCTTTGAGCGCTACAAGTTGAATAAGGATTGTGAATCAAATTGGATAATCGGAGCATTGAAGCCCAGCTTCACGGTCTGGGGGTATAAAAAGAGTTGAACATCAGATTTGCTTAACAAAATAAGCCGCAGGTGCATGTCATGGTTATTAAAGTTGGTATCCACATTCGATAGGTCTCTACTATGTAGTCCTTCTGTTAGGGATAATCTCTTTCCATTGTCCCTTACTCTATTCCTTTTGTCTTATTTACTCCCTCTTCTTGAGTCTATCTAGTCAAAACAAGTGAGAAATAACTTTAAAATCTGCACCATCTTTCCAATTGCACAAAACGGGATCTGTTTGTCACATCAAAGTGGCATAAGTCAGGAAATAACAACAAACACACTGAGCCTGTAACATTCAGCATGCTTCAGGATTCGTTTGAAATACAAAGGCTTGGTATATATCAATTCATGGATAGTGCAACAGAATGAGGGCTAGGGTGAACGGATCAAAGGTGTTTTCTATGACAAAAAGGGTGGTAAACAAACAAGCAAGATTTTCCAAGAAGGAATCGAAGTTATCATGTCTAGCGATGGAGCAATAGACCTCAAGGCCAGAGCCAATGGTTTGAGTCAAGAAAAAACATCATACAAACTGAGGTTGATATCAATTAATATGCATCGGGGATCATGTGAAACACAAAGGTTTGGTAGATGTCGATTCAGGAGCGAAGCAACAGATAGAAGGTATTGGGTTCGAACTAGAAAGAGGTATTTTCTGGGTTAAGGTTTACAAAGGAAGTGGTTAGTCAAGGAACAAATAGGGTCTTCGAATGAAAATCAATTATCATGACAAGTGAAGGAGCAACAGACCTCAAGGTCAAAGCTAGTGGTTTAAGTCAATAAAAGCAGCATACAGACGAAGTGGGGGGGGGGGTCATGCGAGCATAAAGGTTGGGTAGATGTCAGTTCATACGCAATGTAACAAATAGAGGATATTGGGTCTGAACGGAGAAGAGGTATTTTCTATGATAAAGGTGATAGAAAAGTTGGTTAGCCAACAAGCAAGCAACATATTTCAAGGAAATCAAAGTTACCATGGTAAGTGAAGGAGCATAGTACAAACATGGGGGAGCAGAGTAAAGTCACAAGGGTTCAGGGGTAAGCCAAGCATAGTAAACTGACCCAGCAATCTTAGGAAAGATGTAAGAGTTCTGGCAAAAGGGTCGGAAATGCAACACAAAGATGGGGAACAACGTAAAGACATAAGGGTCAGAGGGTCGGCCGAGCATAGTACCTTGACTTGGTTATCTCATGGAAGATATAAGAATTCTAGCAAAAGGTCCAAGAGTGAAACACAACAACGGGGGATCAAAGTCAAGCCATAAAGGTTCGGGGGTCAGCCAACCAACTCAGGCAACTCATCATCAACATGGAAAATTGAACATAACGGAACACGACAGTGGGGAGGCCGCTTTCAACGAGGATGCCGCAAGCAAACCACCACTTTTCAAATTGAAATTTTTTCTTTGATTGACACAGGGGAAGAAAAATTCTGGAAGATCCTAAGGAAGGCCATCCACAGGAGAGGACAAGTAAATGGCAGGTATGATCAAAATCTCAAGGCCCATCTAGAAAATGGGACCCAGTTAAAACTCAAAAAGGAACATAATACGTCATAAATATTCTCCCCAGCAAGAGTACAATGGGACGAAACTTTAATTAGCAACCCCCAGCAGAGGCAACCGAGAGTTAAAAGGGGCATGCAATTTGAAATTTTCAAGACCCTCCTAGAGATGGGACTTAGTTAAAACTCAAACATGTGTGGATAACATGGGAAGGCACAAACACCTTCCCCAGTAAGAGTAGACGGAACTCGCTTGAACAATGATCCCCAGAAGAAACAACAGGAAGTTAGAATTGGCATTTAATCTGGAACCCTCAGGACACTCCTGGAAAAGAGGACTTATTTAAAAGTTAAAGGTAATCATGGATAGAGAAGGGCATAAAATGACTTGCATGATTAAATAGGATTCAGTTAAGAGTTGTCAGAACCCTGTTAAAAAATGGGACTTAGCCTAAAACACAAACAAGAATGGGTAACATGGGCATCACAAATATTTCCCCAACAAGAGTCATCAAGACCCGCTTGATTAATGGGATGTAGCTCTAAATACTAATCCCCAGGAGACACATTTGGCCATCTAATTAAAGTTTTCAGGACCTTTCCGGGTAATGGGAAGTAGCTTCAATCACTAATCCTCAGTAGATTCCCAGTAGATATAACTCAGATAACAAAACATAGTGGAAAAAAATAATACCTTTTGAGAACACAACCTAATTTTAAAGTTGTCATGGGATTTGATTAACACACACAAATGCATCTAGCACCAAACTAGGGCAGAAAGAATTCCTCCCCAAACCCATTTCAACAGAGCCCAATTCTGCCCACACTCGGTCTGGATTCCCCCTCCTTTCATTAAAAAATGGCACCGTTTGGTTTAGTTTGAATCATGGCTGTTGATTTCCTTTAAATATAACGGCTGGGAACTAGGTTCTTGTTCGTATATATGTGTCAGAAACACCCCCGTCCCCCTTTTCCATCGTCCCTCTCACCCTATCACTTCAGAGACTCCAAAAAACCTAAAGCCGCCCTCAAATTCCCACCACCTCCCCTAGTGGCGCCAACTCTTTTCCCCACCAAATCAACACCCCAACATCCCACGATCCCCTTTTCAATAATCCATGGCTGACAACCGTCGAATCATCCTCCATCTCTTCGAATCTCAGATCACCGTCGAGCCCTAAAGGTAAAGATCAAAATCATGTGTTGTTCTCGGTTCAAAATGATTTTAGTCGTGTGCTCTCTATGAGAACATACGATTAATATACATTTAAACCAAATACACGAAGGTTGAGGATTTGAGTCTCTTTTGTCTTGGTTCAAATTTTAGTAAGTTTCCTCTTTATTTGGTAAATCGACTTTATTTTAGCTTTCATTTATTGTCGTCCTTTCTACTTTCTTCTTCTAGATTTCTTCTTTTAGCATTACTTTACATTCATATTGAGTATTAGGAAGTTTTTTTTATTAATTAGTTTGCCTATTAGATAACTGTGATCCACGTTAGTGTTAGTTCTGTAGTTGTAAAAAAAGGAAGAAGAGGAAAAGAAAGACGTTAAATGGCTTGATTGTTTCTGCTTCATTGTTTTTTCATAGGGGTTTTGGTTAGATTTTCTTTCGGACAGGGGTTGTCTACAACTAAATTTTGGGCTGGTTAGGATTAAATCCAGGAAATCAACAGGCCCAGTATTAATTTACTTGGGTCTAATCGACCCATTAAATTGGGTCGTTTGGCCCATACTGTTTTTGGTAGAATAGAGGTAAATTCAGGGGTAGCCAAGGGTAATTCAAAAAATTCAGTTTAGGAAATCTTTGTGTAATTGATTAAAGAAGCCTCTAGTAGGACTCTTAGAAGAAATTCAGGCTTTTAGGTGTTAAAACTTGGGTAGAAAATCAGAAATCTAGGGGCATTTAGGATAAAATAAAAGTTCAAAAGGGGACTAGGGGTGAAAAGTTAAACATGTAGGGCTGCCCTATAATTGAGCCTATATAAGTTAGCATTCTTGCATTTCAAGGCAAGGGGGGAGAGAGCTAAAATTCAGAAGAAAAAAATCCAAACAAACACGCCACTGTTTCATTGAGCTTCTTTTGATTTCAGAGAAGCCTTCATTTTCTGAAATACTTTCGAGTAGCCTGAGAATCGAAATGGATCAAGTAGTGTTAGTTTATGTGTTTTAGTTTGAAGCTTGTCGAAATCACCGTTTCCTCGAGTTCTTCTATGCAATCCTCAATTTCTGGTTCCTGAAATGTTTTTTTTAGTGTTTTGGGGTTAAGGTGATTTGAGTCTGATATTCGAAAAGCTGAATTTGAGGTTTTGGGGTGTCGATTTTTTACTTCTGTTCATCAACTTCTGGGCTAAAGTTATTTTATGTGGTTTATCTCTGCTGCTGAACACTGTTTCTCTTGTTGCTAAGCTTTTCCTCCTTTCTCCTTTCAGTGTTCCAGGTACTTCTTGGATTTATTTAACATTGAAGTGCATCATGAGAAAACCATGTAACTAATGGGCATTTTGGGCATTTGATAGCTATGAATGTTAATTCATGATGCAGGTTTTTTGTGTTTTTTTTTATTTCTTTATAACCTTCTATTCTAGTTATGGTTTTTCTTGGGTTTGAATTGTAAATATGGAATGAATTCATAAGCCGTGGTGCAAGAAAAGTGGTCTAAAAGTTCTGATTTCATATGGGTTACTTGGGGTCTTTAGTTGTGAAGATTCAGTTGGGTCAGTAGAGATTTCAGTCCTGTGGTTTAATTAGTTGAAATTATTTGGTTTGGTTTGCAGCCTTATAGCCGTAGATGCAAATGTATTGGTCTAATGGAATTAATTAAAGTAGTCTTGTTCAAGTCTGCACTCACATAACTGGAAATACGACTCGATGATTTCATCACTAGCTCTGCTCGGGTGTATACTGGATTTTTTTAGTAATTAAGAAGAATTTGTTTTCAATAAATCAGTTCATCATATTTGGCTTGGTCTTTCTCTTTAAAAGTGTTGAATCATTGCTAGGTCTATAATCACGAGGTGTTAGGTTTAAAACAATGGATAATTCGTGCATGGTCGTAATTGAAAGTTATATTCCATCATGCAACATATGTAGTGTTTTAAGAACAGTTCTGGGTTTTGACCCAAAGGATATTGGTACTCGTGCAATTTCAATTTTGAATGTTAATTTATTGAAGCATGCTTTGGGCTTCCCACCTGGCCCCAACATGATTGTCTCTCATTTAGGTCATCTGTTATTGCGGGGATTCGAAGTGAGCCCCCTTTAGTGAAGTCTGTTTTGGCGTGCCCTCATGAACTTGGGCTTATTCATAGGCCCAAATGAAGCATTTTCATTCAGATATAGCTAGGGCCAGTCAATACGTTGGGCCATTTGTTTCCTTGCATTGGAAGAATTAATCCCTCCCCCGCATGAGCTCTTGGTTAATTACTTAGGATTTCCATGTTGTGTAATATTAATTAACCTCCTTGGTTAGAATTGAGGTGCGCCATGCCGAACAAAAATCTCAATTGCATGACCCTCATTTAATTAATCTTGCTCTGATCCTTGGAATACAAGGTGTACCACTTAGCGAATTTTGGTGGCACTCACAAATCTAAAGATACAAAATTACTTTAGGCGCGTTAGTTAAGTAATGTACCTTCCTAAATTCGGATGCGCATTCATGTGACCCAAATCTATTGGGTTGGACTATTGTATTTTGCGATGTTCACTTTCTCACTCACGGATCCTTTTGTGCATCTAATTTTACTTGACTTGCGCCTCGGGCTTTTTATCTATAATCCTATAGCCTCGAACAAACCCTGGATGGACCAAACTATCGTGATTGTCTTCCAACTAACTTGAATAAAAAGGAGTACAATTGGCATGGTATCTGTCTTGACCTATGGTGTCTTTCCCCATTACGATCTTGCTATGCCACATGTGTTGGGCTTGGCACTTGTAGGGACTATCATCGCCTTAGAAGTCGGCTCTAAAGTGGCTTAGCTTGTCGATCCTAGGTATGACTTGCTTCCTACCAGCTTGCCTCATAACTCACAAAGGGACGTAAGGGTATGTTCCCCTCAGACCAATTAGTATTAAGAAAGGTGCATCTCTAGATCGAATGATAAACTCCTCCATCGGATACCATTTGAATATCCACTGAACTTGTTCCTCAGTAAAATTATCAAATAGCTCAACCCATACCTTAGCATCCTCAAGATGATCGAACATGTCTGGGATGTAATTAAATTGCTTTAGATGGTGGAAATAGATGTGATCATCAAGTCACTCTAAATTTCATGTCGATATTCGCCCTTTTGGAGATGCTCTATGAACCAAAATTTGAAGTAGTAGATTATAACCTTCGAAGTGTTTTTCTCCTCGTTGACACTTCTCTAAGGCTCGTATATGTCTGCAATAATCATAGGTACAATACTGAAGGCCTGCCCACCAATCCCCTCCATTAGGGTTTTGGTTACCATAGCCAACCTAGTATAAATTGTACCTTTCTTCATTGGAAATACATTTAGACCCTGGAAGAAAATTATGAAGACGAAAACCATGTGATAGACGTGTCCCAAGGATGTGATGGGAAACTCGCCAGAGTAGGTGCGGTAAGATTTTCTATGATCGTACCACTCATACAAGTAGTGAAAATGGATGTATGAATCCTTCAAGCATGTTAATTCTGGATTCTTCTTCAAACCCACCATTTTAAGGAATCCCCAACCTTTGTGATTCTCAAGCATTAGCAAGCCTGGAGTTTCCCATACTAGACCAGTCAGTCCTCCTATCTTCTCGGCAAAGGTGTTATTTCAACACCCCAAAAGCGGTAATTTTCACAATCCCAAAATAGTGTTGCAGCTTCTATAATTATGTTATTGGGTTGGATTTCCAGGAGGGATGGTAGATTTCCCAGATATTTTCTGACGAGATTTTGATCACTAGAGTGTAAATCTTTCCACCAGCTTAGCAGCCTTGGGTGGATGTTGGTGACCATACCGAATCTGGGGACTGCGTACCTCATGTTTCTGCAAGGCAAATAAGGTTAGACACTTCCCCACTAGACTCGACTATTTAATATCAATGATTATAGGAAACATCTAGTTCTCCAAATAAATGCACAAAACGTATGACGTCAATTTGGGTTTAGGGAAACCCAGTGGACTTTGGACAAGTCTATCTTAATGGATCATTGTATGGACAACATAACTGATCCGGCTAGGTTTGACCATGATGCATGCATAATTTAAACAGAGTAAGGTTTTTATGGAGTTTTAGACGTGTACCCTTGAGCGAATGACTCAAGGGTGAAGGATCGGAACCGCCGACTTACAAAGCTGATCGACTAGTTTAACCGCAAATATGCTTTTCCGAATTTAGGGGTGATGATATAGGAAGAGCGCAACCACTCATTATAAGCGTTGATATGGAATTTGTTTTGGCACGAGTATAGTATGATGTTGAGCATGATTACGCAATAATTAAAAGCATGTTGAAATGTATTGCGCATTAAGAAAGCGATAAATACAATAGTTTCATAATTTAATGCAATAAAAAAAAAAGAAAACAAGAAAGATATGTCAGTTTTGCTTCTAAAGAAGAAATTAAATTCTTAAAGGAATTAAACAGATAATTGCGCATAGAGAGAGGTACAAATTCACAAGAATAATCTGAAATGATAAAATCCTAAAAACAATCCCCAGCAGAGTCTTCATGCTGTCGCGCCCTCTATTTCCTTCACGGAATCGGGTTTATGACATTTGGTTGGGACAACTCTTTCCTTTTGGGAAAGGGGTTTTGCAATTTTGAAGAGTTTCCACCTAACGATTTTAAGGTGCGTTAGGGCACCTACAGGGTTCAACTACAACTACATTTTTTGATAACTAGAGATAGGGTAAGGGCTTGAAACTATCCCATGGGAAGGTGTTAGGCACCCCTTAGGATCCACTTAGTGTGTTTCCCGTCTGGAGAATTCTTTTTGAATTTGCACGATTAACAAGTAAACAAACAAGGCTCAAATAAGAGGAGATTTAAATACAAGTGTTTGAAAATGATTAAATAAACCAACGTTTTGAAAAGAATAATAATTTAGGCATGTCGATGAATGTAATAAGGTCCTAGGTTTGTTTGCAAGATGGATCATATCAATGCAATACCCCATATTTAATTCTCAAATAGGGGCTACACGTAGTATTAGCACACCGGTCATTATATTTATATCTATCCTTCCCATCCCATAAAGGTATTTAAAGCACGGATTGGTCTCGAACTCTATTGTGTGCTATTACTTGTCCTATTCCTATCAGTCCTAGAGGAATTTTAGGACTACTATTCCTATAAGATGGAGGATTTAGGCTGACTCCTAGGTATAATGGTAAAAAGGCTAAGGCGACATACAAAAAACACGTAGGATTACATTCAAAGGAGAAATATGTAAGCAATTAGAATTTCTCTTGATTTGTTTGTTTTGCTGCGATTAGGTATATAGGCAGCAGTCTCATGGAATATTTTTCAAGTTGCAAGTTTTGGTAATCAGGCGCCCACATGTAGAACAAGGGAATATTTCTCAAGTTTCAAGTTTTGGTAATCAGGCGTCCATCTGTAGAAAAAGGGAATATTTTTCAAGTTGCAAGTTTTGGTAATCAGGCGCCTGCCTGTTGAACAAGGGAATATTTTTCAAGTGTCAAGTCTTGGTAATCAGGCGCCCACCTAGAGAAAAAGGGAATATTTTTCAAGTTTCAAGTCTTGGTAATCAGGCGCCCACCTTTAGAACAAGGGAATAATTTCAAAGTTTCAAGTTTTGGTAATCAGGCGTCCACCTGGAGTACAAGGGAATATTCTTCAAGTTGCAATATTTGGTAATCAGGTGTCCACCTGGAGAACAAGGAAATATTTTTCAAGTTGCAAGTTTTGGTAATCAGGCGCCCACCGGTAGAACAAGGGAATATTTTTCAAGTTATAAGTTTTGGTAATCAGGCGCCTACCTGTAGAACAAGGGAATATTTTTCAAGTTACAAATTTCGTAATCAAGCGCCCGCCTAGAGAACAAGGGAATATTTTTCAAGTTTCAAGTTTTGGTAATCAGGCGCCCACCTGGAGAACAAGGGAATATTTTTCAAGATTCAAGTCTTGGTAATCAAGCGCCCACCAGGAGAACAAGGAATATTTTTCAAGTTTCCAGTCTTGGTAATCATGCGCCCAAATGGAGAACAAGGGATTATTTTTCAAGTTTCAAGTCTTGGTAATCAGGCACCCACCTGGAGAATAAGGGAATATTTTTCAAGTTGCAAGTTTTGTTAATCAAGCGCCCACCTATAGAACAAGGGAATATTTTTCAAGTTGCAAGTTGTGGTAATCAGGCGTCCACCTGGAGAACAAGGGAATAATTTTCATGTTTTTAGTCTTGGTAATCAGGCGCCCTCCTGGAGAACAAGGGAATACTTTTCAAGTTTCAAGTTTTGGGTAATCTGGCGCCTTCCTGGAGAATAAGGCAATAAATTTTTAAATTTCAAGCTTTGGTAATCAGGCGTCCACCTGCATAACAAGGGAATACATTTCAAATTTCAAGCTTTAGTAATCAGGCGCCCACTTGGAGAACAGGGGAATACATTTTCAAATTTCAAGCTTTGGTAATCAGGCACCCACCTGGAGAACAAGGGAATATTTTTCAAGTTTCGAGTTTTGGTAATCAGGCGACCACCTGTAGAACAAGGGAATATTTATTCAAGTTACAAGTTTTAGTAATCAGGTGCCCACCTGTAGAACAAGGGAATATTTTTCAAGTTTCAAGTCATGGTAATCAGACGCCCACCTGGAGAACAAGGGGATATTTTTTCAAGTTTCAAGTTTTGGTAATCAGGCGCCCACCTGGAGAACACAGAAATATTATCATGCGCCCACCAGGAGAACACGGGAATATTTTTCAAGTTTCAAGTCTTGGTAATCAGGCGTCCACCCGGCGAACAAGGGAATATTTTTCAAGTTGAAAGTTTTGGTAATCAAACGCCCACCTATTGAACAAGGGAATATTTTTCAAGTTGCAAGTTTTGGTAATCAGGCTCCCACCTGGAGAACAAGAGAATAATTTTCAAGTTTCAAGTCTTGGTAATCAGGCGCCCACCTGGAGAACAAGGGAATACTTTTCAAGTTTCAAGTTTTGGGTAATCAGACGCCCACCAGGAGAACAAGGGAATACCTTTTCAAATTTCAAGCTTTGGTAATCAGGCGACCACATGCAGAACAAGGGAATACATTTCAAATTTCAAGCTTTGGTAATCAGTTGTCCACCAGGAGAACAAGGGAATATTTTTTCAAATTTCAAGATTTCGAAATCAGGCGCCCACCTACAGAACAAGGGAATACATTTCAAATTTCAAGCTTTGGTAATCAGGCGCCCACCTGTAGAACAAGGGAATACATTTCAAATTTCAAGCTTTGGTAATCAGGTGCGCACCTGGAGAACAAGGGAATATCTTTCAAGTTTCAAGTTTGGGTAATCAGGCACCCACCTAGAGAACAAGTGAATATTTTTCAAGTTTCAAGTTTGGGTAATCAGGCACCCACCTAAAGAACAAGGAAATATTTTTCAAGTTTCAAGTTTGGGTAATCAGGCGCCCACCTGGAGAACATGGGAATATTTTCAAGTTTCGAGTTTTGGTAATCAGGCGTCCACCTGCAGAACAAGGGAATAAATTTCAAATTTCAAGTTTTGGTAGTTAGGCGACCACCTGCAGAACAAGGGAATACATTTCAAGTCCAACAATTCGACATCAAACATAGAAGAAGAGAAAACAAGAAGTTTTACAGGAAGAAATACAAGTCAACAAGGCAACAAGAAGTTTACAGGAGAAATACAAGGCAACAAAGCAACAAGGATCAAGAGCAAGTCTGAAGATATAGATAGGTTCTTTTGTAACTCATAGTTCATAGCTTAGTCTAGCTTCTTTTTATTTTTCACAAGGTGTGATAAGGGGGTCTAGCAAGCAGTAGCAGAAACAACAACAATAATGAGATCACAGCTTCGGTAGTCCCAGCTACCAAAAAGTCCTAAACTACAATGACTTAATTCCTCTTTAGTCGAGGACATGTAGGCAACTTCTGAAGTAGTGCGATCAAGCTTTTCAAAATACCTTTCACAGAGTATTCAAGCGGGCAAAAATCGCTCATGTCCGCTCACTTATCTTTGCACGAAAACTCTTTGTGTTTTCGGGCAAAGAGGGGTAGCTGTGAGCATGTGATTTTTTCCCTATATGAATTTCCCCCATAAATCCAAAGAAAAATCATTTCTTTTTTTTATTTGCAAGTTTGGAGAGTTTCGTGGCATTTTCTATTATTGGTTTGCATTTGTTTGTGCATATTTATTTTATCTTAATTAATAGAAAATACAAAATATGGGGAATTGCATTTTGGGTTTAATTTTACTTGTTTTTTTGGAACTAATTAGTAATTAGGAGTTTACTACAAAAATTAAAAATTGTTTACTTTTGTCTTAATTTTTGGAATTTCGATAGTTTTTCTTTTAGATTTGGATTTAATTAGTTGTGAAAATTTTAGAATTAATAGGATAATTTGGGTTAGAAATTAAGTTAGGTTTTATTTTTGTTTTAAAAGGAAAAGGAATTAAAAAGAAAGAGAAAGGTATTTTTTTAACAAAAAAAAAAAAGAAAAGGGAAAGAGTAGAGGAATTTCGTTTTGGGATTTATTTTAAATAAACACACCCCAGCCTAAAAAGCTTCTCCCCAAACCCATTTCAACAGAGCCCAATTCTTCCCAGACCCAGTCCGGATTCCCCTCTCCTTTCTTTTAAAAAATGGCATCGTTTGGTTTAGTTTGAATCCTGGTTATTGATTTCCTTTAAATATAACGGCTGGGAACTAGGTTCTTGTTTGTATATATGTTTCAGAAACACCCTCCCTCCCCCTTTTCCATCGTCTCTCTCACCCTCTCACTTCAGAGACTCCAAAACCCTAAAGCCGCCCTCAAATTCCCACCACCTCCCCTAGTGGAGCCAACTCTTTTCCCAAAAATTAGCACCCCAACATCCCACGATCCCCTCTTCAATAATCCATAGCTGACAACCGTCGAATCATCCTCCATCTCGTCGAATCTCAGATCACCGTCAAGCCCTAAAGGTAAAGATCAAGTTCCTGTGTTGTTCTCGGTTCAAAATGATTTTAGTCGTGTGCTCTCTATGAGAACATACGATTAATATCCATTTAAACCAAATACAAGAAGATTGAGGATTTGAGTCTCTTTTTTCTTGGTTCAAATTGCAGTAAGTTTCCTCTTTGTTTTATAAATCGACTTTATTTTAGCTTCATTTATTGTCGTCCTTTCTGCTTTCTTCTTCTGGATTTCTTATTTTAGAATTACTTTTACATTCATATTGAGTTTTAGGAAGTTTTTTTTATTAATTAGTTTGCCTATTAGATAATTGTGATCCATGTTAGTGTTTGTTCTGTAGTTGTAAGAAAGGGAAGAAGAGGAAAAGAAAGACGTTAAATGGCTTGATTGTTTCTGCTTCATTGTTTTTTCAATCAGGGGTTTTGGTTAGATTTTGTTTCAGACAAGGGTTGTTTACGACTCAATTTTGGGCTGGTTTGGATTAAATCAAATAAATCAACAGGCGCAGTATTAATTTACTTGGGTCTAATCGACCCATTAAATTGGGTCGTTTGGTCCAGACTGTTTTTGGTAGAATAGAGGTAAATTCAGGGGTAGCCAAGGGTAATTCAGAAATTTCAGTTTAGGAAATCTTTGTGTAATTCATTTAAGAAGCCTCTAGTAGGAGTCTTAGAAGAAATTCAGGACTTGGGTAGAAAATCAGAAATCTAGGGGCATTTAGGCTAAAATAAAAGTTCAAAAGGGGACTAGGGGTGAAAAGTTAAACCAGTAGGGCTGCCCTATAATTGAGCCTATATAAGTTAGCATTCTTGCCTTTCAAGGCAAGGGGGGAGAGCTAAAATTTAGAAGAAAAAAAATCCAAACAAACACGACACTGTTTTATTCAACTTCTATTGATTTCATAGAAGCCTTCATTTTCTGAAATACTTTCGAGTAGCCTGAGAATCGAAATGGATCAAGTAGTGTTAGTTTATGTGTTTTAGTTTGAAGCTTGTCGAAATCACCGTTTCCTCGAGTTCTTCTATGCAATCCTCAATTTCTGGTTCCTGAAATGTTTTTTTTAGCTGTTTGGGGTTAAGGTGATTTGAGTCTGATATTCGAAAAGCTGAATTTGAGGTTTTGGGGAGTCGATTTTTTACTTCTGTTCATCAACTTCTGGGCTAAAGTTATTTTATGTGGTTTATCTCTGCTGCTGAACACTGTTTCTCTTGTTGCTAAGCTTTTCCTCCTTTCTCCTTTCAGTGTTCCAGGTACTTCTTGGATTTATTTAACATTGAAGTGCATCATGAGAAAACCTTGTAACTGATGGCCATTTTGGGCATTTGATAGCTATGAATGTTAATTCATGATGCATGTTTTTTGTGTGTGTTTTTTTTGTATTTCTTTATATCTTTCTATTCTAGTTATGGGTTTTCTTGGGTTTGAATTGTAAATATGGAATGAATTCATAAGCTGGGGTACAAGAAAAGTGGTCTAAAAGTTCTGATTTCATATGGGTTACTTGGGGTGCTCTAGTTGTGAAGATTCAGTTGGGTCAGTAGAGATTTCAGTCTTGTGGTTTAATTAGTTGAAATTATTTGGCTTGGTTTGCAGCCTTATAGCCGTAGATGCAAATGTATTGGTCTAATGGAATTGATTTAAGTAGTCTTGTTCAAGTCTGCACTCACATAACTGGAAATACGACTCGATGATTTCATCACTAGCTCTGCTCGGGTGTATACTGGATTTTTTTTAGTAATTAAGAAGAATTTGTTTTCAATAAATCAGTTAATCATATTTGGCTTGGTCTTTCTCATTAAAAGTTTTGAATGATTGCTAGGTCTATAATCACGAGGTGTTAGGTTTAAAACAATGGATAATTCGTGCATGGTCGTAATTGTAAGTCATATTCCATCATGCAACATATGTAGTATTTTCAGAACAGTTATGGGTTTTGACTCAAAGGATATTGGTACTTGTGCAATTTCGATCTTGAATGTTAATTTATTGAAGCATGCTTTGGGCTTCCCACCTGGCCCAAACATGATTGTCTCTCATTTATGTTATCTGTTATTGCGGGGATTCGAAGTGAGCCCCCTTTTGTGAAGTCTGTTTTGGCGTGCCCTCATGAACTTGGGCTCGTTCATAGGCCCAAATGAAGCATTTTCTTTCAGATATAGCTAGGGCCAGTCTATACGTTGGGCCATTTGTTTCCTTGCATTGGAAAACTTAATCCCTCCCCCGCGTGAGCTCTTGGTTAATTACTTAGGATTTCCATGTTGTGTAATATTAATTAACCTTCTTGGTTAGAATTGAGGTGCGCCATGCCGAACAAAAATCTCAATTGCATGGCCCTCATTTAATTAATCTTACTCTGATCCTTAGAATCCAAGGTGCACCACTTAGCGAATTTTTGTGGCCCTCGCAAATCTAAACATACAAAATTACTTTTGGCGCGTTAGTTAAGTAATGTACCTTCCTAAATTCTGGTGCGCATTCATGTGACCAAATCTAAATCCCAACAATATTAAAAAATGTCAAAAACTAGTGGTGCATTTATGTGACGTAGTTCGACATGCGTTTTGATAACGTTGCAATTCTCTTTAAAAAAATAATAAAAGCGGTTAAAATTTAAAATTTGCACGTCGGCACATAAATGTATTAAGATCAGAAAATCAAGCCAAATATAACAGTCAGGCAACCGTGCTAGAACGACGAAACTCGGAAATGCCTAACACCTTCTCCCATGTTAACAGAATTTCTTACCCGGATTTCTAGCTTGCAGACTGTATAAAGAGTCAAACTTTCCTCGATTCGAGATTTAAATTCGTAACTTGGGACACTATTAATTATCCCAAGTGGCGACTCTGAAATCTCTTACATAATTGAATCTCGTTTCAATTGTCCTTATGGATAAATCTCCCTTTCTATACCCTTCGCGGGGTGTAGTGTCCAAAAGGAGGTGTGACATGTGGTCAGTGGCTTTCTTGGATTTGATGATAACATCATCCACATATACCTCTATCTCCTTGTGTATCATATCATGGAAAATGGTTGTCATGGACCTCATGTAGGTGGCCCTTGTATTCTTTAGGCCGAATGGCATCATGTTGTTACAATATACTTCCCATGGCGCAATAAGAACAATTTTCTCAGCATCTTCCTCATCCATCCTGATCCGATGGTAACCAGCGAAGTAATCTATGAATGACCACATCTCACACTTGGCGCAATTGTCAATCAGGGTATGTATATTCGGCAAAGGGAAGTCATCTTTCAAACTGGCCCGGTTGAGATCCCGATAGTCGACACAGACTTTAACCTTCCCATCCTTCTTTTGTACTGGCACAATGTTGGCTAACCATGTCGGGTACTAAACCACCCTGAGAACCTTAGCTTTGATATGCTTGGTGACTTTTTCCTGTATTTTCAGACTCATATTAGGTTTTAGCTTTCTGAGCTTTTGATTTAGCGGTGGACACATTGGCTCGGTTGGCAGTTTGTGAGCCACAATAGACGTACTCAAGCCGTTAATGTTATCATATGACCAGGTCAATATGTTCTCATACTCCTTTAGAAACTCTGTGTATGCTTTCTTCTCTGATGGCGATAAGTGAATGTTGATTCGTGTTTCCTTGACATTTTCTGCATCTCCCAAGTTAACAATTTTGGTTTCTTCCAGGTTGGACTTAGGTATGTTTTCGAAGTTCTCAACTTCTTTGACAATCTCTTCAGGTATGTCATCTTCTTCTGAATTAATGTCTGTTTGTTGCGCTATCTCATTGCATGTCGTAATCATTTGTTCATTAAGATAAGTGATAGTAATGTTGTATAGTAAAGTAACGAGGAAAACAATAGAAATACATATTAATTCATTGGAAAAATCAGACATGCTTTGATAAATTGAATAATTGTTTGGAAAATTGAATATCGTGTTGCGAAAATTGAAAAATGCGAAAAGAAAATCATTCAATAAATAAAACAATGAATATTGCTCATTTTAGCCTTGCTACCCCGAGGCTCGTCTAGTTCTGGTAGTCCTGATGGTCCAGTTGTTGAGGTATGCCCCTCTACTCACAACTTGTATCGAAGGACCTTCCTCCCCCTCCTCCTCGAGAATAACACAACAATCCACATCATTGACCTCTAGAAATAAGTTTTTTTCACTGCCTCGAGTGCTTCTTCTTCATCTGTACCATAGACGAAATCATCTTGTTGGAAAGTCTACTACAGGTGCGGTATCGGTTGCTCTAATGGATAGTATGGACCGCGCCATGGTGGCGACGAATTATTGAACTCCTCCCAGGTATATTCATATCCCAGACCGAAGGTAGTGCCATGTTTCTTGAGTTTTCTAGGTTTAGTGATCCCTTGGAGGTTCTTGCCGAGTCGTTTTCCAGGTTCGTACCCGTTCCAATTCAATATGTTCTAGATCTTTTTATCCCACCATTTGTCCTTGTCGACAGCATTGACCCGCTCAATGTGGTGGTAGGTCTCTCTGCCTAGATTTCTTCTTCCTCTGATTGTCAAAATGTTCTGGTGACTATATACAGTATTGCTACCATCACGGTAAATGATCACTTCCTGGTGATTCCATTCAAACTTTACTGCCTGATGTAGTGTTGAAGCTACAGTCCCAGCAGCATGTATCCAGGGTCGTCCTAGCAGCAAGTTGTAGGATGCTGCACATCTACCACTTGAAAATTGACCTCAAACCAGGTTGGTCCCATCTACATACACAGACTAATCTCACTGATGGTGGACCTATGAGACCCATCAAAAGCTTTCACATTGATTGCTCCTTGTTTAATCTCATGTAGCCCTTTGCCCAATTTCTTGAGTGTTACCAATGGACATATGTTAAGGCTAGAACCCCCACTGAATATGATCCTAATGATGAAGTAGTCTTTGCGTTACACGGTGATGTGCAGGGATTGTTGTGACCCAACCTTTCAGGTGGCAGCTTGTCCTCATAGAAGGTGATTTTATGGCTTTCTAATACTTGTCCCACTATCTTAGACATTTCCCCGCCGGTGATGTTATTTAGCACCTATGCACCTTCAACAGAGCATTTTTGTGTGTCTTGGAATTCTGCAGCAATGAGAGGATGGATATTTGTGCTGGTGTTTTGTTTAGCTGGTCGATAAACGAATACTCCTTGGCTTGTATTTTCTTCCAAAGGTCATCTGGACCCTTCTCAATGATGGGTGGCTAGTTGGAGGCCTGGTTTCTTGACTCAGCTAGGTGTTCATGGGTATAGACTCTCCCAGTTCTTGTCATACCCTGTGCTGTAATGGTTCTTCGAACCTGACCTTGCCTTTCCTCCTAGCCTCGGCTGTATAATCCCAGGGTATAACTTTTGTATGGAATGACGGCATGGTGGAGATTGCCACTAGGATCGGTGCAGCCACCTTTACTTCGAATGGGATATGTTCTTTGGTTGGCAAAACTGCAACCTCAAATGGTGCTAGTGCCTTTGCTGATGGCGTTGATTCAAATTCAAGAGGCATAGACACGTCTACCTTAGTGTCCTCAGATGGTTAGATTTGGACTATAATCGGATTGAGAGTAATTGCTGGTTTCCTTGAGTCATCGCCTTTTGCAATCAATCTGATGGATATTTCTGGGTCCCAATCATCCTCCATTTCAATCATGTGAATTCCCCCACCCTTATGGTTTGGTAGAGGGTTGTTATAGACGTTCGAAGTGACTTGATTTGTACAATGACTTTGTTATCAATTAAAGACTGTATCTTGTCTTTCAAAGAGTAGCATTCATCGATGGTGTGTCCTTTCATGTTAGAGTGGTATGTAAAAGAAATGTTTGGATTAACCCACCAAGAAGGATTCTAGGGGTTGTAGCAGGGACAGAGATGACATAACCAACGGCTTTGAGTCTCTCATATAGCTGGTCAATAGGTTTGGCGATGGCTGTGTATTGTTTTAGAGGTCTCCAATCAAAATTTGGTCGGGGCCTAGGGAAGTTTTGGCGTGCGGGGGTGATTGGTAATGAGATGGTTGGGCATTGTAAGTTCGGTAGACGTGAGCAGGCTGGGAGAATCTGGGTGAGGTAGGCTGATATGTAGGAGGTGGAGATGATTGATAAGTTGGCGATAGATCTTGGTAGGAGGGTGCTTGGTAAATTGGGGCTGGCTGATATGTGAGTGGAGGTATTTGGTAGGTTTGGTATTTTAGGGGAGACTTGGTCCTTTGTGCAATCATCACGACCTATATGTCCATCTTCTTAGGCACACCACCAGACTGCAAGGCCTTATTTGTAGCTTGCAAGGCCTCAAAGTTTGTAACCATGCCGCTCTTAATACCTTCTTTAATTCATTCCCCTATTTGATAATGTCAGAAAACTTATGATTCTCAATCACCATCAATCATTCATAGTATTGCGGGTCTTGAGCCCGGACAAAGAATTTGTTCATTTGTTCTTCTTCTAAGGCGGGTATGACCTTATCAGCTTCGGACCTCCAGCGAGTAGCATACTCGTGAAATGTATCCGTAGGCTTCTTCTTTAGATTCTAGATATAGAACACGTATGGCACGTTTTCTGTGTTAACCTGAACCTGTCCATAAAATCAGATGCCATACCTACCCAACTTGACCACTTCTTAGGATCTTGGATGATGTACCAAGATATCGCGTCTCATTTCAAACTCCTCATGAATAACATATTGTGGATTCTTTTATATTTTCCTACCCCGACTAGCTTGTTGCAGTATGTTCCCAAATGGACTCTTGGATTAGCTGTACCATCAAACATCTCGAACTTAGGAGGTTTGTACCCCTCTGGTAGCTCGACATCTGGTTGTACGCAGATGTCTTCATAGTTCAACCCTTCGATCCCTTTACTTCCTTCGATTCCCTAAATTCGGCTGGTTAGTTTCTTAAGTTCTTCAGTCAAGTTTCTGATGAGTAGATCCTTTTCATCAGACTCAGGTGTGCAAGATATAGGTTGGATGGAGAGTGGAATGGTCTTCACGTAGATGGGATTGTTGTGGTGGCCTGGTGTGTGGGTATGGAAATGGTCATTTGCAAAATTTTATGGTTCGAGGATGAGTAGTGGAACGTTGTTTGGAGTGTGGCAAGTGTTTCATTGGTTCTTTGTTGGAGAAGTAGGATGATTTGGTTGCTTTTGAGGAGGTGTGACATTTTGAACATTGGGGAAGTTGGTGTTTGGGGATCTGAGGGAGAAGGATAGGTTGGCCAGATTTCAAACCCGATCGAGCTCTTCTTGAAACTTCAACAATTTCTACTCAAGTTGTGACACATTTTCATTGGGAACCTGAATACCATGGCCATCAGTGGCCTCTGTGGTTGTGTTTTCTTTTTTGATGTTCAAATATTCCATTTTGCCCTTGTTCTTGTTCATAGCAAGACTAAGAGAAGGAGTGGGTGGAGGGCCCCTGGATCTTGTGGAATAAGATGATGATACAGAGTGCACGAACTAACCTTTGCGGAGGGGAATAACTAAAAAAAAAATAAACAAAAAGGTAACCAAGTCAGTGAGGATCATAAAAGCGTTGCAATATTTAAACACGTGGTGCAGGAATGTAAATCATGTCCTAATTTGGGAACCTTGTGTAGGAAATCATTCTATCCATGATATGTGTGCTTTGGTTGCATTAGCATGATTTCCAGGTATAGGTTTTGATGAATGACAAACAATGAAGTCAAGAGTCAAACAACGTTATTATATGACAAACAATCAAGATTGAATGCCAAGAAGCATATTGATGAAGGGATTGCATGGAAAAGCCTAGACGAGCTCAAAAGTTCAAGACCGAAGACCCAAGGCATAGGTCGTTAGGTAGAACCAATGTAAGAGCAACGTTTAAGTTATCTCGTCTTTTGGCTCAACATAGGTCATCATAAATATGCATAAAATCTTTTTATCAAATCATATTTATCATAAACATATTTCAAATACTTCAAACAAAATGATTTTAACGTTTTCATTTTAACCAAAATGGTTTTTGAAGTAAGTTTTCGATTCTGGACAGAACAGCCAGATAATCGATTATCCTTAAGCTGATAATCGATTATGCTGAGTTTCCAGCAAAACTGGAAATTCCAGCAAGGCTGCATAATCGATTATCACCTAGAGGATAATCGATTATCTGCCAATTTCCAGCTTAAACTGGAAATTCCGCAAGGGTCAATAATCGATTATCCCCTAGAGAATAATCGATTATTCACTGACCGTTGCTTTCCCAACGTTCCGTTTTATGAACCTTGAGAAGATAATCGATTATGTAAAGTGAATAATCGATTATCTTGGCATAAAATCAGCATGATTGATTGCCTATTAAGCAACGGACATACAACCTCTACCACCTATAAATAGAGGTCTTTTTGACTCATTTCATATGAACAATATCTCTCATTATTCTTGAACATATTGATAACATTTATACATCATATTTAGAGCTTTTGTTGAGCCATTTGAGAGACAACTTTGTGTTGTTCATAGAGCTTATATTGTATCTCTTTATCTACTCTTCTTAGAGAGTTCTTGTTGTAAAAGAGAAAGGTTCTTGAGAAGACCATATCTTCTCATTGAGCGTTGGGTTTGCTAAGTACCTTCAATCTTAGTGTGTGAAGTCTTGTGGTGCGGTATCCACGAGCAAGGTGAAGTCTTGAGGTGAGGTATCCTCGAGCAAGTTGAAGTCTTGTAGAGTGTACATTTACGAGCAAGTGTAACGGTTTGTTAGGCACCCGTAAGCTTAACGGAGTTAGTGTAAACTCGAGAGAGTCTCTCCGGGACTGGACTAAGCACACGTTGTGGTGAACCAGTATAAATTCGGTGTGTCCTTTCCTTACTATTTTAATTACTGCACTTACTTTACTCCTGCAATTTTAGTTCCGCAAAACTTATCGACATTCTCGTGCCTCACTATTCACCCCCCTCTAGTGATGGGCATAAATCCTAACACCTTGTTGTGCCCAAGATGGGCCTAGTGACAAGCTGATATCGAGAACTTGGACTGCTAAATGCCTCATTTCATTAATAAAGATAAGACGAATCCCAAATCGACATTAAATAAATAGGAAATTAAAGTTTATTAATGGCCACTGGCCTTGTTACATTTCAAGCGAAAAAGATAAATTCCTATCTACTTGGTCCGAGAAGGACCTTCTCCAGATTAGGCATCCTTAGCTCCTTCGAACAACTTCCCCAACCCATGAAGTCCTAGCAACACAAATGCTTTGGATAAATATCCACCTTCAGCCCCTTTAGCCTCTTGAAAATCTTCAACCCTTTTGAGAAACTTTCTTTCCACTTCCACTATGCCTCACTCCAAGTATCCCAACCATTTGTTGGTGTTGGTATCCATGTCTTTCCCTTCCTCGATCAGCTTCTGGTTGGACTATTGTATTTTGCGATGTTCACTTTCGCACTCGCGGATCCTTTTGCACAACTAATTTTACTTGACTTGCGCCTCGGGCTTTTCATCTATAATCCTATAGCCTCGAAAAACCCTGGATGGACCAAACTATCGTGATTGTCTTCTAACTAACTTGAATAAAAAGGAGTACAATTGGCATGGTATCTGTCTTGACCTATGGAGTCTTTCCCCATTACGATCTTGCTATGCCACATGTGTTGGGCTTGGCACTTGTAGGGACGATCATCGCCTTAGAAGTCAGCTCTAAAGTGGCTCAGCTAGTCGATCCTAGGTATGACTTTCTTCCTACCAGCTTGCCTCATAACTCACAAAGGGACGTAAGGGTAGGTTTCCCTCAGACCAATTAGTATCAAAAAAGGTGCGTCTCTAGATCGAATGATAAACTCCTCCATCGGATACCATTTGAACATCCACTGAACTTGTTCCTCGGTAAAATTATCAAATAGCTCAACCCATACCTTAGCATCCTCAAGCTGATCGAACATGTCTAGGATGTCATTAAACTGCTTTAGATGGTGGAAATTGATGTGATCATCTAGTCACTCTAAATTTTTTGTCGATATTCGCCCTTTTGGAGATGCTCTATGAACCAAATTTGAAGTAGTAGATTACAACCTTCGAAATGTTTTGCTCCTCGTTGACACTTCTCTAAGGCTCAGTATATGTCTGCAATAATCATAGGTACAATACTGAAGGCCTACCCACCAATCCCCCCCCCATTAGGGTTTTGGTTACCATAGCCAACCTAGTATAAATTCTACCTTTATTCATTGGAAATTTATTCAGACCCAGGAAGCAAATTATGAAGATGAAAACCATGCGATAGACGTGTCCCAAGGATGTGATGGCAAACTCGCCAAAGTAGGTGCGGTAAGATTTGCTATGATCGTACCTCTCATACAAGTAGTCAAAATGGATGTATGAATCCTTCAAGCATGTTAATTCTGGATTCTTCTTCAAACCCATCATTTTAAGGAATCCCCAACCTTTGTGATTCTCAAGCATTAGCAAGCCTGGAGTTTCCCATACTAGACCAGCCAGTCCTCCTATCTCCTCGGCAAAGGTGTTATTTCAACACCCCCAAAAGCGGAATAAGACCCTTTCACAATCCCATAACAATGTAGCAGCTTCTATAATTATGTTATTGGGTTGGATTTCCAGGAGGGATGATAGATTTCCCAGATATTTTCTGACGAGATTTTGATCACTAGAGTGTAAATCTTTCCACCAGCTTAGCAGCCTTGGGTGGATGTTGGTGACCATGACGAATCTGGGGACTGCGTGCCTCATATTTCTGCAAGGCAAATAAGGTTAGACCCTTCCCCCACTGGACTCGACTATTTAATATCAATGATTACAGGAAACATCTAGTTCTCCAAATAAATGCACAGAACGTGATGACGTCCATTTTGGGTTTAGGGAAACCTAGTGGACTTTGGACAAGTCTATCTTAATGGATCATTGTATGGACAACATAACTGATCCGGCTAGGTTTGACCATGATGCATGCATAATTTAAACAGAGTAAGGTTTTTATGGAGTTTTAGACGTGTATTCATGAGCGGATGACTCAAGGGTGAAGGATCGGAACTGTCGACTTGCAACGCTGATCGACTAATTTTACCGCAAATATGCTTTTCCGAATTTAGGGGGTGATGATATAGGAAGAGCGCAACCACTCATTATAAGCGTTGATATGGTATTTGTTTTGGCACGAGTAGAGTATGATGTTGAGCATGATTATGCAATAATTAAAAACATGTTGGCATGTATTTGCGCATTAAGAAAGTGATAAATACAATAGTTTCATAATTTAAAGCAATAAAAAAAACAAGAAAAATATGTCAGTTTTGCTTCTAAAGAAGAATTTAAATGCCTAAAGGAATTAAACAGATAATTGCATAGAGAGAGGTACAAATTCACAAGAATAATCTGAAATGATAAAAGCCTAAGAACAATCCCTAGCAGAGTCGTCATGCTGTCGCGCCCCCTCTTTCCTTCACGAAATCGGGTTTATGACATTTGGTTGGGACAACTCTTTCCTTTTGGGAAAGGGGTTTTGCAATTTTGAAGAGTTTCCACCTAACGATTTTAAGGTGCGTTAGGGCACTTACAGGGTTCAACTACAACTACATTTTTTGATAACTAGAGATAGGGTAAGGGCTTGAAACTATCCCAGGGGGAAGGTGTTAGGCACCCCTTAGGATCCACTAGTGTGGTTCCCTTCTGGATAATTCTTTGTGAATTTGCACAATTAACAAGTAAACAAACAAGGCTCAAATAAGAGGAGATTTTAAATTCCATTTTTTGAAAATGATTAAATAAACCAACGTTTTGAAAAGAATTATAATTTAGGCATGCCGATGAATGTAATAGGGTCCTAGGTTTGTTTGCAAGATGGATCATATCAATGCAATACCTCGTAATTACTTCACAAATAGGGGCTACACGTAGTATTAGCACACCGGTCATTATGTTTATGTCTATCCTTACCATCCCATAAAGGTATTTAAAGCACAGATTGGTCTCAAACTCTATTGTGTGCTATTACCTGTCCTATTCCTATCAGTCCTAGAGGAATTTTAGGACTACTATTCCTATAAGAGGGAGGATTTAGGCTGACTCCTAGGTTTAATGGTAAAAAGGCTAAGGCGACATACAAAAAACACGTAGGAGTACATTCAAAGGAGAAATATGTAAGCAATTAGAAGGCTCATACAATCCTCCGCAAATAATACATATAAATAACATGACTCAAATTCAGTTAAAGTCTGAATTTCAAAAATCCTAAGGTAAGGGATTTGAGTAAGAACCAGATTCATTATAAAGCTTAGATAGGAAGCCTGAATCAGGCCCTTGTGAACTCTGACACACTAAAACTTGGTCCTTAGTTATTCCCTCAACCTCCAAAACTATTCATGTTGTTCCCTTTCCCCAGTCATGGACTGCGTATCTAAATTTGGTTTTTTAACTGGTGCAAAACTTGGTATGGTGGTTAAGTAAATTGGTTTGGGATCTTCTATGGTCCCTTGGGTCGTGTGTCGAAGGCAACTCTCTATTGAAGTCTTGGTTATGCTATAAGAGATGTTGAAGGCCAGACAATGCTAGGTATTTGTTTTTATCTTTATTAGGCCTACTGTTGGCCTATCCATTGTTATGTAATATTGTTACTTTACTTATTATAGGGCCTGTAATAATCTTTGTATAAACAGTTGTGGTTATTAGTAAAAGGGAGTGGGGTAAATTTTAATATTTACATGTGATGGGTAGATAATATGCTTATAGGACTTAATAATGTGTTTGCTATATATGTCATTCACTCGCTATTTACACTGTAGAAATCATACCATTAAGAGAAGCGCACACTTACACTACTTGTCTAATAGTAAAGAATGAGCACAAACTTTTCATTATCCTTTTCGCTACATGATTATTAGAAATATGCCATAGGAAGTAAATATCATTGAACTTTCCTTCTATTTGCATTGCTGCAGTATATATGCTAGAGATCATGCCTATTGGATTTCAATCATCTCATTTGTTATCATATTGCACTGTTCACCTTGAAAACATGCCTATAAGGTTAAAGTATAACAATAAAATCGGTCACAATGCTAATCGTTAGAGACCCTATCTATAAGATACCATTATTCATCTTAACAACTGTTAATGATGCACCTCTCAACTTTGTTTATTGTTCACTTAGGCCACTATAGAAATCATGCATAATTCTGGGCTCTTGTCCAATAGATTTCATTGTAACTTAGTGCATAAATCAGTTAGACACAACATCTACATGATTAAAAACTGGAAATCTGCAATTTTTAATAATCAGTATGCGACAATCGTATAATCATGTCTATGAAAAATACTGGTTCCTCAAACTGCTTGCATGCCTGGATACCTATTATGTGGAGAGCATGTCTCTAGGAAATTAAATTCTTTAATCTTGAATTGCCTAACCTAAAAATCTGTTTGCACATGCATTTTGCTGTCTAATTGTAGAGGTTAATTTGAGCATTTAACTGCATTCTTATGTGAGCTCCAATGTGTTTTGTACGTCGCCTAGTTTTGACATTTTTTGAGCAGCCTAAGTTAAGTCTAGAACCACCGAAATTAGAGGTCTGATGCCTCCTGGGCCATAGGCATGGGACGGGTAGTACACATATAAAGTATGATTTATAATTAAACTAGTGCGCTTTAAGAAACAACTTGAAGATAGTAATCAGGTAGCAGGAGATGATAATATGTGCCCGATGAATAATATGAGTAACACCCTATCTTGAGGGAGTTACGAAGTATTATGTATGTTGCATGGGTGATCCTTTTGGTTAAAAAAATTAGGCCCCCCATCTTATTCCTATTTATCTTTGAATCAAGTATTTGTATTCATTTACTAAAAGTCTTTTATAATAATAAAATTCCCAAACTTCGTGCTCTCTTTCTCTCTCTCTCTCTCTCTCTTTATTTATTTGACTAATCCATAAAGTTCGATTTCGGCTGGGACCCACAGTTGTGGACCTCTATGAGTGCCTAAAACCTTTTCTTCAAGGTAATTTCGAGCCCTTACCTGATCTTTGGTGATGCAAACTAGTCAAACCTAGGTCACTTGTAAATAAGTGCCCTAACGCACCTTAAAAATTGTTAGGTGATGACTGT
This sequence comes from Nicotiana benthamiana, assembly GCA_034376525.1. Lineage (NCBI taxonomy): Eukaryota > Viridiplantae > Streptophyta > Magnoliopsida > Solanales > Solanaceae > Nicotiana > Nicotiana benthamiana. The sequence goes on along the minus strand of CM067332.1, from coordinate 106,352,921 downwards.
TCTTTTTTAACCCTGACTTTAAAAGAGTTGTAACATGTCGAAACTCGATTTCGCGAGAAAAAAGGGTTGCGACAGCCAATGCTAACTCCACTAAGCTAGTGTTGAAGTTGTAATTCAATAACCTAGGATATGTGGAGTCTCGGGCCCAGGGAACCTTTTTTTCTTGTAATGACCTGGTGTTCTGGCCATGTTCCACTCTCCTATCAGGAGCGAACCTATTCGAGGACTAAAACCCCTTTTGTTGCATCCCTTGATTCTTTCATATAGTAGTAAATGACCCTTAGAAGATCGTCGATTTGCATCAAAGTCGGATTTAAACTTGTCCTGGTTTTTTATCTCAGTCTCATCCCTTGGCTGATGTTGGGAACCCGAGCTAATCTTCTTCTATTCTTATTTTTGACTCGTAATGGTTATGGACATCCGTCCATATGGTTTGCTTGGAATTCGAGCTGACTTTCCTTAAACTTTCATGAGGTGTCAGAGCTTCATGGATTCAAACCCTTTATGAATGCCTCTCCCACCCTCTCATCTGGTATAGCCTGTAGCATCATCCTCTCTTTCTAGAACCTGATCATGAATTCTTGTAGCAATTCGGACTCACCTTGCACAATCCTAAATATGTTCGCCCTCCTAGCTTGGACCTTTCATGCCCTGGCATGGGCCTTGATGGATGAATCTGCAAGTATTTCAAAAGAGTCAATTAAATATTCGGGTAAGAGTGAATACCATATCAGGGCCCCCTTTATGAGGGTTTCATCAAACTTCATCAATAAAACCGATTCGATCTCATGTTGAGCCGAATCGTTCCCTTTTACAATGGTGTAGGTTGTGATGTGCTCCCTCGAATCCGAAGTACCATCGTATTTTGGTATGTACGACCTTTTAAACCTCTTTGAAATTAACTCTGGTGCTTCGCTCGGCTTAAGGTGCAATTGCATGTATTTTTCAAATGTGGACCTTTTAAGATTGGCAGTGCGCCTAGAATCTGATCGATTCGGGCATGAAATTCCTTCGTATTTTGATCCATTCGTTCGTTCATTTTCCTCGTAAACCTCTTGAGTGCGATTTTGAAGGGTTCTCTTGTTATCATTCCCGTATCCGCTATCGATACCTCAGGCACCATCGTCTCTTTGAGCCATTCGATACGTAGGAACAATAGGAGGAATCGGTCCCCTTCTGTTTGCATTATTAGAAGCACCTGGCAATGCTTGTTTCATTATCCAGTCCTACCTTGAGAGGTGTTTCATGATTGCTTTTCTTTTGTGCTCTTATGATTTTCATTATTTTCACGATATGTTCTTCCTCTACGTCATCGAGAGTTGGCCCCACACATGTCGGACGTATTGCCTTTCATGAACCGGTATTGCTTTGTCCCCTTCATTACGGGTGTCGCTGATTGAGTCTTCATTTTGAGGCAACTCTTCGTGTCCCAACGTTGAGCGTGATGTTGACATCATTAGCTGCCATTGCTTATTTCTTACTAAGGAAAAAACAAACAAGTTAGTAACAAACGTAAGGATCAAAGCAATTACGCAACTGTCTAAGCCTCACGGTGGGTGCCAAATTATTTATCCGTAAAATAGTTCAGTTAAATTTGTTACGTGGTTTATAGACAAGCAAACTGATTTGATCTAAAAATGATAAAGAAATAAGATTTAAAAAAAATACTTAGCAATAGAAATTGAAGAAGATGATAAGCCTGGCTCTGAGAGTAATTTCTCCGAAGACAAAAATAAAAATAATGATAAAGAACAAATAATGTTGTTTAATTGAGAGTGAGAGTAAAATATAACATATGTTTCCGCAAGAATTTCTTGTGTTATAATGGTTGATGCGCCTGCTATTTATAGTTATACATAGAGAAACAAGATCAAGCCTCCCTTAAATGATAATAAATGAGTCATTTATGAATATGTAACGGCATGGCATGAATGCAGACATTCTCTTAATGGTTGCTCATTAATGTTAGAGAATATTCTCTCATTGAATGCTATCCAATCACAAATACTTGATTTGTTCCCGTTGACCATGCTTCCTTAGGGATTTAGCTGATGTCGATTGTAGTTGTTGTATTCGGTATTGGTTGTTACTTGACTCTCTTTTTACCTATCTTCGGTTCCACGTGTCATGCTATCATTCGACCATTTATTATAAACCAATTTTACCCTATAAAAATTTCATATATACCATATCAGCATTTTTTTTCTAATTTCTGAGCATAGTTTTCCAAATTTTAGAAAAATTGATAAATAAAAAATATTGATTGAGTTGGAAAGGAGTTCAAATTAATATGAAAATTAATTATAGTTCATATACATAATGATATTAGTATTCTAAACTCTGGATGAACTAAACAATTAAGACTTTAATTATACTATGGTATATATTTTTACTTTGATTTTGTAGAAGTTTTTTAACCTTATAAATAAAAAATATAAGAACTCTATCTCCTTTTAAAAAAAGAAGTCATTTGGAGTTAAAGATTACCCACCCTGGGAAGGTAGAAGTTTATTCTTATGTATTCTCAGATATTATTCTTTTAATTCGAAAAAGAAGAAGTGTTTTTAATGTATTTCCTATATTTGTTTTGGATGTATATGTGTAGGATAATATGGTTTGACTTATTGCTAAAGAGTAGAGGGATCAAATTTATCAAATTAATCGTACTCGAGGAAGAAAACAAAAACCAGTGCCATTAAAATCCAAGAAACGGGAAACCTTAGTTAAAGACTTTGTGTCACTCGCGTACGTTACTGAAACAGTGAAACATACGAATTACATGTCAAAAAGAAGCCAATTTTGTCGTTCAAGCTTCTTTTCGGGATTACCAGGCAACTCTTGCCGACTTCAATATATGTATTGCGTTTCAATTTCAAAGCCATGAGTAACTCTTTGGCTTTTGGGATTTCTTCAACTATTCACACATTTTCTCCCCTTTTTGAACCAAAGAAAAACACCCCAACGTGGACTTTCTGGATAAATTTTACTGTGTTTCTCACAGTTAGAGCATTAGATTCTCTACATTGTTATTCTGTTCGTTGCTTCTGAGTTTTTAAAGTTATTTATTTATTTATTTATTGTGATATGGGTTGGAAATACCACGCTGGATTGGTGTTAATAGGAGCTTTTGTGTTGATATGGGTTGCTTCTGCTGAGGTTACTCAGGTAATTAAAGCCTTTTCATTTGCGCTCTTTCTGTTTCTTTTTGGTGTTTTGCTCTGCTTTCTGGGATTATAGACAGGGGCGGAGGCACAAGCAGTTCGGCCGAAGCTTTTGCTCAAACACTATATTTAGTATTTATAATTCATTAAATATATACTAATATTAAATTTAGAACCCAATCACTAACACTTGGAATCGTCGTTCTTAAATCCAGAACCTATAAGGTTGAAATCCTGGCTCCTCCTCTAATTATAGAGTCTAGTCTTGGTTTATTTTGTGTACTGATTCTTTTATTTTATAGCTGAATTCTAATATTGTTTACCTATGCAGCAACTTGATAGGGAAAGATTGATAAGAAGTAAGGAATATATAGACTTAGCTAAACAGTGCAACCAACTTCAGAATTGGAAAATATAAAGCTGATATTATAAAATTAGTTCTAAAAGATGAATAAGATTATAGCAATATGTAGTCTAGTTCATGACGTTATGCAGAAATGCTAGTAACTCCCTTTTGTTATTATTATATGTAGACGGTCCAGACAGAATTTTGTGTTGAAAAAGAAATGGTGAGGAACAACTTAAGGATATTGGATTGTGAATTACATTTAAGAAGTTGGCTCAAAGGAAGATCAAACAGAGAGGTTAGGATTTCCAATGAATTGTGGCCTCATATATATTGCTAGGATGGGGAAAAGCTTTAGTTTTCTATAGTCAAGCAACTGAAAGCACTTGCAAAAATAGGTTCGGATTATAAATGGTGAGAAAGCGTAGGACTTGAGTAAATATGCATACAGATTAAGCCCAAGTGGCTAGAGCGATAGGGGAAGAGTGTAAAGTTGGAAAGTTAAAAAATTTGACGGATTGCTTGTAGGAGACTAGATACTATTGTGACTAGGATTATGATTAAGGTAAAGAAATGTCAAAAAGATAGGCTGCAACATTGTTGAAATGCATAGTCTTAGTTATTATTGTTGTTGACGTCATCATCTTCCAAGGTTTTATCAATGATACTGCCTGTATAGTATCCATTACACATTACAAGGACATCATTTGATTGTTTATCTGCTTTCAGACGTTATGTACCTTATTTTGGTTTATGTTGGTGTTGTTATTTTATTACATTTATCTGCTGTCAGTCGCCGGGAAAGAAATGAGAAGCAAGAAATTGTCATGCACTATTCCGATGTTTAAATTCATATCTGAGAGTACATTGAGTGAGGCAAGTTAGTTTCAACCATAATCCGATCTTGTTTTGTTCTAGACATATGCCTTTGCACAAAATCTGACACAGAATAATATTTTTGAATGCAAAGCCCATCGATTGATGATACCCACAGTATTACCACTAAATATGCTAAAATTGCAATCATCTAATATCATATGCTTACTTTCTCTCATTTGCATTGTCTAAAGATGTTGCATTGTCTATGCATATCGTATTCAGTAACTTGTGCCTATTCTACTAGTATTAAAAAGTAATTTGTTGTCACAAGAGCTACTTTCTTTTCCGGGTACAAGCTTTGTAAGATTTGGTTTTAAACCAATGTTTTGCTATATGAATTATGTGTCAATTACATGTCAATATTGCAAGTTTTCCACTATAGCATCTTAACAACAATTACTTGGGGATTATTGGTAAAGAAATGCTTAGAGCTGTGCAAAAGGGAAAGTTAGAATGTTTATTTCGTTATGTTGTAGTTCCTATGCTGAAGCTGCTGATCTTTTCATAGTATGTGAAGGATTTCTATACAACTTTCCTTTTGCCATTCACTTATTTCAGTTGCCATTAATTTCTTTCAATACAAAGCTTTGCAATCATATTATGCAGATGTTGGACAGATGATACTAAGATAAAACCATTTATGTGCTGCAGAAAATTTTTGTAGAGTATAAACAACCTTTTACGGTTACATATCTGGGGATCTCTCTTATGGCAATCTTCCTGCCTATAGCGGTTTGTAAAGATTGTTTATGCAGTTTATTAGAAAAGAGTTCCTTGAAGAAACTGTACAATAAAAATCTTATCTTGGACTGCTCGGTCCTAGATGTACCACTTAAGCTCAATGACATGCACAATCATCCCGAAGGAGCGTTGAAGGATTATTTTACAGCAGACATGGATTACAGCAGCCCTGAAGAAGCCTTGGCATTAGTTGATATCAACCATAAAGATGAGTTCCACTTTCTTGAAGAGGAGGGCCACGATCATAACTCATGGAACCTTGTCAAATGTAGTTTGTATCTTGCTCCTTTATGGTTTGCGACAGAGGTACTTATTTCTATCTAAAACCTTTAACAATTTTTATATTGAATAATATACTACTTTCAGTACTTGCGTCAAATGTTTCTCTGTCTGTTTTTCCACCCTCTCCCCTAAAGCAAAAAAAAAAAACACACACACACACACACAAAGAAGAGAGGAAATCAGGAAAGCAGCCAAAGGCTCCTATAGTGAGCAAAAAAAGAAAAAGGAAGCTGGCAAATTTTATAAAATGTATTTCGGATTGAGATGTGCTTCGTTTCCTGACCCATATCAATTTTGCTTCAAGATTGACGGTCATTTATTGAACCATGCACGAGCTTTACCGCTTGTTTTAGAAAACAAATGTTTGTTGCTTGCTCAAAATGGCTACAAAGCATTGAACATCTAAGGGATCTCCCATTATGAGCTCTAGAAAATATGCAAATATTACTTAAGAACATTTCCAAACAGAAAGAACACAAGTAATTTTTTTACTTATTGAAGAAGTACAGAAATATCACAAAGACGGAGAACTTGTTTTGTCCAAATCTAGGATTTCACAATCGATGTTTCCTTTCGTATTTCTTGAAAATGTTTAACGGATGAGAAATTAGAAGATAGAGAATTCATGCAAGATTTGATACAGTCAAGTCGTCATCATTTGAGTTGGTCTGTTTATGGATCAAAATGGCCATGCTTACATTAAAGGAGTGTTAATTGTATCTAGGTGACTGACTGTGTGTTGTCCTATTCTGTCTTTATGTCGGGGGCTGATTGCTATTTGTCATGTTCCTACTTTGCAAGATGAATTGTATAATTGCAAATTGAATACCCAACTTAATTGCTTAATGGCTTGCAGTATTTTTCAAACTCTGCACTGGCGAATACAAGTGTGGCTAGTACTACTATTTTGACCTCAACATCAGGGCTTTTTACGCTTCTTTTTGGAGCACTCCTCGGCCAGGACTCAATAACTATTTCGAAGATGATTGCTGTTATAATCAGTATGAGTGGTATGGCACTGACTACAGTTGGAAAAACATGGGCTTCTGATGAAATGCTGAGTGCATCTGAGTAAGTTTTAAATAAGCATGGTCTATCAATGTTGAGGTCTAAGCTTGCTAATATGTCTTCAGATTCTCCAGATGAACCATACAATCTATCTATGGATTAAAATGCATGCATAGGGGCAGAAGATGCTTTATCCGTGTTTAGCATATAGGCATAGCATCTCAAGTTCTTCTGTTCCACAACATTTTATTCTGCCATGAGACACAATGATCGTATAGAAGGAGAGCCTTGGAGCAACGGTAAAGTTAATTTCGTGTGACCTATAGGTAACGGATTTGCGGTGGAATCAGTCACTAATGCTTGCATCAGGATAGGCTGCATACACCACACCCCTTGGGGTGCGGCCCTTTCTCGGACCCTGCGGGATGCTTCATGCACCCGAGCTGCCCTTATTAGACGATGATCATGCTATGCTAATATGCACAAGTTGTGCCTCTATATTACTTGTTTCATGTCATTTCTATGTTTTAATTGGTGAAATTTCAAATTACCCATAATGGCAATTGTTAAACACACAAAAAAAAAAGAAGGTGAAAAGGTTTCAATAAGTGGCTTTGAAATGATAAATGTTGTTTAAATTCAGGATGTATATGCAAATTTAGAAGTCGTCTCTCCTAATATCACTTTAGGACTTTAGCTTCCTTGCATCATCATGTATTATGGCAAAGATGGAGCATTTACTGGTGAAAGTGACCTAAAAAAGTGCTGGTGGTCTATAGGAAAAGATAATAAAGCTGTTCAAGGCTCGTATCTACTTTAAAAGCTTGGTTTTTGTACCCGTAATTTGAAGTGGACGCTTATCAGACTTGATGCAATAAAGAAATAGCGAGCAAGTTCTAAGAATGGTGGAAGTAAATGATCTAGGACATATCTGAAATTAGGCAGTTAAATCCATAACCAGTGGAAAATAATTATCAAGAAGAAGGAAAACATCAAATCTCGAATGTCCTCTAGGAATGGCACCTAGCAGAAAGTTCGAGGGAGGCTGTCCCTTCAAAATCTCAGAGAATTGAGTAAAAGCTTTATGCAGTTCTTCTCATAAGCAACATTACAATCTTATACATAAAATATACAACTTAAACCTATTCTGGTAGGATTTTCTGAACTAATTAGGAAATAAACGGCAATACCTAATTGCGAAAAGTTTAAATTACTAAAAGTTATAACTATTTTGCCAAAGAATAGCTTACTTTATGCAAAAATTTTCTGGATATCACAGGAATTCTATAATAAGCAAAATACCCCTAGAGCTTGAAATTATAGAAAAAAGAAATCTTATAGAAAATAATGGCACAATAATAAAAGAATTTGAAAATGTATTATAAGCCTTAATCTGCGGCTCACAAAAGGGAAAAGGAGGGGGAAACATACCTCCAGATCTTGCAGCTTTTCTAACAGGCTAAACTGCTCTTCTATAGGTTTTTTTAATTGTCTGCATCACTAGACTCATTTGGCGTGAATCAATATATACACCTCTTAATTAAGGAATACTAGTGGTGAGGTAGTCATAGTAACCATCCCCCCCCACACCCCACCCCCACCCCCCACCCCCCAAAAAAAAAAAAAAAAACTCCAGGGATTCTTTGAGCTCCCCCTAGGCGGTCATAGTATTCTCTAATGCTTATATCACAATCATACAAGTGCAGTACTTTCCTAGTTCATGAGGGCTAGTGTTGCCGCTCATGCTTGATCTAATGCGTTATATGCCTTTTTTAAAGTAGTCTGGATCCTTCTGCTTTTGTTTTTATGGCACTCCAACGGAGAGCTTATTTTTAATCCAAGGCTAAGGGACACTAATTGTCAAATTTATTATTAGATGATTGTGGGATAATTGTGTGATTCTAAGTGTAATTTTTTCCACTCAGTTTATGTCAGTTAACAATTTCAGACCTTGACTTTGAACTACATTATGCTATGTGAAGCAATTTGGATATCTAAAGTTATTTTTCTTTTACTGTTCTATAATGATATGTTTACACTGAGTAACCTGCTCCCTTGACCAATAACTCCACAATATATCTGTTTTATTTCTGGTCATAGCTAACCTGTCTGGTTCTTGATATAATCGGCTTTTATATTTTTGTATGGACTACAAATATTATGGTAATTTTAAATTTTCTTCCATCTGCTACTTTTATGGCTAACTCTAGTGCATCATTTTTGTGGATCCTTTGCTGCTGGCAGGACTGCTAAGCATTCCATTATTGGTGATGTTTTTGGTCTTCTTTCAGCTGTGTGTTATGGCTTATTTACAGGTAGGATATCAATCAGGGTTGGGATGAAATTGTCACTTTTATTTTATAATGATAATACTAGTTTCACGGTTATCTGATGTGCTCAGTGCTCCTCAAGAAATCTGCTGGATCAGGAGAAAAGACAGATATGGAGAGGTTCTTTGGATATCTTGGAGTATTCACTTTGATCGGACTTTGGTGGATTGGTAATGGACATTTTGGAAATTTGCGCCCTTGGAAAGAACATGATGAATATTTTAAAATTTCTTTGCATTCAAAGAAGCTGCCCACTATTCTCTGTTTTTGGCGTATCAAGAGAAAATAACATTCTTATGAGTAATAAATCAAGAAATCTGAGAATTGAATAAGGTGATCAGGTTTTTTTTCTTTATTTGTTTAGAAGGGGAGGGCACCCAGGTCTATACTAAAGGGAAAGAAAGAGGACAAATATAGGATAACCGTGCACAGACAGGTTAAATTCTTCAGAAGTCTAAGTAAACAGTGATAACACAACTGCTCTTGTAAGGAAGGTGATTTTCTTTAGGTAGTGATTAAATTTTGGAACTGATTTCATTAAGTTCTTTTGGAACTTTCTCCACAGGAAAAATGAAAATATTCTTTTGGACTTTTAGGTTTGGACTAAATGTGTTCTTTTGGGGCTTTTAGGTTTGAATTGGTCTCTGTTGTTTTATTATTGTACCTCATGATGATATTCTGTTCCATATAGTTGCACCATTTTTAATTGTCACATGTAATTGAAGAATTGAAGGTTGAAATTATAATATATTGGAAGTGGATCCAAAGTTAGAGTGTATTTTTAAAGTTTGAGATTTTATAAGAATAGAAGTGGGACCTATTGGTTTTGAGAAGGAAAGAGGACAAATAATCTTTTCCACAGTGGGTAGAATTCAAATATTTTCTAAGCCAGTGGAAAGAACTTCCAGAATTCAAGTGTGATTGCGACCAGTCCTATATTATACTGTACCGTCCTTAGTTTGAATCTCTTACTTAATTGAGTGTGTATTACTGATTTTTATTATCACTAATTCTTTTTCCAGCATGGCCATTAAATGCTATTGGATTGGAACCTAAGTTTGATTTCCCAAGCTCGGCTTCTGTTGCTGAGGTTGTGCTGCTGAATGGCTTTATTGGGAGTGTTCTCTCTGACTACTTATGGTACGTACCAACACTTATCATCATGAAAAGTAAGAAAATAAACAGAGAACTTGTTTTGAGCTGATTATGAAACAAGACACAAGAGGGTTCCTTTGTAGGAGTACCACTGCTAGAAATAAGATATTAAACTATACGAAATGAGGAATGTTACCTGAATATGGAGATTCCTAATTATATCGAAATTAGGAAGAGCTTTCTATACTCTTAACCTTGTTGAGCTAGCTCCCTCAAAGGAGATTTTGAGTAGCTGCAACTGAGTGGAAAATAACAAAAAGATGTTCGTTCCATCATCTAGTTCTAGTCACTATTAATTAATAGCAACTTCACTGGCTAATTAACTAAACCAACTACTAGCGAACTAATTAACTTAACTAAGCTCCAGCTCTAACTCGTCACATTTCTCACAGCCTGTCACGTCACTCTCTTTTTTCCGTATTACTTAGTAGTCCTCGAGTTCAGAGGGTACAGAAGATATTTTCGCACCCAGCTTGCACAGGAAGGTATTCATGCCGAGTCTCTTCATGGCTCTTGATTAAGATATCTGCTAGTTGCTCCTTTGTGCGAATTTATTGTCTACTAATAGCATGAACTTAGACCTTCTCCCTTGTGAAATGACATCAATATATGTGTCGTAACTGATGCTTCTGAGTTTCAATAAACTCATAGAATGAATCTTAGAATATTCTAAGAATAGGAGCATTAAATCTTGACTTTGAATAAACCCATTTCTTCCATCTCAAAAAATAAACCCATTTGGATCTTGTGTTAGGTCACTTTTTTTTTGGGTAAATAAAAGAATTTTATTAACCAATGAAAGAATTACAAGCAGAGAGAAAAGAATTGCTGGAACCCTGTATCACAGGTCCAACAACAAACAACACCATTACTACTCTAACTACTAATCTTGATTGCTAGTTCTAGCTACTAAAGACAGACTCGCAAAGTGGGGAATGAATGTTGATATAAAGTGCCCCTTTTGTTTGACTGAAAATGAGAGTGTCACCTTTCTATGAGTGCCAATTTGCTTCTAACGTTTGGAACAAAATGCTCCGATGGCAAGGAATAAGTCGACAAGCTTTCAAGTGGCAGGAGGAGTTGGAATGGATGGTAAACAATTGCAAAGGGAAGTCTGCCAGTTCTCACATATATAGAATTGCTATTGCATGTTAAGTCACTTTTACATTGCTGCTTAGGTTAAGGTAGATAGTCTTTATTATCTCTATTCATATTGATCAATTCTAGGGAAAATATTTTCTGGGGTTAATCCCGCCCCTCTAAACATTTAGCTTGACCACGATATGCTAAATCAGATGACAGTGGAGACAAAATGAAATCAAATTGCAAGGAGAGCAAACCAATTCTCGGGTTCACCGGAATCTGCCTATCTTTTTTCTCTACATTGATATCTACTTTTGCTCTATAAGTCTTAAGATTAACAGGGGTAAGTTCTTGAATTATGAAACAGGGCCCTTTCAGTAGTATGGACAACACCACTAGTTGCGACACTGGGAATGTCATTGACCATACCTCTTGCTATGATCGCTGACATGCTAGTTCACGGCCGTCATTACTCTGCAGTTTACATTCTTGGATGCATTCAGGTTTTTCTCTTGGCCAACTCCCTACATAGCTTCAAGTTACAATTTTTGTGTAGCTTTTGGTTTGTGTCGCTAACTTCTATTGGAATCTACAAGAGTCATCTCCAACTTACAGTGGCCACTTACCATTTTACTTCTTGTTTTTCAAGGTTTTTGCTGGATTTGTTATAGCTAACCTCTCTGACAAGTGTTCGTGCGGAAGAAGATAACCTCAGGGCTACTCAGTTTCAAGATGGAGAGCATTTTAATCTCAAGTGTATAAAACATAACTCGTGAACTAGATTTATATATGCTAATATGGTGTAATTATAATAAGAGTGTTTCAACGTGTATATACTTAGTTATTTTTGCAGTATGTATTCCTTCTCCATGGAAGTATTCCTTAAATTTCTTATCATCTCAATTATTTATCCCATCATCTATTCATCTGCTTGTTAGCTTGTTTTCTTTTTCTCCGTCATCCTTTAAATCATTGTGGCTTTCACATGCTTTGATACTACTACCCAAGGGGGGAAAAATAAAGAGAAAATGGCCATAATACCCTTTGCCGGTGTGAAAAGGATTCGTTATTCCATCCGTTATATGTTTGATCTATCATTGCCCCTGATGTTATAAAATTGGTGCAAAAACGTGCCAGAGCATCCGCTACTCCACTCCCTCTCCCTGAATGTGTTGGATAACCGGCATATGCAGCTCATATAGCATCAACCTGCAAGCATTAAAAATGTGTGTAATTACCTAATGGTAACAACAACAATTACAACAGCTATCCAGTATAGTCCCACAAAGTGGGGTTTGGGGAGGGTAATATGTAGACGAGCCTTACCCCTACACGAGGAGCAGAGAGGTTGTTTCCAATCGACCCTCGGCTCAGTGAAGGAAAGGAAAAACAAAAACAAAAACAAAAACCAAAGAGCATTAGTAACTCCAGCAGAAATAGCGTAAATAATTATCTAAACATAAGAAACATAAATAAAATAGCATGCAATAATATCATACAGTAACTACCATAAATAACTACCATAAGGGAGACTCAATCCAAAACACAAATCATCTATGGATAGCCCTGCCAAGCCTCACCCAACCCCGGGTGAGGAGTACGAAAAAATCTAGGAGCCCCTATCCTACAACCCTGATACTAGACCTCCAGACTTTCCTATTAATGGTCACGTCCCCGAAAACCCGCATTCTAGCCATGTCATGCCTAATCACCTCTCCCCAATACTTCTTGGGCCTCCCTCTGCCTCGCCGAACGCCGACAATCGCCAGCCGCTCACAACTCCTCACCGGGGCATCATGACTTCTCCTCCGCACATGCCCGAACCACCTCAGCCTCGCTTCTCGCATCTTCTCATCCACTGGGGCCACCCCCACCTTCTCTCGAATAACTTCATTCTTAATCTTATCTAACCTGGTGAGCCTGCACATCCACCTGAGCATCCTCATCTCCGCAACCTTCATTCTCTGTACATGAGAGTTCTTCACGGGCCAGCATTCTGCCCATACAACATTGCATATCTAACCATAACTTAATAAAATTTCACCTTGAGTTTCTGTGGAACTTTCTTGTCACACAAGACTCCTGATGCAAACCTCCACTTTGACCACCCCGCTCCTACACGATGAGTGACGTCCCCGTCAATCTCTCCGTACCCCCGGATCACCGACCCAAGATATCTGACACTATCCCTCTTGGCGATGACCTGAGATCCAATCATCACGTCCCTGCCTACTTCGCTCGGCTCGGCGCTAATCTCGCACTCCAGGTATTCTGTCTTAGATCTGCTTATTTTGAAACCTTTAGACTCGAGAGTCTGTCTCCATACCTCTAACCTCTCAATAACGCTGACCCTCGTCTCATCTATCAAGACTATGTCATCAGCAAATAGCATACACCAAGGCACATCCCCTTGAATATGTCGGGTTAGAGCATCCATCACCAAGGCAAACATGATAGGGCTAAGCGTCGATCTTTGATGGAGCCCCATAACCACTGGAAAATGGTCTGAGTCGCCACCTACCGTCCTAACCCTAGTCTTAGCTCCATCGTACATGTCCTTGATTACTCTGATGTAGGATTTCGACACGCTCTTCGCCTCCAAGCACCTCCATAGCACCTCCCTTGGAATCTTGTCATACGCCTTCTCCAAGTCTATAAGCACCATGTGCAGGTCCTTCTTCTTATCTCTGAACTGCTCCACCAGCCGCCTGACAAGGTGGATAACTTCTGTAGTGGAGCGACCCGGCATGAAACCGAACTGGTTCTCAGATATAGAGGTCATCTCCCTCACCCTTGCCTCGATCACCCTCTCCCAGACCTTCATGGCGTGACTTATTAATTTGATACCCCTATAGTTATTGCAGCACTGGATGTCCCCTTTGTTCTTGTACAAGGGCACCACTGTACTCCACCTCCACTCATTCGGCATCCTTTTGGTCCTGAAGATTGCATTGAACAACCTGGAGAGCCACTCCACTCCTGACCTACCCATGCACTTCCAGAACTCCACCGGGATCTCGTCAGGCCCGGTCGCTCGACCCCTACTAATCCTACGCAAAGCCTACATGACCTCCTCCGCCCTAATGCGCCTGCAGTACCCAAGGTATCTATGTTGCTCTGAATGCCCCAACTCCCCTAACTCTATGTTACGATCCCCCTCCTCGTTAAGTAAGTCTCGTAAGTACGCCTGCCACCTCTGCTTGACTTGAGACTCCCCCATCAGAACTCTTGATGCACCTAACTTGGTCAAGATCACGTGCCTTCCTTTCCCTTGCTTTAGCTAACCGGAATAACTTCCTGTCCCCGCCTCTCTCCCCTAGTTCCTCGTACACGCGACCAAATGCCGCGTTTTTGCTTCCGTAACCGCCAGCTTTGCTTCTTTCCTCGCCACCTTGTAGATCTCCCTATTCGCTCTCCGTTCTTCCTCGCTTGTGCTCCCTGCCAACTTAGCAAACGCCGCCTTCTTCACCTCCATTTTTCCTTCGACTACATCGTTCCACCACCAGTCACCCTGATGTCTGTCTGAATAGCCCTTGGCTACCCCGAGCACGTCCCGTGCTACCTCCCTAACCAAGTTCGTCGTCTCTGACCACATAGCGTCCGCTTCACCAGAACTTCTCCAAGCGGCGCCCTCAGCTAACCTCCTCTCCAACTCCTGTGCTTTCTCCTTAGTCAAAACATCCTATCTAATCCGCGGTTGTCCCTGAGCACCCCATATCTTCCTCTTCACCCCGAGACGACATCCATCACTAGGAGTCTATGAAGAGTCGAAAGGGACTCTCCCGAAATAACCTTGCAGTCCTTGCACATACCCATATCGCTCCTTTTGAGGAGGATGTAATCAATCTGTGTCCTCGCCGCCGAACTCTTGAAGGTGACCAAATGCTCCTGCCTCTTCTGAAATGTCGAGTTCGCAATCAGTAGCTCGGAAGCCCTGGCGAAATCAAGCAGTGAAGTGCCTCCTCCGTTCCTAACTCCAAAGCCGAAGCCACTGTGCACCTCACCATAACCACCAGCATCAGCCCCAATATGACCATTAAAGTCCCCTCCAATAACTAACTTCTCAGATTGGGGAATACTACTCACCAGATCATCCAAGTCCTCCCAAAAGCGCCTCTTAGACTCCTCGTCTAAGCCCGCTTGCGGCGCGTAAGCGCTGATGACATTGAGGACGCAACCCCCAATAACCAACTTAATAGACATTAACCTATCATTCACTCGCCTAACCTCGACCATGGACTCCCTTAGATCCCTATCTACCAAGATGCCCACTCCATTCTTACCTCTCACGACCCCAGAATACCACAGCTTTGATGGGATGCATCATGCTTCCTATTTCTGACCACTGAAATTTTTATTTGGAGGCTACCGAATATTCACTTTTCACTATGTTGCACTTCCATATTTTTTCTCCTCCATATTGCCCCTATTCAAGGATACATATCAAAATTTGAACAATTATCCAAATTTGGAAGGATGGAGTCATCGGTAAGAGCTTTTGCTTGTTAGTGTATATGGCTCTGGCACAGAAAGCAATGGTACAGACATTGTTATTTAAACTGAGTTTTCTGAATATACATGGATAGATTGATGACTGATGACAATCGTCATAGTTATTTGAACAGAATTTTGTGCAGTTCATTGATCGGACCAAAAGATTAATTAAGCTTTCCACTTTGTGTTAGTATATTTTCCGTCTTTCTATTATCAAAACTTGTGGAACCTAATTCCAATTTGCTTTTTGTTTATCAGTCTAATTATAAAAATTTGTCTCCTGTCTTTCATATACCAACATAGTCTGGGCAATTGTTGTGCTAGTCCAAGCAGTTTACTTCCATTCTAAAAAATTGACGTACTCTTGTCTCATTTTGATCTTTCTGTGTTTTTCATGTTCACGGGTAAATCTTAGCACAATCACCTCCATTTCTGGTTGTGGTTGAGAAACAGTGAAGTCTTTTTTATTACTCTTTTTCTCAGATTATGCAGTCCTTGCTTCTTGAATCTTCTTTTGATTTTCCTAGTCACAAAGTGTATACATTCTAGTCATATCACTTGCTAATGATAGACCACCCTAGTGCAGATGTGCAAGTTCTTTCTACAGCAGCGATGTCGATTTGGTAGTAGTTGCCGCTTATCACACGGTATGTTGGAATGAATAGATCTGGACAGAGATCTTAAAACTGGTTTGACATTCACAGATTTCTTTTGTGTCTATCATTAGTGGAGAAAATCAGGCTTTTGCTTCCAATTTGATCCTCTAGTCAAATTAAAAATGTATATCCATCTTTTTGAAATAAAAGTAATTTGACTATGTAACATAAAGATCTTTCTCTTGAATGGAGAAATACTGGTCAAGTTTTCTCTGTTAGTGCAAGTCTTGTGATATGCTACAGTGAAATATTCTACATTTTAATGAAACAGTTAGCAATCTTTAAGCACTATTGATTGTAATTTGCTAACAGTTCTTTGCTGCGCTATTAGATGGATGATTATAAACATCAAGTTCAATTTACTGCTGCTGCATAGATCAGTGTGTGATCATGTTTGCTGCTTGGCAGTTTGCTGAGCCTCTTAAAACTAAGCTGATGGATAATTATTGATGTTTCAGGTATCAACATTCCAATATCCTCATTAAAGCAGTATATCCCTATGAGATGGGATCCATCACTTGTGGGTTCCAGTATCTGGGCTCTCTCAGATAGCAAAGTTGGCCTTTGGAAAGAAGCTGAACTTGATTCTTGGGATGAAAAGCTTAATTTGGGTCACGTTGTTTTCCGTGATGATGGAAGTTCTGCTATGCTTGGAGCTGAAAATATTGAACTGTCCGAACTTGCTGAGGCTAGTGATGAAGAAGAGAGTTACTCATGTTCCGAAGAATCTGATTCTAGTGACTATGAAGATGATAGTTCACAAGGGTTAGGATTTGTTGAAAGCACAGCCCTGCAGCGTGGGGTCCAGACAGAAACAACACTGTTTACGAAGTGGGAGAATCACACACGCGGCATAGCTTCCAGGATGATGGCAAACATGGGGTACCGTGAAGGAATGGGTTTAGGTGCATCTGGACAGGGAATGGTGGATCCTATTCCCGTGAAAGTTCTCCCACGAAAACAATCTCTAGGCCATGCTGTTGGAAACCAGAAAGCTGAGAATGAAGACAAGGGTAAGAAAAGAAGTAGGGGTGGTAAGAGGAATCGCGAGAAGAAATTTGCAGCAGCAGCTCGTGCTGCAAAAGAAGAAGAGGAATCAAGACCAGATGTGTTTACTCTTATCAATAATCAGCTTGCAGTGCATGGAGAAACCACTAATAATAGCGCAGTAAAGAGGCAGCAAAGCAAGACAAATAGGGAAGAGAAGAAAGAAGATAGGAGGGCTCTGGTTGCATATGATGATGAGATAAAAGAGTTGAGGATACGAGCTCAGAAACTGGAAGAAATGATGCAGCGGAACAGGAATGAGAAACTGGTTTATGAAGCTGCTATGAGGAAGCTAAATGAAACTCGAAAAGCTATAGCCAGTGCTGAAGCAGCTCATGCTTCTTCATCTAATGCAGTTCATAGCAAGGAAAAAGAAAAGAGGTGGCTGAAATTTTAGAGTAAAGGTCAAAACATATATCTTGTATAACCTGAATGATTTCAAGGTCTTTCTATTTAGTATATGATGGTTCCGATGAATCATAATTCTTTTAATGTTATTTCTTCTGTTTTTATTTATAAGCCCCTTTTCATATGAGTTCATTTTACTACTTCGATTATTCTTTAACATGCATATGTTAAGATTTTGATCCCCTGCAGTTTGATGTTTAAATATCTAGAATTTCAATGTAGTATGTTCTTGTTTGTTATGGTATCCTTTTTCCTCTTAAGCTTGCTAAGATTATCCTTGTTCTCCCTTTGTTTTTCTTTTAATAAGTGAATGAGAGTGTATTCTCGCTAATAGAACAAACTCACAAATTATTAAGCTTAATTAAGTACCTTTTACAGCAACTCATGCGGAATAAGGGAAATAACCATCTACAAACTGTAAAGAAATAGAGTGATCACATAAGGAAAGACCTAATTGTGGGTGCTGTCATCCGGGGGTATTTGCATCTATACCCGTCTTTTGGGTCACGTTTTAACTTGTGTAGCCTTTGCAAAAAAATTGCAAGTATCCTCATTTTTCCACGTAACTTAGGAATATAAGACTGAAGTAGCAAAGGCAATCACGCAAAGCTTCAGCATTCTAGTAGATGGGCCTGAAGTAGCAAGTGTGCTGAACCAAGTGTGCCGAAGTTTTTGTTTGTAATTATTGAACTTAAGCATAGTAGCTGAAGTTTTGTTCTCTATTTGTCGAAGTTTTTGTTTGTAATTTGAACTTAACTCAAAGGCAGCTCAATAAAAAATGCTTTTCCGGACCATCCTACTCTGGAGTTTGTCTTTTATAAAGACAATTGCACTACAGTCCGTTGTGCTTGATATCGTTGTCGCTAATGCTAATGATTTCTGTGATTCCCTCATTCTTCTTTTCCTCATTCTATGTATTAACTTTGGCCAAACGAAGGTGGACATATTTCTATATCAGCAGCAAGGTGGATATATAGCTCATCCAAAACCAACATGCTCTTTGGCACATTCTTTTTTTTTATTCATTAATTTTGTCATTAAATCATGCTAAAGTTATTTAATTTATTTATAAAAACTTCAGCATTAAATAAGCTTAAGTTTTTTTATCCTGAATAAACTTTTTCAAAAACTTCAGCAGAAGATGCTGGAGCTATTTTGTTCATTATTAAAAACTTCAGCACTATATACTCTAAAGTAACATTTTACTAGAAGAATGAAATATAAATGGCAAAGCTTAAGTAGTTAATAGAATGAAGCTTACCAATTAAAACAAAATATTCACCGGTACGAAATACCTTGTAGTGTTAGTTTTTCCTTTTTTCCTTTCCTTGTAGTGTAAC
Source organism: Nicotiana benthamiana (assembly GCA_034376525.1). NCBI lineage: Eukaryota > Viridiplantae > Streptophyta > Magnoliopsida > Solanales > Solanaceae > Nicotiana > Nicotiana benthamiana. The sequence goes on along the minus strand of CM067332.1, from coordinate 106,333,991 downwards.
TTCCTAAACCAAACATATATTGGTAGGAATGGACTTGGATTCCACGTTTCAAATGACAAACCATTTGATCTATAATTGACTTTGTATTTTACATCTAATTTTTTTAAATATAAAACCGAACAAGTATAGTGAATTTACGGTAGTGAATGTGGAATACATAAGGCAAAATCCCTCGATCCAAACAGGTAAGAATGTGGATTTAAAAAGAGATTTCCGAATACAAAACTGTAAAATAACATTTAATATCATCTCTAAAAAACACTTCGGTACACATGGCAATGTTAGAAACAGAATGCAAATTTCTCTTTAAGATGGTGGTAGTATAGAGAATTAATCATAGTGCCTTTCAGTTGTTAATAGAAGAAGAAGAAGAAAACAAAGGAAGAGAAGAAATAGGCTAAAATTGTTTAAAAATAAGGTATAAGTTAAAACTTTTTTAAAAATGGGTATAGGTTAAATAAGGATGACCAAATATGGCGCCCCATGCAATTTTTACGAACAAAGGATGTTCACACACCTCTGAATTAGTAACTTTATAATAGGGAAAACTATCACTTAATTGGTTATTTTACACTTGAGAATATCAAAAAGCACTTGCTATTATATCGCTTCTTCGCATCTGGCAGCTCTAAGCTAAAGATAACATAAACCAGACCCAGAAAATAAAAAAGAAGAAATTTTGCAATTCAATTATCAGTATCAAAATCTTCACTCTCACAGTATCCAGTTTGATATCCATAGCACGAATCATCATTATTGTCTCTATATGAGTCGTCATCTTCACCATACTCATTCTCCTGTTCAAGATCATGGAACCCAATATTCAGGTTATCAGCTGAATCGCCATTAGCGCCAGCCTTAGGTTCCAATTGTCCTAGTTCTGCCTCTTCAGAAACTTGATTCTGCAGCACCATTCAACAACCATATAAGTGCATAAGAACTTGTTAAGTCCACTTAAGGCACGGTCAGGAGGAGTTGGTGTCCAGCATACATGTTCCTCACTAGTATGTATTCATGGTTCTTGATAAGAAGCAACTCAACTTGAAATGTAGCCGGAAATAGTTAAGAGTATATTATGCGCTGAAAGGTGTTTTCATCTTTTTTAATCTAGGTGGAGGGTAGAGGTACGCAAAACAGAGCTACCAAGTAAGCTTCCCACTTTGCATAGTCACTCCCCCCCCCCCCCCCCCCAAAAAAAAAAAACCCCACCCCCTTTCCTCCCTTTTCTCTTTTCTTTTTCCGAAAAATCATAATTTCCATCTTTCAGATCCTATGACATGATAATATGTAGATTAAGCACATCACTGGATTTCTAACTAAAGCTCAAGAAGAGCACTAGAAAGGCATAGCAATTATTGCAAAAAGGTAAAAAGAAAGAGATACCAAATCGTCAGTCAGCTTCTGCAAAGCATCATAATTTATTTTGGAACTTGTTCTCTGCAAATATTTGAATCATATTTAGGTACAATCAGCACATTATACCATCTAAAATACGTAACATGAGCAAAAAGGATGCTTAGCTAAAAAAATGCACACCTTGTTCTCAACTCTTTCAGTTGTTTTAGCAGATCTCTTTGCACGGACATCTTTGTTACCTCCAGTTTCCTGTTTTCGTTTCTTCCCCTGTAATTTATCATCACTCTGAGAAAGAAAAAGGTTGAGTAATTTGTGGTACAACGTCACATAGATGGGTGATTAGTAGATCAAGAGAAGAGTTGTACATTTAAGAAGTAAGGCAGACTAAAGTAATTCTCTTTATCTAATGAAAGATGGAGAGGAGAGAGAAAAGTCATTGATCAAGAAATGTGCGTCACATGACAGATCTCGTTGACTGTCATTCCTTTTCCTTTTGCTTTCATTTAACACTGGAACAATTGAGTTCATTAGATACTTATTCCTATCTCATGAGTCTCTATTTGTCTAATGAATGGAGAGGGTAGGATGACATCACTGCATAAGAATAAACTGTCAGCAACCTAAGTTAGGCTAAGCACCTTTCAGCCTATCTCTCACTGGGACAGAGAGGTTCTTGGTCCTTTCCCAATTTATAACATTAGCACATTAATAGACTTATATGAAGATCCAGCCATACGCATATATTATCATGTACAGCTAGCTAATACCGGTTTTAGAGGCATTTCACATAAGTCCTTTGACTGTAAGAGAGGAATCTAACTTATGAACGAGTCTAATCAAACACCCACAAGGTGGAAGACAAGGGGGGAGACAGGAAGGTGGAAGACAACCAGAAAGGAGAAATATAACGAGGATAATGCATATGTATGAACTGATAAGTCGGGACACCACAACAAGAAATAAACAGAAACTCTATTCTTTATCTTATATATAGCACTTGAAAGAGCAGAAAGGCATTAGTTTTTACAAAAAAGTGGCGATTACTTCAACCAAAATTCTCTAGAGCTTAACTACCAACAACAACAACAACAACAACAACAACCCAGTATAATCCCACTTAGTGGGGTCTGGGGAGGGTAGTGTGTACGCAGACCTTACCCCTACCCTGAGGTAGAGATGCTGTTTCCAAATAGACCCCCGGCATCCTTCCCTCCAAGAACTTCCACCCTTGCTCTTGGGGAGACTCGAACTCACAACCTCTCGGTTGGAAGTGGGGGTTGTTTACCATCAGAGCAACCCCTCTTGTCCTTCTAAAGCTTAACTACCATGTAGCAGAATAGATGGAAGAAAGGCAATACCTTTGGAAACTCTTGATTCATTTTTTCCCATAAGATTTTCTTGTAATGCATCTCCTTCTTGTTATTGAGATATCCAACAACCTTTGCCACATCCAAATGTTAAAAAATGTGATTACAAGATGTCCATAAGCACAGAACTAACACAAACATTGACTTGAACTGCCATTAGACATTGGAAGTACCTCGGAATCATCAATGTCGGATAGATTTTCTGCATCATCTGCAGCTATATGTTCTCTCTTATCAAAATCCTGAAATTTAGTCCTATCACCTGACTCACCAAGAAATAGTTTGAAATGGAATTTAACTCATCCATCAATGTATAAACGATGTCAAATATTTAACAATACAACAAGGATAAGATATGATACTACCGCTGAAGTTTTTCACAAGTTCTGCAACCAAATTATGTTTGACTTCAGACGCTTCCACCGCCTAAAGACCAAAAAGCAAAAATGTCATTTTTCCGATGTAAGAGTTGTGGAACACATTCTAACATTATATTTCAATATAACAGACCAGAAAATAAGAAAGACATTCTAATTGAGGACCATTTTAATAATTTAGCAGTTAGATATAAGAATGAGTAGCAAATACATTTCCTTGCTTTATAAGGACCTCAATGCCATTTGAATCAGACATGCAAGGCTCCGAACCCACTAGAACGCACCGACCAATCCAAAGTATCAACCCTATTCCCTGGTTTCTGCCTATGAACTACCAGAAAGAGAATGCCACAAAGAATTTGGAGTCCAGTACAGTCCAAGAGGTACATGCCAGCCAATCTCAGACTCACAAAAACATATGGTATATAGGAACACCTCACTGGCTTACTGCAGAACCCCTTTGTGAGAAGTTCCCATAGACTATTAGCCAAAGCTAGAAGATCATGGCTCAGGGGGCAGTATCCAAAATTGGGCCACATGCTATGCATAGATAAGACAAGGACACTAATAACAACAACAACAAAAAATCCAGTTTGATCTCAACAGGTGGGGTTTAGGGAGGGTAGTCCGTACGCGGACCTTACCCCTACCTAATGCAGGTAGAGAGGCTGTTTCCAATAGACTCTCGGCTCAGAAAGGACGGACAAGAAAAAGAAGAAGAAGTGGAAAGTAAGGAAGGAAGAGAAAAGAGGGGAGAGATAAAGAATAAGTAGTACCAAATAATAGCAATAGGAAATACAATACCTGAGGCAAACACAACCACATAACGTAATAGAAATCTAAGAATATGAAGGGACATGCATGCTATTAAGACTATCGGTGAACAACTATAAACTACCTACTAACCTTCTACCTCAATCCTCGACCTCCACACCCTCCTATCTAAGGTCATGTCCTTAATGAGCTGAAGCAGCGCCATGTCGTGTCTAATCACCTCTCCCCAATACTTCTTAGGCCTACCTCGTTCTCTTCTCAAACTCTCCATAGCCAACCTCTTACACCTCTTGACAGGAGCACCAATGCTTCTTCTTTTAACATGTTCGAACCATCTCAGCCTTGACTCCCGCATCTTGTCCTCCACAGAGGCTACTCCAAATTTGTCCCAGATAGCTCCATTCTTAATCATATCTCTCATAGTAGACCCACACATCCATCTCAACATCCTCATCTCTGCTACTCTCATCTTCTGCAGGTGGGAGTTCTTGACTAACCAACACTCAGCCCCATACAGCATAGCCGGTCGAATCACCACTCGATAAAACTTAGCCTTAGGTCTTAGCGGCACATTCCTATCACACAAAACACCGGAAGCGAGCCTCCACTTCATCCATCCCGCTCCGACGCGATATGCGACATCTTCGTCAATCTCCCCGTTACCCTGGATAAAAGACCCGAGATACCTAAAACTCGCTCTCTTGGGGATAACTTGAGCATCAAGCTTAACCTCTACGTCTGCATCATGGGTCCCATCACTGCATTTACACTCCAAGTATTCTGTCTTGGTTCTACTTAGTTTGAAACCTTTAGACTCTAAGGTATGTCTCCAGACCTCCAACCTCGCGTTAACTCCGCTATGCGTCTCGTCAATCAACACTATATCATCGGTAAATAGCATGTACCAAAGCACCTCCCTTTGGATGTGTCGCGACAGTACATCCATCGCCAAAGAAAATAAAAATGGGCTAAGAGTCGATCCCTGGTGCAACCCCATCACCACAGGGAAATGCTCCGAGTCATCCCCCATAGTCCTCGCCCGAGTCTTAGCATCATCATACATATCCTTAATCACCCTAATGCACGCTACCGGAACGCCACTAACCTCCAATCACTTCCATAGGACCTCCCTCGGTACTTTATCGTATGCTTTCTCGAGGTCAATAAACACCATATGCAAATCCCCTCTCCCAGTATTGCTCCACTAATCTCCTTACAAGATGGATCGCTTCCATAGCCGAATACCCCGGCATGAATCCAAACTGATTCTCGGAAATAGACACCCCTCCTCACCCTGGCCTCCACCACCCTCTCCCAAACCTTCATAGTATGACTCAACAACTTGATACCCCTATAGTTGTTGCAATTTTGGATATCACCCTTGTTCTTGTAAAGCGGAACCATCGTACTCTACCTCTATTCTTAATATTTCTCAACATGTAATTGATGCTCAACATATCCTAAAGCAGAACTTACGCAAATGAATTGCATTTTCCAGAATAAGGAATGATTCAGCAGAATATAAAACAAACTATCCCTGGAAAAGTAATACCAATTTCTGCTGGATAATACGGGGAGCGCGACATTGATTGCAAATGGACATCATGCATTTCAACTGCTAGATTCTCGATTTACAGAAAAGCTTGTGGAATTGTGCACTCTCTTTCTAATGGAAGAACAGAGGCACGAAACATCCCTATTATAGAGACTCTTTTTGTTTCCAATTTCAATGATCGTCATTGTAAATTCTTTGTAAATTCTCCGACTTTTTTTTCCAATTTCAATGATGTGAAGAGGTCATTGGAGCAAGAGTAAACTTATCCCCATGTAACCTATAGGTCACGGATTAGACCCGTGAAATCCGGAATTGATGTTTGTGTTGCGGTGGGCTGCCTACATCAAACCCTCTTGGGGTGCGGTCCTTCCCCAAACCTTGCATGAAGGTCGAGATGCTTCGTGCACCAGACCGCTCTTTATAACAATGATTTCTAGCATTCCCCATCGGTACTTTATCGTATGTTTTCTCAAGGTCAATAAACACCATATGCAAATCCTTCTTCCTCTCCCTGTATTGCTCCATTAATCTCCTTACCAGATGAATCACTTCCGTAGTCGAACGCCCCGGCATGAATCCAAACTGATTCTCGGAAATAGACATGCACCTTCCCATCCTGGCCTCCACCACCCTCTCCCAAACATTCATAGCGTGACTCAACAACTTGATAATCCAATAATTCTTGCAATTTTGGATATCACCCTTGTTCTTGTAAAGCGGAACCATCTTACTCCACTTTCATTTTTAATATTTCTCAACATCTAATTGATGCTCAACATATCCTAAAGCATAACTTACGTAAATGAATTGCATTTTCCAGATTAAGGAAGGATTCAGCAGAATATAAAACAAACTATCCCTGGAAAAGCAATACCAATTTCTGCTGGATAATACGGGGAGCGCGACATTGATTGCAAATGGACATCATGCATTTCAACTGCTAGATTCTCGATTTACAGAAAAGCTTGTGGAATTGTGCACTCTTTTTCAAATGGAAGAACAGAGGCACGAAACATCCCTATTATAGACTCTTTTGTTTCCAATTTCAATGATCGTCGTTGTAAATTCTCAGACTTTTTTTTTCAATTTCAATGCTGTCAAGAGGTCTTTGGAGCAACACTATAGTTATCCCTGTGTAACCTATAGGTTACGGGTTAGAGCCGTGAAATCAGGGATTGATGTTTGTGTTAGGGTGGACTGCCTACATCAAACCCTCTTGGGGTGCGGCCCTTCCCCAAACCTTGCATGAAGGTCGAGATGCTTCGTGCACCATACTGCCCTTTATAATAATGATTTCTACTATTCCCCCCTCGGTACTTTATCGTATGCTTTCTCAAGGTCAATAAACACCATATGCAAATCTTTCTTCCTCTCCCAGTATTGCTCCACTAATCTCCTTACAAGATGGATCGCTTCCGTAGTCGAATACCCCGGCATGTCAAAACTGATTCTCAGAAATAGACACACCTCCTCACCCTGGCCTCCACCACCCTCTCCCAAACCTTCATAGTATGACTCAACAACTTGATACCCCTATAGTTGTTGCAATTTTAGATATCACCCTTGTTCTTGTAAAGCGGACCATCGTACTCTACCTCCATTCTTAATATTTATCAACATGTAATTGATGCTCAACATATCCTAAAGCAGAACTTACGCAAATGAATTGCATTTACCAGATTAAGGAAGGATTCAGCAGAATATAAAACAAACTATCCCTGGAAAAGCAATACCAATTTCTGCTAGATAATACGGGGAGCATGACATTGATTTCAAATGGACATCATGATTTTCAACAACTAGATTCTCGATTTATAGAAAAGCTTGTGGAATTGTGCATTCTCTTTCTAATGGAAGAACAGAGGAACGAAACATCTTTATTATAGAGACTCTTTTTGTTTCCAATTTCAATGATCGTCATTATAAATTCTCCGACTTTTTTTTCCAATTTCAATGATGTCAAGAGGTCTTTGGAGTAACAGTAATGTTATCCCCATGTAACCTATAGGTCACGGATTAGAGCTGTGGAATCAGGGATTGATGTTTGTGTTGGGGTGAGCTGCCTACATCAAACCCTCTTGGGGTGCGGCCCTTTCCCAAACCTTGCATGAAGGTCGGGGTGCTTCGTGTACCAGACTGTACTTTATAACAATGATTTCTAGTATCCCCCTCCCACAACAATTTCAATGATATTGTAAATTCCAAAAACTAATTTACACGATGAAGCATGGAGTACGACTCCAGAGGCTATTCCATCTTTAACCCTGTAACATTTTTTTCTCCTTCTGTCTAAGTGGTAGGGTTATTCCTAATATTAAAAAGAATGAACCACCGCTCTCTAGCATGGGGAGAATAACATAAAAGGTTTGACACAAACTCAAGGGGATTAAAACTGAAATTTCTTGGCCGCCACCAGTTAACCATTACGCCACTGCTTCACCGCAAATGTTATAACACTAACAGAAAAAATATAAACAAAATATAAACTTTGAACTCAACGATATTATTAGAAAATATCAACAAAATAAACGGACTACATATATGAGAGAAATTATAATGCAATAATCTGTACATACAAAAAGAAACAAATAAAACTTTCGATGAAGGCATACCCTTTGTTCTTTAGGTTTGCCAATGTCGGCGGGTCTCCGTGTGATTGCCATTGCCTTTTCAAGGGTTTCTCTAATTTGAATCGGTGGGAGATTTATAGAAAAAGGTATGAAGCGTTTGCCAACTCGACTCTATTCAGGGTTTTACGTCTATCTTACCCGAGCCCGAGCACGAGCCCGACCTGTTTATCCTTTTCAAATCAAGATCCCTATTTAGTTTTTTGGTTCCTAATGTCTGGTATTTTTGAGCCTAATTATATCCGAATTCACGCTCCATAATATTTTATTCGGTAGAAAGCATTTTCTAACAAGAATTTTTAATACCCAAACTCGAATCCGAAACCTATAATTATGAAAGAAATCGTCTCATTCATTGCACCGAAACGCAAGTGAATATTCGCATATGATTTTGGACATAGCCCTTTGAATTTTTAATTATGTCTCGTTATTTAGCTAAGGGCAAAATACATATAATTATGTCTTGTTATTTAGCTAAGGACAAAATACATAAAAACCCTATTAAACTTATCCAAAAGATAAATTTGAATATTTAAACTAAAAGTGTTATAAATAGACTTCTATTTAAGGTGAATGTCTAATTAGAGAGATTCTAGAGTTTTATTCTTGGTAGCTAAGTCACTACCTCCCTATAAATAAAGGGGTCTTCTACCATTGTAATACACCCCTAACAATCTCTAAGTATCAATGAGAATACTCCTCTCTCTCTATTCTCTCTATTGCTCTTGTTCTTGCATTATTCTACTTGTTCTTATATTATTTCATAACACGTTATCAGCACGAGTCTCTAACCAATTGAGATATACGTTTGATCTCCAAGGACTTTCACTTGTTTTGACACGTAGGAATCCAATTACTGCTACACCGCTTCTGACTAGCATCTTCCTAGTTTGAGTATGAATCCAATCACAGCATCCTAATTCATGATGGAAACATTTTTCTAGTTAATCCCAGAAAGCCATCTATGAAAATATACGTAAAGCCATATACCCGTGTTTACTAAGCATCAGTTTGCAGTATTCGCAATCCACATGAATTTAGTTTTGTGGACTCGGAAGCGTTGATATGAAGAATCTCTATACGGAAAAATAGAAGAGATGGTATCATCATAGTAACGCAACGGGATGGAAACTCAAGAGGTATATTTGATATCACAACATTTATTGGTATACCTTAAAGGTAAGTAATTTACTTTTCCCTTTCAAATTCTTGGAATTCTTAATTTGATTTTATATACAAACATAGACAACAAAGTTTGATTATAACTCTAATGGAGTTTGTAAGAAATTGTAACCACATGAAGTGGTAAAATCTCTATGTCCTGCCATGATTAAATTCATGTATGATTGTGGGCAAAGAATTGAAAATCCGTCCCATTGAATTTGCTCCATTCCCTTTAGAGAATGTGGAAGCAGTATATGATAAGTCTGAAAGAAGACAAAATTATTACCGTAAAGGTATCAATGGATGTGGACGTGGCAATAGACGAAATTATAATCGTCATTATTGTGATAATGAGAATAATAAAGATTCTCAAAATAATCTTTCACTTTATGAAAGTTATATTTGACATGAGATTGTGTAAAGCACATGATTATGATCCATTCCCTGAAGTGAATGTGATAATTGTAATAGAGCCCGTAAGTATGAACACGCTCTTAATGTAAATTTGTTTTATGTCTGACATTATGAAAAGAAAGTTCGTTGCCCTTGAAATTTCGGGCAAGAACTATATGACATGGGTGTTGGATGCTGAAATCCACTTAGATGCTATGGGTCTTGGAGACGCCATTAAAGACAGAAATAATGCATCCACCCAAAACTATGCTAAGGCCTTGATTTTCTTGCGCCATCACCTTGATGAAGGTTTGAAACCATGCTAAGGCCTTGATTTTCTTGCGCCATCACCTTGATGAAGGTTTGAAAATTGAATATATCACAGTCAAAGATCCACCCATCTTGTGGAATGGCTTAAAGAAGAGATATGACAACCTGAAGTTGGTCAATCTGCCACAAGCATGATACGATAAGAATCCAAAAGCAAATAGTTTATAAACTATATATTATCGTTGCGGTAGAAACGGGCACTGGTCAAAGGCTTGCCGTATACCATGACATTTGGTTGACCTTTATCAAGCATCTCGAAAGAGTAAACGCCCTGAAACGAATTTTCTCTCTGACGACAACTTTGACATCACCCACTTGGATGTGGCAGACTTCTTTGAGCAACCCGAGTGGAAGATAGACCACCTAATCGGTGATGGATCCGTGATGAAAGAAGATGGAGTTATTTGATTTTGTTCTACTTATTTGTATTAGTTAGTGAATAAACTAATAATCATTAGTATTAGCTCGTATTAGTTAGTTCATGATGCAATGTTAGCATTAGTTCTTTAGAATGTATCAATATGCTCAAATATCAATAATATTTTTACTTTCCAGTAGAGGTAATCGACTAACCTGAAAAACTAGTCGGTTATCTCATATTTCGCATAAAAACTGCACAACAATCGATTGTCAATGATCAACAATCGATTGTCTTTAAAACAGTGATCTGGAATTTTTCAAAAATCATCCACAATCGATTGTCTATGTCTAACAATCGATTGTCGTTAGACAGTGTAATCTAGAATTTTTCAAAAATCATCCACAATCGATTGTTTATGTCTAACAATCGATTGTCGTTAGACAGTGTAATCTGGAATTTTTCAAAAATCACCCACAATCGATTGTCTATGTCTAACAATCGATTGTGTTAAAACAGTGTGCTCTGGAATTTTTCAAAATAGCCAACAATCGATTGTCTATGTTTAACAATCGATTGTCATAAAAGAGTGATCTGGAATTTTTCAAAAATTGTCAACAATCGATTGTCTATGTTTAACAATCGATTGTCAATGCTCAACAATCGATTGTTTGTGTTTAACAATCGATTGTTTTGTGAAAAATGCTTGAACTGAAAATTTTCAAGCTGCATAGTAATCGATTATGGATAACATATCTGATTTTGTTAGTCAACTGTTAGCAGCAGATTTTGAAAATATTATGTGACACAAACGGATTGAAGTTGTTTATTCTCATGTTCGTATATTTTCTTTTATATGTCAAACCATGGGAAGTAAATTGATTGAAGGCTCCGGAAGAGCAACTGTAACTTTGCCCAAAGGCACGACGTTTATCTTAGAGAATGCAATATTCTCCTCCAAGTCTAAGAAGAACTTGTTGAGTTTTAATGATATCAATCGCAATGTTCTCCTCCAAGTCTAAAAGGAACTTGTTGAGTTTTAGAGATATCATTCAAAATGGATATCAGATCGAGACAATACATGAGTATAATCTTGAATACCTCATTTACTCATGAAAACGAGGCTGCCCACTTTGGTTTGGGGTCACGCCATTTTGCATGCAGCAATGCTAGTTCGTCGGCTGCCCACTTCGGTTTGGGGTCACGCCATTTTGCATACAGCAATGCTAGTTCGTCTCTGACTGACGAATTGACACAAATATTCCCCGTTGCAATTGGTTTTGGGTCATGAACCTAATATATCCCATTTAAGAATCTTTGGATGCGCAGTATATGTGCCTATAGCACCGCCATCCCGCACCAAAATGGGTCCGCAAAGAAGGTTAGGAATATATGTTGAGTTTGAATCGCCCTCCATTATTCGCTACCTCGAAACATTGACAGGAGATTTGCACGATTTGCAGACTGTCAATTTGATGAGACACTTTTCCCAAAATTAGGGGGAGAAGTTGGTGAAACCAAACGGGAAATTTTGTGGAAAAATGCATCACTATCTCATCTTGATCCACATACCTCTATTTGTGAAAGAGGCACAAAAGATTATCCATTTGCAAAGAATAGCAAATCAAATGCCTGACGCATTTATAGATTTGAAAAGGATAACAAAATCACATATCCCCGAAGCGAATGTGACAACATCTGATTCACGAATACATATTCATTATTGGAAGAATATGAACATGAAACTGGTATTAAATATACCACACTCACCCCTAGAAGGAGGTTTGAGATGATACCACACTCACCCCTAGAAGGAGGTTTGAGATGATATATGGCATGAATGATCGTTGGTCACGTACCTATTGTACGCCAAAGTATTTTGGAAATATGACTATTAAAGGACAACGATAATGCAAGAAACATATCTTGCATATAAGTTTGACATGACCATAATGGTATAACTTTCTCTTTAAGAAAGATATTCACCACATGGATGTTGATGAATCTGTGGTAGTACAAAATTAATTGAGAGCTCTAGAAGAGCCAATTATTACTATGTTGGAGAAACACAATTGAGTATTGTGCTGTAGTAAGTCTCAAAGAAACTTATTCAGTTTCCAAAGTACACGCGAAAGCGATTGATTATATTGAGACTATAAATAAAGGAAGGCTTTGATATCTCCTATTACTACAACTTGTAGCGGGGTAATATGCATATGAAAAGCTACCCGCTTTATTCTCCAGTTTGTACTACACAAAAGAAAGAATGCCACAATAAAGTGGATATCTATTGGTATAAAAACCCATGTCATAATAAACCTGAAGTTTATTGATAAGTGCACATGTCATGGTGTAAATTTGAAGTTTACCAATATTGATAATTTGTTCAGTTAGCATCCGTATTAGCCATCTCATTTTAAGTATGATGTGCAAATTCACACAGGTGAATATCAAAGAACTAGAAAGTTCTTTACGAATTCTCTTGTATCACTTATTCTCATTAATGAACTGACCAACTAAAGAGTTCGGGTTGAAGCCCATAAATTCTGGAAATATCAAAGGTGAATATGGGCCCATTCACCTGCCATGTATACCACATATGATGCATCTATGATATGGCTACATGCGCAATTGTTATTAACCCGCAGCCTGGCCGGTGCTTGCGAGGTAAATTGCTCAGTAATCTAACTTCGAGCATAATTTCCAGATTTTCTACTCAAGATAGTTCATCTTGATAAGTTGGTTTATATCAAAGTTGGTTTAGCAAGATAATTATTGAGTGCTTCCACTTAATAGCTAAACTGTTTCTTATGAGAACAAAGTTATATATATCAGTTTGATATACGTTGTATACGAGAGTATATTATATTCTCCCCTCACAAGTGGTTCAAGGTCAGGAACCAAATAATTTCATCTTATTATTATTGATGTGCGGTGTATATTTTCATTAACACCATAATGCACAAAGATGAACTCTCAAAGTTGAGGAAACAAGTTAGCTTTTCTAACATGAGGGTGAGACATGATAAACACTTGAGAAAATGTTACATGGGATGAATTATCATTTGTATATGCATATCCCCGAATATCATGATATGAACCTGAAGTTCATAAAAGGGATAATTCAATTGCAACATATTGCAAAGCATGCTATATGCATTTGCTGACCCAAAGAAAGTAACTAAATGGAAGAGATACAATTCAAGAAGAATTGATTCCATATGAAAGACATGTAGTTTTGAACCTATAGTTCAAATGCTTGAAAGTAAAAAGTCAAAGCATATGCAATTCTTGGTCCTGAAGTACCACATCCTTAGTACAATTTGTGTACATATGTATCTTGCTATAACTATAAGCATGATGGCATTGAGAATGCATCTATGGAGATATTGAAGAGTTATTCCACGACATTATATGAAGATGTTCATATCTATCAAGAATGATGATTTCAAGGTGTGGAATATTTATTCAAGTCAATATGGTTGATTTATTTATCAAACATCTACCAAAGATCGTTTTGAAGATGATGCACAAGATTGGAATGCAAATGCTCAAGGATATAAATTGATGTTCTTATTAGGGGGAGTTAATGCGCGTTGCACTCTTTTTCCCTTACAAGGTTTTGTCCCAATTGGGTTTTCCTTGCGAGGTTTTTAACGAGGCAACCAATAGGCGCATATTCAAACATGTGTACTCTTTTTCCTTTCTTTAATTTTTCCCATTGGGTTTTGGTTTTAAGGTTTTAACGAGACACATTGTTGAATAGACATTCAAGGGGGAGTGTTATAAATAGACTTCTATTTAAGGTGAATGTCTATAATTAGAGAGATTCTAGAGTTTTATTCTTGGTAGCTAAGTCACTACCTCCCTATAAATAAATGGGTCTTCTACCATTGTAATACACCCCTAACAATCTCTAAGTATCAATGAGAATACTCCTCTCTCTCTATTCTCTCTATTGCTCTTGTTCTTGCATTATTCTACTTGTTCTTATATTATTTCATAACAAAAAGGATATTGTTTTAACTCCCAAACTTATTTGGAGTGAATTTTATTCCACCCTAATAGCTAATGTAGCAAAAAATAATAATTACGCGCGTATATAACGGAAATGTAGAAAGATGGACCTCTTTTTTTCTCTTCTTAAGGTTGCTTCAACCACGCCTTTTTTCTCATCTTCCCCTTTCTTCTTCAGATATTATTTCACTCTCTCTCTTGTTTTTTTCCTACTTGCTATAGTTAGTCACCTACGTCGAAAAAACTGTTTATCATCCCAAATTCGAAATACTATCATGAATCCACCAATCAACTGCCAAACATAGAATCTTGGGCTTAAATTCAAGTCCACATGTTCAAATCAGAAACCTTTGATCATAGCAATAATAGTGTGAATGATGAAATTGTTGGTTCTGTTGAAAATTTGGGCTGAAGGTATCATTCTGAAATAGTCAGGTAGCAAATATTGGCTGTTTTGAGTGGTTTGGGTGTTGTTTTGGTCGAATCTGAATCTATCGGTGATCAGTGGCTCTCCGACGATCTGATTTTTTCTTGTTTTCTTAACACAGATCTTCTTTTTGTGCAATTTTTCTATCTGGTATTGGTTTTCCCTTTTGCTTAGTATTATTATTGATGGGAAGCAACTCACTCCCAACCGAGGGGTTGCTTTCCAATGGAGGAGTTGCTATGATGGTAAGCAACCCCATTTCTAATCTAGCGGTTGTGAGATCGAGTCTCCTCAATATCAAGGTGATAAGTTGTTGGAGGGAAGGATGCCGGGGTCTATTTGAAAACAGCCTCTCTATCCAAGATTAGGGCAAGGTCTGCCTACATATTATCTCTCTCCAGACACCACTAAGCAATCATTTGAATGGTTAATTAGAATTAACAGTGTAGAACTATGAGTAAGAAAAAAGAAAAAAAAAGGGAAAGTTAAAAGATTACTGACGTGGTGCTGACGTGGTTTTGATGTGGCACGCGTGTGTAAAACATGAGACTGGTATTAGTGTTTCGGTTGGGGTGTGGGGGCGAGTTTATTCACTCCAAATACATTTGGGGGTTAAAAGAACACCACTTTAGTTTAAGTGTTCAAACCTCTTTTCTGAACAAGTTTAATGGATACTTATGTATTTTGCCTTAACTAAGTTATTTATTTCTTTAATATAAACAGTGGTGGCGAACAGACGGGTCGGATCGCATATGAGCGGGTAAAAAATAGGTAATAAAAAATAGATAAATTATTTGATCCAACCTATATTTAATATGAATAAAAACGAGTTGATTGATATATAATATAGATATCCATATTATCCATGGTTTCTTGAATATGATCACTATTAGAAGAATTTAGTCTCTCAAAATTGAGGAACGCCCATTATTTATTCATTTTTTAAATGAAAAAATATGATTCTTATTTATATTTGATATATTTTTAAAAAATTTATTATCCAATTCATTTTTAATCGGTGAATAACGATTTTCTTTGATAGTTTGTCACCACTAAATATAAGGTATTACTTGGGAAATGATGTTTTTCAGGTGAATTGTAAATGATCATGTATATAATATTAGACAAATAAAGTTATTAATGAAGTAACAAAAACTTTTTTCGGGAAAAAAGAGAGTCAAAAATGATTTTTTCATACTTTACACTTCTAACTTATATATAAAATATATATTTTGTCAAAATCAAATATCCATGAAGCTTAGACATGGAGTCTTAGCTGATTAAAATTGATCTGATGAGCTTGAGTAAGTCGGCAAAATAGAGGATGAAGGTGGACAGAGAATATTCCAAAAGATTCTATTATATCTTGCGTATTTTGTGTATCTGTACATGGATATGTATATGAATGAAATTAAAACTATACCACTAGATATGGTTAACGAACTCAACTATTACCATAGTAAACTTAAGTTACAATTAGTACAATTAACTAGCTTTCATTACAACTAAGTATTACAACTAACTAAGTGACATTGATTGGCTCACTACTCCCCTTCAGCCCTTCAAGCTGAAGGGTAAGAACAAATTCTCTACTCCCAATTTGTTTAATAGATGATAGTGGGGTAAGTACATATGCAAGTTGATCCTTAGTACTAACATGATTAGTTTGGATGAGACCTTGTTGCAATTTCCCCTGTACTTAATGACAATCGATGTCAATATGTTTGGTCCTCTCGTGAAATATTGGATTGGCAGCTATCTGTATAGCTGCTTTACAGTCGCAAAAGAGGTCTACGGTCAATTCCACATTGATGCCTAACTCCTTAAACAGATCCACTGTCACGATCCCAGTTTGTCCTCCATGAACCACCGTGACGGCATCTAGTCTCTACGACTAGGTAAGCCTAATTACGCATAAAAATAAATCAAATTACGGAAGAAATAATTAAAACTAAGATAGTGAATTAAAATAGTTTTTAAAATACCACTCTGCATACACAATAACAACGCTCGAACCAAATAATATTTTCCAAAACCCCGAATCTCACGATCACAAGGCTTTGAATGTCTACAACATCTAACTCCAGAATATCTAACAAAAAATGAAAGTACAGAAGGCTAATACAAAAAGGAAAAGTAGAAAAGGACTCTTCGGTTCACAGACGCGACAGATATACCTCGAAGTCTCTATGAGCACCTCGTGTCACGAATGCTAAGTCTGAGTGGAGGTACCTAGATTTGCACATGAAAAACATGCACAGAAAGGGTATGGGTACACCACAGAGGTGCTCACTAAGTGCCAAGCCTAACCTCAGTTGGGTAGTGACAATGAAGGTCAGGGCCCTACTGAGGTTAAATTAAATACAAGGTATGATAGTTTACTATAAAACAATAATTAAGTGCAACTGTAATAAATAACATAAAATAGAAGAAGAAGGACAACTAGAACAAAGGCAGAATAATCACAGAAAAAAATATAACTCAACAAAGAGATAACAACCGGGGTACCTTCCAGGATACCATCCTGTAGTCCCAATTACAACTATCCAGTGGATCTCTCGGGATGCCATCCCGTAGTCTGTCATATATATATATATATATATATATATATATATATATATATATATATATATATATATTCGAAGGATCTCCTGGGATCTCGTCCCATAGTCCAACTAGCAGTGCGCGGGGATCTACCGGAATCCTGATCCGTAGTCCCAAATATAAATACCCAGTACAAGGGGAATCTATAGGGTGCAATCCTGCAGGTCTATATCACTGTGTATGGGGATCTACTGAAATCCCACATCCGTAAGCCCAAATAAACAAACAAGCGGGATCCATCGAAATCCCACAACCGTAGTCCCAAATGAACAGACAAGGGATATCTACCGAAATCCCACATCCGTAGTCCCAAATGTAAATACATAGAAGCAACATAAAAAATATTCATCAAATGTCAAATTTCATATCAAGGCAAATAGGTAATTCTAGCCTAGCATGTTGCACAGAATTCAGGTAAAGCAGTTTGAGCAAATAAAGCAGGTAAGTCACTTAGACATGCTTCCCTGAGCTAACAATAGTCTTTAATTGCAGGTAGTAATAACATGAGAAGAAACACAACTCTAATTACTTAGAAAAATCCGATTTTTTAACAATTGACACAAGTACATATTCGTCACCTTGCGTACAAGGCATTTCAACTAACAATAATACCAAATTCTAAGGGAAAGTTCCCCATACAAGGTTAGGCAAGCCATTTATCTCAAATCGGCTCAAAATCAACCCGAAACAACGTTCTTGCAACGAGTACTCGACTCCAAATGGCCCAAATCTATTCAATTCAATTGCATAATGTAAATAACACTTCAAGTAGTTGATTCTAAAAAGCAATTCTAAGATAATACGCAAAATTAGGTAAAATGACCAAAATGCCACACGGGTCAGCTTCTCAGAATCAGGTAAAATTTATATTTTCCGAATCCACATACTCTCATGAGTTCGTGCATACCAAAATTATCAAAATCTAAGTTCAAAGTCCCAATCAAAATTCGAATTATAGGTCTAAGAAATTTCTTCCAATTTCCCCCCAATTTTCATCTCCTATTCGAAATTAAATGACAAAACTAAGATTAGACAATAAAAATATAATTAGAAAGGGATTACGAATCATTACCCACGAAATTCCTTTTTTTTCCCAGTAAATTTGCATCTATGGTCCTCCTATCACATTTGCGATACCACTTCTGCGGTTTCTCACAAAAAATTCCATTTCCGCACCTATGACCCAAATGTTGCATCTGCAGTCCCGCAGGTGTAGTAACCCATTCGCTTTTGTTGTCCATTCTCTAATTCCTCTTGACCGCTTCTGTGGCTTGACTCTGAATATGCAGGAGTCGCATATGCAGCTTCTCAACTGCAAATGTGGTTATGATAGCATCCCAAAGAACTTCAGCTGCAAATTCCAAATTTCTATCTTCCCATTAACCACCCGAATTTATCCTGAGGCCCCCATGACCTCAACTAAAAGTACAAACAAGTCATATACCACTATCCAAACTTATATAATTCTCCATAACACCTCAAACAACATTGATTCAACCAATTAATACCAAATTCAAGCGTAAGAACTTCAAAAGCTCTCAAAATACGCTTTCATTGAAAAAGTATACCAAACCTTGTCCGAATGACTTGAAATTTATCACACACGTCATATTCAACACTACAGAGCTACTCCAACTTCCGAAATTCCATTCCGGCTCTCAGATCAAAATCTCACTATCGAACCAGAAACTTCAAAAAAATTCAACTTTCAGCATTCCAAGCCTAAATTAGCTACGGACCTCCAAAACACAATCCGAACATGCTCCTAAACCTGAAATCATCCAACGAATCTAACTTAAGCATCAAAATTCCATTCCGAGGCCTTCTTCGCACTGTTCCAAATATAATCAAATTTTCTAAACTTAAGCTCTCACTTAGGGACTAAGTGTCCTAAAGCTCTTGGAATCTCCAAATAATTCTTCCCAGAAACTCACAATAGCAGAAACAAATACGGGAAAAGCAGTTACTAGGGTAATTGGGCATTAATTCATAAAACGACCAATTGGTCATCACATCCTCCTACACTTAAACATTCATGATGGTTTATAAGTCAATACCATTCAAGAGGGGGGGGGGGGGTTTGTGTCGTAACAAATTTTTCAATTAAACTACTTATGAAGGACCTAATTCTTCTATGTGTTCCAACTACTGCTGTTGCGGAATAATAAATACAGAAAATAAAGAGCACATAGATTTTACGTGGAAAACACCTGGCTCAAAAGGTGAAAAACCACGACCTATTACTCAGTAGGATTTTCCTAAACTTCCACTAAAATCCCTAAGCCAAAACAACATTTACAAAACCTATTTGTAACCCTAAGGATTAACTCTAATCCCGTTATAGCAACCAGCCTGTAACTGTTGCGACAACTTCAAGTTAATAAAAACACCTACTACAATTGAATTAGAAATAAAGAAAGACACATAAAACTCTTTATGGAGGTGGTTCTTCAATCTGGTACATGTAGCTTCAGGTTTGCACACTTGAATCACACACGAAATGCTTGCAAAAAGCCTTGCTATTTTGCTCTCAATTCACATTTAACTTCTGCATTTTTGTGCAACACTTTTAAAATGAGAACATCCTGCAATTTATAGAGTTAGTAGATGAAGAAATAACTAGAGTTCTGATGCAACTCTTCCTTGGTGGAAGAGTTTTAGTTGATTTCAATTTCTAACTCTTTCCCTATATTGGATAGTGTTCTTTTTTATTATGGATTCCTTCTCCTTATCAATTATGCAACCTTTTCAATCAGGAGATATTAAATACACCAAGTTAAGCTTATCTTCTTCACCCACATGCTCGAATCTGCCCGTTTTTGTGCACCTGGGTGATGGACCTAGTTAGTCCTGAGTTCCTTTTACAGGAAATGTGGATACTTGTATAAGAGAACAAACTTAGCTGTTTATTAAGTTAGTAATCAGAGTTTGATTGAGACTCAATTGCTTATCCTCCATTGAATTTGAGTCCTAGACCAATACAAACTCCAACCCTTATCCTTGGCCCGTATTGTGTTCTCTTCTTATAAGGAGACTTCTTCTCCTTATCTTATATGCAATCTTTTCGATCAGTTCAGAAGATAATTGTTGCTTGATCCCTAAGACTTATCTTCTTCACGTGCATCTCATATGCATAGGTTGATAACCACTGTATCTCATAAGATGGACCTGGTCCATCATTGAGTTCATTTGTCATTCTTCGAAACTTCAATTGAACTTGGGACAACAAATTCTCCCTTTTTGATGATGACAAACTCTGTGCTTTTACTGATCAGAGAACCTGTTTCAACTCAGCTCAACATCAACACAATGTTAGAAACAATTTTCTTTTCTATCACTTATCATCAAGGGTACGTTCAAAGTGTAAACATCAATTGTATAAGCACAACCTTTTTTCCCCTCTTGGCATCATCGAAAAGTTGCATAAAAAATGTGATATAACCAGATTTTAAAACTTACTCATGGCCCATGGGGCTACTTCAAATGCAATCATGGATTAATCATCAAGCTAAGAATTTTAACCATCAAAGAAATATGAACAAATAGTTAGAGCAAAAATAATGAATTTCATTGATGATTGATAAGATTCTACCACAAAGCATAAGAAGAAATAAAAATCTGAAAACATGAGCAAAAGAAATAGAACGTTCTGAATTGGGTCACTGGTTGACCTACACTAGGTTAGCAGTCTTAAGTCTTGGAATAGGTAGGGTTGAGTTACTTGCTTGGAGATGTTTTAGCATGTCTTGAAAAATTAAATCATTCTTCTCCTTTTCCCTTGAAAGTTCAATTCTGAGAACATCTCTCTTAGATTCTACCTCAACCAATCGTGTCTTCAGCCTTGATATCTCAATATCCTTTGCCTTACTCTCCTGTACCAAGACTCTGACTTTGCTATTGATAGGTGTCTTCTTAGATGAACCAGGTTCATTAAGCATGACATTGACTTAATAATCGTAAGCAAGCAGAGTATTAACCCAAAATGATTCTTTCTTGTACTAACCTCCCACCTCTTCATAGGTACCTTGAAATATACAAGCACAATTATGAGAATGAAACTATAGAGAATGATATGAGTTTTGGTGCTATTGATAACCCTATCAATAGGTCTGCGAAGGTTTTCTGTTCAGATGGAACGAGTTCATCTGTATTTTTTCAAGTTGAACCAGACCCACTTCCCCCTATTTTACTCACACTCTATTTTATTTCACTAAATTCCTCTCCCCAAACAACCATTGCCTCTGTTTCTTTTGTTAGACCAACATAAATGGGTGAAGAATCAGCCGCTTTTGTACCCTTTCCCCTCACAGTATTCCTTGCACCCTTGCTCTCTTTTTCTTTTCCTTTTTATTTTTACCACCAACTTCTCAAAATTCTATAGTCTCAACACATGTTATAGATCCTACCAGTACAAATCCATTCTCCAAATTTGCAGCAACTTCAGAAATTTTCTCAGGAGTAACTTTAGAATCAGAAGATAAGTGTTTAGTTTCGGAATACATACTTTCTTCCCCCTTAGTAGGAGACTTACATGAATATTCAGATTTCTAGAATTCTTCTTCCCTACTTGCTTTCAATTTCTTATTTATTATCTTAGTCAGTTCTCCTACAGCGATAATCTTACGAGCCATCATCTTTACTCTACTTTTCTTAGAGATTGGTGTTGTAAAAGGTGTGGAAGTGGTTTCCTGTGGTGGTGATGAAGGATTTCCTAAAGTGTTTGACATATCTGGGATAGGGAATGGAAGAGAAAAAGATTGGATTGTGTTTGGAAGATGAAAGAAGAATGAGAGTTTTTGACTACTCGAGAGAGATGAGGTAAGGAATACACTAAAGATGACCAGTATACAAGGTCATACTTGATGGGATAGCTACAGCTTTTACGACACTTAGAAGTTTAATCAAACTAAAATTCAGCGTTGGATGTATCTCTAGAATCTAAGTACTTCCATTTGATTGGGACTCTTTTGAATGGGATTGGTTCACTTGTAACAGATAAGTCGAAAAAGAGTTTGGTATTTGGTAGGACTCCGCTCATGATCCAATTACAGTTATTTCAAATTATGCAGAGTCTAGAAAACATACTGCATTATCCAAGTTCATCACTGATAATTCTCTTGTGTAAGTCTAAATTTTCCAAAATAGATGAAATAGCATTAGAGATTAATGAGTCATTTTTAACCCATGGCACAAGAGTATACTATGGAAAGTATGAGACTGAGCAAGATTTAATCTGACTATACACAATTTACAGATTTGCTAACCAAATATATATTTTTTTTTATTTTTTTTGTTTAACCTTGAACTGGTCCTTTTAGGTGATCTTAATCATCCCTAATTCCAACATGTTCCTCTCAAAGTGATCTCTACTTAAGCTTTTTGTGAAGATGTTAGCAATTTGCTTGTCAGTAGTAGAAAACTCCACAGTGATCAAGCCTTTTTCATAGTTGTCCCTCAAAAAATGGTGTCTAACATCTATGTGCTTAGTTCTCTTATGATGAACCGGATTCTTAGTCATGCTAATAGAACTAGTGTTATCACAAAAAAAGGGATGCAACCGACTTAAATACCAAAATCCATCAACTATTGCTTGATCCACAACAATTGAGCACAATCATGAAGCAGTAACAACATACTCAACTTCGGCAGTAGATAAAGCCACTGAATTTTGCCTTTTAATATCCCATGACACACGACATGAACCAAGAATGTGTTCCATACCTGAGGTGCTCTTCCTTTCCACTAGGAAATCCACATAATTAGCTTCAGCATATCCCATTAGGTTAATGTTACTAACTTTTGAATACCAAAGGTAAAGGTCAGTGGTGCCTTTCAACTATCTCATTATTCTCTTTACATTAGGCAAGTAGGATGCCTTTGGATTTGCCTGAAATCGAGCACAAATACCTACCTACACACAATGTCAGGTCTGCTAGTAGTGAGATATAAAAGAGAACCAATCATTCCCTTATACAACTTCTGATCAACAGATGAACCAGGTTCATCATTATCCAATTTCGTGGATGTTGCAATAGGAGTGTTAATTTCTTTGGATGTTCCTTCCTGGTTTTGTTACTGAGGAATAGGTTCATAGGCAGGTTCTCTCGAGGTTTGAGGATCAATTATTCTATAGTCAGTTCCCCCTGTCATGTTGCCCAGGGTGGAAGAACCTGTTCCTTCTTCTAGTGCAGCTTCATCTTGGGCTGTGACTTCATTTAAACTTTTTACCATCCCAATAGCTTCATCTTCATGTTCCTATCTCTCAGAAAAATGTTAGTTTCATCAAAACTACATGTATACTTTCTTCTACACACATAGTTCTTTTGTTGTACACTACATATGCTTTTCTATGTGAAGAATATCCCAAGAATACTCCTTCATAACTTCTGGAATCAAAATTTACATAGGGAGTCTTTGCCATTATTTTGCACAAAGTACTTGCATCTAAATGCCCTAAGATGGGATATATTTAGTTTCTCCCTTTAAGTGACTCATAGGTAATCTTCTTAGCAAGAGGTCTAGTCATGCAAATATGATGTAGCTTGTAAGAATTCAACAAACTTAGCATTTTCAAATTCAGTTCCATGATTAGACCTAATTGATGCAAGTTGATTACCTAGTTGTTTTTTCATTTTATTTTGATTTTATTTTTTTAAAACACAAGAAGCAAACATGTCAAATGCTTCAACTTTAGATGTTAAAAGTAATGTCCAAGTAAACCTAGAGTAATCATCAACAAGCACCATCACATATTTTTTACCACCTCTGCTTAATGTTCTCATTGGACCACAGAGATCCACATGGACCAGTTCCACTATTCTGGTGGTGCTTACCATTTTCTTGCTTTTGACAGAGGATCTTACCTGCTTCCCCCCTTGCACAAGCCTCACAAATTTTATCTTCCTTGAACTTAATGTTAGGCAGTCCTATCACCAAATCCTTGGAGACTAATTTGTTGAATTGACATAGACTGGCATGTCCAAGTCTCTTGTGCCAAAGGAGGCGATCATTGTCCAACACTCTTAAGCAAGTGAGTGCATTTTGGGAAAGTGTGGACAAATCTACAATGTGTATATTGTTTACTCCTTTTCCCTGCAAAACAATCTTGTTAGTGGTAAGATTAATCACAAAATATTTTGTAGAGGTGAATGCTACTTAGTTACCTCTATCACACCATTGTGATTGTCTTATTAGGCAGTATTTTAGGCCATCTATCAGGTAGACATTCTCAATAGTGTGAGAATCAGCCTTACCTACCTTTCAAACCCCAATGATCTCACCTTTCTTCCTATTTCTAAAGGAGACATCACCTCCATTGAGGTCCTCAAGTGAAAGGAACTGGTTCTTACTTCCTGTCATATGCTTTGAGCAACCACTATTCATGTACCATATTTGGATACTCCCCTTCACTTGGACCCACAAAAGGAAATTAGGGGTTAGTCTTAGGAACCCAAACTAGTTTGGGTCCCTTTATATAGGCAAAAGAGTGAATCAGATTCTTTTTAGACCAACCTGGCAGCTTATTTTTCCCTTGAACAAATTCTTTATTCTTTTGACTAGCCTTTTCTTTTGCAATACATTCAGATTTATAGTGACCAGTTTTACCACAGTGTGTGCAAATCATGTTCTCAGGAAGTGTGAGGTACTTGCTTTTGGGATCCCACTTAGGTACAGGGGTCCCGTAGCCATGTCCTCTCTTATTGCTACTATGATATTCATGTAGCCATGAAAGTGCATTGGAGGACCTATTCCATTTATAGGTTGTGCATAGCTCGTGCTTAACCTTGTTTAGATCCTCCTTAAGGACTCTTATCTGATCATCTTTTTTGTACAACTCATCATTTATTTTTCCTACATTTTCTTCTAAAGTGAGTTGTGTGTGATCAACTTTCTTTTTACCAGCTCCTAATTTCAATTTTAAATTTTCAGATCTAAGCTCTAGGACAGTAGTGTCAAGTTCATGAACCTGGTTCTTTAGCTCATCATTTTTACTATCTCTTTCACTAGCCCTAAGTTTCAGATTTTTGCACTTATCTTTCAAAATCATACACTCCTTAGATAGTTGTTCCTTTTCATTGTTTAGATCCTCATATTCATCAATGAAATCCAGGAGTAACTCAGATAGCCTTTCTTTAGACAAAAATTTAATCTTTTCTTTGAGACATTGGATTCTCCAATTTCCATAAGTGCTTCTTCATTTCCATCTTCACCCTCTGAGTCCTTATTTGAGCTTTCTCCCCAGGAAGCAACCATAGTCTTTGTTGATCCTTTGTTATTCTTGAGTTGAACCCGTTCCTTCTTCTTGTTCCTTTGTTCAGCTCTTTCCTTCTTCCATTCGATTTTCCATTGAGGGAAATTTCTAATGTGGTGATCAGTCTTCCCACACTTGTAACACCCCTTATTGGTTTGTTTTTCAGGAACCCTTGGATTGTTGTAGTTTCGACTTCTTGAAGGACCATTTTCTCTCATTAAGTACTTCTTGAATTCCTTTGTGATCATGGTCATTTCATCCTCCTCTAGACCAGCACCTTCAGTGATTCTGAATGCCATGCTCCTTTCCGTCTTGAGTGCATCCATCTTCATGGTTTGCCTTCTAAGTTCATAGGCTGTGAGATTTCCAATTAGCTCGTCCAACTTAAGAGTGGCAACTTTTTTTGATTTCTGAATGACAGTGATTTTGCTTTCCCAAGTGACTGGCAGAACCCTTGTCAAAATTTTCTCAACTTTGTCCTCTTCAAGAATAACCCTTCCAAGAGACTTAAGTTCATTGTCAGTATGGTAAACCTTGTATACATCTCCTGGATGGTTTCCCCTTTCTCCATGGTGAAATTCTCATATTAAGAATATAGCAATGTTTCTCTTGATCTCTTTACTTGAGGAGTTCCTTCATGAGCCACTTGTAAAGTGTCCCATATTTCCTTGGCAATGGTACATCTTTGAATTCTACTGTACTGTCTGGACCAAGTCCACACAAAAGCCATTTTTTGGCCTTAGCATTCTTTTTCCATTTTCTCAAGTCCTCAGCATTGCAGTCAGCTTTTGTATTTGGAACATATAGTCCTTCAGCATTCTTCTTCATGGTGCTAGGGACCATCAGTAACAATATCCCATAGCTCATAGTCTTCTCTGATTATGTGATCTCTTATTCTATTTTTCCACCAAGACTAGTAGTGGCCATTAAAGAGTGGAGGCTTATTAGTATATTGCCTATCCAGTTTCCAGGTTGTACGCTCATCTTGATATGTTCCTAAGGTGTTAGCCTCTTCAAGGGTAACCTGCTCTGATACCAATTAATGTTTTATATTTCAATACCACACAACGAGGGAGGGGGGTGATTTGTGTGGTAACCAATTTTTCGCTTAGACTGCTTATGAAGGACTTGGTTCTTCTATGTGTTCCAACTACTGCTGTTACGGAATAATAAATACAAAAAATAAAGAACACAGAGATTTTACGTGGAAAACACCTGGCTCAAAAGGTGAAAAAACCAGGACCTAGTACTCAGTATGATTTTCCCAAACTTCCACTAAAATCACTAAGCCAAAACAACATTTACAAAACCTCTTTGTAACCTAAGGATTAACTCTAATCCCATTGTAGCAACCAACCTCTAACTGTTGCGACAACTTCAAGTTAACTCTAACTTGAATACTCAAAGTACTTATTACAATTTCTTCTATGGAAGCTGAAAGGTACAAATAAAAGTACCTACTACAATTGAACTAGAAATAAAGAAAGACACATAAAATTCTTTATGGAGCTGGTTCTTCAATCTGGATCATGTAGCTTCAGGTTTGCACACTTGAATCACATACGAACTGCTTGCAAAAAGCCTTGCTATTTTGCTCTCAATTCACATTTAGCTTCTGCATTTTTGTTCAACACTTTTAATGTGAGAACATTGCAATTTATAGAGTTAGTAGACGAAGAAATAACTAGATTTCTGATGCAACTCTTCCTTGGTGGAAGAGTTCTAGTTGATTTCAACTTCTAACTCCTTCCCTATCTTGGATAGTGTTCTCTTTGATTAAGGACTCCTTCTCCTTATTAATTATGCAACATTTTCGATCAGGAAATATTAAATACACCAATTTAAGCTTATCTCCGTCACCCACATGCTCGAATCTGCCCGTTTTTGTGGCCCCGAGTGATGAACCTAGTTCATCCTGAGTTCCTTTTACAGGAAATGTGGATACCTGTAAAAGAGAACAAACTTAGCTATTTATTAAGTTAGTAATCAGAGTTTGATTAAGACTCAATTGTTGATCCTCCATTGAATTGGAGTCCTAGACCAATACAAACTCCAACCCTTATCCTTGGCCTAGATTGTGTTCTCTTCTCATAAGGAGACTTCTTCTACTTATCCTATATGCAATTTTTTCGATCAGTTTAGAAGATATTGTTGCTTGATCCCTATGACTTATCTTCTTCACGTGCATCTCATATGCATAGGTTGAGAACCACTGTGTCTCATAAGATGGACCTGGTCCATCATTGAGTTCATTTGTCATTTTTCAAAACTTCAACTGAACTTGGGCCAACAATTCATCTTCCTCAAATGAGAATAGAGACATACCTGAAGTAGTGAAAAGAAGAAGGTAACGGCTGCACATATCCTGCTCGGTTTCCCAGGTCGTCTCGTCGACCAGCTGACCCCGCAACTGAACCTTCCCTGGTACAATGCTCTTTGACCTCAACTGTCTAATCTGCTTGTCCAATATTACCACTGGCTCTTCAACATAGGATAGATCCTTGTCCAGTTGGACTGAACTGAAATCCAACACGTGCAACGAATTACCGTGATACCTCCGGAGCATCGAAACATGAGATATCGGATAAACTCCTGCCAAGCTGGGAGGTAGGGAAAACTCATAAACAACCTTCCCAACATGCCTTTATATCTTAAAAAGACTAATAAACCTCAGACTTAACTTTTCTTTCCGAATCTCATAACACCCTTCATTGGAAACATCACGAACCTTCCGACTCAACCTAGGAAACATCACGAACCTTCCGGTCCGCGTAACTCTTCTGTCTAAACTAGGCTGTATGGAGTCTATCCTGAATCACCTTTACCCTCTCCAAAGCATCCTGAACCAAGTCTGTGCCCAATAATCTAGCCTCACCTGGCTTAAGACTGCCCATTGAGGATCTATACTGCCTACCATATAAAGCCTCATACAGTGCCATGTGAATGCTAGAGTGATAATTATTATTGTAGGCAAACTCAGGCAATGGAAAGAGCTGATCCTAAGACCCTCCATACTCAATCATACACACACGGAGCATATCCTTAAGAATTGAATTGTGCGCTCGGAACGTCAGTCCGTCTGAGGGTGAAATGTTGTGCGCAACTCCACCCAAGTACCCAACTCATGCTGAATGGCCCTCCAAAATCGTGATGTGAACTGACTACCTCTATAA
The DNA here is from genome assembly GCA_034376525.1 of Nicotiana benthamiana. Classification (NCBI taxonomy): domain Eukaryota; kingdom Viridiplantae; phylum Streptophyta; class Magnoliopsida; order Solanales; family Solanaceae; genus Nicotiana; species Nicotiana benthamiana. The sequence goes on along the minus strand of CM067332.1, from coordinate 106,305,218 downwards.
AAAATGATGGAAACTGGAATACCATGCAGACAAACAATATCCTGAATATAAATCTCTACTAGTCGCTTTGAAGAATAGGTATTACACACAAGAATGAAGTGTGCGGACTTGGTTAGTCAATCCGCAATCACCCAAATGGCATCAAACTTTCTCATAATCCGTTGGAGCCATACTACAAAGTCCATGGTGATCCTTTCCCACTTCCACCCCAGAATCTCTATCTGCTGAAGCATCCCACCTAGTCTCTGGTGCTTATACTTCACATACTGACAATTGAGGCACCGAGCTATAAACCCAGCTATATCCTTTGATGATAGGTAAATTAGACTATAATTAGGCCCTAAAGAACCATATTTTTGTATAACTTTTACAGTAAAAGTGATAAAAAAAATGCTCTGGTTAGTGCTTTACATGCTTTGTAGGTTATATCCAATAAAAGAAGTCTGTGGAGTACTTTTGGGATTAATTACGAAGAAAAGGAGGCCAATCATACAATATCCACAAAGTGCACCAAGCAAAGGGACAAAATCAGAACTGAAGCTTGTTTGCCGCTGTCCGGGAGTAACCGCGGTAGGACCGCGACAGAACACTACTGCAGATTCTGAAGGCCACTCTGGCCGCGAAGACGTAACCGCGGTAAACTTCAGGGACCAAAGTGAAAAAATATGATATATTAAGCCTTAAACCCTATACTAAATGAAGGAAGTCGACCAAGAAAGAGGAGAATGATTTTTGGAAGTGAAAAACATCATAAGGAAGGGCAAGAGGCAAGGAGGATCATTAGGCATCAATATTTAATCTTCTTATTGGTTCTTTTACCTTTGAATATGAATTCTTTTGTGATTTTTGTTATTTTTATGAGTAGCTAACTTTTTTTATCTAAGGTTTTGGTAAAACCCGTTGGGGATGAATTTGTTGTTTTATTAATATAGTTTTGAGTTGGTTGTTAATCTCTATTTGTTCAACTACGTTTTGATTTTGGTTAACTGAAAGGATCATTAATTAGCTGTTCCTATTTATTATGTATCTACTTGAGAGGAAGTGCATATTTAGGTAGTTATTTGAAGAACATCACTCCTGGAGTATAGACGAGAGTCATAACCGAGAGTTTAGAGGTTGGCTTAGAGATAACGATACCTTGGGTGCAATCTAAGTGAACTTTAATGTGAATCTAGCTAGCGTAGCTTGAGAGAGTGCGTCTAGTAAATTATCATAATTGCTTTAGAAAGATTTATGGTAGCTGGAGATTTCATGATTGATAGAGGCAACTAAGTCAAAGCTATATGAAACATGCAACTAATGAAATCAACAATGGGGGAATCTATTACCTTAGACCTGTATTCCAATTGTTTAAAATTCAAGCATAGTTAGTTCTCAACTAGTTATTTATTTTCAATCTTGTTTTCTTGGTGATATTAAATATATACAACTAAGCCTTAGTTCTCTATGGGATTCGACTCCGGACTTTTAGACCGGATTATATCTGCAGCGATCGCTTATCTTGTTTAGGACTAGAGTTGGGCATGATCAAATTTTGGCACCTTTGCCGGGGAACTAACGATGTAGTTGTAGCTGTATATATTTCTATCGCTCAAGTTTGAACTTTTATTTTGTTATATTTTTTGTATTTTTTATAACTATCTATTTGAGAAACATGACATCTTGGAATTATGGGAATTTAGGTATAGATAATTCTACTATTGATCTCCATACATATTGTGAAGGAAACCACCCGTGGCAAAATTTCCAAAATGTTCCTGAGAGCGAGTTATGTATACCAACTCAATCTTATTTGTGGAATGTGTGTGGTGGTAAAAATGGTCACCTTCATGGTTGTGCTTATATTTCTTATTTTCCCCCAACCCCTTACTATGACGGTTCTACCTTTTCTTATGAAGTTAATAGGAATAAGGAATCTGGGAATGCGGACTTAAAGAAGATAGATACGCTAAAGTGCCTTCTGGAACAAAATAAGGAGAAACAATATTACATAGAAAGGCAAGAGGCAACTATTCGCAAGTTGGAGGCTCAATTGAGTTAAGTGGTTAGAGCTTTTAATGCTCAACAAGCCAATATTGAGGATAGTAGACAAGAAGAGCATGAATTTTAGGTGTTAATTAGGAAGGTCAGAGTAGAACATCAACAACCTAGACAACCAAAATTTGAGGATGTCAATGTTGAAGAAGTGAGACTAGATCTACCCAATGACTTTGAGGATATAAGTTTTGTTGACTCTAGTATCATTGATGTTGACGATGTTGAGAGTCCTGAAGTTTATGTGTTTGAGCGCATCGGTCCACATTCTAAGAATTTTTCCACATTGTGTTTAGATGATGATATGGAAATAGAGTCATTCGAACCAATCTAAGAGTCAAGGAATGAGGAACAAGGTGCATATATTCTGGAATTCTTCTTGCCAGAAAGTCAGGATTACATACCTCATACAAAGGCCAAAGAGTGCAGAATACTACATTATTTCCTTGGGCCAATTAGATATGTTCCACCGCCCCATGACCATAATCATACGCTTGAATTAAAACTTGGGGTTCAATTCATAAGCTCGAGCTATAGGCAAAAAGTGATTCGCGTCGTGCTGCAACATTAAATCAAGTGCTTGTTGGGAGGCAACCCGGCTTTATTGCTTTCTTCTATTTATCTTTTTAAATTGTATTATTTTTGTAGTGTCAATTTTTTATTTTCTAGGAGCATGGAAAGTAAAGGTATTGGAAGGATGCAACAACAAACAAAATGGTTGGAACTAAGTGTGAGGTACCGGCACGAAGGACCAAGCTTGGGAGAAGTCTGAGTACCCCATGAACTGTTAGTACTTCGGCCTTTAGCCTACCAGGGAGTTTCTTTTACCCTCTTGTATGTATGGATGTGCATTAGGAACAATGCATAATTCTAAGTGTGGGGTGAGGAGATTATCTGGGTGACTTTTCATGCTACTTTAACTGTGTTTGTTTAATTAAATAAATTTTTTTTAAATGTAGGAGACTCTTCCTGATGACGGACCACTTAGACAGTATTCTTAAGGTAAGTAGTCTAATAATAATTAAAAATATCCAAAAAAGGATTTTTTTTTAGGTAGTGTTGTAATTCCCCCTTAATTTTTCTTTTAACAATGGTTCTTTTCCAAGGGCTTTTCTTGAACCAGGTTAGGTAGATTTTTCTTTAATATTTTTTTAGGGCTCTTAGGACTCTCCTAGGCTAAGATGGGTGAGGAATGAATGCATCCCATAGTATACATACCTACAAATAACTAAAACGAACTTGAGGATGCGACGTCTAGGCTCACTTGTAGACTCTTAATCTTATGCCTTAATTTTGCACACCTTGTCTTACTTGAATGATCACGTGAGTGTGTTGACAAACTGATTTGGAATCAGTTGCATGCCAAGTGTGTGTGAGGTAATACGTGTATTCTATGCTTGCATGCGATACTTAGAACTTGCCCTCTGTGTGTGCAAAGCAAAATAGAAGTTGTTTGATCTTAGAGATGATTTAGGCATTTCTTTTTGTAGTCTATATAATTACGAATCCACCTATACATATTACCATAGTTAACCCCATCGAGCCAGAAGCCTGTTTCTTTGATAACCTTACAATAACCTACATTCATGTGTTTGAATAGCTTGACTTTTTGAACCTTTACCTCCTAGAAGCACTTGAATCGTTAAAGATCATATAAAAGTCAAAGTGTAGGGTGATTATGGAGTGGAAAAAGGAAAATCAGGAAAATACTTGAATGGTGCAATGGTTCGTAAATCATTTTTTGAATAATAGAAGAAGGACCTTGTAAATAGGTGGTCGTAAAATATTGAATGGCAAGAAAAGCCAGTTGCACCTAGGAAACGTAGGGGGTAGCTTATAAAACAAGTGTGGAAGAAAGCCTGGGTTGAACATGGAAATTGGAATAAGGGGAACTATTGTATTAATAGTGTTTAGGGAGGTTAGTCACTATTCCAACCAAATGAAGACCTATTGATCTTAGACTGAACAACTCGATTAGTAGAGTATTACACTAAGGGCAAGCTTATGGTGTATCTGTGTGGCATGTGAATGTTCTTTGCTGAGAGTGAGTGAATTCGTTCTATCTATAGTTTTTTGTTGTTTGATTTTATGTGTGTGGAACTTCTCTAAAAAATGTGATGTGAAGGCATTTAACTCAGGGAGATAAAGCAAGTCTTCACCTCTATTTAGAATACATAGACTAAGCACGAGTGTGACATGGAATTAGAGTCTTTACCTGAGGTGTGGCCGTTGCACTGCTTAGGTTGTTCTTTCATAATTGGAGGGGGGATGTGACATAAAAGGGGTAATGCATCAAACGATTAGGCCTTGAAGTGTGGTTCAACTTGCTCGAGGACGAGCAAAGATTTAAGTGTGAGGTGTTGATAATAGGTAAATTAGACTATAATTAGGCCTTAAAGAACCACATTTTTGTATAGCTTTTACAGTAAAAAGTGATAACAAAATGCTCTGATTAGTATTTTTCATGCTTTGCAGGTTATATCCAATAAAAGAAGTTTGTGGAGTACTTTTGGGATCAATTACAGAGAAAAGGAGGCCAATCCACAAAGCGCACCAAGCGAAAGGACAAAACTAGAACTGAAGTTTGTTTGCCACTGTCCGGGTGTAACCGCGGTAGGACCGCAGAAGAACACTGCTGCAGATTCTGAAGGTCACTCTGGCTGTGGTCCTGGCATAACCGCGGTAGGACCGTAGCAGGACACGTAACCCTATATTAAATGAAGGAAGCGGGCCAAGAAAGAGGAGAATGATTTTTGGACGTGAAAAACATCATAAGGAAGGGCAAGAGGAAAGGATGATCATTGGGCATCAATCTTTAATCTTCTTTTTTGTTCTTTTATCTTTGAATATTAATTATTTTGTGATTTTTGTTAGTTTTATGAGTAGCTAACATTTGTTATCTAAGGTTTTGGGAAACCCGTTGAGGATGATTTGGTTGTTATATTAATACAGTTTTGAGTTGGTTGTTAATCTCTATTTGTTCAACTACGTTTTGATTCTGGTTAATTGAAAGGATCCTCTATTAATCGTTCCTATTTTTTATGTATCTACTTGAGAGAGAGTGCATATTTAGGTAGTTATTTGAACAAAATCACTCCCGGAGTATAGACGAGAGTCATAACCGAGGGTTTAGAGATTGGATTAGAGATAACGATACCTCGGGTGCAATCTAAGTGAACTGAATCTAGCTGGCGTAGCTTGAGAGAGTGCGTCTAGCAAATTATCATAATTGCTTGAGAAAGATTTATGGTAGCTGGAGAGTTCATGATTGATAAAGGCAACTAAGTCAAAGCTATAAGAAACATGCAACTAATGAAATCAACAACGGGGGGGGGGGGGGGGGGAACCATTACCTTAGACCTGTATTCCAATTGTTTACAATTCAAGCATAGTTAGTTTTCAGCTAGTTATTATTTTTTCAATCTTGTCTTTTTAGTGATGTTAAACAGATATAGGTAAGACTTAGTTTTCTCTGGGATTCGGCTATAGACTTTTTGACCGGATTATATTTGCAGCAACCGCTTATCCTTTTTAGGACTAGAGTTGGGCGTGAACATCCTTCTTCATCCTCCTCCACCAATAGTGCTGTCTCAAATTTTGGTACATCTTCGCGGCACCCAGATGGATGGAATACCACAAATTGTGGGCCTCATCTAGAATCAAATCTTCTGGTGCAAATTAAGATCATTCTGCTTGAACATGTACTACAAACTCCAGTGATTAGTATAAATCTCACAAGGCACACCGTATAAATAATGACACAGATATTTAAGGAGTGACCAATGGCAGCTAACTCAAGGTCATGAAAAGGATAATTCTTCTCGTATATCATCAACTGTCTGGACACATAGGCAATCACCTTACCGTACTGCTTCAATACCGCTCCAAAGCCAATTCTTGAGGCATCACAATAGACAGTATAAGATCCTGAACCTGTAGACAATATCAAGATTGGGGCTGTAGTTAAAGCTAGCTTGAGCTTCAGAAAGCTCACCTTGCACTCTTCCGTCCACTGGAATGGAGCACCCTTCTAGGTTAGTCTGGTCATAGGTGCTGCAATAGATGAAAACCCCTCAACAAATCGACGGTAATAACCTGCCAAGCTAAGAAAACTGTGAATCTCTATCGCTAAAGATGGTCTGAGCCAACTCTACACTACTTGCACTTTCTTAGAATCCACCCTATCTTCTCACTAGAAACCACGTGACCCAAGAATGCCACGGAATCCAACCAAAACGCACATTTCGAAAACTTGGCATATAACTTGTTCTCTCTCAGAGTTGGAAGCAGAGTCCTCAGGTGATGCTCATGAAATTCCCGACTCTGGGAATACACCAAAATATCATCAATAAAAACAATGATAAATGAATCAAGATATCGTCGGAACACACTGTGCATCAAATGCACAACGGCTTCTGGGGCATTTGTTAACCCAAATGACATAACAAGGAACTCGTAGTGACTATACCGAGTCCTGAAAGCAGTCTTAGGGATATCTGGCTCCCGAATCTTCAATTGATGGTACCCTGAACGCAAGTCAATCTTAGAAAACACTTGTGCACCCTACAGCTGGTCAAACAAAATCATTAATACGAGGCAAATGATAACAATTCTTCACTGTAACTTTATTCTACTAGCAATAATCAATGCACATACGCATAGAACTATCCTTCTTCTTCACAATCAAGACAAGGGCACCCCAAGGTGATACTCGTGTCATAATAAAACCCTTATCAAGCAATTCCTGTAACTGATCTTTCAAATCCTTCAACTCAAGAGGAGCCATACAATGCGGAGGAAAAGAAATGGGGTGAGTGCCCAACAACAAATCAATGTCAAAATCAATATCTCAATCGGGCGGCATGCCCACAATTTAAGATGTAAACACATTAGAAAAATCCAGTTCTACTAGGACTAAATCAACGGAAGGGGTATCAGTACTGACATCTCTCACATTAGCTAGACATGCATCACACCCCTTCTCAACCATACGCTGAGCCTTAAGGAAAGAAATAACGCTACTGGCAGTGTGATCTAAATCACCCATCTACTCAACGCGCGGTACACCTGGTATAGCCAACGTCACAGTTTTGGCGTGACAATCAAGAATATCATAATGGGGAGACAACCAGTATGTCAAAATCTACCATGCTGAGAAATAATAAATCGACTCTGGTCTCAAAACAACTAAGAGCAACCAAACACGACCAATAAACATGGTCCATAACAAGAGAATCTCCCATAGAAGTAGAAACATAAATAGAGAAACTCAAAGAATCCCGAGATACACCCAAATGCGGAGCAAAATAAGAAGACACATAAGAATAAGTGGAGGCTTTATCGAATAGAACCGATGTATCTCTGTGACAAACCAGGATAACACTTGTGATGATAGAATCAGAGGCAATAACCTCGGTACGGGCATGAAGAGCATATTATCTGGCATGGAATCCCCCTCTAGGGCGATGTCTACCTCCCCGACCTCCACCTTTAGCTAGTTCAGCAGGTGGGGTAGCAATTGGAGCTTTAACCGTAGCCTGAGAATGCGGGGCACACTCTAGTTGAGAAGTTTGAGGATGTGTACCCCTTATAAGTCTAGGGCAATCCCTCATCATATGGTGTGTGTTACCATACTCAAAACAAGCTCTGGGAGGATGTGGTGAGTGTGAATGGCTCGAGCCAGGTCGACTGGACTGACCACTGAAGTCACCCAGCGCAGAAGGCACACTAGATACCAGAGGTTCGTAATAAGGCTCCTGAGGCCTAGGAGGAGCTAGAATACCACTGGCTGCTGGAAGAGCAGGGCGACTCATATAACCCCTACCATGATGACTTACATCTGGTGCACGGGCACCAGAATAATGGCCCAACTCACGAGATCTCTTGGCCTCTCTCTCCTATCTATCCCTAGCATGCACACGCTCAATCCTCCTAGCAATGCTCACCACTTGCTGATAATGAATATCCATCTCCAACTTGCGTGTCATCCTAGACCTGATGCTGGAAATAAGCCCCTCAATAAACCGGTGAACCCTCTCGCGAACAGTAAAAACCAAGGTTGGTGCATGTCTGGCCAAGCTAGTGAAATGGATAGCATACTCCGAGATAGTCATAGTACAGTAGTGCAAATGCTCAAACTTTGCACAACATGCGTCTCTGAGGCTCTGAGGAGCATACTCTCTCAGGAATATATCTGAAAACTGAGTCCAAGTTAGGGAATCTACCTTATCCAGACTGTCTAACTCATATGTACGCCAACAATCATATGCGACTCCTTGAACGTGAAAATTACTGAAGGAAGCCTTGATCGATCCTGATAGACCTATGGTACGGAGAATGTGGTAGAACTCATCTAGGAATCGCAAAGCGTCATCTGATGCTAGACTACTAAATACAGAGGGCTTGTACTTCTTGAACCTCTCAAGCCTCCGCTGCTCATCATCGGAAGTCTCTGCCCTATCCTTGGGCTGATCTGGAACTATGGGCTATATCGAAATAATCTCTGTAACCTGATCAACATGCAATCGCTACTCAGGAGTGCAGGGGGTGGGAGTCTGTGCTCCTCCCCCGGCCTTGGATGTGGTTACATCAAGGGGAAGAAACCCCGCATGAGCCAAAGTGGTGTACATGCTTATGAACTGTGCTAGAGATTCCTGAAGTGCTGACGTGGTAGTAGGAGTAGGCGTATCAGGTGCCTTGGCTCCGAGTGGCACTGCTGGTGGCTCTTTGGTGGCAGATCGCAAGGGTGCTCTGACTGTATCGCATGCACATCCTCAAACTCTACCTCGACCCGACCTCTGATAGCTGTAGTAAGGGGTGCGGGTACTTGATCATCTCGAGTATCACGTGTCCTCACCATCTGTGAGAAAATAGAAGAAAAATGTTTAGAATTATGATATCAAAATATCGCATGGCAAGAAAATCAAATGAAGTGGAATTTTCCTAATAGTTACATAGCCACTCGTAAATAATTACAGACATTTTCGTACCGAGCCGCGAGACTCTAATAAACCGGCTTGTGATTCATGACTCCTATGCACCTACACCTTTGATACCAACTTATCACGACCCTGGTTCTCCCTCTGTGAACTATCATGATGGTACCTAGTCTCTATGAATAGGTAAGCCTAACAATACAGAAAAATAAATCAAATTGCCAAAGAAATAATTAAAACAAAGATAGTGAACTAAAATAGTGTTTTGAATGCCACTCGACATACACAAGAACAACTCTCGAACCTAATAATATTTTCCAAAATCCGGAATCTCACGATCACAAGGCTTTGAATGTCTACAACATCTAACAAAAAAAGAAAGTACAGAAGGCTAATACAAAACGGAAAAGTAGAAAGGGACTCTTCGGTCCGCGGACGTGACAGATATAACTCGGAGTCTCTATGAGCACCTCGTGTCATGAATGCTAAGTTTGAGTGGAGGTACCTGGATCTGCACATGAAAAACATGCACAGAAAGGGTATGGGTGCACCATCACGGTACTCACTATGTGCCAAGCCTAACCTCGGTAGGGTAGTGACGAGGAAGGTCAGGGCCCTACTGAGGTTAAATAAAATACAGGGTATGACAGCTTAGAATAAGACAATAATTAAGTGCAACTATAAGAAATAACATAAAATTGAAGAACAACAACAACTAGAACAAAAGCAAAATAATCACATAAAGAAAATACAACTCAACAAAGAGATAACAACCGGGGTACCTTCTAGGATACCATCATGTAGTCCCAATTACAACTATCTCGTGGATCTCTCGGGATACCATCCCCTAGTCTGTCATATATATATTGAAGGATCTCCGGGATCCCGTCCCATAGTCCAACTAGCAGTGCGCGGGGATCTACCGAAATCCCGATCCGTAGTCCCAAATATAAATACCAGTACAAGGGGAATCTAGAGGGTGAAATCATGTAGGTTTGTAACACTGTGTAGGGGGATCTACCGAAATCCCACATACGTAAGCCTAGATAAAAACACAAAGGGATCACCGAAATCCCACAACCGTAGTCCCAAATGAACAGACAAGGGAGATCTACCAAAATCCCACATCCGCAGTCCCAAATGTAAATACATAGCAGCAACATAGAAAATATTCATCAAATGTCAAATTTCATATCAAGACAAACGAGTAATTCTAGTCTAGCATGCTGCACAAAATTCAGGTAAAGCAGTTTGAGCAAATAAAGTAGGTACGTCACTTGGACATGCTTCCTTAAGCTAACAACAGGCTTAAATTGCTGGTAGTGATCACATGAGAAGAAACACAATTCTAATTACGTAGTAAAAATTGGATTTTCAATAATTAGCACAAGTACGCACTCGTCACGTCACGTACAAGACATTTCAATTGACAATAATACCAAATCCTAAGAAGTCCCCCATATAAGGTTAGGCAAGTCATTTACCTCGAACTAGCTCAAAGTCAACCCGAAACCACGTTCTTGCCACGAGTACTCGACTCCAAATGGACAAATCTGTTCAATGCAATTGCATAATGTAAATTATACTTCAAATAGTTGATTCTACAAACAAATTCTAAGCTAATACGTGAAATTAGATAAAATAACCAAAATGCCCCTCTGGCGCACATCTCAGAATTAGGTAAAATTTATATTTTCAGCATCCACATACTTTTATGAGTTCATGCATACAAAAATATCAAAATCTAAGGTCAAATTCCCAATCGAAATTTGAATTCTAGGTCTAAGAAATTTGTTTCAATTTTTTTTCCAATTTTTATCTCCAATTTGAAATTAAATGAAAAAGATTAGATTAAATTATAAGAATACAACTAGAAAGGGATTAGGATTCGTTACCCACTGATTTCCTTTTCAAAATCCTCCCAAAATTTCCCTCTCCCGAGCTCCAAATAAAATTTTTAACTTTTAAAACTAAGCCCTCAAAATTCCTATTTTCTACCCAGTAAATCCGCTTCTGCGGTCCACCCATCGCATTTGTGATACCGCTTCTGAAGTTCTCACAAAAAATTTATTTATGAACCTACGACCCAGATACCGCATCTTGAGTCCCGCATGTGTGTTAACCCATCCGCTTCTGCGGCTTGACTCTACATATGCGGGTGTCGCATCTGTGGCCTCTCAACTAAAAATGCGGTTATGACAGCAGCCCAAAGATTTTTAGCTGCAAATGCCAAATTTCCAACTTCCCGTTAACCACACGAATTCATCTCGAGCCCCCCAGGACCTCAAATAAAAGCACAACCAAGTCATATACCACTATCCAAACTTATAAAAATCTCCACAACACCTCAAAACATCATTGAATCAAGCAATTAGCATCAAATCTAAGCCTAAGAACTTCAAAAACTCTCAAACTGCAGTTTCGATCATAAAGTCTGTCAAACCTTGTCCGAATGACCTAAAATTTTGTGCACACGTCACATGAAACACTATAGAGTTACTCCAACTTCTCTAATTCCATTTTGGCTCTTGGATCAAAATCTCACTATAAAATCGAAAACTTAAAAAAAATTCAACTTTCGATATTTCAAGTCTAAATTAGCTAGGGACCTCCAAAACATAACCCAAACACGCTCCTAAACCTGAAATCACCCCGCGAATTTAATGGAACCATCAAAATTCCATTTCAAGTCTGTCTTTACACTGTTCCGACTACGGCTAACCAAAACTTAAGCTCTCAATTAAGGACTAAGTCTCTCAAGACTCTCTAAATCTCCAAATAATTCCTCCCGACAACTCATAATAGCATAAACAAATACGGGAAAATTAATTAATAGGGGATCGGAGAGTTAATTCCTTAAGCGACTGGCCGAATCGTCACACCCACAAGCCATGATAATTCAACTATAGTTGAAGCCTTACTTATAAATTCTGCCTCTGCTGAACTTAGTTACATTGTGCTTTGTTTCTTGGATTTCCAAGAAATAAGTAATTCGCCATACTTCACAATGTACCCTATGAAAAAGTTTCTGGACTGTGTTAGGCTGCCCAGTCGGAGTCACAATAAGCAACCAAGGAATAAAAGTTTGCATAATACATTAGTAATCCCAAACCTGGAGCATTCTTCACACATCAATGGCTCTTAAGTCTACATTTATGTGTGAACTTTTAGGTTTGTGCATGAATTGGCTCAAGACCTGAACCATATAAGCTGTATCAGGGCTGGTCATGGTAAGGTAGATAAACCTTCATACGAGCCTTTCATAGGGTTCATCATCAACCAGAATAGTATCCTCATCATCCTTGGTTTTCATAGCTTCATCAATTCTACTGATGTGAGCTTCTGAATGACTTCCAAAGGTGTTGACACAGGTTTTACTCCCCCTATCCCTAAATCAGATATCGAATCAAGGGCATATTTGCATTGATTATTTGAATTCTAGCCTTACTTCAGGAAAGTTCTATGCCTAAGAAGAATCAGAGCTCCCCTAAGCCTTTCATTTTGAATTTCATCTAAAGGTTATGTCTAGCATCTTGAATAAGTTGTTGATTATTACCTGTCACCAGAAGGTTATCCACATAAACTAGGACAACAACCAAAGCATCACCTCTCCGTTGTGTAAACAAGGAATAATCAAAATAGCTTTGAACAAATCTCAGGTCTTGGAGAGCCTCTGTGAGCTTCTAGTTCCACTATTGAGATGCTTTTTTGAGGCCATAAAGTGAATTTCTCTGTTTGCATGCCTTGTCTCTAGACTCCCTATTGGTGCCAAAACCTTAAGGAACATGTATGTATACTTCTTCAAAGAGACCCCCCTACAAGAATGCATTATGCACACCCATATGATAGATGTTCCAATGCTCTGAAGCTGCTAAAGATATGGCAGTCACCATTTTATCTACATGAGAAAAGTCTCCTTATAGTCTAAACCTTCCTTTTCGGAGGAAACCTTTGGCTTCAAGCCTAGCCTTGAGCCTTTCCACCTCCCATTGGCTTTGTATTTGACTTTTCATATCCACTTGCATCTTGTAGGAGTTTTACCATTAGGTAGATCAACTATATCACAAGTCATGTTATCTTCTAAAGCTTGAATTTCCTGTTGCATAACAGTGAACCAACTTGTATCGTTGGCTGCCTCAGAGTAAGGTTTGGGCTCAACAATGGCTGATTGTGCAGTGATAAATTTTATAAATGAAGGAGATAACCTATCATAGCTTAAATAATTGGAAATAGGATATGCATAAGAACTTGTCACATAATGTTGCATCCATCTAGGAGGACCAACTATTCTTTGGGATTTTCTAACCGCAATGGGTTGAACAATCTCTGCATGTGAAGGAGATTGGGGAGTTTGAACATTCTGTGGTGCAGGAATATCAAATTGTGCTTCAAGAATTAGTGGTGAATCAATATCACTAAGTGCAAAGTCATTGGTAGGTGTAGGTGGATTCTCGAGAACAACATCAGAAGTAGGTGAGGCTAAATGCTCATATGTTAATTCAAGAACCGGAAATAAGGGATTATGTAGCATCTTCATCTGTTTAAAAGGAAACACCTGCTCCTTAAACACCACATCTCTACTGATTAGAAACTGCCTAGATTGCAAGTCATACAGCTTATACTTCTTCTTTCTTGGTGAGTATCCCATAAACACTGCTGGCAATGCTCTCGCAGAAAACTTGTCTTGTTTTCTTATATTTACAGCATAACATAAATACCCAAAGACTTTAAGGTGATCTAATGATGGTGCAGTGTTAAAGAATACTTCATAGCGGGACTTTTCTTTCAAGGCTATAGAAGAAAATCTATCTATTATGTGTACTGCTGTAAGAACACACTCACCCCAAATCTTAGGGGTACTGTAAATTGAAATCTCAAAGCTCTAGCTGTTTCAAGGATGTATCTGTCTTCTTTCCACTATGCCATTCTGATGTAACATGTAGTTTGATGTATAGTTCCTAATGTCTCAACTGACTACTCATATTTGAATTAACAAATTTAGAACCATTATTTGTTCTCGGGATCTTAACAGAATAATCAAACTGAGTTCTGATCATAGAAAATAATTTTTTCATTAACCAGCAAGTATTATCTTTAGAATTCATCAGGAAGAGCCAAGTAATGCTAGAGAAATCATCTACTAATGTAAGGAAAAATATTTTGCTATCATAAGTGGGTACTATGAAAGGTCCCCATACATCAACATGCAAAATATCAAATGGTGCCTTAGCTCTACTAAGTACTAACTTGAAATGACAATCGACCCTGCATAGCTAATGAAAAAACAGGACACATTGCACGATCTCTGTTGCTATTTCTAATGTGGATATTTTTGAACTTATCAATCCTCTTAAGTTTCTCCATAGGTAGGTGACCAAGTCTCTGGTACCATATCTCCAGTTCTATTGAATCTTGACTAACTGACATAGAAATAGGCATGATTGTGGTATATAAAATTTGTGTTGTAAGCTTCCTCCTGCATATGCAATCTATAAGTATGTACAATCCATTTGTGTTACTACCAATTCCCAACACCTTCCCAGTGTAGAAATCCTGAAACACATATATATCAGGAAAGAAAGCTACCAAATATTACAGCTCTTTGGTCAATTTTGATACTGACAGTAGGTTATACTTAATGCTTGGAACATGAAGAACATCACTAATTATTGGTTCTTGAATATACTAGTTGATCCACTATGTGTAATTACAACCACATCCCCATTTGGCAAATGAACTAAGTTAGGTTTTAGGAATTAGTTTGGATTATCTAATGCTTCTAGCTTTGAAACCATGTGGGTAGAAGCGCCACTATATACAATCCAAACATCTTGATCAAAGTTAGACATTATAATACATGAATCCATTAATGTTGCATTGGTTGCTACTTCAGCTTCCTTACCTTTAAGCAGTTGTAAAATCTGCTGATATTGTTCTGGTGTGAATGTGGGAGCCATAGGAGTAGAACCAATTGTGCTTGCTGGTACATATTCAGCTGCAAAATTAGCTGTTGCCTATGAATTGTACTTCTTCACAAATTTGTTATCTTTTGGATATCCTGCTACCCTATAGCAAGTTTCTTTAGTATGGCCTTTCGTGTGGCAAACATCATATTGAAGATTGGCCTCTGCTGATTTCAAGACCTATTCATCATCATCACCACCATCTCACTCCCATCAACAATAGTAATGATGTTGGACATTGTCTGTTGACTCTTACGCTCCATTAACATAGAATAAGCTTTATTCATAGGTAGAACATGAATCATCATCAAAAGTTAGCTAGGTGCTTGTTCATAAGGCTCATTTAGTCCCATTAGGAATTGTAGAAGCTTTTGACACATCATAAATTGGAAAAACTCATGAGAGTTGGAAGCAGCACGACCGGGAATTTGTGCCAAACTATCAAATTCTGCGCAAAGCACTCTCAATTTTGAGAAATAAGTCGAAATTGTGCTAGTGCTCTACCTAGCAGTAGCAATTTCTCTGTGAATCTGAAAATTTCTAAAGCAATCCACCTTATCAAATCGCTCCTTCAAATCATCCCATACGTTATTAGCATTTGACGAATATACTATTCCTCTCAACAATTCCGGAGAAACACAGTTCATCAACCAAGACAATACAATCGCATTAAAATGTTTCCAGAGATATACGAGATTTGTAACGTAATTCTCCCTTTTCATGTGCTGCCAAATGAACTCTAGCTTATTTCGACCTAGGATTGCATTTCTTATTGCCCGGCTCAACACAGAGTAGCTTTTTGGTCCTCTAATTGCAACAAAATCAACATAGCTCCTGAATTATCATTTAAATTTAAGAAAATGGATAATTGTGACTTAAATTTCTTTAGTTTAGTATTATCGACAGTTGCCATTGTTGATCCTCCAAATTATCTTGAAGAGGACTAAATTGGACGAAATTGAAAACGATAAGACTACACTAATGACTATGTGGCTGTGATATCTTGTCAAAATCAGCAAGCTTAGCCATGGAGTCTTAGCTGATTGAAACTGATTTGATGAGCTTGAGTAAGTCGGCAAAATAGATAATAAAGGCGGAGAGAGAGTTAATATTCTAAAAGATTCTATTATATCTTGTTTATCTGTACATGTATATGTATATGAATAAAAGACAAGAGGGGTTGCTCTGATGGTAAGCAACCACCATTTCCAACCGAGAGGTTGCGAGTTCGAGTCTCCCCAAGAGCAAGGTGGGAAGTTCTTGGAAGGAAGGATGCCGAGGGTCTATTTGGAAACAGCCTCTCTATCCAAGGGTAGGGGTAAGGTCTGCGTACATACTACCCTCCCAGACCTCACTAAGTGGAATTATACTGGGTTGTTATTGTTGTTGTATTGTTATATATGTATATGAATAAAACTAAAACTAACTCTACCAATAGATATGGTTAACTGACTCTACTCGACCGCAATAAACTTAAGTTACCATCGCTATAACTAACTAACAATCATTATAACTAACTAAGTGGCATTTCTTGGCTCATTATATTTCATACACTTTTTGAAGAGTTTAGTTCTTCATTACGTGCTAATTTAGGTTCATGCATTTTTTAAAAAGTCAGGCAAAGTTCAAGGACTGCATACGTATTTGAGAAAATAACAACAACAATCCAGTATAATTCTACTTAGTGGGGTCTGGGGAGGGTAGTGTGTACGCAGACTTTACCCGTACCCTTGGATAGAGATGCTGTTTCCAAATAGATCCCCGGCATCCTTCCCTTCCAAGAACTTCCCACCTTGCTCTTGGGGACACTCGAACTCACAACTTCTTGGTTGGAAGTGGAGGTTGCTTACCATCAGAGCAACCCCTCTTGTCACGTATTTGACAAAACAAATATCTAAATATCGATCAATAGGATATATTTAGTTTTATTATGGGATACAATTGGAGAGCTAAAAAAGTTTGAAAATAAGACTATCAAAATATTGAAACAACCAAATTTCTACTAGAAAAATATCTCAAATTACAAAATTGACGTATAAACTGGAAAACGAATAACTTATATAAAAGTACTTCACTAATTATGATGTGTAGTTTTTTGCCTTTCGAGCTCGGGATGCTAGCATATATTTTCCCTTTATTTTGATTTATGCCATCTAAACTTTTTTCCAAAGATTTATGTCATTTTAATAGATTCCATTTCTCTCTCGAGGTTCTGCATAGTGAGATCAAAAGTCCTCTTTTGCCTTCTTATAATTTGTATTTCAGCGAAGTTGACCTGTAACACTTCAAGTCTAGGTGTTAATTTCCAAAAGAATCATAAAATAATTATTTTTACTGTCTAAAAAGATTGATATTATTAAATTAATAATAAATCTAAATTTAAAAGAACATTTCCGACATTAATCCATATTCTTAAAAACCTTCCGCACATTAACTAATTTTCGTACAAAATGTTGTTACCTGATTTGATTTAATTTTGTGTGTTTGTCAAAGACAACTTCTTTTCCTGTTTCCTTTGCTCTTCTCATCAACCATAGTTTTACTCCCATGTTGTGTCTCTTAACACAAAGTCTTAATCTATCATTAACAGAACAGAAATTATAATAATTTGATTCCTCTCTATCCAATTAGCCTTGAATCAAAGTGTAATAAAAAACAAAGACAACTTTTACTTACCGACAAAGGTTCATCAAGCTCTTGTTTTTCTTCCAAACTGGGAAATCTTTCATACCAAATATATTGTGTTTTGCTGTTTTCGCCTAACTCTATATTCGTGAGGTAGTAGCTCCATCAATCTTCCAAATAAAAAGTATTTATTTGACTCTATATATAGAAAGGGAGCATAGATTACAAATAACGGATTAATAGCATTAATGATAATGATGATTACATGAATTCCTTTATCATGCCATAAATATTAAAACACCAATTATAGGAAACACAATAGAGATAAAATTATATTTATTTTATTATTTATATATTAAAAGTAGGAAGCCCTTAAGTCAAAAGTTAAATTACTAAAATATACTTTTAGATAATTTAAATACTTTACATATAAAATAATTACACAAAAAATGCTAAATTTACTTGAAAAGATGTGATCCTTCCTATTAGCATCTAATGTTCAAACTAATTTCTAACTAACAGTTGCCTATTGTTTAAATAATTAGTCTATAGTATATCCTAATAAGTTAATTAGTAAAATAGTGCCAATTAGTGTCTATATGATAAAAGCCACTTGTTTGGAACAATTTTAAGTTTGAAAGTAGGGGAAGAGAGGAAAAGATAAATTGACAAAAAATAAAAGAGGCGCAACATTTTTTATACTAGTTCCGTACCGTTGTGATACCTAGGCCCAATTCCCTTGGATCACAAGGGTTCTCTTAAATCTTTGATAAATGCTTACAAATATGATGGTTTTAGTTCGTTCACCATCAATGACATTTAGCAACAATGATCCTTTTTAATATTGCCGCAACTCTCTTTTTGTGTCCTAACTTATTTATCTTGAAAATGGTAATAACAATTAGATTTGATTTTGTGATTCTAAAAATACGTAATCTATTTTTATGCTAGTTGTTATGCAATAGATGCTAAGTGAAAGACAAGAAGATAAGATAAGAGCTAGTAGATAGTGTAATAATCAAACCGAATGGTTGGAAACTAGGGCCTCGAGTTGGCGCATACATGGTCTCGAGGTCGAATCGGATGTACGACTAAGGGCAGTCGATGGAGGATTAACAGTTATGAGAGTTGCGATGGCGTCTCTTATTATCATAATGAGCAATAAATGATGGAAAATAAATCGAACACAATGAATATAAGAAATAAATGTAAGTATAGAAACTGAATATGTTTAAGTTAGAGAGCAGGAAAGTGTTCTTGTATTGAATGTTATGAGTAATGTTATATATATTTATAAAATGGCAAAGTCCCCCTTTATATATGATGGAAAAATCCCAATATGACACATGTGTAATTATTACATAAAGTAGCTGGTATAACCACTCAATCAGCCTGGCACAAGCTGTCACTATTTGTGCAAGCGTTGTCAAAAAATACTGGTCCTAGGGAACTTCCCGCTTACTTATGATAACCACCGGTTTGTTCTGCCTCGACACCGTGCACGAAGAACCATCGAATACTTCGAACCTCGAGCTACGCCCTTTGAGGTGAAATTATGTAATGCCTCACCGACCGTGAAATTGGTCTATCTGATTTTAGCCGCATAGAGATAGTCCTCGTGTTTTTCATAGTAAAATAAAGAGAAACGACCTCAAGATTTTGAATATCTGGTGCTTCCATCAAAGCAAGTAGTTGCGCCCTGCCAAGTGACCCATGTAACAAACTGGGCTCCAAAAGGTCGCGCCCACATGGTCCTCAAAGCCTTTGAATTGATTATAATGGTTGTATGCCCTTTGGTCTGCTCCATCTGCACATGTTAGACTTCTATAAATAATCGTTCCTTTGTCCTTCCGTTTTTACAACATCATCAGGCTCTCAACTATTCTTTCCCGAAGCGCAATTTTTTCGTTTCTTCTTTATAACCTTTGGTAAAATGGTGAACACTTCACCCTCTATCCCTCAGGATGATGTGCCTTCCTGTTCCATGTTCTCCTCCGAAGAAAAGCAGCAACGTCTCCTAGTGCCGGAGAATACATTCCAGAGGCCTTTGAGATGACCTTTGATTTTAAGGTCGAAAGACCTTCTTCGAAGCCGGGGCGATGTGAACCCGCATCTCGATACATTAGTTTAATAAGGGACATCGAAGGGTGAAAATTAACTGCCGCTCGGGTGATGCGGTATTAGTGGAGGTTCCCTCTCGGGGGAGTATGTAGCGACATATGGCCAACTTCCTCAGTGTATGTACTTATCTATTTACCCTTGGCCCAGCGGTGCCATCCATACCTTCGTTACACCCTGTGATCCTCAACTTCTACGAATGATATCAAGTGGCTCTTGACCAAATTCATCCGTCATTCTAGCATATTGTTTACATGACCAAGTATAACACGAATATGATTAAGGGGATGCCTTTTACCCTTGACAATGATCAGAATGTACAGTCCGTAACTTTTCCATGGGGGCCTGATTAATCCCTGTTGCCGGGACTCGAAAGCCTTCTTCGTTTGTACCGACGAGGTTAGGAACGGGGGAAGATGAGCTGTTTTGTCCGAGTTAGGACTTCGGAATTTATCTGTGCAGAGAGAATGCCGTTCCCGAAATATGGAACATGAAGCGTAAGTAAACATACTTAATTAATTGCCTTCTTTCTTTCAGATGCATTTCCTTATGAACTAGTTGTTGGAATAAATCCAAATATAACACTATAGCCTTCATATCGAATTACTTGGAATTATAACATAAGCGGAAGCGTACCTGAATCCATAAGTGGAAACTTCTTAATCCGGCTTGAAGATTGTCTCCTTTATCCGGTTTGAAGATTGTCTTGGGTTTCTCAAGAGGTTTGGCTTTCCACTTGATATGCAAGAACAAGTTTTGCTCTCTAGTTTCAATGGGAGGAAGAAGAGAATGTGTCTTGCATTCTTGTGGGAACCATAACCCCCTAATTATAATGTGAGTTAAGAAACTCAAAGGTCACAAGAATGTAACCTTGGTTACATGTATGTAACCTTAGTTAGCCCATCATTAACTAAGGTTACTCTTTTGGGTATCTACACAAATTATACCCTATACTTTATATGACAATATATTGGTCTCCTTAATAATATCCCAAAGACCACTTATTTAGGCCAAACCAAAAGATAGCACATAACATATAATTAATCCATATATTGTTCATATGTATGTAGTATAAGTCCAAATGTCTAATAATATCCCACTTGGACGATACACTCATGCATATGTACAAACCTTAGCATTATATGTTACATTATAACTTTATGAGCTCTGTATTGCTATCATAATAAAATTTTCATGAACAATCCGGTCCATCAATCATATCAACATAGGATCTAAGAGCTCTTAGTTACTCTTGCGTAACTAGAACCAACATAGATCACGTATATCAATATAACCAACGACATGGATCAAGTATAGGTGTGTAGAATGGAAATAACATAAAGTGTGGTCTGAAATAGAATGTCTATTTCCAACTGGTTCTCTTTATTGAGATCAATCATAAACCATAAGAGTACATAAAACTTTAAGACTGAATATCTGCAGATAAAACCTTAAAGACTGAATTACCGAATGTAATGGACAATACATAATTGTATAATACAAACTCCCACTAAAACTCATAATCCTTAACTGATTTGACACCCATGCAAGCAATATGCTCATGAAATACTTTGGGTGGCAATCCCTTAGCAAACGAAACCGCAATCATGGAGTTTGTACTGATGTGCTCTATGCACAATTGTCCATTTTGTACTCTTTCTTTAACAACCCTAAACTTGACGTCCATATGCTTTGCCTTCGTCAAACTACTGTTATTGTTAGCATAAAGGACTGCTGATCTGTTGTCGCATAATAGCCTGAGTGAATTTTTAATACTGTCTACTATGCGCAGTCCACTAACAAAATTTTGCAGCCATAATCCCTCATAACATGCCATGAATTCTGCTTCCATGGTGGAAATGGCCGTAAGAGTTTGCTTGATGCTTCTCCAAGAGATAGCACCGCCAGCAAGCATGTAGATATAGCCTGATGTAGACTTCAGACTATCTTGACATCCAGCAAAATCGGAGTCAGTGTACCCGATGATCTCAAGCTGGTCCAATCTCCGATATATGAGCATGTAATCCTTTGTTCTCTGTAAGTACCGCATGACCCTTTTTGTTGCCTTCCAATGGTCCATTCCCGGATTTCTTAGATATCTGCCCAGCATCCCAACAATGTATGCTATATCAGGTCGTGTGCATAGCTGAGCATACATCAGATTACCTACAGCTGAAGCATAAGGTGTCTTTTCCATTTCCGTAGTTTCAAAATTATTCTTTGGGCACTGTTTGAGACTAAACTTGTCTCCCTTAGCAACAGGGGTGTTGCCTGGTTTACAATCCTGCATGCCAAATCTTCTAAGAACCTTATCGATATAGCCCTTTTGTGACAGACCGAGAACACCTTTGGAGCGATCTCGATGTATCTGAATTCCTAATACAAAATAGGCATCACCAAGATCTTTCATTTCAAATTTCTTTGGAAGAAATTTCTTAGTTTCGTGCAATAATGCTATATCGTTACAGGCAAGCAGTATGTCATCGACATATAAAACCAGAAAAATATATTTACTCCCACTGAACTTTTGGTATATACAGTCATCAGCAATATTCGGTTCATAACCAAAAGATGTAATGACTTCATGAAACTTATGATACCATTTATGGGAAGCTTGCTTGAGCCCATAGATGGATTTCTTTAATTTGCAAACCCTTTTCTTTGAGTCTCCCGAAACAAAGTTTTCAGGTTGCACCATATAAATTGTTTCCTCAATGTCACCATTGAGAAACGCTGTCTTAACATCCATCTGATGAAGTTCAAGATCAAAATATGCTACTAGTGCCATTATTATCCTGAAAGAGTCTTTCGATGAAACTGGAGAGAATGTCTCTTTATAATCAATGCGCTCCTTTTGAGTGTATCCCTTTGCGACAAGGCGAGCTTTATACTTAATGACATTGCCCTCTGAATCCCTCTTGGTTTTAAATATCCATTTACAACCAATTGGTTTAATACCTTCGGGCAATGTAACAAGATCCCAAACGCCGTTATCGCTCATAGACTTCATCTCATCATTCATGGCATCAATCCACTTTTGAGAGTTAGAACCTTTTATGACTTGATGGAAGTTGATTGGATCATCTTCCTCAAGTCCAATGTCACTTTCTTGTTCTTGGAGAAATACAACATAATCATCCGGAATTGCATTTCTCCTCTCTCTAGTGGATCTCCTTAATGGCACTTCAGGTTCTTGAGGTTGTTGAGTTTGATTTTCATTAATAATATCAGGAAATTGATTAGGGAGATTTTCAAGATTATCTTGAACTGGAGTTGTGTGATCCATGTCAAGAATGAGAACACCCTGACCAGGATCAACAACTGGAGAGAAAGACACATGTTCTTCCTCAAAGACAAAATCTCTAACAACTTTATCTCCCAACCCCCCAAACTCAATATCCTCAAAAAACCGAGCATTACCCGTCTCAAAAATAGTTCGAGAAGTGGGATCATAAAACTTATACCCCCTGGATCTTTCAGAGTATCCAACAAAATAGCTACTAACCGTTTTAGAATCCAGTTTCTTTTCATTTGGCCTGTAAGGCCTTGCCTCAGCTGGACAACCCCAAATGTGTAAGTGCTTTATACTGGGCTTATTTCCAGTCCAAAGTTCATATGGGGTTTTGATTGTAGCTTTAGTTGGAACCCTATTAAGAATATATGCTGCGGTTTTCAGTGCTTCTCCCCAGAGTGAGTCTTGCAAAGTAGTATGACAAATCATACTTCTCACCATGTCCTTAAGTGTCCGATTTCGTCTCTCAGCGACATCATTCATAGTAGGACTGCCTGGCATAATGTACTGAGGGACGATCCCACACTCATCTAGGAATTTAGCAAATGGCCCTGGACGTTGTTCACCTGAACCATCATATCTACCATAGTATTCACCACCACGGTCAGATCTAACGGTTTTAATCCTTTTGCTTAGTTGATTTTCAACTTCAGCCTTATATGATTTGAACACGTCTATAGATTGGGACTTTTCATGAATGCGATATAGGTAACCATAACGAGAGTAATCGTCTATGAATGTGATAAAGTATTGTTGACCATTTCTACAAGGTGTGGGGAATGGCCCACAAATATCCGTATGTATCAATTCTAAGACATCTGAAGCTCTCTGGGCACCTAATCTCGTCTTGTTTGTTTGTTTACCCTTGATACACTCAATGCAAATATCCAAATTTGAGAAATCAAGAGAATCAAGAATTCCATCTGACACGAGTTTCTGAATTCTTTGTTTGGATATGTGACCCAAACGTTTGTGCCAGAGTGATAAAGAATTCTCATTAGTTAATTTTCTTTTGGTACCATTAGAACTTGTATGCAAAGTTTCATTATGTGAGGTTATTATGTCAACCAAATATAGGCTATCATATGCTGATAAAAGACTAGTACCGATAAGATTTGAATTTTGAAAAAGACTCACTTTATTGTCACCAAATGAACAAGAATAACCGGATATGTCCAATTTAGGAATAGAAATTAAATTCCATCTAAAAGACGGTACAACAAAAGTCTCATTCAAATCTAAATAAAAACCAGTCTTAAGCAATAGCCTAAATTTTCCAATAGCCTCAACTTCAACCCTTTTGTCGTCACCTACATAGATGTATCTTTCACCATCATTTGGTTTTCAGCAGTTCAGGCAACCCTGCATAGATATACTTATGTGAGTAGTAGCAGCAGAATCTACCCACCAAGTATCTTTAGGTACCGAAATTAAATTAACTTCAGAACAAACAAGAGAAAGAGATATACCCTTTTTCGCACGCCAAGCGTGGTATTTGGTACAATCTTTCTTCTTGTGATTAGTCCCCTTACAAAAAAAGCAACCTGATTCTGTAGTTTCAACCTTAGTTTCCTTTTGTTGCTTCTTCTGGGGCCTTGAGACCGCAACTTCCTTATTTTTCCTCTTCTTGTTGTCTTTAGAAGAGGATGCCAAATGAGCACTTTCTGTCTTATCTTGCTTTATTCTCTCTTCCTCATGCACACATGTGAAATGAGTTCATTAAGAGACCATTTCTCCTTTAGGCAGTTGTAACTGACCTTAAACTGATTAAATTGTGCAGGGAGAGAGATCAAAACTAAGTACACAAGCAGTTCCTCAGGTAATTCCAACTTGAGTGACTTAAGTTTTGAAGCAAGATGAGACATTTCTAGAATGTACTCCCTTATGTTTCCTTTGCCTTTATACTTCATGGAAACAAGTTTACTCAAAAGAGTACTAGTTTCCGCCTTTTCGTTTTGTGCAAAACGCTTTTCAAGGTCCTCAAGGAAAACTTTGGCATTATTTTCTTCAGTAATAGTGCCCCTAAAAGATTCTGGAATTGCACGTTTCATGATCATAAGACTCATGCGATTTGAGCGTTCCCACTTCTCCATCTCCTTCTTTTTATCAGAAGAAGATGTATCCTCAAGAGAAGCAGGTTTCTCAATCCTAAGTGCAAGGTCTAGATCCATGCAACCGAGAACTATCATAATGTTCTCTTTCCATTCCTTAAAATTTGAGCCGTTAAGCACAAGGATGCTGTTAATGTTTGCAGATATTGTAGCAGCTGAAGAATTCACTGAAAATAGAACAAGGACAACTTAATACATGCTTACAATTACTTGAATTTTAACTTTAGTATACAGATTCAAAATAGTCAAATCCCATTACAAGATACCTAGCGCAACATTGATTTTAGTCTTTGGACAGAATATCAACTTGTAATTGGTACTCTTGGTGTAGTAATCAAAATATTGACAATAAACTCCTGTCAAATATCAAGCCTTCCTTTGGGCCGACTTAATATTCACATGGAAAACTTAATAATTGTCACATATTTATCACCACAAGCATGCTCGAATTCCTGCCAAATAACAACCTTCCTTTGGGCCTGTGTTAAACGCATGGAATACGAACATACACAGTCATCCTATATTTTAAAATCAATCAATCTTCACAAAAGAGGTTATTTTGGTAACATAATGTTTCAATTGACTAATTTAAAATATTAGATGCAAAATTAATTAATTCTATAAGCCATATATTGAATCTTAACTGAATATCACATGTTTATAATGTAAAATTTGAATATTAAAATCTGAATATTAATGGACAAAACATTAATGTACAATTACAATCTGAAAACTTATAACGTTTCTTTAATAATGAAAAAACGTTTCTTTAATAATTGTACATTATGTCTTCATTAATATGTTAATTATAAAAAACGTTTCAATAAATAATGCAAGACTAATTATGTCTCCATTAATGATAAAACTTTTCTTGAATAATGGAAAAACGTTTCTGTAATTAATGGAAAAACGTTTCTTTAATAATGCAAGATTTTCCTATGCGCCGAGGGTCGCTTGGAAGCAGCCTCTCTGCCCTTTTGGGTAGGGGTAAGGCTGTCTACATATTACCTTCCCCAGACCCCACCTGGTGGGAGTATACTGGGTAGTTGTTGTAATAATGCAAGATTAATATTTTAATATTAATCATGCATTATGACCCATTAATATCTTAATTAAATAAAAAAAACGTTTCAATAATAATGAAAAACGTTTCTATTAATTAATTTTGCATTATAGTTTCATTAATGTCACCAGAAAAACATTTTTAATAAAAAAAACATTATTTTTATCGAAAACGTTTCTTTAAATTTATTCCAGGACCTTTTGCGGCTAAATGTATTAGTGGCGACTATGTATTGAAACTGGAGTTGCCGTCACTGATGGTTATTTGTGGCAACATTGCGACGAACGCTGCCACTAAACCCATAGAAGTCGCCGCTAAATGTATTTGTGGCGACTATGTATTGAAACTGGAGTTGCCGTCACTGAAGGTTATTTGTGGCAACATTTGAGATCGCCACTCAACGATAATAAACTTAATGGGGCTTTCAACAAAAGGCTTAATCAAGGAATCATGTTCAACAATTGAAATTAGGCAATTTATTTCAACATTTCAATTCATATGGTGATAACATGGTATCGAAATACTAAAGTTTATCATCAACAAATCATTCATGAAAGCATGCTTTATCAAGGTACTAGAATTTCAAAATCAAAATTCTATCTTAAGTTAATCATGAAGCTTTATAACATGGATTTCATGAACTTCCAAATGATCCAATACGAAGGAGGCTCTGATACCAATTGTTGGAATAAATCCAAATATAACACTATAGCCTTCATATCGAATTACTTGGAATTATAACATAAGCGGAAGCGTATCTGAATCCATAAGTGGAAGCTCCTTAATCTGGCTTGAAGATTGTCTCCTTTATCCGGTTTGAAGATTGTCTTGAGGTTTCCCAAGAGGTTTGGCTTTCCACTTGATATGCAAGAACAAGTTTTGCTCTCTAGTTTCAATGGGAGGAAGAAAAGAATGTGTCTTGCATTCTTGTGGGAACCATAACCCCCTAATTATAACATGTGAGTTAAGAAACTCAAAGGTCACAAGAATGTAACCTTGGTTACATGTATGTAACCTTAGTTAGCCCATCATTAACTAAGGTTACTCTTTTGGGTATCTACACAAATTATACCCTATTCTTTATATGACAATATATTGGCCTCCTTAATAATATCCCAAAGACCACTTATTTAGGCCAAACCAAAAGATAGCACATAACATATAATTAATCCATATATTGTTCATATGTATGTAGTATAAGTCCAAATGTCTAACACTAGTTTTCTCTGCTGATACAGCTACTGTGTCATACCATGATAAGGTTAGGGATCTTTTAGGATGGATAGATAAACTGGACTTGATTTGCCCATATAGCGAGCGCATATGGCGCAATTTGTCCAGGTCTCGATGGGAAGCCAAGGATCATGGTGGGACTTTTTTTTCCTACTATAGCTTCAATTTTACAAAAGTTATTGCTAATTGCATTCTCCTTCCTCGTGTTTGTTTTGTATTCGGGCAGGTCTGGGGGATCTCTTCTTGATGAGAGAAACTCTACCTGGTGAAGTGGGCGCCTCAAATCCCGAAGAAGTGAGGAAAAAATGAGTGAGGTCGTCAACTTATCCTCTGGAATCCAAGAAAACCAGAAAGGAATGTCCTAAGGATGAATTAACAGCTTTAATTCTAGAAGTATCGGGGAGCCCTCGAGCTGGAGGTGAGAAGAAATATGAGCCCTTGATGGAACCCGAAGGAGGAGAGGATCCGAATGTTTCATATACTATTGAGTTGGTGGCTTTCGAATCGTGGCTTAGTTTCGTTGTTGCCCCACCTCGGGTTGAAGAGGCCTACGAGGGTGTATCAAGCATGTACTGCCGAGCCAGTTGACGGCCAAAATTTCCCTCAAGCCGAGGTGCACTTGGTAGGCGATACGGGAAAGCCTAATTTTGAAGCTCGTCATAAGCAAGGGACGACCCTGATTGATTTAGTTGAGGTCGCTAGGGTGAGCGATTCACCTATGAAATCAGCTTTTACTCCGAGGGAGATGCAAGACACCCCTAATATGGAGTTTCCCAATGTGGGAATGTCTATTGGCGATAAAAATATGTTTGAAAAGCCTTCTTCTAAGCCTGAGGGAAAGCCCAAACCTGACATTTCACTCATTTTTAATGAGATTGACAGGCTATGTGAGCAAGTAATCTATTCGTATATTCTACTTGGTGCCCCGTCCTTTGCCCTGCTAACCTTATTTCTTTCGTGGTTCTAGGCCAAGGTGCTTCATAGTCAAACGTTTGCCAATTTTGAAACCGAGTTGACTCGCCATGAGGGCGAACATAAGAAGCTTGCCTCGGAAGTTGATGAGCTCAGGGCTCTTTCTACCAAGAGGGAGGAAGAACTCCGTGGACTTCAAGATTACTTAGAGGCAGTGTCCTGGGAAAAGTCTTATCTTACTGAATAGGTTACATAGTTCCTATTTGTTTTTTGTTTGCACGTCTAACTGACTTTAGTGTTTTAATATCTTTTTATCGATTGTTGCAGTTGAAGAAGAAAAATGACCTTATGGAGAAGGAGCTCCGAAAAGCAGCATTGAGTGAGGTAATCTTTGAGAGAGATGCCCTTCGGGGAGAGGTGGTTTTATCGGACATTGCCTTAAAGATGCGAGGGCTGATAGCAGCAAGTATGAGAATTTCCATAATGAGTTGGCTACTACGCTATCCAAGGTCAACGCTGAGGCCGAGTCGCTCATGACCTTGCATAAGGAGGACACCGCTACTGCGAATGCTTAGGCCCAAAAGATGTCCAAAGAGGATGAGTTGCATCTGACCCGAGCAGTAAAAAATCTTGGAGACAGACGCTCGAGGATATATACACGGGGTGGGGGGGGAGGGCATTGATTTAATTGCCGAGATAGAGAGGGTGAAGACCCTAGAAGAGGAAGCTGCAACCTTGCTTCCTTCTGAAGATGAGTCGAGCAGTTACTCGGGAGGTAATGAAGATAGAGGCAAAGTACCTGAAATGGAGGAGGCCATTTGAAACCCGAAGGTTATGGTCAAGCTGTTGAAATCGTACTTTCTGAGGGGGCCTTCGAAGGCATAGCTTCGGTGATAGATTAAGGGTTTTATTTGCTTTCTTCCTTTGTAAGGGCTCCAGATGTACACTTTGTAATCATACTTTTATGAATCTTTGTTTTTATATATGTGTCAACTCTTTACCTTTTTCTGCTTTTCCTTTGGACAACATGTGGTATTTGTTCAGTAATTGATCCGAAGTTGTGGGTCTCGAATTTATACCATTGGGTTCCTGCTACCGTCGAGCGTTCCGTAATGGTCAAAAGTCGATTGTCGTGTCGCCCCAAACCCGGGGAGGCGTGGCTGGCACTTAGTGCCGTTGTGGCCTGAGCGAACCACTCTGTAATTCAGTTATTCTTTTTGTAATTATCTTGGGCCAACATGGCCACAACTCGTAATGTACAATTATAAGTGGGCAAATGTTATATTAATAAACCATCATTCTTAAAAATAAGAATACTTATGGGGGTTGGCAAGGCCTCTGACATACTATACAAAATGAATCTCTGTCTACGAAACCTCTAAGATTATTTAACATTAAATGAGACAGGGTACCGGCCAACCATAAGTTCGTAGCAAAAGTCTGATACGATGATTCATAGATTCGGCTGCACTCCAAATGAGATGGTGCCTCACCGATCCTTCGCTAAATGTCAATCTCAAAGTTTACTTTGTGCTTGGAGAAATATATAATCATGCACAGTAAGCACTGTGTATATTTATAACAGCTTGCCATATCTCATCACGTAGTGTTGAAGTAATTTCTCAATTTGATGAATGAATCACAAAACAGTATTAAACAGAAGATAGTACTAGATACGTATTTGCTAATTTTCTGGTGAAATGGCACTATTATAAATATATGAAGTCCCAGATTTGCTAAACGCAATAAAAGTAGTAGCAAAACGTATATCAACTACTTGAAGTAAGATAAATTTGGAAAAAGTTGCCCGCATAAGCAATCATTTTTTCCCCTTATTAGTTAATTTACTTGACTTTACAAGGTGGAGAAATCATATATTTTTGAATTATTAGAGCATGAAAGGAGAAGAACGGTTGCTTCATTCTTCCACTAAGTGTCACCAGTATACAATGGTTGTTTATTTATACACATGGAAGATTTATTTTCAAATTAACAAGAAAAATAGCATATGAAGATCTCGGCTAATCTATCTACTTTGAATTAACTCACACTTCTTTTTCACTAATTTGTGAATATAAGCTAGTTCATTGATAGTGTGTTGACCAAATGTGTTATGCATATACATATTAATATCATGTAATGCATAGGTTTGTACGTACATAACATTATCAAGCCTATGAAGGTTTTCCATCATATTATTTTAGCTACTGTGGGCAATATCATTATCGTATACCAGCTGATTAGGTGGTGAGGCGTAGATAACGCTGTAGCTTTTTTCTATATTCTATATACATATATACACATATCTATGCGTATATAACGCCGTCTAAGTCATGGTAACTGCATATGTAAATGAATTCAGTGCATGCAACGTATGTTAATAGAACTTATCGGAACATCATAACCATTATACCTCTGATTAATATCATAAAATAAATTTTACCAACTTACGTATTTTTTGAGAACCATGAACAAACGACAGAATAATAAGACTTATGAGAATTTAAGAATAGACACCTTCAGTGCCTCTATTGATAGAGTCAGTTACGGAAGTTGTGCATTTACTCATTTCATTTGTACCGTACACAAATAATATCAAAATAAAAGAAGGAATAACCCTAACATACCTAGAGTAGAGAAAAATTTGTCCAGCAAAAACAATACCATTAAAAGACCGGAAATACAGATGGACGTACTTGATAACTGTACAACTATGGTTTCATATGCTTCCACTGCTTAAAATTCAACATCTTCTAGATTAATAAAAGCGGATAGACATATCCTACCAAAGCCAATCATAAATCATAGCAGAACTTCAACTATCACAAATTTCAACATGAGAAACACGTAAACAAAATTTTGAGTTTCAGTTATTAGGAAATATAGTCCTAAAGCTCTCATGTATCTTCAATCCTCAAAGTTCAAGAAGAACTTAGTTCTCACTCTCCGAAATCAAACTCATGACTGAACAAAGCTATATCAAATAAAAGTTACGAATATTATCTTTCGTAGCTCTCCAAGAATAATGAGAGACATTTTTTATGTCTAGTTCTATATATTCTTGTGATACTACATAATGAGTCATTTTGAATCAGTTATAAGAATCACACTGTTACAATTCATATTCATACGCGTTAGTTCATGCCATATGTTAATTAACATAAATCTAAAAAGGAATTATCCTTGAGATGATAAGAAGTTAACCCTATTGATCCTAAGTGATACAAGGGTGTATAAGGGTGATTAACAAGTATTAGAAGTTAAACGAACCAAGGATATTGTAACTCGTATTTTTGGGTAAACCTAAAGGTGCTTACACTCAATAAATCATGTTTTAAGGTATTTGAATCATATAATATCCGTTTCATAGTCTTGAAGTCAAACGAGTTATGATCACAACTTAGGTTCAAAATTTTACTTAAAATTAGGTCAAATGTTTCTAAGTTTTTCTCCCAATTTACAAAAATTATGAGGTGATCTACCCACCAAATTAAAGATCTGTGAGTCTAGTTTTCAATGAATTAAACTGTTTATCAATACAACATCGGAGTAGATAAATATAGCTATTTTCGTGAGATAGCGCAAGCTGCTAGGTGTCAAGTAGGTGTATCATCTACTTGTTAAAATGATAGGCCAAAAAAGGGAAATTTCGGGTCGGCTATCGAGCCAATTTAAAGGGTTATTCTCCTGCAATATAACCTCAATATATCTCGCAAATACTGATACGAAAACTCATGCAAGCCTCCTCCCAAAAATCCCACACAAACCCTAATCGATTTTCCCTCTCTTTCAAGTTCTAATTGAGGGTAAAATCAAGAGTTTGAAAAACCAAGGGAAGAGCTTAGTTATCCAACGAGTAAGGTACGTTTACTGCACTATTTCATACATTGTATCTGCTGTGAACTCATGGTAATTCTTTCTGTACATGTAAGAACTCACGGGATGGTGATCGAAAGCCGTGAGTTCGAGTTATTCACTTGTAACAGACTGTTTTATGGGCTGTTTTGTGTTGCTGTTGGGCTGCATATTTTACTACTGTTTTGTGGAGTTTTGGAGGTGGAAGGGTGTGGAGAAACACCATGTATATGTAGGGTTGTGGGCTGATAGTTCTTCGTAACATTTTCGAGTCGTTTGACACGACTACGGTGGTCGTCGTATATATGAAGTAATTAGATTGTGCGCGCACTATTCTGGGAGGCTCAATGTGATTATTATTGATGTTGTTTAGGCTGTTTAGTGATTGTTTTGAATGGTGTGAAGTCATATATATAGGGGAGGTCGTGTCCATTTCATCGTAAAATAGGTTGTGATTGATACATAATAGTTATGTCGCTTAAATGATAATGATAGTATCGTTTCTCTTATTGTAGACTAAGGAGTTGTGACAATTGCATAGCTTGAGACTGGGGAAGTATATACAAGGTATGTGAGGCTATCCCTTTCCTTCTTTTGCACGACTCCGATTGTACATAATATAATGAACGAGCTTCCAAAGATACTCTATTCTTAGAAGCTAGCGGTACTGACATTGTTTCCCCTCTTATGGAACATTTGATGTTAATGTTGCTTCTCTTATTCTTAATATTATCAATATTGTTGGTACTTCCTGATTCTTATAAGGTTCATAGTGAAGAGTTAGTCCTAATAATGTGTACAGAGGATACCGATCTTACATCACTTCGAAAGGTCTAGAACGTGTTTCCATGAGTTGAGCATGCAATATATATATATATACATATACATACATATATATATACATATACATACATATATATACATATACATATATATATATATATATATATATATATATATATATATATATATATATATATATATATATATATATATATTTTACTTTACCAAACCGCGCTATAGTTGACCGGGTACGACACCTATTGTGCAACCACTAATCAGTTGGGTTTTACCGAGCTTTACGTGGCCGGGTACGATTCTACTGAGCCTTATGATGGCCGGGTACGTTTTTACCGAGCCTATTACCGCAGGGTACGATATGAGGATGATGATGCCCACAGAGGCGTATGTTTTACAAGTTTATGTATTTATACACATGTATCATGCATTTCATGTCAGTAGCCCTCAGAGGTACTCAGATGTTACATATTGTATATTCTCTATTCCTGCTTACATTACTGTTCGTATTTATGGTTCCCTACCTTACATACTCAGTACTTTATTCGTACTAACGTTATTTTGTTTGTGGACGCTGCATGTCGTGTTGCATGTCCTGAAAGAAAGGCAGGTGCAGCTCTCCATCACAGTAGGTTATCCAGTTTAGCGGTGATTGGCGAGATCCCTTCTCCGGACTTGCCGTGGTCTTGGTATGCATTTTTGTTATAGACATTATGGGTATGTCGGGCCCTGTTACGACTATGTTGCAGAACTGATGTTCTTTTAGAGGCTCATAGACAGGTGTCGACTCATGTATAGTTTGGTATGCCTTGTCGGCTGGTCTTGTGTTGTATAGTCTTTCATGGTATCGTGGTAGCTCGTACCTTATATATAGTTTCTTGATTGTCTGGACACCCCATGTTATGTATGTTTATGCCATCATCTTTTATGGTTGGTTGTCCGTGATCCATGTATACTATTTATATTGATCCCGTTGGCCCTAAAAGATAATAAAGAAGGTTAGGTAAAATGTATGTTGGTGCGCGGCAAGTATGGCCAGGTGCTATTCATGGACCTCCAGTTTAGGTCGTGAAAAATTTGGTATCAGAGGCGGTCTGTTCTAGGGATTGTCTATGAGCCGTGTCTAGTAGAGTCTTGATTATGGATGTGTAGCGCGCCACATTTATAATCAGGAGGCTACAAGACATTTAGGGTAGTTACCTTCTTCCTGAATCTTGATTGTGCATAGAGTTGAGTCCTAAGTGTTCGTCTCTAATATTTACCTTATTCTCTTTCAGCAATGCCTTTGACTAGGAAGCAAACAATTAGTAGACGGCTTGATATAGCTGTGGGAGAGGGTACCGGTTAGGTGCCCCAAGCCAAAGTAGGCCAAAGTGAAGCTCAGAGTGAGATGCCGTCTCATACCTTATCTACTCCGTCTCCTCCAGAGGATATTAGGAGGAACCTAACACCTCCAGTTCCTCCGTGTGTCACTAAAGACCAGGATATGTGGAGTGCTTTGCAGTTATTGATTAGCTTGGTAGCTGCTCAGGCTTAGAGTCAGAATACAAGTGCTGCTGATAAACCAATTAGTACGCGAGTTCGATATTTTATTAATTTAGACTCTCCAGTGTTTACCGGATCGGACTCCAAGGACGACTCATAGACTTTTATTGACCAGGTTCATCGTACATTGCGGGTTATGCATGTTAGTGATACAGAGGCAGTATAGTTGGCTTCTTATCGACTACAGGATTTAGCGTGTTCTCTGGTATGATAGTTGGGAGAGATCCAGGGGTCGAACGCTCCTCCAGCTATATGGAAGGAATTTTCTGAGGCCTTTCTTCGTCACTACTTTCCAGTTGAGATACGATGAGCTAGAGATGATAAGTTCTTGAACCTTAGATAGGGTAATATAGTGTGCGAGAGTACAATATGCAGTTTGATTCTTTAGCAAGGTATGCTCCCCATATGGTGGCCGAGATGAGTGATAGGGTGCATTTGTTTGTGAAAGGGTTGGGACCACATCTGATAAATAAGTGCATGACAACCTCTTTGGTGGAGGGTATGCATATTTCCCGTATTTAGGCTTATGCCCAGACCCTAGAGGATCGTAAGCGCCAGCAGAGGGTAGATATGGAGCAGGATAGGGGCCAGCATAGGAGGGCAAGATTTTCAAGGTGTCTTGATGACTGCAGAGGTAGTGTCAGGCCCCAGTCTTCAAGGAGTTTGGCGCCACTGTAGCTAGTGCTCCTTCACAGTTTCATAGGCCTAGATATGATAGATCCTACACTAGTCCAGTCAGAGTTTGCGGGCATCTAGCTCGCAACATCACAGGGATACTAGTCGGACGAGACCCCCCAACACCACGTTGTGATCAGTACGGTAAGGCCCACTTTAGACTGTGCCGTCGAGGTTCTTATACGTGTTATTTCTTGCGGACAACCTGACCATATGATGCAGGATTTTCCTAACAGAGGAGGTGATGGTATGGCTTAGCCGACAGGATCTGTGTCTGGTTCATCCTCATCAATTCGACCTCCAGTATGTGGTTTTCAGCAGTCGACAGGTCGTGGTAGAGGTAAAGGTGCAGGGCTGAGTTCGAGTGGTGCTCAAAGTCGAACCTATGCTCTAGTAGGTCGACAGGATCTCGAGTCATCTCCAGATGTTATTACAGCTATATTGGCTGTGTTTTCTTATGATGTATATGCGTTGATTGATCCGGGATCCACATTATCATGTGTTACACCCTTTGTGGCTAATTAGTCTGCCATTGAACCTGAATTGATAAGTAAAACCCTTGCGGTATCTACTCCAATAGGAGATTTTGTGATTGCTAGAAGAGTATATAGTGGTTGCACTATGATGATATTTAGTCATCAAACCTCGGCAAATTTATTTTAGTTAGAAATGGTTGATTTCGATGTGATAATGCGGATGGACCGGTTGTCCTCATGCTATGCAAATGTTGATTATTGTACGAAGATTGTTAGGTTTCAATTTCCTGGTGAACCCGTCATTGAATGGAAGGGGAACATTGCTACACTGAAAGGTAGGTTCATTTCCTATCTTAAAGCAAGGAAAATGATCTCACAAGGTTACATTTATCATATTGTTCGCGTGAGGGATGTGGAGGCGAAGCCGCCTACTATACAGTCAATCCCCGTGGTCAATGAATTTCCAGATGTTTTCCCTGATGAACTCCCAGGCCTTCCTCCTCAAAGGGAGATTGAGTTTATCATTGATGTGTTGTCTAACACTTAACCGATCTCTATCCCTCCATTCAGTTGAAGGCGCAGTTGAAGGACTTGATGGATAATGGCTTCATTAGGCCTAGCACTTCACCTTAGGGTGCGCTAGTTCTATTCGTGCGGAACAAAGACGGGTTGTTATGGATGTGTATCGATTATCGATAGTTGAACAAGTTTACTATAAGGAACAAGTATCCACTTCCAAGAACTTACGGCTTGTTTGACCAACTCCAGGGTGCCAAGTATTTCTCCAAGATTGACTTACGTTCAGGGTATCATCAGGTGAGGGTTAAGGAGAAGGATATTTCAAAGACGGCCTTCCGGACAAGATATGGTCACTTTGAGTTCTTGGTGATGTCGTTCAGGCTAAAAAATGCCCCAGCATCTTTTATGGATCTCAAGAATATAGTATTCAGGCCCTATCTTGATGTGTTCGTGATTGTATTCATTGATGACACTCTGGTGTATTCTCGTTTAGAGGCGGAACATGCAGGTCACTTGCAGATAGTATTACAGATGCTTCAGGATCGTAAGTTATATGCTAAGCTCTCCAAATGTGAATTATGGCTGAACTCAGTAGAATTCTTTGGCCATGTGATATCTGACGAGGGTATCAATGTCGCCACTCAGAAGATTGATGCAGTAAAGAATTGGCCGAGACCTATAACACCATCAGAAGTCCGCAGCTTCCTAGGGCTAGCAGGATATTATAGGCGATTTGTAGAAGGCTTTCCTCCATACAGCACCATTGACTAAGTTAAGACAAAAGCTACCAAGTTCCAGTGGTTTGAGACTTGTGAGTGTAGTTTTTAGGAACTGAAGAATCAATTAACATCCGCACCAGTGCTCATTCTCCCTGAAGGAATAGAAAGATATGTGGTATATTGTGATGCCTCAGGAATAGGTTTGGGGTGCGTATTGATGCAACGTGGAAAGGTGATTGCATATGCATCAAGACAATTGAAGAAGAATGAAAAGAATTACCCGACCCATGATATGGAATTGGCTGCAGTAATATATGCTTTCAAGATACGGCGGCACTACCTATACGGCGTCCATGTTGACATCTACATAGATGATAAGAGTTTACAATACATCTTCAAGAAGAAAGAGTTGAATTTGAGGCAGCGTAGGTGGCTTGAATTACTGAAAGACTATGACGTCGAGATATTGTATCATCCCGGTAAAGCCAATGTTGTGGCAGACACTCTCAGCCGTAAGTCAATGGGAAGCTTAGTATACATTGAGGCAGGTAGATGGGGGTTGACTAAAGAGCTTCATCAGCTAACCAATATGAGAATCAGATTATTAGACTCTGATGATGGAGGTGTTATTGTATATAATACATCAGAATCATCTTTGGTGTTCGAGGTAAAAGCACGACATTATGAAGATCCTATCTTAGTACAATTGAGAGAGAGCATTAAGTAGTGTAAAATTACGATTTTTGAGATCGCAGAAGATGGGGCACTGAGATACCAGGGCCGATTATGTGTGCCTAATATGGTAGGATTGCGAGAAAAGATTATGAATAAGATTCATCAATCCTGATTTTCCATCCATCCCGGCTCGACAAAGATGTATCATGATGTCAAAGAGCAGTATTAGTGGGATAATATGAAGAAGTCTATTGCAGAATTTGTAGCCCAGAGTCCCAATTGTCCACAAGTAAAGATAGAACATTAGAAACCTGGTGGATTGCTTTAGAATATAGAGATTCCGAACTATATAAGGGAGCTGAATAATACGGACTTCGTTATTAGATTACCTCGCTCTTATCATAAGTTTGATTCCATCTGGGTGATAGTTGATCGACATACAAAATGTGCCCATTTTCTGCTAGTTAAGACAACTTATGCGGCTGAAAATTATGCAAAGTTGTATATCAAGGAAATTGTTAGGCTTCATGGTGTACTAGTATCTATTATATCAGACCGAGGAGCTCAATTCACGGCTAACATTTGGAGGTATTTTCAGAGGGGTTTAGGCACTCAAGTGAATCTCAGCACTACATTTTATCCGCAGACAGATGGGCAGGCTGAACGTACCATTTAGACACTGGAAGATTTGCTACGAGCACGCGTTATAGATTTTAAGGGAAATTGGGATGACCATCTTCCACTCATAAAATTCGCCTACAATAATAGCTACCATTCCAGTATTAAAATGTCCCCATATGAGGCACGGTACGAGAGAAGATGTGTATCACCACTTGGATGGTTCGAAGTCGGTGAAATGAATTATATGAGCCAGATTTGATTCACCAACCCATTGAGAAGGTGAAGGTGATACATGAACGATTGAGGACGGCACAAAGCAGGAAAAAGTCTTATTCCGATACCCGACGTCGTG
Organism: Nicotiana benthamiana; assembly: GCA_034376525.1. Taxonomy (NCBI): domain Eukaryota; kingdom Viridiplantae; phylum Streptophyta; class Magnoliopsida; order Solanales; family Solanaceae; genus Nicotiana; species Nicotiana benthamiana. Next base: position 106,266,697 of record CM067332.1, on the reverse strand, counting down.
ATTTGGAGTTTGAGGTTAGTGATTGGGTTTTCCTGAGGATCTCACCAATTAAGGGTGTTATGCATTTTGGGAAGAAAGATAAACTAAGTCCAAGGTATATCGGTCCGTATAAAATTATTCAACGAATTGTACAAGTTGCTTATGAGTTGGAATTGCCATCTGAATTGGAAATTGTCCACCCGGTGTTCCATGTATCTATATTGAGAAAATGTATTGGAGACCCTTCTCGAGTTGTCCCTATCAAATATGTACAAGTTATAGAGGATTTATCATATGAAGAAGTGCCAGTGGCTATATTAGATCGACAAGTCCGCAAGCTGAGAGCAAAAGATGTAGCTTCTGCAAAGTATCGTGGAGGAACAAGAATATGGAAGAAATGACATGGGAAGCAGAAGAAGAGATAAAGTCTAAATACCCTTACCTATTCCAGAATGATGATAACAAGGATGTTGGTGGAACATATGATACATTGGAAAGGTGAAATAACTTTATAAGGTAAGCAATAACTTGAAAACACTCTTCGTTAATACAAAATGGTTATATGCAAATAATGTATATTTCCATAATGCTTTGTGTATCCTTGTGAGGGCATACGTTGGGCTTAACTTCTTGAAATTTTGCTAGTGACCATTTTCCGTAGGAATGCATGATGATTTGGACTCCCCATAAACACTTACATTCGAGGACGAATGTTCCTAAGGGGGGAGGGTGTTACGACCCATATCCACACGCGTTAATTCATGCCACACGTTTGTTAACATAAATCCAAGAAGGAATTATCCTTGAGATGATAAGAAGTTAATCCTATTGATCTTAAGTGATACAAGGGTGTATAAGGGTGATTAACAAGTATTAGAAGTTAAATGAATCAAGGATGTTGTAACTCGTATTTTTTGGTAAACCTATAGGTTCTTAATACACTCAAGAGGCCATGTTTTAAGCTATTTGAATCATATAATATCTTTTTCATAGTCTTGAAGTCAAACTAGTTATGAAACAAAAGTCGACAAAGTTGTCACAACTTAGGTTCAAAATTTTACTTAAATATTAGGTCAAATGTTTCTAAGATTTTCTCCCAATTTACAAGGAATTATGGAGTGATATACCCAACAAATTAAATATCTATGAGTCTAGTTTCCAACGCATTAAACTATTTATCAATACAACATCGGAGTAGAGAAATATAGCTATTTTTGTGAGACTGCGCAAGCTGTTAGGTGCCAAGTAGGTGTGTCACCTACTTGTTAAAATGATAGCCCATAAAAAGGAAATTTCGGGTCGGCTATTGAGCCCATTTAAAGAGTTATCTCCTGCAATATAACCCTCAATATATCTCACAAATACTCAGACCAAAACCCCTGCAAGCCTCCTCCCAAAAATACCACACAAACCCTAATCGATTTTCCCTCTCTTTCAAGTTCTAATTGAGGGTAAAATCAAGAGTTTGAAGAACCAAGGGAAGAGATTATTTATAAAACGAGCAAGTTATGTTACTGTACTATTTCATACATTGTTTCTGCTTTGAACTCATGGTAATTCTTGTTATACATGTAATTATTCATGGGATAATGATCGGAAGTCATGAGTTCGAGTTATTCACTTGTAGCGGTCTGTTTTGTGGACTGTTTTGTGTTGTTATTGGGCTGCGTATTTTACTACTGTTTTGTGGGGTTTTCCAGGTGGAAGGGTGTGGAGAAACACCATATCTATGTAGGGTTTTGGGCTGATATTTCTTCGTAACATTTTCGGGTAGTTTGGCACGACTACGGTGGTCGTCGTATGTATGAAGTAATTAGATTGTGCATGGACTGTTCTGGGAGGCTTAATATGATTATTATTGATGTTGTTTAGACTGTTTGGTGATTGTTTTGAATGGTGTGAAGTCATACATATAGGGGAGGTTCTGTCCGTTTCATCGTAAAATATGTTGTGATTGATACATAATAGTTATGCCGCTTAAATTATAACGATAGTATCGTTTCTCTTATTGTAGACTAAGGAGTTGTGACAATTGCATAGCTCTAGATTGGGGCAGTATATACAAGGTATGTGAGGCTATCCCTTTCCTTCTTTTGCATGACTCCGATTGTACAAAATGTAATATACGAGCTTCCAAAGATACTCTACTCTTAGAAGCTAGCGGTACTGACATTGTTTCCCCTCTTATGGAACGTTTGATGTTAGTGCTGCTTTTCTTATTCTTAATGTTATCAATATTGTTGGTACTCTTGATTCTTATAAGGTTCATAGTGAAGAGTTATTCCTAATAACGTGTACAAAGGATACCAATCTTACATCACTCCGAAAGGTCTAGAACGTGTTTCAATGAGTCGAGCATGTAATATATATATATATATATATATATATATATATATATATATATATATATATATATATATATATATATATATATATATATATATATATATATGTTTCTATTTTACTCGACTGAGCCGCACTATAGTCGGCCAGGTACGACACCTATTTTGCAACTACTGATCAGTTGGGTTTTACCGAGCTCCACGTGGATGGGTATGATTCTACCGAGTCGTATGATGGTCGGGTGCGTTTTTACCGAGCCTATTACCACCGGGTACGATATGAGGATGATGATGCCCACAGAAGCATATGTTTTAAAATTTTATATATTTATACACGTATAATGCATTTCATGTCAGTAAACTTTAGAGGTACTCAAATGTTATAGGTTGTATATTCTCTATTCCTGCTTACATTACTGTTCGTATTTATTGTTCCCTTCTTTACTTACTCAGTATTTTATTCGTACTAACGTCATTTTATTTGTGGACGCTGCATGTCGTGCTGCATGTCCTGATAGAAAGGCAGGTGCAGCTCCCCCACCACTAGTAGGCTATCCAGTTCAGAGGTGATTGGCGAGATCCATTCTCCGGACTTGCCGTGGTCTTGGTATGCATTTTTGTTATAGACATTATGGGTATGTCGGGGTGTTGTTCCGGCTATGTTTCAGAACTTATGTTCCTTTAGAGGCTCATAGACATGTGTCGACTCATGTATAGTTTGGTATGCCTTGTCGGCTGGTTTTTGTTGTATAGTGTTTCATGGTATCATGGTAGCTGGTACCTTATATATAGTTTCTTGATTGTCTGGCCACCCCATGTTATGTATGTTTATGCCATCATCTTTCATGGTTGGTTGTCCTTGATCCATGGATACCATTTATATTGATCCCATTTGCCCTAAAAGATAATAAAGAAGGTTAGGTAAATTGTACATTGGTGCGAGAAAGTATGGCCGGGTGCTAGTCATGGCCCTCCAGTTTGGGTCGTGACACACAGTTCTGGACATGGCCTTGCTACCACGTGGGGTTGGGGTGGGGATGAGGGTGGGTGGAAAATTAATCTTATCCAAAAAAAATTATTAGGTAATATCCCACATTCCGGTAATTAATCAATTACCCACATAATTAAGAATCATCTTAAATTACTTAAAATTATACTTTTTAATATATATTACACATTCTACTATCACGGTCATATGGTACATTGTATGGTACTAGTCCATCAATATCAACTATTTTAACTCCGTCCGTATTTTATCCCAAAATGACAAATTTTGGCAAATCTCATTTTCTTCAACTTGTTTATCCTCTCACCTTCACGACTTTACTTATCACTTGTTATAAATATCATAAATACATATAACCTAAAAAATTAATCATGTCCTCATCTTAATGTACTATTATTACATTATTAAAATAATAAATCGTGGTACCATATAAAATCAATACATATACTATTATTTCGTTAAAACATTCATGTAAAATTACATATATTTTCTCAAATTTTAATTTTTCTAATCTCATATAAAGAGTACAAATTCTCGTACTCTTAATTCTTAAAATGATGAAAAGATAACCTTCTTTTCTTGTGAGAAAATAATTTCTATCTTTACAATAAAGAAAGTCTCATAAACTTTCTCATATTATATTTATAATCTACAATATTCGAAAATAGTAATAATGGTAACTATCCAAAAGTATACTTATAAAACTTTTAATAAAATATTTCACTTAAAAGAAAATACAATACTAACATAATATCTAACGATATTATGGTTGTAAACTTACGGGGGTCTCATAATAATAATGTCTTAAACCCTCTTTAACATCTTAATAGACATAATCTCTTCGAACTCATATGGATTTACTACAGCACATCCTAATGCTAAGGTACCATATGTAACACGTCGAGCATTTCACAATGAATTAAAGTCGATCGTTTGGGTCTTTAGCCTCGAGCCATGTTTCGACTTTATCTTACCAACTTTTAGATTTTCTGGGTTTATCGACATGAAAGTCCGTCGTATTCTCATGCACCGGGTCGGTCGACCTTTTAATCTAACCTGACGTCTTAGGCTCTTATGCTTTTGCTTTTGGGCTTGTTCAGTTAACTACTTCGGGTTCGGTTCTTCATGACAGGTTTCTACTCGAGCTCATTGACCCTTAACCTTTTGAATTTAAGGCTGGCCCTTAGGCTCTTACCTGCAGGTTGGTACAGTCTTTTAATATAAGTTGGCATCTTAGGCTCTTATGCATTAGGTCGGTACAAATTTTTATATGGGCTGCTGACAATGGCTCTTATGCATTACGTCGGTATTACCTTTTAATGTAAGCTAGTTTCTTAGGCTCTTATGCTTTAGGTCTGTACTACCTTTTAATGTAAGATGACGTCTTATACTATTATGTTTTAGTCGGTACAACTTTTTATATGGGGTGTCAGCAATGGCTCTTATGCATTAGGTCGGTACGACCTTTTATATAGGCTGGCGACAGTGTCTCTAACGTATAGGATCAGTACGACTGTTTCCCTCTTTAAGGACTTTTTGAAATTGTGTTTCCTTGACTCTTCGCAGTTTAATAGAAACCTTGATTGTGAGTCGTTATATGGTGATGAACGAGCACATCGGGAGGTTTTTCTCGGTGGCTGAGTGTTTCGAAGCTTCTAGTTTGGAGCTAATATGGTTGAAGCTCTTTTTCCTATGTCGAGGATAGCCTGTTTATCCGGTTCTTTTCGAAGTACTTTTGAAGTAATTGAAGACCTGTGATTTTATAGCGATGGCGGAGCATCCCCGATTTGTATTAGTTTGACCGGAACCTTATGACTGTGGTCATTTTTAATTCTCGAGTTCAGTAGTTTTGAAGTCTATACCGAGGGTATGCCTTTTTAGGGGTCTTACAAATAAGAATCTCTCTTCATCCACCTCTACCAATAGTGTTGTCTCAAATCCTGGTACATCTTCGCGGCACCCGGATGGATGGAATACCGCGAACTTTGGGCCTCCCTAAAATCAACTCTCGAAGCCCATCAACATTGGGTACACAAACCCGAACCTGCATCCTCAAAACCCTGTCATCACCAATAGTCACATTTCTAGCATCGCAATGAGGGTCATCAAACTACCGCCCCTAGATACGATCAAATAATGAAGATCGAGAGACCATGCAAGCTAAAATTGACTGGGCTCCGAAAGATCCAATCTCACAACCTGACTGGCTAAGGCCTGAACATCCATCGCCATGGGCCTCTCTACTGCTAGTAAATAAGCTAAACTCCCCAAACTCTCTGCCCGGCGGCTCAAAGCATTGGCCATCATATTGTCTTGCGCGGGTGATACTAAATAGTGATATCATTGTCCTTCTGCTGCTCTAGCCATCTCCTATAACACAAATTAAGATTCTTATGCTTGAAAAGATGCTGTAAACTCCAGTGATCAGTATAAATCTCACAAGGCACACCGTACAAATAATGATGCCAGATCTTCAAGGCGTGAACAATAGCAGCTAACTCAAGATCATGAACAATGATAATTCTTCTCATGTACCTTCAACTGTCTGGACACATAGGCAATCACACTACTGTCCTGCATCAATAACGCTCCAAGGCCAATCCCCGAGGCATCATAATAGATAATATAAGACCTCAAACCTGTAGGCAATATCAAAATTGGGATTGTAGTTAAAGATGTCTTGACTTTTGAAAGCTCGCCTCATACTCTTCCATCCACTAGAACGGAAAGCCCTTCTGGGTCAGTCTGGTCGTAGGTGCTGCAATAGATGAAAACTCCTTAACAAATAGACGGTAATAACCTGCCAAGCTAAGAAAACTGTTAATCTCTATCACTGAGGATGGTCTGGGCCAATTCTGCACTGCTTCAACTTTCTTCGAATCCACCTTTATCCCCTCACTGGAAACCATGTGGCCCAAGAATGCCATGGAATCCAACCAAATCTCATATTTTCAGAACTTAGCATATGACTTCTTCTTTGTCAGAGTCTGAAGCGCAGTCCTCAGGTGTTGCGTATGATCTTCCCACTACACTAGAATATCATCAATAAAGACAATGACAAATTAGTCAAGATATGGTCGGAACACACTATGCATCAAATTCATAAAGGCTATTGGGGAATTGGTCAGCCCAAATGACATAACAAGGAATTCTTAATGACCGTACTGAGTCCTAAAAGTAGTCTTCGAATGCTCTCGAATCTTCAACTGATGGTACCCTGAACGTAATTCAATCTTAGAAAACACTGGTGCACTATGTAGTTAGTCAAACAAATCATCAATACGAGGCAAAGGATAACAGTTCTTGATATTAACTTTGTTCGACTGGCGATAATAAATGCAGATACACATAGAACCATCCTTCTGCACAAACAAGATAGGAGCACTCCATGGTGATGCACTGGGCCTAATAAAACCCTTATCAAGAAATTCCTATAACTGATCCTTCTAGTCCTTCAACTCAGGAGAAGCCATATGATACGGAGGAATAGACATGGGTTGAGTGCCCAGCAACAGATCAATGCCAAAATTAATATCTTTATCGGACGACATGCCCGGAAGGTCAGCTGGAAACACATAAAAAAATCCTGTACTACTGGAATTGAATCAACAGAAAGGTTTATCAATACTAACATCTCTCACATACGCTAGATACGTGTCACATCCCTTCTCAACCATACAGTGAGCCTTAAGGAAAGAAATAAGTATACTGGGAGTGTGATCTAAAGCACCCCTCCACTCAATATGCCGTACACTTGGCATATCCAATATCGCTAATTTGGCATGACAACCAAGAATAGTATAATGGTGCAACAACCAGTCCATGCCCAAGATAATATCAAAATCTACCATGCTGGGCAACAATAAAATGGCGTTGGTCTCAAAACCACTAAGAGAAACCAAAAACGACCGATAAAGGTGGTCCACAATAAGAGAATCTCCCACAGGAATAGAAACATAAATAGGGAGACTCAAAGAATCATGAGGTACACCCAAATGCCAAGCAAAATAAGAAGAGAATAAGTGGAGCCTGGATTGAATAGAACCGATGCATCTCTGTGATAAACTAGTATAATACTTGTGAGGAAAGAATGTGAGGCAACAACCTCGGTATAGGCAGGAAGGTCATAGTATCTGTCCTTGCCTCCCCCTCTAGGGCGACCTCTACCTACCCGGCCTCAATCTCTTGGTGGCTGAGAAGGTGGAGTAGCAACTGGTGCTGTAATCATAGCTAGAGAACTCTGCAGGGCATGTTGTGAAGTCTGTGGAGGTGCACCCCTCCTAAGCCTGAGAAAATCCATCACCATATGGCGTGTGTTACCACAGTCAAAACAAGATTTGGGAGAACGTGGCAGCTGTGACTGGCTCGAGCCAGGTCTACTGGACTGACTAATAAAAGCACCCCCGCGTAGGAGGCAGGCAAGATATCAGAGATGCATAATAAGGCACCTAAGGTCTAGGAGGAGTTGGAATACCATTGGATGCTGGGAGAGCTGAATGAACGGGGAGACTCATATAACCCCTACCATGATGACCTGTAGCTGGGGCACGATACCAAAATAATGGCCCGACTCTCAAGACCTGTTGGCCTCCCTTTTCTCTCTATCCCTAGCATGCATATCCTCAATCCTCCTAGCAATGTCACCACCTGCTGATAATGAATATCCATCTCCAACTCACGAGCCATGCTAGACTTGATGCTGGGAATAAGACCCTCAATAAACTGACGAACCCTCTCGGGAGCAGTAGAAACCAAGGCTTGTGCATGTCTAGCCAAGCTGGTGAAACGGACAACATACTCTGAGACAGTTATAGTACCCTGGCACAAATGCTCAAACTCTGCGCGTCATGCATCCCTGAGGCTCTCAGGAACATACTCTTTCAAAAACATATTTAAAACCTGAGTTCAAGTGAGGGAAGCTGCCTCATCTGGACTGTCTAACTCAGAAGTACGCCACCACTCATAGGCAGCTCCTCGAAGCTAGAAAGTAGTGAGGGAAACCCTGCTTGATCCTAATATACCCATGGTACAGAGAATACAGTAGGACTCATCTATAAATCCCAGGGCATCATCTGATGCTAGACCAATGAATATAGGGGGCTTGTACTGCTTGAACCTCTTAAGCCTCTCTTGCTCATCCTTGGCAGTCGTTTCCGTATCCTCGGGCTGATCTGGAACTATGGGTCATATTGGACAATCTATGGAGCCTGATCAACATGCACTCGCTGCTCAGGAGTGCGGGCGGCGGGAGTCTGTGCTCCTTCCCCAGCCTGGGATGTGGCTGCAGCAAGGGAAAACAACCCTACCTGAGCCAAAGTTGTGTACATGCTCATGAACTGTGTCAGAGTCTCCTAATGTGATGGAGTGGTAGTAAAAGTAGGGCAGCTTGCGCGGGTGCTCTGGCTGCACTGCATGCGCATCCTCGACCTCTACCCGGCCCTAGCATCTAACGGCTGCAATAGCGGGCGTGGGTGCCTGATCATCTCGGTTTGCACGTGCCCTCACCATCCCTAAGAGAATAGAAGACAGAAGTTTAGAATTGTGATATCATAGTATCGCACGACAAGGAAATCAAATGAAGTGAAAGTTTCCTAACAGTTACATAACTCTCGTAGATAAGTACAGATGTCTCTGTAGTGATGAGCGAGACTCTAGTAAATCGGCTTATGATTCATGAATCCTATGAACCTCTAGCTCTGATACCAACTTTTCACGACCCTGATTTGCCGTCCGTGAACCATCGTGACGACACCTAGTATCTACGACTAGGTAAGCCTTAAAATACGGAAAATAAACCAATTTATAGAAGAAATAATTTAAACTGAAATAAAGAAATAAAATAGTGTTTACAAGTGTCGCTCGACATACACAATATCAACTCTCAAAAACTAAATACATTTTCTCAAAACCTGGAACCTCATGATCACGGGCCTTTGAATGTCTCTAAATATCTAACTCAAGAATGTCTAACAAGAAATGAAAATACAGAAGGGCTAATACAAAAGGAAGAGTAGAAAGGGACTCTTCGGTCGGCGGACATGGCAAATATACCTTGGAGCATCTACACACGCCTAGCCTCATAAATGATAAGCGTGAGTGGAGGTACCACGATCTGTACATGAAAAACATGTGCAGAAGAGCATGAGTACACCAGAGTAGTACTCGGTAAGTGCCAAGCCTAACCTCAGTCAGGTAATGACGAGAAAGGTCAGGACCATACTGAGGTTAAATAAAATATAAGGTTCAACAGTATAGAGCTGAATAGAATAAATAAGTACGACAGTAAACGTAACACAAAGTCGGAAGAAATAGCAACAACTACTATAGAGACAAAATAAACACAGAAATGAAATACAACTCATTAGAAAGATAACAACTGGATACTTTCAAGGATACCGTCTTGTAGTCCGAGTTACAACTATCCAGTTGATCTCCCAGAATATCGTCCCTCAATTTATCATATATATATATATATATATATATATATATATATATATATATATCCAAAGGATCTCCTGGGATCCCGTCCCGTAGTCTAACTATCAGTGCGCGAGGATCTACTTTAATCCTGATCTGTAGTCCTAAAATATAAATACCAATACTGGGAAAACCTACCGGGTGCAGTCCCGTAGTTCCATATCACATACCGGAATCCCACATCCGTATTCCCAAATAAACAAACAAGGGGGAGCTACTGGAATCCCACATCTGTAGTTCCAAATGTAAATGCACAGCAGCAACACGAAGAATATTCAGCAAATATCAATTTTCATATCAAGGCAAAGGGTAATTCTAGCCTAGCATGTTGCACAGAATTTATGTAAAGCAGTTTGAGCAAATAAAGCAGGTAAGTCACTTAGACATGCTTTCCTAAGCTGATAACAGACTTAACTTACAAGTAGTGACAATAGGATAAGAAAACACCATTATAATTACTTAGCAAAAACCGGATTTTCAACCATTAGCACAAGTTACGCGCTCGTCACCTCACGTACAAGGCATCTAAATTATCAATACTACCTAATCATAAGGGAAAGTCTCCCACACAAGGTTAGGCAAGCCACTTACTTCGAGCCAGCTCAAAATCAATTCGAAACCACACTCCTGCCACGAGTACTCAATTTCAAATACTCCAAATCTATTCAATTCAATTATGTTATGTAAATAATACTTCAAGTAATTGATTCTACAATTAAATTCTAAGCCAATATGCGAAATTAGGTAAAATGAACAAAACTCCTCTCGGGCTCACGTCTCTAAATCGGGTAAATTTATATTTTTAGAATCGTCATACTTTCACGAGTTCATGCATGCTAAAGTTATCCAAATCTATGGTCAAATTCCCAATCGAAATTTGAATTTTTGTTCTAAGAACTTTCTTCAAATTTTTCCTCAATATCATCTTCAATCTGAAATTAGATGATAAATTTAAGCATAGATTTGTGGAAAACAATCAAAACCGACTAAGAATCACTTATCCAAAACCCCAGATGGAAATCTCTCTCAAAATTGCCATTCCCAAGATCCTAAATCAATTTATAACTTTTGAAACTAACCCTTGAATTTCTGATTTTCTGCCCAACACTTCCGTTTTTATGGTCCCGCTACTGCACAAAAACGATTGCATATGTGAAAGTCCTAAAATCCGCACCTGCGACTTACCCACTAGATTTGCGGTCACGTAAGTGCTGTGAACCCTTCCGCACCTTTGGCTCCTTGCTTTTCCTTAGCTGGCCGCTTCTGCAGTTTAATGCTGCATCTACAGGAGACTTATCTGCGGCTACTCAAACATAGATGCAGTTATGCCAATAGCCCAAAGAACTTCAGTTGCCAATTCCAAGTTTCCAAGTTCGCGTTAACCATCTGAAATCAATCCGAGGCCCCCAGGACCTCAACCAAAATAAAAAACGAGTCATATAGCATTATCCAAACTTATACAAATCTTCCACACCTCAAACAACATCGAATCAACCAGTTAGAATCGGATTCAAGCCTAAGAACTTCAAAAATTCTCAAAATATGCTTTTGATAAAAAAGTCTATCAAACCTCATCCGAATGACTTAAAATTTCTCACACATGTCAAATTCAACATTATGGAGCTATTAAAACTTCCTGAATTTCATTCCGTCCCCCGGATCAAAATGTCACTATCGAACTGGAAACTTCAAAAGTTCAACTTTCGGCATTTCAAGTCTAAATTAGCTACGGACCTCCAAAATACAATGTGAACACGCTCCTAAATCTGAAATCACCCAACAAAGCTAACAAAACCATCAGAATTTCATTCCGAGTCCATATTCACATTGTTCCGACTACAGTCAAATTTTCAGGGCTTAAGCTCTCATTTAGGGACTCAGTATCCATAACTCTCTGAAACTCCAAATATTTCATCTTGGAAACTCACAATAGTGGAAACAAACACAGAAAAAGTAGTTAATAGGAGATTGGGGCATTAATTCTTAAGACGACCAGCTAGGTTGCCACACAATTAATTAATAGTGAAGTCAAACATTGAGGGACTAGACTCAATTGTAATATAACATTAGTGTATGGCTTCAATGAGTAAGCAACAAGAAGGAAACTCTGGGAAGAAATCAACCAGATAGGTGCTCAGGTGGGTGGCCCTTGGGCAGTGATTACTGATTTTAATATGTCCTTAACAGATTGGAAAGAGTAGGAAGTAAAGTAACAATATCTAAAACAAGAGAATTTGGACAGTGTGTTGAAGTGTGTTATTTGAAGGAGCTCAAATCTCCAGGAGCATTCTTCAAATGGAATAACAAGAAAGGGGTAGATAGCAGAGTTTATAGTAAATTAGATCGTGTTCTGTTAAGCACGGAATGGATGACAAACCTGCATGCATCAGAAGTGCACTTCATGAATGAAGGCATATATGACCATTGTCCATCAATAATTAACTGGTAATGGGGAATACATGACAAAAAAGGCAGCTTAGATATTTTAATAGGTAGAGCTTAGTACTAGAATTTAAATCAAGAGTGCAAAAAGTGTGGGCAAAGAAGCTGAAAGGCACAAAGATGTGCAAACTGGTGGGAAAGCTGAATAGAACAAAAAATGTACTGCAAAGACTAAATCGAGAAAGATTCTCATATGTTGAAAGAAAGGCAGAAATAGGGATGGCATGCTTGATAGAATGTTAAGAGAAGATCCAAAAGACCCTAGAAATGCTGAACTAATTGCACATGAAACTAAATTGGTACAAGAAATCATTAAATAGCAGTTAACTAAAGATCAATTTTTGAGACAAAAGAGCAAAATATAGTGGCTGAGACAGGGAGACCAAAATATAAAATACTTTCATAGCATGATCAAAGGATCTTTTCTACTAAGGATGCAACATGAAAGGTGCGTACAGATATAGAAGGGATTACTAATTCCTTCATCAATTTCTATAAGAATCTGTTAGGTGAAAGAAAAGTAGGAAGACAATATGTCTGCAACAACCTAGTTCGAAGAGGGCATATAGTACAACATGAATAGAGAGAAAAGCTAGAAGCTCAGTTCATTGAAAAAGAAGTAACGACAGCTTTATGATCAATAGCAGGAGATAAGTCCCCGAGCCCTGATGGATATGGAAGCCAATTCTTCAAAGGTTGTTGGCCAATTATGAAATAAGATTTAATAGGAAGGGTAATGGAGTTCTTTGAAAGGATAAAAATGCTCAAGATTTTTAACAACACGACTATTACTCTTGTCCCACAAAAAAATCATGCAGATGAGGTAGGAGACTACAGACCTATAGTATGCTGCAATACAGTCTTTAAAATAATTTTAAAAATGCTATGCAATATAATTAAAGAAGTATTACCTATAATAATAGCTGAGAACCAAAGTGCTTTTGTGGAAGACATAAGCATTGTGCAAAACATCCTTATTTGTCAATACTTGGTGAAATTGTACAGCACGAAGAAGTCCACATGAAGTTGCATGATTAAAATAGATCTAGAAAAAGCGTATGACTCAGTAGAATAGGGATTTGTGGAAGAAATATTACATGCCTTATACTTTCCTCCTAGATTCATGAAATGGACTATGGTATATATATCTACTACTCAATATTCAATTGCATTGAATGACAGACTCTATAAAAGTATTAAGGGGAGAAGGGGACTTCGTCAAGGAGATCATATTTCACCTCTCTTATTTGTAATATGTATAGAATATTTTATTAGAATCATGCAATGAGTAACCACCCTTGATGGATTTGCTTTCCATATGAAATGCAAGGGTCTGAAGCTAAATAACTTATGTTTTGCCGGTGATGTATTAATGTTTTGCAAAGGAGACTATCAAAATGTATTGCTTATGATGAGAGGTCTACAAACATTTTCTAATGTATCTAGGCTCCGTACAAATGAGAAAATCAAATGTTTATACTGCAAATATGGAGAGTCAATGCCTAGCTGATATCTGTGAGGTAACAGGGTATAAATAAGGGAACTTGCCATTTTAAATACTTAGGGGTCCCTGTAACATCAAAAAAACTTGCAGCAAGGGATTGTGAGTTAGTGGTAGATAAACTGAGAATAAGAATTTACTCCTGGGCATCTAAAAACTTGTCTTATACAGACAGAGTCCAAATAATCAACTATGTGTTGATAAATATATACTTCTATTGGAAAACAATCTTCCTTCTACCAAAAAATGTCTTAAAGGACATCATGGTAATATGTAGGAACTACTTATGGGAGGGATACTACATATCAAATAAGGTGCCTTTGATAGCCTGAGACATAGTATGCAGACCAAAAGGAGAGGGAGGCTAGAAATAAGAGAATGCAATACATGGAAAGAAGCCATTGTGGCAAAATATGTTTGGCATATTACAAACAAAAAAGACACGTTGTGGGTCAAGTGAGTGAATCATATCTATTTAAAAGGGAAAAGTTGGTGGCATTACACTCATCCACAGGGCTATTGTTGGTACTGAAGGAAAATATGTTCTATAAGGGACACATACCCAGCAGGATATGAAGAGAATGGGTGGCTAACGAACGCTAGAAAGTACAAAGTTAAGAGAGGATATAATGGAGGAGAGAGGAACTGGGGAAATGGCTATGGAACAGAGAGGTATGGAACAAAATGAATAATCCTAAGCATAGTTTCATTTGTTGGCGGGCAATGCGTAGGAAACTATTGACAAAAAATACAACACTAAGAATAGGGATTACATAAGACAATGACTGTATGTTATGTACTGGATAAACATAATCAATTGACCACCTATTCTTTGAATGCACATTCTCCAAGTTGTGCTTAGAAGAGGTACTTAAATAGCTTGGAATGAATAAAGAGTATACAGAGGTGAATGGCATATGGAGAAAAATAACCAGAATAGCTAAAGGGAAAGTATGAAGATCGTTCATAGAGGCAGTGGTAGTAACAGTCATATACTACATTTGGAGAGCCAGAAATGAAACAATCTGGTTGCAGAAATTATCAAGACATCAAACAATACTAATGCAAATACAATACACATGTCAGCATATATGCTTTGAAGTTATACAGAGAAAGAAAAGGCAGAAACAGATAACCTGGATAGAGAGACTATACAAATAGCTTGCAGGAAATAGGCACAAAAATGTATAGAAACATATAGATATGAATCAAAGGAAGATAGTAGGGGCATAGAAAGGATAGGGAAAAGAGTGATATGAACAACTGTACGTGTTTTGCTTTTGATGATTGAATAATAAACTTTATTTCCACCAAAAAAAATCGTACAAAATATTGTTACCTGATTTTGATTTAATTTTGTGTCTTTAGCAGAGATAACTTTTCCTGTTTCCTTTGCTCTTGTCATCTCCCTGAGAATTCTCTTCTCATCAGCCAAAGTTTTACTCCCATGTTCCGTCTTGTAATACAAAGTCTTAATCTGTCATCAACGGATGAAAATTGTAATAATTTGATAAAGTAATCCAATTAACCTTTGAGTCAAAGTGTAATAAGAAAAAAAAGACAACTTACAGACAAAGGTTCATCAAGCTCTTCTCTTTCTTGTGATCTGGAAATCTTTCATCCCAAATAGTATATTCTTTTTTGTAAGCATTTTTCCTCTGTTTTCGCCTAAGTCTATATTCGCGAGGTACTAGCTCCATCAGTCTTCCAAGTAAAAAATATTAATCTGACCGTAGATTAGCATAGACGATATAAAAAAGGGAATAAATAACAATAATTACAGTGATGATTACATGAATTCCTTTGGATTATCAAAGATGATTACAGGGATAAATTATATGGAGAAATATAAAAGTTAAGTTAGCTTCTGGCATAAAGATCAAGCGTACTGAATATATTGTTAGGGATATAGCAGATATGCCCTAGATCCAATATTATATTTGATAAATTGAACATATTTTTGTGAATGTCATTTCATATAAAATATATGGCATTTGATATTATTTTATCATTATTATTAATTGTTTGATTAATTTAATAAGGTCCTTGATTAAATTTTAAGATTTGTCATCGTGATAGAGATCATGATAATGAGAGCAAAGTCTCTTACAATTTAATCTAAATTTGTTCTTGATCGCAGGATTATTAATTTGGACATTAGTAATCCGGTTAAATCAATATTTATGTGATCGTCTGTATCGGATAAAGATTAGTTGATCTCATTAACTGAATCATATGGATAGATGATGCATATAGAGATATGATCATTGAACCGACTCATTGGATAATTCCTAATGGTTACAATTACCATAATTGTCAATAGGATATTTTCTTGAAGAATGTGATGTAACCATTTCCTTTGACTTGAGATCGTCATAGTAATTGACAAGTTATTTATTGTGCTTTGATACTAGAGACCTATGGCCCTAGGGCAATAGTTGAAAGGATATTGGGTACGATTGAATACCTGTAGAATTAGTGATTGATCAAGACGGAATCTGTCAACTTTTGGTAATGAGTTTTAAGCTCCATGTTGTCATGAATTATAAATGACCAAACTAAGACCTTGGCCAGGGCAATTGAATGAAAGAAAAAATGAGTTTCTTAGGTCATTAAATGGTCGATTATATTTGACGTGAACACATAGTTGATCGCCTATTATGATTTGACAGTTGAACCATATCCTAGGGTGATCCAGAGCTATAAGGACAGAAGGAATTACTACATTATTCTTCTATTGGTTCTTGAGAGTAAATTGTATAAGTCATGCTATCCGGTTGTTAAGGGGTGTTGGTAGACGCCACCCTTGATTAGTATATTTATATGATCAATTTACTACCGGTTTAGTATTGAACCTATGGGTCGCACACTAACGAGTGTTCTGATATTTGCTAAAGGATTAATTAACTTATTTATTAATAATTAAATTAAAGAATTTAATTAGTCAAATAAATTTAGTTATTAGTCCAAATGAAATATTATTATATTCTTTGCTAGCACAGAGGATATGATTAATATTGTGAATAAATTAAACTTTTCTATTTGGAATAGAAAATTAAATTATCTCTTAATTGAAATTTATATGTGATATATATAATTAATATTTATTTGCACAAAATGTACATATAATTTATTAATAAAAATTTATTTGGAAATCCAATGTAGAATTGGAATGGATAACAAATTCCAAAAGTAAACGTGAGATTAGCTCAAACCCATTAAAAATGTTGACATTTTTCAATATAAATAATAGTTAATTTTCACAATCCAATCCAATTTTGAATTGAATTGGAACGTTCCTAAAGGACAATGTGACGGAGACGTGAAAGTCCAATTGGACTTAGCATAAAATACCTTCAGTCACGTTTATTTCTTCCATAAAGTTTATTTAGAATTTTTTTTTCCCTAATTAAATCATTACCTTAGCCAAATATAAAAGGGGTTTGTAGGTAATGCTATATAAAGGGTGATGGAGAAAATTTACATTATTATTAAATCTTGAGAAGAAAACTCACTTTGTGAAAGTGAGATTGCAATACAAAGTCAAGAGAGAAAATACGATTACAAGAAAAGTGTTTCTTGTTCTTCTAATTTGAGTTGAGATTTTTGAGAAAAAATTTCAACACAATATTCTTCGTTCAATTTGTTCGCGGGTTTCATTGATCAAAGAGTTGATAGCAGGGATCGGTCTCGGTGTGGATACGCATAGAGTCTTCGCACTATCGAAGAAATTTCGAAAAGAAACTCTCTTGACCAGGTCCGTCTTTGATCCGATCTTTGACACGTAAACAAATTTTAAACATGAAAAATCTGCCTAGGATTGCTATTGTCTTCCGCTGCGTGTTACGAACACCTATACGCAATCCATCAGTGGTATCAGAACCGTGATTTATTGTGTCTAAAATTTATTTACGAAATATTTTAATATTGTAGTTGAAGAGTTCAAACCATAATAGATGTGCCTTGTGCAATAGTCAAATCGTTTGAATGATTGCTATTATTTTATTGTGGATAAAATATGCATTCATATAACTATTGAGATAGTTCATAACTTGAATTTGAAATTTTGTATTAGATACAATGAGAATCAATAAATTGGTTACATGATTCTATTGTTATTTTAATTGTTATTAGTTCATGAGATGTTAATTAATAATTATATTCTAGCATGAATTCTTTTTATGTGATATATAAGATAAATATGTTAGAGGATGTTGAATTTTGTTTTATGTCATGTGCTTGTTCATTACATAATTTTAAATTATTTATTACATGTTATGTAAATTAATTTAGAACTAAGCATGTAGACAACTTGAGCTAAATTTACATGCTATAAAAGATTCGATCTTCGTGTTATTAAATTTTTTTTTTTGTAACAATTCCCTCTTACTAAAATTTGAGTTCTTAAATAATAAAATATAAGATATTTTATTATAGAGCTATCCATCAAGGTAATTAATTTTACTTATTTCTTGTTAATAAGGAGCGTCCTGACTACCAGGAGACTTATAGTTCGAGAATATGTTAAAATTATTTATTGCATTAGATGTATGGATTGAAAGAATTATTTAAGTTTACACTAGACGCCTGGACTACCCCGGGGGAGTATAAAATTTAATAAGTTCTTTGCTATCATGATGGTTGAACTCAACTATGCTAATAGGATCGACCTGACGACCAGGGGACTATTTGACATAGAGCTATTTAAGGAAATTGTATGGGGATACAATTGGTAAAAGCACCTACCTTTAAAATATATGTGAGAAACGACTTGATTTCGAAGGGGCTCATACATATTGTTAAAGGATTCCTTTACTCCACTAAAAGAAATAAAGATTTCGTAAACTATTATGAGGGTAAATAGTTTAAAATAATTAGTGGAAATATCATTTAGATAAAAGACCATGTCTTTATGATATATGCAAATATGTCTTATATTACTGCTTTTTCTTTTCTATATTTTAGATTTCTCAATATGTCTGCTATATCACTGCGTGGAATGCTTGAGACCGACAAGTTGGTAGGACCAAATTTTGATGATTGGTACAGAAATTTGAGAATTGTTCTCATGCATGAAAAGCTTATTGATGTGATCGATAAGCCTGCCAAGGAAGTCCCAGATGTAAATGATGATGATGCTACCAAGATTTATCAGAAATACTTGGAAGAATGTCTTACTGCCAAATGCATCATTCTCGCTTCTATAAATTCTGAACTGCAGAGGAAACATCTGGATATGGATCCAACTGCAATTATTGAACATCTTATGAATATGTTTGGTACACAAAGCAGGACAGCTAGATACCAACTATCTAAGGCTTTATTTGGATCCAAATTGACTGGAAACTCACCAGTTGGACCCTATGTCAATCATATGATTGATCTTATTGAAGAGCTTGAGAAATTGGGGTGCAAATTGGGTAAAGAGCTTTCTCAAGATTTGATCTTGTAGTCACTACCAGAATCCTTTTCACAATTTGTTATTAATTTTAATATGAATAAAATGGATTGTGATCTTCATGAGATGCTTAACATGTTGATTGATTATGAGAATCAACTTGCATCTGAGAAAAAGAAAGGAAGTGTCATGTTGGTTGGAAACTCTTCTAAGAAGAAGGGTAAGGGTAAAAGTAAACCCAAGAAAAAGCCTACTGCGCCCAAGGGTGGTGTGACCAAACCCAAAGGCAAAGAAGGAAAAGCTGACCAATCTGATGCTGTATGTTTCCATTGTAAGAAAATAGGACATTGGAAGAGAAATTACAAAGAGTATCTTGCAACTTTAAAGGACAAGAAACAAGGTAAGACTTTAATGAAAAATGTTTTCAAGGTTTCTTTAACTACTACTAATTCTTCATTGTGAGTATTAGATACTGGCAGTTGTTATAACATCTGCAATATGTTGCAGGGGTTCCAGATAAGTAGAAAGCTGAAGAAAGGAGAAATTAATCTACAAGTTGGAAATGGTGCAAAAGTTGTGGCCGTAGCTGTAAGATCAATTTCTTTAATAATGCCTACGAGCAAAGTACTTATGTTGAATGATTGTTATTACGTTCCTAAATTTGTTTCGAACATAATTTCAGCTTCTATGTTAGACAAACGTGGTTTTCACATTAATATAGGCAATGGTATTTGCTCTATTTATTATAGTGATAATTTATATCTGAATGGCTATCTCCAACATGATGTTTATGTCTTACCTAGTGTGAATGCTAATTCGATTATGCATGTTTCAAGTCTTAAGAGGAAAAGAGATAATCATGTAAATCAAACATACCTTTGGCATTGTAGGCTTGGTCATATTGGAGAGAAAAAAATTAACAAGTTGTACAAGGAAGGGTACCTTAACAAGTATGATTTTTAATCATATACAACTTGTGAATCTTGTCTCAACGGAAAAATTACCAAATCTCCATTTACTGTAATTGGAGAAAGAGCTTCTGAATTATTGGGACTAATTCATACAGATGTTTGTGGGCCCATGAAAATTCAAGCTAGAGGTGGATATTCTTACTTCATCACCTTCACTGATGATATGTCAAGATATGGATTTGTATATCTTATGAAACACAAGTCTGAATCTTTTGAAATGTTCAAAAGATTCCGTAGTGAAGTTGAGAAGCAGACTGGTAAAAGTATCAAAGTGCTAAGGTCTGATAGAGGTGGAGAATATCTTAGTGAAGATTTTACCAGATATCTCTAAGAGAATGGGATTCTTTCACAGTTGACACCTCCAGGAACACCACAACACAATGGTGTGTCTAAAAGAAGAAATAGAACCTTATTAGATATGGTGAGATCTATGATGGGGTTCACTGATCTTCCAATAAATTTATGGGGATATGCTTTGGAAGCAGCAACATACTTACTTAATAAAGTTCCCACTAAGTCAGTCTCTACAACACCATATGAGATATGGAAAGGATGTAAGCCTAACCTCAAACACATTAAGGTTTGGGATTGTCCAGCTTATGTTAAGAGACTACAGTATGATAAACTTGACTCAAAACCTGATAAGTGTAGGTTCATTGGGTATCCCAAGGAAACAAGGGGATATTATTTCTGTCACCCTTCTGACCATAAAGTGTTTGTGGCTAGAGGACCAACCTTTTTGGAAAGGGAATTCCTTTTGGAAGGAAATTATAATGGAGAGATAGAACTTGATGAAGATCAAGAAACTAATGAATCAACACAACATGAAGATCACGAGACCCAAGTTGAAGAACCTTTATTAGATGTTTTGAAGTTGCCAAGGAAATTGCCATCTTCAGCGGTTGAAGTTCAAGAATAGGTTAATGAACCAGTTCTAAACCAAATTGAGCAGCGACGAAATCCAACACAAGGTGAACAGGTTGTACAAGTACCTCTTTGAAGGTCTACACAAGAACGTCATGTACCAACTAGATTAAATTTATTACAAGATGATTTATTAAATGAGGTTGATCATAATGATGATGACCCTAAGACCTATGAAGAGGCTATACAAAGTTCTGATTATGAGAAGTGGCAAAAGGCCATGGAATCCGAAATGGAATCCATGAAGGAAAATAAAGTATGGACTTTAGTTGAACCTTCAAAGGATATAAAACCTATAGGTTGTAAATGGGTTTTTAAGAAAAATATTGGAGCAGACGGAAAGGTGGAGACCTACAAAGCACGTCTTGTTGCCAAGGGATATCGTCAGAAAGAAGGAGTCGACTATGACGAGACTTTCGCTCCCGTGGCAATGCTCAAATCTAATCGGATTTTGCTATAGCAGCATACTATGATTATGAAATATAGAAAATGGATGTGAAAATAGCTTTCTTTAATGATGAGCTAGAAGAGGATGTGTACATGACACAACCTGAAGGTTTCACATCTTCGTCTGATCATAATAAAATATGTAAGCTACAAAGATCTATTTATGGATTAAAGCAAGCTTCTCGAAGTTGGAATATTCGATTTAACAAAACAATTGAAAAGTTCAATTTTGTTAGATGCGAAGAAGAACCTTGTGTGTACAAAAAGGTTAGTGGGAGCATAATTATATTTTTAGTGTTGTATGTTGATGATATATTTCTCATAGGGAATGACGTACCGGCATTGCAAAATACCAAGATTTGGCTATCTGAACAGTTTTCCATAAAAGACTTGGGAGAAGCAGCTTATATATTAGGAATAAAGATCTATAGAGATAGATCTAGGAAGCATCTTGGACTTTTCCAGTCTTTCTACATTGATACTATCTTAAAGAGGTATAACATGGATAATTCCAAAAGAGGCTATCTACCGATAGGCACTGGAATTTCTCTCAGTAGGGAGGATTGTCCTAAAACACCTGAAGAGAGAGAACTCATGAGTAGGATCCCATACGCTAGTGCAGTGGGAGCTATCATGTATACCATGACATGTACACGTCCTAATGTGGCTTATGCACTTGGAGTGACTAGCCGATATCAGGCAAATCCTGGTGAGGAAATTGGAATGTGGTGAAGACCATTCTTAAGTAATTAAGAAGGATTAAAGACCAATTTCTCATCTATGGGGATTCTGAGTTGAAACTTGAAGGTTATACTAAGACAAGTTTCTCTTCAGATAGGAATGATAGCAAATCTATTTCTGGTTATGGATTCACCTTAAATGGTGGTGCAGTGAGTTGGAAAAGATCCAAACAAGCTACAGTAGCTAATTAAGTGACTGAAGCAGAATATATAGCAGCTAGTGAAGCTGCTAAGGAAGCTGTATGGATGAAAAAGTTCTTAATTGAACTTGGTGTGGTTCCTTCAATAGAAGGTGCGGTTCCATTGTTGTGTGACAATACTGGAGCCATTGCTCAAGCAAAAGAACCAAGATCACACCAAAAGTCCAAACACGTTCTGCGAAGGTAGCACTTGATAAGAGAGATCATTGAACGTGGAGACGTCGAGATTCAAAAGGTTGATGGAAAGGAAAATGTTGCAGACCCATTCACTAAAGCTCTTGGCGCAAATGAGTTTGACAAGCACAAGTGGAAATTAGGGATGAAGTACAAGAGCGATTGGCTCTAGTGCAAGTGGGAGATTGTTAGGGATATAGTAGATATGCCGTAGATCCAATATCATATTTGATAAATTGAACATATTTTTGTGAATGTCACTTGATATAAAATATATGGCATTTGATATTCTTTTATCATTATTATTAATTGTTTGATTAATTTGATAAGGTCCTTGATTAAATTTTAAGATTTGTCATCGTGATAGAGATCATGATAATGAGAGCAAAGTCTCTTACAATTTAATCTAAATTTGTTCTTGATCGTAGGATTATTAATTTGGACATTAGTAATCCGGTTAGATCAATATTTATGTGATCGTCTTTATCGGATAAAGATTAGTTGATCTCATTAACTGAATCACATGGATAGATGATGCATATAGATATATGCTCATTGAACCGACTCATTGGATAATTCCTAAGGGTTAGAATTACCATAACTGTCAATAGGATATTTTCTTGAAGAATGAGATGTAACCATTTCCTTTGACTTGAGATCGTCATAGTAATTGACAAGTTATTTATTGTGCTTTGATACTAGACACCTATGGCCCTAGGGCAATAGTTGAAAGGATATTGGGTACGATTGAATACTTGTAGAATTAGTAATTGATCAAGACGGAATCTGTCAACTTTTGGTAATGAGTTTTAAGCTCCATGTTGTCATGAATTATAAACGACCAAACTAAGACCTTGGCCAGGGCAATTGAATGAAAGAAGAAATGAGTTTCTTAGGTCATTCAATGGTCGATTATATTTGACGTGAACACATAGTTGATCGCCTTTTAGGATTTAACAGTTGAACCATATCCTAGGGTGAACCAGAGCTATAAGGACAGAAGGAATTACTACATTATTCTTCTACTGGTTCTTGAGAGTAAATTGTATACTTCATGCTATCCGGTTGTTAAAGAGTGTTGTTAGACGCTACCCTTGATTAGTATATTGATATGATTAATTTACTACCAGTTTAGTATTGAACTTATGGGGTCCCACACTAACAAGTGTTTTGATCTTTGCTAAAGGATTAATTAATTTATTAATTGATAATTAAATTAAAGAATTTAATTAGTCAAATAAATTTAGTTAATAGTCCAAATGACAAATTATTATATTCTTTGCTAGTACAGAGGATATGATTAATATTGTGAATAAATTAAACTTTTCTATTTGGAATAGAAAATTAAATTATCTCTTAACTGAAATATATATGTGATATATATATAATTAATATTTATTTGCACAAAATGTACATATTATTTATTAAAAAAAAGTTCTTTTGAAATCCAATTTAGAATTGGAATGGATAACAAATTCCAAAAGTAAACGTGAGATTAGCTCAAACCCATTAAGAATGGGATTGATATTTTTCAATATAAATAATAGTTAATTTCACAATCCAATCCAGTTTTGAATTGAATTGGAACGTCCCTAAAGGACCATGTGACGGAGACGTGAAAGTCCAATTGGACTTAACATAAAATACCTTCAGTCACGTTTATTTCTTCCATAAAGTTTATTTAAAAAATATAACTTTTACCTAATTAAATCATTACCTTAACCAAATATAAAAGGGGTTTGAAGGTGATGCTATGTAGAGGATGATGGAGAAAATTTACATTATTATTAAATCTTGAGAAGAAAACTCATTTTGTGAAATTGAGGGTGCAATACAAAGTCAAGAGAGAAAATACAATTACAAGAAAAGTGTTTCTTGTTCTTTTAATTTGATTTGAGATTTTTGAGAAAAAATTTCAACACAATATTCTTCTTTCAATTTGTTCGCGGGTTTCATTGATCAAAGAGTTGATAGCAAGGATCGGTCTCGGTGTGGATACGCATAGAGTCTTCGCACTATCGAAGAAATTTTGAAAAGAAACTCTCTTGACCAGGTACGTCTTTGATCCGATCTTTGACACGTAAATAAATTTTAATCATGAAAAATCTGCTTAGGATTGTTACTGTCTTCCGCTGCGTGTTATGAACACCTATATGCAATCCATCATATATTATACAACTTTTTTTGAAAAAAACCATTTGAGTCCACTGTGCTCATTAGGGGTGTACATGGACCGGATTAGTACGGATTTTATCAAAATCAAATCAAATTAACTATATCGGTTTGGATTGGTTCGATTTTGTCCGGTTTTTTTTCTATATGAATATTATTTTTAATATTTCTTTGTTAAAGTTATAGATAAAGTTTTGATAAGTGAATATGTTTAGTAAATATAAAAAAAATTGACAAACAGATGATCTATTAAAATATTTTTAAGGAAATTTTTTTTAGTAACACATGATAGTTATTTTCTTATTCATTTAACAATAATTTTTTATTAATTTACGCTTTTAAAGTTAATACATGAGAGGAATCAAAATATTTTAATATTTTCTAAAAAGAATTCACTATAAAGTCTTAAAAATATAAATAAACATTATATATTTATATGTCGATTTGGTTCGAACTTTTTTACTCAATATCAAACAAAGTCAAACCAAACCTAGTCGAGTTTTTTAATCTATTTGGTTTAATTTTTCGGTGATGCGATTTTTCCGTTTGATTTAAACACCCGTTATGCTCACGTACAATGGAAGTGACGTATATATTGCACACTTGAACTAGATATAAAATTGTATCTAATTCTAATAATTTAAAGTTTTTGCTGGAGCAATTAACATAATTTAAGTTTAGTAATGACAATAATGATTATATAATATTCTCCAAAAATAATGGATATAAAAATGATATTTCAATAACGTGTCCCGATATTTCTATAGAGAACTAAACCTAATTAAGGAGTTGAGACTTTCTCCAGCAAAAGTCTATCTTGGCTCTGGCTCGTGGACCGATTGATAGTTACATTTTATTTGTTTAAAATTAAGTATATAGAGATGCACGTTTTTCATCGCAAGGGGTGTGATGGTAATGAATTTTTTAATCTTTAATTAAGGTCTCTTAGTTCAATAAGTACTAATATCATTTTTCATAAATTCTATGTGGCCACTTCATAAGCGATAAAGCTCTAGCAACATGTTAATCATCATTCGCTATTTATGCATCACTCTTTCCTTTATATTCGGTTGTTAAAAAATAATGGCATGTTTTATATGTATTCAAAAATAATATTAATTTTGTACTTCTGATTTGATTTTAACGATATGTTTTAAGTATATAGGAGACAATATGGGTTGCTCTGATGGTAAGCAACTCTCACTTCCAACCGAGAGATTGTGAGTTCGAGTCTCTCCAAGAGCAAGATGGGAAGTTCTTGGAGGGAAGGATGCCGGGGTCTATTTGGAAACAGCCTTTCCACCCCAGGGTAAGGGTAATGTCTGCATACATACTACCCTCCCAGATCCCATTAAGTGGGATTATACTAGATTATTGTTGTTGTTGTAAGTATATGGGAGAACTCTTCTTCTCGAGGTTTGGAGAGGGGGGGGGGGGGGGGGTTGACAGCAGTCCATGGCCTTTTTTCCCGTTAACTTTTCAACAATTTGAGCTCGAGCTTCGTTTTCCAGGTGAACCAATTTTGTTGCTTCTTCAACTCTATTTTTGATATCTTGGTTAGTTAGGACTCGAGCGCTTGATGCCATCTTGAAGGACAGAAAGCTTCTGGATGTGAAGAATATGATGCCATAATTGACCTTAAATATTTTTTGACAAACCATTTTTTATTTAATTTATTAGTTTTTCTTAAGATGGTACTTGGCCCTCACGCCAAGTAAGTCAACTCTTAGGGTGTGTTTGGTATGAAGGAAGTTTTTGTGTTTGGAAGTTTACGAGTTTAGAAATTCTAAAGTTTACGGGTTCAAAATTCGTGGTTTTAAAAGTTTAGCGGTTCGAAAGTTTATGAAATCTGTGGATCCGGAAGGTTGTTAGTTTGAAAGTTTATGGCTTTATGTTTATTATATTTAATATTTTTTTATGAATACTTTTGAAAAGTCATTTTCCTTAATTTACGTACTAAAATTAAAAAATAAATAAAATTACTACTTATTTTCCAAGAAAACATTTTCCACGAAAAACATTTTTTGTTATACCAAGCAAACCCTTAATCTTTATGCTTTTTAAACTTTTTTGGATCTTTTTAATATTGTGCTGCACATGGAGTCCTTATTAGAGGTATTAATTAATGGGTGAAAATCATTTACTCTCCACTCCCCCCTCAATTTTGAACAGTAATTATTTATCCCCTTTTATCCTACACAATACCTTTTTTGTCCTTAAATTTTCAATTTCCTTCTCAATTCAATACTTTTTTATTATATAATATTTTTTATGGTTTTTAGCTATAACTTAAATTATGTAAAATCTATTATAAATTGTAGTTAGGGTTCATTAAAATTATAAGTAGAATAAGTAATCAGAGTCAATTAAATTATCTTTTGTTTATGATTTTTCATCATTCCGATGTGTATGGACATATAAATGTAACTTATTTGGTGTTGGGTCTCGACCCTAGGGGTGTTCAAAATCGATCGGAAAGCGAAAACCGAAAACCGATCCAAAGTGAAGCTTAACGGCTTACTGGTAACGGCTTAACGGTTTAACGGACGGGGAACAGATTGAATTTTTTTTATTAACAGCTTATCGGTTTGGGGATGGATTATTCAATTTTCTTAACGGCTAATCCGTTAACCCGTTAAGAATATAAATATATTATATATATATTATATATATATATATATATATATATATATATATAAACTAAAACCCTTGAAAATGATTAACAAAAGTTTATTTCTAATTCTAAGCATTTTTAATCTCGGGATCTAGATGATTTGCAGGTACTCGCCCAACATAAAGGAGATGAAGGTGCTGGACAAGAAAAAAGTGAGGAGGGCAAAGCTATACTACCTCAGGGATAAAATGAATGCCCTGAAAAGACATTAACAAGCTAGCTCATATGAAGGTATACTGGAATAGGTGTTTGATCTATAATTGCCTCAAGAGATCTATCAAATTCTAGTAAACATGTATGTTAGGCCGATAAGCCGCCCAATAACCGCCCTATAAGAGCTAACCCGATACCAATCCGCCCGATATCTTATCGGGTGGCTAGCGGGTCAATACATTTAAAAGCCGATAACCGTTAAGAGTAAAAAGCCGCCCAATCCGCCCGATGAACACCCCTATTTTGAACAGTCTATACAAAAAAAATCTATTTTTAAAAATGTCAAAATATTACTATAGAACCAAAAGTTTTGTCGCATCTATAACTAGAAGCATAAAAAAAAAGTGCCACAAAGTAACACTGATGGAACTCTATATAAATATCACAAAGGCACAAAAAAAATATTTTCTGCTAACAGGTAAAGGCTAATAGGTAAAGAACTCTATATTATGGTTTAAACAACCAATTTAAAAGAGAATCTGATCACCTATTGCAATTTACTGCAGTTCAATCCCAATCTACTTGTTTCGCAACAGTTGGCCTGAGAGAAATAATAGTTTGTGACACACAAATGCTATAGTAACTGCATAATATGTAAGTGCACAATAATTGATCAAGAAAAGAAGATGTATCATCTAACATTTCCCCGGGCTGAAATAGGTAATCTCTTGAACAGTGTATAATTGGCATCTGAAGCTTTAATTTCCAACATGCCTTAGTAGGAATTTAGGTGTTAACCCGTTGTACTCTTGCAATTTTTTGTACTTAAAGAGCACCCTCATTTAGCTGCAAACACTAGTTTTGAATCAATTTGTCTTCAGCAGTATAGTGGTGTTAGCTCGAGAAAAGTTTTTTGCCTTACTGATGTAAAGAAACCAAGGATAATGACCGCTCAGGAGGACATTCAACTATGAACTACGCAAACATTCTTTTCAATTCAAATCATATTAGATAACCAAAAGAACAATTCCTCACACAAGAAGAGAAGTACTCTGTCCAACAGATGCAAGCATTTCAATATATAAAATACCAAGAACCCAAGCCACATATATGTATGAGACACTGCACAACTTGTTTATTGGTTATGTTGATTTTAATTGCCACTACTCCAAGTTCAAACATCTGAAAACTGGTGAGGAAAATTAACATACTCATTCAACAAGTACAAAGCAGGCAGCCACATCAAAAACATGGATAGTGTAAACCTTTTTAAACAACCAGCAGAGGGACTGCAACAGATCTCAGGAATTAAACACAACCCGACACTAAAAGCAATAAGGTTAAGGTTGTTATATACTCACAAGTCTTTTGCGCTACTCTCCGGTGGAGACAAAGCCGCCTGTGTGAGTCCCAGTGGAGACTCTACTCCTACCGCCACGACGATTATTTGCATTTATTTCTGACTTTTTAACATACTTGGGATCTTTTCAAAGTTGTTCCCAACTTTCTCACACTTCGTCTGGAACACCTTTGGCCTAACTTTTTTAGATTTCATTTGTACCTTATTGATGCCAATCTCCCATTGACTCCTCACTGCACTATCCATAGAAGAGTCCCAATAGAATTTCTTCCGAAATAATTTTATAAAGTAATAATATTAGTATCTTATTTATAACGGTTAATTCTTAAATACATTATATAATGAGAAGTTATCCCTTGAATTCTCCCCAATAAAAGCTTTTTATTTCGTCAGAGACACCTTTCCAATTGATTCCATTGGGATCAAGTTCATGCTTGAAAGATTTAAATATTTTCGACGAGCATAATCCACTAGGTTCTAACATGAAAAAATATGAAGACAATAGTTGAAAGGGTATCATAAATCAAAATTTCTATATAAAAAATAATAGTAAAAACATGGACTAACCCTATAGGAGAAAGAGTAACAAGTGTCTGTTGCCCTCGACTACTGGTGCACTCACCTTCGCCAATTGTGTTGCTTTAAGTAGATATGCCCTCACCTATTGGGTTACTCTGATAAGGTGTATTAGGAGATGATTCAGAATGGAAAGTCGGGGTACTACCATGACCTGATGTTTGAATGGGTGTGGTACTGCTACGAGCTAAAGTTTGTACTTGGTTTATGTGATTTCGCCCACCTAAAAAACTCGTACCACCTTGTTGAGGACTAATTATGGGAATGGGAACAGAAGGCACATTTGCACGAATAGCAAAATTACCCCTACCCCTAACTGGGGACTTGCCTCCACGAGCTATGCTATCTCTACCTCTCCCTCGAGTCATACCTACAAAAAAAATTACATGTAAGCAAATTAGATTCATAAATTGGTATAAGCAAGAATTAAGTCCCTGCAAACAGAAAACATTGGTGTAAGTCAAGAATTGGGCCAAAATTACTGCTAGATTTTTTAATTTTATAGTAAGCGATAAATTTAGGGAAATGAATGAGAAGTTAGATATCAAAGAAAAGAAATAAATATAGATATATTCGTGCAGATAGCATTCAGCTTAGATTACAACAAACAAAATACATAGCATTCAGCTTTGATTACAACAAACAAAAATACAATAAGATACATCAACATATTTTTACTTAACACAATAGTCACTATCTATTTCTTCTACGAAATCTTTCTCATCATCATCATCATCATCATCATCATCTTCTTCTTCTTCAGTTTCATGATGATCTAGCAATAATTCACCATCCATTTCAATTAAATCCCCATTTGGATCATGTAAGAGTATATTTTCATCAACGGTAATATTCATATCTATCTCATGATCTTCAACTTCTTCAACCTGGAAGGGGATATTTGCATCTGAAATTGCCATCACTTACTCATCGGGTAATTCAACAACATGTCGAGGTTTAACTTTCATTACATCTAACCAATCCTCCTTGTCCTTTCTCTTGCTAGGATAAGGAGCATAACACACTTGAGTTTCTTGCATCGCAAGAATAAAAGGTTCATATTTTTTATATCGACGATGATGGTTAATAACCACCAATTTGTATTGATTATGTTTTTTAACACCAACATTCATTGTTGGGTCAAACCATTCACACTTGAATAATACAGTATTCTTTAAAGGTTTTTCACGGTATTCTACTTGTATAATCTGTGGCGGATCTAGGAATTCAAGTTTGTGGGTGCTGAATTTTTTTAGACATAAAAATAATGGGTGCTTTTGTAAATTTTTATACGTTTTCTCAAATTTTCTATATAACTATACATACTCTGCGTCGAGTTTAATGGGTGCTCGAGCACCCAAATTTCATGTGTAGATCCGCCACTGTGTATAATCTCTTGTATCCAACCATAGTAGTCACCAACATTTGAATCCGATATACAAACTCCATTGTTTATTGTTGACCTTGCGCTACCATAACTTTCTCTGTGAAATTTATATCCATTAACAAAATACACTGAATGACATATCACGCTTGTCAATGTTCCATGAGCAAGGTTACACAAGAATGCATTCTCAATATGGTTGCTTCGGACCTATTTAAAAAATTGTGAGATTTAGTTAAATTTAACAAGTCAATTTATATACATTATTGTATAAAATAAATTATTGTTGGAGGCTTACATATTGCTTGAACCATATAGAGAAATATGTTTCGAGATTCTCATCTATTTGATCCCGAGGTAAATTCGAATATTCTTCTTGTAAACATTCCACGTACATACTTCATTACAACAAATAAGCTAAAATAAGTGCTTTTGATATATGAATATTTGTTATATTAAGAAAGTATAACTTTCAAATGTTACCTTACAAATAGCTCAACCTCTTTACAATTTAGTAGAATGTAAGTTTGGGCAGCCTTGATTTCTTCCAAGGATAAACTCCTCTTTTTTGCTTCTCCTGATAGTCGACCCGGATGTGTAAATATTGATAAATTTCCTTTATCATCTTCCACAACACCACTATCATCATTCCGGTCCACATTATGATCACGTGTAATGACATGGGGTTCAAAATAATGAGAAAATGATTGTGTTGACTATGTCATCAAGTATGCTTCACAAATAGATCCCTCAACACTAGCTGATTTCCAATCATTTTTTTCAAAGTTCAAATGTATCTAAATAGATAAATGAATGGACCATTAAATTAAAAAGTCATGTGTAGCATACTTGTCACTTTTATGATATAGAAGTTTTAAATTTTACCTCTCAAAAGGATGCATCTATCGATATTGTATAGGTCCAGCAATACTTGCTTTATATGGCAGGTACACGGGCAAATGTTCCATTGGGTTAAAGAACCCCGGTGGAAATATACGTTCCAACTTACGCAAAATCTGTGGGATGTCTATTTCTAATCTCTCCATGTCAGCCACTCGTAGAGTGGTTGAAGTAAGATCTTTAAAAAATAAGCTCAATTCAGTAAGTGCTTGCCGCACATTACTAGGAAGTAGTTCACGAAAGCCAATAGGCATTAATCGCTGCATGAACACGTGACAATCATGATTTTTCATGCCAAATAACCTAGACTTGTTTATTGGAAGAATATTATTCCAAAAGTTTAACGCTATATTTAAAAATATGAGGTTATTTTGTATAGGAAAACTATTTTATTATAATTCTCTGAAAGCTCTCTATAATTTTTTATTTACTCCACACATAAAAAAATCTATCAATATCTCTATTTATAGTAGTATGAAACTTATTTCGACTAGAAATATTTTATTAATATATAAGGGTTAACAATTAACTAATAGAACATCTTTTAATAACAAGTCGAATTATCACAACTAAACCAAACTATAAATCCTCCATTCGTTCTATATTTTTGCTAGTCACTATAATTGACCAATTTTTGATAGCTGGTTGTCGTAAAATAATATTCATCTTCTGACTGCCAGTCCAAAATTTTCTTTTCGTAATACAAAAAGCTTATTTCAAAGAAAATCACAGTAATCCCAAAACACTTAACTTTTAATCAAGGAGATCATTGAGTGCTAGCTCAATAAAACTTTTAACATTTTACGTCTTAAAAATGCAAGTTTCAATCATTACCGGACCTTCTCTTCGTCGGGCTAAAACGATAAAAAAATACTCTTATTATGGTGTGATGTTGTCCGGTTTGGACCAAGTTCGTACGGTTTTCTCCAAAAGACCCCACACCAGTAAGAGTATCTAACTCCTTATAAATAGCTTATTTTTCTTTTCTACCTTCCATGTGGGACTTTTTTCACACACACCAACAATCTCCCCCTTGAACTAAGTTCTACCTGACTCATCACTATTCATGGGCTAATTTGGAAATTGTGCCACCCAGATGATCGATCCAAGTATTTACAGTCACCAACACCCAACGAGAGTGTTTACCCTAAAAATAATAACAACAATTAAATTTGTAAATGAGATTCTAAAAATACGTGATCTATTCCGAGCTAGTTTGTTAAGGCGGTTAGCGCTAAAACGTGAAGTATAATGACGAAAAGCGAGTTAAGCAAGGCTGTAATCGAACCAATAGGGGGCTATTGCTCTGACATAAAATCTGTGGGCGGAACATCGAGGTCGAGGTTCGAGCCTATATCGGGCTATCGAGGGTGGTCGGGAAGGGGATAACATGTAAAAATTTAGCTAAGCAAAGCTCTATATTATCAATATTGAGCAAAGTAACAAAGAACAAATGAGAAAATGATAACAATGCTAAGGATACTTCGAGATCAATGAAGATGGACAACTTAGAAGAAAGAGAGAGGGAGAGATATTGTTGCATTTGTAGAGAAGTGGAGAAACATCGGTCCCGTACAAGGTAGGTTAAGTCCCCTGTATATAGGAGGGGAACTCGGCTATAAGTACTTATGTATTAATTACAAGAGTACGAAGATCGAACGGCTGGATGCAAGGCCTCACAATAGGCTCTAGATAGGCCGGGCCTATCAGATATAGCCATGCGCCTAGGGGGCTTCCCCTTCTGTGCTGACCTCGGCCCTCGTTTCTCCCGAGTCGGGCTTTGACGAGCCCTGAGACTGAGAACTTGATCGCAGCCTCCGACCCCTGGGTCTCGAGGCAAGCTTCCGGAGTGTCTCGACAACAAAAAATCAAGTCTTCTGGTTTTTCCGCGTACAGACTCTGCATTTTCCATATTGAAGTGATGTGAAATGATTCTGACACTTGACTCTTCGAGCTCCTTTTGGCGGCATTATGATGGCGATCGGATTGCGGCACAATATTTTGTAATAAATGGCGTATCTCATAGATTCCTGCTCGATTTCTTCCAAGGATAAACTCCTCTTTTTGTCTTCTCTCGATAGTCGACCCGGATGTGTAAATATTGATAAATTTCCTTGATCATCTTCCACAACACCACCGTCATCATTCTGGTCCACATTATGATCACGTGTAATGACATGAGGTTCAAAATAATGAGAAAATAATTGTGTTGACTCTGTCATCAAGTATGCTTCACAAATAGATCCCTCAACACTAGCTTTATTTCCAATCATTTTTTCAAAGTTTCAAGGTACCTAAATAGTTGGACCATTAAATTAAAAAGTCATGTGTAGCATTCTTGTCACTTTTATGACATAGAAGTATTAAATTTACCTCTCAAAAGGATACATCTATCGATATTGTACAGGTCCAGCAATTCTTGCTTCATATGGCAGGTGCACGGGCAAATGTTCCATTGGGTTAAAGAACCCCGATGGAAATATACATTCCAACTTACACAAGATCTGTGGGATGTCTATTTCTAATCTCTCCATGTCAGCCAGTCGTAGAGTGGTTGAAGTATGATCTTTAAAAGATAAGCTCAATTCAGTAAGTTCTTGCCACACATTGCTAGGAAGTAGTTCACGAAAGGCAATAGGCATTAATCGTTGCATGAACACGTGGCAATCATGACTTTTCATGCCAAATAACCTAGACTTGTTCGTGTCTAGACATCGACCCGAATTTGAAACATACCCATCCGAAAACTTCAAACTTTTTACCCAATCGAATAAGATATCTCTTGCTTCATTATCTATTGTATATGTAGCTTTGGGATATTTTCCGCTAGTATCCTTTGCCAACTGAGGTCTATTGCAATAGGTTAGCATATCCAGACGTGCTTTCGGATTGTCTTTGGTTTTGTCTTTAACATTAAGAACTGTGTTAAATGCATTATCAAAGACATTCCTTTCAATATGCGTGATATCAAGATTATGACAAATCATGTTAGAACTCCAATAAGGCAAATCCCAAAAGATGCTTCGCTTTTTCCATCCACAAGATTTACATATTCTCGAATTAACTACTTGTACATCTTGATATGTTACTTTCCTTAGCCTTAACTCACTAATTTGGTTCAAAATTTCCTCTCCCGTTCTATGTGCTGGTGGTAGCCTTTTGACAGTATGACCTTTAAGAAAGTTTTTACGATCTTTTATAAATGGGTGATGTTGATCAAGGACCATTCTATGACTATCAAACAAAGTTGTTTTCCTACCATGACTTAATCTGAAAGATTGTGCATCCTCCATACAATAAGGACATGCTAACTTTCCAGCAGTACTCCATCCTGATAACATAGAATATGCTGGAAAACCGATTGTCCATATAAAAAAGCCGCCCTTAATTGAAAGTTTTGTTTTTTTGAGATGTCAAATGCTTCCACACCTTCCTCCCATAACAAGGTCAATTCTTTTATTAGAGGTTGTAGAAAAACATCAATTTTTTGTTTAGGATTGGTTGGCCCTGGAACAATGACAGTTAAGAACATGTACGCCTATTTCATACACATCCCAGGAGGTAAGTTGTATAGAGTGAAATCACCGGCCACGAAGAGTATTTTCTTTCTGATTGACCAAATGGTTGAAAACCATCAGTACATAATCCCAACCTCACATTACTTGGTTCAGCAGCAAAAAATGGATGAGTTTCATCCAAGTGCTTCCAAGCCTCAAAGTCTGATGGATGACGCATTACCCCCTCCTCTTGCATATGCTCATGATGCCATCTCATGTCACCGGCTGTAGCATGAGATGCATATAATCTTCGCAATCTAGGAATCAAAGGAAAATAATACATCGTTTTAAATGGGACTAATTTCCTCATACGAGAACCAATGAGACATTTAAACCATTCGTAGCCACAAAACTTGCAAGATGTGAGGCCTTCATCGTCACCCCAATACAACATACATCCTGAATTACAACAATCAATTTTTTTCAACCAGCCAAACTACGCACTAGCTTCTTGGTTTGGTAACAACTTTCTAGCATTATGTTATCTTCAGGTAAAGACTCTTTCATCATTTGCTTTATCTGGTCATATCCCCTCTGTGATAAAGTGTTCTCCATTTTAATGTTTAAAATCATAAAGTGTTCTCCATTTTAATGTTTAACATCCTAGAAACTACTGCGAGTTGAGAGAGGGAAGAACCAAGATACAATTCTGTATCAGCGGCTTTTAGCAAATCGTAAAACCTTTGAGACTCAGGATTAGGCTCCTCCTCCATTGAAGGATTAGCCTCATCCTCCATTGAAGGCTCAAAATGATGAGATGACTCAAATTCAGTATTACTATAAGATTGCCAACTAGAACCCTGGCCAAAGTTGGGTCCAACTGCATCTAAAATCATTTGTCGGTATGAATTATGATATGCAAATGCAGGTTGAACGCCACCATGTAGATCACTGCTAGAAGATGTCACATCAGTCATATCTTTTTCCCCTTGATACTTCCAAACAAAATAGTTTTCAATAAATCCAAACTTAAAAAGGTACAATCTAACTGTTTCAACATCCATGTATATAATGTTGCAACATTTTTTACACGGACATCAAACATTCTCACCACTCATGCAATTTCGCTGAGAACGTGTCCACGCAAGTTACAAAATGAGAATTTATACCCCTCGGCCATCCAACCTCTCGTACATCCAAGCACGCTCTAAATGATCCATATTCCTATTTAATATAGAAATATATGGGGGATTAGCTGACTCTTCAAACAAGGAAATAGTTCATATAAAGTAAGTTAAATTACCATGTCATTGATACGCTCAATTTAAGGAAAGTCAAGCTTTTCTAGCTCAAAGACTACATAGTTTTACAAATGGAACTTGTTAGATTAAGTGCTATTTTCTACCATTGCTCCTCATTAAATACATTCTAAGAGTTACAAATGCTTATTAAACTAATACAGTCTTTGTTTGTAATGGAAACCAAAAACAATTACTAACTGACTGGAAATATTGCTTTATCTCTTAAACAGAAAAGAAGAAATGTGCTGGATTAAAACTAAAAGAAGTCAAAAAATGAAATTATGAGCCATATTATCGAGAAATAATGTTCTGTTACCAAATAAGTAGCATCATAAAGCATAAGAAAAGCTCGAAAGACGGTATCAATGTATATAAGAAGAAATTCAATGACTACTATATAAGATTTCAGCCAAAGCACCGATG
The DNA here is from genome assembly GCA_034376525.1 of Nicotiana benthamiana. Classification (NCBI taxonomy): domain Eukaryota; kingdom Viridiplantae; phylum Streptophyta; class Magnoliopsida; order Solanales; family Solanaceae; genus Nicotiana; species Nicotiana benthamiana. The sequence continues at coordinate 106,229,656 of CM067332.1, read as the reverse complement.
ACAGGACCATATAGGTCATTCATAGTATCAGCCAGCACTTATCAAATGAAGCTCACAACTGAGAAGATTAAAAGTTCATCACTGCAAACTTACAAACAGCATCCTAGTATTCATAGGAGAAATATAAGCATTGTTTTACGCCAGGGTGGGTATATAAAATCAACATTCAGTAAGGAAAACGCACACGCAAATCTCGATGTTATGTAAAGCAACCTGATTTATATAAGTTTTGCACTATAAAAAAGAAAGAGTAAAACAGTCCTTCGCTCCTCTTTGTCGTTCCATGTTTAAGAATTAACTCAAAGCCTACATTAAGTTTGACCAGTGTCCAACAAGCAAAAGAAGTAAGGAATGATAAAATTAACGAAATAATGGAAAATAGAAAAGACTATTTCCCTGGCTCCCTTCTACATGCCTCTTTAATTCCAAGCTTCATTTTAGGATGGGACGGTTTTAAGAGCCCTCTAAAATGTTACCCTTCTCTTTTGAGAAACGGAAAATCTAAAAGACCATTTATCATTTGTTTTCTTTCGACCAAATCTTTTCCATTTCTCTTCATCATCATCTTCTCTGAGAAGATGTGCTTAAATTTACTGAAGGAATAAAGAAGTAGCAGAGAAAAAAAAGTAATAAAATGGAACATAAATACAAAAAAAGGGAGTAAGAAAGGGTTATGACAAAAAATATTAAGATGGAGCAAGAAGTGAACTAAATCTACATTCACTGTTGTTATCATTAATTTTAGTACTTTTAGTACTCACAGTAGTGCTCCAAAAAATTACAAATCTTTAACCTCAAAAATGTTAATACAATCATCAATTTTCAGCAAATAGAGAATACCTAAATACAGAAACATGGTTTACAAATCTTAGATTCATGTTGGCTACTGATTTTTGCTCTTGTTCTTTCCCTCAAGGCATGTCTTCTACTAATTGTGCTCCCAACCGCCTAGTTTTGCTCCCATGGCGTTTCTATTCTAACTTTAGAAGAAAGGCTGATGTTTTACCTATTTGTGCCCTAGGGTAAATTATTACGTGGTATTTAGCGATGGATTTAGCTACGCCTCCATTTCCATCGCTAAAAATAACTATTACTTCTTTACATTATCGACAAAAATTTCCGTAGCAAGTAGCTTAAAACAATTTTGATACAGAAATTTAGCATAGCGACGGACTTTTCGTTGCTAATTCCGTCGCTGTAGGTAAATAAATTTTGTCGCTTAGGTTTTGTCGCTAAATCTGTAGTTAAATAGAGGGCGCCAATATTTACCGATGAATTTTCAATTTCGTCGCTAATCCGTTGCTATATTATATACTAACTATTTTTTGGCTTTTTTTGCAACGAAACTATTATTCCGTAGCCAATCCGTCGTTACTCGGCGACAGAACTCTGCTTGTCGCTAAAATCCGTCGTTAAACGCAGTTTTTTTTAAGTGAATGTTAAGGTTATTGGTACCTTATGATGAACAAATCTTTAGACTTATGCTATATTTGCCTTGGGAATAGATACATGTAGGCTATGAACAAACATCCAGACTTATTCTTGTAATTTACCATGATTGAGACGTGTACACTGATATATATGTGATTCTACTTGGACTTAGTTACTATACTTGATTTAACCATGATTATGCATTATCCACACTTTCGTTGTTATCATAACCTTGTGCGCTTAATTAATGGGTTTTGAGAATGTGCCGCTTGATGACAAATTGTTACTTTTCATTGTTGTGTTGTTGTGGCACATGTAGGTATAATGTGCAGATCGGTTGTAGATGCGCATGCAGAGACATAAGAAAGGCATTTCATTTATGATGTGCATATGGCGAGATAAGGGTGTTGGAAGAGGATTGCTATTAATATTTGGAGGGAGGCTTTTAGGCTAAGGGAATTTTGGAAGAGTAGAAAGATTTTGGAGAAGAGAAACTTTTATTACTCAAACTTGTTTTTGATTCTTTTGGCTTGATATGTTGTGTGTTGTATGTTATACAAATGCCAAATGCCATCCCATATTTATAGGGGAGGCTTGCCAAACTCTAGAGTGTCTAGAGAGTTCTACCATTTCCTAGCTATGTACATGTGCTAGAATTCTAGAGAGTCTAGAGAGTTCTATTACTTTCTAGCTAGGTACATGTGCTAGAATTCTATGGAAAATTCTAGAGTATTTCCAAGCTCAAATGGACTAGAGTTCTCTAGAACGTTCTGGAATCTAGAGTTGCCTAGAATGTTCCGGAATTGGGCTATTTATTTTTCATAATTTCTTAAGCCCAAATAATTATAACAAAATCAAGTTTATTTTATTTTCAACACCCCCCCTTAAAATTGATTTGTCATTCCAAGCAGACTTCTTAACTTGATGAAGTCCTCTTGCTTGAGTGGCTTGGTGAAGATATCCGCAACTTGGTCTTTGGACTTCACGTACTCTACTTGTGCATCCTTTCTTGTGATGCACTCTCTTATATAGTGATAGCGTGTGTCAATATGCTTGCTTCGATCATGGAACACCGGATTTTTCGCCAACGCCAACGTCGACTTATTATCCACGCATATTGTAGTTGGATCTTCTTGTGGCCATCCCAGTTCCTTTAGCAGACTTCTCATCCAGATTGCATGACATACACAGGAGGTAGCGGCAACGTACTCAGCTTCACATGTGGATAGAGTGACAATTGGTTGTTTCTTGGACATCCAAGTGAAGGCGGTGTCTCCCATGAAGAACACGAAGCCCGTGGTACTTTTTCTATCATCAATGTCTCCGGCCCAATCGCTATCGCTATAACCAACCAGCTTATAATCATTAGAAGTTGAATAGAACAAGCCAAAGTTGATTGTACCTTTGAGGTAGCGGAGAATTCATCTTGCAGCCTTCAAGTGTGTAGTAGTTGGATTCTCCATGTAGCGACTTATGAGGCCGGTGGCGTAGAGAATGTCGGGTCTCGTGCAAGTCAAATATCGTAAGCTCCCAACTAAGCTCTTGAACATCGTCGTGTCCACTTTCTCAGCTTCATCATGCTTCGACAACTTGATCCCGCACTCCACCGGTGTGTTGACTGGGTTGCAATCATCCATCTTGAACTTCTTTAGGATCTCCTTCGCATAGCCCTCTTGTGAGATGAAAATTCCATCCTCAAGTTGTTTGACTTCAATGCCAAGATAGTACGCCATAAGCCCAATGTCGGTCATCTCGAACTCTTTAGCCATCGCTTGTTTGAACTCATCGATCATCCTTTGGTTATTTCCTGCAAAGATTAAATCATCCACGTACAAGCAAACGATCAAGATATCTCCATCTTTCATCTTGGCATAGAGCGCATGCTCATGTGGGCATTTGGCGAAGTCATTTTCTTGCAAGTACTTGTCGATCCTACTGTTCCACGCCCTTGGTGCTTGCTTTAGTCCATATAACGCCTTCTTCAATCTTAAGACTTTGTCTTCCTGCGTCTTCACCTCATAGCCCATAGGTTGTCGGATGTAAACTTCTTCCTCAAGGACTCCATTCAAGAATGCCGACTTTACATCCATTTGGTGTATCTTCCATTTATTTTGAGCTGCCATAGAAATGATTAGTCTTACAGTTTCTAAACGGGCTACAGGGGCAAATACCTCGTCATAGTCGATGCCGGCTCTTTGACTGTATCCTTTTGCAACAAGCCTCGCCTTGTATCTTTCGATTTCTCCCTTGCAGTTTTTCTTTGCCTTGTACACCCACTTGACGTCGATCGCCTTTTGCCCTTTTGGAAGTGAAGTCAGCTCCCAGGTGTCGTTCTTTTCGATGGACTGGATCTCCTCATCCATTGCATCTCGCCATTTCTTACTTTGTACGGCTTCTTCAAAGTTAACTGGTTCACAATCAGCAAATAGACAAAGAAGAGTTAGGTCCTCTAACCTTTCAGTGTCTTCATAAATGTCTTCCAAACTCCTTGCGCGTTCCTCGCTCCTTTCATTCAGAAACGATGGTGGCGAGTCATCTTGAACTGCTGTTGGCGAGGTAGGTGGAGTAGTTAGCTCTCGATGGGCATCCTCTGCTGTAGATCTTTGTTCTTCTTCTTCGGTTGGAATAATGGAACTAAAGTCCTCGAGAGAACCAAATTTCCATTCTCCTTCTTCATCAAACTCCACGTCCCGACTTATCACAAGCTTGTTAGTATCTGGATTATATAATTTTTAGCCTTTGGAGTTGGAATCATACCCGATAAAGATGAACGCCTTACTTTTGTCATCGAGCTTGCTCCGTGTCTCGTCAGGTACATGTGCGTATGCTTTGCTTCCAAAGACTCTTAGATGGGAGATTCCTGGCTTCCTTCCACTCCAAGCTTCTTATGGTGTCTTTCCCCACACGCTCCTTGTTGGTGATCGGTTGAGTAGATAAACTGCACACGCTACTGCTTCGGCCCAGAATTCCTTTGGTAGCTTCTTGCTCTTTAGCATACTCCGCGCCATGTCTAGAATTGTCCGGTTCTTTCTTTCCGCCACTCCATTTTGTTGGGGGGACCTTGGTACCGTTAATGGACGCCTTATTCCATGCTCCTTGCAAAAATTCTGGAACTCTCTAGAAGTGAACTCGCCTCCACGATCGGATCTCATGGCCTTTATGTGTAGTCCACTTTCTTTTTCCACTGCCGCTTTGAATTTCTTGAATACTTCAAATGCCTCCGATTTTTGCTTCAAGAAATACACCCATGTCTTTCTAGAAAAATCATCAATAAATAGAAGGAAATAGTTGCTTTTACCGAGGGAGCTTGGCTTGATCGGACCACATATGTCGGTATGTATGAGCTCCAATGGCTTTTGGGCTCTCGAGCTTGACTCCTTTGGAAAACTCTTCCGAAATTGCTTTCCGAGTAGGCATCCTTCGCATAATTGATCGGGGTGTCTAATGGATGGTAGTCCTCGCACCATGTCCTTTTTGGATAGTAGCTCCAAGCCTCCAAAATTCAAGTGCCCAAATCGAAGATGCCAAAGCCAAGATACATCTTTGTAGCAAGCTTTAAGACACTTTGCAACATCATTTTGAATGTTCAACAAGAACATTCTATTTTTGGACATAGGCACCTTAGTGATTAAATTATTTTTATTATCTCTTATGGAGAGACTATGATCTTTCATGTGAATGTCATAGCCCTTCTCTAAGAGTTGCCCCAAACTCAATATATTATTTTTCATGTTGGGCACATAGTAGACATTTGAGATAAATTGGTGATTTCCATTCTTCAAGCGGATTAGGATGTTACCTTTGCCTTTCACTGGTATTTTGGATTCATCACCAAAAGAAACATTACCACTCACCGATTCATCGAGCTCCACGAACATGCTCCTCTTTCCACACATATGGTTGCTCGCCCCGGTGTCAAGGTACCAAGTATTGTCTTGTCTCCCTTCTTCTCCTTTGTATGCTAGAAGTAGGGTCACGTCTTTTTGGCCCTTATCCTCCACAAGATTGGCGGTCTCTTCGACTTTGGTTTGAGATCCTCTACATTGTGAAGCATAGTGTCCATATTTTTTACAAGAATAACATTTGATTTGAGATTTATCATACCTTGCACCTTGGTTGCCTCTCCCACGACTTGGGTATTCTCTTCTTTCTTCATTGTTGTTGAAACCTCCTCGTCCACGTCCATGGCCTCGACCTCGTCCACGACCACGACCTCTTCCATATTGACCTCGTCCATTTCCGATATTTTCTTCCTTATCTTTTATTTGCATCTTGAATAATTGCTCCACTATATCTTGTTTTTTCTTATGCTTTTCTTCATATGCTTGTAAGGATCCCATTAATTGATCAATTGACATCTCCTCCAAATTTTTAGTTTCTTCAATTGTTATGACAATATGCTCGAATTTGGAAGTTAATGACCGGAGTATCTTCTCAATAATTCTAACATCTTCCAATTTTTCACCATTTCTTTTCATTTGATTTGAAACCACCAAAACTCTTGAAAAATAGTCGGAAATGGACTCCCCTTCTTTCATATGTAAAGACTCAAATTCTCCTCTTAAAGTTTGGAGACGTACCTTCTTTACTTGCTCGGCACCTTTGCAACACGTTTGGAGTTTCTCCCACGCTTCCTTAGCAGTGGTTGCACTTGAGATCTTCTCGAACCCATCATCATCCAATGCTTGGTAGATGAGGTAGAGAGCTTTCTTGTCTCTCTTTCTTGAATCCTTCACACCATCCTTTTGAGTTTGGGATAATGTAGATTCATCTAGGGGCTCATTGTAGCCTTTCTCTACAATATCCCAAACATCATGTGCACCTAGGAGAGCCTTCATCTTGATACTCCAATTATCATAGTTGCTCTTGTTGAGCATAGGAACTTGGAAGGATGCAACACCATTTGCCATGATTTTAGAAATTTTTTGGTTAGAATCTTGTGGCTCTGATACCACTTTGTTGGAAGAGGATTGCTATTAATATTTGGAGGGAGGATTTTAGGCTATGGGAATTTTGGAAGAGTAGAAAGATTTTGGAGAAGAGAAACTTTTATTACTCAAACTTGTTTTTGATTCTTTTGGCTTGATATGTTGTGTGTTGTATGTTATACAAATGCCAAATGCCATCCCATATTTATAGGGGAGGCTTGCCAAACTCTAGAGTGTCTAGAGAGTTCTACCATTTCCTAGCTATGTACATGTGCTAGAATTCTAGAGAGTCTAGAGAGTTCTATTACTTTCTAGCTAGGTACATGTGCTAGAATTCTATGAAGAATTCTAGAGTATTTCCAAGCTCAAATAGACTAGAGTTCTCTAGAACGTTCCGGAATCTAGAGTTGCCTAGAATGTTCCGGAATTGGGCTATTTATTTTTCATAATTTCTTAAGCCCAAATAATTATAAAAAAATCAAGTTTATTTTATTTTCAACAAAGGGTGGCTAGATGTGCATGCAACGACATAAGGGAGGTATATCATTTGTGATGTGCATATGCGAGATAAGGGCGGCTTATGTGCATGAGGCAACATAAGAGAGGCATTTTATTGTGATGTGCATGTGGCGGCATAGGGATGGCATTAAGGGGATATTATGTGTTGCTTATGGGCGATTTCTATTGATTATGTATGTGTGGTGGTACAAAAAAAGGTATTCTTGTTTGTTCTTATGATTTCTTTATGCGTGCCATGCATTTTTATATGATTTGATGCATTGTCTCCAACATGTAATCAATGCCTCTATTATTACTTGACGACTTGGTTGCCAAGATGCATTTACCTATGTGGAGTTGATATCTCATATGTTGTTGAGTTGATGATAGCATATCGTATTGACGAGATAAAAAAGTTATCATCATGTATTAATATATTTGATTCTTGAAAGTTCTCTTGAACGTGTTAGTTGGCAATTGATACAGAATCATATTGTATTGCGACATGAGATTTTTGCCGTGCAAGTGTAACTTTTATTGTGGCATGAGGTCTTTGCCATGCTAGGGTGATTGATAATATGAACATGAGGTGTTATATGTGTGCGATTCTATTTGATAGTTTGTTGTTGAAATGAAGCTTTTATCCATATTAATTCTTATCACTTGTTCCGAGGAGATTATGGTAATTGTTTTTCTGCTATACTTTCTGTTGTCAGTCTTTGATATATTGCACACGTTATTTGACAAGTAGCATCTATTGACCTAAAAACCTCGTCACTTTTTCTACTACAATGGTTTAGTTCATGTGTTGCTTCTATCTTGCATAAAATACTACATGAATTCCTCCGTGTCGTATTGACACCCAAATATTGAAATTATAGTGAAATGAAAAGTCTACGCAAATTGTCCAAAACAAAGCTCTATTTGCCATATGATATTGTCAACATTATACCACACAATAATTCAGCGCGAAAGCAACCTAATCTTACTCCATGTACTACGACCGCTAAAGGCCACCAAAGCAAGCTGGGTCTGTTTATTAACCAGTAAAAAGGATTTCACTAAAAAGTTATCTCATGTTGTGAAAATTATAGCAGAAAAAGCGCATTAATATATAGCCAAAATGGATATGAATATTAGTTAGGTTTCAACATAACTAATTGAATTAGCTCTATTGACGTATGGCACATTCATGTTGAAGAAGATAAAATTTAATATAATGAAGAAGTTAACTCGACATGGACTGTCTAAATGCAGCACGAAGCGCAGAGTAAACCACCTGTGGCAATCGACTTATTACCGTTCCACTGTCTATAACTGTTCCTTCATTAGTGAATGTTGTCGATGCTACGTTGAGTTTATTTCCAGCTACACTTATTCCAACTAGGTTAAGATAGTAGTATATTGGATCGGAGCCTTTTACCATGGGTGTAAATTGGTTTGAACAAGCCTGCGATTTCTTCATGGCTTCATTCCCAAAAAGTAGATTACCCACATGACTATTTGTTGGTGGGAAATAATAGCTAAACATTTGCATTGATGAAGCACTTTGAGATGGCAAAGATAAGTCTCCTTTACCAAGTCCGAGTATTCCAGCAACATCATCAAAGTTATTGCCAGTTTCATCAACGTTTTCTAGGCCACAACCAAATCGGAAGTTCTTTATTGCACCAATACCCTCTATTGTGAGTGTATCACATCCCCAAGTGCCATCTGTATGCGACTTATCACCATAATGGACACTAAATGGATCCGATGTACCTTTGCACAAATTACTATTATTTGTATATGTCGAGGATTTTGAATAATCATACAGAGGATCCTCTGATAAGCAACCTTCGGTACAAGATTGACAACGTACCCAAGTTGGTTCGCTACCAGTATCCATCATTAAGTTATAATATTGTTTCGGTGTGCCAAGGCCTATCTTTACATTATAGACCCCCCCAAATTCAGTAGTTGAATCAACTCCATTCTCAGAAAGACTGCTGCTGTAAACATGGCCATTAACTCTTTTATTAATTGAACGAACTCTAGCTTGATCCCAATTTACAAGTTCGTTCGCTGATGGAGTTTTCGTTCTATTAGCTTTTGGAGAGCAAGGTCCAAATCTAGATACGATATCCAATTTCTGCGATCCGATTTTTGGACCTATATATATGACACCAAAATAATATCATTAGCGCTATTAAAAAATTTCCAATAGATGAATAAGGCAACTTGTTATGCAACAGCCAGAATTTAAGTTTTGACGACGGGTGAAATAACAAATACATAGTAGCAGTAAAAAAGATTAACCATATCACACATACAAATGAGAGACCCAATATTTACCCGTAGATACATAAAGATTAATATAATATACCTGAGATTGACCTCTGGCAGTAGGGTTTTGACTCCAAAGAGCTGACATTAACCACCTTATAGTGAGGTTGTGCTCTGATTGTTTCTCCATCAATACGCATTGTTTGGTAATACCCCAAAAAAATACATATTGTTACAATATGTTTAATGATCCAAGCCATAAGACGAAACTGAAAACCGAGTTTTGTTTTCGTGATATGTAATTCTTGGATTCTTTGATTTGTTTATAATATTAGGATCAACCCACAAGTTATAACTTGAGCTAGAATCACACATACTTAAAAAAGGATAACAAGTCAATGCTACAAGACGACGACCTCAAGACTTTGCAGGTCTTTTCTTTTTTCATTTTTTCATTTTAAGTTATATTCTTTGTGGTGCCACACATTATTGACAATTCTTCAATCGTTTTCAGCGTGTGGGGGGGGGGGGGGGGGGGGAATTAAATTGGAAGAATATTATTCCAAAAGTTGACCGCTATATTTAAAAATATGAGGTTATTTTGTATAGGAAAACTAGTTTATTATAATTCTCTGAAAGCTCTCTATAATTTTTTATTTAATACTCCTATTTATAGTAATATGAAACTTATTTCGACTAAAAATATTTTATTAATATATAAGGGTTAACAAAGAACTAATAGAACGTCTTTTAATAACAAGTCGAATTAACTCACAACTAAACCAAGCTATAAATCCTCCATTCGTTCTATATTATTGCCAGTCACTATAATTGACCAATTTCTGATAGGTTGTCTTAAAATAATATCCATCTCGTGACTGCCAGTCCAAAATTTTCTTTTCATAATACAAAAAACGTATTTCAAAGATAATCACAGTAATCCCAAAACACTTAAGTTTTAATTAAGAAGATCATTGAGTGCTAGCTCAATAAAACTTTAACATTATACTTCTTAAAGATGCAAGTTTCAATCATTACCGGACCTTCTCTTTGTCGGACTAAAACGATCAAAAGATACTTTTACTATGGTGTGATATTGTTCGGTTTGGACCAATCTCGTACAATTTTTCGAAAAGGCCCCACACCACTAAGAGTATCTAACTCCTTATAAATAGCTTAATTTTCTTTTCTATCTTCCATGTAGGACTTTGTTCACACACATCCAACAATCTCCCCCTTGAACTAAGTTCCACCTGACTCATCACCATTCATGGGGTAATTTGAAAATTAACTGTGTGCCAACCACATGATCGATCCAAGTATTTACAGTCACCAAAACCCAACGAGAGTGTTTACCGCGGAAATGATAACATTAATTAAATTTGTAAATGAGATTCTAAAAATTGATGATCTATTCCCGAGCTAGTTTGTTAAGGCGGTTACTGCTAAAGTGAAGTATAATGACGAAAAGCGAGTTAAGCAAGGCAGTAATCAAATCAGTAGGGGCTATTTCCCTAACATAAGATCCGTCAGCGGAAACCTCGGGGTCAAGGTTCGAGCCAATATCGGGCTATCGAGGATGGACGGGAAGGGGATAACAGGTAAAAATATAGCTAAGCAAGGCTCTATATTGTCAATATTGAGCAAAGTACCAAAGAACAAATAAGAAAATGATAACGATGCTAAGGAGACCTCGAGATTGATGAAGATGGACAACTTAGAAGAAAGAGAGAGAGGGAGAGATATTATTGCACTTGTAGAGAAGTGGAGCAACATCGGTCCCCTACAAGGTAGGTTAAGTCCCCTTTATATAGGAGGGGAACTCAGCTATAAGTATATGTGTATTAATTACAAGAGTACAAAGATGGAACGACTGGATGCAAGGCCTCGTATTAGGCTCAAGATAGGTCGGGCTTGCCGGATATATCCATGCACCTAGTGGGCTTCCACTTCTTTCCTGATCTCAGCCCTCGTTTCTCCCGAGTCGCGCTTTGATGAGTCCTGAGACTGAGAACTCGATCGTGGACTCCTACCTCTGGGTCTCGAGGCAAGCTTTCGGAGTGTCTCGATAACAAAAATCAAGTCTTATGGTTTTTCCGTGTACATATAGACTATACATTTTCCATATTCAAGTGATGGGAAATAATTACGACACTTGACTCCTCGAGCTCCTTCTGGCGGCATTATGTTGGCGATTCGGATTGCGGCACAATCTTTTGTAATAATGGCGTATCTCATATATTCCTACTCGGTACTTTGTCATTTTCGCTTCTCAAGGCAAAAGTACTGCCAGCGATTCATTTTTTCTAGAAAGCAGTAATTGCATTCGCCAATTAATCTTACAGAGCCTCGATAACCGTGCCATTTTTCCCCTATAAATGAGGGTGTTTTAGCATTGTTTTTCCCATCTCAATACTTCTGTTGGCATGCTTGACCCTTCCTTCTCACCATCTCTTTTTGCCTTCGAATATCATGATGAAAGATTTATGTCTCAAGGCTTTTTGGAAGAGTTCCTTTGGATTGCGTCGTGGTCTTCTGTCGGGGCCTCTCTTTGTTGAACATAAGCATGACGTCCCGATACTGCTGAAGCTGTCAGTATGTTAGCCTCTGCCATTATTATTGGCCCGAGGTGGTGATGGATGGGTGGGTTAGTCTCCATCCTATGTAAATAGTCGTTCGGATTATACACTACTGCAAAAGGGGGCTTGGATTATATACCACTATTCATGTCCGTACCCTAGCTCAATGTTGGATTCTGTCTCGAGTCGGGGGCTTGGAAGGCTCGATGTTCAAAGAATTGTATTTGAAGTAGCCGTTCAAGCAAGTCCAGGGTTTGGTCAGTCCTCGGCCTCTCCAAGGTTCTCTTGGCTTGTGAGGGTCCTCGACCCCTGGGGAGCTATGACGTTTTTTCATTACTCCCTGCTTCTTGGCTTATTCCCTTTGGGGATATCAGTGCGGAAGGCTGGGGCAAAACTCCTGATGGTGCTCCGGGGCCACGCGTTCAAGGAAAACAACATTCGTAGGCATCGACCATTTAAAGTAGGACCCGGACCCTCTGCTTCTTTACTCCCAAGTAGAGACCCCTTGTGGGCATTTCTTATTATGTGTTGTTATCCCTAGGGGGCTATTTTACACAAATCATTCATAAATAAGAATATACTTTACTAGCTTCTACTTTCCTTACTTTGTTTTATATCTGTATGCTTTTACGCCCTTTATGGCTCTCCGAATTCCTTCTTTTGTTTGGTGGCCATCGAAGTTTTCCGTGAGAGCTTGTCTTGGTCTCCAGCTAACCTGCATTGCTCTCTCTCGACCTTATTGTCGTATTTCAGATTGATGGTGGACCGGTCGGATAAGTTCGAGACGTCGAGGCCTGCTAATTTATTTGGAGATCACGCATCAAATTTCGGGGCCTTTGGGAATGTTATCTTGGATGAAGGTCATCTTCGGGTGCCTTGGGCCCTATTTGATCTTGATGTAGATAACTTTTTTTGAAAGTATAAAGTCGGCTTCCGCTGAGGAGTTTTCCTATGTTTGGGCACTTCTTTGGGCCCTCATGGAGATTTGGTGATTGGAGCTTCCGGGGTTTGTTCCTCTAGAGAGGGGATCGTGAGACCAGGTTCTTTCCTTGCATCTACACCAGCATTTTGGACTCATTGAAGCCCTATTTCATGGGGCCGGGGCTGCCGATGCGAAATACGACCTCGAGTGTGGAGATAATACGCGTGGCCCTCTGAGTCTTGACTTTGTTGGAGGATGTTTTCTTGAGTGAGTATTGACCCGTCAATATGTATCGAGGCCGTTGATTTCTCGGAGCTTACCTTGACCAGGCGACTCCATGTTGCTTCTTGCACATAAGTGGGGTGGCTTCGGCTTTTTTTTTGTGAGACTTCATTATTTTTAGGTAGTTGTACTTCTGTTTCGACATAGGGCTCATTTTCTCTTAAAGTGCGAAAAAGTATTTGTGCTCGCCCTTGCTTTATTTTGTCAGTTTTACCATAGTTATGGCAACCACTTCGGGACCGACATGGAAAAGAGTGGAGAATGTTGTTCCCGGCGCTCGAGAGCTGGATGATTTTGCTCTAGAGACGACGCTCTGATAAGAGAGGAAAACCTGGAGGTGGCTAGGCAATACTGTGGGTTGAGCGAGGGGTGACACTGTGGGTGCTTTCCCCAGATGTAGGCATCGCAGACTTAGCTGATGGGTTCTTGAATATGCACATATACCCCTTTGTATTTGGTCCCGCTAATCAGGTTGTGCTCAACTTTTGTTTGAAGTATCGAGCTACCATGGCACACATTCATCCATCATTCTAGAGAATGGTGCTGATGATGAGATCCTTTGTGGAGAAAGCCAGGCTTGAGTTCACGCTCGATCATCTCATCAGGATACATCGACCTTTTCATCATCGAGGCCTGTTAACCTTGAGGGGTCGTTCGTCCATGCCCTTCGTTGTTGACGACGAAGAGGGCGAAGACCAAGAATGGACCAGTGGGTTTTTCCGAGTCGAGATGCTCGATATTATTCCTGTGGAGTTCTTGCCATTTCCCGAAGAGTGGAATCATGCATGTGAGTGAGACACTTTGTCGCTCTTTCAGATTTTGCTCATAGAAAAAAATCAGCTAAATAGCAATGTTATCTCCTTTGTTGCAGCAAGTTCTTGGACAGCGGGCGAAGTCCACGATCTACCCGGCTGGGTTCAGAGGCTGGTGACCCATTCGTCTTGCATAGAACGCGGGTGGCGAGCTATGTGTCACATCAGATGTGGAGCGGAACATCAAGGTATGTGTGTTATGTTACTTTTCCCCCGTTGGCGTATAGGCGAGGTAACATTTTCCCTTATCTTCTATACTAGACTCGCTATTTGCAAATAGCGGGCTGTTCTCTGAGGTGAGGCAATGCTTTTTCGAAAATAAGATGGATCGTCGGCCTCTGGGCCGAGGGATGACCGTATATGAGGGACTAGAGCTCACACGGCGAAGGAGCCTTAGGCGGTGTTGGTCAGGCTCATATTTCTGAGGATGGGACGTCGCCCGAGTCTACTGTTCCCCGAGTGCCTGATTCCCCACCAACGGCTCTTACGAGGGAGCACGCCGTGCCCAGGGTCCACTCTTTTGGGATCACATGGGCGAGATCAATAGGAGAGTGTTCTGATGTGGAGGAAATCAATTGTCTTCACTTTGTTGTGAGTTTGTGCACAGTTTCCTTGTATCCTGCTTCTTCCTCCTCTCATTGAATCTTTCCTGCGCAGGCCTGCGATAGGCTTAAGTCGTAGCTATTCCGTCAAAGGGCCATGTTTCAAAGAGTAGATGTCTCGTATTTCTCGAAAAAGTGATTCGATTGATGGGATTTGGTATGAGATCGATGATCTCGATGAGATTGATATTCCAATCTTTCTTCTTAGAACGTATTGATTTGACCCCATAAGCAGGACCAAGCATCTTGCTTCCAAAAGTAGAACCCCGTGTTTCTTCAAGAGAATCTCCTAATTGTTCCAGAGCAACTAGAAAGAGATTCTTTAACCAGAAAGAATTTGGTTCAGATGTAGGATACCTATCCAGAAGTTTTCGCAACTCAATCATAGATGATGGAATCATCAAAGATTTTACCTTTTCAAACTCTGTTTGTAACTCACTAGAGGCCCGAGAAACAAAGAGAAGATGTATACGAACGAGATATCCAGAAACAAGAAGAAGGAAAAGGATTGAATAGAGGAACTCCCGAGCATTTGGCGATCTCAGATGTGTCGATATCAATGATCATTAATAACTTTATTATTTTTAGATAATAGTAGATAGAAACAATGCTTGTAAGGAGTCCTATTAAAACCAAGAAATATAGGCCTGCCTGTCATCCACACCAGAATAAATAGAGTTTTCTGAAAAAACCTGCTAGTGGAGGAAGACCTCCCAGGGATAGGAGACATAGGGCTAAAGAGAGAGCCAAAAAAGGATCTTTTGTGTATAATCCTGCATAATCTCGAATGTTATCAGTTCCGGTACGTAGACCAACTGGATGAGGGGAGATCCCTTAGGCTTCTTTACAAGGAGAAGGAAGTTGAGCTGTAGCATTGGCGATACGAGGCGTACCAGAATTCAAACTATGAGAGCTATTTGATGGAGCAGGTAATTTCTTGTGGTGCTTGATTAACTTAAGGATGATTTCCTCATGCCGTATCAGTTGCGGAAAAAGGGCCGAGGCCTTGGAATACCTTGAAGGCAACGTAAACTGCGTCAGGGCTGATTGCGAGGAGCTAAAAGCTAAAGTAAATGCTCAAGCTTAAGGAGACGAATGCCTCGACTAAGGTCCCTTCCCTCGAGGTCCAACTCAACTTGACCCGTGACAATGCCAAAGTTCAGCCAAATGTGATTGAGATACTTGAGTCTGATCTCTCGAGGGTCAGAGCCGAGATAATTGATGCCCGGGCAGAAGCGACATTAATCCAAACCAGGGCTGATCGTGAGATGGCAATTTGCATAAAAGATGCTGCTGATGCACAATCCGAGTTGAAGCGAGCTCTCGATTATGAGAAGAGGATTGATGAATATGTTCGCTGCCGATCTTGGAGAGAGGTATTCAAGGAGGTTAGTCTGAGGGGTTTCATTCTCTCGGAGGAATTTGCTTGAGTAAGGGCGGATATGTGTGACTCTCAGTCACTTCTTGTTGACATTATGGAGGGCGATCTTGACAAGCTGTAGCCCTTTGGCACAGAATGTGGATTCTACCAATTTGTAGCTTTGTTTCCAATATGCGCAAGGCGTGTCTGTAGGTGGAGAATGCTTTTTTGCTTATGTAATATAAGAAGAATTTGAGAGCTTTGTTCTTGTAGTACTTTTTTTCCATCGTCGCTTTCGATCGTGTAGAATGGTATTGGATCTAGTTGCCGAGTCATGTGGGGACTTGAGCTTCAATTGGCTCTCTGGATCTTTCTTGACGGACGGCGATGGCCCTTTGTGCTCTTGAATCGAAAATGACTTTGCGGGTGCGTGGCCTGGAGATTTGTCATGGCTGATGATTGTATCGTTTGGGTTGTGCCTTTAGTCATACTGTGATTGAATTATCCTCGGGTTCAGTCTCTGAGTCGGGATCTGACTCGAGCTTAATGTACCTTGAGCCCGTTTGGGCTGGCGATAATGGTTTTATTTCCTGCCTTTGGGCATGTTGTGATTTTTTGGGTCCAGTCTCCGAGTTGCGCTATGATTCGAGCTGTAATTGACCTTTAATATTTCTGGATATTCCGGTCGATAGTAATGGCATCGATGTCGCGCCCTTAGGCGTATTATAATTTTTGGATCCACTCTCCGAGTTGTATTATGCCTCGAGCTGTAATCGACCCTTAAATGTTATTGAGCTTCTGGCCAGCGACAGTGGCATTCATGTCGTTTGGTCATTGAGACCTTTTAGTGTGTGGCCCGTAGGCTTGCATACTTAACTATTTTTGATCTGGTCCCCGAATCGGGTTACGATTTGAGCTCTCTTTAATCCTTATGTTGTCAATGGCTCTTACGCTGTACGGTCGTAGATACCCTTTGATATGAGGCCCGGAGGCTTGTATAGGTAGCGACAATGGCTCTTATGTTGTGTTTGCCCAGGGGGCTTTTTCTAGTCTTTGTTTCTTTTTTTAAGGTCTTTTTGTACATTATTGCCTCACCCGTTGTCAGTTTTGAAAGAACCTCAATTTCAAGTCATAGTCGATGATGTTTTGAGCACCTCGTAAGGCTCATAGTTCATAGGTCGAGTAGATTGATGCTCTTGCGATTTCGAAGACGAAGTGGCTGGGACTCATTTTTTGCCTATTGAGGAAAGCTTGCTTTTTAATCGGTTTTTTCCGAAGTATATTCAAAGGATTTTTAGCGACAGTCGGGCATCCTCGAGTCGCGTTATTTGGGCTGTATTAGTTGTTTTGACCGTAGTCATATGTGTTTGGCCGTGGCCATTTTTGATCCTGATCGGCAATTTTAGGCGTCTGCACGGAGGGTATGCCCTTTATGGATTCTTACAAATGCGACGTATAGCCTAAGCTGCGGGATGTTTCATGTCTGTTGAGATCTTATGTTTGCCATGTCTATTGAGGTCTTACAGTTTGTGGAGAATAGATCTTCTTATACTGAGGCTGCCCACTTGGATCTTACAATCTCGGATTTTCCACTACATGGAGATTGGCGGCAGTCTCTGAGTCATCGAGTTTTTAATCCTGAAGACCGCTTATCATGAGCTCAGAGTTGCCTTATAAGGGCTTGATGAGACCGCCATCATGACCTTGGGGTCATCCGGGCACTAAATTTTTTTAAATCTCCGAGTATCTCGAGATGCATCTAGTGGAGAGGCTTTTGCTGTGAATACGCCGAAATAGTCTTCTTATAAGCATGGAGTGCCTAAAAAATATTTTTTATTGCTTGGCAAAAATATATGTTGTAATTACATGTCATTCCGTTGTTTTGAGTTAGGCCCATATGGGTGTGACTTCTCTGATTATCCGATGTTCTTATATGATATTGCATTGGGTCTTAGAAGAGAGGATTGAGATCTTGTCGGATCTCTTTCTTGGGGGTATGTAGTGTTGCTAATAATCTTGTTGGCTGAACTTTCTTCATGTTAAAAATCTAGTTGATGAAACAATGCTCGGCGGGCCCCGTAAGGGCCACGAATCCTTGAGTGGGGTTCAGAACGACCGATTGTCTTAGCTGACTGTTTGCATACATGTTAGATAAAAGAAAGAAAGGAAATGAGAAAGGGGGCTGAGTAGTTCTTCCTTTCTGCGAGATGCGTAGGCGATGTTTCGAGGAGTGAGCCCTATCGCAGACTTCCGCCACGTTCGACCAGGCCCGGCTGGAGATATGGTTATGCTTAACCTTTGATCTTATGCTTACCCTTAGATCCCTTCGAGGGTGATGCCGATGATTGTTCACGCGGTGAGGGGTCTCCTCTTGTCGTTTGCAGCTAAATATTTTAGTCTCGCATTTGTCATAGGGTTTCACACTTTTTGGTGGAGCAGGATCAGAGTCATCTTTAGGCGATGTATCCGCTGTCATCTGTATAAAGTTTCCATGCCCTGTGTGCTTGACATACTAGCCCGAGCTCGGGCGGGTTGCACAGAGGGAGCGATCTGATTGTTGTGGCGATTTTCATTAGGAACCTATCAATGATTCGGCACGTGAGCGATGTCGGTTTGGACTGCCCTATCGCCTTTGGCCTGACATCTTTGGTGTGGTCAGCTGAACAACCTGTATTCATAAACACATGCTTTATTTGAAATAATTCAAATGAAAGAGGGGGTTAACAATACGTTAAGCGATGCCGGGGTGGAATCTCGGCGTCCCTTTCCTCGGGTGCAAGGATGTCCTTTAGGAACATCTTTTGCGACTGTCCTTTTTCGGTGATAGGCCCTTACTCAACACTCTATGGATGCTTGTGCGGTTCCGCCATCCTTTTACGGCCATGGAAATGTCATGGTTCACCGGCTCAATTTTTCCCGATCTCCTTCCTCCCGTGGAGCTGGATCTGGGTCAGCCCGCTTGATGACAGTTTGTGGTGACCTTCGTTAAATAGCATAGTCGTTGCTCTTTTGGGACGGTGACCTCGAGTGCCTCGTGGTTCCCAAGACCGACTATGGTTTCCTTGGAGGGGTTTCGGTTGAATAGGTCCGAGCCGCCTGGAGTTCGTGGCTTCGCTTATGGTGACCATTATGCTTGATGTTGCGACATTTAAGTCGTTCTCTATCGGGCAAGCTTTCCTTGCCAGCTCTGTCTCGTTGAGTTTGGTAACATTGGAGGTTCCTCGAGGGTGTTGTCCTCGGGCTACTACCTTATTGTTGGCGAGGTGCATTGCACCTCGAGTAGTCTCTTCCGTACACGCTATACAGACGATTCCCCCATTCGCTCGATGTTAGCTTTATTCTGGGAATCCACCTGGATATATATAACTCGAAGAGGTTCCCAAATGGTCGTATACGGCTCTAATCTGAGATAGGTGTCGGTTGTAGGCATCCAACTAGGCCTTGGCGGGATATCTGACCTGACTTTGCTTGAAATACCTTCGAGTCACCGGGTATGCTTCGTTTAGGTTTTGGGCGAAGGCCTGTGCTGCCTAACTACTCGAAATCAGGAGTGGTATTGTTTGTCTTGTCGAGGAGCGGGGTGCGGCTTCCTGCGACACTTTATTCCTTCTTCTTTTGGCCTCAGATGCATTTGGCCCTCTTGGTATTTCTTTGATGGCACCAGCGCATGCTTCCCTAGAGGACCGCGCTGGTATAGTGTGCAGTTCCGCGAGGTCAAGTACCTGGCAAAGGCGCTGCATCATGGTTTCTTTCGGGATAGTTTCTTTGAATCTCCTTATTAGGGTGGCCTCGAGTTCAACATTTTAGAGGTCGCTATCCTAGGATGAACATGCGCAAGTGGTTATGCGCTCGTAAGGATTCGAGGTCTTGTCACACCTAGGGAGATTCGTCGTTTATGACTTTTTCTAAATGAGTTCCGGGATCATATCTTCATGAGACGGTTACTATAAGAGTTTCCGCGAGCATGATTCAATCCCTCCGATGAGGTCTTCTAACATCCTTACTGGGACGAGGTAGGTTGTCCGTCCGTCATTTTCCGATTTCTCTCGAAATAAGGAGATATCGCTAGTGGTGTCGCATTGGGAGTCTCCGGGCGACTCTGCAGCTAAGCGATAGCCAAATATCATTCCTACAACATTTCAAAAATAATTGAAGATTAACTTCCTGTTCTACCGGGCTAGGAATTTTTGGGCTTCCTGTTGGTCAACGTGCTATATGCTGTCATTGGTGCACGAGACTTCGTTGCCCCGCTGCGCGACATGCAGGCCCGCATCTGCTCGAATTGATCTAAATGCGTTATCGAGATCTTATAGTGTCAAGCTAGCCGTTAGAATGACCATATTGTTCTCTATGTGATTTTTTGGGGTTATCCTTCTTGATTTCCGTCATCGAGCTGGACATTAACCTGAAATCGAAAGATTTTGGGCAAGAAAAGGTGTGAAAGATATCATACATTCGAGTGACGAAACAAACAAGAAAATAATTACTACTAATTTTAGACGTACGGTAGGCACCAAACTATTTACCGTGAAAATGGTAACAACAATTAAATTTGTAAATGGGATTCTGAATATACGTGATCTATTTCCGAGCTAGTTTGTTAAGGCGGTTAGTGCTAAAACGTGAAGTATAATGATGAAATGTGAGTTAAGCAAGGCAGTAATCGAATCAGTAAGGGGTTGTTTCCCTGGCGTAAGGTCCCCGGCGGACACCTCAGGATCGAGGTTCGAGCCTATCTCGACTATCGAGGGTGTTCGGGAAGGGATAACATGTAAAAATATAGCTAAGCAAGGCTCTATATTGTCAATATTGAACAAAGTAACAAAGAATAAATGAGAAAACGATAACAATGCTAAGGCGGCCTCTAGATCGATGAAGATGGAAAACTTAGAAAAGAGAGAGAGAGTGACAGAGAGAGAGAGAGAGAAAGAGAGAGAGAGAGAGAGAGAGAGAGAGAGAGAGAGAGAGAGAGAGAGAGAGAGAGAGATTATTGCATTTGTGGAGAAGTGGAGCAACATCGGTCCCCTACAATATAGGGCGAGTCCCCTTTTTATAGGAGGGCAAATCAGCTATAAGTACACGTGTTTTAATTACAAGAGTCAAAAGATGGGACGGCTGGATGCAAGGCCTCAAAGTAGGCTCTAGATAGGCCATGCCTGTCAGATATCGCCATGCACCTAGGGGGCTTCCCATTCTATCCTAACCTCAGCCCCCATTTCTCCCAAGTAGGGCTTTGACAAGCCTCAAGACTGAGAACTTGATCGCGGCCTCCTACCCCTGGGGTCATTAGGCAAGCTTCCAGAGAGTATCGACAGCAAAAATCAAGTCTTCTGATTTATCCGCGTATAGAGAGGTTGGGTATGGGTCTTTGAAGCTACGGGTAAGGGTAGTAAACCAGCTCATAAGCATGCATAGATACTAATCCGGGCCCTACACCATCATTCCACCATCTCCGCACTCATCCCGCCAAGTCATTGGCTCTGATATCAATTATTGGGTTAACTCTAGCCACAACATGTTTAATGACAATCATGATTTTTGTCTGAGAAATTTGACCGGGGCATTACTCACGTTACAATATGCTTTACGGTGGAGTTTTGGAGATGCGACCTATTAAAGGTTGTGTGGCGAAGGTGGATCAAAGTTATTTTATCAGAAAATTCCAGTCCACGCGGGGGGAGGGGAATTGTTAGATGTTGTCCTGATTTTCTTACCATGTTTGGTTAGGAAAGGCAACATATTTACGATAATTGAATTTTCCTTATTGTAGTAAAATTATAAATTTTCCATTTTGGTTAGTTCCTTTTCTTGAAGGAAAAGGCTTTAGACTTCTATAAATTGAGGATTCTTCCTTCTCATTCAACAACATCCACAATGTAGCCTTAAAGTGTTAGAGAGTTGTTTAGGGGGAGAACTTTACGGGACACGTGTTAGTGCATCACTTGTGTTTGCCTTTTTGTAAGGTTGTTCTCTCGATATTTTGTACTCTCTTTTATATAGTAAATTGCTTATCCCTGCTTGTGGACGTAAGTCAATTAATCGAACCAAATTAACTATTTATCTCTTTTGGTATATTTTTCTTTGGTTATCTAACTTATCACCGTTCAAATATTATTTCAGTAGCTTTCGCATGATATCTTATATTTCGTTCCTAACACTCTTTCACATTGGTCTTCCACCGGTTCCCCAAAATAAAATAGAAGAACATTTAGAGAGTAAAAGGAGGACAACAATTTCAGACAATTGAAGTACAAGTAAACAAACAAGCACTTTTAAAAAAATTACAAATATGTGGCCTTCTGATAAAAGTTTGTAACTTTAATTAAACCTCCGCTTTAAAATTAAATTAAATTTGGCTATATGATGTAGATTCTAACTACGTCAATTTTTATTTAAAAGAAATTAAGAAATAGATATTTGATTTCACAACAAAAGTAGATGGTAGCTTTATAACCTCTTCATCATTTTTTTTTGAGACAGGACTAGAACCTCACATAGTCTAACTCAAACCTACCATTTGTCGCAGGTAAATGTATATCTGTTGATTTTTAATTTTTGTTTTTATGTTAAATACTGTAACGATTCAAAATTAATAACACCGTGGTCCACTATTTATCCCTTCAGCATTCTCTTTACAAATTAAAAGGAAATATCGAAATAAGAAAGCGAGGGTTTAAAATTTAAAATTAATATATATATTCACTTGATAGTATTTATTTAGAACATCACAAATGGTGAAAAAATAAATGTAAGATTATGCCATCCTTCATTAGAACCGGCTTAAGCCTAAAGCAAGCGAAATACTTGCTTTGGGACCCAAACGTTTTGAAGACACAAATTACTTAAATACTTCTATAGGCTGTAAATAATAATTTTTAAAAAAATATTTTCCAGTTATTATTAATTTTAAACCTTTACTTCCATATATTAATGTATACTAAATTTCGTTCTCTCTCATTAGTTCTTATAACCTATATCGCTTCCAACTTCAACTTGATATTGTAGTTTTAAACTTCATTTTAGGAGCATTTCACGTGAAATAATGATTGTTACACATAAAACTTAACATTTTTTTAAGTGTACTTCATGTACAAACACAATTCAAACTTTTAGATATTGTTGTTCAATTTCAACTTCAAATATGTTATGAAATAATATAAAAGACAAGAACAATATAGAGAGAATAGGGAGAGAGAGGAGTATTCTTATTGATACTTGGGATGATTTACAATGGGGTAAGACCCCTCTATTTATAGGAAGATAAATGACTTAGCTTCAAACTAAACTCTTAGACATTCACTCTAAATAGAGTTCTATTTATAACACTCCCCCTTGAATGTCTATTCAACAATGTGCCTCGTTAAAACCTTAAAACCAAAACCCAATGGGAAAAAATAAAGAGAAGGAAAAAGAGTACACATGTTTGAATATGCGCCTATTGGTTGCCTCGTTAAAAACCTCGCAAGGAAAACCCAGTTGGGACAAAACCTTGTAAGGGAAAAAGAGCGCAACGCGCATTAACTCCCCCTGATAAGAACATCAATTTATATCCTTGAGCATTTGCATTCCAATCTTGTGCACCATCTTCAAAACGATCTTTTGTAGAGATTTGATAAATAAATCAGCCATATTGATTTGAATAAATATTCCGCACCTTGAAATTATTATTCTTGATAGATATGAACATCTTCATATAATGCCGTGAAATGACTCTTCAATATCTCCATAGGGGTATTCTCGATGCCATCATGCTTATCGTTATAGCAATATACATATGTACACAAATTGCACTTAGGATGTGGTACTTCAGGAACAAGAATTGTATATGCTTCAAGCAACTTAAATCTTTCAAGTTAAGTCATATAGTAGACTTTAGATGCATATCAAGTTTTCATGTCATGCCAGACAAATAGATATCGAAAACTGATTACACATACCTTTGACTTTACACTTTCAAGTATTTGAACTACATGTCCAAAACTACATGTCTTTCATATGGAATCAATTCTTCTTGAATTGTATCTCTTCCATTTGGCTAATATTTTGTTTGTATTCGACAAACACAAGATCCTCATTGATATTTGGCGCTATTATAGATGTCGTCGACAATCATTTTATATCGGTTTCAGTCAATTTTCATAAAGACATAACATGGAGATCTCTTTATTCATATATTCAGGTACCTGAATCTCTCATGAGATTTTATGAAGTGTTATGTCATGTGATCTTCTGGATCACTTGCCTCCTCATTATGATCACTTCGACCATTTGCTCATCTTCTTTATTAAGAAGTTCCTTTTGAAACCGATTTGTCTATACGCTTCAGACGTATCCAAGACTTTGTCCTTCTAGGACTTAATATGAGCATTTGCAGTGAGAATATAGTTACATTCTTTGGGTCAGCAAATGCGTATAGCATGCTTTGCAATATGTTGCAATTGAATTATCCTTTTATGAAATTCAGGTTCATATTATGATATTCGGGGATTTACATATACAAATGATAATTCATCCCATGTAACCTTTTCTCAAGTGTTTATCATGTCTCCCCCTCATGTTAGAAAAACTAACTTGTTTCCTCAACTTTGGGAAATCATCTTTGTGCATTATCATGTCAACATACACAGCACATTAATAATAAGATGAAATTATTTGGTTCCTAACCCTGAACCACTTGTGAGGGGAGAATATACCCTCGTATACAACGTATATCAAGATGATATATATAACT
Organism: Nicotiana benthamiana; assembly: GCA_034376525.1. Lineage (NCBI taxonomy): Eukaryota > Viridiplantae > Streptophyta > Magnoliopsida > Solanales > Solanaceae > Nicotiana > Nicotiana benthamiana. Next base: position 106,205,246 of record CM067332.1, on the reverse strand, counting down.
TTGTTCTCATAAGAAACAGTTTAGCTATTAAGTGGAGGCACTCAACAATTATCTTGCTAAACCAACTATGATATAAACCAACTTATCAAGATGAACTATCTTGAGTAGAAAATCTGGAAATTATGCTCGAAGTTAGATTACTGAGCAATTTACCTCGCAAGCACCGACCAGGCTGCGGGTTAATAACAATCGCGCATGTAACCATTTCATAGATGTATCATATGTGGTATACATGGCAGGTGAATGAGCCCATATTAACCTTTGATATTTCCAGAATTTATGAGCATCAACCCGAATTCTTTAGTTGGTCAGTTCATTAATGAGAACAAGTGATACAAGAGAATTCGTAAAGAACTTTCTAGTTCTTTAATATTCACCCATGTGAATTCTCTATTATTGCACATCATACTTAAAATGAGATGGCTAACCCGAATGGCAACTGAATAAATTATCAATATTGGTAAACTTCAAATTTACACCATGACATCTGCACTTATCAATAAACTTCAGGTTTATTATGACATGGGTTTTTATACCAATAGATATCCACTTTATTGTGGCATTCTTTTGTTTGTGTAGTACAAACTGGAGAATGAAGCAGGTAGCTTTTCATATACAAAGTATCCCGCTACAAGTTGTAGTAATAGGAGATATCAAATCTTTCCTTCATTTATAGTCTCAATATAATCAATCGCTTTCGCGTGTACTTTGGAAACTGAATAAGTTTCTTTGAGACTTACTACAGCACAATACTCAATTGTGTTTCTCTAACATAGTAATTGGCTCTTCTAGAGCTCTCAATTAATTTTGTACTACCACAGATTCATCAACATCCATGTGGTGAATATCTCTTTTAAAGAGAAAGTTATACCATTATGGTCATGGTCAAAATTATATGCAAGATATGTTTCTTGCATTATCCTTGTCCTTTAATAGTCATATTTTCAAAATACTTTGGCGTACAATAGGTACGTGACCAACGATCATTCATGCCATATATCATCTCAAACCTCCTTCTAGGGGTGAGTGTGCTATCATCTCAAACCTCCTTCTAGGGGTGAGGGTGGTATATTCAATACCAACTTCATGTTCATATTCTTCCGATAATGAATATGTATTCGTGAGTCAGATGTTGTCACATTCACTGCGGGGATATGTGATTTTGTTATCCTTTTGAAATCTGTAAATGCGTCTGGCATTCGATTTGCTATTCTTTGCAAATGGATAATATTTTGCGCCTCTTTTTCACAAATAGAGGTATGTGGATCAAGATGAGATAATGATGCATTTTTCCACAAAATTTCCCGTTTGGTTTCACCAACTTCTCCCCCTAATTTTGGGAAGAGTGTCTCATCAAATTGACAGTCTGCAAATTGTGCAGTGTACAAATCCCCTGTCAATGTTTCGAGGTAGCGAATAATGGAGGACGATTCAAACTCAACATATATTCCTAACATTCTTTGCGGACCCATTTTGGTGCGGGATGGCGGTGCTATAGGCACATATACTGCGCATCCAAAGATTCTTAAATGGGATATATTGGGTTCATGACCCAAAACTCATTGCAACGGGGAATATTTGTGATAATTCGTCGGTCTGAGACGGATTAGCATTGCTGCATGCAAAATGGCATGACCCCAAACCGAAGTGGGCAGCTGACGAACTAGCATTGCTGCATGCAAAATGGCGTGACCCCAAACCGAAGTGGGCAGCCTCGTTTTCATGAGTAAATGAGGTATTCAAGATTATACTCATGTATAGTCTCAATCTGATATCCATTTTGAATGATATCTCTAAAACTCAACAAGTTCCTTTTAGACTTGGAGGAGAACATTTTGACTGATATCATTAAAACTCAACAAGTTCTTCTTAGACTTGGAGGAGAATATTGCATTCTCTAAAATATCGTTCCTTTAGGCAGAGTTATAGTTGCTCTTCAGGAGCCTTCAATCAATTTAATTCCCATGGTTTGCCATACAAAAGAAAATATACGAACATGAGAATAAACAAATTCAATCCGTTTGTTTCATACTTAAACAATATTTTCAAAATCTGCTGAGGTCAGTTGACTAACTAAATCAGATAGTCGATTATAAGTTTTCCATAATCGATTACTTTGCAGTTTGAAAATTTCAGTTTAAGCATTTTCTTAAAACAATCGATTGTTAAACATACACAATCGATTGTTGAACATTGACAATCGATTGTTAAACACACACAATCGATTATTTGCTATTTTGAAAAACTTCAGATCACACTGTCATAAGACAATCGATTGCTAAACATACACAATCGATTATTATCTATTTTGAAAAACTTCAGATCACACTGTCTTAAGACAATCGATTGTTAAACATACACAATCGATTGTTGATCATTCACAATCGATTGTTAAACATACACAATCGATTATTTGCTATTTTGAAAAACTTCAGATCACACTGTCTAAGACAATCGATTGTTAAACATACACAATCGATTATTTGCTATTTTGAAAAACTTCAGATCACATTGTCTTAAGACAATCGATTGTTAAACATACACAATCGATTGTTGAACTTTGACAATCGATTGTTGAACGTACACAATCGATTGTTATGCAGTTTTAATGCGAAATATTAGATAATCGACTAACTGTTAGGTTAGTCGATTACCGCTACTGGAAAATAAAAATATTATTGAAATCTGAGCATATTGAAACATTCTAAAGAACTAATACTAACATTATATCATAAACTAACTAATACGAGCTGATACTATGACTATTAGTTTATTCACTAACTATTACAAATAAGTGAAATAAAATCAAACAACTCCATCTTCTTTCATCACAGATCCATCACCGATTAGGTGGTCTATTTTCCCATCGGGTTGCTCAAAGAAATCTGCCACATCCGAGTGGGTGATGTCAAAATTGTCGTCAGAAACAAAATTTGTTTCAGGGCCTTTACTATTTCGAGATGCTTGATAAAGGTCAACCAAATGTCTTGGTATACGGCAAGCTTTTGACCAGTGCCCTTTTCCACCGCAACGATAACATATAGTTTCTGAACTATTTGCCTTTGGATTCTCATTGTATCGTGCTTGTTGCAGAGTGACCAACTTCAGGTTGTCATATCTCTCCTTTAAGCCATTCAACAAGATAGGTGGATCTTTGACTGTGATATATTCAATTTTCAAACCTTCATCAAGGTGATGGCGCAAGAAAATCAAGGCCTTAGCACAGTTTCAAACCTTCATCAAGGTGATGGCGCAAGAAAATCAAGGCCTTAGCATAGTCTTGTGTGGATGCATTATTTCTGTCTTTAATGGCGTCTCCAGGACCCATTGCATCCAAATGGATTTCAGCATCCAACACTCATGTCATATAGTTCTTGCCCGAAATTTCAGGGCAACGAACTTTCCTTTTATAATGTCAGACATGAAACAAAATTATATCAAGAGCATGTTCATACTTACGGGCTCTATTACAATTATCACATTCACTTCAGGGAATGGATCATAATCATCTGTATGTGCTATACATAATCTCATGTCAAATATTACTTTCATAAAGTGAAAGATTATTTTGAGAATCCTTATTGTTCTCATTACCACAATAATGACGATTATAATTTCGTCTATTGCCACGTCCACATCCATTGATACCTTCACGGTAATAATTTTGTCTTCATTCAGACTTATCACATACTGCTACCACATTCTCTAAAAGCAATGGAGCAAATTCAATTGGACGGATTTTTAATTCTTTGCCCACAATCATACATGAATTTGATCATGGCAAGGCATAGAAATTTTACCACTTCATGTGAGTGTAATTTCTTACAAACTCCATTAGAGTTATAATCAAACTTTGTTGTCTTTGTTTGTATGTAAAATCAAATCGTAGAATTTCAAGAATTTGAAAGGGAAAAGTAAATTACTTACCTTTAAGGTATACCAATAAATGTTGTGATATCAAATATACCTCTTGTGTAAATTCCTTTCTTTATCTCATGTTTTTCTCTTTCTGTTTCTGTATTCTATGACACAAGATTCCACCACAAAAGTTATTTGATCAACCATCCTTTTCTCCTTCACGATTAATTTTCAGTGAATCCCTTCCTTGTTTTCAATTTCAATTGCTTTCAGTTGCTTGGCCGATCAAAGTCTTTGTCTTTTGCCCAAATATTAATACGTTTCCTTTTTCTTCTATTTTCCCTATAGAAAATTTTGGGAATTGGTTACGGCAGAACCTCACGTAAAACCCTACACAAACAAAAGTTAAGACAATCGAAAATTTCAATTGGTTAGAGACTCGTGCTGATAACGTGTTATGAAATAATATAAAAGACAAGAACAATATAGAGAGAATAGGGAGAGAGAGGAGTATTCTTATTGATACTTGGGATGATTTACAATGGGGTAAGACCCCTCTATTTATAGGAAGATAAATGACTTAGCTTCAAACTAAAACTCTTAGACATTCACTCTAAATAGAGTTCTATTTGTAACAAAATACTCGTTTTTCAACTTCAACTAAATATTGTTCTTATTTCTTGTTTTAAAAGATAATACATCTTTCTATATTTAGCAGGTTTGTAATCCTACTTTTCCATAATTTTAGCCTTAAGGACACATTTTTCATAGGACTGATATAGTATGTTTAACATCACAAGAAGCAAAAAATATTTTTGGTATATTATATACACTTTCAATTTAAGATAGAAAGATTCAAAAGTTTTTAAACTTTACGTGAAGTTAAACTAATTAAGACTGTTCGTGACAAATTTTCGTAATACGAAAAATAAAATGTAACAAAAATAATATTAAAAAAGAGATTTTATTAATAAATATTTGTGAGTACAATTCTGTGTGTCCATTGACTCTCCTTTCTAAAACTCTTCGTGATTCGAGGGCTTGAGAAGCGTCTTTCTCAAATGTAGGATGATGTATACCTCATTGTGGTGTATTTAACTGCAAGAATGTCGAGCAACACTTTGTTATTACGGCATGATCTCGGGGAAAAACTCCATTGGTCACTCCTTTGTTGAAGAACTAAGCACTTGATGATTGATTTCTCTGTTTGTAGATGCCTTCATCAATTACAGAATGTTCTTCTCTAACCCTGAATGTCCTCTGAGAGATATGTAACCCCTGTATTTATAATTGTAAAGGGTGGACAATCCAGCTACATATGGACTCTCTTGCTTGATTCTGATTGGCCCATGCCATTTTAGCCATTTGGCAACCTGTGGTTGGTTCTTGCCTTTTAACTTGGATTGCCACATCATTTAATATGTGGCATCACCTTGTTCGCTTTGAGTTTGACTGGACATACCATATCACTTGACAAAATAAGATGAAATGGTCCTTGGGCTTGAAAATCATAAAATGGACTAATTTAACTTGTAAAATCCAAATTAATTATTCAACCCAATTGAATTAATTCAAATTTGGTATGGACTAGAACTAATAAATTTTATATGTCTACACATGCCCCCTACTTCAAGGCTTGTGACGGTGTATGCTTGTTGAAACGAACGATGAGACTTGAGGACCAGTGAACGTTGATATTTTTGTTTCAGCACTTTTGGTGACTTCTACCGATTAAATCTAGCTTTTATCGAGTTGCACATTTATATGAAATGCTAAATACAAACTCCAAGAAAAAATAATCTTCCAATACTTTGGTTGTAGAATATGTGTGTGCAATGTAATTTGATTTGGAAGTAGCAGTTACAAATTTTAGTAATGGAAAATTCTTGGAAATTGTCAGAAAACTTTCCATGTTTGTCTTTTTTTTGTTGTTGTATTACATGTTTGTTTCACACGTCAGGTCTATTTCCTTTTTCACCAATTTGAATTTTGTTTCAAAATTTCCATATGATGCTTTCTAGTCAATGACTAATTGAACCTTATTTTAAAAGGAAAGTTCTTATTCATCAAGCTAACAATAGCTGGCTTGACACTCCTATAAATAGAAGAGGTCCTAGAACGTTTTCCATAAAAGTTTTCTGCCGTTTTATATTACTAAGCTCTGCATGTCTGTGGCAAAAAGTTCATATCTCATTGTCAGAGACTTCAAATAATGAGCCGCTTCATTATGCTAAAACAAGACGCGGAGGGTTTCAACATATCCAAAAACATGAGTAAAAATCCTTACGTACCATTTTAGGTATTGTTTTTTATTTTATTTTCAGGTGCTGCCGCGTTTGATATTTTGGCTTTGTGCGTGTTCACAAAAAACTTCATATCTTAGTGGAGGAACATCAAAATTATGAGCGGTTTGTGGCTACAAAAAATTAGCTCGGAGTACAGTATACCAAAAATTTGGAGTTAAATTTGCATTGTACTATCCCAAGTGATCTTCCAAAACGTGGTCCAAGTTTTGTCGCGCTCAACATTTCAGCGTTGCATGCTCTTGCTAAAAAAGCATATCTCAAGATAGGAGCATCCAAAATACAAGATGTTTACACCGATGGTAAGAAGACTCAATGATACACAACATATATAAAAGTCAAAGTTTTATCCCTTTTGATCCAGACGCAACAAATCTTTGATCAATCAAGCGCCGAAATCAAAAGGATTGTTTGGGCAGCATACTTCTTTTCTCCCTTTTTTTGTTCCAGGCTCGGAGATGATATACATGGTGAGTTCTCCAATATGCATCATGAGAAAAAGGGGATGATCTCCACTCCTTTTTTGTAGGTTCATGATGCGTATGATCCATTGAGATCTGATGGAGAAGTGCACGTCACAATGCTCACCATCCCCATTGAAGCGTCATGTCATTGACACTAGTACTTGCTGCTGAATCAAAGCTTTGTGTCATTGGCACAAATCAATCATGTGGGATCAACAACTTCATATTACTGGCATCGTGTCTGTAGAAGCAATAACGTCGTGCTATGACACTGATATCCATTAATCGAGCTGATCATCGTGCTACTCGCACCGTATCTACAAAATCGACATCTTGTTGGCACCAAGGGCTCCAAAATCTTTTCTTATTTTTGCAGCTTTTCAAGAGAGCACAACAACAACTTGGTACATCCCTTCTTGCTGCTTGACAAGAGATATTTAGAGTATTCCTAAGTGAGCTTGATCAACGAGACATATTCCTACTTTGTGAAATACGAGCGAGAATATGGTGCTTCTCAACCTTGCGACTTGGCAAGAAAGAGGCTTGGAGCTCGAGCGACCATATTTCATCCTTGGCGGGCTAGTGCTTGTTGAACCTCTGCAAAATTATTATTCCCTGATGTAGGAGCGATGAAATTTGAAGCTTCTTGCTTTCAAAGAATCAAAACTTGAAAAGTTACATCCTTTAGAGAGTTCATGGATGAATTCCTTGAGGATTAGCCAGAGTCGACTTTTGAAGCTGGTATACATATTGGACACTTTGACTTTACAGTACTGTATGCTGTCATCAAGACATATATATCTTAAGCTAAGAATGCCCAAATTATGAGCCGTCTACACAATTGGAAAGAAGACTCAAAGACAATGAAATGCTCAAGATATCATAGAATAATTCTTAGCAGATTGTTCACAGCAACTTTCTGAACTTGACCCATCAGCCGCGAAATTTCTTTCAGCTTTGCGCGCTTTGGTGGAAAACTTCATCTCGAGTTAGGAGACTTTAAATTGGGATGCAATACGTATGTTTTGTGGCAGAAATTCTTTCGAGCTATTAACAGAAAATTTGCGACATCGACTTAACTGCAGTGAACTTTTAGATTTGTGTACCTTATGCAAAAAAAATTGTACCTTGAGCTAGAAGTATCTGAATTACAATCCATTTGATCCATTGGAAAGAAAACTCCTAGACATGAAACACATAAGAATTTCATCCCTGAAATCTTCTTTGTCTAGAAATAGAAAAATAGTGAAAGTGGAACTGACCGCAGGGAACTTTCAGGTTTATGTGTTTTCAAATTGTATCTTGAACTAGGAGTGTCAAAATCACCAACAGTTTGATCCTATGAAATTTGTACATCGAGAGCTATAATCTTGTTGAAGATGAAGCTCCATTCGTTCTTAGTTAGCCTACCAAATATTTTTGAAGTTGATTCTACAGCGTTGTAATGGATTCGGCTATCATCACGAATCTTTTTGTGAGCATGTGATTTTTGCCTAGCTCGGATTACTCCTATAAAATTCTTAAAATTAGGATTTTTCTTTATTTTGGAGATTTTTAGAATTTAATTGTATAAATGTGTATCTGTTTCCATTTTCTGTGCATCTTCATTGATATAATTCATGAAAAATACAAAAATAGTACATTTTTGCCTTTTAGGATACCATTTTTAATATTTTAGGATCATTAATTAATCAATAGCACAAAAATGAAAAAATAATAAAATTGATTCATTTTGCATTTTCACCTTTGAATTTTTAATTTTTTCTTAATTAGGAGTTAGTTAATTTTAAAATTTAGTTAGTTTAATTTTTAGAGTAAATTAGGTCTTTATTGTTTTTGATTTTTTGTATTTAACCAAAATAAAAAACTAAATAAGAGAAAAAGTAAAAGAAATTGAAAAAAAATGTGGCCTTGTTTAAAAGACCCAATCTGAGCCATTTCCTTAAGGCTAAACCATCCCAAACCTGACCCAAACCCAAAAGCCAACCCGGTCCAAATCCCACCTCACAAAAATGACATTGTTTGGCCTTTTTAAATCACAACCGTCGATTCCCTTTGATCAAACGGTGTAGAAGCTAATGTGCAATAAGTTTATAACTGTTTCAAACCCCTTACCCCAAATGAGACCTCGTAGCCTGTCTTTCCAAACCCTAATACACGCCGGTGTAACACCACCACCCTCCGCCATCCGCCGCCGGCCGGAAATCGCCTCCGCCTGCGGCGAATATCTAATCACCCAAAAATACACCATAATATCTCCTCATCCTTCTCATCATGAATCTAACCTTCATTCCTTTCAATCTCGCCTTAGCTCGTCGAATAATCGAGTCAGTGGTCGCCACCTCCGCCGTGTCCGGCGGCGCCACCCCCAAAAGTTACCAAACTAACACCATAGCGTCCCCTCCTTCTCCCCATTACCAATCCATGCTTAGTTTTCCTCAAAGCCCTTCCAAACTCCTCGAATTTTCATTTAAATTTATAAACCCTAGCCACCGCCTTTGTTCTATGGTGGTGGCGCCACCTCAAATCTCACCAGAAATCACATCCCTTAGTCTCCTCACCCTCTTCTTCCCAAAGCCTAAACTAATTTCGTCCAAATCCATCCCTAATTGCTCGAATCCTAGATCTAGCGTTTCTGACTTAAATGTTGCCAAATTTCAGTCGCCAAGGTATTTTGTCAATGATCAACTGGTCTTTTAATAATGTTGTTTGCCTATTTTGGCAAAGGATAGGCAAGAAACATTATTTGAAGGCCAGATTTGAAGTCAATCGATTAAAGCCTGAATAAGTGAGTTTTTAATTTTCCTTTATTTCTTTATTTGTTTTTCTTTCTATATTGGATTTTCCTTTAATTAAAATTAGCCTCTCCTTCATGTTCAATCCCTCTTCATGCCTAACTTATTTAGTTTTTTTTTAATTTTTATTTCTTCTGCTGCCATTCTGTTAATCATTTTTATTTGTTCATATGTATTTGTGTTCATTGTTTCTTCAAGTCCTAATTCTCTGAAGACTGAAAGAATGATTCTATTCTTTTAATTTTTTATTTGATTCTTTTGTTGATCCATGATTGTTACTATTTAGTATATGATATTAATTTTACTTTAGTTTTAATTTTTATTTGTTTGTTGGTAGTTCACTGTTTTTAGTCTTAGCCTTAAAACACTAGTATTAATTATGGTTAAATTTTAGATTGTTTGATTAGTTCAATTTTAAGATTTGTTTGGTTATAGCGGAATGATTCCAACCTCTGGATAATTAACCATGGTTATTTGACCAAGTTAACAGGGCTGGGCTTAGGTTTAACTATGTTAGTAATTTAGAGTTGAATTAAGGGTAGTATAGGTAATCCAATAAAAGAAATCCTGCAAATAACTGAAATTAGAACCCCCTGAAACTTTCTAGATGGGGTTCCAATTAGAATTTCATGGATTTAGTGATATAACTTGACCAACAAGTAAAGATTTTAGGGACCAAGCATTCCTTCTGGCTATACCCTTTGGCCACCAATTGAGCCTTGAACCTTTTTATATCTCCACAAGATGTATACTTGATCTTATAGACCCATTTACAGCCAATTGCCTTCTTTCCATAAGGTATAGTTACCACTTCCCATGTGTGATTATCTTCTAAATATTTAATCTCTACTTTCATGGACTCAACTCATCTTACATCCTTAGCTTCTTCATAATAAGATATAGGTTCAATTTCTGTAGAAACCCTGGAAACATTAGCTTGATATTTGGCTGAGAGACCACCATACTGCATGACATCACTGATTGGGTATAGGCAATAATGTACAGAACTGGACCTGTTTGAGGTCTAATGTAATCCTTGAGCCAAATAGGGGGCCTGGTTGTCGTTCCAAACTTTCTCAGATCACAAACAAGAGGTGCCTCATTTTGTGCCACAACATGTGCCCCATTTTCACCAACTGGTGACTATACCTCTAAAGCAGAAATGGTACCCTCCTCTAACATATCGGGAATAGAAAATGCAGGAACATGTTATGTGTCATGCATCTCATGTATAGATGTATAAACTTCTATATGAATATTAGCAGTATCAAGAGAACCATCACCCCTGCTACTAACAGGTGACAACATACAATCAATGTTGTCTATAGAAGTTTTAGAACGTATTGATTTGACCCCATAAGCGGGACCAAGCATGTTGGGAATGCTCTGAAATCTTCATTAATTTGTTGAAAAGGATATACATCTTCATGGAAGACTACATCCCTACTCACAAATATGGACATTTGCTCAATGTTATATAACTTGTATCCTTTTTGTGTAGGAGTATATCCCAGAAATACTGATCTTATCACATGAGGACCAAATTTGTCTCCTCTCACTAGATTAGTGTCAAAACATAAATATCATAGAACTCATATGTGAGATATAGAAGCTTGTCTGCCAAACAACATTTCAAAGAGTGATATGTTGTTTAGAACAGTGGAGGGTATCCTGTTGATAATATACGCTGCTGCCTCCACACATTCCCCCCAGAATCGAATAGGCAAGTGACCCTGAAATCTTATAGCCCTTGCTATCTCTAAGATATGTCTATGCCTTCTTTCCACCACTCCATTCTGTTCTGTGGTTTATGGACAAGAACTTTGATACATAATTCCGTTTGCAAAGAATAGTTCATTGCAATTCTAATTAAAGAATTATGTGCCGTTATCATACCTGAAGCATTTTATCATCTTACCAAAATGTGTTCTTACCATAGTAATGAAGTGCTTGAGTACTATAATTACATCAGATTTAAGATGCAATATGAAAATCCAAGTCCACCTAGAACAACCATCTACGATTGTGAGAAAAATTCTCTTTCCATTATGAGTTAAAGCTCTTTAGTAGTACTTATAATGAATGGAATTCTAGCTTGCCTTGCCAATGGACAAATGGCGCCGCAATGACTTATTCTAATATAATTATTACAATTGAAACTAGGCAACTTCTTAGTGATTAAGACTAGAACATGTCCCAGCCTGATATGCCACAACTTAGTCTCATCTCTTACTACTGTAAATGACTTAGTTGGCTCATTTAGTCTTCCCTGTGTATGAAGCACATAAAGTCCCGTCTTCCTTACCAATCTCCTTAACCTTCCCAATGAAGAGATCCTGTAAAATACAAAAATCAAGATAAAAGGCAACACAATACTTAAGAGCCTTTGTCAATTGATACACAGACAATAGGTTAAACCTATATACTGGCACATATAAACCACCTGTAATAGTTTCTCCTCTATTCATGTGACAACGTCCAACATGAGACACTTTAGCTGAATCACCTGTGGGAAGTTGTACACTGCCTGCATTTCCTATTGTCACTTTATCACGCAAAGTATTTTGATTACCAACTATGTGGTTAGTGGCATTAGTATCTACAGTCCACTTTTTATCAATCTGTTGAACATATGAAACATTACTTGCCATATGTGCACTAGCAGGAGCCTTTGAGACATGTGTCTTGTACATCATAATAAGGATCTGGTGATACTGCTCAAGTATAAATACAAGTGCATGTGTATATTGTTGTTGCCCTAACTGCTGTTGTCCTTGTCCAAAGCCCTGTTGACCAAATTGTGTCCTTTCATATTCTAATATTCACACCTCAATAATTTGTACCAGTCATCTCTTGTATTCCCTTTTATGTTACAATAATCACACTCCACATTGTAATTTTTCTTCATCTTTTGTCCCATATTTGATGAGTACAAGGCTGTAGGATTTGAGGAATCAGCGACATATGAACTATTACTAGCTATAATTTTTTGACTTTATTCTTGCAGAATCATTGGATAAAAAACTTGATTAAGAGTGGGAATTTTAGACTTCATAAGAATTTGACTGCGAGCTTGGCTATAATTATATTTAAGCCCCATCAAAAATTGCCACAGTCAGTTATAGTGTGATGATCAACAAATTTTTAGACTTATCACATCAAGTAGAAGATGGTATTATTAAATCATATTCATCTCATAGGTCTTTAAGTTTAGAGTAACACACAGACACAGTAGACATTCCTTGAGTCAATGTAAAAATTTCTCTGTGAAGATAATACATGCGTGAAGTATTCACCTTGTCAAAACGCTCACGCAGGTCAGCCCATATTGCACATGCATTTGAGTGAAATAGAACACTAACAGATTACGACTAACATAATGCATAATACAGGATTTTACTATAGCATTACATCAGTCAGATATAGTAGCATACTTATCTCCATAGGTGTCGTGTTTAATAGTTCCATCAATAAATCCCAGCTTATTGCGAGTCAATAACGAAACCTCCATAGCTTGGCTCCACAAAGTGTAATTTTCCGTTCTAATCAACTTGAAACTCAATGACAACACTTCAAGTGTGTCAGATGGATGCAAATAGGGAGGATGATGGTAACCGATCACAATTGAGCTTTGTTAGTGACTTCATCAACCGCCATTGGAGAAAATTAGGGTTTTGAACAAAAAAAAAAAAAACAGAGAATCGGTGAAACTCCTGTTCTTCAACAAATTCACAGTGAAAAAACCCTAGATTTGATCAGTTATCTGCTCTGATACCATGTCAATTTTGATGACTTCAATTAATTATCAGTTGGATCGAAAAGAACGAAGAGATGAAGATTAAGAGAAAGAATAGCCGGAAATGGAAATTCACTATTCCATTGAATGAAAATGTTGTCCAATTGTACAGTAGCCAACTGACTAAGTATAGTTATACTAACTGACATTTAACTCAACTATTGTTACTATTATGTACTTTACTTAGCTAATTATGATTTAAATAATAAATTAACTACCACTAACTACTTGCGCTGTATCGCCAATACCTTCCTCAACATATACTATGGAAGATCGTATCGCTCTTCTCAGGAATTTTTCGCTCCTACGGACTAGAGTCGTTTGGTTTCTTTTCATAATCTTTAGAATAACAATCTGCTATTTTATGAATAACAGTTAAAAGGATCACACAGATAATTATACTAATGATACAGAAACATTAAAAAGAAGATTCTAATGGAAAGCTCATGAGACACACACTCCAAAAAAGTGTTTTCATCTGCCAATTAATTTTCAATATTCTTCTAGGTCTGATCAGCTATCACAGTTACCACCAAATCCAACTCTTTCCTCTTTCAAATCATAAATCACATTCATTCCTCGCTGCTGAACTTTACCAATAATGCTATAGCTTTCTGATGCAGCAAAAGCCAAACACTTGACTCTATCATCTTTCGTCCATAAAATCCCGTTGTTTGACAACTTCACATCAGTAGTAGTACTTGTTCCTTCTCCAAAATGGAATTTAATCTCTGGTAAAGCAATTTGTTCGTATCCCTCGAAGCTGTAGCAGGTGTCCATCAGCTCATCACCAATACTGTTTAATAATTTGTAACTCGACATGGACTGTCTAAATGCAGCACGAAGCGCAGAGTAAACCACCTGTGGCAATCGACTTATTACCGTTCCACTGTCTATAATTGTTCCTTCATTAGTGAACGTTGTCGATGAGACGTTCAATTTATTTCCAGCTACACTTATTCCAACTAGGTCAAGATAATAGTATACTGGTTCGGGGCCTTTTACCAGTGGTGTAAATTGGAATGAACAAGTGTACAATATTTCTAGCGTTTCCGTCCAAAAATACATATTTCCAACAAGGCTATTTGTCAATGGGATAAAATAGCTAAACATTTGCATTAATGAACCACTTTGAGATGGCAAAGATAACTCACCTTTGCCAAGTCCAAGTATTCCAGCTGCACCACCAAGATTATCACCAGATTTATCAACATATTCTTTGCCACAACCAAATCGGAAATTCATTATTGCACCAAAACGATCTATAATGAGAATATCACATCCCCAAGTGCCATTTGCGTAAGAGTTATCACCATAAATTACATTAAATATACCATTGCACGAACTATTTGTATATGTCAAGGATTTTGAAGGATCGTACAGAGGATCGTCTGATTTGCAACCTTTAGTGCAAGATTGGCAACGTACCCAACTCGATTCGCTAGCTGTATCCAACATTAAGTGATAGTCTTGTTGTGGTGTGCCAAGACTTACTTTCACAGTATAGTACCCATAATTATAGTTATCTGTATTAATTGGATGACTACCGTAAAGATGGTCATTAACTCTTTTATTGATTGAACGAACCCTAGCTTGATCCCAGTTTAGAAGTTCGTTAGATGATGGAGTTTCCGTTCGACCAGCATTTGGAAAGCAAGGTCCATTTCTTGATACGACTTCTAATTTCTGCGACCCGATTTTTGGACCTATATGATACCATAATAATTTTGTCAGCACTATCAAAAACAATCTTAATAGATGGATGAGGCAAACATCAGTGACTATATGAAAAAGAAGTCAATAAAACTGGCTAAATGGTAAAATGGTAACGAGCAATAACCACAAAAAAAAAAAAAAAAAAAAAAATTGTCTCAAATGCTTGGTAACCCCGGTAATTTTCTTTTAGAAAAAAATTACAAAGACCTCTCATTTCGTTACCGGAAGTCTTAAGCCATGTCACGTAGTATGATTTTCGGTTAACATTGTTGTCAGCACATTAATTTAATTCCCTAATTAATGATCCCGGATGAAGTTGTTAGCAACTTGTTTGGATAATTGTTATGTATTGTTTTATAATATGTCGTATTATACTATACTATAATATACTGTATCATTTGATAAGTACAGTATTTGCATATACTATATCGTTTGCCGTTGTCTCATAATATCACGCACCATCAATATGAAGAATAAACTTGCAATGTTAAATAAAAAAATTATGATACGGGATAAAGTTATTAAAAAATGTAGGGTAAAAGATAAAATTAACTTATTTAATACTAATAATAAATTGTGAGATGAGAGAGAAAGACAAGGTAACAAAACAAACACACCAAATTAATCGTTACATAAAGTGATACATTTCATCATTACGTAACGATAAATTTAACAATACGATACAATAAATTTAAGTAAAAATTAAAATAAACATCATAATTAAAATAACACCCCACTTTATGGGACTATACTGGATAGTTGTTGTTGTTGTTGTGTCATAATTAAAATAACAATGCAATATAATTGGTGACAACCATCCAAACAAGAGTTAAGTTAAATCCTAAATAAAAACACAAAAAGTCATGCTAAGTAGAGAGTGTTGAGATATAGGCTATGATGATACACTAATTCTGAGCCTAATAATTGGTCATTTCCTTAATTGTGGCTAATTCTGTAATTCCTTTATTCTTTTGTATTCTTTTGTAAAATAAGCTATATGTGCAAATAGGTTGTATTTGTAAATAGGCTAGTTTTGTAATAAGTAATTTGATATATACTCTCACTTAACGCTTGACCCTTCAGAAGGGTCATTTGGCTTATGACCGAGTCTTCTTCGAGACTCTTCTATTCTCTCCTCCTTCTCTCTACTTTCTCTCTCTAAATTTTCTCCGATTCTCTGCATGTTTTCATGGTATCAGAGCCGGTACAATGATCCGGTGATGTTATCGTGTGAATCAATAGTTCATCTGAACTATTTTTTAACAAAATTTGGGATTTTTCTGAGATCGAAAAGATCGATGATGGTTTCAACCATGTTAGGGTTCTTCGGTCCATTTATCTTCACGATCTACGTTTGTTCCCTCTGTATTGAACGGTTCAATCGTTTATTGTGAGTTTTTCGGAGATTTTGCGGTGAGTTTCAACCTCTAGGGTTTTCTGGTGGTCAAATCGAGTGTTTGATTACCATCCGGTGGTTTGATACTTACTTTGCTGAAGTTCTGGTCATCATCGGTGGTGCTGCGACATCTTTATCAACGTTTGTGGTAAAGTTTTGACGGTTACACTACCTAGGGTTTTGCCTATTGTTAAAGGCCGATCTTCCGGTTGCGAAGAAGGATGGTAACCTCGTTCTTATTCTCTGGTTGTGATTCCTTGTTTGTATATGTGACTGTCTATTTGTGAATAGATCATTTAACTTGAGAATATTGACTGTGTAGACTGTGAATATTGTTTGGTGATATTTTTTTTCAAAAGATTTGATTCATTTGTTGAGCATGGCTGCTAACATGAATGCTGGTAGTTCTGGTGCTAACTCCGGTCCTATTGACCCTTCCAATCCATTATTTGTGCATTCTTCTGATGTTCCTGGTGCATGTTTAGTCCCCACTCCTTTCTCAGGAAGTGGTTATGGAGGATGGAAGCGTAAAATGACTATGGCTTTATCTGCTAAAAATAAAATCTGTTTCATTGATGGTTCCTTTTCCAGACCTAGTAATAATGTGAGTTTGCAAAGGTTGTGGGATAGATGTAACATGCTTGTTATGTCATGGTTAACCTCTTCTGTGTCATCTCAAATAGCTGACAGTGTTCAATACTCTGACACTGCACGAAGCATGTGGTCTCAACTTGAGAAGAGATATGGTACTCCTAACAAAACCAAAATTTTTGAACTAAAGCGAGAACTCTCCCAAACTTCCCAGGGTTCCCTTGATGTAGCCTCATACTTTAATAAACTCAAGAGTTTGTGGGATGAATTGGGGACAATGGTCCCAAACCATGGGCAGAAGTGCACTTGTGCTGCTAAGAATGGTATGATTGAGGAAGATGATGAGAACAAGATTTATCAGTTCCTTATGGGACTAAATGAGACATATTTGGGTGTAAGAAGCAATTTGTTAATGATGCAACACTTTCCTTCCCTTGACAGTGTTTATAATATTGTGTTGAATGATGAAAAGCAAAGACAGGTCAAGTCCATTTCCCATATGAGCCCAGACTTAATGTCTTTTAATGCTCACACTGATAGGCCCCCTGCTGGGTCCAACCAAGGGAAATTGTCTGGTTTTAATTTCAGACCTAAAGTCAATTTTGAGCAAAACAGAGGAAACTTATTTTGCAGATATTGCAAGAAGTCTGGACACTTAATTGATAAGTGTTTCAAACTCCATGGTTTTCCTCAAAGCAATTCTTACATCAAGGGAAGGAAATCTGCTGCTCATCTTTCCACTAGTACTGATTGTGTATCTGTTGATTCAAGAATTTCAGGTGTGTCTGCTCCTCTAGGGGATCCTATTGCCAGTCAACCTGTGATACCAGGGTTGAGCAAACAACAATGTGATCAGATTGTGAGCTTGATTCAACAAACACTTTCAACCTGTGATCAAACTTCTTCTTCCATGAGTTCTGCTAATTTTGC
This sequence comes from Nicotiana benthamiana, assembly GCA_034376525.1. Classification (NCBI taxonomy): domain Eukaryota; kingdom Viridiplantae; phylum Streptophyta; class Magnoliopsida; order Solanales; family Solanaceae; genus Nicotiana; species Nicotiana benthamiana. The sequence goes on along the minus strand of CM067332.1, from coordinate 106,187,397 downwards.
TGGTACTTTAATGTCTGAGAGTCTTGTTTCTGATTCCAAGTTATGCATGCTTACACACATAAATTCTGCTACCTGGATCATTGATTCAGGAGCTTCCAATCACATGACTTATGATAAAAATCTATTGTTTGACATTATACCCCTAACTGTACCTTACCTTGTTTCACTTCCTAATGGATATAAAGTCAAAGTTACTTGTACAGGATCATTTGCATTGACTCCTTACCTCACTCTTCATAATGTACTTCTAGTTCCTTCTTTCAAACATAATTTGATCTCTGTTCATAAGTTGATGAAACAATTGAATTGTTTAGTCTTGTTTACACCAACCTCATGCCTTCTTTACCTGTTACAGGACCTTTCTCTGAAGAGGCTTCTGGATCTTGGTAAAGAGGAGGCTGGCTTGTACAAGTACTCTTGGTCACCCTCTTCCTCTTCTGCCTCTTCCAAGCCTTCTTCTCTTGAGCATAGTGACTCAGATGTTTGTAATGATGATATTGTTTCTGATAACAAACATTCTAGCTCAGTTATTCAATCTTCTAGTTGTAATAATGCTGTTCCTGATGATATGAACTATATTTGGCATTTGAGATTAGCACATACATCTTTTGCTAATATGAAACATGTTTCTAATTTGCCTTTTTCTATTGCTGCTAAACAACCTTTTCCTTGCTCAATTTGCCCTATGGCTAAACAAACCAGATTGCCCTTTCCTGACAGTAGCATTAGCACTACCAAACCATTCCAACTTATTCATGTGGATACTTGGGGTCCTTACCATACCCCTACATCCCTTGGTAGCAAGTATTTCCTCACCATAGTTGATGACTTTTCTAGAGCTACCTGGACACATCTAATGGGTTCTAAAAGTAATGCATTCCCTCTACTACAATCCTTCATTTCCTATGTTCAAACTCAATTTAATTCCCTGGTCAAGGTTGTCAGAAGTGATAATGCCCTGGAACTGGGTTCCAGTGCTGAAGGGATTTCCTATTTTAGTAAACTTGGGATTGTGCATCAAACAACTTGCCCCCATTCTCCTCAACAGAATGAGGTTGTTGAGAGAAAGCACAGGTCTTTACTTGAAACTTGTAGAGCACTTCTCTTTCAGTCTGGTTTGCCTATTTCTTTTTGGGGTGATTGTCTGTTAACTGCAACATACATCATTAATAGACTGCCATCCAGGGTGCTTCATTACAAATCTCCTCATGAATTATTACATGTTCCCCCTTCCTATTCTCATCTGAGAGTTTTTGGCTGTTTGGCTTATGCTGCTGTGCCTATCCCTCATAGGGATAAGCTGAAATCCAGAGCTCATTCCTGTGTTTTCCTTGGTTATCCCTTTGGTAAGAAAGGTTATAAACTTTATGACTTGAATTCCAAGAAATGCTTTATTTCTAGAGATGTTGTTTTTCATGAAACTCACTTTCCATTCAAGTCTCCTCCTCCCTCTTCTCCTTCTCCTCCACCTGTTCCATTTTCTGATGACATTCTCCCTCAACCTTTCACCCTACCATCTTCCCATGAATCTTCTCCTTCTTCTTCTCCTCACCCTTCTCCTGATTCTCCAGTGTCTATTCCTTCTCCTATTTTCAGTCATGACATCTCCCCTCCTACATTGCCTGTCTCCCAGCCTGTTTCTTTGCCCAGAAAGTCCACCAGATCACATCTCGCTCCTTCTTACCTCAAAGACTATGTTTGTCAACTTCCAGCCTTTTCTGGCTCCTCTTCCTCTCACTTGGAATCTGAACCTATGTTTTACTCTCAAGCTGCCTCTGTACCAGCTTGGCAGGATGCTATGAGGAAGGAATTTGATGCATTGGATGCTAACCACACTTGGGACATTGTGCATCTTCCTCCAGGTAAGAAACCTATTGGCTGTAAGTGGGTTTACAAGATCAAATATAAATCTGATGGCTCTATTGAAAGATACAAAGCAAGGTTGGTTATTAGGGGTGACACACAGGTTGAAGGTGTGGACTTTACAGACACTTTTTCTCCTGTTGTAAAGATGACTTCAGTCAAGTGTCTCATTGCAGTGGCTGTTAAAAATCACTGGCCATTGTTCCAACTGGATGTTAACAATGCCTTTCTTCATGGTGATTTGGATGAGGAAGTGTATATGAAACTTCCTCCAGGTTTGGTGGTGTCTGATCCTTCTTCTACTTCTTCTTCTACTGCTTCTTCTTCTTCTTCTTCTCTTCCTCTGGTCTGTAAACTAAAGAAGTCTTTGTATGGGCTCAGGCAGGCCTCCAGGCAGTGGTATGCTAAGCTGTCCTCTGCCCTTCATTCTAGAGGTTACAGGCATTCTTTGAATGATTATTCACTGTTCTTGAAAGGTAATCCTGATTCCCTTGTTGTGGTGGCTGTGTATGTGGATGATATAATTGTTACTGGGGTTGACTGTGATGAGATTGTAGGCTTAAAAGCCTTCTTGGATGATACTTTCAAGATAAAGGATTTAGGGTCATTGCATTATTTCTTGGGTCTTGAAGTTAAACAAATCCCTGGTGGGATTCATCTGAATCAGCATAAATATGTTCATGATTTGTTGCATCATTTCGACTGTGTATCTGTTTCCCCTGTTGTATCCCCTCTGGACATTTCTTTAAAATTACATGCTGATTCTGGTGATCTTTTACCCGCTCCTGATCAGTTCAGGAGTCTTGTTGGCAAATTATTGTTTTTAACCCATACTAGACCTGATATATGCTTTGCCGTGCAACATCTGAGTCAGTATCTCAAATCCCCAAGGGTTCCCCATATGTCTGCTGCTTTACATGTTTTGAGGTATCTTAAGGGCACTTCCTCTTTGGGTCTATTTTACTCTGATGCTGCTGACTTCTCTTTGTCTGGGTACTCTGATAGTGATTGGACAGCTTGTCCCGACACTCGCCGCTCTGTTACTGGTTTTTGTGTATTGTTGGGTGGCAGCCTGGTAAGTTGGAAGTCGAAGAAACAACCTGTTGTCTCTCTTTCTTCAGCTGAAGCTGAGTATAGGGCTTTAAGCAAGGTTACTGCTGAACTCACTTGGTTATCTCGTTTGCTTGCTGATCTTGGGGTATCTGTTTCATCTCCTATTTCTGTGTTTTGTGATAGTCAAGCTGCTGTACACATTGCTAATAATCCAGTTTTCCATGAGCGTACTAAGCATATTGAGGTGGATTGTCATTACGTTCGTACTTTGATACGCAATGGTTTTCTAACACTTTCCCATGTTTCCACTTCTCAACAGTTGGCTGATCCGTTGACGAAAGCATTATCCGGGACTGCTCTTTCTCCTATTTTGTCCAAGTTAAAGGTGGTTTCCCCCCCTTCAACTTGAGGGGGGGGTGTTGAGATATAGGCTATGATGATACACTAATTCTGAGCCTAATAATTGGTCATTTCCTTAATTGTGGCTAATTCTGTAATTCCTTTATTCTTTTGTATTCTTTTGTAAAATAGGCTATATGTGCAAATAGGTTGTATTTGTAAATAGGCTAGTTTTGTAATAAGTATATTTGATATATACTCTCACTTAACGCTTGACCCTTCAGAAGGGTCATTTGGCTTATGACCGAGTCTTCTTCGAGACTCTTCTATTCTCTCCTCCTTCTCTCTACTTTCTCTCTCTAAATTTTCTCCGATTCTCTGCATGTTTTCAGAGAGTTCAAAAGCACGAGTCCAGGCAATAAGTTAACTTTAGTTGCCTAAATGGTGAAATTTGGAATAACGACAATTTAAGGTTCTTTGCATAATTGGGACGAGTTATTGCATATATTAGACAAGATCCACAAACTTGTAAATAAATTGAAAGGGGCGGTGGGTAGATAAAGAAAAAATAAGTAATAGCTAATAAAATATATATTTTTTTAGTTGAAGGATGCAATTAATTTTGTCCGACCGATTAATTCTATATTTTGCTCAATAATTTACGGAACTAATTCATATTCGGCTATATAGTTTTGGCTCAAATAAAATAAGCAAATGTTAATATCACGATCCAAAATTGAAGGATTGTAATTGACACCCTACTATCATAACCCCTCGAGCTAACTTTTAGCCCCACCGTAACTGTTGCATATAAATACAGAAGCAATGTTTTAGATATTTTCACTGAATTTTTTATAGTTTTTGTTTGTTTCTAAAACTAAATAAAGCCTGCATTGTGCGATTTTATTTATGTCTTTAGGTTTGATGTTTGCTGAAATTTGAAGTATCACTATTCCAACAAAGGTATATTCGTTCTATTTCAGAAGGAAACAATCCAACGCCTGCGAGAGTAAAATTTCTTAAGAACACAATGAATTTAGTGGGTTATGATTAATTTAATATGTTATGTTATTTTATTTATTCAATTTTCTTTACTGTTTCCAACACAATGCTAACAGTATCATAATACACATATTGTATTTATTATGAAGTTTTAGGTGATTTCATACCATAACACATACAAAGGAGAGACCCAAATATTTACCGGTAGATACATAATGATTAATTAATATAATATACCTGAGGTTGACCTCTGGCAGTAGGGTTTTGGCTCCAAAGAGCTGACATTAACTACATTATAGTGAGGTTGTGCTCTGATTGTTTCTCCATCAATAGGCATTGTTTGGTAATATATCTAAAAAATACATATTGTTACAATATGTTTAATGATCCAAGCCATATATAGAAGAGATGAAACTCAAAACAGAAATTTATTTTCGTTATATATGCTCTGATTCTTGGATCTTTTAATTTGTTTATACTATTATATATAGGATCAATCCCCAATTTATAACTTAAACTTGATTCACACATGCTAAAAAGGACAAAAAGTCAATGCTATATAGGACGACGACCTCAAGTCTTTGCCGGTCTTTTTCTTTTTCTTTTTTGTTTTTTGAATTTCTTTTGTCAGTTTGGTTATCTTAATTAATGCAACACGTTATGAACCAATCTTAATCGATTGTCAAGGTGACAGAGAGGAAAGGGACTTCTTTGGAAAATTATTCAAATACCATTAGAAATAACTTATTGTTATAAATAGAATTCTATTTAAGATGAATGTCTATATTTAGAGAGATTCTAAAGTTTTACTTTGAGGCTAAATCTTTTCTATGCCTATAATTAGAGGGGTCTTACCCCATTGTATATCATCCCAAACGTATTAATAAGAATACTCCTCTCTCTACTTTTCTCTCTATTGTTCTTGTTCTTTAGAATGTTTCAATATGCTTAAATTTTGATGGTATTTTTATTTTCCAGCAAAGTTAGTCGATTAACTAATAAAATTGACTATCTAATATTTTGTATTAAAACTGGAATTTCCGCAAGCTAAGATATTCGAATATCTGATTTAGATATTCGAATAACCTGATTTAGTTATTCGAATAACCTGATTTAGTTATTCGAATAACCTGATGACTGTTTACTAAGTTAGTCGAATAACTAATTAGTTATTCGACTAACCAATATTTCGCATTAAAACTGGATTTTTCCGCAAGGCAAGATAGTCGAATATCAGGTTTAGTTATTCGAATAACCTAATGACTGCTTCCCTAAAGTTAGTGGACTATCAATCCAGTTATTCGAATAACCTCAACAGATTTTGAAAATATTGTTTAAATTAAGAAGCAACGGATTAAATTTGTTTACCACACTGATTTGTAGAAAATTAATCTACATAACGTATTTAAGCAACTTTTGCAAACACACTCGTAATATACTTAACAACTAACGTACTTACATGACATTTCAACTTGAAACATTGTACCCTATACAGAGATATTATTAACACAGTGTACTGTCACATGTCTGCATTGGCTTATAAATGTACACTTCTATACTATTCACATATTCATGTCAATTGCTTAGTTCCAAATTTGTAATTATGTGATCGTCCATGATAATGTGCTAAATTATTCATCACATAACTTTTACACATTCTTTACATATTACATACACTACTCGAGTTTTATGATACGCTGCCATCTATTCACTGTATTACCTGTGTATATGTCCGTAACATACATGCGTGCACCTTTGTAACTACTGCACAATATAGTTTCCACTTCTATATGTTCATTCATTTATGCATCACATTCATGTACCACACACACGATACCGGAAAAGCAACTTTTCCCAAAATTAGGGGGAGAAGTTGGTGAAATTTTGTGGAAAAATGCATCATTATCTCATCTTGATCCAAATACCTCTATTCGTGAAAAAGAGGTGCGAAAGATTATCCATTTGCAATGAATAGCAAATCAAATGCCAGACGCATTTACATATTTGAAAAGGATAACAAAATCACATATCCCTGCAGTGAATGTGACAATATCTGATTCACGAATACGTATTCATTATTGGAAGAATATGAACATGAAATTGGTATTGAATATACCACACTCACCCCTAGAAGGAGGTTTGAGATGATACCACACTCACCCCTAGAAGAAGGTTTGAGATGATGTCATTATGGTCATTGGTCACGTACCTATTGTACAAAAATAATTTGTCAATGTGATTACCAAAGGACAATAATAATGCAAGAAACATATCTTGCATATAATTTTTGACTTGACCATAATGGTATAACTTTCTCTTTAAAAGAGATATTCACCACATGGATGTTGATGAATTTGTGGTAGTACAAAATTAATTGAGAGCTCTAGAAAAGCCAATTACTACTATGTTGGAGAAACACAATTGATTACCAATTAGGTATTGTGTTGTAGTAAGTCTCAAAGAAACTTATTCAGTTTCCAAAGTATATGTGAAAGTGGTTGATTATATTGAGACTATAAATAAAGGAAAGATTTGATATCTTCTATTACTACAACTTGTAGCGGGATAATTTGTGTATGAAAAGCTACCCGCTTCATTCTCCAGTTTGTACTACTTGTTCTCATTAATTAATTGACCAACTAAGAGTTCGGGTTGAATCCCATAAATTCTGGAAATATCAAAGGTGAATATGGGCCCATTCACCTGGCATGTATACCACATATGATGCATCTATGATATGGTTACATGCGCGATTGTTATTAACCTGCAGCCTGGCCGGTGCTTGCGAGGTAAATTGCTCAGTAATCTAACTTCGAGCATAATTTCCAGATTGTCTATTCAAGATAGTTCATCTTGATAAGTTGGTTTACATCATAGTTGGTTTAGCAAAATGATTTATTGAGTGCCTCCACTTAATAGCTAAACTATTGCTTATAAGAACAAAGTTATATATATCAGTTTGATATATGTTGTACACGAGAGTATATTATATTCTCCCCTCATAAGTGGTTCAGGTCTATTATTAATGTGCTGTGTATATTGACATGATAATGCACAAAGATGATTTCCCAGAGGTGAGGAAACATGTTAGTTTTCCTAACATGAGAGGGAGACATGATGAACACTTGAGGAAAGGTTACATGAGATGAATTATCAGTTGTATATATAGATCCTCGAATATCATAATATGAACATGAAGTTCATAAAAGGATAATTCAATTGCAACATATTGCAAAGCATGCTACACCCAAAGAAAGTAACTGTATTCTCACTGCAAATGCTCATATTAAGTCCTAGAAGGACAAAGTCTTGGATACGCTTAAAACGTATAGACAAATCAGTTTCAAAATAACTTCTTAATAAAGAAGATGAGCAAATGATCAAAGTGATCATAATAAGGAGGCAAGTGATCCAAAAGATCACACCACATAACACTTCATAAAATCTCATGAGAGATTCAGGTACCTGAATGTATGAATGAAGAGATCTCCATGTTATGTCTTTATGAAAATTTACTGGAACCGATATAAAATGATCGTCGACGACATCTATGATAGCGCTAAATATCGATGAGGATCTTATGTTTGTCGAATACAAACAAAATATTGACTAAATGGAAAAGATACAATTCAAGAAGAATTGATTCCATATGAAAGACATGTAGTTTTGGACATGTAGTTCAAATACTTGAAAGTATAAGGTCAAAGGTATGTGTAATCAGTTTTCGATATTTTATTTGTTTAGCATGACATGAAAACTTGATGTGCATCTAAAGTTTATTATATGGCTTATATGACTTAACTTGAAAGATTTATGTTGCTTAAAGCATATACAATTCTTGGTCCTGAAGTACCACATCCTAAGTGCAATTTGTGTACATATGTATCTTGCTATAACTATGATAATGTGATGGCGAGGATATCCCTATGGAAGTATTGAAGAGTCATTCCACGACATTACATGAAGATGTTCATATCTATCAAGAATGATAATTTCAAGGTACGGAATATTCATTCAAGTCAATATGGTTGATTTATTTATCAAATATCTACTAACGATTTCTTGAAGCTAGTGCACAAGATTGGAATGTGAAGGTTCAAGGATGTGAATTGATGTTCTTTTTAGGGGGAGTTAATGCGCGTTGCACTCTTTTTCCCTTACAAGGTTTTGTCCCACTGGGTTTTCCTTGCAAGGTTTTTAACGAGGCAACAAATAAGTGTATTTCTAAACATATGTACTCTTTTCTTTTCTAGAATTTTTCCCATTGGGTTTTGTTTTAGTTAAGGTTTTAACGAGGCACATTATTGAATAGACATTCAAGGGGGAGTGTTATAAATAGAACTCTATTTAAGGTGAATGTCTATATTTAGAGAGATTCTAGAGTTTTACTTTGAGGCTAAGTCTTTTCTATGCCTATAAATAGAGGGGTCTTACCCCATTGTATATCATCCCAAAAGTATTAATAAGAATACTCCTCTCTCTACTTTTCTCTCTATTGTTCTTGTTCTTGTATTATTGTTCTTGTTCTTATATTATTTCATAACACTTATTCTATTTTATGTATTATTAGTCAATATAAGCGTCAACGAAGAGCCAAGAGAATATCTATTTGTAATAACAAGGAATTAACTCACGACTAGGCCAAGATATAAATCCTCCATTTATTCTAATTATTGACATATAATAGTCAATTGACCAATTTTTAAGGTAAAATATACTCCTATTAATCATTTGTTGTTAAATCATACTGGACAGACTCAATGTTCAAAATTTTTATAGTCATAATTGTGATGACTCAATAGGTAATTTTATGTTTTAGAATCTAAATATGCGGCTTGAATCCTTACATACTTCATCTTATCCCTTCTCAATTTGCGTGCACAATCCATACGTGTTTCCAGAAAGCTTTCTTGTTGAAAACTGAGAAAAATATGAAAATTTTGCCTTAAAATCTTTTTGAGTTGACTTCGATCAACGTTTTGAGCAAACGAGTCTGGTTTCGTATTTTAACGGTCCCAATTAGTCCGTTTCATTATTTGGGACTTGGGCATATGCCTAGAATCGAACGCGGAAGTCCCTAGCCTGAGTTATTGGACTTTGTTTAAATTTGGAAGTTAGAAGCTTATTTACTTTGAAATGTTTGACCAAAGTTTCACCTTTTGGATATCGGGTCCGTATTTTGTTCCAAAATCCGGCATAGGTCAAATACTATATTTATTACTTGCCTGTCAAATTTAGTGAGAAGCAGAGTTAGTTTGACGTGATTCAGACGTCCGATTGTGAACACAGAAGTTTTAAAGTTTTCTTGGAAATTTTATTTGATTTGGTGTTCAATTCTGTGTTTTAGGTATTATTTTGGCAATTTTATCACGGGAGCAAGTTCGTATGTTGTTTTAAGACTTGTCTGCATTTTTTGGTTTAGAGCCCGAAAGGCTCGAATGGGTTTCGGATACGCTACAAAGTGAAATTTGGACATAGAACTCAGCTGGTTCTGCGATTTCTGTAACTAGTGTTGTGAGCATGTGATTTTTGCCCTGCTAAGATGACCCCCACAGGACTCTCAGGTTTAGGATTTTCCCTTTTATATTTATTTTTAGGATTTTATTTTAGAGTTCAATTGCGTGTGCCAATGTGTTTGCATTAATGCATGATTTAAGGCATTTAGAATTTAATTTTGTGTTTTTGCTGAAATAATTGTTAATTAGGTTTATTTTTACAAAACGAAAAAAAATACAAAATATATATGCAAGTAGTATTTTGGCATTTTAATCATCTTTGTTTTAAATTTGTTGCAATTTGTTTGTGTTAATTCGTAATTTTTAAAGTAGAATTAGGAATTAATAAAAAAATAATTAAAAAAATAAAGAAAACCAAACAAATATACATATATATATATACAATCACTCAGGTTGGCAACAATTGGGCCAGATATGAGTGGCCCAAACCCTTTACCCTTTAAAACACACAGCACTCAGCCCAAACATCAACCCCGAACCGGTCCACATACAACCTGCCCAAAACGACGTCGTTCCATGAAGATCCATCACAACCATTGATCAGCTAATCATCTAACGACCATCATACTCCAACCAAAACTGAATAAATATGTCTGAATCTCTGTATAGATAGAGAGACCAACATATAACCCTCCTCATACTAATATATTCTTGTGTCTTCCCCTCCCCTTGACCGCCTTATGACCACCCAACAACCACTATAACGCTGCTGCCGGAAATCGCCTCACGGTGGCGGCCGGTCACCAAACCATCCCAATTTTACACCACCAAAACCTCCTCTTTCCCTGTCCTGGAACCAGCTTCCCTCGAACAACCCTCCTCCGTCTCGAATATTTAAAAGAAGGGTCGTCGAAACCACCATCTCCGGCGACCCAGTCCCAACCACCCCAAGTTTACATCGTAGGACCACCAAGAGATCCCCTTCCCCGTCCTGCAACCCTTTCCCATCAAACAAGTCCCCATCGTCTCGAATCTTCAAAAGAAAGATCGCGGGAACCACCATCTTCGTACCAAACCCATCCAAAATTACACCCCTGAAACACCACATATTCTTATTTCCAACCATGCGTGTCACACCCTTCGAATCCGGTTAAAATGCCTCGAATATCAATTTGAAATCGGCCCTAAAACCTAAATTCCACCGGATTCCGTCCAGACCGGTCTCAGACAGTCCCCGTCCATTCGCGTACCCAACCATGCCACCCACAGCTCCCAAATATCACTAAGCACCAAGGAAATCCAGATTTGAGACCTTACTTAGTCTCACAATCACAAATTCCATTCCTGAACCCCTGAACCTGTTATCCGCAAGGTCAGTTTCCTTAGAAGGTTAGAAACCTCTATAGAAGAGGTCAGAAACCAACGGAATGATCTCAAGTTAGATTTGCATGTGAAAAGCTAAGTATTCTAGCTTTAAATCACTATCATGGCCTATATATAATTGCTTTGTTTCCTTTAATTGTTAGCTGCTTTGATTCTTTTGAGTGATTAGTTGAAACATGTTAAGTAGTCATCTCTACTTGCTACATACCTTATTTCATTTGGTTGTCACTGGTCTCAATCCCTTCATCTCGTGAATGTTCTGATATCATGTTGATCTTAGCCTCCTCATTCTGAAATTTTACATGGCCTGTATTCCTGGCTTTTTGGCTCTTCAGTAATGTGCTCTCTATGGTTTGTTAATCCTCATCTCCTAATTTTCATTTGTTTCATTCCTTGATACCCTGATTAGCTTTGGTAGATGTTTATCTTTTGGACCATACTTATGCTACTGAGCATTTTCTTTCATGTCACAGTAGCTTTAACCTTCAGTACTTGCATGTATTAGGCTAATTTGTTTCTGCTGAACCTTTAACTGCTGATATCAGCCTTGAGTTTCCTGATTTTATTCATGAACTGAGTGTTCAATTCCTGTTATTTGTTCTCAAGTGCAACTGAGTACCTTAATTGGGTTATTTCTATAAGTTAAATGTCAATGGATGGTTTCCCTCTTCAGGTTATTTTAATTCATTGTCTTTGACATTGAACGTTCATCCTGAATGGTGTTTGGTTGCTGACAGATCCACATTAAGATACTTGTCTAAAACCTGAAAAATATTGGCTAATTTTTAAACTTTAATGATCCTGTTAGTCCAGACCAAATTTTGCCCAAAACTTAAATACAATTGACTAAGGTCAGGTTGACCAAACCAAATGAAGAACTAAGGTTAAAACTTAACGTTAGTTAATTAGGAAAAGAAATAGGGTATAAGGGGTATTTGAGCCTTAAAATAATGTGGTAATAACCCCTAGAACATTCCAGTGAGGGACTTAGCCACAATTTCAGCCTCAAACTTGAGGCACAAGTCAGGAAACTAAGGACGGTTCCGGTAAAACCTGAATTCTGAATCAGGGACAAAAAGGAAAAACAAGAAAAGAGTGTTACCCTAAGGCTTCACTATAAAAAGGGGGTAATATGAACATTTATGAGAGGATTTTTATTTTATTTTTCTGGATATTATCGAGCAAATTCTTTTCTAATAGTCTTGTAGTTGAATTAAAAACAAAAAAGGGATACAGATATTAGTTTTCCCTACATTCTTCATAATTTGAATGCTATCCCATTCCTGTTGAAGATTTTCTTTTCCAATCCTTTCAAAAATCTGGGTTCTCACTATTCAATATGTTGTTGCTTGCTTGCTGAGTGCTTTCGTTTACTCATAGGCTTGTCCTTTGCTGAATTCCAGGAACACTTCAATATTCAGTGATGTATGGACTTTAAGTTGAATATATTCCAAGATCTGAAGATTTATCTGCGTTACTTTTTTCCTCGAACCCCCATCCTGTGTTCCTTTTCTTTTAGCTTTAATATATTTCATATTAGAAGTAGTCATCTTGTAATAACTAGACGTTTGGATTGACTTATTTTGTAATAACTGAACGTTTGGAGTTATTTACCTTGTAATAATTGGACATTTAGACTGATATTTTAAATATGCATAATTAATAGTAAGGTTAGCTAGTAGTATGGCTGGTTCAGGTGCTTGTTTCCTGTTTTGCTTAGAAATATTGAATGTAGGAAATGTTAGCTTGGTAATTATTCAAACATCAAGACATTGTGTAGCGTTTCAATTCGTTTAAGTTTCAATACATTTAGGAATAATTTGTTCAGATTTATCTGGCATATTGTAACTAGAATTATAATTGAAGTTTGGAAGCTGAATTCGTATACTCCGACTGATGAGTATTATGAATCGTTTAGTTCAGATATAAGATTAAAAATTGATCCAAAATAATCCTTAGTATCTTCCTTGTGAACATTGTTGATATGTTTAATAGTTAGCCTTGTGTACAATCTCAAACTGAAAGAAACACTAATGAGATTTATTCATGATGGACTCATCCGTCCAATTATCTCTGGGCCTAATTGAAAGGCCCAACAACTGCCAGATACAATGTAAGTTCTTGGGCCAGCCAAAACATGAAGCCTAATGTGCATAATTAGCCATGGATGAGGCTAAAAATTCGAATATCGAGTTTCCGGGTGCGTTGTTCATTTGTAAATTATTAGAGCATTTCTAGATACAAGAATAATAGAACATTTAGTATGCTTTAGGATATCCTTAAGAAATGAAATGAGCCCTGCTAACAAAACAAAACACCATGAGGCTCCTTGAACTAATAAAATTTTAGAAAATTGGAAGTGTCGTTTAGCGAATTTCACAACTTCCAATTAATATTTAGAGATGTAGTTGCCATAGGCGCGAGTTTGATAATAAATTACCTTCCTAAAATCGAGCGCAAATTTATGTGACCCAAATCCTTACTCAAGAATTTCTGGTTCGCAGACTCTAATTAGGCAGTCGAAATTTCCTCAATTTGGGATATTAAATAAATCCGTGACTTGGGACACCAAAAGTCAAACTTATTCCAAGTGGCGACTCTTAAATAATGATTAATCCCATTTCAAATAATGTCACCTTAATTGGAAAAACTCCTATACACGTGTCATCTTTCGGGGTAACCACGTGTAAGTCAAAAGGAGGTGTGCAAGCTCTGGCGACTTTGCTAGGGATAAGAACCCAGAATCTATGGTTCAGGGTTCATGAATTCGAGCTTGCAATAACCGTTATATTTGGCTTCTTCCGATTTGCTTGCTTGTTCTGAGCTAAATGCCACTTGTTTACTACTTTGATATGAATTGAAATGTACATATAAACTGCTACGAAATCTTTCACTTCTCACCTTCGGGGATGTACTTACTGGTTGCGACTCCTTATTCTGTTAGTGTCTTACCCTGAAATAAGAAAGAGGCCGGACAAGTTACAAAGCCGGACGATCTTGAGGGTCCCCGGTATGTAGCCCCCTCCTCGACTCGAGTTGTCCACTCGGGTGCACAGTCTAGACCATATACCAAGGTTCTCAACTTAGTATAACGAAATCTCATGCCAGATCCCTAGTAGGAACGTTTATCTGCATCATGCGTTTTGACTTAGGAGACATAAAACAGGGGTTGGATCCGTATAGGATAGGTGCCCTGAAATAAAACACCATCGTGATGCATTTTTGTGTGCTACTTGTGCATTTATTTTCCTTGGATTTGCATGTTGACCGGCCTGTCAAAAGAGAGAATAAATTGAGGAAAATAGCAGTGCTAGGGTGATCACTTGTAAAACAAAATTTTGGAGTTTTTCAATATTATATGCGGGTCTTGATAAATTAGTTTGGCCGGGTCCAACACCATTTTCGAAATGTCAAAAATGCCCGAGTTTTTTCACTTGTTTTGAAATAAGTCAGATGGCGCCATTATTGCCGACAATAGCTGAATGTTACTACAAGAGAGGCCGAGAGGCTAATCTTGTGCAAATGGCCACATCCTAATTTTATTCTGACTGGTAAGAAGGCACAACCCGAAAAACCTTCTCGCCGAAGTGTCGAAAGGCCGTATTCTCAAAGCCGGTCCTAGTTCTAAAATAAATTTCATAAAACGCAAGTTTTAATGTTTTAAGAATACTAATTTGCCCTAATAAATGTGCAGAATGAGCAGGATAATGAACAAAATTCCCTTGGAGTTGCGACTATGGTAGAATGATGTCGGGGAAGCAGGACAGAAAAGGGTCAGCACACATCTGGGAGGCCTCACTGGTTTGTTGAAACTTAACCCATGGGGGACATCATAAATGCCTTAATCACTTTCTGCAACCCAGCCTACAATGTCTTTCACTTCTCGGACTATTAGCTAACCCCGACTTTAGAGGAAATGGCCGGATATATGGGGACCCATACAATCTCTCTAAGACATCAATACTTGATCACACCCGGAGCCCTTGCTGTGCATAAATTTCTGGATTCTTTGAAAATTAGTAGAAAGATTCACAACCCTGACTTATCGCCTGGCTTCTACACCCTGCAATTTATATACTAAAGGTATGGCCACATCGGAGGATTCAACAAGCCTGAAAAACTTATTTGTAGCAAGGGTAATCGGCTCAAGTGGAAGGAGCATTGATGTTTTGCGTTCATGGTGTCTTTCTTGGGTCTTTTAGTATTCCTGCGAAAGGACGGGAACATCGACGTACGAATATTCGGAGTCGTTAGCACTTTGATGACCGAAGCTAAGAGTATTCTCACTCCAATGATATTGTCCGACATCTTCCGTGCTCTCACTATCAACAAAGCAGGAGAGATTTCTTTAAGGGTTGTGCTTTGTTGCTGCAAATATGGATGATTGAGCATATATGTCATCAGCCTCGGTTCATGAGTCATGGGTCTTCGACCAAAGGCTGCATAGAAGAATTTGGCAACAGGGTCGAGGGGCTTAAATTACCAAAGGGTGTCGCATCTCCGGGTCATCACTATGGATCAAATAGGATTGACATTCGATTGGCTCTCTGTGGATGAAGTTTTGTACATGCCCGCATTAGAACCACATTTTCTCTTGATAGGCCTTAGGAGCATCCAGCCATACGCCCCACATCGGGTCTTGAGACAACTCGGAAGATGCCAGATAGTGCCAAAAGACGAAGATCTCAGCATCCGGGTAGTCGAAATTGGGCATGGTAGTTAGTTCCCTGAAGCATTTGTTCGCAAAATCTGGAATGAATGCCAATATCTAGCCGTTGATACTTGTGCACAGGATCCTGCTAGAGGTGAAATGTAACCGGGGTACCTCGTCTGGTAAAGGAGAGAAATTGAGTTTGAGACACCACCCAAAAGGCCTCACCTCCAAGAGCTGATTGGAACATCATGTGATTGGTTAGCAAAAGAAAATGAATACCGTGCTACTATAGGAACGTTGGAAAAGAAAATTCAAGAATTACAATTTGAAAACAGTCTGCAAGCTGCAGCCAGCGAGGGAGAAAAGAAGGTATTGATTAAAGAAAACAAAGCCCTACAAGCCCAGATCCAGAAAATTAAGGAAGCCGCAAAAATCCTCCGAGGAGTAAAGAAGATGAAAATCTCATACAGAACCTGCGATGAAAAGTAACTGAATATGGTTTCGACCTGAATAAGGCGGAGGGTGAACTGTTTAGAGCTCGGAAGCAATTTATTAAAAGTGCAGAGGAAAGAGCCCCATACTGGAGCAGTTAAGGGAAGGAAGTTGCAATGAATGCGTTGGTTTAAAACAGAGGGTTATCATAGCTGAAAACAAAATGGCCAAACAAGCCAGGGATTTCAAAGCAGAGAGAGAGCATTGCTATGCGGTAATAGTGGGATTGGAAAGAGATTTGTGGCAGTTCCAAAAGCTGAATCAAGAAGCTGAACGAACTTTAGAAGCACAGGCTGAGCAAATAGGGCGTCTACAACAAGAAAAAAGGGTTATCAGAAAAATGGTGTGGGCAATAGCAGAATATATTACCACGAAGTGCAATAACTGTGAGGACAAGAAAAAATCTATGTTTTTCGCCGCTGCTATGACATTTTTCCGTCAAGTGATGGAGAATCTCCACTATCTCCAGGGAAATTTAGCGGGCAAACCTGCAGCAAGGCCGCACGATTCCCCCCAAGCTCCAAAAGCATTTGAAGTTTTAGTGTACTCATAAACTTGTATCTTTCTTGAAAAAAATAGAGGAAGAAGTCAGGCTGTATGTTTTGTTACTTAGCTTTCGAGTCTGTAAGATCATTAGGTCCAGTTTGGTAGTAGCCTTTGGTTTCGCTAGCGTATGTAATCAAAGTTTATGTCTTTATAAAGACTGAAAATTACAGAAACATTTTTGTTGTGTAAATAACATTTTCTCATGAACTACGCTCGGTCAGTCGGTCTCCTTCGTGCAAAGTCATGATACGTAGGCAATCTCTAGGATTCGATCGTATTCTTTAACCAAAAAAAGGGGGGGGATAAGAGGTAAGAAACAAAAGGAAATTTGGAGTAAATGCCTGGATGGCACATGCAACCATTGAAAGCATATAGAGACCCGTTATCTGTGTAGGGGCATCACGCCCAACGTGTTATTTCCTATTTGTTATCTGCCTCGAGCTAACTGCTGAATTGCAGTGTCCAGTTCAGGTGTTTTTAGAACAGTGGTTGGTTTGCGGTAAGATGGCTTCACACGGATACTTCACTAGGTCAAAGGGAAACATAGAGATTTCGACCGAAAATGACTCTACCAGTCATCCCTATTCAAGAGAAAAATCAAATTACAGGAGTACCAGCCTCTGAATCTACAGCGGCTGAAGAGAACAGGATCCTGCGGCTCCGAGTCATGGAAATGTGGGATGCCTGGACCAATGGGAAAGAACCTCCAAGCACTATCCCTGGATTTCCCGAGCTTTTTCCAAGATCAGGGGGTACCTCCACCACCCCTAACAGTCACCCAAATATTCTCCTAAGGCAACCCACCATATCAACCAATTTTGTTAGGGCGCCTTCTGAAACCCGCCCGCCGATGTTTACATCCGGGCCAGTTCCCAACATCTTTACGACCACTCTGTGCGTAGCTACCACACAGCCTGTGGTACCAAGGCCCATGTTTGACCCCACAACTTTTATATTCCAGACTCCTAATTACCAAACGGAACCTCTCTCGTACCCCACATAGAACTACCCTCAGCCAGCATATGAACTTACCCATGTGCAAGAAAAAACCTCCAAAACGCCCAAGCAAGATGAAATCACAAGGAGAATCAAAAGTCATGAACAAAGTCTGAAGAACATGTAAGGACTAATTGGACAGAAAAGTGTATCTTACTCAGACCTATGCTTGTTGCCCAGTACAATATCTACATCGCCCCAGATAGGAATTCCCAAGCCAACTTGAAAAAGAAACCTGCTGAAAGCTTCAGAGAATTTGATGATAAATGGTGAGAGAAAGCATCGAGAGTAAAGCCTCCAATTGACAAAACAGAGAAAGCATCAAGAGGCAGGCTATTTTCAGAATATGATGTCGGCCATGGGTAAACCTTTTGCAGAGGCAATTAAGATTGGGGAGATGGTAGAGAATCGCCTTAAAACAGGGAGGATTTTGATTCAATCTACCATAAGATCCACTTACCATGCCATACAAGGAGGGGCAGGAGGACTCCCAAGAAACAAGAAGAAAGAGGAAGCATCCATGGTAGCCTCCAGGATGAGGAAACAGCATGCTCACAGGCATGCATTCTCTGAAAGAGCACCTCAACATCACTATCCTCACCGAGACATGCACTATGTCCCTCAACCTTATGCAGTTATGAACGATCAGCCCTTTACTCGACCTCAACAGTAGAACAATAGAAACCAAGCCCCAATAAATCAGCTTCCTCAGAATTACTACAATCCCCGCCCTCCGTACAACTATTATCGTCACAGGGAGCCACCCAGGAGACAGAACTTCACTCCAATAGGACAATCCTATGCCAACTTGTTCCCAATGTTGGTCCACATGGGACAGAGGGACATGATACCAAAAATTGCTGGACCTCAAAACGAGCATTGGAGGATTTGATATACCAAAAGAGGATAATACTAAGAGATGAAGAGGTCCCAAATGTAACTGATAACCCATTACCGGCTCACAACAACGGGCCAGTCATCGGAATGATATGCGAGGCCAAAGAATTTGATCCCGCCCTGAAAGCCATCATAGCCATCGCCAAGGCAGATAGAAAACCAAAAGTCACCCCAATTAAGATTGAAGAAAAGAAAATAAATGAAGCCAAATGCCCAGAAGCAGAAAAGAAAGCTACGATCAAAGCTGAGACGGCCCTTACTAAGGAAACAATACTCTACATCCCATGAGGACGTAAAGAAAAGAAGCCCACTTTGAGCCCCTAAAAAGGTTGGAGCTGAAAAAACCATGTATATACCCAAAAAAGCTTAAGTGGTATGGGGATTGATTAAATTACCGGTGCTAAATGAGCCTATGGTTATTGGTCGCGTGCCACAGAAGCCCATGACCAACCCTTCAGCAGTCCCTTGGAATTATCAGAAACCATCGTTACATACAAGAGCAAAGAAGTCCGCGGAGAAGCTCAAATAGGTTGTACTACAAAGAAATACTCAGCTATGGAAGAGGTGAACACCGTTATCAAATGGCAATTTCCGCTTAAGAGGCCAGTGAATTCTGAGGAGGCAGAAGCTTTCTTCCAGAAAATGGAAATGTCAGAGTACAAAGTGGTGGATCAGCTCCAAAAATCCCCTGAGCGGATTTCTCTATTGTCACTCTTGATGAAATCTCCCAAACATCAGCAGGTGTTAGCCAAAACTCTGAACGAAGCTTCTGTACTAGCTAAGTCCTCTATAGAGCTACTAGAAAAAATGGCGGAGAGATTCTTTGCTATTAACCAGGTATCGTTCAGTAATATGACTTAACTCCGGAGGGAGCTGCTTACAACAAGGCTTTGCACCTCACTATCAAGTGTGAGGTATATTATGTCAAAAGAGTGATGGTCGACGGAGGTTTCGGAGTAGACATATGCCCATTGTCTACCTTGAAAAGAATAGATATCGGGACAGAGAGGATCCGTCCTAACAAAATGTGTCCGAGCCTTCAATGGAATCTAAAGGGACACCATAGGTGAAATTGATTTGGTACTGACTATTGGTCCAATCGACTTCAAAGTAACATTCCAGATGTTTGACATGGACACATCCTATAACTACCTCATAGGAAGGCCGTGGATTCATGCAGCAGGGCAGTGCCTTCTACCTTGCTCCAAATGCTGAAATTAAAGTATGAAAACCAAGAGATTGTAGTTCATGGATAGGACGAACAATCGATTTACCGGGACCCCTCTGTTCCCTGTCTAGAAGCCAAAGAAGGGAGTGGACACATAGTTTATCAGGATTTTGAAGTCGCAGTAGCCGATCGGCATGAAGAGGGCAAGCCGCTCCCCAATCTTTCCTGTCAAATGGTTCAATTATGGTAGCGAAGGAAATGATGCGCCAAGGTTTAAAGCCAGGTAAGGGACTCGGAAGCTCGCTACAAGGCATGACCGAGCCGATCGCCTTGCTTG
Organism: Nicotiana benthamiana; assembly: GCA_034376525.1. Lineage (NCBI taxonomy): Eukaryota > Viridiplantae > Streptophyta > Magnoliopsida > Solanales > Solanaceae > Nicotiana > Nicotiana benthamiana. The sequence continues at coordinate 106,167,211 of CM067332.1, read as the reverse complement.
TCGCAAAAAAGTTATTTTGACTTAGCTTTCATCTAACCCTAGAAGATATCACCTGGGCTAATCGCAGAAAGCGCCAGGGATGGGCCTTACCACGACCCCTACCACACTTGTAGAAAACCTTTGTAAAACAAAAGTTCAGTGAGGGGGAGGAAGAAGAAACCTTCACGGCAGAAGAAATTGATGAGATCTGCGGAGCTATGAAGGAGTTGTTATACGAAGTAAACATGGTCAAACCGGGAGAAGGTTCAAGCGCCGCTGAAGTGCTTTATATGGGGCCAGATGCCAAACTTCAAAGCTGGAAGGCTACACCTTTTCCGGTCAGGCAGGAGACCCTGTGGTCTCGCCTTGCTACCTTTTCCCACATCACGAGCTATTTCAGGGTGTAGCTCGGTTGTTTGTTTTCCTTTATCACTTTTAATCTCAATTGTAAACCCCGTTATCTTACGAGTTCAAAGAAATAAAATCAATATTCTGTCATTCACACTTCTTTGTCTTTCTCTAATTTTTGTCTTTCTTTTATTTTTCATCTTTTAATTCAATCCCAATAATGCGGCATTAAATAAAATGACATTCTCGCGGACTTCATGCCACGACCCAAAATTGCTGCCCATCTGTGTAATAATGAACCAGGAACCGAAATACAATGAAGAAGAGGCTTTTAGGGAAATCAAGCGAGAGTTGGAACACTTTGAAAACAAACCTAAGACTAACTTAAATGATACTGAACCGGTTAACTTGGGCAATCTCGATGAAATCAAAGAAACTAAAATAAGCATCCACGTGAATAAAGAAATACAAGATTTATTGTTCAACTTCTATGGGAATTCAAAGATGTACTTGTGTGGTCCTACGACGACATGGCTTGTTTTAGTATGGATTTGGTGGTTCATAAGTTTCCTGCATACCCTGAATGCCCTCCAGTCCAACAAAGACAAAGAAAGTTCAAGCCTGATGTCAGTGATAAAATCAAAGAGGAGATTACGAAATAGCTTGAAGCGGGGATAATCCGAGTAGTTCGGTACATCACATGGTTGGCCAATGTGGTCTAGGTGCCAAAAAAGGACGGGAAAACTCGAGTGTGTGTGGATTACAGAGATTTGAACAAGGCAAGTCCCAAGGATAACTTCCCTCTCCCCAACATCCACATCCTTGTCGATAACTGTGCCAAGCACGAGATCCAATCCTTCGTGGATTGCTATGCAGGATCATATTGTTATAGAGCTACGCCTTTTGGATTGAAAAACGCCGGGGCAACATACATCAAGGCTATGACCACCATCTTCCACGACATGATGCATCGAGAAATAGAGGTGTACGTGGATGACGTGATTATCAAATCAAAGACGCAGGGCGATCATGTAAAGGACCTGAGGAAGTTCTTCGAAAGGCTCCGCAAATATGATTTGAAATTAAATCCAGCAAAATGCGCATTTGGAGTTCCGTCGGGCAAACTTCTGGGGTTAATCGTCAGCCGAAGAGGCATCGAATTGTATCCAACAAGGATAAAATCCATTCGGGAGCTGCCCCCACCAAGGACCAAAAAGGATGTAATGAGTCTATTGCGAAGATTAAATTACATCAGCCAGTTCATCACCCAGTTGACTTCAACATGTGAGCCTATATTCAAGCTACTGAAAAAGGATGCGTTAGTTAAGTGGACAATCGAGTGTCAGGAAGTTTTTGATAGAATCAAACAATACTTGTCCAATCCACCAGTTTTAGTTCGACCAGAACCAAGAAGGCCGCTATTTTTCTATTTGACGGTCTTGGAAGGCTCCTTTGGTTGTATTCTCGGGCAGCATGACGCTACGGGAAAGAAAGAGCAGGCCATTTATTATCCGAGCAAAACGTTTACCGGCTACGAGACCAAGTACACATTGTTAGAAAGAACGTGTTGCGCCTTGACATGGGTAGCTCAAAATTTAAGGCATTATCTCCAAGCTCATACCAGGTACCTCATATCCAGGGTGGATCCACTAAGGTACATATTCCAAAAACCAATGCCCACGCGACGACTGGCCAAATGGCAGATCTTGCGCACCGAGTTCGACATTGTTTATGTCACTCGCACTGCAATGAAAGCTCAAGCATTGACAGATCATCTGGCGGAGAACCACGTTGATGACGAATATCAGCCTTTAAACACCTTCTTCCCTGATGAAGAAGTGAATTCATTGGAAATAGCAGCTGAAGGCACTCCCGTCTGGAATATGTTCTTCGATTGAGCAGTAAACGCAAAAGGCGTAGAGATTGGGGCAATTTTCATCTCACCCACAGGCCAGCATTATCCATCCACAGCCAGGCTCCGTTTCTTCTGCACCAATAATACAACTGAATATGAAGCTTGCCTCATGGGCATGAACATGGCCATAAATCAAGATGTCGAATAATTGCTAATTATGGGAGATTCCGATCTGACCATCTGACAATCTCAAGGAGAATGGGAGACAATGGACATTAAGCTCCTCCCGTACAGACAGCATGTGTAAGACCTCAGCAAACCGTTCAGGTCGGTACAGTTCATGTACATTCCCCGTTGCAACAATGAGTTAGCAGATGCACTTACAACCTTGGCCTCCATGCTACCATACCCTGGGAACACCTATATTGATCCTTTACAAATCATAATCAAAGAAAGACATGGGTATTGTAATGCGACCGAAGCAGAGCCCAGTACACAGCCTTAGTGTTATGATATCTTGAGATTCCTTATAATGCAGGAGTACCCCAAGCAAGCCACCGGAGAACATAAGAAAACCGTCTGATGGCATGCGAGCAATTTCTTTTTGAGCGTGACACCCTGTATAAAAGGACTCCAGATCTTATTTGTTGAGATGTGTGGATTCCGAGGAAGTCAGGAGAATTATGCACGAAGTACACGCGGGGGTGTGTGGGCCCCATATGAACGACTATGTACTAGCGAAGAAGATACTCAGAGCTGGCTATTACTGCATGACCATGGAGAAAGACTGCTTTAGCTTCGTCCGAAAATGTCATCAATGCCAGGTGCACGGTGATTTAACTCATGCACCACCAAATGTATTGCATCATATGTCAGCACCCTGGTCATTTACCGCCTAGGCATGTATGTCATCGAGCCGATTGAGCCAAAAGCCTCAAATGGACACAGATTCATATTGGTCTCCATTGATTACTTCACAAAATAGGTTGAGGCCATCACCCTCAAGTCTGTTACCAAGAATGAGGTAGTGGATTTTGTGCATTCCAACATCATTTGTCACTTCGGGATTCCCGCTACCATCATTACTGACAATTCAACTAATCTAAACAGTCAGTTGATGGGAGATATATTTGAACAGTTCAAGATAACACATAGAAACTCCACTCCTTACCGGCTAAAAGCTAATGGTGCGGTTGAAGCGGCTAAAAAGAACATCAAGAAGATCTTGAGGAAAATAATTCGAAGCTCGAGACAATGGCACGAAAAGTTGCCTTTTGCACTGATGGGATATCGTACCACAGTACGTACGTCGGTAGGGGCAACCCCCTATTTGCTGGTCTGTGGGACTGAAGCTGTCATACCCGCCGAGGTGGAAATCCATTCGCTTCGAGTGATTTTAGAAGAAGAAATTGAAGATAATGAATGGGTCAAAACTTGTTTGGAGCAGCTGGCATTAATTGATGAAAAACAAATGGCAGCGGTATGCCACGGGCAACTATACCAGCAAAGAAGGGCCCGGGCTTACAACAAGAAAGTGCGACCAAGGAATTTTGAGGTCGGGCCGTTGGTATTGAGACAGATACTTCCTTATCATTAGAAAGCCAAAGGTAAATTCGCTCCAAATTGGAAAGGCACGTACATCATCAGAAAGATATTGCCTATAGGAGAATTGTACCTGGGAGACGTTGAGGAGACGAGCCCGAGGCAGCGGTAAATGCGTACGCAGTAAAGAGGTATTATGTTTGAACCCCTGCAGTAATGACCTCGGTGGATTGAAATGACAAAGGCTTTGCTTTCTCACTACCATCACTTTCTTTGTAACCGGGAAATGCTGTTCGAAAAAAAAAAGAAAGAAGAAGAAGAAAAATGAAAAGAAAGAGAAAGAAGAAAAGAAAAGAGAAATATATGAAAAAAGGGGAATACAAACAAATTAGTTTAGGAAAAACTTCCTGAACTACGCCTGACTTGATTCCGAAAGGATACGTAGGCAGCCTCTCCCTGAGGTTCAGTCATGTCAAAATAAAAACCCCATTTACCCACAAAAATCAACACTGGGGAAGAAAGGTATTGGTTCGGTTACAAATCCGTCCGAATGATTATAAAGTTATAGATCCCCGGAGATGTAAAAAATACCGTTGTTGGGATTCGGCACTAATAAATTTTTTGCGAGGAATCATATGAGAGAGTCTTATCGGTGAAAACCTCCGGGAACCATAAGGTGACGACGAGCAGAAAAAACAAAATGAGAGAGTCCGTTTAGCAAAAACTTTCAAAAAGTGCTATCGGGCGACGAGAGAAGAGAAATGAGAGTGGCCGATTGGCGAATACCCGAAAACGGCGCCGTAGGCCGAAAAGAGGAAATATTGCTGCCCAAGCATGAATAAGTTTCTTTGGTTTTGGAAAAGTTGATGTCAGAAAGCAGAAATGGATACGGGCTGAGTATCCAGTCCAAGAAGCATGTCGTTGCCATTTTAAGGCGATTCATATTTCGAGATAAGTTTCCTATTTTCCCTCAAAAGAACATACTTCTCTAAATTCATGCTCACTCCTTTCCACTTTAATCCTGATGTCGTGACCATTCCATAAGAAATGCAGTAGGGTCGGTCTCGCGGGATCCTCCTGGCACGAACTAAGGGAATGGCCGACATCGTCAAACGCGCTCAGCTAATCCTGGTTGATCATGACGGCTAATGCCTCAAAAGCAGGGAAATAAAAGAATGGAAACTCAAAGTCAAAGGTCCATGAAGGTGAAGCAAAATTGAAGGGTTTTAAGCCTAACAGGATGTCACAAAAGCAAGCCCAAAACCAAAGTCGGGAGAAAACTCACAACCCAAGGCCTGGGAAACAAAGACCAACCCAAAATGAGGACCCCATGGCCAATCAGCTAATCAAGGATTGAAAGTCAAGGGTTTTCTTTTGAACACAAAGGAAGTTGAAATCAAGCGTGACAAGGCCGCAAAACCAATCACTGTTCAAACTAACAGTTTGTTTTGTTTCTAAAATAAAATAGACGCAGGTGCAATCTAGAAAAATGGAAGGAACATAGGACAAAAACAACCAAAGGATGGGCACAATGACCAAAGATGTTGTTGCGTCGAGAACAAAAGGGAAGTTTTCTTTTTATTTTACTACAAACTCGTAGATAAGCATGATAGCAGGGGATTCAAATCTCTAGTTTCCCTTTGTGCAGCATGTGGATTTCCTAGGCATGACCCAAGGATTGCATTCTCTCTCCTCCAGCATAAACCAAGAAGTCTCCTTCCTTCACATCCCAGCATAACCCGAAAATTCTTCTCCATATCCCCAGTATATTCTAAGGATTCCTTCCCTAAAATTTCTACTCCCCAGTGTAGTCTAAAGGTTGAAGCTACCATATCCTTAATATAATGGATTCTTCCTTCCCCTCCAACCCCAGCATAGTTAAAAGGATCTCTCTTGTCTTTCAATTCCTGGTAAATCCCCTAGCATAACCTAGGAATTTTCATTCATCCCGGCATAACCCGTGGATTCCCTTGGCATAACCCAGGACTTCTCTTTCAATGCCGGCATAACCCGTGGATCTCCCTAGCATAACCTAGGAGTCTTTTTTTAAATCTCGGCATAACCCATGGATCTCCCTAGCATAACCTAAAAATCTTCTTTTAATTCCCGGCATAACCCGTGGATACCCCTGGCATAACCCAGGATTTCCCTTTCCTCCCTAGCATAACATAGGAATTTTCATTACCCCAGCATAACCCGCGGTTTCCCCCTGGCATAACCCAGGAATTTCATTTATCCTGGCATAACCCGTGGATATTCCCTAGCATAACCTAGGATTTTTCATTCAACCCGGCATAACCCGTGGATTTTCCCTAGCATAACCTAGGATTTTTCATTCATCCCGCCATAACCCGTGGATTTCCCCTGGCATAACGCATGAATTTTATTTATCCCGGCATAACTCGTGGAATTTCTCTAGCATAACCGAGGAATTTTCATTCATCCTGGCATAACCCGTGGATTTTCCCTAGCATAACCTAGGATTTCATTCATCCTGGCATAACCCGTGGATTTTCCCTAGCATAACATAGGATTTTTGATTCATCCCGGCATAACCAGTGGATCTCCCTAGCATTACCTAGGATTTTTCATTCATCCCGGCATAACCCGTGGATTTTCCCTAGCATAACCTAGGATTTTTCATTCATCCCGGCATAACCCGTGGATTTCCCCTAGCATAACCTAGGATTTTTCATTCATCCCGGCATAACCCACGGATCCCCTGGCACAACCCAGAAATTTCTTCATAACCCATGACTCTCTTTCCGTCCCAAGCAAGGACCCTTTTTCTTATACTGGCATAACCCGTAGATCTTTTCTTACCCCCAGCAGGGACTTTTTTTATTTCTATCCAGGCATAACCCGTGGATCTTTCTCCCCAGCAGGGACTTTTTCATTTCTATCCCGGCATAACCCGTGAATCCTCCCCTTATCCCCAATAAGGACCCTTTCCCCTTCCCCGCATAATCTGGCGATGTTTCCAAGGGATACACAATCCTAATTTTTATTTTTTTCAATAAAGAATATCTTAGATGTGTGTTGAAAATAACTCACGAAATTTTCCAGTGAAAACTGGAGTGGAAAATTTTGTTCGTTTGTTTCTGTTGGTGTCCGAACAGGTTTCACCTTAAGGCACAGGATTCGGAATGACCGAAAGCGTGAGTCTCAATTCAGAAAAGAAGAAAAGAAATGGATTCAGATGATAGAGATGCAGACTGCTAAAAATTGGAATGAAGTCACAATCTCCGCATGTCCCGCTTCAAAACTGAAGAATAAACTAACGGTTGCAGCTGACGAGCATCAAGATTCAGATTAGAGTCTGCTATAAGAGCTAGCATAGACTCAAGATCAAGCTTCAGGAGACTCCTAGATAGGAATCTTGTAACTTGTAGTTGATAGGCTTAGGTAGCTTAGCTTTTGATTTCCTTTTGTGTAATAGGGAGCTCAACAAGCAGAAAACAGTAGCAACAAAAGTGAACTCACAGCTTCCCGGTAGTCCCAGCTACCAAAACTTCCAGAACTACACTTACCTAATTCCTTTAACGCCAAGGATATGTAGGCAACGTTCGAAGCAAGGTTCGGTCAGAAATTTTTCAAAATACTTCACACGGAGTACTCCATCGTACGAAAATCGCTTGTGTATGCTCACTTGTCTTTGCACGAAAACTCTTCGTGTTTCCGCAAAAAGAGGGACAGTTGTGAGCATGTGATTTTTGCCCTGCTAAGATGACTCCCACATGACTATTATGTTTAGGATTTTCCCTTTTATATTTGTTTTTAGGATTTAATTTTAGAGTTCAATTGCGTGTGCCAGTGTGTTTGCATTTCAATTCATGTTTAAAGGCATTTAGAATTTAATTTTGTGTTTTTGCTGAAATAATTGTTAATTAGGTTTATTTTAACAAAACAAAACAAAATACAAAATATATATGCAAGTAGTATTTTTGGCATTTTAATCATCTTTGTTTAAAATTTGTTGCATTTTTTTGTGTTAATTAGAAATTTTTATAGTAGAAATAGGAATTAATAATAAAAAATAATAATAAAGGATAAAGAAAACAAAACATATATACATATATATATACAGCCACTCGGGGCCACAATTGGGCCAAACCTAAGTGGCCCAAACCCTTTACCCTTTAAAACACACAGCACTCAGCCCAAACACCAACCCCGACCCAGTCCACATACAACCTGCCCAAAACGACGTCGTTCCATGATGATCCATCACAACCATTGATCAGCTAATCATCTAACGGCCATCAGACTCCCACCAAAACTGAATAAATATGTCTGAATCTATGAATAGATACAGAGACCAACATATCACCCTCCTCATACTAATATATTCTTGTGTCTTCCCCTCCCCTTGACCGCCTTATGACCACCCTTGACCACCAAGCAGCCACCCTAATGCCACCGCCGGAAATCGCCTCACAGTTGCGGCCGGTCACTAAACCACCCCAACTTTACACCACCAGACAACCAAAACCTCCTCTTCCCCGTCCTGCAACCAGCTTCCCTCGAACAACCTTCCTCCGTCTCGAATATTTAAAAGAAGGGTCGTCAGAACCACCATCTCCGGCAACCCAGTCCCAAACCACCGCAAGTTTACATCGTAGGACCACCAAGACATCCCTTCCCTGTACTGCATCCCTTTCCCTTCAAATAACTCCCCATCGTCTCGAATCATCAAAACAAAGATCGCCGGAACCACCATCTCCGGTGACTCAACCCAAAACCCATCCAAAATTACACCCTTGAAACACCTCATCTTCTTCTTTCCAACCATGGATGTCACACCCTTCGAGTCCAGTTGGAACGCCTCGAATATCAATTTGAAATCTTCCCTAAAACCTAAATCCCACCGGATTCCGGCCAGACTGGTATCAGACATTCCCTGTCTATTCCCCTCCCCAATCATGCAACCCACAGCTTGCAAATATCACAAATTCCATTCCTAAACCCTTGAACATGTTATCCGCAAGGCCAGTTGCCTTAGAAGGTTAGAAACCTCTATAGAAGAGGTCAGAAACCAACAGAATGATCTAAAGTTAGATTTGCATGTGAAAAACTAAGTATTCAATCTTTAAATCACTATCATGGCCTGTATATAATTGCTTTGTTTCCTTTAATTGTTAGCTGCTTTGATTCTTTTGAGTGATTAGTTGAAATAGGTTAAGTAGTCATCTCTACTTGCTACATGCCTTATTTCATTTATTTGTCACTGGTCCGAATACCTTCATCTCTTGAGTGGTCTAATATCATGTTATCTTAGCCTCCTGATTCTGAAATTATACATGGCTTGTAATCCTAGCATTTTGGCTCTTTAGTAATGTGCTCTCTATGGTTTCTTAATCCTCATCTCCTAATTTTCCTTTGTTTCATTCCATGATACCCTGATTAGCTTTGGTAGATGTTTATCTTTTGGATCATACTTATGCTACTGAGCATTTGTTTTCATCACATAGTAACTTTAACCTTCAGTACTTGCATGTATTAGGCTAATTTGTTTTTGCTGAACCTTTAACCGCTGATATCAGCCTTGAGTTTCCTGATTTTATTCATGAACTGAGTGTTCAATTCCTGTTATTTGTTCTCAAGTGCTACTGAGTACCTTAATTGGGTTATTTCTGTAAGTTAAGCGTCAATGGATGGTTTCCCTCTTCTGGTTATTTTAATTCATTGGTCTTTGACATTGAACATTCATCTTGAATGGTGTTTGGTTAGTGAAAATCCACATTAAGATACTTGTCTAAAACCTGAATAATATTGCCTAATTTTTAAACTTTAATGAGCCTGTTAGTCCAAACCAAATTTGGCCCAAAACTTAAATACAATTGACTAAGGTCGGGTTGACCAAACAAAATGAAGAACTAAGGTTAAAACTTCAGCTTAGGTAATTAGGAAACGAAATAGGGGTATAAGGGGTATTTGAGCCTTAAAAGAATTTGGTAGTAACCCCTAGAACATTCTAGTGAGGGACTTAGGCACAATTTCAGCCTCAAACTTGAGGCACAAGTCAGGAAACTAAGGACCATTTAGGAATAAACTGAATTCTGAATCAGGGACTAAAAGGAAGAAAAGGGAAAGAGTGTTGCCCCAAGGCTTCACTATAAAAGGGGGTGATATGAACATTTAGGAGAGGAATTGTTTTTGATTTTTCTGGATATCATCGAGAAAATTCTTTCTAAAAGCCCTGTAGTTGAATTAAAAACAAAAAAGGGATACATATATTAGTTTTCCATACATTCGTCAGAATTTGAATGTTATCCGATCCTTGTTGAAGTTTTTCTTTTCCAAACCTGTCAAAAATCTAGGTGCTCACTATTCCATTGGTAGTTGCTTGCTTGCTGAGTGCTTTCGTTTACTCATAGCTTGTCCTTTGCTGAATTCCAGGTACACTTTGATATTCAGTGATGTATGGAGCTTTAGTTGAATATATTCCAAGATCTGAAGATTTATCTGCGTTATTTTCTCCTCGAACCCCCATCATGTGTTCCTTTCCTATTAGCTTTAATATATTTCATGTTAGAAGTAGTTATCTTGTAATAACTAGACATTTGGATTGACTTATTTTGTAATAACTAAACGTTTGGACTGATTAACCTTGTAATAATTGGACATTTAGACTGATATTTTAAATATGTATAATTAATAGTAAGGTTAGCTAGTGGTACGGTTGGTTCAGGTGTTTTTTTCCTGTTTTTCTTAGAAATATTAGATTTAGGAAATGTTAGCTTGGTAATTATTCAAACATCAAGACATTGTGTAGCGTTTCAATTCATTTAAGTTTCGATACATTTATCAATAATTTGTTCAGATTTATCTGGCATATTGTAACCAGAATTATAATTGATGTTTGGAAGTTGAATTTGTATACTTCGACTGATGAGTATTATGAATCGCTTAGTTCAGATTTAAGATTGAAAACTGATACAAAATAATCCTTAGTATCTTCCTTGTGAACGTTGTTGATATGTTTAATAGTTAGCCTTGTGTAAAATCACAAACCGAAAGAAACACTACTGAGATTTATTCATGATGGACTCATCCGTCCAATTATCTATGGGCCTAATTGAAAGGCCAGCAGCTACCAGATACAATATCAGTTCCTGGGCCAGCCAAAACGTGAAGCCCAATGTTTATAATTAGCCAAGGATGAGGCTAAAAATGCTAATATTGAGTTTCCGGGTGCGTCATTCATTTGTAAATTATTAGAGCATTTCTAGATACAAGAACAACAGAACATTTAGTATGCTTTAGGATATCCTTAAGAAATGAAATGAGCCCTGATAACTAAACCAAACACCATGAGGATCCTTAAACTGATAAAATATTTAGAAAATTGGAATGCCGTTTAGCAAATTTCACGGCTTCCCATGAATTTTAAAGACGTAGTTGCTATAGGCGCGAGTTTGGTAATAAATTACCTTCCTAAACTCGGGTGCGCATTTATTTGACCCAAATCCCATTCTTAATGGAATTAAAATATGTCTAATATTACGTGCACATTTATGTGACGTGATTCAGGACGTGTTTTAATAACATTGCAAATTTTCCTAAAATGTATATTCAAAGCGGTTAATAAATTAAAATTCATTATAGTTTTAAACAGGTATAGCAAATCAGATATCTAGCAAATTATAATGAGTTTATGCGGTCGTGCTAGAACCACGGGATCCGAGGGTGCCTAACACCTTCCCTCGGGTCAATAGAATTCCTTACTCAAGAATTTCTTGTTTGTATACTGCAATTAGGCATTCGAAATTTCCTTTATTTGGAATTTTAAATAAATCGGTAACTTGAGACACCAAAAGTCAAACTTATTCCAAGTGGCGCTTGAATAAATGATTAATCCCATTTCGAATAATATCACTTTAATTGGAAAAACTCATATACATGTGTCATCTTTCGGGGTAACCATGTGTATGTCAAAAGGAGGTGTGACAGGTGTCTAATCTCACAATTGTGAGACCAATGTTCACATTCGCGAACATTCCCCAATGCTGAGACGCTTGCAATTGCGAGCAAAGTCTTCGCAATTGCGAAGAGTACTTGGGTCCGCCATAATTTGTATTTGCAAGCAAAAGGTCACATTTGCGGGGAGGCCAGAGTTCGTATTTGTGAACAAATCTTTGCATTTGCGAGGTTGGGCTGGGCCACGCAAGGTCAGAGATGCGGCAGATCAGAGTTCACAATGGCGAACAAGTCATTGCATTTGCGATGAAAGCAGAAATGTAAAGAGCTTCGCATTTGTGATTGATTCTTTGCTTTTACGAGTTTTGCATTTGCGAACCCCAGATCGCAAATGCGATAGTTAAAACTGGTCATATATGTGTTAGACGAGATTTTTCTCTCATTCATCAAATTTTCACTAGAACCCTAATGTAAATTTTTCCAAGACCCTTTCTTCCCCAAATCATTGGTAAGTGAACCTAGCCTATTTTCTTTCTATATTTAATTATATTTTACAAGTTTTTAACCTAAAATCCAGTGTTTGATGGTGGAAAATTTAAGTTTGGGGTAGATTAGGGAATTTTGTAAAATTAGAATTTAGACCTCAAATTGAGGTCGGATTTCAAAATAAATTACACAATCGAGCTCGGGGTGAATATGTAATCGGGTATTAACTCAAATTTTGGGTTTGGAGCAAGCGAGCCCAGTAGTTGACTTTTTCAATAGTGACCTAAATTGAATCTTTTGCAATTATGAGTGATTCCTAAGTCTTATTTTGAATTGTTTAGTTAGTAATTCACTAGATATTGTTGGTTTAGAGGCTTGTTTGAAAGGTAGAGTTATGGTTTTGATTTGATGGTCTTTGGAGCGAGGCAAGTGTTGTGTCTAACTTTGACTTGAGGGAACTAGGATTCTCGGACTATGTGCTATACGATTTTTAGTGAGAGTACATGCGAGATGACGAGTGATTATACGCTGCCGAATTATCTGCTTTCCCTTATTTTCCGCTATTCATTAATTATTTCTATCATTGCCTTAACTGTTATATGCTCTTAATACGTTTTATGCTTAGCTGCTACCTGTGAATCAATATCTTCTCTTGTTAAGGATGTTAGCTCCTTTTGTAGTATTACAGTTCCCTACTATTTGCATAAACAGACTTTCTTGCACCTTCTAGTTGTCAATTACTGGATTGATCTCGCTGTGTAGTATTACTTGTGTAGATTCCTATATTGTACAAAGTTTTCCTTTTGGTTAAGTTTGATAATTATTTATCGAAAAGATTTTTGTAGTTTGAACAAATGATTAGACTGTGCACATTGAGTATTTGGTACTACAATAGTATGATCGACCTGCATGCCGCATCGGGTATAATAGGGTGGATTGATATGTGAAATAAGGGTGAATTCGTACTATACGGTGGGATCTGGATGCACGCCACAACATGTGGAATAAGAATGGATTGATATGGTAAGATAAGGGAAAATTATGATATTTATATTGATATATGGTGGGATCGGGTTGCGCGCCGCAACATATTTATATATTGTCTTTGTGTTGATGTTATTACGGTGAAATAAGGGAGAATTTTATGTTGTACGATTGGATCGGGTTGCATGCTGCAACGACCCATGTGTTTCTATTTTATTAAGCCTCAAGACATGGTCCAGTATCATCCAGAATTAACAATCCTTAGAATTTCAGTTGATTGTTTAAACTTGTTCTGTATTTTTATCTTCTTTCATTATTATATACTATGTACAGGTTGTAGCGTAAGTGATCTGCCTTAGCCTCGCCACTACTTCGTCGAGGTTAGGCTTGACACTTACAGAGTACATGGGATCGATTGTATTCATACTACACCATGCACTTCTTGTCCATATTTTGGAGTCGTTCTCAGTAGCTAAGCTTGGATCGGACAATGTACGGAGACTTGAGGTACAGTTTCTTAGCGCTCGCAACTCCTGGAGTCCCCTTCTTCTTCTTCTTCTTCTTCTTCATTTTCTTCTTCTTCTTCTGTATTTAGCTGTATATGTTCTTTTCAGACAATTTGAAGTTATTCCAGACCCTTGTATGTACTACTCGTGCACTTTCTGACATCAGGTTCTGGGATGTATTAAACGTTTGGCTATTTTAGCTTCCGCATTATTTACTTTGAATTATTGCGGTTAAATCAGTTCTTCTTCATTATTCAATTTTAAACTGCTAAAAAGATAAATTGTTCTAATGTTAGTTTGCCTAGCAAATGAAATGTTAGGCACTATCACAGTTTCGATGATAAGAATCAGGGTCTTGACAATAATAACAAAATATCATTTGAATGAATCACAGTCAAAATCCCATACACTTTATTTTTTAGAAATAGCATTGAGAGGTAGCGTAATAAAACTTAAAATTTTGCGTCTAAAAGATATCACAATTTTCATGTTATGATGTTCTAGATAAATACTGTTATGGAGACTGGAAATTTGAGTAATAAATATCATAATAATCGTATTATGAGAATTATTTCAATCAAGCAATAGCTAGATCGAGAACCTTTGATCCAATTATAATTGAAGAGCAGGTCAGTCCACTAGTAATCCAAACCAACGGGGTCTTTCATCTTAAATCACGTCATTGAGACCAGAATATACGTCTATTTACATGGTGGAAATTTGCCTATTCACAATTTTACATTTTTCTGTCCTTTTCTTTGGCCTTGACTCGAGGCCCTTGGGATAGTTTTGTGGTTGTTTAGTTAGTGAATAAGTTATACTTGATGCAATGGCTTGAGATATTATAATACGGGGATAAAGTAATAATAGCATTATTTTGTAGATATAGTTTTATTGGTAAATATTATTGACCCAAAGGGCATCTTGTCATTTGGTTGATTTGTCTCAAGATCAGTAATTTCAGGATTATTATCCCACATTGAGCGGATTATAAAATATATTATAACTGTGCTATTAATAATTTCAGTATTATTTTATCGGAATAAAAAGTTTAACCGAACACGAAATGAGTCAAACATTTGATCTTGAAAATGTTATCTATTATCGTTCTGAACTTCTGACTAAACGACTTGGCAGAACACTTAGGTAGTTGGGAATCCGATTGGCCTATCTAACAGTTTTAGAATAACGATTTAAATACTACTTTAAAATTTTAATTGTGATATATAATGTAGATGCTAACTATGTAAAATTTGTTTTAAAAAGGTTGTTGGATATTCGACTTTACAATGAGAATTTTAAGTTCTGGACCTCGTTCCAATTCCATCACTCTAATTTTCATAAAGCACCATAGTTTAGAACCCAATAACTATAATTTATCTAATTAGTAATTACCATTTGTAGCTACTTCAATTGTTGCCAGACTTGTATTCAAATATGCAATGAATACAATATGTGTTAACTGTATTCGTTCATGCAACGAATACGATCTATATTAACTGTATTCATTCGCCCAATTATATGCATTCCCAATAAATACAACATATATTAACTATAACCAAGGCAAAATATAAGAGTGTATACAAATGATATAACCTGTATCAACTGTACACATGGCTGTATACAAATAATAAAATCTGGATCGATTGTATTCGTTCGCAAACGAAGACAACCAAGATGAAATACAAAAATACAGAAAAATAAATCGCTCTTGTTAAGATTCGACTCAAAACCTCCACTAACTAAGTGGGAACTATAACCAACTAAGCTATGAGATCTTAATTCAGCTAGATCTTTTAATTCATGAATTTTCTATAAAATTGAAATATAGTTACAAATGGTAAATTTGCTAAAAATATTGTTACAAATGATAAGTGCAATGTATATATTTGATGTATCGCAGAATTTTCGGGGGATTTGCATCTATATCCGCTTTTTGGGTCACGTTTAAACATGTGCCCACTTTTCAAAATAAAAAATAAATTACAAGTGTATCTACATTTTCGCATAACTCTAGCATAAAGGACTGAAGTAGCAACGACAATCACGCAAAATTTTAGAATTTCTAGTGGACAGACCTGAAGTAGAAAGTGTGCTGAACCAAGAGTGCTGATGTTTTTTTTGTAATTGCTGACCTTATGTATCGTAGCTGAAGTTTTGTTCTCTATTTGCTGAAAATTTTGTTTGTAATTGTTACACTTAAGCATAGTAGCTGAAGTTTTATTCTCTATTTACTGAAGTTTTTGTTTGTAATTGCACTAAATAAGCTGAAGTATTTTTGTCCTGGATTCATTAGTTTTGTCATTAAGCTTTTTCAAAATCTTCAGCAGAAGATGCTGAAGTTATTTAGTTCATTTATAAAAACTTCAGCACTAAAGTTAATAAGTTGAAGTTTTTTTGTCCTGAACAAATTCTTTTAAAAACTTCAGCAGAAAATGTTGATGTTATTTAGTTCATTTGTAAAACTTTCAGCATTAAAAGTTGAAGTTTTTTTCATTAGTTTTGTCATAAAACTTTTTCAAAAACTTCATCAGAAGATACTGAAGTTATTTAGTTATTTTTGTAAAAATTTCATGTGATGACCCAAACGGTCATCACTTGTTTTAGAAATAAATTCAGTGCTCCGAAGTCTAAAAACCTCCTATTTATCTCACCTTGAATTGTGTACGCAGTCCGGGCATGTACCCGAAAAAACTATTATATGAAATCTGTCAAAAATGATAAATTTGCTTTAAAAACGAACTTGAGTTGACTTCGGACAATATTTTGGGTAAACGGACTCGAACCCGTGATTCGACCGTCCCAGAGAATCCGTAGTAAAATAGAAAAATTCGTGGCCCCAAGCAAGATAAATGAACTTTTAAAGAAAACAAATTTCTGGAATATATACGAGTTTTTGGAAATGATTTATGCTTGATTTTGATGGTATCAGGCCTGTATTTTTGGTTCCGGGGTCCGATATAAGTCTAAAATAATAATTTTGCTGAATATGTAAAATTTGGTAAAGATTGGGATTGATTTGATATAAAACGGACTTAAAGTTGAGAAAATTGTAATTTGCGTGTTCTTGGATGATTTAATGAATTTGGGGTTAAATGTATAGTTTTTTATGGTATTTTGATAATTTGATTGCATGAGCAAGTCCGTATGATATTTTTAGGTTGGTATGCATGTTTGGTTTGGAGCACCGTGGACTCGGGTGAGTTTTAGATAGGCCACGAAGTGAAATTTACCCTTTGGAATTGCTAGTATGTTGCAGGTCTGCAGGCTTTTGCGAAGCCTGGCTTGGAAATGCGAGATCACAAATACGAATAAACCATCACAAATGCGAGAGAAGGCCTGGGCAGGCCTGATTGCAAATACGAAAAAGGCAAAAATCCATATTGTCGAAAATGCGAGTTCGCAATTGCTAACAGTGATCACAAATGCAAGACTAGCATGTTCTGTAGGGTTTGCAATTGTGAATCATGGTCGCACTTGTGATATCTGGAACTTGTAAATTCTTAACTTAGCCGAAAATCTTTCATTTTTCAAACCCTTTTCAAAATATAAACACCTTTTGGGTGATTTTGCAAGGACAAGCACTCTTACAAATCGATTGTAAGTCATTTCTAACTCGATTTCATTAATCTTTAACATCATCTTTCATGACTTCAACTCAAATCAAAGGTTTTCATGGGGAAAAAATGGGTGTTTTGGGTAGAACTAAGTTTTTTTTTCAAATTTTAGGGATTTGGACGTCGATTTGAGGTCCGATTTCAAAACAAATTATATATTTGGGTTCATGGTGCTGATACCTAATTTTTTCATGTATATTTTAATATGCAAAATACTTTCAAAATAACATATTTATATGTCCAAATATTTTAACTATTTGTTCCTTAATTTTTAAATATGTTTTGATCAATTTATTGTCCTATTTTATCTATAAGAATTCAATAATTATTCTCAAAATTATTATTTTTAGTGATTCAATTCTCTCTGGGACTCTCTCCAACCCTAGTTGCCAACACCAACTACAACCCTAAAAAAACTCCCAAATTCATGGCTTCCAAGGTCATTGGAGGCCTGTATCCACCTCCCATGGCTTTTACGCGTTCGATTATTATGGTTACAAAGCTAGGAATTGAAAGAGCTTGGTACAGACCTTGGTCCATTGTAGTTTACGGCTGTTCTCCGGTCGTTTCTGTCCTTTCCGTGGCCCGCATGGAGATTCGAGTCTGACTCTTGACACTCCCGATTAGATGGATGGTCTTCAAAGCCTTCCTCACCACTTGGGGTTCCTGTAAAACCCTAACCTCTAAGGTTCTATTGATTTCTCATATAATTGTTTCAGACATATGTCTTCTCTGAAGCTTTTAGTGTTCTTCTCGAATTTTCTTTTAAAACTCCACTTTCAAAACTCCTTATCCTTCTGATTAAGGTTTTGTTAAGTTATTTCTAAACCTTTCCTTGATTTTTTATATGTTTTGCTGTGTTTGCTCGTATTATCCTTCTGCCCGAGTTTGCATGTTAAAACCCCTAATTTCTTTTAACTATTTATTAAATGAATGTTTGTTTACTTGAGTTTTTTCCAATCTGTCTATTTATCCTCTTTTTAAAACCCTTCTATTATGGAAAATATTATCGTTTTAGGTCTAAGACTATTTGTTTAAGTGCGCCCTTTGTGTTATTCTCCTGATTCTGGGGTTCTATCTTCTCTTTAACTCGCCTATATTGAAAGCCCTAATTTATTTAGGTTTCTTCATTTCATTTTGTGACTGGCCTATTCTTGTTTAAGTTTCTGTGACTATCTCGCTTTAGATGTTCTTCTAGTGATTTCCTTATGCCTAACTTACATTAGCTCCATGGGCCTGTGTTCGTCTTGACTAGTCAAGGCTTGCCTCTTTGCTTGCCATGTTTGGCTACTCATGCTCACTCTATTTGTATGCTACAACATAACTCATGACTCTCTATTTGATTGACTCTGATCTCCCTGTTTCTTGGCTTTATTTGAAAACATTTCTTTTGATTTTTGACTCTCCTATTCTAACTTGGTTTATTGGCTTATTCATGGGAATCCATGTTTCCCTCCTTAAATCAGTAATTTCGAATCCTTGATTCCCTGATTTACCATGTGCTAATTTTCAATTGTGTTTTCTTACTTTATTTGGTGAACCGAGTATTTTACTGATTCTTGTTTCCTTAATTGAACCCTTATGTACTTACCCCTAATTGTCTATTCTGTACAAGATACTTTACTTGATTTCTTTCCTTATACATTTTCTGCCTATTACCGTTGGTTGATTTCACCTTAATTAAAGGGAGTACTTGAATTATTTGGATTCTAATAAGTACTTGGTTCCATAATTATGATACATTTGTAATTCTTGCCTTATTATACATGGTTTCAAACTACTATGTATATATACTCTCTCATTAACACAAACAGACAAATACTTTAGTTCTGAACTCACATTTACACTCAATAAACACTCTCTCTTGCTTTACTACTTCTCTTGCTCGCCCGTTTAGCTGGCTGAAAGCCAAAGCTATATTTCAAAAGTCCCGCTACTTTCCTTTACTACACTTTTATCCTTTGAACTGGTATGTTCTAGTTAAGATTTCAGTATCAACAACAATATGGTTACTTAATGTTCTTGCATTCTTGTCTGCCTAATGCTTGTATTTAATTCAGTACTTTTATTTAGCATGCAGTAATTTCTTTTCTCATGGTCTAAATCAATGTATTATGATTCCTAAATCCTTACCCCCAGTGTGTTTGATAATTACGGTTTGTTTGGGGCATATTGCTGAACACGACTCAAACTTGGTCCTCCTAGGATGATAACCTCTATGCACCCTTATATGTTGTGTTTTCCGGTTGATATACAAGCATAACAACACCCCTATTCTTGTGCATGCCTTGGATTGACTCATGCCTAAGTGTATAGGACCATGCAATGGATTCCCAATCCCCTTCCCCTTTGGTGTGAAGTTATCAAACACTTTAAAGTGTCAATGGTTGTCTCCCATCACCCCTTTCCCTTTTCTTTGTTCCCTTAGCTTTTTAAAACTCCGTTTCTGCACTTCCACTCTCTTTTCGACTTATGTACTACCCCTCTCATGTGAGCCTTGCTTTAGGACCCACGAGCTCCCTCTAAACTTGGTCACATGAAGGCTGGCATTTCCACACTACACTTCCCAATTCTAGTGATGTAATTTGGGTGTGAGCACCGCCCGAAGTCTTATTGAGGCTCTTAGGGTACTCTGACACACTCAATTTTGAGGAAGGATTTGAAGTTATGGCATCTTAAGGCAGTATTCCATAGCTCAGGTAGGAACCAAGAATCGGACCTCCTCTGGTTGTATTTTTATGTATTTTGATGTAATTTAATATTCATGGTTTGTAATAATTTGTAATAAATGTTTGGCAGCTGGCTAGTGAAAAAACTAGGTTGGGTATATATACAATCTAGGGTAGAAACCATGCTAATAGGACTATTTTGAATTTCTTCATATTCAAACTACACTTAGAAACCATGTATAGGGTATTTTAATACTGCAAACTGCATTTAGAATCCATGTCTATAAGACTTCTAGTTCAACTTCATATCTAGATAACCTGCGTGTAGGGGTTATCGAAATTTTTTTCCTAATTTATTATAACCCTGTAGCATGCTGAAATCAATAACATATAGATATCATGCTTATCGGGGTCCATAATTCTAATCCTCTTCGTTTCTATTCACATGCAATGTTAGGATCTAAAATCAATTACGCATAGAAATCATTCATATAGGGACTCCTAAATGAGTTTTATCCGCTTTATTCGCAGTCAATGTTACATTCCATACTCCTAGGGATTAAATCAGTAATAGAAGATACTATCACCTGCACAATCTGTAACTAGCCTAATTTAATTTTGTCCATTCTCAACCTCTTTTTCAATAATCTAATTCCCTTGCTTAACAAAGTCTAGCAAGCCTGCCTATAGGTTTTCAAACAATTCATTTTTGAGTCCTACTTCTGAACTAAGTAGATATCATGCCTATAGGACCCGTCTAAACACTTAGGCAAACCTTATGAAATATAAATAAAATGGTACTCGCCTCTGTGATTTTTTTAAGTGTTACAATCAGCAGGTAGGCCCGATTCTGTTTCCCATCTGGGCCATGTAATAAGTCGGGTCTGCTGCCTTACAACGACCTCCTCTTCCCTCAAGTGTATCTTTTAGAATCACAACTTACTCATTTTCTAATCGTGCTGTTGGATTGTTTTGCTTGAAGGGGGTGTACTTGAGCCTAATATGTCTTTGTGTTTCCCCTTCAATGTGCAGTCGTTATATGATTGGTATGTCACCTTAGAATTTTTACTGCTGAAACATCAAATAATCCTAATATCTATCCCTTTTAGGATTAGTAGTCCTAAGTGCCTCCGGGACTGATAAGAATGGGACGGGTAATAGCATGCAATAAATAATCGAGACCAATCTACGCTTTAATACTTTAACGGGGTGGAAGGGTAGATATGGATATGATGACCACACGATAATGTCATATGTAGCCCCTCATTGAGGAGTGATTACCAGACGTTGTGTGAGGTGATCCATATTTTTAATAAACATAGGACCCCTTCCTTTATTCTTCATTCTTTTTCAGCATTGTAATCCCTTATAAAAAAATTAGCTCTTTTAGTTGTTCTTTCAATATTTGTCTACTTTCAAACCATTATGTATTGAAATCCCTTCTTATTTGAGCCTTATCTGCTTATATGCTAATTGCACCCCAATTCACAATAACTGTCTGACTGGGAAGCACACTAGTGGATCCTGAGGGGTGCATAACACCTTCCACTTGGGATAATTTCAAGCTCTTACCCAATATCTGATTATTCAAATAAACTTAAAATTAAATCTCTATTGGTGCCCTAATGCTCCTTAATCATTAGGCGGCGACTCTTTAAATGCAAATCCAGTTCCCGAAAAGAACGAGTTGTCCATCCATATGTCATAAACTCGATTTTGCGAGAAAAAGGGAATGCGACAGCATGGAGACTCTGCTGGGGAATATTAGGCTTTTACCATTTCAGAATATCATTGTGAATTTATGCTCCTTTATATGCAATTACTTGTTTACTTCTTTTAAGCATTTAATTCCCTTTTCAATTGCAAGAACGGACTTGTCTTTTGTTTATTTCCTTTTCTACTTTCCTTTACTACTGCTTTAAATTATGTAACTATTGTATTTACTTCTTTCTGAACGTGAATGTATGTGATAACATGCTTTTTGTAATTGCATCATCATGGGCAACATCAGATTCCACTCGTGCCAAAAAATCACATAGCAACACTTATAATGATTGTGCGCTCTTCTGATATTATTATCCTCAAAATCCAAAAAGGCATATTTACGGTAAAACCAGTTGAGCAGCGGTATAGTCAACGATTCCGTGCCTTTCCCCCTTGAGTTTTCTGCTCAAGGGTACAAGTCTAAAACCCCATAGATACCTTACTCTGTTTAAACTATTCATGAATCATGGTTAAAACTAGCCAAGTTAATTATGTAGTCCGCATAATGACTCTTTAAGATGGCCTTGTCAAAAGTCCACTAGTTTATTTGAAACCCTAATGGACATTATTACATTCTATGCATTTATTTAGAGAACTAAATGATTTTAGGCCAATTGTTGATATTAAATAGTCGAGTCCGGTGGGGGTAAGCGACTAACCTTATTTGTCTTGTAGAAACATGAGGCACGAATTCCCTAGATTCGGAATTGTCACCAACACTACCCAAAAATCTTAAGCTGGTTAAAAGATCTTCACTCTAGTGTGCTCTTGTCCAAAAATATTTGGAAAACTTACCTTCTCTCCTAGAAATCCAACCCTACAACAAGATCATAGAAGCTGCTACTTTGTTCTGGGATTGTGACAGCTCCGTATTCTACTTCAAGGACATTGAAATGACACCCTTGCTAGAAGAGATAGGAGGATTGGATGGTATAGCCTGAGCGATTCTGGCATTGTTAATGCATGAGAACCGCAAGGGCAAGGGTTTCCTTAAAATGGAGGGTTTGAAGAAGAATCCAGAACTGACATGTTTGAAAGAATCCTACATCCATTTTGATTATTTGTACGAGAGGCACGGCCACATCAAAATGTACCATACCTATCCTGACGAGTTTGCCATCACATCATTAAGGCATATTCACCGAAGGGCTTTTGTATTCATGTTTTTTTCCTGGGATTAATCATGTTGCCAATGAAGAAAGTAAGAATTCACATCAGACTAGCTATGGTAACTAAGACCCTAATGGAAGGAATTGGCGGGCAACCATTCAGCATTGTGCCCATGATCATTGTGGAGATATACCGAGCCTTAGAAATGTGTCAACGGGGAGCCAAACACTTTGATGGCTGCAATTTTTTGCTTCAACTTTGGCTCGTGGAGTATCTCCAAAAGGGTGAATACTGACAAGAAATTAAGCGGAGGGACAGGGATGATCATATTGCTTTCCATCATCCGAAGCGAATAAATTACATGTCCAATATGTTCGCCCAACCGAAGAAGGCCAGAGAATGGGTCGAGCTCTTCGAGAATCTGATTGAGGACCAAGCGCAATGGATGTTCGAGTGGTTTCAGACCGAGGGGTTCATCACCCGATCCAGGGATGCACCTTTTCTGATATTGATTGGATTAATAGGAACATACCCTTATGTCCCTCTCTAGGTTATAAGGCAAGCGAGTAGGAAGCAAGTTCTACCTAGGGTTTATAAGATGAATCACTTCCGGGCGGACTTCTAGGATGATGATAGTCCTTACAAGTGCCAAGCTCAGCATATGTGGCACTGCAAGATTGCCATGAGAAGGGATACCATCGAGCCAGATAGATACCATACTAGTTGTGCTCCCTACTATTCAGGTTGGTTGGAGGATAAGCATGATGGCTTAGGCCAGCCTGGGTTTGTTCGAGGTCACATGATCAGATGAAAAGGACGAGACACATGTCAAATACAACAAACTGTGCAAAAGGATTTGGGAGTGAAAAAGTAAGCACCGTGAGATACAAAAATCTAATCATAAGTTAATTGAGGAATGGAAGGACATGGTTATCAGTGTCAACAAACGACTGGGATACTTGGAGGGAGGCATAGTGGAGTTGGAGAAGAAAGTTTTCAAGATGGTCGGAGACTGCAAAACTGCTGAAGGAAATGAAGGTGGACATCTAGCCAGAGCCTACCTATTGCTGGGACATCGCGCGTTGGGAAAACTATTCGATGGAGCCAGGGATGCCGAATTTAGGGAATCCTTCTGGGACCAAATAGATAGGGGTTTTCTTCTTTTTATCAAATGTACTAAGGCGAATGGCCATTAGTGACTTTTATTTCCTGCATGTTTAGTGTCAATTTGGGATTCGTCTTATTTTCAACAAATAAAATGAGGTATTTAGCATTCTGAGTTCTCCAAATTAATTTGTTGATAGGCCTACCTCGAGGGCAACGAGGCTCCAAAATTAGGACACGCTTCATATTCCTGCACAATGTGTTTAAATATTACAATATCTTTTTATAATCCTCGCTAACATGTTACATTTTTTTTGCTTTTTGTTTATTATTTCCCCTCCCCAAAGCATAGTTCGTGCACTTTGGCAACATTATCTTATTCCACAAGATCTAGGGACCGTCCACCCACTCCTCTTCTTAGACCTATTAGAAACAAAAACAAAAGGAAGATGGAAGATCTGGACAACACCAAAAAGAAGGACTCAAATGAATGGTTAGAGGTCACTCATGGTCATGTTACTCAGGTTTCCAAAGAAAATGCATCCCAACTCGAACAAAGTTACTGAAATTCCAAGAAAAACTTGATCAGGCTCGGAATCTGGCAAATCTGTCATTTTCCCTCACTACTCCAGATATATTAATTTCCCAAATGCTCAGAACCCTACATATCCACAGAACATCCCAAAGCAATAAAACCATCCCACTCCTCACCACCACTGCAACACCTGCCATAACTCAAAAAACACCCTGCTGCTCTTCCTAGAACTCCAGAACTCCAAAAATGACCATTGCCACGCCTACCATAATACCCCCATCTACGTGGAGACTATGCCACACTCCAACCAACCCATCTCAATCACACCCGAGTCTAATGATAAAGACATGTTTATCAGAAACCTAGCCAAAGAACTTATAGAATTAAATAGCCAAATTCAAGGTGTTGAAGGAAGTAAGGGAATTGAAGGGCTGAACTACGAAGATATTTGCATACAACCCGATGTTGAACTACCTGGGGGGTACAAACCTCTTAACTTTAAGATGTTTGATGGTCAAGGGGATCCAAGGGTCCATTTGAGGATGTACTATAAAAAGTTGGTTGGAGTAGGAATATATGAGAAAATCCGCATGAAACATTTCGTGAGGAACTTGAAAGGAGATGCTTTGTCCTTGTACATTAGCCAATATCCAAAGAAGGGGTTGAACTGGGTAAGAATGGCGTCCGACTTTATGGATAAATTCCGGTTCAACATAGAGAATGCGCCGGATGTTTTCTATATTCAAAATCTAAAGAAGAATCCCATAGAATCATTTTGTGAGTATGCTACTCGCTGGAGGTCTGAAGCTGCTAAGGTTAGACCTGCCTTAGAGGAAGAATAAATGAACAAATTCTTTGTTCGGGCTCAAGAACCACAGTATTATGAAAGGCTGATGATGATCAAGGGCCACAAATTCTCTGACATCATCAAGCTAGGAGAAAGGATTAAAGAGGGCATCAAAAATGGTATTATTATGAACTTCAAGGCTTTGCAAGCTACAAATAAGGCCTTACAGTCAGGCGGTATGTCTAAGAAAAAAGATGTAGAAGCCGTAATGGTGGTATTGAGAACTAAATATCCCGTCAAATACAAAACCTACCCAATGCCTCCATACACATATCAGCCTACTCCAAACTACCTAGCACCCTCACCCTCTTACCAAACTTCGCCACCAACTTATTAATTACCTCCAACTCCCACATATCAACTGACTTCATCCAGATATTCCCAACCCCGCACATATTTTCCAAGCCTACAATGCTCAACTATCCCACTATTGATCCTTTCCTGCATGCTAAAACTTCCCTAAACCTCGACAAACATTTTACTGAAGGCCTCCGAAACAATATAAAAATATTGCTGAACCTATTGACTAGTTGTACGAAAGACTCAAAACTGCTGGTTATGTCACCCATATCCGTGCTGCCACTCCTAAAAACCCTTCTGAGTGGGTTTATCTAAACAAATCCTGTGCATACCGTTCCGGCATGAAAGGACACACCATTGATGAATGTCATTCTCTGAAAGAAAAGATCCAAACATAAATTGATAACAAGAACATCGTGGCAAAGGAACCTACTCCAAATGTTCACAATAATCCTTTGCCAAACCATAAGGGCTGAGGTGTTCACATGATTGAAATAGAGGATGATTGGGATCCTGCGAGATCGATCTTTTTGATCAAAAGAGGGGGCCGACCCAAAGAAACCAATACTCACTCTTAATCTGATTGTGGTCCAGATTCAGCCCTCTAGGGACGCCGAGGTAAATATGTCCGTGCCACTTGAGTTTGAAGCAACGTGCTTTAAAAAGACACCAACATCAATTGAGGTCAAATTTGTCTCTCTAATAAATACACCCACACCATTTGAAGTTGAAGTTTAACTACCCAAGGCATATGCTCCATTCGGAGTAAAGTTATCCACACTGATTTTAGTGGCAATGTCGACCATAATGCCATTCCATACAAAGGCTATCCTATGAGACTGTACAACTAAAGCAAGAAGGAAAGGCAAGGTTAGGTTTCGAGAGGCTATTGTGGCATAGGGTATGATAAGAACTGGTAGAGTGTATACCCCATAACATCTAGCTGAGTCGAGCAAGCATGCTTCTAACCGGCCATCCATTATCGAGACCGCGCCAGATGAACTCTAGAGAAAAATTCAGGCCAAGGAATACTCGATCATCGACCAGTTGAACAAAACACCAGTGCAAATTTCCATTATTGCTTTGCTACAAAATTCTGAGGTACAAAAGAATGCCCTGTTGAGGGTGCCGAGTGAAGCATATGTGCCAAGCAACATCCCTAGAGGAGAAATGGCTAACATTGTAGGACATGTATTGAAAAGTCACATGATCACTTTTCATGAAGATGAGTTGCCACCTGAAGGTTTGGGTCATTACAAGGCATTGCATATCACCGTGCAATGCCAAGACTATTTTATCACCAAAATCCCTATCGATGGAGGGTCCAATCTCAACGTTTGTACGATGGTACCACTCAGGACGTTGGGTAAAGGACTGCACGAGATAAAGGACAACGCCATCAATGTGAAAGCGTTTGATGTCTCCCAAAGGTCCACCATTGGGGAAATTAATCTGTGTTAAATGGGGCCAACTTGGTTCGATGTTGATTTATATGTGATAGACATATCGAGATCTTACAATATTCTATTGGGACGACCATGGATTCATGTTGCTGGGGCTGTAGCATCAACACTACATCAGGTGGTAAAGTTTGAGTGGTCTCACCAGGAGGTGATCATTCACGGGGACGATAGAAATCCTATATATAGTCGCCAAACCATTTTGGCAATCGGAGGAAGAAGAAAGTTAGGTGGGGAACTACCATCACATCGAGCGAGTCAATGCAGCTGACAAAGATAAATGGTGGAACAACAATATTGAGAGTATATTGAACTGGAGTGGGTACGAACCTGGCAAGGGGCCTAGCAAAAACCTCTAAGGAATCACTAAGCCCATAAAGCATAAGAAATATGGCACCACTTTTGGTCTGGGATATGAGTATACCTGGAAAGACTTTAACAGTTGGTTGCTATCATGGCACAGTCCTTACTACCAATTGGAAAAACCAATACCACCTTTGGGACATTGTTTATGGGACAGACGAGGAAGATGTACTTGTTGTAGTGAAGAACTTGTTCTTAGAAGATGCTGACATGGATTTCTGTGCTTTGTTCGAGGATGAGGGGGAGGAAGGTCCCTCCATACAAGCTGCAAGTAGAGTAGCATACCTCAAAAACTGGACCATCAGAACTACCAGAGCCTGGCGAGCTTCGGGGTAGCAAGGCTGAACAAGCATCATGCACTATCTTTTATTTTTTACTAGTTAATTTTTTCTTTTGCATTTTAGATTTCCGCAACAAGATCATCAACGTTTAAAACAATCATGAAATTTATCAATGCATTTCGATTTTTTCTCTTACAAACCAACACTCTTATTATTTTTTTAGTTACTTTTCTTATGCAGCATCACTATTACTTATCTTGATGAACCAATGACTGTGACATGCAATGAAAAAACGTAACAAACGGACATATATTCAGACGAAGATGAATTAACGGGAGAGATATTTAAAGAAGTTGAGAATTTTTAAAACAGACCTAAGTCCAACCTGGACGAAAATGAGATTGTTAACCTGGAGACGCAGACAACGTCAAAGAAACACGAATTATCGTCCACTTATCGCCATCAGAAAAGAAGGAATACACATATTTTTCTGAGAGAATATGAGGACATATTCGCTTGGTCATATGATAACATGACGGGCATGAGTACATCTATTGTGGCTTACAAACTGCCAACTGATTCGACATGTCTGCCGATAAAGTAAAAGCTTGGGAAGTTCAAGCTTGATATGAGTTTGAAAATCAAGGGAGAAGTCACAAAGCAAGTCAAAGCCAAGGTTCTAAGGGTAGTAGAATACCCGACATGGTTAGCCAATATTGTGCCAATACACAAGAAGGACGGGAAGGTCAGAGTCTGCGTCGACTACCAGGATCTCAACCAGGCCAGTCCGAAAGATGACTTCTCTTTACCAAATGTACACATCCTGAACGACAATTGCGCCTAGCATGAGTTGCAATTATTTTTGGATTATTTTTCTGGTTATCATTAAATCTGAATGGATGAAGAAGATGTTGAGAAAATGGACTTCATTACGCCGTGGGGAATGTACTGTTACAAGATGATGTCCTTTGGGTTAAAAAATGCAGAGGCCACCTAAATGAGGGCTATGACTACCATTTTTCATTATATGATACACAAGGAGACTAAGGTGTATGTAGATGACGTCATCATCATCTCCAAGAAGGCCACTAATCACACAGAAGATTTGAGGAAGTTTTTTGATTGATTATGAAGGTACAACCTGAAATTAAATCCTAAAAAGTGTGCATTTGGGATTACCATCAGAAAGTTGCTTGGGTTTGTCATGAGTTGACGAGGAATAGAACTGGATCCATCAAAGGTCAAAGCCATTCAGGAACTACCACCGCTAAAGAACAAGAAGGACGTATAGAGTTTCCTGGGAAGACTTAACTACATCAGCCGGTTTAGAGCATAATCTACAATTATCTTTGAGCCAATCCTTAAGATGTTGAAGAAAGACGCCTCTCCAATATGGACAGATGACTGCTAGAAATCTTTTGACAGACTCAAGGAATACCTATCAACACCACCAATCTTGGTCCTGCCCAAGCCAGGTAAACCTCTACTACTTTACATTGCAGTATTAGATGGTACCTTCGTTGCATCTTGGAGTAGCATGACGAAACAAGGAGAAAGGAGCATACCATTTACGATCTCAGTAAGCAGTTCACCCAACACAAAGTCTGATATTCTCTGTTAGAGCGTGCCTGATGTGCTCTAACCTGGGTGGCTCAGAATTGAGGCATTACTTTTGTGCCTGTACTACATATATCATGTCAATGATGGATCCTTTGAAGTACATCTTTCAAAAGCCCATGCCCACTAGCAAGCTATCCATGTGGAAAATCCTGTTGAGCGAGTTCAACATTGTTTATGTAACTCAGAAGGAAATCAAGGGATAGGCACTAGCAGATCAAGAACCATACTAGTGGATCTTGAGGGGTGCCTAACACCTTCCCCTCAGGATAACTTGAAGCCCTTACCCAATCTATGGTTATTCAAACAAACTTAAAATTGAATCTCTATTAGTGTCCTAATGCGCCTTAGTCATTAGGTAGCAACTCTTCAAATGCAAACCCAATTCCCGAAAGAAACGAGTTATCCCTCCAAATATCATAAACCCGATTTCACGATAAAAAGGGGATGCGACATAGGTGAATGGGTAATTGGATTTTGGTTCGAACCTCAGGTTTTGACCATCTTGATTCAGGGTCAATTTTTGACTTTTTGGGAAAAACATTAGAAGTTACTTTTTCATGCATTAGAATTGATTCAACTAGGATTTATTGATTAAGTAACTTGTGGCTAGATACAAGCAAATTGGTGGTGGAAACAGGAGGTAAAGCGATAGTTGAGTCTTGAATTGTGTTCGTGGCATCGAGATAAGTATTTGGTCTATCCTTAGCTTAAGGATTTAGGAGTTATGTCCTATTTTCTATGTGTTAATTGCTGAGTACAACGTATAGGTACGGTGACGAGTATCTATACGTTGGTGTCAAACATGCCCGTGAGTCTTATGCTATGATTAATATGACTCTGTTTATATTTTCATGCCTTATGTGATATTTCTATTGCTGAACAAGTTTTGTGAAAGTAATTGTTATAATTGAACATTGAAGAGCGTTGGCTCAAGTGGTGAAAGGACTTGTAGAATTATTGTTGGCAATTGTACATTATAGAGCATTGGCTCACGTTGTGAATCGAGTTGTGAAGTAAATGTGAATAGAGGAGGATTATGATATTATCTCCTCTGTCGGGATGTTGTTGCTATTATTGTTATCTCCCTTACCTGAATGTTGTTGCTGTTGGTATTGTTCCCTTGTCGGGATATGACTGTGGTACTATTGTTCCCTTGCCGGGATTTAATAGTAATTTTTTTTATTTCCTTACCCTTTTTTCTTGTGATTATTATTTAGGTCAGGAAGAGTGTTAAAGCACGTAGGGTGATGCCGTGCATTGTTTTGGTGACAGTGTTAAAGCACGAAGGGTGATGTTGTGCATGATATTTGTGAGAAAGTGTTATTGCACGAAGGGTGATGTCGTGCTGCACGATGAACAATTCCGTGCCTTTATATGAGTGATTATGTAAGGTAAAAGCATGAAGGGTGATGCCGTGCCATTTATATTAATTTTATGGTGAGGACGAGAGTAAAAGGACGAAGGGTGATGCCGTGGACTTGTCTTTGATTCCCTGACTTTTACTGATATTTGAGTTATGGTATCCTTTATATTTAACTGTTGTTTTCAGTTGTTACTGTTATTTCCCCACAGCATGAGTTTCTGTTCCTATCCTTATTTTTCCGCTGCATATGTTTTAACGTCACAAGTTTATATGGTAGTATGGTCCTATCTTCGTCACTACCTTACTGAGGATAGGCTACGCACTTACCAGCACATGGGGTCGGTTGTGATGATACTACACTTATCACTCTTTTATGCAGATTCTGGTACGGGGGTATGTGGACCTTAGCGTTGGGTTGCTGCCTTTAGTCCACTTGGAGACCCCGAGATAGTTCTGCAGGCATCCGTAGGCCTTGGTGTCTCTTTCTATCTTTTCATTCTGTTTCTTTCATGTATTCCAGAAACAGTGGTGTATTAACTCTTTCAGACTTTTTTTCGTTGTATTCCAAGACATTCTGTGATATTGTGATACCAGTTCTGGGTAGTGTATGTTATTATTTGGTATCGGTATCATTAAAAAAGTATTATATTTCAGTCTTCCGCTTATTTATTCTGTTGTTGTTATGATGTTTAGTCACTACGGTTAAAGGACTAAAAATGGAACATTAAGTAAATGCAGTAATTGGCTTGCCTAGTTTCCATTAGTAGGCGCCATCACTACTTCCGAAAGCGGGGAAAATGGGGTCGTGATACTTCAATACTATATAAGTTGAAATTTTTTGAAAAAGCTTTCTAACATACTAGAAAATAATCAAACTGTCAACATTATCTAAATCCTAAATTTTGGAAACAATAAACGTGAAAAGAACATAATTATCATTTTCTACTTACATACGTACGTGGAAATATTTCACAAATTATTATCAACTAACTTACATAATTAGTTATAATTTATTTTTAAATAATCTGATAAATATATTTATGGCAATCATCTCATGAACTGAAGTTTCATAGCAGCACCAATAGCAATAAAAGAAGGAAGAACAATAAGAAGAAAACAAAGTAGTAAAAGGAGGAGGAGAAATAATGCTGAAATTATTTAAAAAGTACGAACAAGATAAAAATTTTAGATATATATATATATATATATAATAAATGGCAGCGACCAAATAGAACGCTCCATTTGATTTTTACCTTAAGTTTTCCTTCCTAAGTACCAGTACTTCACTAATACCGAAAATTAAAGGGCCTTTCGGTCCATTGGTGGTCCTCAACGGGATGAGGGCCTTAGCCCATTAGCCTATAGGAAAAGGTGAAGATATTAGAATGAAAGAAAAATAACAAAAACAATAACAAGCTAAGGGATCGTTGGTTATAAGTTAAAAGGACTGGAGAAATAATTTCCATTTTTCTTCGAGGGATTAAAAAATAATATCAATATAACTTATATAGTATTTAGTTGAACGTATAAGAAAATATAATTTATCCATAATTTTATGCAGCATCAATTAAAAGAACTACATAGATAAGTCACAAATACATTACTTACTAATAATTAGCCATTCAGGAATGCTACCAAGCCCAAAAAAAAGAATTATCGATGACATACGACGTTTAAAATTCCTATGCAAAAAAGATATTTTTCGATAGTATAGTTAAAATTTATTAATAATATAATATAAAATTTTAGAAAGAACGAACGTCATATGGACTGATTTGAAGTTGAAATAATTACTAGTGATATATAACCTACAAAAAACATAGGCAACACAAATTTTCTTTTATGAGTGGTTAAAATTCGAGCAAGTTTCATAAGAGGGCAATATTTAATAATTAAATACACCAACCTAATAAAATTACTTAATAAACAAAAAAAGCACTAAAATAGCTACAAAATTAGCAACAAGCAAGAAAATCAAAATCATTCGGAAAATCAAACAACTCAAAATCCACAACAGACTTATGCATCGCAACTTGTTCGACAGCATTCTGCCGCAACAAAATCGAATGTTGAACTCTGTCCAGAAACGGTAGAAAATGGAATACCTACTGTTGAATTCACAGTAGACGAAGTGAATTCATTCACCAAGGAGGAAGGTCTTCAACAAGCAATGGTGATTAAATTCTCGTATGGAAAACCCGAGCTTCAGGAGTTGAGACAGATCCTACCGAAGCAACTCGATGTCAAAGGTAATTGCAATATTGGGCAGCTAGAATATCGACATATTCTGGTAAGAATTAATCTATTTGGACATTTGAGCTCTTTGACTGTCGAAAAAATTGAGTGGGCGTTCGGATGGCTTCCTGTAACCAAAGCAATATACATGTCAGTTGAAGTGTGGTATCTCCTCCTAATGGGCATCTGATGCTTCTCACAAGGTTTTGCGCCAATTAGATAGATTTCAAACCGCCCCATGACAAAGATCTAAGTAAACATGTCATTAAGTTGGGCCCAAAAGTCGTATTCTTAGAAGGAAGAGTTCGCCAGGTGTGGAATAAATGTAGATTTTTTGAACCTAAGACCATGATGTGAGATCTAGCTAGAGGTGAAGTGGACCCCAAGTACACTGTTTCGTTTGGTAAAAGATACCAGATTCGTGAAAGACCTGCTGCGAGAGCCCACATTCAACAATTCATTAATGACTCGCAAGAGCAGCGAGGCTGGTTGGCAAAAGAAGAGCTATAGGGCTAGAATTGTTAAATTGGAAGGACAAATCTGGGACCTCGAATTTGCCAAAAGTATCCAAGGTGCCGCAAACAAAGGGGAAAAAAAAAGCTAACTCAGAAAAACGAAGCCCTTAAGGCTCAAAACCAGAAAATAAGAATAGCAGCTAGAGACCCAGAAGAAACAGAGCAGACCAAAGGCTTATAAGCAGTCGTAGGAAGAAAGCACTCGAGAGTCAAGACGACATAGAAAGATCTGAAGCTAATATAGGAAAAGTCCGGGCCTAATTGCTAAGGAATGCAGAAGGGAGGAAACAATTTGTGCAACAAATGAATAGAAAATATGAAGGGACAATCACCAACCTAAGAAGAAAGTTAACCACCCTTCAGAATGAGGCGGCTGAGCAAGCTAAAGACTTTAAAGCTGATAGGGAAAATTGTGCTCTGATGGCTCGGATAGAGGAGGAAATACAACAGCTGCAAAACCAAACCATCATGACATTCAGGTGTTAGAAACAAGAAATCAGCAAATCGTATCCAGTATCGCCAAGACCGGTATCTATCAATAAATTTTTGGATTTTCTAAGTATTAGTCTGCATATTTAAGATGGAAACTTTTCTGAAGGGTATTGCACTTTCCAGTTTCTGTATCAACGCTATGGTAACCCCTAAGACTTTGAAGCACCAAACACTGGTTTGGCCCATGCTGGAAATAAAGATAAATGAGAGGCGAGGCATGGTTTGGCCTTTGCAGCAACACTCTTGTATATTGTAGTTTATCCGCAAGAAGATGATAAAATAGAAGTGGGTCTCATAGGAATGGTCGATGTTGTAATTAAGAAAGGCAATACCACTGTGGTTCCCCTGATCTTATCTGAAATATACTGACCCTTGATTATTTGTCGAAAAGGGAAAGTTCTTCCAAGGCTGCAATTTGCTACTATAATTGTGGATACAGGAGCATCTCTGCCACCGAGTTGGGTATATGAATTATGGTATGACTCGTTTGAGTTGCATTGAAGAATTTGAAAGACGAGTAGTGGGTATTGAATTCTCCAAATGTACTGAAGCTTGGTTTGGACATTTGAGCTCTTTGACTGTCGAAAAAATTGAGTGGGTGTTCGGATGGCTTCCTGTCACAAAAGCAGTATATATGTCAACTGAAGTGTGCTATCTCCTCCTAATGGGCATCTTTAGCTTCCAGCCATATGCTCATCACATGGTTTTACGCCAATTAGGTAGATTTCAAACCGTCCCCCATGATGAAAATCTTAGTAAACATATCATTGAGTTGGGCCCAAAAGTCGTATTCCTAGAAGGAAGAATTCGCCAGGTGTGGAATGAATGTAGATTTTTTGAACCTAAGACCATGGTGCAAGATCTAGCTAGAGGTGAAGTGGACCCCAAGTACACTGTTTTGTTGGTAAAAGATTCCAGATCCTGAAAGACCTGCTGAGAGAGCCCACATTCAACAATTCATTAATGACTCGCAAGAGCAGTGGGGCTGGTTGGCAAAAGAAGAAAGCTACAACGCTAGAATAGGTAACCTTGAAGGAGAAATCAGGGACCTCGAATTTGCCAAAAGTATCCAAGCTGGCGCAGACAAAGGGGAAAAGAAAAAGCTAACTCAGGAAAATGAAGCCCTTAAGGCTTAAATCCAGAAAATGAGAATAGCAACTAGAAACACGTAAGGAAGCCGAGTAGACCAAAGGCTTATAAGCAGTTGTAGGAAGAAAGCATTCTAGAGTCAAGATGATTTAGAAATATTTTAAGCCAGTATAGCAAAAGTCCGAGCCTAATTGGCAATGAATGGAAAAAGGGAGGAAACAGTTTGTGCAACAAATGAAAAGAAAATATGAAGGGACAATCACCAACCTGAGAAGAAAGTTAACTACCATTGAGAATGAGGTTGCTGAGAAAGACAAATACTTTAAAGCTGGCAGGGAACATTGTTATGCACTGATGGCTCGGATGGAGGAGGAAATACAGCAGCTGCAAAACCAAAACCATCATGACATTCAGGTGTTAGAAGCCAGAAATCAGCAAATCGAGTGGCCACTTCAGGAAAAGGGTAGGATTCGAGAATGGATTAGGGCTATTGCCAACTACATCGTCGCAAAATGCAAGGCATGCGAGGATATGACCCAAACAACCTTCTTGACTGTATTGATGACATTCGTTCTCTAGATAATGAGTGATTTCGAGCGGCTGCAAGGGGATCTCAGGTGTTGAAGCTTTAATGTATTCCTGATTTTCCATTTATCGAGTCTGTATCTTGGTTTATTTTGAGTATGTTTGTGGTTTTCCATTCCAAGAAAATGAGTAGTTTGAAGTCTTTGTAATAGAAGTTTGGGAGTTTTTATAATGATACCGAAAATTCCCCAAAATATTGTCTCTTTACTTTCCGCACTTGTTTTTCTTGAACTACATAATGATCTGATTCACGCGACGTCATGATACGTAGTAAATCCTCATCGAATCTGGTCATAAATTTTTTGAATAACTCCAATAAAAAGAAGGAAATCAATAGAGAGAAACCAAAAAGAAAAGAAAAGAAGAGACGAAAAATGGGGAAGAATAAGTAAAGCCGGGATGAAGCATGCAACCGTTGCAAAACATATAGAAACACATTTAACTATATAGGTGCATACACCCCCAACGTGCGATTACCTATGTGTTATTTGTTTCAGAATAACTAACAATTTTCTTTTATTACTCCCAACTCAGGATTTTATAGAACGGTGGTTAGTTTTTGTGGTAATATGGCTTCACACCCATACTTTACAAAATCAAAAGGGTGCATCGAAATATCTTTAGAAATGACTATGCCAACAATTTCCATCAAGAATGATAGTCCAATCTCAGAAATCCCGACCTCAAAATCGGCAACTGCCGAAGAAACCAAAATACTACATCTCTGGGTTATAGAAATGTGAGATGGTTAGTCAAATGGAAGAGAGCCGCCAAGCGCAATGCTGAGATTTTTTGAACTCTTTCCTAGAGCAAGCGACACCTCTTCCATCCCGATCAGTCACCAAAATACACCACTAGGAAACCTGACTACCTCAACTTATTTTGTAGGAACACGTTCTGAGGTTCGCCCCCAGGTGTTAATGTCCGGTGGATCTTTAAATATCTTTACCGCTCCACCTTGCTCGGCCACAGCACAACCTACATTGGCCAGGCCAAGTTTTGACCCATCAACTTTCACCTTCCAAACACCTTCCTCCCAATAAAACCTCCTCAATTTCCTACTTATACTTACTCCCAACCACTCGGTACGAGTTCACCACAGGGCAAGAAAAGACCATCAAAACTTCTGAGCAAGAAGAGATTGTGAGAAAGATGAGGAGAACGGAATAGAGTCTAAAAAGCATACAAGGCTTGAGTGGATAGAAAAGGGTATCCTATGCCGACTTATGTATGTTCCCCCATGTGCATCTACCATTGGGATTCAAAATCCCAAAATTTGAGAATTATGATGGACACGTTGATCCTATTGCTCATCTCTAGAGATATTGCAACCAGCTTCGAGGAGCCAATGGAAATGAAGACCTACTCATGGCCTACTTCGGTGAAAGTTTGGCTGGCATCTCATCTGAATGGTGCATGGACCAAGATATATCCATTGGCACATCAAGGATGATCTTGCTCGAGATTTCATTAGGTAGTTCCAGTAAGATATTGATATTGCTCCGGATAGGAATTCATTGACAAACTTAAAGAAGAAATCCTCGGAAAGCTTCTGAGAGTACACAGTTAACGGAGTGAGTAGGACTTCAGGGTAAAGCCTCCGATGGATGAGATTGAAAATACTACAGTTTTCCTCCAAGCCCAAGAGACTGACTACTTCTAAAATATGATGTACGCAATGGGTAAATCGTTTGTTGAGGTCATTAAGATTGGCAAAATGGTTGAAAATGGGTTAAAAATAGGTCAAATGACAGCGTTGGGTGCAAGAAAACACCATGCTCCCAGATCCCTTTTCCTAGAAAGAACACCGCATCACTATTACCCTCAGCAAGACATGGCCTATGCTCGTTAGCCATACATGGTCATGAATTCTCAACCTTATGTCCGGCCACAACAGCGAGACAACAAAAACCAAGCTCCACTTGTAATAAACCATCCTCCTTACCAAACTCACTACAACCCCTGAACTCCACAAAACAATTTCCACGGCCATGAACCACCCAAGAGGCCAAATTTCACACCAATCGATGAATCCTACTCCAGCCTATTACCAAAACTTATTCAAATGGGTCTGCTGTAGCCTGTTCCCCAATCCAGGCAGAACCTGGTATCACCTGCTTACAAAGCTAGTGCCCAATATACCTATCACTCAGGGGCAGAAGGGCATGACATAGATGATTGCTGGATGCTGAAGAAAGTTATAGAGAACTTAATAGAACAACGGAAGATAGCGCTGAAGGATAAAGAATTCCCAATGTGACCAACAACCCACTACCAGCCTACAACAACGGGCTAGTAATCAAAATGATTTGTGAGCATAAAGAGTTTGGCCTAGCGTTGAAAGCCATCATTGCTATCACTAATGTATAAAAGAAACCAAATGTTGTCCTGAAGCAAGACAAAGGGAGAAAAGTGACAAAACAACCCCTCCGAAGTCGGATAAGAAAATGGAAGTATAAACTGGGGCAACGCCCCCTAAAGATGCTATTCTATATATCCCTCGAGGCCGCAAATAAAAGCAAATGACATTGTGTCCTCCCAGGAGATTCAAGCTAAAAAAGACAATCCAAATGTATGTACAGAAGGGAGCTTATGTGATGCAGAGGCCAATAAATCCACCAAGACTGAGTGAGCCCGTGGTTATTGGACGCGCACAACAAAAGCCTATGACGGATCATGACGTTGTGCCCTGGAATCACAATAAATTAATAGTGACATATAAAGCAAAGAAATCTTAGGAGAAGTTCAAAAAAATAACCCGGCTAAAAATTATCTCAACTTGGAAGAGGTGAATAACACCACTAGAAAGAGTTTCCCATCAAAGAAGCCGGTGAGTGCCGAAGAAGCAGAGGCTTTCTTTCAAAAGATGAAAATTGTAGATTATGAGGCGATCGACCAGATTCGAAAGTCTCCTACACAAGTCTCTATGTTATCTCTGTTGATGAACTCCACTAAGAATCAAAAGGTATTAGTCAAGACCCTCAACGAAACTTATGTGCATGTGGAAACCACTGTAGAGTAGTTCGAGAGAATAGCAGAAAGATTTTTTGCAATCAACCAAATTTCCTTCAGCAAAAATGATTTTCCCCCACAAAGGGACGCACACAACAAAGCCCTTCACTTGACAGTCAAATGCGAAGGGTATTACGTGAAAAAGGGTTATGTCGGACGGTAGTTCTGGGATAAGCATTTGCCCACTCTCAACTCTGCAATGTATGGAAATTGGTACTGAGAGAATCCGACCCAAAAATGTATGGGTATATGCTTTTAATGGCATAAAAAGGGACATAATAGGAGAGATTGATCTGATCCTAACCATCGACCCTGTAGACTTCGAAGTAACCTTCCAGGTTTTGGACATGGACACTTCTTACAACTTTCTTTTGGGGAGGTTGTGGATCCATCCAGCAGGGGTTGTGCCTTCTACATTCCACCAGATTGTGAAATTTGAGCATGAGGATCAAGAGATTGTGGTCCATGGGAAAGATGAGCAATCAATTTATTGGGACCCATCAGTCCCATATCTTAAAGCAAGAGAGGAGAGTGAACACATAGTCTATAAGGCCTTCGAGATCGTGGTCATAGACCAGTACGAAGTAGGTAACCCTTGCCCTCAACCCTTCCTGTTAAATACATCAATCATGGTTGCCAGGGAAATGATCAGGCATGGCTTTAAACTTTGGGAAGGGCTCGACAAATCATAATAAGGAATAGTTGAACCTATCACCCTGCCTGCTAGTGAAAATTTCTTTGGGGTAGGCTTCCGACCCACACCAGCTGATCTAAAATGGGTGGATGGTAGAAAGAATGATGGATGGGTCTTGCCGCAGCCAGTGAGATATCTGCATAAAACATTTGTCAAGCCCAAATATAAAGAGGAAGAAGAAGAAGAAGATGAGGCCTTTACGGCCGAAGAAATTGAAGATATCTTTGGGGCAATAAGGAAGATATTGTATGAAACCAACATGGTCCAGCCAGGGGAAGGCTCAAGCACTGCTAAGATGCTATACAAAGGACCTGAGGCCAAATTGTAAAATTGGAAGGCTACGTCATTCCCAATCAGGCGGGGGTCTCGGTAGACCTGTCCTGCCACCTTTTCTACATCACGAGTTATTTCAGGGTGTAAGTTACATTTTTGATTCTGGTAGTTTCATGACCTTTAATTCTAATGAAAACCGTGTTATCTTTAAAATGGAATGAAATGAAATTAATATTTCATTGTCCATCTTTCTCTTTCTTTCTGATTTTTCTATTTTTATTTTTTCGTTCAGTTCTAATAATGCGGGTTTAAATAACATGCAATGCTTTCGAACTTCATACCTAGATCCAAACATGCTGTCTAACTATGAAATAATGAACCAAGAACTGGAATATGATGAAAAAGAGGCTATTAGGGAAATAAATCTAGCATTGGAACCATTTTAGAATAAACCTAAGCCAAATTTAGATGACATTGAGCCGGTTAATTTGGATAGTCTGAAAAAATCAGGGAAACCAAAAGAAGCATTCACACAGATGAAAAAACACGGGATGAATTAATCCAACTCCTGTTTGAGTTCAAAGATGTATTCTATTAGTCATATAATGCAATGCCGGGAGTGAGTGCCGATTTTGTGGTTCATAAGTTGCCAACTTACCCTGATTAACCCCTATCCAGCAGAATCAAAGAAAATTTAAAACTGATGTTATTGACAAGATCAAAGAAGAAGTCACGAAACAGTTGAACGCAAGGGTGATCCGAGTGTACAGGTACACCACATGGCTAGCCAATGTAGTTCTAGCACCAAAGAAAGATGGGAAGAACCGAGTGTATGTGGATTATAGAGATCTAAACAAGCAAAGCCCCAAAGATAACTTCCCTTTTCCAAACATCCACATCCTTGTTTATAACTGTGCCAAACATGAGATACCATCCTTCGTGGATTGTTATGCATGATATCACCAGCTGTTAATGGATGAAGAAGACGCAGAGAAAATAGCTTTTACCACACCTTGGGGTACATATTGTTATAGATTCATGTCATTTTTTTTGAATAATGCCGAGGCAACCTATATGAGGGCCATGTTTGCCATTTTCCATGATATGATGCACCAAAAGATAGAGGTGTATGCGGATGACGTGATTATCAAATCCAAAACCCAGGATGATCATGTTCGGGACTTGAAGAAATTCTTTGAATGGTTGTGCAAATATGATTTGAAGCTGAACCCAGATAAATGTGCATTTGGAGTCCCATCGGGCAAACTTTTGGGCTTTACAGTTAGCCTGAAAAGTATTGACTTAGATTCAACAAAGATAAAATCTATTCGGGATTTGCCTGCTCCGAGAACCATAAAGATGTGATAAGCTTGTTGGGCAGATTGAACTATAACAGCCGGTTCATTTCTCAATTGACATCCACGTGTGAACCCATATTCAAATTGCTGAAGAAAGATACGGCAATCAAGTGGACGGATGAATGTCAAGAAGCTTTTGATAAGATCAAAGAGTATCTGTCCAACCCACTGGTCTTGGTCCCACCTGAACCAGGAAGGTCTCTTTTCTTTTACCTGACAGTCATGGAAAACTCTTTTGGCTGTGTCCTCGGACAACATGATTTGATCAAAAAAAGAGAAGGCGATCTACTATCTAAGTAAAAAGTTTACCAGTTATGAAGCTAAGTATACTTTGTTGGAAAGAACCTGTTGTGCTTTAACCTGGGGAGCTAAGAAGTTGAGACATTATCCGGAAGCCTACACCATTTACCTCATAGCCATGTTGGATCCTTTGAAATACATATTCCAGAAGCAAATGCCCACGGGAAGATTAGCAACATGGTAGATCTTTCTCACTAAATTTGACATAGTCTACATCACTCACATGAAAATAAAATCCTAGGCGTTGGCAGGTCACTTGGCTGAAAAACTGGTTGATGATAAATACCAACCTTTGAACACTTACTTCCCGGATGAAGAGGTAAATTCGGTCGAGAAAATATCCGAAGATACCATCCCTTGGATAATGTTCTTTTATGGAGCGATGAACGCAAAAGTTGTAGGAATTGGGGCGGTCTTGATCTCACATACTGGTCAGCGTTACCCAGCCACAACCCGGCTTCAGTTTTTCTGCACAAACAACACTGCCGAGTATAAAGCCTGCTTCATGGATATAAACATATCAATCGACCATGACATCTAAGAGTTGTTGATCATGGGAGACTCAGATCTAATTATCCGGCAAGCTTAGGGAGAATGGGAAACCCGAGATGTCGAATTCATCCCTTACATATAGCATGTGGAAGACCTTATCAATTGACTCTAGTCAATAGAGTTCAGGTTCATCCCTCGTTGTCACAATGAATTGGTTGATGCACTTGCTACTCTGGCCTCAATGTTGCCGTATCCAGGCAATGCTCACGTAGATCCCTTTGGAAATCCAAATCCGGGAAAGGCATGGTTATTGCAATACAATTAAAGCAATACAAAATACCCAGCCATGGTACCATGACATCAAAAGGTTTCTGAAAATGAAAGAATACCCCGAGGAACCCATTGGAGACCAAAAGAGAAACATTAGACGGCACGCCAGTGGTTTCTTTTTCAGTGGTGATGTCTTGTACAAAAGAACTCCAGATCTCAATTTGCTAAGATGTGTTGACGTAGAGGAGGCTGGAAGAATCATGTATGAAGTACACATTAGAGTATGCGGACCCCACATGAACGGGTACATCTTGGTAAAGAAAATCCTTCGAGCATGCTATTACTGGATAACCATGGAAAACGACTGTTTCAGCTTTGTCTGGAAGTGTTATTAGTGCCGGTGCACAGTGATTTGATTCATGCATCGCCCACAAAACTGCATCCCATGTCAACACCTTGGCCATTTGTTGCTTGAGGTATGGACGTCATTAAGCCAATCGAGTAAAAAGCCTCAGATGGGCACAAATTTCTACTGGTCGCCATTGACTACTATACGAAATAGGTTGAAGCCATCACTCTCAAATCTGTCACCAAGAAACCTGTGGTAGATTTCGTGACCTTTAATCTTATCAGTCGATTTGGTATTCCTGCAACTATCATAGCAGATAATGTTGCAAACCTGAATAGTCATTTGATAGAGGAAATACGTAAATAATTTATAATAACGCATAGGAACTTTACTCCTTATTGGCCTAAAGCCAATGCTGGCCGCGGCGAAGCAGCAAACAAGAACATCAAGAAGATTTTCAGAAAGATGATTCAGAGCTCCAAACAGTGGCATGAAAAGTTTCCTTTTGCATTACTAGGATATCATACTACGGTGCGCATATTGGTTGGAGAAACCCCGTACCTTTTGGTCTATGGCACTTAAGCTGTAATAGCCGCGGAAGTTGAAATCCCCTCTCTCCGAATCATTGTCGGAGCTGAAATTGAAGATAGTGATTGGGTCAAGACCCGTCTGGAAAAGTTGACCTTAATTGATTAAAAGTGAATGGCTATAGTTTTCCACGGGCAGTTGTACCAACAAAGAATGGCCTGTGCTGACAACAAGAAAGTGCGGCCCAGAAATTTTTAGGTGGGGCAACTCCTGTTAAGGCGGATTCTTCCCCATCATCAAGAAGCAAAAGGAAAATTCTCTCCTAATTGGAAAGGCTCATATATCATCAGCAAGATATTGCCAAGAGGGGCATTATACTTGGGAGATGTCGAAGGGAATGATCCCGAAGCAGTTGTGAATACGAACGTAGTAAAAAGGTACTATGTTTAGGCTTTCTACAACAATGACATTACCGATTGGGATGACGAAGGCTTTTATTCTTGCTATCCAAACACTATCAACCTTTTGCAAACCCTTTGATCCGGTTACTCTTCTATGACTACCCTTTTTGGAAACCGAAAGTGTTATTGGAAAAAGAAAATGAAAGAAAAAAAGAAAAAAATGAAAACAAAAGGAAAATAAAAAAATGAAAAAAAGAGCATCAAAACAAAATAAAGAAAAAGAAAAACAAAGCAAAACAAGAAAAACACAAAAGAAAACAAAAAAAAATGTTTTCCTGAACTATGTTCGACTTGATTCCGAAAGGATAAGTAGGCAGCCTCTCTCTGGGGTTTAGTCACAAGAAAGTAAAAATGTAGTTTTCCACCAAAAGCAAAACTGCGGCAGATGATATAATGGTTCGGCGATGATCCTGCCTAAACGATTCCAAAGTTGTAATGCGATCCAACTCTCTTTTTACCCAAACCATGTCCAAGTCCTTCTAATAAATCGGCAAAATGTGTTTGAATCAGAGAACACGGTTGCTTGGATCCGATACAATAAAAATGAGAGAAATAAAATGAGAGAGTCTTATCGATGAAAACCTACAGGCACCATAAGGCGAATGTAAGCAGAGAAATTGAAAATTAGAGATCCTGGTTAGTGAAAACTCGTAAAGAGCACTATTAGGCGGGGGTGAAAAGAGAAATTAGAGAGGTCGATTGGCGAAAACCCGCAAAGGGCACCGTCATTCGAAATGAAGCCACCCATCACCACAATTAAAGTCATGGGAAAGTTTCTCGAGTTGGAAATGTGGCTTACAATGAGCTTATGAGAAGTTGGGAAAGTTGTGTGGGTCGAGCATCCAGTCTAATAAGCATGTCATGTCTATTGAAGCCTACATGCACCCCAGATAAGTCCTTCCTTCCTTCCCGAAAGGGACACTTCTCTTTGAATTTATTTTCTTGCCTCTTGTTTACTATTTCTTAAATCCCTTTCGATCTAACTCCGTTGCCGAAACTAATACAAAGTAAATGTGGCAAGCTTGGTTTTATAGGGTTCTGCTTAACAAAATCCAAGCCAAAGAAATACCCAGCCTCAACGGCGCATCAAGTCGATCTCGACTGGTTATGTTGGCTGATGCTCTGAAATCAAATCTATTGAAAGGAAAAGAAAGCCAAAGGCAAAAACCCTAAAGTCAGAATTAACTGAAAGGGCCAAAGCCCTACATGGGCAAGCCATCATGAAATCAGGAAAAGTTGAGTCCCTCGGTTTGAAAGAGATATCAATCTTCAAAAAACCAGCAAACAGCAGAGGCTCTCACCAAAAACTCGGGCCGAAATAAAGTGATAGATACAATTAAGGTCACAAAACCAACCACCATTTCAAACTAAAAATCGTTCATTGATTGAATTGAAACAAGTGCAGCCCAAAGCTACCGTGCAAGAGCAGGTGCAACCAAAAGAAAAGCTGTGCAAAAGCTAGAAATAGCTTCACAGTAACAATCAACCCAAAAGGGAAGTTTTCCTCCAAAAT
Source organism: Nicotiana benthamiana (assembly GCA_034376525.1). Classification (NCBI taxonomy): domain Eukaryota; kingdom Viridiplantae; phylum Streptophyta; class Magnoliopsida; order Solanales; family Solanaceae; genus Nicotiana; species Nicotiana benthamiana. The sequence goes on along the minus strand of CM067332.1, from coordinate 106,122,392 downwards.
TCTTTCCTGTATTTTATTGAAAAGAAATGAAAAAAAAAGAGAAAAAAATTAAGAAACAGAAGAAAATCCAAAACAAAAAATGATAGTTAGGATTCCAAACCTCAATCTTATATATTTTTACCAACATTAGGGCTCCAATCCGTGAGTTGAGTTTTTAGACATAGGGCGTCCATTCCCTAGTCGCCTTTTTTACCAACAGTAGGGCTCCAATACCTTAGTTTAATTTTTAAATATAGGGCCTCCATTCCCTAGTCGCCTTTTACCAACATTAGGGCTCCAATCCCTGAGTTGAGTTTTTAGACATAGGGCCTCCGTTCCTTAGTCGCCTTTTACCAACATTAGTTCCCCAATCCGTGAGTTTAGTTGGTAGACATAGAGCATCCATTCCCTAGTCGTCTTTTACCAACATTAGGGCTTCAATCCCAGAGTTTAGTTTTAGACATAGGGCCTCCATTCCATAGCCGCCTTGTTACCAATATTAGGGCTCCAATCCCTAAGTTGAGTTTCTAGTCATAAGGCCTCAATTCCCTAGTCGCCGTTTACCCACCTTATTTGAGTTTTTTGATATAGGGCATCCATTCCCTTGTCGTCTTTTACCAACATTAGGGCTTCAATCCCTCATTTCAATTTTAAACATAGGGCCTCCATCTTTTAGTCGCCTTTTTACCAACATTAAGGCCAATCCCTAAGTTAAGTTTTTAAAAATAGGGCTTCCATTGCCTAGTCGCCTTTTACCCACATTAGGGCTCCACTCCTTGAGTTATGTTTTTTGACATAGGGCATTCATTCCCTAGTCGCCTTTTTCTAATATTAGGGCTCCAATCCCTGAGTTCAGATTTTTAGCCATTGGGCCTCCATTCCCTAGTCGCCTCTTCTGCCAACATTAGGGCTCCAACCCTTAAGTTGAGCATTAGAAATAGGTCCGCCATTGTGTAGTCACCTATTTTACCAACATTAGGGCTCCAATCCCTGAGTCGAGTTTTTAGATATAGGGCATCCATTATTTCGTCGCCTTTTTACCAACATTAGGGTTCTAATCCCTGAGTTGAGCTTTTAGACATAGGGTATCCATTCCCCTAGTCTTCTTTTACCGACATTAGGGCTCCAATCCCTAAGTTGAGTTTTTAGATATAGGGCCCCCATTCCCTAGTCACCTTTTTGCCAATATTAGAGCTCCAATCCCTGAGTTTGATTTTTTAGTCATATTGCCTCCATTACCTAGTCGCTTGTTTGCAAACATTAGGGCTCAGATCCCTGAGTTGAGTTTTTAGACATAGGGCCTCCATTCTGTAGTCGCCTTTTCTACCAACATTAGGGCTCAAATCCCTGAGTTGAGTTTTAGACATAGGGCCTCTATTCTCGAGTCACCTTTTTGCCAACATTAAGGCTTCAATCCCTAATTTGAGTTTTTAGACATAGCGCCTTCATTCCATAGTCGCCTTTTTGCCAACATTAGGGCTCCAATCCTTGAGTTGAGTTTTTAGACATAGGGCCTCAATTCCCAAGTCGCCTTTTACCCACATTAGGGCTCCAATCTCCGAGTTGAGTTTTTTGACAGAGGGCATCGATTCCCTAGTCGCCTTTTACTAACAATAGGGCTCGAATCCCTGCGTTGAGATTATTAGCCATTTGGCCTCCATTCCCTAGTCCGGTCTTCTGCCAACATTGGGGCTCCAACCCCTAAGTTGAGCTTTAGACATATGGCCGCCATTGCCTTGTCGCCTTTTTCACCAACATTAGGGCTCCAATCCCTGAGTTGAGTTTTTAGATATAGAGAATCCATTACTTCGTCTCCTTTTTACCAACATTAGGGTTCTAATCCCTGAGTTGAGTTTTAGACATAGGGCCTCCATTCCCTAGCCGCCTTTTACCGATATTAGGGGCCCAATCCCTAAGTTGACTTTTTTGATATAGCGCCTCCATTCCCTAGTCACCTTTTTGCGAATATTAGAGCTCCAATCCTTAAGTTTGATTTTTTATTCATAGGGCCTCCATTAACTAGTCGCATGTTTGCCAACAATAGGGCTTCAATCCCTGTTGAGTTTTTAGAAATAGGGCCTCCATTCCCTAGTCTCCTTTTTTTACCAACATTAGGGCTCCATCCCTGAGTTGAGTTTTTAGACATAGGGCCTCCATTCCGTTGTCGCCATTTCTACCAACATTATCGCTCAAATCTCTGAGTTGAGTTTTAGACATAGGGCCTCCATTCCCTCGTCGCCTTTTTGCCAACATTAGGGCTCCAATCCCTGAGTTGAGTTTTTAGACACAGGGCCTCCATTCCTTTGTCGCCTTTCAACAATATTAGGGTTCTAATGCTTGAGTTGAGTTTTTAGACATAGGGAATCCATTCCCTAGTCACCTTTTTGCCAACATTAGGGCTCCATTCCTTGAGTTAAATTTTTAGACATAGAGCCTCCAATCCCTAGCCGCCTTTCAACATTAGGGCTTCAATCCTAGAGTTGAGTTTTTAGACATAAGGTCTCTATTCCATAGATGCCTCCTTACCGACATTTGGCTCCAATAGCTGAGTTGAGTGTTTAGACATAGGGCTTCCATTCCCTAGTTGCCTTTCCTTCCAACATTAGGGATCTAATTCCTGAGTTGAGAATTTCAGACATAGGGCCTCCATTCCCTAGTAGCCTTTTCGCCAACATTAGGGCTCCAATCCTTGAGTTGACATTTTAGATATAGGGATCCATTCCCTGATCTTTCCCTTCTAGATAGACACAATTCTTATTTATTTCTTACAAAAAAAAAAGTGACAGGAGAAGAAGTTCTGATTTTTATCACAAATGACTCATGAAATTTTTCTAGTGAAAACTGGGGCAAACAAATTTTGTTTATTTGTTTGTTTTGGCATTTAAACAGGTTGACCTCAAAGCACATGATCCTAGGTGGCCGAAAGAATGACCCTCAATCCAGAATAAAGAAAAGAAGAAAAAGAACAAAAATAAGTGAATTCAAAATACCGAAGCACACAAAGATGCAGACTCCTCATGAATGTGATTAAAGTCTCAAGCTTCACATGTTCCGCTTTGATCCAAAAGCTGGAGAAAGATCCAGCACATGCAGATTACAAGCATCAAGATTCAGATCGGAGTCCACAACAAAAACTAGCTAAGACTCGAGATCAAGCTTCAAAATATTTATAGATAGGAATCTTGTAACTCGCAGCTAATAGGCCTAGATAGCTTAGCTTTTGATTTTCTTTCGGTGTAATAAGGAGGCCAACAATTAGTAGCAACAACACCAACAATGAAATCACGGCTTTCCAGTAGTCCCAACTACCAAAACATCCAGAACTATACTGACTGATTCCTTTATAGCCAAGGATATGTAGGAAAACTCGGAAGCAGGGTGCGGGTCAGATATTTCAAAAATGCTTCCCACAAAGTATTCTAACGGGCAAAAATCGCTCGTATATGCTCACTTTATCATTGCACAAAAAGTCTTCATGTTTCCGAGTAAAGAGGGGTAGTTATGAGCACGTGATTTTTGCCATGTATGAATTACTCCCATAAATTCAAAAGAAAACAATTTCTTCATTATTTGTAATTTTGTGAACCACTCTGACCCCTCTTCTCAAATCTCTGACCACCTTCCCTCGAATTCAGATAAAATACCTCAAATATTCAACTAAAACTGGAAACTCTAGCACTGTCACAGTTTTTCGGTGGTGGCACCACACCCGAACACCACCAAATCAACACCAATGCATCACCCGGCCTCCCATGTCTCAAATTCATCATCCTCTACCCTTATATCCCCTTGAATCTTCTCGAACATCGGATCCGAGGCGAACCCTAAATCCCAATGTTCCAATTGAAGGTCCCATTGAAAATTTTAGGTCCAAATCAATTTTATTTGTGTCTTTGATATAAAAACATAGGATTAATTTTGGATGGGGCTGAAAAATTAAGATTCAAAGCCTACCTCCTATGTCATACTGTCCGAATCAATTATTAGGTATTTTTCTTTCGTTGTATTCTCTTCGGTTTTCTTTCTTTTCTACTCCCCTCTTTCTTCCTTTTTTTTGTTTTGTTTGATTCTTCTTTTTTCGTTCAAGGGTCAATTGTCCATGAACGATGTGTTTATTAGTTTTGCTATCTTGTTGTTATTAGTTAATACAGTTTCATTTTTCCTTTTTGGTTTTTAATTAAGGCGATCGTGATTTTTTGGGTAATTTTTTGTTAATTTTTAAATTGGTGAAACTTGTTGGATTTTGTTTAGGCTCATAAAGATTGAATAGCTTAGAAGTGAATTGAATTGGGTTTGTTTGGACCAATAAACTTGGGTGAACTGGACCCAGGTTCTTCTTGGCTAGGGGGTAGATAACCAAGACTTATAGGATAGTTTTGGTAGTCTAGGTAAAGAATCGCTAAATAACTAGCCTTACTTGGCAAGCAAGACAATAATCTAGGGATTTCTAAGTCAAAAATAAAAACTAGAAATGTCTAAAGGGCAAAACTCAGGCTATTTTCGTCGCCCACCCTTCTTGCCTATTAAGGCACAATGTCTTGCATTTGAAGATGACGGAAAAGAGAACAGACTTAGAAAAAAATCACAAACGACTAAAAATCTTTAAAAAGCCACTGTTCCATTTATTTCTCTGCTTTGATTTTTGAAGTTTTTAACTAATGAAACATTTTCTGATTCTCTTGGAATTTCAAATGGTTTGAATTTGAATTTATAAAAGTTGTCGGTTGAATTCTGCTGTGTGGTTGTTGTTCTATTGGTTTACATCAACCATTTTTACTGTTTATTTTAATCTGTGGGTTGATTAGGTTGCTGTTCTACTACTGCTAGACCACTAATTCCTCACTTATTGGTTTCTTCTCAATCTCCAGGTAAATCTATAAACCATGGGGAGCAAATGACCATGTCTGAATGGGAGTTTAGATGATCATAGAATTGAATTGAACATTGATGTTTTGCTTTTTTTATTTAGTTTTCTTTTTACTTATGTAATAGATGTAGAGGTGTATTTGTTACTTTCAGCTTTCCAGATCTTTATTATTATTAACGATGAACTAATGTCATTTAAAATGGGAATGCTTTGGCTGAATTCCTGATTTTGAATAGCAGTACTATCTTATTCCTTTTTTCATCCCATTCAGCAAGTTATAATTTAGTTTTAGACAAATATAGTGGTTATCCTTTGTGCATGATCAGTTTTGCTAGCTGGTTTTTGTTTATGAAATTCAGTTGTCATTTGCAGGAAAATTAATGCTAATACATAAATAATTGCATGACAATATAGTTTGGAGGTCATGAGAGCATGTTCTGTACTTACATTTGTCCCTAAATGAGTTTAAAACATCCAATGATTATGTTGAGAGCATTAGTATGATTTTTGGGATTCAGAGAAAACTGGATTTCAGCTTAGTCATGTTGAAATGATTTGTTGGTGATCTATTGTTGTCTGCATGTCAATTGAGCAGAGTTAGTTGTTTAACTTCATGGTTTTATATCCTACAAGTTTTGTTCATGTGAGGTTTAATAAAGGATTGAATATCCACATTGCAAGTTAATCCAACGCTTTGGAAATTTGAATTCACATGATGTATAGTTTCCTCAAAATTGAACTCCTAATAATTTTTTTGAAACCATGGAACTGTTAATGCTTTATACAATTATCTATTGGCCATTAAAGGATGATGTAAAATTATTGTGCATATGGTAGTTCATTACCGGCTATTTGGGGTTACTTTAAAATCTTGCTATTCAATCGTTACTTATACGCTGTGGAGACTCGATGTTGAGTCCCATTTGTGATGGCTCCGAGTTCTTTGAAATTGGGCTCCCATAGGGCCCAAATACTTGTGAATAGGATTGGGATCCTTTTTCGCCCCTTCTGCCCCGTTTTCTGATTAGTAGTCCATAGTGACAAAGGCCCATTCACCTAATTCGAACAAATTCCCAGCTCTTTAATACTTAATTTGTCGGAATCTTAAGCAGTTTCAAGGTGTTCATTAAATAGAATATAGTGTATGACCCTTATATTTTAATTTAAAAACCGCTTTGCTAGAATAAATCGAGGTGTGTCATGCCGAACAAAATCTCAATTGCACGGCTCTCATTTAATTATTTCTTGTAATTCCTTAAAATTTGAGACGTGCATTTAGCAAATTTTTCATGTCCCTCGCAAAGTTTACAACGCGTAGTTGCTTTAGGCGCGTTATTTTAAAAATCCACCTTCTTAAATTCGGGTGCGCATTTCATATAACTCAAATCCAAATCTCACAAAATTAAATAAAATAAGTATCGGACTGCGGGCGCATATCATGTGGCATGGTTCAAAGACGTATTTTAGATGACGTTAAAATCTTCTTAAAATTAATTAAAAGTAGTCAATAAGTTTAACATTGCACCATAGGTTAAAACATGTATTAAAATAAAATAATAGGCAAATTTTAATAGTTTAAGAGACCGTTCTAGAACTACGGAATCCAAGGGTGCCTAACACCTTCCCTCGGGTTAACAGAATTCCTTATTCAGAATTTCTGGTTCGAAGACTTCACAAGGAAAGTCGAATTTTCCTCGGTTTGGGATTTAAAAGAAATCGGTGACTTGGGATACCATAAAACAAATCATCCCAAGTGACGACTCTAAAAACATCAAATAAATAATTCCATTTCGAATAATGTTACTTAAAGTGGAAAAACTCCCTTATACACTATCCTTTGGGGTAATGTAGTAAAAAACGAGGTGAGACGGGAATAACTTTTATACAATGCATAATGATATAATATGTGAGGAAGAGAGACAAATTTATTTCTATTTATGAAATAAATTATAAGAATCAAAACATATTCCTTAAAAGTGGTTTTACTAATCCCATAGTTTGTGGAATTCATTTATTGCCTAGTCTATCGCATAATTTTTTAAACCTGCTACAGTGTAAAGAAAAGTCTACTTATGGAATAAAAAAGTAATGATGTTAATAAAAAAATTATTAAGTAAAATATTATCCATGTAAAAATTTCTTAAAATTCGATAAAAATATATTGATGAGCAATATGCCAAATTTGAGGAATATTGAAGGTGAATTGAATTATTTTGGAGTCAAAATTGTAGTTGAAATCAAATTATGTATCTCACACTAGTATACATAGATACGTATGCGATAAACATGTTATACATATTTGCATATACGAGACACACAAATGATACACGTAAGATACACATGAGTTATGCATCTCATCTTCTTCTCCATGTTCATTTTGTACTACGAATTTAGGAAAAGTAAACGACTAAACTAATGCGCCTAAAGCAATTACATCTTTGATATTTATGGAAGGCTGTGAAATTTGCTAAACGGCACCTCCAATTCTTTTCTATGTGTTCTAACAAGTAAAAAAGCCATCACATGTATTTGTTCGAATCAACATGGCTCATTTTATTTTCTTTTTTTATATAATGATATTCCAACATATGTTAAATTTTGTTAAAGCTGTGTTTAAATCCACTAATTACTTCATGTATGAACCAAGTGCTTGGGAAGATTATATGTGTCTTGGCCTCGTTCATGACCAATTGACACATAAATAAATCACCTTTTGGGTCAGCGCTGGGGCACATATTGCTGAGGCTACATTGATAACCATTTTGGTTGATTTGGGCTGCTAATCAGTTAACCCAGAAATATTCATTTAATCTCAGCGTTTGGTGCTTACTGGGCCTCGCAACTGAGCCCAGGACTGACTTAAATGAAAGAGTCCAGATGTTTATAAACAATTTAGTTTGAAATTATATCCAAATTCAAATCTCTATATATTCACGAAGGAACATATTAACTACCAATTTGTATCGATTTCTGACAATAGATATGAATCAGACGACTCATATCCTCATCAGTCAGAGTATATGAGTCTAATTCCCAAAATTCAAATAGCTTCAGGTGATACTATATGTAACAGGTCAGAAAACAAGTTATTTACTAAACATTCTGAGATTTTAAATGAACTAACATGCTTCACTGTATTTTTGATTTGTTTTACATGATTATTAGGACTGCTGCCTCCTAAGTCCATTATTTCTAAGTGCACAAGATCAGCACTAGAACAAGCAGGACTACCATTGGAATTGCTCATTACTTAAACACATACAAATATTTGAGCTGGATATCTAATTATTACACACGAAAACAATCACAAATATCCAAATTATTAAAATGGATCATTCTAATGTTAACTATAACATCATGATCATTATATGACTACAACTATACTCTAAATTAAATAGGGGAGAATGGAGGGGAGGGTAAACTTCAAAGATACAAATAATAAACTGAATCTTCACATTGGGTTACAAATTTCAGTTGAACTTCGTGGATACAAAGCATTGAGTAAACCTTAAATGCAGCAAAGGAAACAACCTATGAGTAAACTAGAAATGATGAGCTAAGCAATCAACAGCCAAATGGCAAGTGCACCAAGGACTTCAACAGAGTACTTAGAGAATTCAACTTTCAGAAATTGATTCAAAACAGCTCTAATAATGTTTTTAGATGTGGAACAAGTATTTCAACTCTAATATTGAAGAGAAAGGTTGCGGATCCAGTATTTCCAGCTCAAGTATTAGGGAGAAAGGTTTCTCCTCTCCTTTAATGCCCCAAATGGTTCAATTTATAGTAAAACTGTTAGGGCATCAGATTCTAATAAATTTCTTTTTTCAATTCAACCTGTATTTTTTTGCCTAACTGATCCTTCAATTATTTCTTGTGCCTCAAGTTTGAGGCTGGAATTACATATTAGTCCGTGCTAGAAGGTTCTACCGGATTCTTATCAGATTTTAATAAGTTCAAAACCCTTTTATACCCTCACTAGCTTACCTAAATTACCCTACCCCTGAATTTGACCTTGGTCAGTCCTTCTAACCCTAGTTCAGTCCAATTAGCCTTGGTTAGTCAAATTTAGGTCACATTTAGATCAACAGGCTCATAAAGATCAGATGTAGCCAAAGAATTAACATGGTTCAACATATGCAGACTTCCACAAAGACTATACAAACTTAAAAATCAAAATGAATACTGAGGACCAAAACTATCGTGAACTACTAACCAGGCATTCAGTAACACAATCGAACAGTCAAACCAATCAGAAAATCAATAAATCAATAAAATTCATCAAATTATGAGAATCATATCACTTAAAAAGCTAATTATAACAGGATACTGAACAAATAACAAACAACAAACCTATGAAGTTTAAACACTAATATTAGGAGAACTTTGTGGACAACCAGATGAACAACCAGATTTAAAGAAATTTAGACTTTGAAACATGCATGAACCTAATCAGTTATTCCATGCTAGTGACAAACAAACAAACATGAACATTGAACCCTATTTTCCAGAAGAACAACTAGAATCAAATAACAGGAGTTCAGACTTCAATTATTAAACCTAATACGTTATCAAAAAGCTAAAGAAAAATGAAAAATAAGCAGAAAACTTAGCTCTCATCTTTGTTTTTGTTTAAATCAAGTCAGCTAGACCTTGGACCTTTCCATATGGTTCTGAGCCTCCTTGGTCAATATACAACCAGTCAGAAGGGTCTGCGAGGGGTTTCACAGTTCTGAGACCTCAATAGGTCTCAGATTTGGAATTTTAGGTGGTTGGGGATTTGTTTGAGACTTAAAGGTGACAAGGTTAGGGTCAATAGGTGTAAGGCACTACCTGGGAGGGTTTTGGGGCTTTTCCGGCATATCTGGGGATTTAGGGTTGGGCTTCAACTAAGATTCGAAGCATTTCAAGGTGATTTGAGAGTGGTAGTGTGCATGGTTGGAACGGGGAGGTCGAGGTGTCTTGGTGGTGTATTTTTGGAAAGCTTTGGGATGGGGGTCGCCGGAGGTAGGGTTTCCGGCCACCTTTAAAGGGATATTGGAGACGGAGGGAAGGTATTCGAGGGAAACCAATTACATGGTGGGATAAGGGGTGTAATTTTGTGGCCGTTTGTTTGCCGACCGCCGCCGTGAGGCGATTTTCAGCGGCCGCAGTAGGGTGGTCAGCCGGTGGTCAACGGTGGTGGCAAGGTGGTCAATGGGTTTTGAGGGGGTGGTCAATGGTCAGCGTTGGAGATACGAGGAGGGTGAGTTTGGTCGTGCGTATATTGAAGGTGTTTGGACATATATATACATAAGTGGATATGCTTCTGTGGCCGTTGGATAATGTGGGGATCGACGGTTGTGATGGAAGGGACTCAAAACGGTATAGTTTGGTTAGTGGATGTGTGGACTTGGTTGGTTGGTCGTTTGGGCTGGGTTATGGCTTATTGTAAAGAGCAAGAACATATTCGGCCACTCATATCTTGCCCAATTGTGGCTAGCCTGAGTGGCTGCCTATATATATGTATTGTATTTTATTTGTTTCTTTTTTTTATTTTAATTAATAAAAGTAATTTCCAATTTTACCAAAAATTCCTAATTATTATATATAAAAGAAAACCAAGAAAAATAAGCCCAAAAACAATTCAAATGTCGGACATGCACCTATGTATATTTTTTTTAATTTGTAAAACAAGTTTATTTAACAATCAATTCTTAATTAATCCTAAACATGCAGTAATAAACATGCATATATAGTAAAATCCTAAATATTAAAATCCTAACATTAACAAGAAAAATCCTACACTTTTAGAGTTCTATAGGAGTTTGTTTCAACTGGTCAAAAATCATATGCTCATAGCTGCCCCTCTTTGCGCGGGAACATGAAGGATTTTCGTGCAAAGACAAGTGAGCAAATATGAGCGATTTCGTCCGATTGAATAGTCCATGTGAAGAATTTTGAAAAATTCCTGACTGAACCTTTCTTCAAAAGTTGCCTACATATCCTCGGCAATAGAGGAATCAAGTCAGTGTAGTTCTAGAAGTTTTGGTAGCTGGGACCACCGAGAGACTGTGATTGGCTGCTGTTACTGCTTGCTGACCTCCTTACTACTCCATATGAAATATAAAAGAAGACTAGACTATGCTATAGGCTACGGATTAGAAAGAAAAGTATATCTACGTCTTCAATCTTGATCCTTTTTTCTTCGTCGCCTTGTATTTCTTTGTGCGAACTCCTTGTGGCCTTGCTGACTGTTTGCCTTCTCCTTCATCCATGTCTGATGTCGAATTGTTTGACATGTATTCCGATGAAAGCATTATCTTATTCTAGAGGTGGGCGCCCGATTGCTGAACTCGAATTGCGTTGAAAATTATTCCCTTGCTCTACAGGTGGGCGCCTGATTACAAAACCTGAAATTGTGAAAAATATTCCCTTGTTTTATAGGTGGGTGCCCGATTACAAAACTTAACATTCTGAACGAACATTCCCTTGTTCTCAAGGTTGGCACCTAATTGCAAAAACTTAAAATTTTGAAAAATATTCCCTTGTTCTGTAGGTGGGTGTCTGATTGCAAAAACATAAAATTTAGAAAAATATTCCCTTGTTCTCCAGGTGGGCGCCTGATTACAAAAACATAAAATTGAAAAATATTCCCTTGTTCTCCAGGTGGGCGCCTGATTGCGAAAACTTAAAATTTTTAAAAATATTCCCTTGTTCTGCCGGTGGACTTAAAATTGAAAAAGATTCCCTTGTTCTCCAGGCGGGTGCCTGGTTGCAAAAACTTAAAATTTTGAAAACTATTCTCTTATTCTCCAGGTGGGCGCCTGATTACAAAAATTTAAAATTAAAAAATATTCCCTTGTTCTCCAAGTGGGCACCTAATTGCAAAAACTTAAAATTTTTAAATATATTCCCTTGTTCTCTAGATGGACTTAAAATTGAAAAATATTCCCTTGTTCTCCAGGTGGGTGCCTGGTTGCAAAAACTTAAAATTTCTAAAAATATTCTCTTGTTACCCAGGTGGGTACATGATTAAAAACCCATATCGGGCGTTCTCTTATATAGTACCCCTCCACTGCTGAAGAACCCACTTGACAAACGACGGATTATTCTCTTTTGGTCATTCGTGGCTTGCACCGGGTACATACCTTTCCTGATGTATTCCTTGATGTCGTGGAACCAAGGCTTGCCATCTAGCTCTTCTTCCACCATGTTGCAATAGGCGTGTTGAACATGGGCCCAAATATCTATCAGGTCAACATAAGCCTTGTCCGGGTGATGTAACATTGATGCCAAAGTAGCTAGGGCATCGGCAACTTCATTGCTAATTCTGGGAATATGCCTGAACTCTACTGACCGGAATCGTTGACAAATATCATACAAGCATTGCCGATAAGGTATGAGTTTTAAATCTCTTGTCTCTCATTCCCCTTGGATCTGGTGCACCAGGAGGTCTGAGTCCACCAAGACCAAGACATAACACCCATGTCCACTACAAACCTCAAACCCAAAATACATGCCTCGTACTCAGCCATGTTTTTGGTGCAATAGACACGAAGTTGAGCTGTAACTGGGTAATGATTCCCTTCTTCAGAAATGAGTACCGCTCCTATCCCGACGCCTTTCATGTTGGCAGCCCCATCGAAGAACAATTTCCACCCTGACTTCTCATCCTGTTCCACTTCATTGGCGTGCATCACTTCCTCGTCCGGAAAATATGTTTTCAATGGTTCATATTTTTCATCTACGGGATTTTCTGCTAAATGATCTGCCAATCCCTGTGCCTTCATAGCAGTCCTAGTTATGTATACGATGTCCAATTCAGTAAGCAAGATCTGCCACTTCGCGAGCCTCCCTGTGGGCATGGGCTTCTGAAAAATGTATTTCAGTGGGTCCAGTCGTGAGATGAGATAAGTGGTATATGATGACAAATAGTGCTTCAACTTCTGGGCTACCCATGTCAAGGCGCAGCATGTCCTTTCAAGATGAGTGTACTTAACCGCATGGGCTGTAAATTTCTTACTAAGGTAGTATATGGCTTGCTCTTTTCTCCCATTGACATCGTTCGGACCCAATACGCACCCGATTGAATTGTCCGGGACTGTCAAATACAAGATCAGAGGCCTCCATGATTCTGGCGGGACCAGTACTGGTGGGTTTGACAAATATCCCTTTATCTTATCAAAAGCTTATTGGCACACTCTTGTCCATTTTACCGCAGCATCTTTCTTTAACAGCTTAAAGATGGGCCCGCATATGGTTGTGAGTTGGGCGAGGAATCGACTGATGTAATTCTGCCTTCCCAATAGACTCCCATTATCCACATAGAACTTGATTTCTTTATGCATCATATTATGGAAAATGGTAGTCACTGCCCTCATGTATGTCACCCCAACGTTTTTCAAACCAAAAGGCATGACCCTATAGCAGTATGTCCCCCACAGTGTGATAAATGTTGTTTTCTCGGCATCTTCTTCATCCATTAAAATCTGATTATAGCCTGCATAACAATCCACGAATGACACGATCTCATGTCTCGCACAATTATCAATCAATATGTGAATGCTTGGCAGGGGGATGTTGTCTTTTGGACTTGCTTTGTTGAGGTCACGGTAATCGACGCACACTCTGGTTTTACCATCCTTCTTTGGTACAAGCACGACATTAGCTAACCAGGTGGGATATCGTGTGACTCAAATAACTTTTGCCTCAAACTGCTTGGTCACCTCTTGTTTGATTTTCACGCTTACATCAGTTTTAAAATTCCTCAACTTTTTTTTGACGGGAATGCAGGCTGGGTCAGTAGGTAATTTCTAGACTACCAAATCAGTGCTCAATTCGGGCATGTCATTGTAAGACCATGTAAAGACATCATTGTGCTCCAGCAATACTTCGATTATTCTCTCCCTAAGTTGTGGCTCCAGATAGACACTTATTTTGTTTCTCTGATGTTATCCGGGCTTCCTAGATTGATTGCCTCTGTATCATTCATGTTTGGTTTGGGTTTCTCTTCGAATAGGGTCATCTCTTTACTAATCTCATCCCATGCCCCTTCCTCATCTTACCCTGGTTCGTCCTCATGTTCTATTTCCTGAATCATTATTTCTGGACTAGGCTTGTTGCAAAGATTGGGCCGAGGAGTCCTTATGCATGTTTGATCACTAGAACAATCATAAAATGTCACGACCCTAGTTCACCAATCGTGAACCTGTCATGACAGCACCCAGTCTTCGCGACTAGGTAAGCCTGACACATTGCGGAAATTTGACAGTCTTTGCGGAAGCAATAGTTTAAAGTATAAATAACGTAAGACAATGTATAGAGTGCCGCCAGGCACATACATGTCAATTCAATATAAAATCAAAACCTCCAAGACACGGAAACCCACGGGCAACACGGGATAAGAGTAAACATACTATCGTTCTCTAACATCCCGAAGTTTCTAAATCAAATGAGAATGCGAAAGAAACTATAAACTACAGGTAGAATAGAGGAAGGCTCGTCAGCTCTGTGGACGCGGCAGATGCATACCTCAAGCCTCCGAAACAACTCGGAATCCCTAGTAGCGCGCTTGACAAGATGTACCTGGATCTGCACAACAAAAGTGTGCAGAATGGTAGCATGAGTACACATCAGCAGTACTCAGTAAGTGCCAAGGCTAACCTCGATGGAGAAGTTACGAGGAAGGTCGAGGCCCTACTGAGAGGAATATAAGAAATAATGTAAAAATAAATAACAGAATATAACGCAATAAACCGAATATCTAACAAGACCGTAATAAAAGAAACAGAGCGGCTACAAGTACAAACTACAAACACAAAGCAATTCACTCAACAGTTAAGATCTCCACCCGGAGATCCGGGAATCAAACCGGCAGTCCACCTTATCAATATCCGAGGATACCCGGGAATCCAACCCGCAGTCCTTCATACCAGTAACAGAGGATCTCCGGGAATTGAACCCGTAGTATTTTATACCAATTACAGAGGATTTCAAGTAATTGAACCCGAATTCCTTTATATAATTATCAGAGCATCTTCCGGGAATTGAACCCGTAGTCCGTCATGCCAAAATCCGAGGATCTCCCGGGAAGTTAACCTGTAGTCCAACATACCAATAACTGGGGGATCTCCAGGGAATTGAACCCGTAGTCCCAAACATAAACACTTCACAACAAGTCAATATTTAACAGAAAGAAATAAATTATAGCAACAATGTAAATGTCTAGGCCTAGCATGCTCTCAAAGAGGGCAGGTATTTGTAATTTAGTCAGATAGAGCAAATAAATTACAAACATTCTTTTCCTAAGGTAAGCAAGTAGAATCAAAATTTTAACAGTTAAATACACGAAGAAACAAAGTTTAAATAAGACAAGTAAGGTGAATTTTCATAAATTAGCACAAGTACATGCCCATCACCTCACGCACGAGGCCTTTAAACAACAATTAATATATCCTAAGGGGAGAGATCCCCCACACAAGGCTAGAAAATCCACTTACCTCAATTTGGTACAAAACCGCAAAGGAAGAATGCCTTTGCCACGAGTATCCGACTCCGAGTGGCCCAAATCTATTCAAATCAGTTACATATTGTAAATAACATCGCAAGAAACTGATTATCTTGTTAAAATTAAAGCCAAGGCGCGAAAAAATAGGTGAAATGACAAAAATTCCCCTTAGGCCAACGTCTTGGAATCGAATAATTTTCATATTTTCAGAAACCTCGTACTCTCACGAGTCTAACCGTATAAAAATCTCCCAATTCGGAGGTCACATGCCCCTTCAAATCATCAAAGTTAGGTCTAAGAACTTTACCCCAATTTTCATTCAAAAATCGAAATTGAAGGTTGGATTTGAGATTAAATTAATGGGTTTTAGTCATAGAAGAGTAGAATCGTTATCCAGTGATTTCCTTTGAAAAGCCTTTGAAATTTCTACCCAATCCGAGCTCCCTAACCTTGAGTTTTGGTAAAAACGGAAGAAGGGTTCGTTTTGAAATGTTAATATTCTACCCAGTGATTTGCTCTATGCGACCGCGTGAAATGGAATGCGATCGCCTAGAAGGAATTCTGAAGGCCGTGAAAATGAACTATGCGAACGCATCAAAAGGAGTGCAATCGCAGTGAAGAACCAAATAGGGATATGTGGTCATAGAAGGTTTAATGCAATCACATTGAAGGAAAAGAGGCGCAGCTCTAAGGACTCTATGCGATCGCAGGAGAGTCTATGCGATCGCATAGAAGGATTTGTCGGCAACACCAACAGCAGAAATCTGCAACACTTTAAGTTCTGAATTGCTCAGTTGAGCATCCGAAACACACCCGAGGCCCTCGGGACCTCAACCAAACCTACGAACACATCCCACAAGATCATTTGCACTTGTTCCAATCCTTAAACCACCTAAAATAACGCCGGAAACACGAATTAAGAAATAATTTAGACTTAGAAATTACTCGCTTCCGACTCAAAACCTATCCAAAACATGTCCGAATGACCTAAAAATTTGCAGACATGTCCTAAATCACCTAACAAAGCCGATGCAACTCTCGAAAGACACTCGGATAAAAAATTCACTTTCAGACCGGAACTTCAAATTTCTAACTTTCGGCATTCATAGCCTAATTGAGCTATGGACCTCCAAGATACATTCCAAACACGCTCCCCACCTCGAAATCACCTAACGGGGCTAGCATAAGCATCGATATTACATTCCGAGGTGTTCTTGACACTGTTCTAATTATGAACCATTTTCCAACACTTAGGCTCTCATTTAGGGACTAAGTGTTCCAAAAGTCTCCAAATTCTATTACCGAACATCCCGGCAAAAAAATAGTAGAAATGAACTTAGGGGAAGCACAAAATGGGGAAATGAGGCATATATTCCAGGGACGACCAGTCGGGTCGTCACATAAAAATAACTGTACAAATGAGAAAAAGGAATAAAAAGTAAAGCGAAAATGGAAACTATCAGTATAGCTGAAAGGGAAATTGCATTTCATTAGAATAAAAGAAAATAGAGTTTGCACATCCAAATGGACAGAAATAACAACTGAATGACGCTAATACAAACTAGACTGAAAGGACATTGGCATTCCATTACTGTTATTTTTTATGTATATGGGTACAACTATCTCCGCTCTCAATGTGCCTATGATGTAGCGCCTGGCGGGCTGTTAGCTAGTGTGTATAATCTTAAGAGAATAGAGAATGGTATGGATCAACCATAGGAGGTATGCATAAAAGTATTTGCCTCCAGGAGGAATCATAGAATTCTTCCCTCCGAGTGGGAAGTGGAGTGGCTTCCCAGTTATTGATTCTCGCGCATGCCCCTACAAATTGCACGTCTGCCCTGCTCGATCCTTCTCCTGCCTCTACCATATTCACCTTATTGAACAGCCTTTCTAGCCCCTTATCAAGATCTCCGCCCGCATCGATCAGCGGGACGGAAATCCTAGGTCTGGGACCATTACTGGGTTGGACAAATGATTTGGATAAACTTGGGATTGGCTTCGAAAGAAACCAGCCTTTCTGTCTCAGCCTCCTAGCTCGCTTTATGTCTGCGGCTGTGGGTTTGAACCCTAGACCAAAAGTGTCTAGATTCTTGGAAAGGAACACTGGTTGCACAATGCCTTGCAGAGAAGCTCCC
Source organism: Nicotiana benthamiana (assembly GCA_034376525.1). NCBI lineage: Eukaryota > Viridiplantae > Streptophyta > Magnoliopsida > Solanales > Solanaceae > Nicotiana > Nicotiana benthamiana. Next base: position 106,104,919 of record CM067332.1, on the reverse strand, counting down.
AACCCTTTGCCAGGTATAAAGCCATTTTTCAACATTTCCGAAGCTACCATGACATATGCGATTGTTATCCTTGCGGTTACAACATTCTTACCTTCTGGGATCTTCTGAATTGACACTCTATCAAACACCTGGTAAACCCATGGCCCATTATTGTCCTTTGATTCAATGAATGGCACGATTGCATCACTCGGGGTACACTAGTTATCCTCTCCATGCACGACAATCTCTTGCCAGTCCCACTTAAATTTGACCATCCGGTGCAGTGTAAAGGGTACTGCTTTGGCTGCATTAATCCAGGGTCTGCCCAATAACAGATTATAGGAGACCAATACATCCAACACTTGGAATTCCATAATGAACTTGACAGGCCCTATAGTTACTTCATGCACTATGTCTCCTACGGTGTCTTTACCTCCGCCGTCGAACCCTCGAACGCAGATGTAATTCTTGCTGGCCTTTTCAGTTTCCACCTTCAACTTGGTCAATGTGGATAATGGACAAATGTTTGCACTGGACCCGTTGTCGACCAAAACTCGAGTGACCACGACATCTTCACACTTCGCAGTCAGATAAAGAACCTGGTTGTGCTCTGTGCCCTCCATGGGAAATTTATCGTTAGAGAATGTGACCCAGTTTACCTCGAATATCTTGTTTGCATTATTTTCCAAATGATTCACTGTTATCATGTCTGGGACATGAGCTTCATTCAAAATCTTCATCAACCCTCAGCGGTGCTCATCTGAGTGGATTAGTAAGGATAACAAAGAGATCTGGGCCGGTGTTTTCTTCAAATGTTCTATGATGGAGTAGTCCTGCATTTTCATTTTCTTCAAGAATTCTTCTGCCTCATCTTCTGATACAGCTTTCTTCACTGGTTCCGGGTTATCTTTAGAGATTCTACCCTTTCTCAACTCTTCTGGGGCAAAGTACCTTCCTGATCGAGTAAAGCCTCGCGCCTCACATACTTCCTCTCTAACTTCTATCCCCTGTTACATTACTATTGCTTGTTCATATCTCCAAGGAATGACTCTATTTTTTATGATTGGTGGATGGATTACTGGATTCACATTAGCTGGCTCTATGCGGACACCTTCCACAATCACGACAGGCTCTCTAGCTGCCCCATGTATTGTTACCGTTGACTGTTCTTGCTTTGGCGCGATTGTACATGCTGAGCTCCCCTGCACTATAACAGTTTTACTGCTTTCTGTTGCCCAAGTTTCCAGCTTCTTGCTGCTTACACCCTTGGTGGGCTCACTGGCTTTGATCATCATTACTGGTTGTGAAGCCCTTAGAGACTCTCCCCTTATTTCCTCAATTTAGATCATGTTGGTTTTTGGATGGGTTGGTAGCGGGTTCTGATTAATATTGGGTACCTCCAGAGTCTGCACCTCGATCCTGTGAGAGTTAATATTGAATGGCGCTATATAAATGCCAACATTTTTCTGTGTCATGCCCTAGTGCACCAGAACAGTATTCACAGCTGATCGAATAACCTAAATTCTTTGGGGGAGGATCTGGTAGCTTCACTTCAATTGGTCTTAACTTATCCAGTTGTCTCTACCGGTGGAACAGGCTAGTGTAAGATTCTTCCAACGGAGTGAAAGTATTCTTTTTCTGTACCCTCTAATTTCTCATGGTCAGATTTCCTCGGGGGGCAGGCCTCGAGGTTTGGCCGTAAGTTCTTGGAGGCGCGTATTGATTTTGTGGATTTGGATAAGCTTTTTGAGGGGGTGGCGCACGCCATTGTGTGTGAGTGGGAGGTTTAGTATATGCCAGTGCATGATGGACTGAGAAACGAGGTTCTGGTGGTGGATAGTAGTGTTGCGGTTTGCCATATGGAGCGTGTGGGTATGTCTGGTGGTGGGGACGGGGCTGACCGTAGTGAGATGGTGCCCTAGGCCCGAACCAGGTTCCCGATTCCACTATTGCTACTTCTTCTTTCTTGTTCTTCCCAAAACCTTCTCCAGCTCCACCCCGGATTGCCTTAGTAGTTGCCTTGATTGCAGAGTAGCTCATGATTTTATTGGATTTGAGGCCTTCCTCAACCATACTTCCCATCTTGACCACTTTATTGAAAGATTTCCCTACCGTTGATACCGCATGCCTAAAGTAGGTAGGTTCCAAAGCTTGCAGAAAATAGTCAACCATCTCTATCTCCTTCATTGGAGGATAAACTCTGGCTGCTTGTTCCCTCCACCGCAAACCATATTCCCTGAAACTCTTGTTGTGTTTCTTCTCAAGCTTCGTCAGGGATAGGAGATCCACGACAATCTCGAGATTATATTGAAAATGGCATGCAAATGATTGCGCTAAGTCATCCCAGGTACACCAGCGATTGGGATCCTGTCGAGTATACCACTCTAATGCTGATCCACTCAAACTCTGGCTAATGTATGCCATTAGCAATTTGTCCGTTCATACTTCTCCCCTCATTTTACTTCAAAGCCCTCTCAATTGTGCGACAGGATCGCCGTGACCATCATATAGGTCAAATTTAGGCAATTTTAAACCTTTAGGCAACTGTATGTCTGGGAATAAGCAAAGATATTTAAAGGCCACGCCACCTGGCCACCTAATCAGCGCATGTCCCTGAATGATTGTTCCAGACTTCGGACCTTTCTGAGCATCTCTTCCTATTCAGAATCTTTGATCGGCTTATCAACTCTAATTGGGATTTAAGGATCCTGGGCTTTGTAGGCGGGTTCTGGGGGTTAGTACTGAGGGTCATAGGCTTGAAGCGCTAGATGACCTATGCAGTGCGGGGGAGGGTGAGGAGTGACTTTGGGTAGTTGGGCTGGTGGTTGGGGGGCAGCACCCTGATGCTGTGAGTATATAGGAAAACCTTGAGGCGGATCAGTAACGGACTGGTCGATGTCTGGGCCTGTGGCGGGATGAAAGGTGGCTTGGCAGGATAGGTCGGGGGCGGCTGTCGTCTTGCCCATGCCTGGTACATTTCAGCCATTTGGTGTTTAAGTTTATACATTTCCTCCTTCATAACATTCACGTCCAGTTCCTCTGCCTCCTTTGTGGGGTCCATGATACTGACATCAGCGTCTTGGTTGGCCATGACTTGTTTGCTTTTTGACAGTGTGTTGTAGGAGTGAGTTTCCAGGGTGCCTCGAATACTAGTCACCTGTCTAATTTGGAACTTTAATTCACAACACCAAAAACTCGTCAGTGGTTAGGTTCAAACATATATGTGGCCACATATGCATGCACATAAATGATGATTGGTCCCTATATGAATTGACTCCTTGCGTCATCCCGGCCTTTATTCGTGAAACTACCTTTGATTTTAGCCCTATTCTCTCCCTTTTCATTTTTATTCGATTTCAAATTTTATTTAATAATGGTCGAATCCTATGTAGATTTCCTACGTATCATGACTTTGCATGAATTAGACAAAACGTAGTTCACGAAAAACAAAAGGTTAAGTACGAAGCAAAATATTCTGTATTTTCAATTTGCTAATGGTACAAACATTAATTAAACGGCTAAGAGTAACAACCAGACAAGGATCTAACACCCTTAATGACTTGAAAGGACAACAAACAGACTCTTTTTATTTATTTTTCAGCAAAAATGTAGATCTATGAGTACATCAACATTTCAAATGCTTTTGGAACTGACGGTGCATCATTCGGCCTTGTGTTTTGCGCTCTAAGGTTCCTTGGAGATAATAGAGATCTTCCATTACTTGTCGGACAAAGGTCATAGTAGCGGCAAAAAACGTAGACTTTGTCGTGTCTTCACACTAATGGCACTTGGTGGTGATATAGTCTGCAATTGCCGGCACCTTTTCCCTGATAATCCCTTTTTCTTGTAGTAGACACCCTATTTGTTCAGCCCATGCTTCCAAAGTCCGCTCAGCTGCCTGATTTAGCTTTTGAATCTACTGCAAATGTCTTTCCAACCCTGCTATTACCGCATAGCAATGCTCCCTCTCAGCTTTGAAATCCTTGGCCTGCATGGCCATTTTTCTTACAGCTATGAAAACCCTGTGTTTTAGACCAGCACTTTCATTGCCATTATCTTCCTTTAACTGCTCCAGTATACGGGCCCTTTCTTCAGCACTTTTAGCTAATTTTCTCCGAGCTCTAAAAAATTCACCCTCCACCTTATTCAGGTCAAAATTGTATTCGGTTACATTCCGGTGAAGGTTCTCTATGAGCTTTTCATCCTTTATGCTTCTGAGAGGGTTCTCTGCGGTTGTCTTCATTTTCTGAATTTGGGCTCGCAAGGTTTCATTTTCTTTCACCAATACCTTCTTTTCTCCTTTGCTAGTAGAATTTTGTAGGCTATTTTCGAATTGCAACTCCTGAATTTTCTTTTCCAGCCTTCCTATGGTTGCACGGTATTCACGCTCCTTTGCTAAGCAATTTCACTGCTCTTGTGATGTCTCAATGAATTCCTGTAGGTGGGGTCTCTTTGCCAGTCTCCCAGGCTCTATATCCCTCCTGTACCAGGCAACATACCCTGGCGCAACCTTTACCTTTGATACGTCGCGAACTCAGGTATCAGCTGTCAAATATTAGCACTCACTCCAGATTTGGCGCACAGCCACTTCAGGGAATTGGCCATTTGGGCTTATCTCGACTACATGGCAGCTGATGTCCTTGTCTCTGGGAATCATTTGGCACCTACCCAATTGACTTAGTACTCTATACGGCGCATAGGGCTCACGCTTCGAATGCCCATCAAAAGGAAATGAGGTCCGGTGGCGGGCAATAATTTCGTCCTTAGAGAGCTAACTGAATGTCCATTCTATTTGAGTTGCAGAAATATTCCGAAGATGCGATTCCCACTCTGGAACACCCTCTGGCGATTTAAACCCGTTCCCTATTGTCAAATTCTTCTATGCGACCTTTTGCTAGCAGCCCACCATTCATGAACCGAGGCTTGGGACATAGATGCTCAATCATCCAGATTCTTAATAGCAAGTTGCAGCATTCAAAGAAATCCCCTCCTACTTTGCAAGTGGTAAGGGCTCAGAAGATATCACACATGATCATTGGAGCAAGAGTGCTCTTCGCCTGAGTTATCAAGGTACTAACGACCCCTGCAATCTGCATATCAATGTTTTCATCCTTTCGTAGGAATACTAAAAGACCCAAAAAGGATACCATAAACGTGAAGCATCGATGCTTTTCCCATTTGATCCGATTGCCTTTATTGCAGATGAGGTTTTTAGGTTTGTTGAATCCTCCGATGTGGCCATATCTTTGGTCTATGAACTAGAGGGTGCAAATTCCAGCTGACAGATCAGGGTTTTGATTCTTTCTGCTATTTTTCAGAACATCCAGAAATTTGTGCACACCGAGGGCCCTGGGTGCTATCAAGTATTGATGTCTCAAATGGGTTGTATGGGTCCCGATGTATCTGGTCATTTCCTCCAAGGTCGGGGTTAGCTCGAAATCTGAGAAGTGGAAGACGTTGTAGGCCGGGTCCCAGAAGGTGATTAGGGCCTTTATGATATCGCCCCTAGGGTTGATTTTCAGCAAACTAGTGAGGCCCCCAAATGTGGGTTGACCTTTTCCTGTCCTGCTTATTCCACCACAGCCGTAACACCAAAGGGATATTGTTGATTACCGTGCTCATTATGCACATCTATTTTTTCGAATTAGTATTTTTGAAATATTTAAAGCTGACATTTATGAAATTTATTTAAAATAGGGACTAGCTTTGCAAATACGGCCTCTCAACACTTCAGCTAGAAGGTTTTTAGGCTGTGCTTACTTACCGAACCTGATAAAATCCAGAGGCAATCATTTGTGTAAGATCATCCTTCCAGCATCCCTTGTAGCGTCATTCAGCTATTATTGCAGTAACGACACCATCCGACTCATTTTGAACTAAGAAAAATAAGCTTGGGCATTTCTTGATATTTTCAAAAAGAAAGGTTGAAGCCGGCATAAATAGTTTATCGAAAACCCACAGACATTATTGAAGAACACCAAAAATTTGGTGCCTTTGCTTATGTTTTATGCCCTTGTGCTCTGTCCTCTCTCTTTCTTTTTCTGGAGAAATCCGGCAGCATTTCAGTGCTATTTTAGCATTGGTTTTTAAAAGTAACTACCCTAGCATTGTTACTTGTCTTAATTTATTCCCTTTGTTTACAGGCCGGTCAGCATGCAAATCCGAGGCAAGTAAATGCGTAAGTAGCCTATAAAAATGCATCAGGGTGGTCTTTTATTTCAGGGTACCTATCCTAGACAGACCTAACCCTAGTGTTGAGTCCCCTAAGTCAAAATGCATGATGCAAATAAGCATTCCTACTAGGAATCCGGCATGAAGTTTTGTTATACTAAGTTGAAAACCTCGGTATAGGGTCTAGACTGTGTGCCCAAGCGGACAACTCGAGTCGAGGAGGGGGCTACGTACCGGGAACCAAAAGGCCATCCGGCTTAGTATTATGTCCGGCATCTTTCTGTTTTAAGATATGACACGAATAGAATAGGGAGTCTCAACCAGTAAGCACAGCCCCGGAGGTTAAAAGAGAAGGGTTTGGTAGCAATTCATACGTACAGTTCAGACAATATCAAATCAATAAAAGAATCATTTTTCACATTAATCCAACATGTAAATCAAATAATAAACAAAGTAAAATACAAAAATTATTATATCTCGAATTCTTGAACCTTGAACCAGAGATTATAGGTTCTGTCCCCAGCGGGGTCGCCAGAAAATGATGGAAAGAAATCGTAATTGATACAATTGAAACAACTATGGTAATATCATGTTTGACTTGATGGGAAATTATCTTTGTGACTTAAATTGTATACGGGCTGTTAGATATGATGGAAATAATATTGAGGCTGATGAAAACTCATTGTGAAATTTTTATTATTGTTGTGAAATGATATTCTTGATGGTGTGAAGCCATGTGCTTGAGTTGTGAATTATTGTTGTTGTGTAAAATGTGATTGTACGATGGGATCGGGTTGAGTGCCGCAGCATGAAGTTATATGGTGTGGGATGTAGCGATAAGGGGGGACGAGGTAATAATGGTGGAAAAGTGATTATAATCACTATTGAAATGAAAATATATGAAACTCTTGAGTATGAAATGATGTTTAACGGGGAAAAGGAGAGATTATGAAACTTGTTGGCTTTGGTTCTTCATTCCATGTGCATTTGATTGTTGATTCTATTATTGTTTGTTACCTGTGTATTGATAGATTTTACTTGGGGTAAAGTTTGTTTACACATACCAGTACAATTCAAATGTACTGACGTCCCTTTCGCCGAGGGCGCTACATTCTTGTTTTGATTGTAGGTGGTTCCGTAGCAGGTACTCCAATCCACTGATAGTAGCACTCCTTCACTTTCTGTCGGCTAAATTGGAGAGCCTATTTCCTCTTGGGGTTGTGCACAGCTCAAGCCGCTTTTGTTAGGAGTCTTATTTTGGTATTTGTGTAAGGTATAGCCGGAGCCTTGTTACCGGTAAGTATTGTAACACTCTTTTTTATCCTTAGAGGCTTCGTAGACAGAAAAAGTGGGTTATGAACTGATGTAAGTATGTATATATGTATTTGGGTAATGTAACTTGTAAACCATGCAAAGTAACCATGTATGTTATGTATATCTCGTAACAATGTGTTTTAAATATAAATGGATATTTCACTTGAATAATGAGTTGTGAAATCACGGGGAAACACCTGTGAAAGGAAAGGCACCCAAGTCCTCTTGACTGGTGCTACCCGCACGAGCGTCGGTCGCGTACCTTGGTTTTGGGGCGTGACACGAATTTCCAAGTCAAATTCTTGTAGCACTAGCACCCATCAAATTAGGTGCGGCTTGGATCCTTCTCGATTAAGTACCTGAGAGCAACATGGTCAGTATCAACAGCTATTGTCGAGCCTATCAAGCATGACCTGAATTAGTCAAATGGGAACACCACTGGTATCATCTTTTTCTAAGTCAGTGTGTTATTTAGTTGGGCCCTTCTTGGAGTTCTACTTGCATAGTAAATGACTTTTTCCTTTTGCTGCCTAAGAACAGCTCCCACAGCATAGTAGCTCGCATCACACCTCAACTCAAATGGTTGCTCCTAGTCAAGTGCAACTATGATAGGTATTGCTACCAACATCTTCTTCAATTCCTCAAAAGCTACCATGCAGTCAAGAGAAAACACAAAAAAGTGATTATTTTCAATACACAAGGGGTTAGCAATTTTGGAAAAATCTTTTATGAATCTCTTTTAAGAACTTGGGTGTCCGAGGAAAATTCTTATTGCTTTGACAGAAGTGGGTGGTGGAAGCTTTTCAATCACATCAACCTTTGCATGATATACCTCAATGACATTACTCGACTCTAGGTTCCCAATACAATACCTTCCTATAACGTGAAATGGCACTTTTCCCAATTGAGTACCAAATTAGTCTCGATGTATCTTTTCAACACTCTTTTCAAATTCCTTAGGCAATCATCGAATGAGTATCCTACCACTGATAAGTCATCCATAAAGACAACCATGTTTTCCTTAAACATTTCAGTAAAGATGGCCATCATGCACCTTTAATATGTGGTGGGTGCATTGTGTAAGCAGAACGGCATCCTCCAGAAGGCGTAGATGCCATATGGGCAAGTGAACAATGTTTTCACTTTGTCTTTCAAGACAATGGAGATTTGATTATACCCCTCCAGAAAGCAAAAGTGGGTCTTACCAATCAGTCTATCTAGTAGTTGATCAATGAGTGGCAAGGGAAAATGCTCTTTTCGGGTGGCCTTGTTCAATCTTCTGTGATACATACAAATTCGCCATCTCATGACTGTTCTTCTTGATATCAACTCATTGTTCTCTTTATGCACTACAGTCATCCCACATTTCTTAGGCACACATTGGTTTGGGTTGATCCAGTTGTTGTTAGAGATGGGGAAAATGATCCCCGCTTCTAACCACTTTATCACCTCCTTTTTAACAACTTCCTTCATGATAGGGTTCGGCCTTCTTTTATGTTCTCTAGAAGGTTTTTGGCCATCTTGTAGTAGAATATTATGCATACAGAAGGCCAGGTCGATACCTTTAGTGTCTACAATGGTCAACCAATTACAGTTTTGCACTCCATCAATACTTGAAAAAGTTGTTCTGCCTGCACATCTCACAAACTAGGTGTGATAATAACAGGTATAGTTGAGTTAGGTCCTAATAAAACATATCTGAGATGAGGTGGTACAGGCTTCAGTTTCAACTTTGGTGGTTCTTCTATTTATGGTTAGCTGGAGGAGTTTTCCTTTCTTCTAAGTGCAAAAGCTCAAATTCGAGCTCCCTTCTCCAAAAACCATGACCTTCAAGAGCTAGTACCCACTCTGCCAAGTCCTCTCCATTTGCTTCATCTAAGTTCATGAGACAGCCTACTAGAGGGTCGTTTGTGTTCATGTCTCATCTTCCTCCTCCAAAATTATATCCACGACTTCTATTAGAGAGCAGTTAGCAAATTCACTTGGTTGCCACATAGATTTCTACATGTTGAATGTTATTTCTTGATCATCCCAACTATTCCTTATAAAAGGAAAGGTGGACGTTGCAAATATAACCTGAGTATTTGAACGCAGAGTCGAATCCACAGAGAATTAACCTATCAATCACTTTTGTTGGATGTACTACATTCTTTAGAATTAACTTCCCCAATGCCGGAAACAACACTAATGATATTTTTATTAACTAGTACGGAAAGTAAATAAACAGCTGTAAACTAAATATGCTTGAGTTGTAAACAATAATGAGAAGGTTCTAAGGTAGTGATTTCCCATATTGATGGAATCCCTTTCGATTACGCTTCATATAGATTCACCAAAACATCTCTATCAATCATAAACACTCTTTCTACCATAAATCTCTCCCGAGTAATCACGATAATTTACTAGACGCACTCTCCCGATATACGCTAGCTAACTTTGTCTATTACAGCTCACTTTAGATTGAACCCAAGGCTTCGTTATCCCTAATCCCGCCTTTAAACGCGCAGTTATAAATCCCTCTTATACTTTGGGAGTGGTGTTGTTCAACAATTACCTAAATATACACTCTCTACCGAGTTATGCACACTAAATAGGCAAAACTAATTGAGGATTTTGTCAATTAACCACAACAAATAGAGATTAACTAGAAAACTATATTAACATAATCAAGAAGATCAACCTTCAATATGTTCCATCAAAACCTTAGACGAAAGTATCTAGCTACTCTTAATAACGTAAAGATAAACTACGAAAATATTCATCATGGAAAATTGCAAGAAAAAGAAGAGATAAAGAACTATGATATTTTTGGGTAATCTCACACACTTGTGTATCTTGCAAAACTGATCTCCAAAACAAGTCTGCCCTAATGTGGCCGAATTTCTACATCTTATAAGGGTTTTCCACCAAATTTTCCTGAATTGACACTTTGGTCCCTGAAAGTTTTGCATTTTGCCGCAGTCCCACCGCAGTTACGCCAGGACCATGGCCAGAATGGTCCTTTGAATCATTGGTAATGTTCTACCGCTGTCCTTCCGCGGTTACGGTCTGACACCGGCAGGCCAGGTTCAGTTCTAGTTTTGTCCCTTCACTTGGTGCACTTCGTGTGTATTGTTTGATTGGCCTCCTTTTCTCCGTAATTGATTCCAAAAGTGCTCCACTGACTTCTTTTATTGGATATAGCCTGCAAAACATGAAAAGCACTAATCAGAGCATTTGGATATCACTTTTTGCCATAAAGCTATACCAAAATGTGGTTCTTTAGGGCATAGCTATAGTCTAATTCACCTATTATCAACACCCCACACTTAAATCTTTGCTCATCCTCGAGAAAGTTGAACCACACTTCTAGGCCTATTCGTTTGATGCATTATCCTTTTTATGCCACACCTGCTATTATGAAAGAACAACCTAAGCAGTGCAACAGCCACACCTCAGATGAAAACTCTAATGCCATGCTACCCTCATGCTTACTCTATGTACTCTAATCAAAAGTGAAGACTTGCTTTTTCTTCTTGAGTTAACTGCCCTCACATCACATTTTTTTAGAAAATTTCCACACACGCGAAATCAAATAACAAGGAAGTATAGATGGAACAAATTCATTCACTCTCAATAAAGATCATTCATATGCCACACAGATACACTATAAGCTTTCCATTAGTGTAGAACTCTACTAATCGAATTGTCCAGTCTAAGATCATTAGGGCTTCATTTGGTTGTATGTGGGCTATGGGACGGGTAGAATGCATTTAGATATAAGAGTGACCACCTCCATAAGCACTTTAATACATACATTTTCTCAATTAAACCTCATCCTTATGTCACCCTAAAATTTCACCTTCACATCAATGTAACTACCCCATTCTTCTTTAAGCGCACTTGCATCAAGAGCCGCCACTTATCGAGGAGTTCCTATTTTATTTTTTTATTTTTTTCAAGTGGCTCTTCCTTTTCCAAAACAGTGCACCTCTCTCCTTATTCCACTAGTTCCACTCGAAAGCCAAACCAACCACCCCACACTTTAACTTTTACGAAGTTCATAACAATTCAAGTGCTCATGAGAGGTGAAAAGGTTCAAATAAATGGGTAAGGCTTGTAATGTGGTTGCCAACGGAAAAGGATTATAAGATCAAAGGGGTTAACTATGGTAATATGTACAGGTGGATTCATGATTATATAGGCGACACAAAGAAATGCCTAAATCATCTCAAAGACCAAACAATTTCTATTTCGCTTTGCACACACATGGGGAAAGTTCTAGATATCTCATGCAAGCATAGAATACGTGTATTACCTCACACACTTGGCATGTAACTCATTAAGAATTAGTTTGTCAACACATTTATGTGAGCATTAAAGTAAGACAAGGTGTGCAAATTTAAGGCATAAGATTAAGAGTCTACACGTGAGCCTAGACGCCGCCTCCTCAAGTTCGTTTTAAGTATTTGCAGGTATGTACACCATAGGATGCGTTCTTGCCCTCACCCATCTTAGCCTAAAAGAGTCCTAAGGGTGTTAAAATCTATTAAAGAAAAATCTACCTAACTCGGTTCAAGAAAATCCTTTGGAAAAGAACCGTGGTCAAAAGAAAAACCAAGGGTGAATTTCTACATTACCTAAAAGAAAATAAATAAAAAAATTTTGACTTTTTCGGTTAGACTACTTCCCTCAAGAATACTGTCTAAGTGGTCCGTCATTAGTAAGAGTCTCCTATATTTTCTAGAATGTTTTTTATATGTGACCTTAGACCTCAAGAAACCCGTCGATAAGTGTCCGTCGTTGGGACAAGTCACTAACGTCTAACATAAATACAAACAAAAACAAACACATAAAACTACCACATACTTAATGCCTATCTATACAACCATATATACACTAAATCAGGACTCCCGCCCCACACAAAAAGAACATGGCATGTCCCCATGTCATAAAACAATTAAAGCATAGAAGGGTAAGAGAACTTTATGGTCATCAATCGGAGTCCGAGACAGTGTTGGGGTCCATGTTACAGGCCCTCCCTATAGCATGGAACCAAGCCATCAGCCGGCTCTCAGACCTGGATTGCCTTCTAAACAAAGCATCCAAACGTACATCCAGGCCATCAACTGAGGTGTGAAGTTCTGCCATCTCTTCCTCCCAAGACGGCAACTTGGGTCAGCTGGAATGTGATCTAGAGAACTTCTCCCCAGTTTGGGGTCGCCAAGAGGATCTGGTAGCATCATAAGATCTCCTGGGTGGTGCCATGGGTGCTGTCATCATCATCGTCCAGGTCAATAGAGGTGGATGCATCTCTGCCCACTTTGATCTTTGACGCTCTGAATGTTGTTTTTGGGGGTAAAGTGATATCCGTAGGACTGGCTAGAACATCGGCCAGCAGACATAACCTTATCACAAGTGAGGGGAAGTAAAACCCCTTAGTCATCAGAGGTGATCGGAGTATCATTTCATCTCCAATGATTTTAGCAACATCAACGTCCTTCCTGGTTATGAAGCACCAAACCAATAAAGCCTGTAAGTTGTTCACATCTGACATGTTCCCCGTGGGCAATAACCTGGTGCAAATCATAGTGAACCAGCACTTAGCTTCCCATGTGAACGAATTGGAATGAAGGGTCATGTTCTCCTGTACCCACACTGGTCGTCCCCTTGAGCATATTGACCCAATTGGAGTGTCCCAATCGACCCTTGGAGAATTGTTGTAATAATCAGTTTTACCAGTGAACGGAGGCAGTTGCAAGACCTAGAGAATCTTCATTACTAAGGCATCTACCACTTTTCCCTGCACAATCACAGAACGGCACATATGTTCCGGGCAATTCGCGTAGAACTCCCGGACTATCATTAGGTTGGCCGTTTCAGGTTCCTCGAACAAAAACTCCATCCCCATCCGGCGGATTTCCTCATATATATCAAAATTTTTTACACGGAGGTAAACCCTATCAAAAGCAATTTCAAGGACAAAGCTTTTGGTAGCTTTATCATGAAACAGGTCATGTGCCTCCTCGGACGTGAATCGGTTGGCATCATAAGTCTGCACTTCATAAGTGCTTCCTGAGTTCCCATGCCTCTTTTAGGACATAGTACCTGCAATCAATTCAGCATGATTATCAGGGGCAACCAAACATGGGCCACTTGGATGGGTACTCAGACTTCGCCACCCGCTGGCACCAAACCATTTCCTTTTGTCAAGCATGGCCAATATAACCATTTAGTAAGGTGCCAAAGTGGAAAACATCCACTATTTCCCCCACACCACTTATCAATGATACAATTCCGCCATATAACACCCCCCCCCCCCCCCCCCCCCCGCAAGCTCCCACCAATTAATAACAGCTAAGTTCTACCATTACTCACCCCACACAAAAATTGTCAACTAGGAACACACCCTCACATCTACACAAATCAACCCCAAACACCATCTACAATACCCAACTTGGAGATTAAACCCACAGTGCACCCAAAATCAATAATTCTACACACTAATCACTGCATAAGGCAAAGTACATAAAGCACAAGAAAAATTAGACAACTTACTTAAAGATTACCGTGGAGTCTTGGGGACAAATTGGGAGGTTGTGGAGGGATAGGGGTGGGTCATTGGGGGAGGGGGGGTCCTGGAGAGGTAGGGTTTGGATGCAGAAAGGGATTAAGAAGAAGGAATAAAAAAAATGGGGGTTGAAGGTGATAGGAAGAAGAAGAAGAAGGAAGAGATAGGAGTTGGAGAAGAAGAAGAGAGAAGAAATAGAAGTTGGAGTAGAAGAGGAAGGAAGAGAAGATGAGGTTTGGGCGGTTGTGGGGGTTGGGTTAAGTTTAGGGTAATTAAAGGAAAAAAAAGAATTTAAAAAATATAAAAAAAAATTCCAGATCATACTTGGACCTTGTCTAACTTACCATGGTCCCATTGCGATTACGCCGCAACCGCGGTGGACTAACTTTAGAGAGGGTCTTTGACCGCGGTCCCATCGCGGTTACGACCCGACCGTGGTGAATCATCTTCAGAGAGGTTCTTTAACTGCGGTTACTCCGCGACCGCAGTGAACCAGTTCTTGGATGCTAATTTCGTGGTTCTTTTCATTGTTTTTCCCCTTAGGCACTAATTTTACCTCTTTTAATGCCTACCTTACCAATTTTATGCCCAGGATCATGATGCCAAGTCCTCCGCACTATCCTGCACATACACAATATGTTAGAAATTTTACCTTTTTTTACAAACTACATTTACAACACATTCGTGGGTTACCTCCCACGCAACGCCTAATTTAATGTTGTAGCACGACGCAAGTGATCGCATTTAAGGATCGCTCGACCTCTAGGGTTCAGTCAGGTGGATCTCAGACCATTCCTTTTATTCGTTCATGCCCACATATAGTTTCAATCTCTGCCCATTGACTCTAAATGTACGATACTTTCTCGGTATCAATATCAACAGCACCTGAAGGGAATACTTCAACCACTCAAAGCGGCCCAGACTATCTTGACTTAAGCTTACCAGGGAACAGATGCAATCTTGAGCTATAGAGAAATACCATATCCCCGGGTTTGAAATGTTACTCAACAATGTGTTGGTCGTGTCACCTCTTCATTGTTTCTTTGTACAATCTTGTGCTCTCTAAAGCAAGATGTCTGAACTCGTCAAGCTCATACAACTCAGTGATTCTAGTTGTGCCTGCAGTCCCAATATCTAAGTTCAGCTGCTTCAATGCCTACCACATTCTATGTTCAATTTCCTTTGGCAGGTGACAAGCCTTTCCAAACACCAACTTATATGGTGACATACCAATTGGTGTCTTAAACGCAGTTATGTAGGCCCAGAATGCATCATCTAGCTTTCTCGCCCAATCAGTTCTTGTGGCGTTCACAGTCTTGGTTAACACACTCTTTATCTCTCTGTTGGACACTTCAACATGCCCACTAGTTTGCGGGTGATTAAGGGTGGCCGCCTTGTGGCGTACATCATACATTGCAAGCAACTCTTCGAAGGCTCTATTACATAAGTGAGTGCCTTCGTCATTGATAATCGCTCTTGGTATCCCAAATAGGGTGAATATGTTCTTTTTCAAAAGTCCCACCACCACCCTTGCATCATTAGTGGGAAACGCAGCAGCTTCTACCCACTTGGACACGTAATCCACAGCAACAAGTATGTATTTATTGCCAAAAGAGCTAATGAAGAGACCCATGAAGTCTATCCCCCAGATATAAAACACTTCCAACTCTTGAATCAGGCTCATGGGCATCTCATGGCGACGGGAAACGTTCCCAGTCCGCTGACATTCATTGCAGCCCTTCACCCATAAGTGTGCATCTTTAAACACTTTTGGCCAAAAGAATCCGGCCTCAAGCACCTTCGCAGCTGTCTTGACCACTCCAAAATCTCCTCCATATGCCGATGCATGACAAGCCTGCAAAACAGAAGATTGTTCTATCTTGGGGACACACCTCCGGAACATATTGTCAACACATATTCTAAACAGATAAGTCTCATCCCAATAATACATGCGGCTATCACAATAAAACCTTTTTCTTTGGACAGATGAAAGGTCATGAGGAACTATACCACTGGCCAGGTAATTAGCAAAGTCTGCATACCATGGTGCTTCCTCAAGATTAGTATTGATTAGCTGCTCGTCTGGAAAGGTTTCCAGGATCTCTTCGACCTCGACTGATTTTTCAGCTCCTTCAAGTTGTGTTAGATAATCAGTAACTTGATTTTCTGTGCCCTTATGGTCACGAATTTCGAGGTCGAATTCTTGCAACAGCAGCACCCAATGAATCAGGCGTGGCTTAGACTCCTTCTTCTCGATTAGGTACCTGAGAGATGTGTGGTCAGTATATACAATTACCTTGGAACAAATCAGATATGATGAGAACTTTTCAAAAGCAAACACCACAACCAACATCTCCTTCTCAGTCACAGTGTAGTTCAGTTGGGATCCACTCACCATTCTACTAGCATAGTATATTAGATGCATCAGCTTGTCTTTCCATTGTCCTATCACTGCTCCCACTGCGTAGTCACTAGCATCACGCATGAGTTCGAATAGTTGCTCCCAGTCGGGGGCAAATAATAGGTGTTGTGACCAACCTCTTTTTTATCTCCTCGAGTGCTACCTTGCAATCATCATAAAACACGAAAGGGTGATCTTTTTCTAACAAATTATAGAGAGGGTTGGCAATGTTTGAGAAGTTTTTATGAATCCTCGATAGAAACCGGCATGCCCGAGAAAGCTGCTGATTGTTTTGACTGAAGTTGAAGGAGGTAGCTTTGCTATCACATCTACCTTAACACGATCCAGCGCAATTCCCTTGCTTGATACCCGGTGTCCCAAGACTATGCCCTCTTGTACCATAAAGTGGCATTTCTCCCAATTTAGAACCAGGTTAGTCTCGATACACCATTTCAGCAGATTTATTGGGCCCTCATCGAATGAGTTCCCCACCATTGAGAAGTCATCCATGAACACCTCCATTATTTCCTCTAACATGCCAGTGAATATAGTCATCATGCATTGTTGGAATGAGGCGAGTGCGTTGCATAGGCCAAAGGCATCCTCCGAAAGGCATAAATGCCATACGGGCTAGTGAAAGAGGTCTTCTCTCTGTCCTCCAGTGTAATGGAGATCTGATTGTACCCTGAGTACCCATCCAAAAAAATTGAAACGTGACCTCCCTGCAAATCTATCTAACATCTGATCAATGAAGGAAAGTGGGAAGTGGTCTTTCGGGTGGCTAGATTTAACTTCTGATAGTGCATGCAAATTTTCCAGCATGTGACGGCTCATATAGGGATAAATTAATTATTGTCATTCTTAACTACCGTCATGCCACCCTTTTTGGAGCACACTGAATTGGGCTAACCCAGCTGTTGTCAGATGTTGGGAAAATGATTCCCGCATCTAACCACTTGATTACTTCTTATTTCACCACTTACGTCATATTAGGATTCGGCCTTCTTTGGTGTTCCCTGGAAGGTTTGTGTCCCTCTTCCAGTAGAATTTTGTGCATACAGTAGGCGGGGTTAATCCCCTTTATGTCTCCCATGATCCACCCAATGGCAGTCTTGCACTCCATTAGTACCAGCAACAGTTGAGTTGTTGAGCCTGCGCAACTAACAAACTAAATGAGATAATAACATGTAATGTCGAGTTAGGTCAAAGAAATTCATACCTGAGATGGGCAGGCAATGGCTTTAACTCCAGCTTTGGTGGTTCTTCGATTGATGGGTTGGCTGGAGGAGTTTCTTGATTTTCCAAGTGCAAGTGCTCAAATTCTAGAGTTCTATCCTGAAACCCTCTGGCGCCAACACCCATTCCGCCAGCTCCTCTCTATTTACCTCATCCATATTCATTAGACATGCAGCAAGGAGGTCCTCAATGATTATCCTTTAATCTTCAGTCTCTACAATTACATCCACAGTATCAATAAGAGAGCAATTGGCGAATTCACTTGGTCACCTCATAGATATCTACACATTGAATGTTATTTCTTCATCATTCAGTCTCATCTTGAGCTCCCCAGTCTTAGTATCAATTAGAGCTCTCCCCGTAGCCAGGAACTGTCTTCCTAAAATTATGGGAATCTCTTCATCCATGTTGCAGTCTAGGATAACAAAATCTACAAGGAACACAAATTTCCCTACCTGAATCAGCACATCGTCCAGGATTCTAGAGGGTCGTTTCACAGTCCCGTCACCCAGCTGCAACAACATAGAGGTGGGTCTAGCTCTTCCAATGGAAAACCTCTTATTAATTTCCGAGGGCATAAAATTGATGATGGCCCCTAGATCACACAGTGCCTTAGCAAAAGCAAAATTACCAATAGTGCATGGAATTGTAAAGCTCCCTAGGTTAGACAGCTTTTCCGCAATTGGTCTAGTCACCACTGCACTACAGTTCTAAGTAAGAGTAACTGTGGCCAAGTCTTGGAAATCGAACTTTTGGGACATCAAGTCCTTCATCATTTTTGCATATCCAGGCATCTCCTTCGAAGCTTCAATCAATGGTATATTTACCTGGATTTGCTTTAACTTGTCAAAGATCTTGTTATATTGCTCCTCCTTTTTGTACTTGGCCAGCCTCTGAGGGAGAGGTCCCTTATTCTCTATCAATTGGGACTAATCTTTATCAGCTGCTACATCAATTACTGGCTCCTAGACTTTTTCAGCTTCTTTCTCGGTCCATTCTGAATGTTTTTTTCTTCTTGAGCACGCTAGATTGTCACCTCTGTCAGTTCGTTCATTCATCTAGCTCGATGGGCACTGGTATAAGTGTCTCATCCTGTCTAGCTTCTTGAGCCCTTTCTTGCTCTACATCCAAATCTCTACCATTACATGGGCTCACCGCCATCAGCTGTTTCGGGCCCTGATCTTTTGGATTTATCAGGGTGTCTGCAGGAAGTGTCCCATGAGGACGATTTTTCAGAGACATCGAAATTTGGCCACCTGCACCTCAATATTCATGATTTCTGCATCATGTGCATCCACTATCTCATTAATTTTTGCATTAGACCCAATAACCTGCTGCATCATTGCTTCAAGTCTAGCAAACCCATCTTCATGCCTTCCACCATGCTGTTGTTGAGGCAGGTGATATCCCTGCTGCTAATTCTTATTATTGTATCCATGTGGTCTTGGGTAAGGTTCCATATTTTTGGGGGGTCTCATACCTCCCATGTTCCCAGGGTTGAATTTCGGCAGTATTGGCCTATACTGCTGATTCTATTGACCCCAATTCTGACCACCCTGTCTCTGGCCTCCATAATTAGACACATAGTTCATGTCTTCAGGGTAGTGATGATTATCGTGTTATGCATTCCACTTGTTACTAGCTGGCTGACTAATGCAAGATGTGCACAATCACCTATTAGTAGTATCAACAATATGTACCTGCTGTTTTTGCCCTGACTCTTCCACCTTATTGGTGAGTATGCTCATATGTGTCAATAAGGTAGCCATATTTTCAGCCATAGAATTGGATGGATCAAGAGGCACGGAGTGCATCATTGGAGTAATAGGTGTATTCCTGGGTGTCCATCCCGAATTCTGTGCCATCTTGTCAAATAGACTCTGTCCATCTCTCCATGTTTTGCTCAAGAAAGCTCCACCAACTGAAGCATCAACAATATTCTTCACACTATCTGACAACTCCATGTAAAACTGCTGCCCAACATCAAATTTGAAATACCATGGTGCGGACATATAACTAACATTTCCTTTAAGACGCTCCCATGTCTCATGCAGTGTCTCCATTTGTTTCTGTTTAAAGCTCAAAATATTTTCAATTTGTTGTGCAGTCTTGTTGGGTGGGTGAAACTTATTATGAAATTTCCTGAACAAATCATCCCTAGTTGTTATGGAATTGATGGGGAGTGAGTTCAGCCAGGTCAGGGCAGCTCTTGTCACTGAGAATGGAAACAACAACAACTTGATTGCTTCCTGAGTTACATTGGACTGCATTTGGGTTTTGTAGATAGATAGAATATTCTTTAAGTGCTGCTGAGGATCTTCAATTTGTGACCCCAAAAATAGTCCCTTATTTTGCAACAAATGCAGCATGTTGTTTGTGATTTGGAATCATTTAGCCTGTATCTGCGGGACTACAATCGCGGTGGCCAGCTTTTCAGCTACGGGTTGTGCCCAGTCATAAACAGTATCCTCTTGCACTATTGGTAGTTCTGGGTTTTCCTCGTGGTCTCCCATGATTGTTTCGAATTGTGCAGTTGTTGGTTGTTGTTTATTTTTCCGCTTGGCCCGATTTAAAGCCTTAGAACTTTCTCTTGATCTGATAATGCTTCAAATACTTCACAGATCTCGATGAGTTTCTAGGCATGCACCTGTGCAACCAAGTCAACAACTATTAAAATTTCAATGTAAAAAATTGGGTATAGAGAAAACTGACTACACTAAAAAAATTGTACTTTTTTCAAATATAACACCGTTAATTCCCCAGCAACGGTGCAAAAAATTTGATCACGCCCAACTATTCCTTATAAAAGGACACGCGGACGTTGCAAATATAACCTCAGTATTTGTGCCCAGAGTCGAATCCACAGAGAATTAACCTATCAATCACTTTTATTGGACGTACTAAACTCTTTAGAATCAACTTCCCCAACGCCGGAAACAACAGTGATGGTATTTCTAATAACTAATACTGAAAGTAAACAAGCAGCTGTAAACTAAATTTGCTTGAGTTGTAAACAATAATGAGAAGGTTCTAAGGTAGTGATTTCCCCTGTTGATGGAATCCCTTCTGGTTATGCTTCATATAGATTCACCAAAACGTCTCTATCAATCATGAGAACTCTTTTTACCATAAATCTCTCCCAAGTAATCACGATAATTTACTTGACGTACACTCTAATGATACGCTAGCTAACTTTGTTTATTACAGATCACTTTAGATTTCACCCAATGCTTCATTATCCCTAATCCCTCCTTTAAACCTGCAGTTATGCATCCCTCTTATACTTTAGGAGTGGTGTTGTTCAACAATTACCTAAATATGCACTCTCTTCCGAGTTATGCATTCTAAATAGGAACAACTAATTGAGGATCCTGTATATTAACTACAACAAACACGTAGTTGAATAGTAGAGATTAACTAGAAAACTATATTAACATAATCAAGAAGTTCATCCTTCAATAGGTTCCATCAAAACTTTAGACAAAAGTATTTAGCTACTCATAGCAACGAAAAGATAAACTACAAAAATATTCATCATGGAAAATTGCGAGAAAAAGAAGAGATAGAAAACTATGATATTTTGGGGTAATTTCTCACACTTGTTTATCTTGCAAAAGTAATCTCCAAAACAAGTCTACCCTAATGTGGCCAAATTTCTACATCTTATAAGGGTTTTCCACCAAATTTTCCCGACTTGACACTTTGGTCCCTGAAATTTTAGCATTCTGCTGCATTCCCACTGCGGTTATGCTAGGACCGCAGCCAAAATGGTCCTTTGAATCTTTGGTAATGTTCTGTTGTTGTCTTACAATGGTTATGGTCTACGCAGGTCAGGTTTAGTTCTAGTTTTGTCCCTTCACTTGGTTCACTTCGTGGGTATTGTTTGATTGGCCTCATTTTCTCATTAATTGATCCCAAAAATTCTCCACCGACTTTTTTTATTGGATATAGCTTGCAAAACATGTAAAGCACTGACCAGAGCATTTGGTTATCACTTTTTTCTATAAAGCTAATCAAAAATGTGGTTCTTTAGGGCATAATTATAATCTCATTCACCTATTATCATTTCTTCATCATTTAGTCTCACTTTGAGCTCTCCAATTTCACAGTCAATTAAAGTTCTCCTAGTGGCCAAAAATGGTCTTCCCAAAATTATGGGAATCTCCTATCAACCTGACGGTCAAGAATTACAAAATATGTTGGTAAGGCAAACTTCCCAACCTATACTAATACATCATCAAGAATACCAGAGGGCTTCTTCAATGACCGATCAGCCAGGTGTAATAACATGGGCATTGGTCTAGCTCTTCTAATGCCTAAACTTTTGTAGATAGCTAGGGGCATCAAGTTTCTTCTTTCCACCAAATCACGAAGTTCCTTAGCAAATGCAGAGTTTCCTATTATGCATGGGATTGTTAAACTACTTGGGTCAGACAGCTTCTCGCCTATTGGTCTTATCACAATACCACTACATGTCCAAGTCAGTGTAATTGTGGAAAAGTCTTGAAATTTTTATTTACGAGACATCAAGTCCTTTATTATTTTTGTATAACCGGTAATTTCCTTTAAGGAGTTAATCAATGGAATGTTCACTTGAATTTACTTCAACTTCTCCAAAAATTTCTTATACTACTCAATTTTCTGATACTTGACAATCTCTGTAGGAATGGTTCTGGAGGTCGTTTTTTCCCTATGATTTGAGTTTCATCTTTTTCAAGCACTAGTTTTAGTGTCGTTTCTTGTGCTATCTCAGTCTCCTTTGCAACCTTTTTTTTCTTTATTGGTGTTTTATTCTTCATGTTGTACCGTCACCTCAGTAAACCCTGTTTAATCATCTATCTCAATGGGTACTGGCAAAAGTATTTAAGTATGTCGTCTTCTGTAAGGAATTTCTTGCTCCAGATCTAGGTATCTACCATTTTGTAGACTTACTGCTATAAGTTGTTTCGAGCCTTGTCCTTTTGGATTGATTTGTGTGTCTACATGTAACATCCTTTGGGGATGATTATTTAGAGTCATCAAAATCAATCGTAATTAAATCTCAATACCCTTCATCGCTAATTCATATGATTTTACCCTCTCATTTATTTTTTCAGTGGACCCAATCATCTATTTCAGCATTCCCTTAAGTTTAGAAAAACTATCATCTTGTCACACAATCTGTTATTGTTGAGTTTGTTGATAACCCAGGTGCTGATTTTGCTAGTTGTAACTATGTTGCCTTTAGTAAAGCATCACTTGACCCTATGGTCACATAGATCCATGATTGTTGGTGTCATTTTACTGTTATTGTGCTAGTCTATATTGTTGATTTTGTTGTCCCCTATTCTGACAACCTTGCCTCTGTTCCCCATAGTTGGCCACGTAGTTCATATCTTCCTGATATTGCTGGTTGTCACCTTTCGCACTCCACGAGAAAAAATATGGTTCGTTAATACATGGTGTAGATAAGCCTATGTTAATTGAATCAACTATGTGTGCATGCTGCTTCTGGCCTGATACATCTATATTTTTGGTGAGGATACTCATTTGCGTCATTAGAGTGTCCATATTTTCAACTGTGGAGTTGTTTGGGTCCAAAGCCACTGAATGAACCATAGGACTGATTGTGAGTCTCTTGTCATCCATCCTGAGTTTTGGGCCATCTTATCAAGTTGGATCTTGCTTTCTCTGAATATTTTGCTCTAAAATGTTCCACCTGTTGAAGCATCAACATTAGCCTATAAGTTGTCAGCCAATCACTTGTAAAACCTCTACCCCAACATCTGCTTCAGAATGCCATGATGTGGACACTTAACCAGCATACCGTTGAACCTCCCCCACGTTTCTTGTAATGTTTCTGTTGGTTTCTGCCTGAAGCTAAATATCTCATCAATTTGTTTAGCACTCTTATTGGGTGGATAGAACTTATTCACAAATTTCTTGACTAACTCCTCCCAAGTAGTGATGGAGTTTATTAGGGAGTGAATTAAGACAAGTCTGAGCCTCTTCCATCACCAGAATGAAAACAACAATAGCTTTGTTGCTTCCGGTGTCACATTAGGTTGCCTTTCCGTGACACATATAGACAGGAATTTCTTCAGATGTTGCTGAGGATCTTCAACGTATGACCCTGAGAACAGTCACTTGTTTTGCAACTAATGTCGCATGTTGTTTGTAATATGAAATGATTATACTTGTATCTGAGGGACTACAAATGTGGTTCAAGATGTTGGCGACAGGTTGTGCCCCATCATATAATGTTTTTTTCTGGCATAAGAGGCACCACACCCTGATTGTTCAATTCATTCATGTTGTTTCAATTGTTTACATTTCCTACTCCATCTCACATGTCTTCTTCAATTTGTACTATTGAGTTATGTTGTTGTTTGCCCTTCTTGTGTGATGACATAAAAGGTTATCACTTATTTTAAAAATAAATTCTGTGTTTTGAGACATTAAAAACCTTATTCAATATTACCTCGATTTGCGTGCATAGTCCGGGAGCGTAGCCGTAAATCCATTATGTGAATATCTATGGAAAAGATGATGAATTTTGACTTTAAAATGAATTTAAGTTTACATCGGTCAACATTTTAGGTAAATGGATCTTTACCGATAATTTGACGGCCCCGTAGGGTTCGTAGAAAAATATGGGACTTGGCCGTATGCTCGAAATTGAATTCCGAGGTCCCAAGCCCAAAATTTAAATTTTTAAAAAAAATATTTTCTGGAAAATATGTGAGTTTCTAGAAAATGGAAAATGTTAGGAAGTTATTGGTATCGGGCCCGTATTTTGGTTCCAGAGCCCTTTACATGTCTTATATGTGGTTTAAGTCAAGCCCGTAAAATTTGGTAAGAAACGAACTTGAAATATCGTGAATTGTACCCTCGCTTGTTAAATTTGGAACTTAAGTGCTCTTGAGATTCCTTCTTTGATTTTGATGCTAAATTCGTTGATAAAGGTGTTACTTAGGCGATTTGATCGACGGTATAAGTTTATATGATGTTTTTAAGTTAGTATGCAAGTTTGGTTTAGAGACTCAAGGGCTCGGGTGAGTTTTGGGTAGGTTCCTGGGTGCTTAGGCTTGGGAAATACTGTTGCATCAGTTCTAGTGTAACAACACATGTGAGTCAAGCACCGCATGTGCGAATAATGGGTCGTAGGTGTGCTTCAGCCTCTTGCAGATGCGGACAAGCTTTTGAAGAATCGGCTCCGCAGAAGCAGATCTCCTCTCGCAGATGCAGCCCCGGCAGGCCTAATAATTTCCACATAAGCGTTCCATTTTCCGCACGTGCAATTGCGTAGGTGCGACCCAAGAACCGCAGCTGCGAAAGTTGAGTAGTGCAGTCGTTTCAAACAAAACTTCAGCATTTTCTCTTTTAAAATTCAATAAAAATAGAATGCCTAGGGCGATTTTCTCTAGAGGATTCTTTCAACATCATAAGTAAGTTTTCATTAACTAATTTCTTTCAACTCTGTAATATTGTTCATTAACCTTTATCTAAAATCCTAGGGTTTAATAGTAGATAATTGGGAATTTGGGTTGAGTTAGGGCTTTTGATTAATGGGGATTTAGACCTCATTTTGGGGTTAAATTTTTAAACTTATTGCATATATGGGATCGTTGGTGAATGGGTGATCGGGTTTTGGTCCGAGTCTCGAGTTTCGACCAAGCGGGCCCGGGGTCAAATTTTGGCTTTTTGGAGAAAATGATTGAAAACCTATAATTAAGAATTGGGTATGAATTCTTTAATATTTATTGATGTTGTTAAATTAGTTTGGACTAGATACGAGTTATTTGGAGGCAAATTCTAAAGGAAAACCGGTGTTTGAGGCTTGAGTTGGCCGTGGAAGTTTGAGGTAAGTGTTTAGTATAAACTTAGCTTGAGGGATTAGGAGTCGAGTCATATTTGTTATGTGTTATTTGTTGAGTACGACATATAGGCATGGTGACGAGTATCTATATATTTGTGTCAAGCATGCCTGTGGGTCTTATCTTGAAATTTATGTGTTCTTAATAAGTTCTACTAAAGCTTAAATTTGTTGATTCTCTGTGTTTGACAAGAGTTATGATTAATCTCATGAAAATTGATTATGGTTGGATATTGTTTCTAGATGAGGGATCTGTTGTGAAGTGAAAAGTTGAAATAAGTTTGGTTATAGTTGATTCCCTTGCCGGGATGTATTTATTTCTTATTGTCGATTCTATTGCCGGGATATTATTGTATCCTGATTGTTCCCTTGCCAAGACTCTTTGTGATTGGTAATGAATTGTATATTGGGGTCGGGTTACGTACCGCAACAATAATATATTTTGATCGGGTTGCATAGCGCAACAATACTATATTTGGATTGGGTTGCACGCTACAACACTACTATGTTTGGATCGGGTTGTGCCGCAACAACATTATAATTGGATCGGATTGCACGCCATAAGAATATTTATATGTGTGTATGTGTGTGTGTATATATATATGATTTGAATCGGTTTGCGTGCCGCTACATTAAAGGATAAAAGTCGTTACTGAATTGATATGATTTCCTTATTCTAACGGCTGCAAATTTTAAATCGCTCTTTATGCTTTTTTCTTGAATTACTGTTGGTAATGATATTCCCCCGCAACATGTTTCCCCCTCCCATCCTTAATTATACATTTATGTTTTATTTTTGTTGTATATGATATAACTGCACAGGTTTATTTGGTATTCTAGTCCTAGCCTCTTCACTACTTCGACAAGGTTAGTCTGCGCACTTACCAGCATACAGGGTCAGTTGTGCTGATACTACACTCTACAATGTGTGCAGATCCTGGAGCAGCAACATTCGAACCTTAGCTTGGGTGATTGCCTTCAGTCCAGTTGGAGATTCCGAGGTAGTTCTGCAGGCGTCCGCAGGCCCTTGCGTCTCCCTATATCCCTTCAAACTATTTCATATACTCATTTTAGGAACAGTGTATTAGTTATCTTTCAGACCTTTTTATAGTAGTTCTAGATTGTCTGTGAATCGTAACAGCAGTTCTAGGTAGATTTGTGCTTAAGATGTTGTAGTGGATACCTATTCAAATGGTTTATATTTATTCCGCTTGCTTTAAATTTCTGTTGTTTATATCTGTTGATTCATATTTGTTAAAGGATTAAAATGGGAAAAATATAATTTGCAAAAACAGTTGGCTTGCCTAGCTTTTATTATTAGGCGTCATCACGACTCCTGAGGGTGAAAAATTCGGATCGTTATATCTTGTTTGCACGATTCAATGCCTTGAAAACATTCTTAGGATCTGATAATGCTTCAAACAATTTACCAGTTCTTGAGGAGTTTCTAGGAAGGCACCTACAACACGAAAGATTACAGAAGTTAGAATTTCAATGTATTTAATTTAACTTGAAGAAAATTGACTATACTAAGAATTTTTAGCACTTCTTTTAGCTGCAATTAGTAACACTATTAATTTCCCGGCAACGGTGCCAAAATTTGATCACGTCCAACTATGTCTTATAAAAAGGACTTAGCGGTCGTTGCAAATTTATTTCGGTTAATAAGTTCGGAGTCAAATCCGATAAGGAATAAACCTATTAAGCACAGCTGCTAGACTCGCACAAATTCATGCAATCAATCTTGATAAATGTTTTAAGTAACGAACTAGATATTTACTAACTAAATATTACATAATGAAAATGCAATAAATAATAACTAACTAAGAACGGCTTGTAGACAAGAATTAGAATGATCTAAGGTTATGATTTCTCACTATTGTTGGAATCCTTTTTACTATATTTTCTATAAATATTCCTAAGTATTCTCTACCAATCATGAGCAATCTGACTGTAATGACTCTCTACCGAGTAATTATCACAATGTACTAGACATATTCTCCCAAATTACGTTAGCTAACATTAAGTACAGCTCACTCAGATCGCACCAAAGTTTCGCTATATTTAATCCCACCTTTAAACCCTTCGTATTGATCCCTCATATATGTTAGGAGTGTTGTTGTTCGACAACTACTTAAATATGCATTTTCTCCTGAGTAATGCACACTAAATAGGCACAGTCGATTGAGGGGCCTTCAATCAATAGCAATAATAATATAATTTAACAAATAGAGAAAATACTACGGTAAATCTGTATTAACTTAACAAGAAAATCTTCCTTCAAAGGTTTCATCATAACCCTACATTAAATATTTAGCTACTCTTGCTCATTGTAACAATCCCCAGACCCCACTTGTAAAATTATACTGGATTGTTGTTGTTATTATTGTTGTTGTTGTTGTTGTTGTAACGATATCAAAAGTATTTTGCATAATTAAAATACAAAGTAAAGATGTAAGGATGTAGAAACTAATGATTCTAACTCCCAACGGTTGTTCCACGAGCTATCCTTGCCTCCGGCTGCAAAAAGTCCATCAAAATATTGTTTTTAGGTATATTAATATGTGTAGGACAAGAACTAAATGTGTAGTTCAAGTCCTAGTCAAACCAGGAGATGACATAAGTCTTTAAAACTCGGAATGTGCACGCCGAGACCTGGCCTCGCGAGGCATAATGCTTGTTGGACCTCGCCCCAGGTCTGGCGTCGCCATGTATAAGGCATGCTCGATCTGACGTACTGCCTCACCTCGCTAGGTCTCTCGCTAGCTACAAGCTTGGCGTCGCCAGGTATCTCGCTAGTTACAAGCTTGGCGTCGCCAGGTATCTCGCTAGCTTCTCCTATTCAACTGCTCTCGTGCACGCTTTCGACTTGTAAGTATCCGTTTTTCTCTACTTTCATCTCTAATTTCACTTACACATAAAATGGATCATATTATGCGCAAATAAAGTGTAATTTATCATTAAAGCAAATAATGTGTTAAACCATGAATTATATCCACACATCAATTAGCTCGAGGACACTGTCCAAACATCAGTTTGTTTTATATTCTTGTCAATTCCATCACGTATCTCTAAATTAATTAATTAGTATTAAGTGGAATTATCCATTCTTAAAATCACATTACAAGTTTAATTGTTACTCGATCTTAAGATAAATACAGACCAAATCAGATCCCAACTCAGACCAAATCAGATCCCAACTCAGACCTGTAAATCTTAATCTAAAACTACGGTCCTTCAATTTCAACTTCAACGCCACATATTCGGAGTTCATTCTGGTGCAACTAAACTTTAAAAACTTGATAAATCATGGCTATTCATCAAGTAAGGATCTTAAAAACAACTTGCGCACTGCATCCTAAAATTTGCCCTCATTATTATCCTTCATTTTCTCTTGTCAAAGTTTCTAGAGCATCCACAAATCCAAGACGATGAATTTAAATTGTGCATACAAAAGTAGTGCAAAATTCACAACAGCATCGGGGTTGTAACGTACTGTTTTCGCCCATCCATTTTATTTATTTTTTGTTGTTTTCAAACATATTAAGAATGGAAAATTTTTATATTAGAATAACTGGATCCATACTTTTTTATTTTATAGCTTATATTTTAATTTACAACCAACTAGCGCATAAATAATAGGTTAAGATTCAACATCCAACTCCAATAGATTCCAAAGTACTAATTAATTTTTAGAAAAAAATTCCTCAAACTTTTAAATTAATTTTGGAATAAATAATTGTCACTCCAATATTAATTCAACAAACCAAAATCATTTGGGTGGTAAAAATTAGATTTTTAACAAGCCTAAATATGTGGATTTAAATTCCGATTTTGATTTTGTGAGAAATTTGGAATGAGTGTTATTTAGACTTGTTAGAAATAGTATAAGGAGGTTCTATATAAAATTTGAAGTCATTTAATGGAGATCTGGACTGGTTTTGAACAAGAATTGCAACTGAAAATCGTGAAAGATGTTCGTCTACAGACGCTTGTATAAAGGTGTGTAAAAGTGTATAATAGTGTATAAAGTATATTTCTACATTCATATACAATATTATACAAGATTATACATAATTATATACAAAAGAATTGGCTTCGTCTTCTTCCTTGCGCTTTTCTGAAATTTATCTCAAATCTTGCTCAAATCTATTTCATATCACTTAAAATTTAAATTTTGAACTCCTTTGATATTTTCAACCAATTGAAACAATACCCAATTCAAACAACTAACAAATTCAAAAAATCTATTTCAAAAGCAAAGCTTTAAATGGTCTTCAATGGTGGACTTCTACTCTTCAATTTTCTTTCATTGCAAGCAGGTGACACAAGAGGATAAATAGAAAATACATGATCCTTTGAAGCATATGTAAAAGATGTGATAAAAAGAGAGAATGAAAGCAATAGTCGTGAGAACAAAGAATTAACTTCATAGCTTATAGAAGCAATGATTGTAAAAACACATATTTTGAATTTGCAAGTGCTTTCAAAATATGTATAATGTGGGCTAGGTGGGGTAAAATTTTAAAATATGGGTCACTTTTTGTTATGGTCTGAAGTCATGTGTAATTTCTTGTAATTCTTCAACATTTGGGAAATTTCACATTAGAACAACTGAGCTCTATACTTTTCAATTTTATAACATATATTTCAATTAACAACAAACTAGTCCATACATAATAGGCTAATATTCAACATTCAACTCCAATAGGTTCTCAAAATTATTATTTAATTTTTAAAAAATACTCCTCAAGCTTTTAAATTAATTTTCAAATCAGTAATTATGACTCAAAATATTAATTCCGCAAACTAAAATCATGTGGGTTTAAATTATGAATTTAATTTTGTGAGAAATTTGGAGTGGGTGTTATTTAGACTTGTTAAAAATAGTATAAGAAGGTTGTATATAAAATTTAAAGTCGTTTAATGGAGATTTGGACTGATTTTGAACAAGAATTGCAACTGAAAATCGTGGAAGAAGTTCATCTTCAAACGCTTGTATAATAGTATAAAATAGTGTATAAGGTGTGATTCTACACTCATATACACTATTATACAATATTATAAATAATTATACAAAAAACTGACTTCATCTTCTTCCTTGCGTCTTTTCTTAAATTTAACTCAAATCTACTAAAAATCGCTTCAAAATTAAATTTTGAACTCCTTTTGATATTTTCAATCAATTGGAACAATACTCATCCAAACAACTAGCAAATTAAGAAAAAAATCACATTTCAAAAATAAAGCTTTAAATGGTCTTCAATGGTGGAGAAGAAAAAAACACGCGACCATTTGAAGCATATATAAAAGATGTGAGAAGAAGAGAGAGCGAAAGCAATAGTTGTTAGAACAAAGAATTAACTCCCTGGTTTTTAGAAGCAAAAGTTATAAAAATACATATTTTGAATTTGTAAGTATTTTCAAAATACGTACAATATGGATTAGGTGGGGTAAAACTTAAAAATATGAGCCGCTTTTTATTATAGTGTAAAATTATGTATATTTTCTTATAATTCTTCTATAAAAAAATTAATTCCTTCTTAATATTTGAAAAATTAAATATTATGGCCAAAAAAACCGAAAAATCAATCAAAAAAACCAAAATAGATATCACGGAAGGAAGAAGTAAATTCGGAAAGCTGAAGAGAGAGAATTCACATTAATCTATATATCGTATCATCATGATCTTCATGCTATGTGTTGTAAGTGAACCTCAAATGTCAAACTTTAATTACCAAATTACTCATTAAAAATTATATGACCGTATTGTCCTTCAATTCGATATTATTTTAACTTTATTTTTGTAACATAAATTAAACTTACCTCTTAATAAATAAAAAGTAAAAGTAGAGGATAAATCAAAAGACAAGATAATTTTGAGACCGTCCCATGTATCAAGAGTTAATAGTCAAGAATAGGAATAGACGAAGTTATTTCATTTATATTGAAAGCCTTCATTTTCAAAGATGGGGTTTTTTCTTCTTCCAATACTTATTGGTTATATACTCTCTTGTTCACTTTTAATTGTCTATTTTTAATTTTGCTCTTTTTCTATGAAAATATAAATAAAATATGTATTTTATAATTTTATCTATAATAATAATAATAGTATTTTTAAACGTCTTTGGGAATGAGTAATTAGTGAGAAGGGTGAAACATAAAAAATAATTATTTTTATCTTGACTTAATACAGTAGACAAATAAAAATAAATATGCCACCCATTAAGAAAGACTTACTATGGGTAAAGTGGATTCATACAGTGTACATCAAACAGCAACATCTGGAGGACATGAATATTCCTGCACAAGCAAGTTGGATAGTCCGGAAGATCATTGAGAGTGCTAGGCTTCTACAACAACACCAGCTGCTGTATACCAATACATGTTCTATCAAACTAATCTATCTTCAACAAATTGGTCAATTGCCTAGAGTTCCATGGAAAAATCTAATCATGCAGAATGCTGCCCGACCTAAAGCTATTTTCAACTTCTGGTTACTGCTCCAAGACAGACTTCCTACCAAAGAGAGGTTGATCAAATGGCACTTGAGTGTTGATGGTAACTATGTTATGTGTCAACACACAATGGAGACAACAGAACATTTGTTCCTGTAATGTCCTTTTGCTGAACAATTGAGACATCTCATTTTGCAATGGATTGGCATGTCTCAACCTCCCGGACAGTCTTGGCTGCATTATGTTAGCTGGATCACAGAGAAATCTAAAGGCAAATCTCCCCAAGCTCAAGTGTTCAAAATGGTATTTGCAGAGATGTTTTATGCCATTTGGTTGGAGAGGAATGCACGTATCTTCATAAGCACTTATTGTCCCAGTGAAGTTCTAGTTAGGAGCATTGTTTATATTTGCAATGTTAGAGCAACCCCTAGAGTTAGGACATATCTTCAAAAACTCTTTCTGTAAATAGAGAACTCTAGTTATAGTCTAGATAGTAAGTTTACCTGAAATTTTGATAGGTAGTTTTAGTATAAAACTGACCTATGGAATTGTATGCGGAACAATTTGGTGATTAATAAAATCTTTAATTACAAAAAAAAAAAAGGTGTCTTTTCAATGTCTTGGAGTTTCTTTTATTTTCCAACACTTATAAATGAACGAGTTTCATCTTTATAGAGGTTCAATAACAGTGAAAGTCTGTGTGACTTGGATTACTCCTAGACTTCATGGCTTTCATTAGTCAGTACCGTTGTAGTCATTTGGATTAGTTGTCTCGTTGTAGTTATTGTTGAATTATGGTTAATATTATGATTTCTATTTTTGTGTGTTGTTTCGTAGCATGAGTATATTGGCACAACAAATGGGTCTTGGGCGTTATAGACGGATATAGAATTGTAACACCATGTTCAACTGAACCTAATATTTTCACCGCATAATATAAATATATAAGCAAAATTTACTAAAATTGTACTCGTCCGTTTCAATTTATGTGGACTCACTTCACTGGACACAAAATTTAAGAAAATAGGAAAAACTTTTGAACTTGTGGTGTAAAATGAAGCACATATATTTTATGTGGCTATAAATCATAGCATAAAGGTAATTATTTCACATAGGAAAAAAGGTCATTCTTTTTTCCACGGACTAAAAAGAAAATAAGTTCACATAAATTGAAACGAAAAAAGTAATAAACAATAGGTTTGAACTCATAGTTTAAAACTACAATAGGTTCATGGCAAAAAACTTTAAGGATTTAATCAATAAAATTTTAAATCGTAAAGTCGCCTCGGCTTGATGTCTATGATTAGGAGGCCAGTAAAGGTTTAATTTGTATCCATGGTGTAGTACTAGAGGTTTTGGGAGAGAGAGTCATAGGTGGCCAGCATGGGTCTTCATACAAACAACTCCAATAGCAGAGATCATATTATTCTACTTCTCCACTTCTATTCTATGTCCGTTCCAACATTATTCAATTTTAAGCTTATACAATCAAATTCGATGTCATTCTTGTGGTAGCTAATACTATTATAATGAATCTGAGTTAAGTTCGTGCTTTAATTCTCTCTAACTCTCAAGTATTTGGAGAAAATTTTGGTTTTAGTGATTTCTTTTATTTGTTTGATGATTTTATTTAGTGATTTCTTCGCGCAATTTTAAGAATATCATTGAATTTATGAAATCTTAAAGAACATCAATAAATTTACAAATAGAGTTACTTGCAACGAATAAGATATTATTCTCACTTTACTATGAGAAAGAAACACATATAAATCTATAATCACAAGATGGAATGAACAATCAATGTATCTACTTTATGCCAAAACGGATAAGAATAGGAACAAAAATGGCCGCAGAAAATGTTACAGAAATGACGTCTTGCTTCTAACATTTCTCATTTCAAAGCTACACTTTGATTTGTTTTTAAAAAGCTACATTTTGACTATCCGTGCCTAGATTAATGTCTTTTTAATTACTCTTTTTCTGGTCTCTGCAAAATATATTATGAATGGAAATTTTAAAAGATGAGAATTTGGAGAAAAGAAACTATAGTGTTGGAGAGCTAGAGACGTATTTATGTCACTCATTTGAAGGGAACTTAAGAGTAATGAGCGTTAGAAGAAAATAAAATTAAAACAAAGAAATAAGAAATATAAAAACTGAAAAGTGTTTTTATTTCATAATAAGTATATTGCTTACGAAATGTTAGAGAGGAGTTTTGTTAGCTTTCCAACTAACTTGCAAAGAGTAACATTTTTTATTGTGTGTAGAATAAAGCAAAATTTTCACTCATTTTCCAAAACAACAAAGCTGATGATTAAGCAAAAATGAAAAGAATATTGGGTAAGAATTTGTTAACTGAAGATGAAGTAACTGAGAGCAAAGGAAAAAAATTATACATTCAGCTTAGTCTAAGCTCTAAAGCACACAGCCCGTCTGTAAAACAATTTGAATTGCATGTTCTATATTCTTATGTACCGTTTTTTAGTAGTCCCATACGAATAATCAAACTGGTATACTTCAAAATAAAAAAATAGATAATGTTTCATCCCAAAATCGAGTTATAACAGAAGTATGATATTCTACTATCATTTTAATTGACCCACATCAATTAATCATTTATTCAATTTGTACCATATTATTCTCATACTTAATAAAATATCATCAAAATGTTAAATCACTTATTCAATAATCACATCGTCAAATCTTCGAGTAAGATTCTTTTCTTTCTTTTGCATTAGATAAGTAAATAATTTTAATAATAATGTCAAAGAGAAAACCGAATTACAAATTCGTAGTTTTATGAGAAAAAAGATGAAAACGTATAAATTTGAAAGCAAAAATGACAAAGAACAGAGTGAGAGAAAGAGAATAGGTGAGGAACTCTCTGGAAGAACCGAGAGGAAAATGAATCAATTAACCAAAAAATATCTGTGGCCCCTATACAAATATACACACACATATTATGACTTGGGTCGGGTCAGCCGGTCCAAGTGTACAATGTAATAAAATGAATTGGGCCAGAATACATTGAGGCCCAATCTGAACTAAACCTTTAGTATACAGCATATACAAGGAATATACAATCGATATACAATCGAATATCAATGTTTATGCTTATGTTTAGAGGCCAAATAATCTTGTAGCTCGACACCCCCCTCAAGTTGGAGGGGGAAACCAGCTGCAACTTGAGCAGCAAAGGATGAAGCACAGTGCCAGGCAAAGGCTTGGTCAGGAGGTCAGCCAGTTGACAAGAAGTAGGAACATGAAACAGCTGGATGAGGCTATTCTGGAGCTGATCGCGAACAAAATGACAATCCACTTCAGTGTGTTTATTCATGAAAAACAGGATTCTTAGCTATGTGAATAGCAGCCTGACTGTCACAAAGCACAGAAAAGGGAAGAGAAATAGGAACCCCAAGATCAAGAAATAAACGAGACAGCCAAGACAATTCTGCAACAACCTTACTGAGGGCCCTATATTCAGCCTCAGCAGAAGACAAAGAAACCACTAGTTGCTTCTTAGATTTCCAACTAATCAGGCAACCACCCAGAACAATACAAATCCCAGTAACAGATCTCCTTGTATCAGGGCAGGCAGCCCAGTCACTATCAGAATAACCAACAACAGAGAAATCATTGCTGTCAGAATAAAAGAGACCTATAGAGGAGGTACCTTTAAGATATCTCAATACATGGAGGGCAGCAGTCATATGTGGAAGTCTGGGACATTTCAGAAACTGACTCAGATGTTGCACAGCAAAACAGATGTCAGGCCTAGTATGAGTCAGAAATAAGAGCTTACCAACAAGACTCCTATACTGATCACGACAAGATAAAAGGTCACCAGAATCAGCATGAAATTAGCATTAAAGTCCAAAGGACAGACAACAGAAGAGAAACTGGCACAGTCAAACTGATGCAGCAGGTCAGAGATATATTTATGCTGATTAAGGATCATCCCACCAGGAACAACTGACATCTCTATGCCTAAAAAATAATGAAAAGACCCTAGGTCCTTAATTTTAAACTGATCATCCAGAAACAGTTTTAGGGCACAAATCTCATCACTGTCATCCCCAGTAAGAATAATATCATCCCCATAGACTGCTACAATTACAAGGGACCCTGGTTTACCTTTGATGAATAGAGAATAATCATTCAAAGAGTGTCTATAGCCTCTGGAATAGAGGGCAGAAGATAATTTGGCATACCATTGTCTGGATGTCTGTCTAAGCCCATACAGGGATTTATTCAATTTGCAAACAAGGGGAGTAGAGGCAGAGGAGGAAGAAACAGAAGCAGGAGCAGAAACTGTCAAACCTGGAGGGAGCTTCATATAAACCTCCTCATCTAAATCACCATGTAAGAAAGCATTTTTAACATCCAGTTGAAATAAATTCCAATGATTTTTGACAGCCACAACAATAAGACACTTAACAGTGCACATTTTAACCACAGGAGAAAAAGTGTCAGTGAAATCAATACATTCAACCTGAGTATCACCTCGAATAACAAGTTTAGCTTTATACCTTTCAACACTGCCATCAGCCTTGTATTTGATTTTATAAACCCATTTGCAGCCAATGGGTTTCTTACCAGGAGGAAGAGGAACAACATCCCAAGTATAGTTTGTGTCCAAAGCATCAAACTCCTTTCTCATGGCATCCTGCCATGCTGGAACAGATGCAGCTTGAGAGTAATATAGAGGTTCAGATTCCAAAGAAGAGGAAGAGGATCCAGAAAAGGCAGGAAGTTGACAGACATAATCCTTAAGATAAGAGGGAGGATTATGCTGTCTTTCAGATTTTCTGGGAGCAGGAATAGATGGGGAAGAGGCCAAAGCAGGAGGAGAGATATCAGTATCGAAAGAAGAAATGGAAGCTGGATCAGTAGAATCTGGAGCAATATGATGAGGTGCTGGAACAGATGTACAAGGAAGAGGAGAGGAGATAGGAATGGAAGGGTCTGGATCAGTGGAATGTTCTACAACTGGAACAAAAGGAGAGGATGAAGGAGAAGGATGAACAGAAGAGGATGCATTCTTAAAGGAAAAATAGGTTTCATGGAATATAACATCCCTGGAAACAAAACATTTCTTGGAAGCAAGATCATACAATTTATAACCCTTTTTGGCAAAAGGATATCCCAGGAAAACACAAGAAATGGCTCTTGGCCTTAACTTGTCCCTTTGAGGAATTGGGACAGTAGCATATGCAAGGCACCCAAATGCTCTCATATGAGAATAGGTTGGAGCTTTCCCATACAAAATCTCATTAGGAGACTTATTGTGAAGCAATCTGGATGATATTCTGTTAAGGAGATAAGTGGCAGTCAACAAACAGTCCCCCTAGAAAGACACAGGTAGCCCAGATTGAAAAAGTAAAGCTCTACATGTTTCAAGGAGGGTTATATGCTTTCTTTCAACAACACCATTCTGTTGAGGAGAATAAGGGCAGGTGGTATGATGAATAATCCCCTGGCTACTAAAGAAAGAGGTACCCTTAATGCTGGACCCCAATTCTAAAGCATTGTCACTTCTAACAGTTTGAACCACAGCATCAAATTAGGTTTTAACCAAACACAGGAATGACTTAAGCAAAGAAAAAGCATTGCTTTTAGATCCCATTAAGTGTGTCGAGGTTGCCCCAGAGAAATCATCAACTATTGTAAGGAAATATCTACAACCAGAAGAAGTAGGAGTATGATAAGGCCCCCAAGTATCCACATGAATTAATTGAAAAGGTCTAGAGGTGCTTATAGAACTATCAGGAAAGGGGAGTCTAGTCTGTCTTGCCATAGGACAGACAGAACAGGGGAAAGGTTGTTTAGAAGCAAATGGAAAAGACAAACAAGAAATGTGTCTCATATTTGTAATTGAAGTATGGGCAAGTCTTAAATGCCAAATGTAATTCATGTCAGTTGTAACAACATTATTACAGATGGAACTATGTACATTTGAGGGCAAGGGAACAGCCTTGTTATCAGACAAAATGTCATCATTACAAGAAGCAGACACAGAACATGCAGAAGTAGATGAACAACTAATAAAGGAAGAAGGGGATGGTGTAAACCAAGCCATATTATATAAGCCAGCAGCTTCTCTACCAAGATCCAGAGGCCTCCTCAGAGAAGGGTCATGTATCATGTGGAGGAAGCAGGAATTTTCAGTGAACAAAACTACACAATGCAACTGTTTCACTAACTTGTGGACAGAAATCAAGTTGTGTTTAAAGGAAGGAACCAGCAACACATTATGAAGGGTA
Organism: Nicotiana benthamiana; assembly: GCA_034376525.1. Lineage (NCBI taxonomy): Eukaryota > Viridiplantae > Streptophyta > Magnoliopsida > Solanales > Solanaceae > Nicotiana > Nicotiana benthamiana. The sequence goes on along the minus strand of CM067332.1, from coordinate 106,066,692 downwards.
ATGAATGGAGTTAGTGCAAAAGAACATATGCATGTTACTTTAACTTTATAGCCATTAGGAAGAGTTACAAGATAGGGCACAGTTAAAGGTGTGATGTTAGAAAGTAAATGTTTATCATGTGTCATATGATTAGATGAACCTCAATCTATGATCCAGGTGACAAAATTAATATGGGTAAGCATGCAGAGTTTGGAATCAGAAATAGGGCTCTCAGTTAGCATAGTACCTGCAAAGTTAGCAGCATGCATGGGAGGAGGAGTCTGAGCAGTGGAGTCCCCTAACTGGGTCTGTTGTAATAAGCTCATCAATTGATCATACTGTTGTCTGCTCAACCTTGGTATCACAGAACTCTGGCCATCTATGTTTGTAACAGATTGATGGCTTTCAGGAGGATTCCCTTGGGGAACAGACATATGTCCTTCAGAAGGAGTGAAATCCACACCAGCAGTAAGATGAGCAGGAGCAGTTCTCATCCCCTTGTTAAATGTTGTACTTTGTGGATACCTATGAATCTTGAAACACTTATCAATTAAGTGCCCAGATTTTTTTGCAGTATCTACAGAATAAAGGCCTTCTGGCTTGATCAAAATTGACTCTTTGTTTGAAAGGAGGAGAATGATTAGGCATTGTGGCCTTATTAAATCCAACTGAATGTCTATTAGTATGGACATTGAAATACACAGAGTCTGGATTAAACGGAGAAGGGGACTGGAGTTGTCTTTGCTTCTCATCATTGAGGACCATATTATAGACACTGTCAAGGGTTGGAGGTGGCTGCATCATCAAAAGGTTACTCCTTACCCCCATGTATGCTTCATTAAGGCCCATTAGGAACTGAAATACCTTATTTTCATCATTTTCCTGTATTATACCATCTTTGGCAGCACAAACACATCTTTGCCCATGATTGGCACACATTGATTCTAATTCATCCCACAGACCTTTGAGTTTATTAAAATATGAAGCTACATCTAGGGACCCTTGAGAGGTGTGAGAAAGCTTTTTTTTCAATTCAAAAATTTTGGTCCTGTTTGCAGTGCCATATCTGGCCTGAAGTTGGGACCATATACTCTGTGCAGTATCAGAATACTGCACACTTTCAGCAATTTAAGGGGAAAGGGAGGCAGTTAACCAGGAAATCACCATATTATTGCATCTGTCCCATAACCTTTGCTGAGTCACATTAGTGACTGGCCGGGATCATGTGCCATCAACAAAACCAATTTTGTTTTAAGCAGATAACGCGACAATTATTTTCCTCCTCCAACCCCCATAACCACTGCCCGAGAAGGGAGTGGGCAAAAGAAAGACCCCAGGAACATCAGAGGAGTAAACAAAAAGGGGGCTGGTAGAGTCTACCGAGGAGGTACTAGCATTCGTATTAGAAGCCATGATTAATGAACCAGTTTGAAAAGAAAACAGTTTCGGTAAGCAAAATATAACGGAACCAGAGTTCACATACAAAGCATACAATACTCAAAATAAGGACAGAGTTACCCTCCTTCTTCGCGACCGGATAAAGATCGGCCTTCAACTAACAGAGAAAACCCTAGGCCCAACACCGGAAATCGTAGGTTCTGAAACTCACCAGAATAAGGTCACAGACGTCGGAAAGTTACCCAAAACGTCTATCAAGCGAAGACAAAGTCATCAGATAACACCAAAGCTCTAGGTCCGAAAGTCGGAAAACCCTAGAATTTGAAGAACTCGTCGGAATAAAACCAGGGATGCCGGAATATTACCCAAAACACCCGCTGATACAAGATCGGAACCCAGAATAACAGGAAAATTTCGATTATCCGCTCAACATTCTTTGAAACATCTGCGAACATTATCGCTCACCGGTAACCATAAAAAAAACTTCAGTAAAAACTTCAAACGAGATCGATAACACGCAACCGAGAAGGATCCGAAGATCATCCGGCTCTGATACCATGAAAACGTATAGATTTGAAGGCAAAAATGACGAAGAACACAGTGACAGAAAGAGAGTAGGTGAGGAACTCTCTGGAAGAACCGAGAGGAAAATGAATCAATTAACCAAAAAATATCTGTGGCCCCTATACAAATATACACACATATATTATGACTTGGGTCGGGTCATCCGGCCCAAGCGTACAATGTAATAAAATGAATTGGGCCAGAATACATTGAGGCACAATCTGAACTAAGCCTATAGTATACAGCATATACAAGGAATATACAACAGATATACAATCGAATATCAATGTTTATGCTTAGGTTTAGAGGCCAAATAATCTTGTAGCTCAACAAAAGATATTACAAACTTGAAATAATTAAAAAAACACGAACAAAAGGAATAAGTAACTGGATTTCTCACCAGTCTCTCCAATTCTGAAGACTTCTCGGAAGATGCTTTGTTGAAGGGAATAAGTGACTGGATTTCTCATTTCATATATAGTTCATACATCATACGCAACAGTATTTTTTGCTTAGTTCCCTATAGAAAGTGTACAAGAAAACGTCTTCACACATGGAATGCGAAAGGCATGAAACAAAACAGTAACATCAGGAATAGCACGGGCGTTCAACGGTTGGCATGATATAAATGCACTAAAACTTGCAGTTTCAATTTCCTTAAATGAGATGACTTTTGGATTTTTTTTTAAACATATCACAAAAATAGAAAAAACATAGAAAAATCAGATAATTGAGAAAAAAGATATATGAGAATTCAAGATTGTGTGAGGTGCCACATCAGACTTTTATTGCCCAACTATATATTTATATATAAAATAGATAGATATATAGATTACTAGTACTCTTATCACTATATATTATCTCCTCTATTTATAAAATCGATATATCACAACTCGAATTAGAATTTCCTCTTCCACAAGTTATACCAAAGCTTATTGCACATTGAGATCGAAGATACGCACATTCAGAAAATATAATCGAGGTTTAGGGTATTATTTTATTCTTGAACTTGGGAGATTCGCTTCAGACAATTTTTCGTGAGTTTTTCAAGAAATTTGTCAGGGTAAGTGATTCTAACTCAAATTGATTAATATACATGAATATATCATAGTTTTCATCATTCAATTAGTATTTTGAAAGAAAAATTTGGAAAAAAAATTGTAGAAACTTCATAAACTATAATTTTTATATCTGAAGGGTAATCCAATGTCGGAATTCGATAATTTTGTATGATTGAACTCGTATCGGAATGGGTGTTCGAATATCGTAATTTTTCGTCGAGTTTCGAAGATCGGGCCCACGTTGACTTTTGGTTGGCTTTTTCAAAAATGACTTAAACCAAGTTTCTTTCGAATTTTGAATAAATTCTAAAGCTTCGATTGAATTGTTGGCCAATAATTTGATAGGTTTAATTGGTTTGGAGACTAATTCAAAAGGAAAAGGTGTGATCGAGTAATCATTTGAAATTAGTGAAATAATGTAAGTCTCATTTCTAACCTTATAAGAGGGAATTAACCTCATAGGTGAACCGAATTAATATGTGTTTCTAATTGCGAGGGCTTCGTACGTACAAGGTGACGGAAGTCCGTGCGTAGCTACTAGCTATGCCCGGATAGTCTAGGTTTACATCATACCTTGTTGATATTGCTGTCGATTTATGTTTATTATTTGCCTTGAGAAGAAGCAAGATTGAGGTTGAGTAATATTTTTCTCGAAGGAATTGAAATTTGAAGAAATTAAGATTTAAAGGCTTCATTTGAACTTCGAAATTTCAAAAAGAATTGAGAAAAATTATAATATATTAAGAAATATATGTATAACCGCGTCGCATGTATTTTTTGTGAGCGGGATAATTTTCTAAAAAAGCTTTAAGTTGAATTTCCTTTAATTTGAAAGAATCAAGAAAGAGATATGATTTAAATGTTAAATTTATATTTGACCGTGTCGCATGTATGATTTACGAGCGAGGTAATTCCTTAAATTTATATTTGACTACGTCGCATTTATGATTCGGGAGCGGAGTAATTCCTTAAACTTATATTTGAAAGCGTCGCATGTATGATTCCCGAGCGGGATAATTCCTTAAATTTACATTTGACTACATCGCATGTATGATTTGCGAGCAGGGTAATAGATACATTTGTGGTTCGCGTCGTTGGACTCTCGGTAGTGCACAATATACATTTATGTTGGATCAAGCTGAATGCCTTCGGTAGAATTTATGTGAGATAATAGAACTGGAAACCTTTCCATAACTTGTATAAATTTGTTATTTGAGAGATCAAATGTCTTAAATGAAGAAAGTGTTTTGGGGTTCTTTAATATGAGGAAAGAATTATTCAGTTATTTCTTGTTTTAAATTTATTGTTAACTCTATAAATCATGCTTAATTAGAATTTTATACAATCATATTGTTGCACCACTAGTAAGTGTCGGAGTCGCCTCTGGTCACTACTCCCTAAAAAACTTCTTCATAGGTTAGCGACTGAAAAGGTCCGCTCATCGGGGCCGACCAAAATACAGACCCGACAAGCAGAAGGACTAACTGTATGGGTCAAAATCTTGTTGAAAAAAATTTGCGTGGAAAGAACGTAAAGTCAAAGACTGTGCTCTGATTCGGGCTGGTAAGACGAGGATGACCAAAGTCCAACAATGAGCAGTCGCCGAGCTAGCCGTAGAGGTAGAGGTTGAATAGCGAAGAATACGAACAACGGCTAGTGTAGTCTTGGAACTAGTGATAGAAATACTCTCCTAAATATTCCCTTTGTTGTATTTTTTAGGATTTTTACATAATATCTCATATAAATATAAAGAAAGAAGAAGAAAAGGGCAATGTGAGATGGAATCTTGAAAAAACTATGGTAAGACGTTCATTATTGAGAGAATATAAAAATCTTACATTTCTATGATGATTGGTTTCGTCTATTATTCTTCATGTCCACTCACATAATCCGAGAAAGTATTACCTATATTGTTGTTCATTGTCCTGTCTCGTTGTCAGAGGGAAGAATCTTCCACATCATTTGATATTTCGGTGAAATGTTCTTGCTATTTACATTTATTGTCATTTCTTATATTTATTGCTTGTCCTCATTCCTTCATTCATTCACAAAAGTATCATTAAACCGCTTTTCGACCTCTAATAGCTTTAACTGCGATTTCTAGGTTGTTAGTTCCGATCAATTTTAGATCTAGAACTTATTATGTTTAACTATAATTTACCCGTTATCGTTTTACTTAATTAGTTTAAGAAAAAGGCCTAAGACTTTTTGGTCAAACAATTTGACGTCGTTTATGGGGATTTTATAGTTAAAAGTTTATGTTTTTTCTAGATATGAACAAAACACATACAAAACTCTGCATTATCCTGCATCTCATTATTTGCACAGGTCTGACCTGGCAGGCAATGGAGAAGAAAAGAGGAAGGCAATAGCCAATCTCACCGCCAATCTCCTAAACATTATTATCGAAGGTCATCGAGAGGACGAGGAGAACGTGACACCAAGCGCCTCACCCAGGAAAAATGATTCACCCTCTCCTCATGGCAATGTTACCGCTTATCATGTAAAGGGAGCCTCTACTTCCACTACAGAAGAAGAACTACCTAAGGTAAAAAAGCTACTAGAAGCATGGCTAACAAATACACTAGACAAACATACTTAGCAGGCGAGTAGAGGGAGTGTGCGAGTCGACATCGCACAACAACTAATGAGCAGCACATCCAACATCCCAAGACCGGCACTACTCACCCTATTAGTGATGCAGGTAATGGTGCCCTCACACTACACGACCAAATGAGGGAGCATCAAGAAAGGCTAGATAAGATACCGGACACCCCAACACTCCTGCCAAAATGGGATGCCGACCGGTTCGTGGAACAACCATATAGCGATGAGGCTGCACCACATGATATACCAAAAACTTTCAAAATGCCGCCATATTTTAAAATATATGATGGCACGACAGATCGGAGGATAATTTTACCCATTATGCTACTGCAGTGAAAGGTAACGACCTCGTAAAGGAAAAATATCATCCATATTGCTGAAGAAGTTCGATGAGACCCTGATCGGCCGGACCCTAAATTAGTACTCGCAGTTACCTGCGCACTCCATAGAAACGTTCGAAGAAATGCTCGACAAGATCGTCACTGCCCATGTCGTGGCCAAGAAAGCGAAGGCAAGGGTGAATGATATATTCACAATCAAGAAAATGTGAGTAAATTCGAGCAAGATCAAATGTGAGTAGATTCGGGCGAGGTCGAACGTGAGTCAATTCGAGCGAGGTCGAACGTGAGTCGATTCGAACAGGTCGAATGTCTAACTCTTTAAATGATTCGGACGAGGTAGAATGTGGATTAATTCAAGCAAGGTCGGATGTAGATAAATTTGAGTTAGCTCGAATGTAGATAAATTCGAGCGAGTTCGAATATCGATAAATTCAAGTGAGGTCAAATGTGGATAAATTTGAGCAAGGTCAAATGCGAGTCGATTCAAACGAGGTCGAATGTAGATAAATTCGAGTGAGGCCGAATTTTGACCTGCTGTAATATATGAATTTGCTGGAGATAAATTCATGCATGCATATTTCGCTTTGATTATACATATCCGTTAGAGATGTTTACATACATTGGAGAAGTTTACATGTTTTCTGAAGTCCCAGTCCATCTAGTCCCTTCATTGGAATACATGGAAATGTAGTTGATAGGTAGAGCATGAACTTATACCAAAAATTTGACACTCTCTCTTTGTCGCCTTGTTAAAAACCTCCCCGAGAAAACCAATAGGGACTAAACTCGGGTAAGGGATAAAAGAGTATGACTCGGGAGTCGTCTATCCTTAGAAGTTGAAGTATTTGAGGTGGATACATTCCAATTGTTTGGCAGTAATTTTCCTTCAATTGTTTCCAGTTGGAATGACCCTTTGTTTGCTGCCGCCGTGATTTTGTATGGTCCATCCCAATTGGTTCCTAGTTTTCCTTCTCATGGGTCCTTGCTTGCTTGTATTTTGGCTTTGAGTACGTAATCCCCGATTTTGAGTGGCCCGATTTTGGCTTTTTTGTTGTAGTACCGCTCTGCCTGTTGTTTTTGGGGCTATCATTCTTATGTAGTCCGTGTCTCTTCGCTCTTGGGCTTCATCTAGGTCTTGCCTTCTGTTCTCGTCGTTGCTTTGCCCGCTTTCATTTGAGCATCTCAATCTGGGCTCCCTGACCTCGACTGGTATCATTGTATCAGTCCCATATACTAATGAGTCTGGCGTTTCCCATGTACTCCTCTTTGGCGAGGTGCAATATGTCCATAGCACTTCTGGTAATACTTCTGGCCACAGTACCTTGTTTCGAGTTTATTTTTCATGATGTTCAATATTGTTTTGTTGGAGGATTTTGTTTGACCATATCATGCATGGTAATATGGCGTGGAGAGTATTTTTTGATGTGCCATTTTTCGAAGAACTCGGCGGTCTTTTTTCTAGTGAAAACGCAACTGATTTCTTTGGGGATGCCGAAGTGGCATATGATGTTTCTCCATATGAACATGATTACTTCTAGTTCGTGTATTTTGGTGAAGGCACCTACTTCTACGCATTTGAAAAAATAGTTAGTTAAAACTAAAAGGAATCATACATTACCTCGAGTCGCTAGGAGTGGTCCAACGATGTCCATTCTCCACTTGATGAGAGGCCATGTCGAAAAGACTAAATGAAGGTGTTCGCTTGCTTGGTGAATCATGGGGGTGTATTTTTGGCATTAATCGCACCTTTTGACGAAATCGGCAGTTTCCTTCTTCATCGTGGGCCAATAGTAGCCTGCCCCTATGAGGCATCTGACGATAGATCAGTTGCCGGTGTGAGCTTTGTAGTGTCCCTCATATACTTCTTTAAGGATGCGTCATGTTTGATTCAGCCCCAATCACTTTGCTAAAGAGCCGCCAAAATGTTCTTTCATACAAGTCGTTATCAACGATGCTATACCTAGCCTCAAGCAGAAGCTTCTTGGCTTCTTTTTTATCGGGTGGGAGAACTCGGTCGTGCAAGTATGAGATAATACGATTATGCCAGTCCCACATTAGGTTTATAGAGTGTACCTCGATTTGGTCTAGTGATGAATGGAGGAGAATAACCACGCCCCCCTCTCCAGTTATGCTTTTGGTGGCCGCAGTCATACCTCGAGAACGAGTCCTAATCCAAATCTAGATGGTTTAGAAGCACCATTAATTTACAGGACCCACATGTTGTGTACTTTGATGGCGGTAATGGCGATTTCCTTGTCAACCTCGGATATTATCCTCGCCCTAAAGTCGGCGACGAAGTTGACAAGAACTTGCGACTTTATTGCTATTCGCGACTGGTAGGTTATATCATGCTCGCTTAGATCTATGGCCCACTTGTCCAATATAGCCGACAATTCAGGTTAGTGCAAGATACTCCTTAAAGGAAAGTCTTTACTACCAAGATGGGGTGGTACTAAAAATAAGGGCTAAGCTTCCGCGAAGTTATGACCAGGGCCAGAGCTAACTTCTCGAGGTGCGGGTACCTTGTTTGAGCGTCGACCAAAGTTTTTCTAATGTAATATATTCGACGTTGCGTACCTTTATTTTCTCGTACCAGGACTGCAATTACTGTGGCATCAGACACGGCCAAGTAGACAAGGAGGCGTTCTCCAGGTTCTGCCTTAGCGAGCAATGATGGAAAAGACAGGTAAGCCTTCAGTTTATTCAAGGCATTGATGCATTCGATATTCCATTATAGCCCATTGTCCTTTTTGAGTATGCCAATAATTTGTGTCATCTATCGGAGGACCACGAGATGAATCTTGATAAGGCGGCTATTCGGCCGGTCAGTTTTTGCACTTATTTTTTGCTGGATAGATTTTCTAGGATTCCTTTTATGGCCTTGATTTGGTTGGGATTGATCTCAATGCCGCGCTATGATACCAAAAAGCCAAGGAATTTCTCGGACATCACGTCGAAAGCACATTTCTCGAGGATTAATTTCATGTCGTATTTTCTGAGTATGTCGAAGGCCTCTCTCAAGTGGTCGATATGGCCTTCCTTCCTTTTTGACTTGACCAACATGTCGTCAATATATACTTATGGCTTTTCCGAGTTGTTCTTTGAACATTTTAGTCACAAGCCTCTGGTATATTGCCCCCGCATTCTTTTAACCCGAACGACATCACTCTATAGCAGTACGTTCCCTGGTGGGTGATGAAGGTGGTTTTCTCCTGATCCTCCATCTCTATAAGGATGTGGTGGTAGCCCGAGTAGGTGTCCAAGAAACTCAAGAGTTTGTGTCGGTCGTGGCGTCGATGAGTTGGTCGATGTGAGGCTGCGGGAATGAGTCTTTTGGACAGGCTTTGTTCAGGTCGGTGAAGTCCACGCATATTCCCCACTTACCGTTATTCTTTTTCACCATGACTATGTTGGCAACCCACTGATAGTACTTCAATTCTCTAATAGAACCATTCACTAGTAATTTCTCGACCTCTGAACAAACTACGTCGTTTATTGCGGAGTTGAACTTTCGTGTGAGTTGTCTTACTGGGGGGGGGGGGGTGAAATGGGTCGACATTCAACTTGTTAGTTGCTATGTCCTTTGTGATACCTGGCATATTTGCATGAGAAAAAGCGAACAAGTCCACGTTATCTTTTAAGAATTGATGAAATTTACCTGGATCTTAGAGTTTATGGCCGATGAAAGGTTTGTTGCCAGTAATGTCTTCATTTAATTAGACAGGGTCGAGGTCCTCTATGGTTGATCTTGTTGCTTCTATGATTTCAAGGTCACAGTTGACTTCATTTGTTTCCTACCCCCTCTTTGTTAATTTCTATGTTTCCTTAGCTTTACTGTTGGGTGTATGTGCAATATTCGGCAATGCGGTAGATTTCTCGGGCCATGCACTGCTCTCCCCGGATGCTGAATATTCCCTAAAACGTTGGAAATTTAATTACTTGGTACAAACTGGATGGGATGACTTGCATGCCGTGTATCGATGGTTGGCTTATGATGGTGTTGTATGTCGTATCCTGGTCTATGATGTGGAATGTGGTCTCCCACCAGCCAGGACGGGCAGCTGATTTCTCCAAATGTCCGCTCAACTGCATTGTTAAAAACCATTGGCATGATGCAACGTGCCACTATTCTATCATCGAGCTTCATTTGGGTGAGAACTCAAGGATTGATGATGCACGCGCCAGCTTCCATTATCAACCATGATACGTTTTATATCGGTATCAAAAACATGTAAAGTAATGATAAGGGCATCGTAGTGAGGAAAGACCAGACCGTGGGTGTCCGACTTATCGAAGATGATACTTTCTTCGAATTCATCATATCGTTCGTGTGTGATTGACTGCTTGAGCTTTTGAGTAGTAGTGAACTTCACGTTATTGATAGATGCATTGTCGCCTCCCCCGATGATCATTTGAATGGTCCGAACTAGGGAAGATGGTTTGATTTGTCCTTGATGTTGTTCTCTCCCTCGTGGAAACTTGGCCCTTCCTCGGTCGTTTGCCAACTCTTTTAGGTGCCCTTGTTGAAGCATGTTCACGACCTCTTATCTGAGAGTGATATAGTCCTCGGTCTTGTTATCTCGTTCCTAATGGAATTCGCCGAGGAAATTTGATTTTTCTGGTGCTCGGTTAGACTTTTTTCTGCGGCCATTTTACCATTTGTCCGAGATTTTCCAGTACGTAGACTATTTTCTAGAGGGGGGGACCAAAAATTGTGAACTGATAACAAGGGGGCATATCCCTTTCATTTTGGAGGGTTCCCGTTCGCGGTCGTGATGGACCTTCATCGTGATGTGGAGGTGGCATGAGGGTGCCTCTGACATAAGGCTGATGTCTTTCTTGATTAGGTCGTGAACCTTATAGATCTCTTCTGTTGTTGTTTCTTTAATCTTTCTTAGACTCCATTTGGACACAAAAAAGAAAATAAAATATGTAAAATTTCAAAATGTAAAAAATATACTTCGATCAAATATAATAAATTCATGAGCTATAGAATACCTTCACGTTTGTCTTCTGTTATGGTTTCTCCAGGCTGCATGCCTTTCTCAATATCAGCATTTCCAGCATCATTAAATTCTGAACCAATGTCAACAACCATTGCAGTATTCTCTGGGAGGTTTTTCTCAACTTTACCTTCATTCATTTGAGCATGATCAGAGAGTTTTTCAGTTGTGGCAATTGAACCACAACTAGTTTGAACTTCCACTGCATATTCATAAAAGAGGGGGAATAGATCAACTAATTTTTCTATATATAAAACATAGAAAAAATTTATACCTGTAGTGAAAATTTCACTACAGCATATTGTAAAAAAACAATTAAAACTTCAACTATAAGAAGGCTGAAGTTAGCAGGTCACAAACAAAAACTTCAACACTTACAAAAAAAACTTCAGCTCTAGAGCTGAAGTTCGATACTTATAATGAGAGGTAGACGATTGGGCCTTCTGCTATGCTTTCACAACCTAAAGGACAGTTACCTGCTTGTTCAATTCTTAAACATCTCCTTCCAGTTCGCCAATTCGCTCTTCGAGCCTCGCCTCTTTGAGAGCAAAGGTCTCTACCTCACTAGCACACTCTAACCTGAAGACACAGAAGGTTCCCAGTAACACCGCCGCCTCTGCCACAGTAGCTGATCTAGCTCTCTTAACTCGCTCCAACTCCGTAGTTTGGGTAGCCAGCTCATCCCTTAAGCTGATAACCACAGTTTCGCTATGTTCAAGCTCGGCCCGTAAATACGTCACTTGATGTTGGAGATTGACACACTCGGCCATTACCCGCATTGCTCACCTCGAGCTCATCGTTCTGTTGGAAACACGTTTCAAATGCAATATACTAAACGTGTGTTCTTTTGTAGGTTTTGATGAATGTCAAACAAAGCAAAAAGCGATATATAGCAGTACTCAAGGACAAGCACAAAATGGATGCATTACAAGAAGCTCAAGACAAAGTTTAGAAATGTTATAATTGAGTCAATATTAATTGTGATCTTGATTCCTCAACTTGGCTCATAACATGGCTTCTCTACTAAAATTATTTTTCCAAAATCATGCATATTTAAATTAAGTGTCAAATGATTTTAAACTATGCATATTTACATTTGTTAAAATGTTTTCCAAGCATGCCTCAAAAATCTGGGCTAAGATAATCGATTATGTACTTATGATAATCGAGTATCTCTAAGCCAAGACTGCATGACAATCGATTGTGAATTAATGATAATCGATTGTGAGTAAGTCAGTTAACATCAGGTTTTTGCAAACTGCATAACAATCGATTGTGTACTTATGATAATCGATTGTTAACTGAGGCAAAGTTTTCAAAACTCATAAAAATCGATTATGAACTAATGGTAATCGATTAGAATGAGAAAAATGTCTCCCAGTGATTTTAAATAAGATGATAATCGATTGTGGCTTTTGATAATCGATTATATATGAGACAGAGAGTTTTGAAATTAATTAATAATCGATTATTCCATTTGATAATCGATTGTTGAAGCTGACCGTTGTCATATATTTTCAATTACCTTCAGGTAATCGATTGTTGATATTTAACAATCGATGTTTTGCTTAAAATCTGGAAAAGATTTTCTGAACGTTGTTAAAATAATCGATTGTTGATTTCCGGACAATCGATGTTTTATGCCAAAAATTGGAAAGGATTTCTTAACGTTATAAATAATCGATTATTGATTTGAAGTAATCGATTGTTGACGTAAAATCTGGGATTGAATTTTTAATCTGATAGGCAAACAATCGATTGTTTAGTCTTGACAATCGATTGTCACTGAGTAATTTCAGCAATCCTTAATTGGCAATTAGACAACGGTAAGACTGAGTTTTTCACCTATAAATACAGCTTCAACTCAGTGTTTTCACAACAACAACATATACACTTTGAGTATTTTCATTGCTAAAAGCTTTCTTACATTGATCATCATTTTCCATTCATCCATAAAGCTTTTTGAAGAGCCATTCTATTGAGCTAAGTTGTTGTGATCTTGAGCGTACTATTTCTACTCATATCTACTCATTAAGGAGTGCTTTGTAAAGTGAGTGTGTTTTGTGTTTGTAAGAGAATTGCGATTCTCGTTTGTTGAGGAACTTGTGATTCCTCGGTTGAAGTCTTTGGGATTGTTATCCCCGAGCAGTTGAAGTCTTTGGGATTGTTATCCCCGAGCAGTTGAAGTCTTTGGGATTGTTCCCCGAGCAATTGAAGTCTTTGGGATTGGTATCCCCGAGCAATTGAAGTCTTTGGGATTGTGATCCCCGAGCACCTGGGTGAGGCTTGTGTCCTCAGCTGTAACGGTTTGTTAAGCACCCGTAAGCTTGACAAGTTTAGTGGAAATCTCGAGAGAGTCTCTCGGGGACTGGACTAACCACGTTTGTGGCCAACCAGGATACATCATTGTGTAAGTTTATTCTACTGCACTTGTTTTAATTTCTGCAAAGTTTTTAAATTCCGCACTAAAACGCTTAATATTTTTAAAACGCTATTCACCCCCCCCCCCTCTAGCGTAAAGCGTATTGTCCAACAATTGGTATCAGAGCCATACTCTCTGAAAAACTTAACCGTTTGAGAGAACCATCCATGGCTTCTACTCTAAATTTCTTTGCAGGAATAGGTGAAGGAGAATGCAGCATGTCGCCTCCAATATTAGACGAAAACGACTACTCAGTCTGGAAATATCGGATGCAAGTTTTTACAATGGCAAACGATTTGTATCTATGGCAAGCTATTAAACACAGTGATCAACTGACGACAAAAGTCGGGAAAGATAAGGTAAGTGAATACAACACTAAAGCTATGAATATATTACATAACGCCTTGAACCAGGAACTTTGGCGAAAAATCTCCCACTATGAAACTGCTAATGAAATGTGGGACAAACTTGAGGAATTGCACGAAAACACGCCTCAAAAAGCGGTCAGCACAAACGATGAATCAACTGGTCAGTGCCTCATGGCAGACGAAAAAGACGAGGTAAGTACATCTAACGATATGCAAATTGCTTATAACAAACTGCATGATGAGTTGGTAAATGCTTCTAAGACTATTAAAGATTTACAAAGAACTCTTTCTTTACAAGAAGAGGATTTTCAAAAACAACTCTTTTTAAAAGACAAGGACTTTGAAGAACGTCTTTCTTTAGCTCAAAAAGGTGTTGAAAATCTGTCTCGTGATAACGAGAATCTTGCAAATGAAAATCAATTTTTGTTAAATGATAGTATAGAACTTAGACAAGTCATCAAGACTAGGCATGAAGCCTCTTGTGTTGATAAATGCTCTACTTGTACTGCTTGTGAGTCCTTAAAACTAGAAAACACAGAACTTAGGAAAACATTAGAAACACGTAGTAAAGAAGTTCCTAAAGTTGTTGAAAAAGAAACACCTAAGAAATATCAACGGCATAAAAACAAAAACTTCACTACTCCACCTAGAAATAACTCTAAGGTATTAAACAAGCCTAGAACAAATTCTTTTAGACCACCTAGACATTATGCTAGAATGTATGAAAATAAGGGTAGAACTAATATCTTTAGACAACCTAGATCCGAATCTAGGATTCTTGCAAACAAGCCTACAAATAGTAATTTTCGGCAACCAAGAAATAACTCTAGGAACGAGCTTAGACCACCTAGACATGACACTAGGTCCTTCAACAAGTCTAGCACTAATAACTATAGACCATCTAGATATTATACTAGAAATGGGAACAATATGTCTAGTGTTAATCTTTTTCATGCGCCTAGAACTTTGTTGGCTCAACCTAGGCATCAACACAACCCGAACGTAGTATGTCATTACTGCAATCGTATAGGTCATATTGCACCTATGTGTTTTACAAAGCATAGAGATTCTTCATATTATTATGGTCGTTATTTGCCTAACCCCCAAGGACCCAAAATGGTATGGGTACCTAAAGAATATTAATTTGCTTTGTAGGTGTGCTTGAAGGGATCAAGTGTACTATGGTACCTTGACAGTGGATGCTCCAGACACATGACAGGAGACGAATCCAAATTCCTTCAACTAGAGCACAAAGAAGGAGGAAGCGTTGTATTCGGTGACAACAATAAAGGACAAATTATTGGCATCGGATCGGTCGGTAAGAATGAAAAATCCTCTATAAAGCATATATTACTTGTCAAAGGTTTAAAGCATAATCTCTTGAGCATAAGTCAATTATGTGACAAGGGAAATCTTGCGTTGTTTGATTCGGATGAGTGTTTAGTGTTTAGACATAGTGACTTCAAGATTATTCTACGTGGTTTTAGAGTTGACAATATTTACATGGTTGATCTTGAAAACTCCTCATCCGAGTATGTTGATTGTTTGTTGAGCAAAGATGATAATGTGTGGTTGTGGCATCGTAGAGTAGCTCATATGAACATGCATCTTTTAAATAAATTGGTTTCTCAAAATCTAGTGATTGGTCTTCCCAACTTAAAATTTGAAAGTGATACTATTTGTGATTCATGTCAAAAGGGGAAGCAAACAAGAGCATCTTTTAAATCCAAAAATGTTGTTTCAACCTCTAGACCTTTACAACTATTGCATATGGATTTATTCGGACCATCCCGTATCGAAAGTCTAGGAAGAAATAGATATGCTTTTGTAATTGTAGATGATTTCTCTAGATTTACATGGACATTATTTCTTGCACATAAAAGTGATGCATTTCTTAGCTTCAAGCTTTTTCTTAAAAGAGTTCAAAATGAAAAGGAATCAACTGTCACTTCCATTAGAAGTGATCATGGGGGAGAGTTTGATCACAATCTCTTTGCGGATTTTTGTGATGAACTCGGAATCGAGCATACCTTTTCCGCTCCACGTACACCACAACAAAACGGGGTGGTGGAAAGGAAAAATAGGAGTCTCGAAGAGATGGCTAGAACCATGCTCGACGAAGCTAAGATTCCCAAACACTTTTGGGCAGACGCCGTGAGTACCGCATGCTATGTTTTGAATAGAGTAGCAATTCGGCCGATACTCTTAAAAACCCCATATGAACTCTACAAAGGTAGAAAACCTAACATTTCACATTTACGTGTTTTTGGTTGTAAATGTTTTGTGCATAACAATGGAAAGGACCAACTAGGAAAATTTGATGCAAAGTCGGATGAAGGTATCTTCATTGGCTATTCTTCTCGTAGTAAAGCTTATAGGGTTTTTAATAAAAGAACCCAAGTTGTAGAGGAATCTCCTTATATTGTATTTTCCGAAGATAATACTCGCTTGGCGAGAAAGGATTGTGGTCTTGATCTTTCAGGCATTCTGGAAAGTCTAAAGGACAAAATTCAAGAAGAACCACCAAGGAAAGAAATTGACAAAACGGTGGAACAACCAATTGAAGAAGCTCCTCAACCGGAAAATGAACCAAAAGAGCAAATAGAATGGAGGACAGTCAAAGACCATCCTCTCGATCAGGTAATAGGCGACGTTGGAGGGAAGGTAAGTACCCGGAGCTCCCTTAGAAATACCTTAGATCTTACTGCTTTTGTTTCTCAAATTGAACCCAAAACCATCTCTGAAGCAATTGGGGGTGAATTTTGGACCTTGGCAATGCAAGAGGAGCTTAACCAATTCAAACGTAACAACGTTTGGGATTTGGTGCCAAGACCCGAAGGTCATACCATAATTGGTACGAAATGGGTTTTTCGAAATAAATTAGATGAAAATGGCATAATCACTAGAAACAAAGCTAGGCTTGTGGCTCAAGGCTATAATCAAGAAGAAGGGATTGATTATGATGAGACATATGCTCCGGTAGCTAGATTAGAGGCCATCCTTTTGTTGCTTGCTTTTGCATCTTCTATGAATTTCATTTTATATCAAATGGATGTGAAAAGTGCCTTTTTAAATGGTTTTATCCAAGAAGAAGTTTATGTAAAGCAACCCCCCGGTTTTGAAGACTTTAATTTTCCTAATCATGTTTTCAAACTCAAAAAGGCCCTTTATGGTTTAAAACAAGCTCCTCGAGCTTGGTATGAAAGGTTGAGTAAATTTCTTTTAGAAAATAATTTTATTCGTGGAAAAGTTGACACAACTTTATTTGTCAAGCATGAAAATAATGATATCTTGCTAGTTCAAATATATGTAGATGATATCATTTTTGGTGCTACTAACAATGCTCTATGCAAGGAATTTTCAAACTTAATGACTAGCGAATTTGAGATGTCCATGATGGGTGAGTTACAATTCTTTTTGGGATTACAAGTAAAACAAATGAAGGAAGGTACATTCATTTGTCAAAGCAAGTATTGCAAAGAACTGCTTAAACGTTTTGATATGAACAATGCAAAGGAAATGGCAACTCCCATGAGCACATCCGATCATCTCGACAAAGATGAAAAAGGTAAGGAAGTCGACATCAAAAAGTACCGAGGTATGATTGGCTCTCTTCTTTATCTTACTGCTAGTCGTCCGGACATCATGTTTAGCGTGTGCGTCTGTGCCCGTTATCAATCATGTCCGAAAGAGTCTCACCTTACTGCGGTAAAGCGGATTCTAAGGTATCTTGTCGGTACTACCAATATGGGTCTATGGTACCCCAAAGGTTCTTCATGCCAACTTATTGGCTATTCCGACTCCGATTTTGCTGGATGCAAATTGGACCGCAAGAGCACTAGCGGCACTTGCCACTTGCTCGGTAGCGCTTTAGTTTCTTGGTTTAGTAAGAAGCAAGTTAGTGTTGCGTTGTCCACAACCGAGGCTGAATATGTAGCCGCGGGGAGTTGTTGCGCTCAAATCCTATGGATGAAACAACAACTCTTGGACTATGGCCTACGTCTTGACCACATTCCTCTTAGATGTGACAACACTAGTGCCATATGCTTGACGAAGAACCCCATTCTTCACTCGCGAACAAAACACATTGAAATTAGACATCATTTTATTAGAGATCACGTTCTAAAAGGCGATGTCGAAATTGAATTTGTTGAAACAAAAAGCCAATTGGCAGACATCTTTACAAAGCCCTTAGATAAAGAGTCCTTCTTCCGAATTCGTAGTGAACTCGGGATCCTTGACTCCACGTTGATCTAAGTCATGCATTGCATTTTATTTCTTACATAATTTCTAACTTGAGCGTCGGAGGCGTCTAACACTTTTTTGCAGGTATCACCCTAAAGAAAAGGGGATCATAAAAGCATGACGCAAAATACTCAAGTATTCTACAGGAAAATCGCCGTCAAACAATCGATTACTGTATCAATAATCGATTACTTTTGTTATCTTTATTTTCCAATAAATAAACTTTTGTTTATTTCATATTTTTTTGCATATTCTTCTCTTGTATATATTTTTGCTAATGGCAAAAGGGGGAAGAAACGGGATATCAAGAAGTATGCTATATCACTCTCAACTTCATTCATGCTTAAAGTGAGGGGGAACATGAATTGAGGGGGAACATCAAATTGCATACTTTACACTTATCTTGGATTATCAAAATAATTATTGCATATATCCCGCTTATGTTTGCCATTATCAAAAAGGGGGAAATTGTTGGAAACACGTTTCAAATGCAATATACTAAACGTGTGTTCTTTTGTAGGTTTTGATGAATGTCAAACAAAGCAAAAAGCGATATATAGCAGTACTCAAGGACAAGCACAAAATGGATGCATTACAAGAAGCTCAAGACAAAGTTTAGAAATGTTATAATTGAGTCAATATTAATTGTGATCTTGATTCCTCAACTTGGCTCATAACATGGCTTCTCTACTAAAATTATTTTTCCAAAATCATGCATATTTAAATTAAGTGTCAAATGATTTTAAACTATGCATATTTACATTTGTTAAAATGTTTTCCAAGCATGCCTCAAAAATCTGGGCTAAGATAATCGATTATGTACTTATGATAATTGAGTATCTCTAAGCCAAGACTGCATGACAATCGATTGTGAATTAATGATAATCGATTGTGAGTAAGTCAGTTAACATCAGGTTTTTGCAAACTGCATAACAATCGATTGTGTACTTATGATAATCGATTGTTAACTGAGGCAAAGTTTTCAAAACTCATAAAAATCGATTATGAACTAATGGTAATCGATTAGAATGAGAAAAATGTCTCCCAGTGATTTTAAATAAGATGATAATCGATTGTGGCTTTTGATAATCGATTATATATGAGACAGAGAGTTTTGAAATTAATTAATAATCGATTATTCCATTTGATAATCGATTGTTGAAGCTGACCGTTGTCATATATTTTCAATTACCTTCAGGTAATCGATTGTTGATATTTAACAATCGATGTTTTGCTTAAAATCTGGAAAAGATTTTCTGAACGTTGTTAAAATAATCGATTGTTGATTTCCGGACAATCGATGTTTTATGCCAAAAATTGGAAAGGATTTCTTAACGTTATAAATAATCGATTATTGATTTGAAGTAATCGATTGTTGACGTAAAATCTGGGATTGAATTTTTAATATGATAGGCAAACAATCGATTGTTTAGTCTTGACAATCGATTGTCACTGAGTAATTTCAGCAATCCTTAATTGGCAATTAGACAACGGTAAGACTGAGTTTTTCACCTATAAATACAGCTTCAACTCAGTGTTTTCACAACAACAACATATACACTTTGAGTATTTTCATTTCTAAAAGCTTTCTTACATTGATCATCATTTTCCATTCATCCATAAAGCTTTTTGAAGAGCCATTCTATTGAGCTAAGTTGTTGTGATCTTGAGCGTACTATTTCTACTCATATCTACTCATTAAGGAGTGCTTTGTAAAGTGAGTGTGTTTTGTGTTTGTAAGAGAATTGCGATTCTCGTTTGTTGAGGAACTTGTGATTCCTCGGTTGAAGTCTTTGGGATTGTTATCCCCGAGCAGTTGAAGTCTTTGGGATTGTTATCCCCGAGCAGTTGAAGTCTTTGGGATTGTTATCCCCGAGCAATTGAAGTCTTTGGGATTGGTATCCCCGAGCAATTGAAGTCTTTGGGATTGTGATCCCCGAGCACCTGGGTGAGGCTTGTGTCCTCAGCTGTAACGGTTTGTTAAGCACCCGTAAGCTTGACAAGTTTAGTGGAAATCTCGAGAGAGTCTCTCGGGGACTGGACTAACCACGTTTGTGGCCAACCAGGATACATCATTGTGTAAGTTTATTCTACTGCACTTGTTTTAATTTCTGCAAAGTTTTTAAATTCCGCACTAAAACGCTTAATATTTTTAAAACGCTATTCACCCCCCCCCCCTAGCGTAAAGCGTATTGTCCAACACGTTCATGGCCCTTAACATCTCCTCAAGCTCACTACACATGCCAATAATCCTCATGAGCTCGTAATCTTTCTCCTTCAACTCATCATCCTTCGCCTTCAACTCCTCACTCTTCTGTCTCAGATCTTCACGGAGGTCGAAAAGAGAGCATCCTCACCAAGCATACGGACCAAGGCTTTATGTTTGGTACCGTACTCTCTATACTTTGCCTCCATCTTCTTATAAACTCTCGTTCTTTCTCATCCGGACGGGCGCTCTCAATCTCTAAGATGAGGGTCTGATAAACAGACAAAGAAAGGTCAACAAAGACAAATAACGTAAAAGGAAGAAATCAAAACGATAAGAAAGGACTTACTCATAGGGGCAGCCCAGAAATGCTTAATGATAAGTCCTCATCCTTCAGCGTCTGCAAGGTCCTATTCTCAAGCTCTACGCACAAAAGGGCCAAAGCTGGAACCACGCTCTCCAAGTTGACTAACAAGTTAAAATCCACAAGGATGATAATATTTCGAGTGACCATTTGGTCCTCACCTCCACTCGAGTGAATCCCTCCTCGAAATTCCGCACCTCCTCGGGGCCGATATCAGAACTAGATACTCTACCACCAGCTGATGATGAGCTAATACGGTTGCCCCCGGCTTTTCCCTTTCCGCAGCTGCCTCGATCGTCTCCAATGGCCTAGCTTCAGCGACCATTTCTGGCGGGGGAGCAATCCCCGTAGAAGAAGTGCACGTTGCCTCCATATCCATGATCATGGCCCATTCAGGTGTGACCACGACCTCCACTCATCGCTTCTTCAAATGCGTTGCTTCCTTCTTGCCGTTGGAAGGTTCATCTACCATGTGAACCATCGGGTAAGCTGGGATCTCCATTGATGGGGTGGCCAGCTGACTGGCAGACTCACTCAATATCGGAGTCGGAGAAGAAGTGTTTCGCATAGATTTGGCAAGCACGAACTGCATCCCAGCTGAAGCAATCGCCTGACGAATCACGAGGACGGGAGCCTTCACCTTCTTAGAAACTCTCCCACCTAGCATCAAAGGAAAATCGCAAAATGAATAAAGACATGCACCACGGCAAAAACAAAAATAATTATAAGGGTGAAGCCCGACTTACTGGTCGAGGGCTTGAGCCCGAATCTCTTGTTAAAGGACGACCCATCACAGCTACCCACGGTGTGAAGTAAAATTCGGGCCATCCAATCACTAATATCGGCAACCAAAGATGTGCAATGCCTTTCAGCTGGAAAAGGAAAAAACAACGCAACTAGTCACGAGTCACGAAAGGAAAAGAAGGACGTACTCTAAATAATGATACTTAGGAGCAAAATTCCATTGTTCTGGAAAGTCGTTAGGGTTTTCCATCACATGCTCGGTTCTGACAAAGAAATAATAGGCCTAAAATGGGCGGTTCACCTTATTGTCCATCCCCGACATCAACACTTCAGTTTCGCAGTAGCGAAGGTGAACCATTGTGCCTCTATGAAAGCTCGGCCTAAAGAAATACAGAAGATGGCGGATAGAGACTTCGCAGCCGGCGAGCTCTGCAAACTTTGCCGACATAAGAAAATTCTTATAAATGTAGGGAGAGAGTTGTGTCGGGCAGATACGGTAGCGGCAGAACTCCTCCGCCACCGGAGTAAGATGAAGATAATAGCCTTTATTAAACGGGTAGGCGTAAAACGCAGAATACCCCGGCCTGTGAACTTAAACCACGTCGTCTCTGGCCTGAACCAGGTGAACGTGGGCAAGAATGCCATACTTAGCCCTAAGGGTAGCAAGATGTTTCGCTTCCATCTCTGACCTTGCAAGCTCCGGTTAAAGGGTAGGTTCCTTAGAGAAGCCAGCCCTGGAAGTAGAATTACGAGGAATGATCTCCTCCACAGGGGGAAAGCTTTCATCCTCTACTACCCGCTAATTCTCCACCACCAGAAAGCATTGCCATCAATAACGAAGTATGGTCGGAAACTATCTTAGAACTGGGGGTTACGGTAGCTATTTTCCAATGGTATATATATGAGGAGATAGAAAAGAAGGGGTGACGATGGTAGAAGTTATAGTAAACAAGAACACGGGAAGGAGAAGAGAGAATAACAAGGAGAAGAGGGAACAAATGTAGCGCTGAAGAAACTAGAGTGCAAAAGTTTCTTAGAGAAACTTCCCCCTCTTCATTTATAGACCACATGGCCGTTCAAATCGATGCAAGCAACCGCTAGTAGACCTATAATCGAAACGATAGGGACTCAAGGAACGAGGCAACATATCGGGAAAATGCACAATGATGACGCATGCATTGTGACGTTATTTTATATCTGCCCCCTGACCCATGAATCCCAAAATGATACATCATTGCTTCGGCAATGGGTACCCCTACTCGATCACCACGCCCAAAAATACTTCTTCATAGGTTAGCGACTGAAAAGGTCTGCTAATCGGTGCCGACCAAAAGGCAACCCGATAAGCAGAGGGACTAACTGTATGGGTCAAAATCTTGTTGAGAAAGTTGGGCGTGGAAAGAACGTAAAGTGAAAGACTGTACTCTCATTTGGACTTGTAAGATGAGAACGACCAAAGCCTAACAATGAGCAGTCGCCACCTAGCCGTAGAGGTTAAGGTCGAATAGCGAAAAATAAGAATAGCGGCTAGTGTCGTCTTGGAACTAGTGATAGGAATATTCTCCTGGATATTCCCTTTGTTGTACTCTTTAGGGTTTTTAGAGAATATACCATATAAATAGAAAGAAAGAAAGAAGAAAAGGGGCACGTACTATTCTATAGTAATTGATTTCGTTTGTTATTCTTCCTTTTCACTCGCATGATCCAAGAAAGTATTACTTATATTCTCGTTCACTGCCTTGTCTCATTGTCAGTGGAAAGAGTCTTCCACATTATTTGATATCGGGAGAAGTGTTCTTCCTATTTACATTTATTGTGATTTTTCATATTTATTGTTTGTCCTCAATCCTTCATTCATTCACAAAAAAGTATCATTAAACCGCTTTTCGACCTCAAATAGCTTTAAATGCGAGTTCTAGGTTGTTACTTCCCATCAATCTTGGATCTAGAATTTATTATGTTTAACTAAAATTTGCCCATTATCTTTTTACTTAATTAGAAAGGTCTAAGACTTTTTGGTCAAACAAAAAGCAAAGGCGAAGCCAAGATTTAAATATTTATTGGTTCGAAATTCTAACCCGAAGTCTAAATTAATAATTTTTACATATTAAAAGAGTATCTTAAGATAAATACACATCAACAAAAATTGGTGGGGTTGGTCGAACCCTCGAAACTTGCGCTAGCTCTGCCCCTTAGAGAAGTACACGTATAATGACACACAAATGTAGGAGAAAGTTGAAGCCTTTATTGGAAAGAAAAACGTTCCTGGTATGCTACGGCTTAAGTTATTTCTTAAAGCTAATGTTCTTAGTTTTTATTTCTTTTTCATCTGCAACGTATTTTTTCCACTTCACCTAGTTATATAACTAAACTGTTTTTTGTTTTGTTAAAGCTCTAATCATAATCGGTGAATAATAATAGTAGTAGCCCTTACTCCAATATAATGTTTTTATTGAATACATTTTGGATGGGTATTCATACATTGTACATTTTTGGTGGGCAAGTCTAATAGTTGTGCCCATTGAGAAAATTTTAGCAACAGGAATAAGCAGAGCACAGCAGAGCTTAGAAACTGAAATGATATACAAAGAAAACAAAGTAAATGAGTGGAAGAAAGGAACTTTTATTAGACAAAAAAGCTTAAGCTTAAAATTAGACATCTATCTACATGGATTCCACCAACAATTTCCTTCAAAATATAATAAAAATAAATATTTTTTTAATCCTCTTCATTTTCACCGTTCTCCTCAGCTTGGACTCTGCTACTACCGATAGGATTATGTAAATTAGCAGTAGCGGTTAATACCTTCCTGGACGATGTCGTATCAACAAAGGTCGCTGAGCTCATCTCCATTTGACAAACCCTTACAGCCCCAAACAACTTCTCCGGCAACTCCTCCTCCGTCTGCGACTCCACACAAAACCCCATGTCGATCGTCACCGACGTTACGTACCCTAATGCCAAGTGCAAAATCGCGTTCGCAATCGCCGAGCTTCCAATATCCACGTCGATTTCAAAGTAATTAGGGCCTCTGTGATAGTAGCAATTCAACGCTTTTCCGAGTATACAAGCCGAGTAATTCCCAACTGCAGCTTTCACGATCCACGGTCCTTTCACGATCCTGTTAACGATTTTGAACCGGCTGTTACGGTACGCGTCATCGCCGTTGACGAACCGGTAGAGGAGCGAACCCGGTTCGAGCGGCTCATCGTCGTTTGTGGAAAAGTAGAAGACGGCACTGTGGTGGTCACGCCCTGGGACTTGGAGATTCACGGCGAGTATGAAGGTTTTGAGAGACTTGCCTTGGGAGTGAGATTTCCGCAGCGCGTGCATCACGCGATTGTCGTGACGAGCGAGGACGTGGTCGAGCTTGGAATTGGATCGGAGCCAATCGACGCCGGCCGGCTGTAGGAGCCACGCGCCTGAAGGTACTTTCGCTTTTTTCGTGAAGTAGTTTGGACCTCGTAGGTTGAATAAGTCTCCCGGCGGTGACGCCCAGCCGTTTTTTCCGGTGTCCGAATCCACATGCTTCAGTGATCCGCCGGTTATGGATTCTTCCCTCCAGTTCTCTTCATCGCCACCGTCAACGGCGGAGGTAGAGACAGGCTCGGTGGAGCGCTGCTGGTGGAGATTTTGCTTCTGTTTTTGCTTAGTGGAGCACATTTTCCGGTACCGCTACTGTTGCGTATTGCGATTGGAGTGTAGTAGTATCAGTAAAACTCCGATGAGCAAGGGCAATTGACCTCTTTTGGTCTATATATTGGAAGGTGGCAGAACTGTAAATGCCCTTGAGTTTCCAAGAAACTACGATAAAGCCACATTTTTTTGTTTATTTTTTAATGGGATTTGACAGCTAAGGAAAAGGAAATAGTAGCAAATGTGAAACAGTTGTCTATTTATTTTCTTCTTTCAGCAAAACTTTGTTTCTATATTGGAATATTAATGAGAGGTCCCTCTTTTTTATGGCGGCAGGACCAGTGGAAAGCAAACTATGCATGTCAAGTGGACCGGCCGAGCTAAGAGATGGGACCATTGCCCGGGTTGCTGCAGGCTAACGCTGAACGGGATGGTTCAGGGGCCGGCTCTTAGCTACATCAGTGCTCTAATTTCTTAATTGTTATTGCCCAGGCTTCGATGATCCCCTTCCACCCAAGTGGACTATTCTCTCCTTATGGGAATTTTCTACGGAAACCGGCTCGAAATATTTTATTTTAGGTGTATTTTCCTCTGGAATGTTCGTCTGTCGAAAAGGGTGAGCCTATTTGATTCAAAATGCGCTACTACACTACTCTAGTACAGCTAGTGTTAGCAGTACAATAAAATTTCGTTCACCCCGCAAGCGCTTCGTATGCAAGCCCTACTGAAGTATCAAAGGTGCGGGTATATTTGAGGCCGTTGTTCATATTTTGCTCCCAATTTTTGTAAAAGTAGCCTTTGTGTGCACGTTTGGAGTTTTGTCGAGCGAGGCATAATTAATATTTATATTTATTTTATCTATCTTATTAATTTGTATACACGTTTTATTGGATTGGCAAATCTTGGTTTGCACATATATTTTGCTGGGCGTGGTAGAACTTTGGTATTATATTCTATTTATTCATTAAATTATTCAAAAAAATTGTAGTATGAAAAAACTTGAATAAAGTTTTGTTGTTCAACTATTCACAAATTTTATCCTGACGAGCAAGACTTGGTACTATCTTTACTTCAACCAATTTGAGAAATTGTTCACGAGTTTTAATGAATAAGCAACATTTACTTGTGTTGTTCCATTGTTTATAGCTTCAGTCAAAGACAATATTTGATATTATCTTCATTCTATATTTTTTATAAAATTATTTCTTTAATTAACAAACTTAAATAATTATAAATCAATATGTTTGATTGTATACGGTAAAATTGGTTAGTGGCAGTTGGACGAATGAAAAGGTGATATGTGAAGCTGAACACAAGTAAAATATGAGTCGGCAAGTAGTTGATACCGGTTGCAAGCATGTCAGTAGTGCTGGGTGAATTCCGAAGACAGAGTAACTTGAAGAATTGATATCGGATAGCATTCAAAGAACAATTCTTACAAGAATTTCTATATTGATAGCTAACTGTCATGCAGCTATCAATGATGATTCTATTCTCATTCAAGATGAGCTTAATTTGAGGATCTCGTCTCTTTGATTAGAGATATAAATACGAAAATTAATATCCCATGTAAGACAAGAAACACTCTATATGCAAAAGCGTGAATCAGCTCTCATTCTATAGCATCATTTCTTTTACTTTGCTCTTAATATTGTTATCATTTGTTATCAAAGAAGCTAAATTCGTAGGTAGACTTGTATTTCCTTTAAGTTCATTTTATAATCTTATTTCGGTTACTATTCATTTCATATTCTAGGCCAAGTTAATTCACATGTCTCATTGCAGGACATAGACAATTGTACAACTACTTTGATCTATTTATCTGTTACTAACAAATTTTGATTCATTTCTTAGCAAAAGAAAAATCAGATATGGAAGCTAATCATGACAACAAATCCTATAATGTTGGAGCACACAATGAACGTGAAGATGTGTTCCAACATGATGATTCAACCAGAGAAACCTGCAATGAAGGAGATGAAACAAATCCAGTTCGTGAAGGTCAAAATTCTCGACATATGAGGAGTCCAGCTCCTGATGATGCAAATTATGAACACATTGTAACGGTCAAAATCTTGAAAGAGCAATAGAGGGTAATTATGGGTCAACTCTCAAGACAACATTAGGTGATGACGAAGTCGAAATAGGCATTATCGGGTGCTTCCAATATTGCTAATGGAAGAGGTCTGATCCCCTACCCCCTCCTAGCGCTCTTGCAAATCAAACAGTTCAAAGAGCAAGTAACAATGCTCCAAGTGAGGAGTCGGTTTTAATGTGGCAGAAGGTGTCGTTTGTGGATCTGGGAACGACAACAACATAAATGACCCTTTCAAAACTGAGCTCATGATATTCATAAGGTAAATTATTGAACGAATGGTCCAAAATGCTAAGGATTTCCATGCTCGAATGGATCAAATCCTAGGAGTGCTGCCGGTGCTAAAGTATATGCAATTACCATTCAAACCTAGTGCGGCTTTGGAGTTGATTCCAGAAAGATAATTGTAGATATTCTAAAGTATAATGGAACTTCAGATCTACGGGAACATATTACGGCCTACATTTGTGCCTGTAAAGGGAAACGATCTAGCCCAAGACAAGATTGAATCTGTCTAGTTGAAGAATTTTTGAGAAACCATGATGAAGGGTGCCTTATCTTGGTATTCTGTTTTACCTGAGCATTCCATTGATTATTTTGGACAGGTTGAAAATTCATTTATTAAAGCTCATGCTAGAACATGAAAGGTCCAAGAAGGGAAGGCAGATATATTCAGAATTTCTCAAGGAGAATCCGAACTATTATGAGAATTTCTGATCCAATTTTAGGAATAAAGGATGTTGTTACCAGTAACACCAGAAGAGTGGATAATGGAGGAACTTACAAAGGGTCTCAACCCATTGACTTCTGATGCCTCCAGAAAATTGAAGGAAAGCTTGCTAGAGTTTAAGAAAACCACATGTGCAGATGTTCACAATCTCTACAAATCAAAGATCAACATAGAAGATGATCAATTGGGTTCTTCGATGTCTTCCAAAGGACAGAATCATGATCGAAATCAAGATAAGTTCAAAAAATGATTTTAATGCAAATCGGGGGTCTTTTAAGAGTCTTTTTCAAACTTACGAGAGGGACGACATGCGTGGAAATAAAAGTTTTTAGTCATCGGATAGGTTCGCTTCCGATAGAAGGAAGAATCATGGTTGAAGTAGTAGATCATTGTAGGAGAAGGAGGCATCGGGGTCCTGAGATTCAACATATCCCAGCTTATTTGACTACAACTTTAACATCAACTTGATAGAACTGGTGTCAGTTATGAGTAACACTAAAGAAGCTACGCTCCCGAAACTAATCCGATTGGATCCTAACCAAAGAGATCCTAATATATGGTGTGAGTTCCATGTAACTCATGGCCATAGGACTGGGGAATGTCGACACCTTCGTGAAGAGGTAGCAATATTATTGAATAATGGTCACCATAGACAATTTTTAAATGATCGGAATAAGAGAAACTATGAGAAAAATCAGGATATCGCAAAACCATCAAAACCAACTACAGGGTCACCTCGTATAATGATAAACATGACCTTTGGTAGAGACAAAGTAAATGGGATGATATTTTCGGCAACAAAAAAGATGAAGATATCGGGAACTTATGGCAAGAGGATCCGAGAGGTCTCAGAAGATGACATCACATTTACAGAAAAAGATGATGATGGACTTCTTCTACTACACAATGATGCTCTGATAATTTCTCTTAATGTTTAGATTTTAAAATTAAACATGTGGTGGTTAAACCAGGAAGTTCAGCCAACATCATACAATAGAGAGTTTTGGAGTAAGCGAATTTAATCGAAAACACAATCCCGGCAACAAAATTTCTGGTTAGGTTCAATTTAATAAGTATAACTACCCGAGGAGAAATCTTATTGCCAACACATGTCGAAGGAGTAACGAAGATCACCCTGTTCGAAGTGGTAGATGGAGACATGAGCTATAATGTAATTTTTGGAAGGCTATGGGTACATGAAATGAAGGTTGTACCTTCAATATACCATAATTTGTTGAAACTTCCCACACCAGAAGGGATCAAGTAGATCAGAAGAGATCAACCAGTTTCAAGGGAGATGAACACAGTAACTATTTCCAGTAGCAAGGGAAAAGAAACAAGCAAATAGTAATTACAAGAACCGGTGCCTTCTTCCAGTACGATTGAAGATGATAAAGAAGAGCTGCCATTGGAATTTTATCAGGCACGGAGGTCTTTTCAGGTATCGGAGGAAACGGACTCGACCAAACCAACTGCAAAAGAGCTTGAACAAGTGGCCTTGTTTGAGGAGTTCTTAGAAAGAACATTTCACTTAGGAACAAGTTTGAGTCCCGAACTCAGGTTAAAAATTATGAATTTTCTAATATCTAACGTTGA
Organism: Nicotiana benthamiana; assembly: GCA_034376525.1. Lineage (NCBI taxonomy): Eukaryota > Viridiplantae > Streptophyta > Magnoliopsida > Solanales > Solanaceae > Nicotiana > Nicotiana benthamiana. Next base: position 106,037,332 of record CM067332.1, on the reverse strand, counting down.
TATTTTTGCATGGTCACGTTCAGATACGACTTGTATTCCATTGGAAGTGGTTGTCCACAAGCTGAGTTTGGATCCTAACTTCCCTCCAGTAAGGCCGAACAAATGATCAATAACAGAGGTCAAAAATAGATTTGTGAAGGAAGAGGTAACCCGGTTACTAAATATAGGTTCAATTTGAGAGGTAAATCACCCTGATTGGCTAGCTAACATAGTGGTAGTAATTTGTGTAGATTATAAAGATTTAAATAAGGCATGCCCTATAAACTCTTTCCTTAAACACTATTTTCTTTTGCAAAACATCGATCAAATGATTGATGCTACGGCTGCGCATGATGAATTTTCTTGATGATTATTCTGGGTATAATCAAATTAGGATGACCCCGAAATATTAGGAGAGGACTTTTATTACCACAAATTTTGACACATACTGCTATAATGTGATGCCTTTTGGGCTCAAGAATAATGGATCCACTTAGTAAAGGCTTGTTAATAAAAATTTTGAACCTATAAACCTAGAGCTCTTATATAAATTTGTCATGACTCGAAAAATCCAACTATTCATGATGGAACCTAACCCGATCCGCTAGGTAAGACAACTAGCAATCAATTCAATCCATATGAGATTAATAAGAAAATCAATTATGAATTAACTGAACTTTTATACTATAACCTAAGGACTAGTAATAGAAGTCATCAGTCACTAAGACTTAGATTTACAAAACTGGTATAAATAAATACAAAATCTGTTTGAGATGTACAAAAATAGAAATTCAATTCTAAAGCTACCAAGAACAAGTGGTATCCATATACAGAACGCAAGTACGTCTTCAATGCCAGCTCGCATCATCCACAGCATCTCAGCTCCAACATCTGCACAAGAGGTGCAAAATTGTAGTATGAGTACCACTGACCATATATACTCAATAAGTATTATAACTAACCTCGCCGAGATAGTAAAAGCAATAATTATAAATGATACTCGCTATCACATGTACAGTTCATAAATTCAACAAGTATAATATATGTATATGATCAAATCAGGAAATCACATGTAAAACCACCTTGGTTCTCACAATTCTTTTCAAAGTGTTCTGATCAATCAACAAGTCAGCATATAGGGAAGATATGCAAGTAAGTCAGGTAGACAGTCAAGAAAATTGCAAGTAAATATGAAAAGTAATAACAAAATACAAATATGTTGCATCACGCAATCCGATTCAAATAGAAATCACATCATGGCTATTAGGCCCATATCACGATCTCAGTAACCAAACCAAAACAATAACAGCTCTACCAAAGCTCACATCAACCAAAAACAAGGTGGCTTCTCAAAATCCGCATGTACATCATTAAGAGAGAAGCATGAGAAGGTGACCTTAGGGGGGACGGATCTATATCCATACGTGCTGCACGGGCAATTCACGTTCGCACAAACAACTAACATGCCAATAATATCAATATCTGGATCCACAAGGACAACTCACATGTTGTGCAGACAACTCACGTGCCAGTAATCATAATCCACCTAGCATGGTCACATGCTCAATATCACAATCGGTCCAGTGTGATCACAGCACAATATCACAATAGTCCGGCATGGTCACATGTATAGCAACACGATTTGTCTGAAGTAATCACAGGCTACCAGTCCAAATCATATCACACAAAAAGAAAATATACATGAGTACAAGTATATGGTTAACAAATATTAGATTTCACTCCTGGACTAGTATGAATGACATGCTAAGGTGCATGCATGTGCATAATGTGTTATCATAACTCAAACCTATAATTTCATCACGCAAATAGCAATTATCAAGTTCTTTCAAGGAATTAGCCCGTATGTAACCTCAAGCACGGATCAAATAGTTCATAACAGGTTTACAAATACTTGAAATATCACAGCAAAAAGCTTATTAATCAATTCAAGACATATCATATCTTAAGTACTACCCTGAGCTTGGATAATACCTCAGTGCTCGCACATGGGCTCAAACCCCGCACATATGCACACCTATAGCATGTAGCTATCAAAAAATAACTCAGGCAACTAGTGCCTAAACCAAGCTTAGATAATATATTTACCTCAAGCAAGCCAAATAAATTTTCGATCAAGCCAAATAATACTCTATAATGCCATCCCACGCGAATTAACCTGAAGTGCTCGAAACTAGCCAATAGCAACTCAAAATTATCAAATAATGCTAAAGGAAACAAATGAAAATGACAAAGGTCGAATCTTTAACAAAATGCTCAAAGTCAACCAAAACATCAACTTAGGACACGCACCTCAAAAACCGAAAAACTCACAAATTCCCACAACCCATTCAATTATGAGTCGAACTATACTAATCTCACTCCAGTCCGACTCAAAATCGATGTACAAAACTCAATTATTCACCTTTGAAAAGTTTAGACAAAAACTCCCAATTTCTCTTTTGAAATCATCAATCAAATGCCAAAATCGAAGATGGAATCATGTAACATAACCAAACCTGAGTATAAAATTACTTACCTCAATCGATGTGGTGAAAATCGCTTCCAAAATTGCCCAAATCCAAGCTCTCCAACTAAAAATATGATACAATGACCAAAACCTTTGAAATAAAGTACTTTATACACTACTCCAGGGGTACTCTTCGTGAATGCAGAATAAGCCTCGCGTTTATTAAGCATAAATCTCATAGCCCACAAAATAACTCTTCGTGTTCACGTCCCAAACCTCGCGAACGCAATGCACAGCGCAGACTAATCTTTGAGAATGCAGATGCCTTGTTGTGAACACCATGCACAAAGCACCACGATCATCAACAGTTTTTGCAAACGCATAGCCCCATTGCGATCGTGATGACCAACTTCACAAAGATACGCGAATGCATCCCACACGTCATGAACACGAAGAGCCAAAGAAGAAAAATACTCAGCTCCAAAATACTCCACGCAATCATGATCACGATCAGTGTTTGCGATCGAGAAGGACACCCGCAATAGTATAAAACCGACAGTAAAATCATAGATAGAATGGTCCAAAGTCAATTTGAAACAACCCTGAGCCCCTCGAAACCCGTACGAACATAACAACAAGTACCAAAATACAATACGAACCTGCTAGGGGCCTCAAATCATACATGACAACATCAAAATCATGAATCACACCTCAAATCAAATTTAATGAACTTTTGCACTTTCAACTTCCAAAACTCATGTTGGACCATATCAAATCAACTTGGAAGGACCTCAAATTTTACACAAAAGTTCCAAATGACATAACAAACCTATCCTAATTTCGAAATAACAATCTAAACCAGATATCATCAAAGTCAACTCCTGATCAAACTAATGAACCTTCCAAACCTTTGAATTACTAACTTTCGCCAAATAGTGTCGAAACCTTCTGGAAACATCCAAATGCATATCCAGGCATACGCCAAGGTCCAAAATAATCATCCCGACCTAACGTAACCATCATAACTCCGACCCAGAGTCAAATACATAAATTCAAACTTAGTCAACTCTTCCAACTTAAAAGCTTCTAAAATGAGAATCATTCTTTCAAATCAATCCCCACTCACCCAAAAATCAAAACCGACGATACAAACAAGTCATGATACACAATATGAAGCTTCTCATGACCTCAAACCATAAAATAGAATGTAAATTCTCAAAACGACCAGTCGGTCCGTTGCATTCTTCCCCGCTTAAATATGAGTTCATCCACGAAAGTGCCAAGAGTCATTCTAAAGCCACCAAATCACCATATGAACTCACCGTGTACATACTCATGGGTGATCCCACGTCACCCCAAACCATATAAGCCTGACAACACAACATAGACCTTAGTCCACAAACCTTAAAAATAATCCCCAATATCTGAAATCCATTTCAAGTCTCAATTCTCACATCTATGCACTGTATAGGTCTAAACAAGCGGAATCAATCCATAATTATAACCTGAAATATAAGCACATGATATACTTCTTAACTCTAGTACTCATAGCAATAACTTTAACCACAATAGCTGCCTAACAACAAACCTAGTACCAGAAACAAACCACATATCAACTAAACCTTGTTCTAAACCTTTGTATATTGCCAATGATGAAAGAAACACATAGAATCTCATAACCACTCATTAGATCAAAAAGTCATGGTGATCTTCTATCTGATAAGAACCATAGCCAAATTCTTAGCTGATTAGTGACATTATTCTTCCAAACATGTCGTAAGCAAATTTGATGACACCTATTCTAGGTGCAATGAACTCATTTCATCAAATATAGGTTGCTCTACTGACATGCTACACCAATACAACCCCAAGCAACAAGCCGTGCAATCCGTGCATTAATAAGCAACAACTCAAATATACCCAAAAATAGAAAATGACTCAAATAAGAGAACCGTCCCGCAAGCTCAACAGGTACCACCACGAGCACAATGCTATAAACCCATCATACTAAGGAGAACCAAGACGCACGCAATCTACCTAAAAAATCATGTCTAAACATTACTCAGCCGCAACGCGTGACCTATCCAAACACCGGTCCACATGAAATACCTCACGCCATACTGCTCAAAATTAATAACAAACACCCAAGGTTCATGACCATTACCATGGAGAAATAGGTAGCACAATATACCACAAATATGAAAAGCCATAATGAAGGCGCAATCAACCATTTAACAACCCAACAACCATCTCACTCTAATTTTTCCACAAGTCCTAAACAAAAATGCAAATAACTAACAAACCACAACCCATTGTAGCATAGAAGAGTAACACATAGAATATATCAGAACACAAACAAGCTTAATTCTACTGGATGACATATCCCTCAACAATAGCAGTGCTGAGTCAATAAATCCGACCTGATGTAGAATACACATCTTCATTAGGCCTATCAATGGGCCCCCAAATCAACTGTTGTTTTCCACAATTGATAAATAACCCTCCCAAATATCCACATTAATCTAACCGTAACACATACTATTAGCAATGTAACTTTGACCATACCTTCACAAGCCGCAACCAAGAAACAATCTGCCTCTGAGGACTCCCAATCTCCAAATCCCTAAAATACATGAATCTACATATGTGTTCCCAACTCCACCACTCAAATGACTAACCCATCTCTCATACATAATCAACCTATGAGAAATACTTCTATAATCCTTCCATTCCACATAGAAAAATATGAGTATCAGCAGTCGACCAACCAGATAAGTACTACAGTACCAATGAAGCATCAGCAAGTTTAAACACAAGGCGCCTTCTGAGAATGAGCACTCTTTTCAGGTGATACCGGATAGTGCCATCATTCTTTTAAATATATCTGAAACTGTCCATGTTGTCTAGAAACCATGAACTTCCTTTTAAAATCGAAATGTAAACCTTCACATGTAAATCTTAACCCCATACGATGTACCACCTCTAACATACAATCATATGAAAGCACGAGAACTCCATTATCAACTCTGACTCACAAGAAGGATACATACTCAATCAGCTTGAAATATTCCACTTGATCCTATGCAGGAGAAAGTCACAACATGCAACAAACTCTTATATGACTGCATGGGACACCCATCTCAACTCGTGGTAGAAATCATCGATAACTCTACGCAATATTATTTGCAGATGACCGAGTCATTAGTACTAAATTCCTCTAACTCAACCAAGTTACGCAAGTCACCAAGCCCAAGAGTATTTACATAAACCATCGGTAGAAGCACACCACACTAACAGAACCAAAAGAACTGATCATTTCCATTACCATACCGATCCTAACCACTACCAAGTTGATTTATTTCTTCGAGTGCCTCTCGATTTTCTTTAATGTTAACACTTCTCATTGCAAGTACACTACAATCTTTAACCCAACATTCACCACAAGAGATCGTAGCGTGAAACCACATCACCCTAAAGGCCATAAGCCATTGTATGCCCTCTTAAGTACCCAAAAATGTTGCATCCGAGATACCCACTCTAAACAGAACGTATGTGAATCTAAAACTATTTTCTTTACCTTTCTGGTACTGAAATATAGAATCTATAATGATGAAAAAATACCGCGAATCTCGACATCTTCCACTATAAATATCATATATTAGTCATTTTCACAATTCGCAAATTCTTCAAATACCATATATGAATCATGACCGCATCAAGAGCCATCCACTCTACCCAAATCTTTAATGTACGACCAAAATAGGGCGAATGGCTTGTGCTCCATTAGCACACAAATACATTAAGAAGTAACACACCTCTCTAAGCAACCGAGTGAAATCACTACTAAAAAATCCATGAACACTACCTCCACCTCAAATGCCACGCTTGAATTATCCCAAGATTTGCACATATCTGCAAGGCATAATACATCATGTATCCAGAAATTTCCTTACTCGAGTCATCTTCGAATTCAACCTCTTCAAGCCATAACTGATTCACAAGTATGCCTCAAGACAAACTAATACAACACATAATCATGCAATTAATTCATCAATAGTAGACTCCCCTACTTGGCTCGAAGCCATAGGACAAAACATCTGATAACCCACAACACCTTAACTCTATTACTGCCATAATCTCATACTATAATTCAACAAAACCCTTCATAAACTCATGTAACACAAATCGTAATATACCTCAAATTATCTATTAAGATCACATTCATCCTCATGACAATTAAGTCAACTTCCTCAAGCGATCCAAACTCAAATTGCAACTAATATAGCCCACTAATACAAAGGAACTCTCCACACATACATCACAAGGATCACACATTTATAGACTATCTCGCAGGAGATATCCCACTTACTTAACCTCAAACTGAAATTTCACTACGCTCTACCATGGTCACAACCACTGTGCAATTACTAAACCTTCTCGAGTCTAAACTCGTCAACAAAACATAAGAATACACTTTATTCCACAAACGAACAACTAAAAGATCCCTAATACACTCGTGAATCAGGATTTTAAAACACAGTAAGAAAAAAATCAAAAAACTAATTATCCTTTTCATATAACCATCCAACAACTCATCAAGTCATATATCTCAATATTAGGGACACTCATGGACCTATAAGTTCAAAGGCATATGTTTACATAACTGAAACTATTGATCCCAAGTTGCAGTCTACACCTGGCCTCAAGTCCTCCAAATTAGCCCATCACCAAAACACAGAAAACACATCTCGCACCATATCCATGGAATCACGAGTCATCGATGCAAAGTTGATATCGAACGCTCACGTAACGTACAAGTGAATGAAAAGGATTCAAAGTGATACGCTTCAAGCTGAATCAATGATGTACGATAATGAAATAAAGATGGAAAGTTTAGCTTAGATTCTATGTAGCCTCTCGGAGATAGGCATGGACGTCATTATACCGATCTGTATAACTCTACTAGATATTTATTCATGACTCGTAGAACCTATGAACCTAGAGCTCTAGTACCAACCTATCACAATCCAAAAATTCAACTAGTCCCGATGGCACCTAATTCGACCTACTAGGTAAACCAACTAACGATCAACACAATCCAAATGAGATTAATAAGAAAACCAATGATGAATTAACTTAACTTTGATACAATGACCTAAGGACTGCTAATACAAGCATGGGCCACTAAGACTTAGATATACAAAGCTGGTATGAAATACATACATCATCTATTTAAAAACTATAAAACCATAAATTCAAGTCTAAAGCTACCAAGGACAAGTGGTATCCATATCTGGAATGCATGTACCCTAAGTACCAACTCCCCTCATCCACAGCACTCAACTCAAAGATCTGCACATGAGGTTTTGAAGTGTTGTATGAGTACAATCGATCATATATGTGTATCACAACTAACCTCCGTGAGATAATAGAAGAAAGAATTATAAATGATACTTACTATCACATATACAGTTCATAAATTAAACAAGTATAGAACATGTATATGATCTAATCATGAAATCAGATGTAAAACAACCTTGGACCTCATAATTTTCTTTAAAGTGTTCTGATTAGTCGATAATCCAGCATATACGGAAGATTTGCAAGCAAGTCTGGTAGTTAATCAAGGAAATTGCAAGTAAAGATGAAATGCAATAATCAAATATCAATCTGGTGTAGCATGCAACCCGATCCAAATAAAAATCACATCATGGTTCACAGTCCTGCATCACGATCTCATTAACCGAACCAAAATATAGCTAGCTCTCCCAGAGCTCACAATAGAGACCCGTCAATTTCTCACAATCTGCATATACACCATCAAGAGAGAAATATGAGAGGGTGGACCATGGGGATGGATGCAAATCCACACGTTGAACGGACAACTCATGTGTTGCACGAAAAACTCACGTGCTAATAATATCAACCGCACAGATATCTCACTTGATGAACAGACAACTTACACGTTAATAATATCAAAATCTAAATTCGTACGGATAACTCACGCATTACATGGATACCTCATATGTCAATAATCACAGTCTATTTGGCATGTCACAGGCTCAATATCACAATCCTCTCGTCGTGGTCACAAGCACAAAATCACAATCCGCCCATCATGGTCACATGCATAACAACATAATTCGCTCGGCGTGGTCATAATATACCAGTCCAAACCATATCACATTGAAAGTAATATATAGAATGTATGTATAATATCAATGAATATTAGATTTTATGCTCCTGGACTGGTATAAATGACATGCTAAGGTGTATGCATGTGTAAAGTCTTCTAGTATAGCTCAAAACAACAACTTCATCACGGAAATAGCAATTATCAACTTCTTTCAATGAATTAACCCCTATGTAACCTCAAACATAGATCAAATAGTTCACACAAGGTTTAAAAATATGAGAAACATCACAACATCAAGCTTATTAAACAATTCAAGACATATTATAGCCTAAGTACTATATGGAGCATGGATAATACCTCAGTGCTCGCACATGGGCTCAAACCCCACACATAGGTGCACCTGTAGCACATAGCTTTAAATAAGTCAGGCAACTAGTGCCTCAACCAATCTTACATAATTACTTACCTCAAGCAAGCCAAATCAAATTTCGAGCAAACCTCCAAACGGCTCGATACCAGCCAATAGCAACTTAAAATCATTAAATAATGCAAAAGGATATAAACTCAAACAATAAAGGTCAAATCTTTAACTAAAAGCTCAAAGTCAACCAAAGATTCAACCCAAGTCCCGAGCCTCGGAGCCCGACAAAACTCATAAATTTTGATCACCCATTCAAATATGAGTCAACCATATTATTTTTCAATCAAATCCACCTCTTAATCAATGTTCAGAACTCAATTATTCACTATAAGAAAGTTTGACAAAATCCCCATAATTTCTCTTTTGAAATCATCAATAAAATGCCAAAATCAAAGATGAAATTATATAATATAATCAAATTCAAGTAGAAATACCTACCCTAATCTATGTGGTGAAAAGAGTCTCCAAAATAGCCCAAACCTGATCTCCCCAACTCAAAATGTGATTAAATGACCAAAACCTTAGAGTACTTTATACACTGCTCCATGTAGCTTTTGCGAATGTGAAATAAGCCTTATGTTCATGAAGTGGAAATCTGACAGCCCTCAAAATAACTCTTTATGTTCGCATCCCAAACCTCGTGAACACGAACTCAGACTACTTTTTGTGAATGTGATGCACAAAGCATCGGGACCATCACTAGCTTTCGCGAACGCAAAACCGCACTTCGTGATGACCAACTTCACAATCTTCGCGAACACATCCCATACGTCTTGAACGCGAAGAAGCAAAACCTTGATAAAAAATACTCAACACAATTAGGATCAGTCCTTCATCATCACGAAGGACACCAGCAATAATAGAAAACGAGCGACATAATCATGGAGAGAATGGTCCGAAATCAATCTAAAACACACCTCATCCCCTTGGGAACCCGTACGAACATACCAACATGTCTCAAAACACAATACTAACCTAATTAAGGCCTCAAATTATACATAACAACATCAAAATCACGAATTGCACCTCAGATCAAGCTTAATGAACTTTCAACTTTCAAAACTTGTGACAAACCATATCAAATCAACTCAAAATGCCTCAAATTTTGCACGCAAGTTCCAAAAGCAATTAAGCCTATACTAATTTTAAAAACAACAATCCGACCCGAGATCATCAAAATCAACTACCCGTCAAACTTACTAACCTTCCAAACCTTCAAATTCCCAACTTTCGCCAAAATAATGCTGAAACCTACTAGAAACATCCAAATGCAAGTCCAGGCATACACCCAAGTCCAAAATCACCATACGAACCTAAATAAACTAAAAAAAATCTAATCCATGGTCAAATACATAAAAGTCAAACTTAGTCAACTTCCTACTTAAAGATTCTAAAGTGAGAATCATTCTTCGAAATCAATCCTGAATCGCCCAAAACTTGAAACTGATGAAACACACAAGTCATAATACACCATATGAAGTTTTTCATGACTTTAAACCATCCAAATGAATAAAATGCTCAAACAATCGGTCGGGTCATTATACTTCCTTTGGACTCCGCAAGCAAAAACAATTTATACACACACACACACATACACACACACACACACACACACACACACACACACACACACACATATATATATATATATATATATATATATATATATATATATATATATATATATATATATATATATATATATTCATTGTGACTATGACAAAATGTCTTTATTCGGTTTGCAATTTTTAATAAGTAAGAAAGCTTTTTGCTTTATTTTTGTCCAAACATATTCTTCTTATTTATGTCAGGAGGTGTGAGTGGTTGGCTATGGAGATTTTGAGACGAGGTCGAGGTAGGCCTAAAAAGTACTGAGGAGAGGTGATTAGACATGACATGGCGCTGCTTCAGCTCACTGAGAACATGACCCATTGATAGGAGGGTATGGAGGTCAAGGATTAAGGTAGAAGGTTAGTAGGTAGTTTATAGTTGTTCACCTATAGTCTTGGTAGCATGCATGTCCCGTCATATTCTTAGATTTATATTACGTTATGTGATTTTGTTTGCCTCAGGTATTGTATTCCCTACTGCTATTATTTGGTACTACTTATCTTCCCCCCTCCCCCCTTTTTTTCTCTTCCTTCTTTACTGTCCACTTCTTCTTATTGTCCTTCCTGAGCCGAGTGTCTATTTGAAACAGTCTCTCTACCTGCATTAGGTAGGGGTAAGGTCTGCGTACAGAATACCCTCCCCAGACCCCACCTGTTAGGATTAAATTGGGTTTATTGTTGTTGTTGTTTTTGTATGTAATAATGCTTGGTAATTATTTTTTATATCTGAAAATTTTAATTCGGACATTCATACTTCCAGTGTCTATGATTTTACTATGAGGCTTTCATAAGCGAGGACCCTTGTGGTTATGATTCTCTTGAAGAGGATGTCTCGTGTTCATTCCAGCACAAGCATTTGAAATTTCACTAACATTCAAATGAAAAATAATTTAACTTATCATTTGAACAAAAATAACATAAAAACAAAAGGACTTTTGATTTGTCCCTTCCATTTCTAAAAATACATTTACATAAACATTCTTTTGTTTAATTAAATAAAGATGTCAATACATGTGTCTAACTTGTAGAACCTATTTCTATGGGGTTGGTCATACAACATCTGAACCTAATAAGATATAGCTCCTGGTTCTAACAGTCACTGGTCTTCATGACACTTTTAGTGCTCTAATAATAAATAATCCCCCCTCCCCTCCCCCTTGTGTTCGGATGCTAAGTATGAGAATTCAACTACTAGATTTCTTCATGTAACTGATGATCCTTCTTCATAGTTTTCTTTACGTTGGTACCTCGTTAAAAACCTTGCCAGAAAAATCCAACAGAGATAAAAACTGGACGACTGCAAAAAAGAGTGCAGCACATACTTTCAATATGATCAGGGATCTTCAACAGTAATATCTTTTAAGGTGAGTCACATTCCAATTGTTTGGCAATTTTACCCCATCTTCATTTTCCAACTAATATGAACCTTTACGGGTTACAACTGAAATACACTAAGGTCCTTCCCATATTGTTCTTAGCTTTCCAACATTTATTTGTCAAGTACTCTGAGTCACTTTCTGTAAAACCAACATCCAACTTTGAAATACCAAATATTTTCTCTATGATATGGTAACTTTCCATCCTTTTTTATTTTGTGCCACCATCCTCACATACGCTAAAATCATATGCTCTTCAAGTAAATCTAGCTTGATAAACATTGCTTCATTATTTTCCTTCTTGTTTTCCTAGGAATACCTTATGGTCGGTTCCCAAATCTCGATCAAAATCAAAGCTTCCACGTTGTACATAAGGAAAAATGGTATTTCTCTCATGCTTGACTTTGTTGTTATTTGATATGCTCGTAATACTCTGCGTAACCCTTCTAGCCAATCCCCTTAAGCATACTCTAATTTCATTTTGAGGTTTTGAATTATAATTTTTTTTCTCAACTCCATTTGTCCATTAGCACTTGGATGGTATAACGAAGATGTAATCCTTTTTATGTTTAATTCTTAAAAAACTTTGTGATTTTAGAACATATAAATTGCAGCCTTTTATCACAAGCAATTACTTTTGGTACTCCAAAATGATAAATGATGTGCTCCAATATGAAATCAATCACTTCTCACTCTCAAATCTTCTTGTAAGCACATGCTTCAACCTATTTAGTGAAATAGTTCGTTAAAAGAAAAAGAAATTTTACCTGCCTGGGCCTTTGTATTAGGGGGCCAACTATTCTATTTCCCATTTTATGAATGGCCATGGTAAAACTACCGAATGCAAAAGCTCTACCGGTTGACGCACTAACTACGCATGACGCTGACACTTATAAGATTTTTATACAAATACTTTGAGTCTTGTTCCATTTGGGGCCAATAGTATCCAGCATTCATCAATTTGAGAAACAATGAGTCCGCACCAGAATGATTTCTGCACACTCCTTCGTGAACTTCTCTTATCACATAGTCATCTTCCAATGTCCCTAAACACTGAGCTAGTGGTCCATAAAACGGCCTCCGATATGATTGACCATCAACAAGGAAATAGCAAATAACTTTAGTTTGTATCGCCCAAGAAGCTTTAGGATCTTCACGCAATTTTCCATGCCTTATCTACTGTATAAATTCGTTTCTGCAAATCCCAAATCAGGTTATTTAAGTTAACTTCGCAATATCGATCCACATGTGGTACCGAATGAAACAGCTGAAGAACTACACCGAAATCAGCTCCTTTAATTTTCATAGAAGATCCTAAATTGGTCAATGCGTCTGCCTCCAAGTTCTCATCCCTTGTGATACAAATAATCGGACATTCCCTAAATCGGTAAGGTAGAACTTGTACCTTATTCAAGTACTATTGCATGTGATCCTCTTTGGTGTCAAAGATTTGTATACCTGGTTTATTACTAGCTGGGAATCGCATTTTACTTAAATAATCTTAAAGCCTAATCTTTGGACTAATTCAAGTCCTACAATTAAAGCCTCATGCTTGGCTTCATTGTTAGTCAAAGGTACAGTTCTAAAGGCTTATCTTAGGGTCTCCCAAAGGAGTGATTAATAATATGTTGGGACCCTATCTTTTTACATTAGAGGCCCCATCCATAAACAAGGTCTACACACCGAAAATGTTTTCCAATAATAAAACTGCTTCCTTAGCTAAAGGCATCATACCGGACTAAAATCAACCACAAAGTCGGTCAAAACTTATGACGTGATTGTAGTCCTGGTTTATATTCAATGTCATTCACTAACTTTGACTGCCATTTAGCTAATCGACCCGGTAATTTAGGCTTATGAAGGATGTTCCTCAAGGGAAAAGTCATCACAACGGCTATCAGCTGACATTGAAAATAAGGCGTAAGATTTTGAGAGGCGACTATGAGAACTAGGGCCAACTATTCGAGGTGTGGATAATGTGTTTGTGCTCCCGATAAACTGTACTAACATAATAAACAGGAAATTGCATATCCTTCTCTTCTTGGATCAGAACTACAATCATCGCAACCTCCGAAATTGCCAAGTAAATTAAGAACTACTCCCACTCCTTCCGTTTTGATGAGACAAGTACCTTTTTAGGTCATTCAATGACTTCTAGCATATGGAGTCCACAAATAGTTATTCTTATTTTTCAAGAGTGAAAAGAAATGGTGGTACTTTTATGAAGACCTTGAAATGAACCTACTAAGTGCCACTAATTGGCCAGGAAACCTCTTAACTTACGTTACACTTGCTAATTTATCTTCTATGGACTTGATCTTGTCGGGATTAACTTTAATTCCCATTGTGAAACCAAAAATCCAAGAAACGTATTGAAGCTATCCCCAAAAGCCATTTTCAGGAATGAGCTTCATGTTGTATTTCTTCAAAATATCAAATGTCTCTTGTTGATGAGCCAAATGATCTCCTGAATTAAGAGAATTATCTAACATATCATCAATGTAACATCCATAGTTTTACCAATTTGTTTTTCAAACATCTTATCAACAAGCCTTTGTAAGTGGCTCCCACATTCTTAAGCCCAAAAGGCATCATATTATACCAGTATGTGCCAAAACTTGTGGTAAATGATATTTTTTTCTAGATCTTTTGGGTGTGTCCTAATTTGATTATACATGGAATACGCCTCAAGAAATCGCATACTCATCCTAGTTGTAGCATTAACCATTTTGTCAATGTTCGGCAATGGAAAAGAGTCCTTCGGGAAATGCCCTATTCAAATATTTATAATCCACACATGTTAGCTAACCAATTAGGCTAATTTACTCTCGAATTGGACCAATACTCAGTAATTGGATTACCTCTTCTTTGACAAACATGTTTCTGACCTCTACTATCGGTCGTTTCTTCTACCTTATCACAGGGAGTTAGGGTCTAAACATAGCTTATGGACAGCCGTTTCTAACATAATACTTTCCACACCATAATGAGACCATGCAAAACAATCGATATTAGCTTTTAGAAAATTAATAATTAAGTCTTAGTTCGGGGCTCAACACCGCTCCCATGTGGAACTTCCTTTATAAGAAATTCGTGAAAAAGGCCACTAGTTTAAGCTCCTATGTGGTCGATTTGGCTGCATCTATTTCCCCTGATACCTGAAAAGACCTTGGTACCAAATAGAAATCTGATGACTTCTCTCCTCCATTATCATCAATCGGAATGGATGAGGGAACCGGTTCCTATAGTTGCTATATTCTTGTTCCTTTTGACTTGCTACTGGACATGGTAATTGTATTCATTTCCTCTTGAAGCTAGTTGTTCTCCTATGATCTATTTGACCCCTTCCGGAATGGGTAACTTCAGAAGCTGATGGTATGTCAATGGCACAACCTTCATTTCATAAATCCATGGCCTTTCAAGGATCATGTTGTATCCCATGTCTTCATCTACCACTTCAAATAGAGTGGTCTTAATTACTTCTTTAGTATGCATGGGTAGCAAAATCTCTCCTCGGATCATTACGTTTGTTGGTTGAACCCGACCAGAAGCTTTGTTTTCGGAGCTATGTTTCCGATTAACTTTGCTTGTTCCAAAACTATCCATTGAATGATATTGGATGAACTACCTGGATACACCAATACACGTTTAATTTTAAAATCTAAGACATTAAGTGATATCATCAAAGCAATATTGTGAGCTAAAAGGAGGCCATCATCATCTTCTTCCATAAATATGATTTCATCATCTTCTAATACTTCACGGATCCTCTTGCCATGAATTACTGATATCTTTGTCTTCTTTGCTACTAAAATGTAACTCAATTTATTTCATCTCCACCAAAGACAATGCTTATTGTTAGGCGGGATGACCCTACAGTCGGTTTACATGGCTCCGCAACATCTCAATTTTTTCATAATTGTTCTTGGCTCGAACAGTCATAAATTCTCTAAGGTGACCATTATTCAATAGCATTGCAACCTCTTTAGGAAGGTGTCGGCAGTTCCCATTTCTATGAACATACATTCCATGGAATTCATACCACATATTAAGATCCCTTTGACTAGGATCCGATCAAATTGGTTTCAGAAATATCGCCTACTTAATGTTCCTCATAGACGAAACCTGATCTAGTAAACTATTATTAAAGTCGTAGTCGGATAACCGAGGGTATGCTGAATCCAGGGACCCTGATGGTTCCTTCTCTTGTAAAGTTCTATTATTCCGACCATAATCCGTCCTTCTATCGGAAGCAAACCTATCCGATGACTAAAATCCTTCACTCTTATGCCCATCAACTCTTTCGTAAGGTTGAACATGGCTCCTGGAAGATCTCCGATCTAAGTCAAAATCATTTAAAAAATTTCCTGATTTCGGTCACGATTGCGACCCTTTGCTGATATCGAAGAGCTCAGTTGATCATTTTTGATTCTCATATTTGATTCATAACGATTGTGGATATTTGCCCATGTGGTTACCTGAAATTCTAACAAACTTTCCTTCAACTTCATGGAGGAAACGGAACTCGGTGGATTTAGACAGTTGGTGAATGCTTCAATCACCCACTCATCTTGTACTAAAGGCAATAGCATCCTCTCTTTTTAAAACTAGACTACAAACTCTCGCAACAGTTTAGTCTCCCCTTGAGAGATTATGAATATGTCTACTTTCCTAGATTGGAATTTTCGTGCCCCAATATGAGCTTTGATGAAATAATCTACGAGCATTTCAAAAGAATCAATGGAATGTACAGGCAAAAGAGAATACCAAGCTAAAGCACCCTTCATTAGGATTTTGCCAAATTTCTTCAACAAAACAGATTTGATCTCGTGTTAGACCACGTCATTTTCCTTTACTGTCGTAGTGTAAGTTGTGACATGTTCTTTTGGATCCAAAGTCCTATTATACTTCGGAATATTAGTCATATTGAATCTTTTCAGAATCAGTTCCAGGCCGCACTTGGTTTGAACAGCAACTATGTATACTTCTTCGAATCTGGTCCCTTCAACACTGGTATTCTCCCGGAAACTGATCCATCCAAGCATCAAATTCTTTAGTATTTTGATACATTTGTTCACTCATTTCCTCATGAATATCATGAGCTTAGTCTTGAAAGGGTCATTAACATTGTCATTTCAGAATCCACTACCTACACCACCTGCTTCATTTTTATTAAAACTAAACTCCTGCCTTAGGGCGATGTTACCAATTGTTGACGTTGTTTGATATGCAGGAAAGCTGGGATGTACTCGAATTCCACCATTGAAATTTTTAGAAGCAACCGAGAGCGTTCGTTTCAACTCTATCATTATCTGATCTTGTCTTAAGAGATACTTTATGATTTTCTTTTATTTCTCCCTCAAACTTTTGACAGTTTCAACAACATGTTCATCATCTGCATCTGCAAAAGTTGGACTTCTCATATGCGCACGAACAGGTGTTGTTTCATCTCCTTCGTTGTGAGTCTCACTAGTTGAATCATCACACTGAAACTCATCCTGACGCTCAATGTGTGTTGCGACATTGTAAGAATTGGTCATATCATTAGCTGCCATATCTGAGTTTTCTTTTACTAGAGAAAAAAATCAAACTATGTTACTAATAGATTAATGGATCAAGGAAATTATACAATGTTTTATGCCCCATGATGGGTGCCAACTGTTTACCCATAAATGGTACAGTTGAATTTGTAACTTTGTTTATAGACACATGAATTAATTTGATCCAAGAATACGAAATAAGTAAAAATAAAAATAAGTTTGTTAAAATAACTTACGAAAATACAAGCATGGTTGTGAACTTAGCTTCTCTGGATGCAGTTATAGGAGCAATATATTCAGACCTCTCTATAACAATATCGCTATACAACAACCATTCATTATAAAATCCAAGTTTATATGGAACCAATTTTTATACTATGTTATAATGTATTTTCTAAATAAATGCACTTTTCTGTAATAGCCAAAAAATCGGAACAAACGAGGAAGTTTTAGAGAGGGTTGACTATATTAAGAGCAAAATAGAAAAAATAGTTTTGTAGAATAAGAGAAGATTTTAGCTTTTCTGTACAGAAAATTTTTCATCTTCAGCGGTGGATACAAATTTTCCTATTTATAACTCAATTGAGGGAGACAAAATCCCCAAATCAAGCTCTTCTTTAATATCAATAAAACTCTCTTTCATAGATGCATAATGGTTGAGCATTAATAAAATGATTTTTTATAACTGCTGCTCATTGAATGTTGTTTTTTTTCAAACGATGTCTTCCTTTCAAATCTTTGTTCTTGGTTTCAATGTTTTTGGAACTTATTCAATATCGATCACATATTTGTATGTAGTGCCAATTATTTACTTACTCATATCTTATCTGTCTTTAATTGCACGTGTCATCTCGTTGTTCATCAATTTGTCGCTAATCAACTTTATCCCATACAATGCTCCTACATCTTTTATCTAAATAATATTTAAAGTTCAATTCTTCCATCAATTTTTTATAAGAGTACTCGACTTAATAATCTATTAGAGCTTAATAATATATTAGAGCTCCACAATTGAAATTAAGTTGTTGTCTAATAAAAATAAATATTTAATTCAAATAGATTAAAATACGAGATAGCCTCCCACAGCACGAAAAGACATACTATTATTTATTTCTTCTTTTGGATGCTATTAATGGCGATACAGATTGTCCCTAATTCCTAACACTTCGGCCAAGGATACAGTTGTAACTTGCAATTTGAAGGAACGGACGGAAGTAAAGGGAATCCTTGTGACGTAGTTTAATACTCATGAGCACTCATTGTTTGACTTGTTATTAACGAGGCACGTAGATAGTCGATAGTGATCTATTCTAAGTAGGTGTTCCTATAAATTCGAGTAGCGAACCAAATTGAAGATCAAATTAAATTGATAAATCTTTTTATTTAATTTGATTTTAGTTTTGAAATATAAAAATCGATTATATTTAATTTAATTTTGATTTTAATTTTAATAAAAGAATAATAAAAAGATTGAACTAAATTAATTATAAGAATAGCTATTTCAAATTTATTATTATACGCACACACACATATATATATAGACACACACACACACACATACAAAGTTTTAAAAAAATTATGGTGATTGTTAATCGTTTGCACTTTTAGTACAATTCTTTACATTTGTATTCTAGTTTGATTCTTAGTTCTCTTTTGTTAAGTGTAAGATTTCATTTCATATTAAAAAATATATTTTTAATTGAGTACTTAAATTATTCATCACTATTGGATTCAATTATCATCAATATATTTTAGTAAATAATATATTTCTCAAAAGGCAATTGATTTGATAGTGTTACATTGAAAATGTGATTGTCGGAATAGGTGTTTGGTAGTGTATGTCTTATATATTTAAGAAAAACCATAACTGATAAAATCCGACATAAACCGAATCGAGAAAAAATCGACTTAATTGGTTTGGTTTGGTTCTAAAACTTAAAAAAACCAACTTGTTTGATTTGGTTTCTTTTTAGGAAAAGACCGATCCAAACCGAACCATGAACACCCCTAATTCTAAGTAGGCGTTTGGACATAAGAATTGTAAAATTCGAAAAAGTAGTACAAAAAAATTTTCAAGTGAAAATAGTATTTAAAATTTAGAGTTATGCTTGGACATAAATTTCAATTTGAGTTATTTTTGAAGTGTTTTGAGCGATTTGAGTGAAAAACTTTAATTTTTTTGCAGTTTTTTAAAATTTTCGAAAAAATCCAAAATACATCTTCAAGTGAAAATTAAAATTTTTATGAACAAATACTGATTTTAAAAAAATAAATTTATTTTTAGAAAAAATCTTCCATCAAATTTTATGTCCAAACGGGCACGAAATATTTCTCTATTTATAGTGAATGTCCGTTAATTATATTATACTTGGAGAGCTAGCTTTGGCTGACAGGCCAACAAGTATTGTAGCCATAAATTTTGTTAATGATATTTAAATTTAAAAAAGAAAAACTTAATTAGAAAAATATTCCCATATATTAATAACTTGAATCTTGGGAAGTTTCAAAAGCAATAAATTATCTAGTGAGAATATGAAATGAATGATTTTGAAAAGATTTAAAAATAGAAGATTTTAAAGTGATTCCAATGAGTACCCAATGACTGAGAGATTGCTTAATATATATAAAGATTCATTTAAGCCTCATGAAAAATGAGGTTAAGTTTTTTGGTCTTGAATACTATATCTTGTGCACTTATTTGGCTTGCTAAAATTATAAGTATAATATTATACTAGCAAGATATAATCTTACTCCCATGTGGAGATATTAGAATGGGTTTAACAATATATGACAAAATTACAAAAGAAACCATTGATCTAAATTTATTTATCTTAATAGATATTGTCAAGATTTTTATAGATTATGCTAATGCAAAAAAACAAAATATTCAGATATGCAATCTGTTTGAATTAGATACTGCTATATACTATTGGTCTAGACTAAATTTTATCCCAATAACTTTTCTTAGTAAGGTTATTAATAAGGCAGCTTTTAATGAGTATAACCATATATATTTATTTTTTCAAAAGAAATTCTTACGAAATTTTCCTAGTAAAATTTTAATTGACACATCATATATTTATTGAGATTCAAGATGGAGCATGACAAAAAATATTTATAGTGAATATCCATTGTTGATTATACAATACTTGGAGAATCAGCTTTGGCCAATGTGACTAGGAAACAACGTAGTTACTATTACACTAATTTAGTTAGAATCTAACTAGTTACTTCGTGATCAAGTATTGTTTTCTATAAATAGACGGATTCTTTTATATCTAATTACATGGCACATTATACTTATGTGACACTTTTTATTATTTGACAAGTGAACTTGTTCGTCCCATTTGTTTATTTTAAAATAGCTATAAAAGGCAGTTTAAAATTCATACTTTTCCATGAGTAGAGTTGCAACTTAAAAAGGGTCTGTTAGCCCGTCTATTTATTGAAATATAAAACTTTAAACTGCCTTTTATAGATTATTTATTTATAAATAAATGGGACTCACAAGTTCACTTTTCAAATATTAAAGAGCCTCACGTAAATATGATAACATTGTTAACTTTAATCACCAAACCAGAAAATAAATGAATGTTTATGATTAATGAAAGAGTAGAATTAAATGAATGAAGCCGGGGGATCCCCGTTGCCCTTGCAAGATGAGGCCGAGTAGGTGCTGCACCATTATCCGGGGCATGGTCTCATTAGCTCTATTACGAAACTGCTTTTTTTTGGAAAACCCTATATAATACTTGGAGGGAGCGAAATGCCCGGATTTTCAAGCAACAGAGAGAAATTTGAAAAGAGAGAGAATAAGACTAATATAGAACAAGGATACCTTTTATTGTCATCTAAGTTATAATTTATAAGAAAAAACTTAACTACTAACTTCATAGTTCTGAATTTCAGCACATGATCGACTTTTAAAAAAAAACTAACGAAGATACTAGGAAAAGTAATAACTACAGATTCAAACAAAGTAACTATAGTCAAAGTAACTGCAACTATTCCAGCTAAATTGTAGTCCTAAAACACAGCAACTAACACCCCTCCTTGTTTTAGGATCTGCGGAGACCAAGTTTCGATCTTAAAGGCTCGAACTTATGAATAGGCAATGGTTTGGTAAAAGTATCAGCTAATTGATCATCTCATTTACAATAAATGAGACTAACATCCCCATTCTTCTGGACTTCTCTAAGAAAAACAAGTTAATATTAAAGTGTTTCATCTTTCCATGAAAAACTGGATTATGAGAAATAGTTATTGCAGCTTGATTGTCACCAAATATCTCAGTTTCTTCTTTCTGCTCAAGATGAAGATCGTCCAATATTTTCCTCAACTATACTACTTGATTCACTGCAGTTGGTGTTGTCACAAATTTTGCTTCTGCTGTCGACTGAGCTACTGTATCCTGCTTTTTGGAACACCATAAAAAGACACATGAACCAATAGTGAAACAGTATCCAGAAGCGCTCTTCATGTCATCAATTGAACCACCCCAATCACTGTCAGAAAAACCAGTTAGTTTGAGTTGTTCACAACTTTTAAATGTGATTCCAAAATCAGTCGTTCCTTTGACATAGTTGATCACCTTTTTGGTTGCCTTTAAATGCGCTTCACTTGCACAATGCATGAAGCGAGATAGAATACTTACACCATTGAGGATTTAAAGCCTTGTTGTTAGATACATCAGACACTCAACCAAACTTCTGAAATATGACTCATCCACTTTCTGTGTTTCATCTTATTTGCTCAAGTTTTCTTTTTGATTCATTGGTGTGTTTATCTCCTTGCAGTCTTCCATGCAAAACTTTTTTAGTAACACTTTTGCATATTTTTTCTGTCAAATGAATACTTTACCCCGATCTTGTTTAATCTTCATACCAAGGAAGTAAGACATAAGCCCAAGTTCTGTCATTTCAAACACTTTTATCATTTCTTGTTTGAAATCTTCAATTTGATATGCACTACTTCATGTAACCAGAAGATCATCAACATAACATGAAATAATTAGAGTATCAATTCCACTGTATTTGACATACAAAGTGGATTAAGATAAGCTTTTTTTAAAGCCTAAACTGAGTAAATGGACATCAATTCTACAATACCAAGCTCTTAGGGCTTGTTTCAATCCATATAGTGCCTTTTTAAGAAGATAAACTTTATATTCTTCTCCTTCTTTCACATAGCCTTCTGGTTACTCTACATAGATCTCCTCCTGTAGAAAATCATTCGGGAATGTTCATTTGACATCTAACGGTATACTTTTCATTTCTTTTGTGCTGCAATAGTGAGTAAAAGCTTAATTGTGTAAAGTCTCGCTATTGGTGCGAAGGTATCTGAATAGTCCACACCAAATATTTGAGCATATCATTTGACCACGAGCCTAGCTTTGTGCTTGTTGATTGAGCCATCAGCATTAAGCTTAGTTTGCACACCCATTTAACTCCAATCACTTTTCTGTTTTGAGGTCGATCAACTAACTCCCATGTTTGTTCTTTTCAATCATGAGCAACTCCTCTTTCATTGCATCACTCCAATCTTCTTCCTTCTTGGCCTTTTCATAATCAGCAAGTTCACAAATTGCAACGTTACTTCTCTGATAAACATCAGAAAGTAATCATGTGCCTCGAACAGGAATGTGATCCACCAAATCATTGTGCCCACATCTTGTGATACCTTGATCTAATATATCTGAAATAGGCAACTTGAACTTTAAAGTTAGATCCTTCTTGTCTGCATCGTCCTAGTACCACCCTTCATCTTCCATAAGTTCGCATCTTTACATCTTTACTGTAGCCAATAAAAATGCTTGGAAGTGCTCTTTTATCTAATTTATCCCTATTGATCCATGGAACGTGACTGAAGCACAAACATCCAAATACTCTAAGAAAATTTAGATATAGTTTGTAATCATACCATGCTTCGAAAGGTGTTTTATTCTTAAATACTCTTGTGGAAAGCCTGTTTTGTAAAAAAAAATAGTTGTATGAGCTGCTTCTACCATGAACTACTTGGGTAGATTCTTCTCATTTAACATGCATCTTGTCATCTCTAGGATATATTTATTTTTTCTTTCACTAACTACATTTTCTTGCGGAGTATAGGGGGTAGTAAGCTGGTGTTCAATGTAAGATTCCCCACAAAACAAATTGAATTCTTTTGAGGTGTATATTTTTCCATTATCTAGTCTTAGAACTTGAATTTTGTAGCCACTTTGGTTTTCCACCATTTTCTGTAACTTCCAAAACACTCTAGCTACTTCTGATTTGAATTTCAAGAAACAAATCCAACACATTCTTGTAACGTCATCAATGAAAGCAATATAATATCGACTACATGCTAATGATGGAGTTCTTTGAGGACTAGATACATGTATGTGGATCAGTTGTAGCTTGTATGTGGCTCTCCAGGTTGACTTAGGAAAGGATTTCCTTTTTTTCTTTCCAAACTAATATGATCCGCAGTCTGAAATGGGATCATCAAACTCTGGTAGATCATTTGCCATCCTTTTAGATTTCATCTACAACAACCCCTCATGATGATAGTGTCCGAGCCTCTTATTCCCAACTTCTGCGACACGTTTTTTGACTTGAAAAGCATTTTGCTCCTCTTCCTACAGATTTAGTGAGAAACGCTTTCCCACCATTTTGACCTTGAATATTTCATGGCCTGATGGATCTTCTATCACACATGATTTGTTAATAAAGTGAAGTCCGTATCCTTTATCCATTAATTGACCAACACTAAGAAAATTTTGATGAATATCAGGGATATATAAAACATATGTGATAAACATAGTTCCTGAACAACTTTCAATGGCAATTGTGCCCTTGCCTTTAGCAGGAATATACTCGCCACTTTCAATTCTAACTTTCTTTATCTTTATTCTCCTTAACTTTTTGAATAACGCCTTATCATACATCATGTGGTTAGTGTATCCACTATTGATTAACCAACTTTCACTTGAATCACGACTTGTGAAACAAGTTGCAACAAAGAGTTGATCATCTTCTTCTTGTTCAGCAACTTGAGTTTCTGCTTCATGTTGCTGAATTTTTCTTTTGCAAATTATAGCTTCGTGATCCTACTAGTTGCACTTCCACTTTGCATCAGGTCTCCTCCAACATTTGAAAGGAGGGTGGCCTTTTTTACCATAATGTTGACAAGGCAGAAAGTTTGTTTTCTTGCTTCCAGTCTTGATTTTGTTGTTGTATCCAGCATTCTCATTGTTTGCTCCTTGGATCTTTTTGTTCTGCTTCTTCTAGATTCTTCTAATGTCTTGATGCTTTACTGGTAAGACTCCTTCAACAGATCCTTCTTGTCTCATAACACGTTGTTGCTCTTGTGCTTGAAAAGAACTCAAGAGCTTTGCTAGTGTAATTTTGGACAAGTCCTTAGAGTTTTCTAAGGTTGATGGTAGCCTCAAATCTTTCAGGCACCGTTACAAGGATTTTCTCAATGATCTTTGAATTTTTAAAATTGGAACCCAACAATCTAATACGATTTTCTATGTTAAGAAGTCCATCAAAATACTCCTTTATGGTTTCACTGTCTTTCATCCTTTGCAACTCAAATTCATACACCAAATTCAGCACTTGCATTGCTCGGACTTTTTCATCTCCTTCATATTCAGTATTGAGATAATCCCATACCTCTTTTTGTTGGCTTCAGAGACATGATACGAGTGAATATGGTGGATGAAACTGTAGCAAACAAGCATGCCTTTGTCTTTGACTTTCTGGTTTTTCTCTCCTTGTAATTTTTTATCTGAGCCATTGTGGGATTGTTTGGCAAGGGAGAAACCCCATAATTATCTTCAACAGCCGCCAAAAGATCCAACGCTTCCAAATAGGTTGGCATTTTAACTGTCCATATCTGATAACTTTCTCCATCAATCGTTGGTTATTCGATTGAAGAAAAACTTGTGTCTCCATCTCTGGCATCCACAGAATCTGCTTGCACTCACACCGGCCCCTCAAGAAAGAAGCTTTGATACCAATTGTTGTTAACTTTAATCAACAAACCAGAAACAAGTGAATGTTTGTGATTAATGAAAGAGCAAAATATTAAAGGAATGAAGAACAGAGAAGAAATCTAGAAAGAGAAAGCATAAGACAAATACAAAACAAGTATACTTTTGTTGTAATCTAAGTTACAATATATAAGTAAGAAACTTAACTACTAAATTCATGGTCCTGAATACCAGCACTTGATCTACTTTTAAAAAACTAACAAAGATACTGGAAAAAGTAATAACTACATATTCACACTAAGTAACTGCAGTCAAAGTAACTGCAACTATTCGCAGCTAAATTGTAGTCCTAAAACATAGCAACTAACATATATGGAATGACAGATGTAAAATCTCATCTCAAGACGTGCTAACATACACTCTTCCTAATATTTAAGAGTGATTAAAAGTATATAATATTTAGCTATTTGGTCCCAAAACGGGGTAAAATACATAGATAGCCACTACAGTGCAGGATTTTCTATGAAGCAATACTGAGCAGCTCTTAATAACCCTGTAGATATTCAAATTGCTTGGACTGCCCTATTATTTTATTGTGAACGACTCAACAAAAAGACTTTCAGGAAATCTACATAATTTACGGTCCATGAGTAGCGTTGCTACTTGTAAAGGATCCATTAGCCCTGAGATTAGCTGAAGGAGCTTATATACAGAGGCGGGCTCAGAATTTGAAGGTAACGGGAGCATCATTATTTTTTAACATCGCTATATCTATAGCTGTAAATTTAGCGTGCAACTCTCTTGAAAAGCATATAGGGTCTTTGATTTAGGAATTTAATTATAAGTAGAAGGGGGCGGAGAATTTAGGAGGAAACAAAAGCAAAAAAAAAAAGAAATAAAAGAAGAAAAAGCATGGACATCTGCAGTACTAAGGAATTTGGGCTACATGCGATTGGGTTGTCCATATCAAGTTCTCTAACTAAAATTATGGGCAATTGGGATGAAAATATCAAATTCTCTGACTGAAAAACCTAAAAATATAGAAAGCAATTGTGAAGTGGTGAGGAATCGATCTCAGGCATTTATCCATGAATGTAGCATTCTACCAGTGCCCTCACTTAGCTTTTTTGTTTAAGGGGTCCCATGAATATATATATATATATTTCAATGTATACATACACACATATAATTTTTTTGAAGCTATCAGAGGACAATGACCCCCCTCCCTTCAACGTAGGTCGGCCTGTGCTTGTATATATTGTTTATATTATAGGCTCTTAGCTCCTTCTTTTCATATGGTCAAAAAGGGGTGTTTGGCCTGTTTGCCATATGTTCGTGATTCTAGTGTCGAGGTTTCTTCTATTGATTCCATGCATGTTGTTTGTGGGTTTTCTAAGGTATTTCCTTCAGACCTACCCGGTATGTCACACGATAAGGATATTGACTTCTGTATTGATTTGGCTCTGGACACTCAGTCCATATCTATTATTCTGTATCGTATGGCCCCACCTGAGTTGAAATATTTGAAGGAGCAATTACATGATTTGCTTGAAAAACGTTTCATCAGGCCAAGTGTTTTGCCTTAGGGTGCACTGGTATTGTTTCTTAAGAAGAAGGATGGATCAATGAGAATGTGTATAGATTATCAGCAGTTTAACAAGGTTACAATAGAGAATAAGTATCCATTGCCGAGTATTGATGATTTGTTTAATCAGCTTCAGGGTGCCAAGGTATTTCAAAAATTGACTTGAGATCTGGCTACCATCAGTTGAGGATTAGGGCATTCATTGTTCCTAAGATAGCTTTGACTAGGGCACTAGTATTGGTTTGCCCACAGGTTTTGGGCCTTATATAGTTTATTGTGATACATTTCGTATCAGACTTGGTGCGGTATTGATGCATGATGGCAAGGTCATTTCCTAAGTTTCTCGGCAGTTGAAGATTCATGAGAAGAACTATCTGGTTCATGATTTGGAGTTATCAGCCATTGTTCACTGGTTGAAGATTAAGAGGTATTATCTGTGTGGCATTTGAGGTGTTCACGGATCATATGAGTTTGCAATATTTGTTCAAGCAGAAGGAGCTAAATTTGAGACAAAGAAGGTGGATGGAACTATTAAAGGACTATAATATCACCATCTTATATCATCCAGGAAAGCCCAATATGGTGGCCGATGCTTTGAGTAAGAAGTCAGCCAGTTTGGTCAGTCTCACTTATAATCTGGTCGGTGAGATACTTCTTGCTTTGGATGTTTAGTCTTTGGCCAATTAGTTCATGAGGTTGGATGTTTCTGAGCCCGGTCGTGTGTTAACTTGCATAGTCGCTTTTCTTCTTTATTAGAGCTTATTTGAGACGAAAATATGATAATCCTCATTTATGTGTCTTTAGAGACGCGGTACAACACGGAGGTGCCAAGCAGGTTACCTTAGGAGATGATGGAGTTTTGAGATTGCAGGGTCGAGTTTGTGTGCCTAATATGGATGGGTTTTAAGAGTTGATTTTAGAGGAGGCCCATAGTTCTGGTACTCTATTCATCCGGGCGCCGGGAAGATGTATCAAGATTTGTGGCAGCATTATTGGTGGAGAAGAATGAAGAAAGATATCATTGTATATTTGGCTCTATTTTTGAATTGTCAGCAGGTTAAGTGTGAGCATCAGAGGCCCGTTGGTTTGTTCTAGAAGATTGAGATTCCTGAGTGGAAATGGGAGTGTATCACTATGGACTTCCTTGTTGGACTCCCACGGACTCAAAGAAAGCTCGATACAGTGTGGGTTACTATTGATAGGCTAACCCAGCTAGCACATTTCATTCACGTGGCACCCAAATGGGTCATCACTTAATTTAAATTAAAATCTATGTTTTCGAGGCCTTGAAAACCTCTTTTAACTCGCCTCAATTTGCACGCGCAGTCCGAGAACGTAACCGGAAAGCTTAAATATAAAAACCTATGAACAATGGTAAAATTTGGCTATAAAATTAATTAATTTGACTTTGGTCAACATTTTGGATAAACGGACCCAGACCCATGATTTGACGGTCCCGGAGGGTCTGTAAGAAAATACGGGGGACTTGGGTGTATGCTCGAAATCGAATTCTGAGGTCCAAAGCCTGTGAAATGAATTTTTAAATGAAATTGTTTTGTGAAATTATTTAAGGAAATTTGAAATAAAATTTGATTAGAACATGTTAGTGTCGGGCCCGTATTTTTATTCTAGCGCCCGATACAGGTCTTATATATGATTTAAGATGTTTTTGTGAAATTTGGTGAAACAATGGACGTCATTTGACGTGATTCGGACCTAAACTGCAAATGTTGATGTTTTATGGAGTTTGAGAAAATTCTTTGATTTTGAGGTTTAATTCGTTATTATTGAGGTTACTTAAGCAATTTGATCGCACAGTTAAGTTCATATGATGTTATTGAGTTAGTACATATGTTTTGTTAGGAACCTCGAGGGCTCGGGTGTGTTTCAGAAGTGTTTCAGGAGGTTTTTGACTTATAAAAGTTGCAGGTTTTTGTTGTTGAGTTCCCTGGGATTTTACCCTACGGTTCGCGTGGTCCCTCTCGCGAACGCATAAGGAAAAAATCCAAAGTGCCCAATTTCTTCTTTGTGAACGGGAAAGTTGAGACCCTTCGCGAACGCGTCCCTCCACTCGTGAACGCGTAAGGTTCTAGGGAGGGGCTAACAAATTTATTCATCGCGAACTCGATCCTTTGCACGCGAACGCGAGGGCTTGAGGAGATTCTTCTCCGCGAACATGAGCCCCTTTATCCAAAACACGAAGGCATGTAGGCCTAACTCAACGTGAACGTGATGAGTCTGTTGCGAACGCGAAGAAGGTTTTTGCCCAGTTATATTAAAAGACCCAAAACAGTAGCGTTACGGAATTTTATAAAAATTTCATAAATTTCTTCTTCTCCAAAGCTCTTAGGCGACTTTTTGAAGAATTTCTTCACCATAATCACTTTAGTAAGTAATCTTTAACTTGTTTCCTTCCATTTTATCAACACCCACTAGATTTCTAGGCCTAAAACATGTGATTAAGGGTAGAAATATAGAGATTTGGGAAGAATTTGGGTTTTTGATTATTTATGATTTAGAACTCATTTTGGGGTCAGATTTAAAAATATATTATATATTTGGGTTCGTGGGTGATTGGATGATTTGATTTTGGTTCGAACCTCATGTTTTGACCAAGCGAGTGGGGGGTCGATTTTTGGGAGGAATGACTAAAATATATAATTAAGCATTGGAATTGGATTGTTTGGTATTTATTGATGTTATTAAGTCAATTATGTTAAGATACGATTGTGTTGGAGCCAAATTCAAAAAGAAAGGCGGTTTTACAAGATTGAGTTGGATGTGGAAGTTCGAGGTAAGTGTCCGGTCTAACCTTAGCTTGAGGTATTAGGAGTTGTGTCCTATTTGCTAATTGTTTCTTGTAGAGTAATACGCATAGGAATGGTGATGAGTATCTATGCGTTGATGTCGAGCTTGACCTTGATTCTTAAATTGATAGTTATGGTATTCTTAAATGATACTACGGATGCTTTAATTGATGATTCTTGATATGAAGTAAAGATTTAGTTTATCCTCGTGGATTTTATTTATGATTAAGTATTGGTACTAATTGAGCTGAGTAGGAGTTGAGATAGGATTGGTTATAATTGATTCTCCCTTGCCGGGATGTTTGTTTGATATTGTTGTTCCCTTGCCGGGAAAGTTATTATATTGCTTTTGTTTCCTTGCAATTTTTGTTACCTTGTAAATGGGAGCAGGTGGTATGCCTACCACAAGATATGATGAAATAGGAGCAGGTGGTACACCTATCACAATATATGATGAAATGGGAGCGGGTGGTATGCCTACCACAAGATATGATGAAATGGGAGCAGGTGGTATGCCTACCATGAGACTTAATAAAATGGGAACGGGTGGTACGCCTATCATAAGATGTAATGAAAAGGGAGCGGGTAGTATGCCTACCACAAGATATGAGAAATGGGATCGGGTTGCACGCCTGTGACGGGATGTGAATCGAAAGTGAAATTTGTCTTTGTTTTCCTTATCCTTATTAGAAGTTAAATTTTGGTTTCCTTATAATTCTCTTAAGATCCTGTTTTTATTTGTTATC
Organism: Nicotiana benthamiana; assembly: GCA_034376525.1. Taxonomy (NCBI): domain Eukaryota; kingdom Viridiplantae; phylum Streptophyta; class Magnoliopsida; order Solanales; family Solanaceae; genus Nicotiana; species Nicotiana benthamiana. The sequence goes on along the minus strand of CM067332.1, from coordinate 106,006,690 downwards.
CCCCGAAGCATGTTTCCCTCCCAATTTTTAATTGTTCAATCCTGTTTATTTTTCCGCTATATACATATATATATATATATATATATATATATATATATATATATGTGTGTGTGTGTGTGTGTGTGTGTATATATATATATATATATATATATATATATATATATATATATATATATATATATATGTAACTGCACAGGTTTATCTGGAGTTTGGTTGTAGCCTCATCAATACCTCGTCGAGGTTAGGCCAAGCACTTACAACACATGGGGTCGGTTGTGCTGATACTACACTATGCACTCTATGCAAATACCAAGGCAGCACTAGGATAGCAGTAGTAGCTCGGGAGCTAGCCTTCAGTCCACGGAGATCCCGAGGTAGTTCTGCAGGCGTCCGCAGGCCCAGTGTCTCTTCTATCTCTTTTTAGGTTTTGTTATCACTTGTATCCGCGACAGACTATGTTTCTTTCTCTCAGATACTTGTACGCAGTAATCATAGATAGTACATAAATGTTGTGATACCGGTTTCAGGGTAGAGACATTTGATGGATTTTCATATCTATTTTGTGTTATATCTATCTAAGTCTTTCGATTAGTTTTATCTTCCACTGATATTTAAATTTTTATCACATGTTATCATAAGTTGTTAAAAAGGACTAAAATAAAAGACTTAAGATTTCTGAATTTCGTGCTTGCCTAGCTTTTACGAGTAGGTGCCATCACGACTCAGAGGATTGAAAATTGGGTCATGACAAGTTAATATTAGAGCTCTAGGTTTCAAACAATTCACGGACAAGCTTAGTAGAGTTTGAGAGATTGGTACGGAGACGTCTGTATTTATCCCCCAGAGGTGATAGAGTTAGGAAAAACTTTCCATTTATTCTTTCTTGTCGTGCGGTTTGGTTTCTCAATGCTAATTGAATTTGTACTATGTTCTTTTGTAGATGGCGAGAATACACGCTTTCTCATCTACCGATCAGCAGCCCCAGCCCCTAGCAACAGCTCCCACAAGGGGCAGAGGGCGAGGTCGAGGCTGTGCTAGAGTCCGAGGCAGGGGTAGAGCTCAGCCTAGGGCACTAGCACCCATAGATGAGCCTCAGGTTGATTTTGACGACGAGGTTCTAGTCCCAACAACTCTGGTGGGCCCAGTTTAGGTCCTAAAGGGGTTTAGTCATTGCACCTCAGTTCTTCAGGACGCTCTGGTCCATCTAATGGGTCTAATGGAGAGTGTCACCTGAGCAGGTTTGCATTCTATAGCACCAGCCATCTCTCAAGCTAGAATAGGAGCCCAAACTCCTACTAATCGCACTCTGGAGCACGTAGCTCCCCAGTTTAGACTTTTGCCGCTTAGCTTGTTAGGGTAGTTCAGCCGGTTGCAGTAGCTCAGACCAGTGATGGAGCAGCTACGCCTACCTATGCCTTGTGGATATTAGACATGTCCACCAAGCAGTTCACTACTACTTTCAGCGGTGCATCAACTGAGGATCCCCAAGATTATTTAGACAATTGTCACGAGGTTCTTCAAAACATGGGTATTGTTGAAACTAATAGGTTGATTTTGATGCATTTCGCTTGTCTGGATCCACCAAGACTTAGTGGAGGGATTTCTGTTTGGCTAGGCCATCCGGATTGCCATATTTGAATTGGGAGAAGTACACTCAGCTATTTTTGGATAAGTTTCTTCCTATCACTCAGTGAGAGGCCTATTGGAGGCAGTTCGAGCATCTCTAGCAGGGATCCATGACTGTCACCCAGTATGAGACCAGATTCATAGATTTGGCTCGCCATGTCCTTATTATACTTCACACTGAGAGGGAGAGAGTGTGATGGTTTATTGATGGGCTCATTCAGCCGATTCGTCTCCAGATGGCTAGAGATACTGGGAGTGAGATATCTTTCCAAGAGGCGCCAATATGGCCCGGAGAGGTAAGATGGTACTATCACAGGAGGTGGTCATGGGGCAGACAAGAGACCCCGTCATTCAGGCATATTCAGCGGTACCTCGTCTGGAGGTAAAGATTCATATGGTAGAGGCCATCATCCTAGGCCTTTTCAGTCAGCTCTTCAGGTTTCTCACGGTGCTTCAGGTGGTCATGGTCCTCGAATGCTGTATTCTGATGCATCCCTTCAATGCACCACCACTTCAGAGTTTCCAGGGTCTCCAGTCCCAGTAGCTGAGGGCTTATTTCACTTGTGGTGACACGAGGCACATTGTTAGGTATTGCCCTCGAGCACCGAGTAGCTCTCAACATAAGGGTTCCCATGCTATGGTTCAGGCACCAGCTGTTCCACAACCCACTCAGCCAGCTATACATGGTGGTAAAGGTGCTAGAGGTTGATCTAGAGGTGCTAGAGGTGGAGCTAAGACCGCTAGAGGTGGTGGCCAGCCAGCTGTAGGCCATACTAAAGAGGTAGTTTAGGGCGGTAAGGCCCAGCCGCGATATTATGCTCTCCCAGCCAAGACCGAGGCTAACGGCTTCAGCTGCAGTTATTACAGGTACAGTTCTGATTTGTGATGGAGATTCTTCAGTGTTATTTGATCCAAGGTCTACATACTCTTATATGTCATCTTATTTTGCACCATATCTGGTCATGCCTAGTGATTCATTGAGTGTTCCTGTTTATGTGTCTTCACCGGTGGGTGATTCTATTATGGTTGATTGAGTCCATCATTCGTGTATTATGGTGATCCAGGGTCTTGAGACTCATGTAGATTTGTTGCTTCTAGACATGGTTGACTTTGACATTATATTGGGGATGGACTGGTTATCCCCTTACGATACTATCTTGGACTGTCATGCTAAAACTGTGGCATTAGCCTTACTGGGTTTGCCTCATTTAGAGTGGAGAGGGACTTCTATTCATTCTACCCGTAGTTTTATCTCGTATGTGAAGGCTCGACGTATGGTCGAGAAGGGGTGTTTTGCCTAGTTGGCATAAGTTCGTGATTCTAGTGCTGAGGTTCCCTCTAATGATTCTATGCCTGTTGTTTGCAAGTTTCCTGAAGTATTCCCTTCAGACTTGTCGGGTATGCCACCCGACAGGGATATTGACTTTTGCATTAATTTGGCTTGGGGCACTCAGCCCATTTTATATCGTATGGCCTCGCCTGAGTTGATAGAGTTAAAGGAGCAGTTGCAAGACTTGCTTTAGAAGGGTTTTATTAGACCCAGTGTTTCACTTTAGGGTGCGCCGGTGTTGTTTGTTAAAAATAATGATAGGTTAATGAAAAAGGGTATTGATTACCGGCAATTGAACAATGTTACAATCAAGAATAAGTCTCTCATGCCGAGGATTGATGATTTGTTCGATCAGCTTCAAGGTGCAAAAGTATTTTCAAAGATTGACTTGAGATCTGGCTACCATCAGTTGAGGATTAGGTCATCTAAAGTCCCTATGATAGCTTTCCCCGCTCGGCATGGAACTTATGAGTTCTTGGTTATGTTATTCGGGTTGACAAATGCCCCAGCAGCTTTTATGGATTTGATGAACTGAGTGTCCAGGCCTTATTTAGATTCATTCGTGATAGTCTTCATTGATGATAAATTGATATATTCTCGCAGCCAAGAGGAGCTCGAGCATCACCTTAGAGTGGTTCTTCAGACTCCAAGGAATAGTTAGTTAGATGTAAAGTTCTCTAAGTGTGAGTTTTGGTTGAGTTTACTTGCAGTTCAGGGTCATGTGGTGTCAACATAGGTTATTCAGATTGATCTGAAAGAGATTGAGGCAGTCAAGAACTGGCCTAGACCATCATCAACTCTAGAGATTTGGAGATTCTTGGAATTGGCGGGCTACTATCGTCAATTTGTAGAGGGATTTTCATCTATTGCAGCCCCGATGACCAGGTTAAACCAGAAAGGTGCCCACTTTAGATGGTCAAATAAGTGTGAGGCGATATTTCAGAAGATCAAGATAGATCTGACTACAACATCAGGTGTGGTTTCGCTCGCAGGTTCAGGGCCTTATAAAGTCTATTGTGATGCTTCTAGTTTTGGGATTGGTGCAGTGTTGATGCAGGATGACAAGGTTATTACCTATGCTTCATGGCAGTTAAATATTCATGAGAAGAACTATCCAGTTTAAGATTTAGAGTTGGCAGCCATAGTTCACGCATTGAAGATTTGGAGGCATTATCTATATAGCATGACATGTAAGGTGTCACGGATCACAAGAGTCTTCAGTACTTGTTCAAGCAACATGAGTTGAATTTTAGGCAGAGGATGTGGTTGGAGTTGTTGAAAGATTATGATATCACCATCTTATATCATCTGGAAAGGCTAATGTGGTGGTCGATGCTTTGAGTAGTAAGTCAGCTAGTATGGAAAGTCTTGCTTATATTTCAATCGCTGAGAGACAACTTGCTTAGGATGTTCAGGATTTAGCCAATAAGTTCATGAGACTGGATGTTTTTGAGCCCAGTCGTGTGTTAGTTTGCACGGTCACTCAATCTTCCTTATTGGAGTGTATGGCAGTATGATGATCCCTATTTCTGTGTCCTTAGAGACACTGTGCAGCACGGAGGTGCCAAGGCGATTACCTTAGATGATGATAGAGTTTTGAGATTGCAGGGTCGAGTTTCTGCGCCCGTTGTGGATGGACTCCGAGAGTTGATTTTAGAGGAGGCCTATAGCTCCCAGTACTCTATTTATCCGGGCGCCGCAAAGATGTGTCAAGATTTGCGGCAGCATTAATGGTGGCAGAGAATGAAGAAGGATATCGTTGCATATGTGGCTCGGTGTTTGAATTATCAGCAGGTCAAGTACGAGCATTAGAGGCCCGGTGGTTCATTTCCCGAGTGGAAGTGGGAGCAGATCACTATAGACTTCGTTACTGGATCACCGCAGACTCAGAAGAAGTTCGACACAGTATGGGTTGTTGATAGGCTGACCAAGTCATCGCATTCGTTCCTGTGGTAGTCTCCTATTCTTCTGAGAGGTTAGCGGAGATATACATCCGCGAGATTGTTTGCCTTCATGGTGTGCCCATGTCTTTCATTTTGGACTGAGCTATGCATTTTACCTTGGATTTCTAGAGAGCAATTCAGCAAGTGTTGGGCACACAGGTTGAGTTGAGCACCTCATTTCATCCCCAGACGAACGGGCAGTCTGAGCGGACTATTCAGAATTTTGAGGATATGCTCTAAGCATGTGTCATTGACTTTGAAGGCTCGTGGGATCAGTTTTTGCCTTTAATAGAGTTTGCCTACTACAACAGCTACCAGTCGATTATCTAGAGGCTCCTTATAAAGCTTTATATGGTAGGTGGTATCGGTCTACGGTTGGATGGTTTGAGCTGGGAAAGACTTGGTTGTTGGGCACAGATCTGGTTTAGGTGGCTTTGGACAAGGTCGTGATTATTTAGGATAGGCTTCGTAAAGCTCAATTTAGGCAAAAGCGCTATGCTGACCGTAAGGTTCGATATTTGGCTTTCATGATCGATGAACGGGTACTCCTTCGAGTGTTGCCTATAAAGGGTATGCTGAGATTCGGGAACAATGACAAGCTTAGCCCTAGGTTCATTAGTCCATTTGAGATTCTTGATTGAGTGGGAGAGGTGACTTGTAGACTTGCATTGTGCTGAGTTTATCAGTTGTGCATCCAGTGTTTCATATGTCCATGCTAAGTAAGTATCACGGTGATCCATCCCACGTGTTAGATTTCACCACTGTCCAGTTGAACAAGGACTTGTCTTATGAGGAGGAGCTGGTGACTATTCTAGACCGGCAGGTTTGTCAATTAATATCGAAGAGTTTTCCTTCTGTTCGTGTTCAATGGAAAGGTCAGCCTGCTGAGGCATCAACTTGGGAGTTCGAGTCCGATATGCGGAGCCGTTATCCCCATCTTTTTCCCGACTTAGTTACTTCCATCTTATGTCCGTTCGAGGACAAACGATTGTTCTAGAGGTGGAGGAAAAGGGTTATCACTTGTTTTAAATTATGTGTTTTTGAGGCCTTGAAAACCTCTTTTAGCCCCACCTCCATTTACGTGTGTAGTCTGGACACATAACCGGAAAGCTTAAATATGACAATTTGAAAAAAAATGGTAAAATTTGGCTATAAAAATAATTAATATGACTTCAGTCAACGTTCTGGGTAAAAAAAACCGGACTTGTGATTTGAGATATTTTGTGAAATTTGGTGAAAAATAGACGTCATTTGACGTGATTCAGACCTAAATTGCAAAAGTTGATGTTTTATGAAGTTTCAAAAAATTCTTTAATTTTGAGGTTTAATTCGTTATTATTGAGGTTATTTTGGCGATGTGATCGCACGGTTAAGTTTATATGATGTTATTGAGTTAGTATGTATGTTTGGTTAGGAGCCCCGAGGGCTCGGGTGTGTTTTGCATGTGTTTCAGGAGGTTCTTGACTCAAGAAAAGTTCCAGGTTTTTGTTGTTGAGTGCCTAGGGATTTTACAATTCGTGTTCACGTAGTCCCTCTCGTGAACACGTAAGGCAGTAATCCCAGGTGCCCAATTTCTTCTTCACGAACGCGAAGGTTGAAACGCGAACTTGAAGTTGATGGGGAGACCCTTCACGAACGCGCCCCTACACTCGCGAACGCGTAATGTATTAGAGAGGGGCCACCAAATTGTTTCATCGCGAATGCAATCCTTTGCATGAGAACACGAGGGCTTGAGGAAATTCTTCTCAAGAACGCAAGACCGTTTACGCGAATGCGAAGGTTTGTAGGCTTCACGCATCGCAAACTCAATGAGCCTGTCGCGAATTGGAAGAAGGTTTTGCCCAGTTATTTAAAAAGACCCAAAATTGTAGCATTATGGGATTTTATAAAAATTTCATAAACTTCTTCTTCTGATAGTTCTTAGGATTTTTTTCAAGAATTTCTTCACCATAATCTCTTTGGTAAGTAATCTTTAACTTATATTCTTCCATTTTTATCAACACCCACTAGATTTCTAGGCCTAAAACGTATGATCAAGTGTCAAAAATTAGGAATTTGGGTAGAATTAGGATTTTTTGATTATTTATGATTTAGACATTTTTTTGTGTCGGATTTGAAAACAAATTATATATTTGGGCTTGTGGGTGAATGGGTGATTTCATTTTGGTCCAAACCTCATGTTTTAACCAAGTGAGTCAGGGGTCAATTTTTGAATTTTTGGGAAGAATGACTAGAAATCCATTATTAAGCATTGGCATTGGATTGTTTGGCATTTATTGCTATTATTAATTCTATTATTTATATATACGATTGTATTGGACCAAAATTCGAAAGGAAAGGCAATTTTTGAGGATTGAGTTGGCTGTGGAAGTTCGAGGTAAGTATCTGACCTAACCTTAGCTTGAGGGATTAGGAGTTGTGTCCTATTTTCCAAATGCTTTTTATTGAGTACGACGCATAGGCATGGTGACAGGTATCTACGTGTTGGTACCGAGCATGATCGTAAGCCTTAAATTGATAATTGTGGTGTTCTTAAATGATACTACGGATGATTTAATTGATGATTCTTGACATGGAGTAAAGATTTAGTTTATCCCTATGGATTTTATCTATGATTAAGTATTGGTACTAATTGAGCTGAGTAGGAGTTGAGATAGGATTGGTTATAGTTGATTCTCCATTGTCGGGATGTTTGTTTGATATTGTTGTTTCTTTGCCGGGAAGTTATTATATTGCTTTTGTTCCCTTACCGGGATTCCTTGTGATTTTGTGTTGCCTTGTAAATAAGAGCAGGTGGTATGCCTACCACAAGATATGATAAAATGGGAGCGGGTGGTATGCCTACCACAAGATATGATGAAATGGGAACGGGTGGTATGCCTACCACACAATATGATGAAATGGGAGCGGGTGGTACGCCTATCAATAGATATTATGAAATGGGAGCGGGTGGTTCGCCTACCATGAGTCCTAATCAAATAGGAACGGGTGGTATGCCTACCAAAAGATGTAATGAAAAGGGAGCGGGTGGTACGCCTACCACAAGATATGAAAAATGGGATCGGGTTGCACGCCTGCAATGAGATGTGAACTGAAAGTAAAATCTGTCTTTATTTTCCTTATCCTTGTTGGAAGTTAAATTTTGGTTTCCTTATAATTCTCTTGAGATTCTGTTCTTATCTGTTATCCCCCGAAGCATGTTCCCCTCCCAGTTTTTAATTGTTCGTTCCAGATTATTTTTCCGTTTTAATTTATATATATATATAGCTATACATGTTTATCTGGAATCTGGTCTTAGCCTCGTCACTAGGCACTTACCAGCACATGGGGTCGATTGCACTAATACTACACTCTGCTCTCTGTGCAGATACCGAGGCGGCACTAGGACAGCAGCAGTAGCTCGGGACCTAGTGTTCAGTCCACGGAGATCCCCAGGTAGTCCTGCAGATGTTCGCAGACCCGATGTCTCTTCTATTTGTTTTTATGTTTTGTTACCACTCGTATCTGGGACAGACTGTTTATTCCTTTCAGACACTTTTATGTAGTAATCATAGATAGTCTGTGAATGTAGTGATACCAGCTTCTAGGTAGAGACATTTGATGGCTTTTCATATCTATTTGGTATTATATCTATCTAATCTTCCGCTTAATTTTATCTTCCGCTTAATTTTATCTTTCGCTTAATTTTATCTTCTGTTAATATTTAAATGTTTATTACCTGGTATCATAAGTTATTGAAAAGGACTAAAATGAAAGAGTTAAGATTTTTGAATTTCGTGCTTGCCTAGACTCTACGTGTAAGCGCCATCACGACTCCCGAGGGTGGGAAATCCGGGTCGTGACACAGTCTCAGAATCGTCCGAGAGGTTAGCAAAGATCTATAACCAGGAGATTGTTCACCTTCATGGTATGCCCGTGTCTATTATTTCGGATCGAGGTACGCAGTTTATCTCACATTTTTGGAGATTAATTCAGCGAGAGATGGGCACACGGGTTGAGTTGAGCACAACATTTCATCCTCAAATGAACGGGCAGTCCGAGCGGACCATTCATATTTTGTAGAATATGCTCTAAGCTTGTGTTATTGACTTTGGAGGCTCGTGGGATCAGTTTTTGCCTTTAACAGAGTTTGCCTATAACAACAGCTACTAATTGAGTATCCAAATGTCTCTTTATGAGGTGTTTTATGGTAGGTAGTATCGGTCGCCGTTTGGATGTTTGTTGTTGGGTACGGATCTAGTGTAGGATGCCTTGGACAAGGTCAGGATCATTCAGGATAGGCTACGTACAGCGAAGTCTAGGCAAAAGAGTTATGTCGACCATAAGGTTCGTGATTTGGCATTCACGGTCAATGAGCGGGTATTTCTTCGAGTGTCGCCTATGAAGGGCGTGATGAGATTTAGGAATAAGGGCAAGCTTAGCCCAAGGTTTATTGGCCTGTTTGAGATTCTTGATCGAGTGGGAGAGGTGGCCTACAGACTTGCATTTCCACCGAGCTTATCAGTTGTGCATCTAGTGTTTCATGTGTCCATACTTCGAAAGTATCACGGCGATCCATCCCATATGTTAGATTTCAGCACTATCCAGTTGGACAATGACTTGTCCTATGAGGAGGAGCCGGTGGCTATTCTTGACTGATAGATTCGTTATTTGAGATCGAAGAGTTTTCCTTCTATTCGTGTTCAGTGGACATGTCAGTCTGTGGAGGCATCGACCTGGAGTTTGAGTCCGATATGGAGAGCCATCATCCCCATCTTTTCCCTGACTTAGATACTTCCTTCTTCTGTCCGTTAGAGGATGAACGATTGTTTTAGAGGTGGAAAATAAGATGACCCAAAAGGTCATCACTTATTTTAAAAATAAATTCTATATTATGATGCCTTAAAAATCTCTTTGTCTCATCTCGATTTGCAGTCTGGACGCGCAGATGGAAAGCCAATATAAAAAAATCTGTGAAAAATGATGAATTTTGATTTTAAAATAAATTTAAGTTGCCTTCGGTCAACATTTTAGGTAAACTGACCTAGACCCGTGATTTGACGGTCCCAGAGAGTCCAAAGGAAAATATAGGACTAGGGTGTATGCCCGAAATCGAATTCCGAGGTCCCAAGCCCGAGAAATAAATTCTTAAAGAAAATTATTATTTCGATTTATGAGTTTTTGAAAGTAAAATGTGTTTAAAATTTGATGGTATCAGACTCGTATTTTGGTTCTAGAGCCCGTTGCAGGTCTTATATATGATTTGAGTCAATTGTGAAATTTGGTAAGAAATGGACTTGAAATAACGTGAATCGGATCGTATTTGAGAAAATTGGAAAATTTGAAGTTCTTAAGAAATTTCATGATTTTGATGCTAAATTCATAGTTGTTGATGTTATTTTGGTGATTTGAATGCACGAGCGAGTCTGTAAGATGTTTTTAGGCTGGTGTACATATGTTATTAAGAGGAACTAACATATATGACATGCCAGACGTAAAATCTCATCTCGAGACGTGCTAACATACACCCTTCCTAATATTTAAGAGTAATTGAGAGTCAATCTTTATCTATTTGGTCCCAAAACGGGGTAAAATACACAGATAGCCACTACAGTGCAGTATTTTCTATGAAGCAATACTGAGCGACTCTTAATAACCCTGTAGATCTTCAAATTGCTTGGACTGTCCAATTATTTCATAGGGAACGACTCAGCAGAAAGCCTTTGAAGAAATCTACATAATATATGCTCCATGAGTAAAGTTGCAACTTGTAAAGGATCTGCTAGACCTGAGGCCAGTAGAAGGAGCTTATATATAGATGCGGACCCAGAAATTGAAAGTGATGGGGGCCTCATAATTTTTTAACATCGCTATACATATCTGTAGCTCTAAAGTTTAGCGTAAAACTCTTTTGAAAAGTATATGGGGTCTTTGATTTAGGAATTTAATTATAAGTAGAGGGGGTGGGGAAGTTAGGGGGAACAAAAGCAAAAAAGAAATTAAAAGGAGAAAAAGCATGGCCAACTGCAGTACTAAGGAATTTGAGCTACAGGCCATATGGTTGTCCATATCAAGTTCTCCAACTAAAATTATGGACCATTGGGATGAAAATATCAAATTCTCTTACTGAAAACCTTTAAAATATAGAAAGCAATTTTGAAGTGGTGAGGAATCGATCTCAGGCATTTAACCATGAATGCAGCATTTTACCAGTGCCCCCACTAAGCATTTGTGTTTAAGGGGTCCCAGAAATATATATATATATATATATATATATATATATATATATATGTGTGTGTGTGTGTGTGTGTGTGTGTGTGTGTGTGTGTGTGTGTGTGTTTGTGTGTTTGTGTGTGTGTATGTATGTGTGTATGTGTGTGTGTGTGTACTTTTTTCAATGTATACACACACATATAATCTTTTTGAAGTTACCAGAGGCCAATGACCCCCCCTCCCTTCAATGTGAGCCAGCCTCTGTTTGTATTATAGGCTCTTAGCTCCTTCTTTTCGTATGGTCAAAAAGGGGTGTTTGACCTGTTTGGCATATCTTCGTGATTCTAGTGCCGAGGTTCCTTCTATTGATTCGGTGCCTGTTGTTCGTGAGTTTTCTGAGGTATTTCCTTCAGACATATTGGGGATGTCACCCGACAGGGATATTGACTTCTACATTGATTTGGCTCGGGGCACTCAGTCCATATCTATTCTGCTATATCGTATAGCCCCACCTGAGTTGAAAGAGTTAAAGGAACAGTTGCAAGATTTGCTTGAAAAAAGTTTCATTAGGCCGAGTGTTTTGCCTTAGGGTGCTCTAGTGTTGTTAGTTAAGCAAAAAGGACGGACTGATGAGAATACGTATAGATCATTGGCATTTGAACAAGGTTACAATCGAGAATAAGTATCCATTGCCGAGGATTAATGATTTCTTTGATCAGCTTCAGGGTGCCAAGTTATTTTTGAAGATTGACTTGAGATCTGGCTACCATCAGTTGAGGATTAGGGCATCCGATGTCCCTAATATAGCTTTGACTATGGCACTGGTGTTGGTTTTGCCCATAGGTTCAGGGCCTTATACAGTTTATTGTGATACATCTCATATTGGACTTGGTGCAGTGTCGATACAGGATGACAAAGTCATTGCCTATGATTCTCGGCAGTTGAAGATTCATGAGAGAACTATCTGGTTCATGATTTGGAGTTTGTAGCCATACATCACGCATTAAAGATTCTGAGGTATTATTTGTATGGCGTGAAATGTGAGGTGTTCACAAATCACAAGAGTCTTCAGTATTTGTTCAAGCAAAAAGAGTTGAATTTGAGTCAGAAGAGGTGGTTGAATTTGTTGAAAGATATGACATCACCATCTTATATCATCCGGGAAAGGACAATGTGGTGGCCGATGCTTTGAGTAGGAAGTCAGCCAGTATGGAAAGTCTTGCGTATATTACGGTCAGTGAGAGATTGCGTTGGATGTTCAGGCTTTAGCCAATCAGTTCGTGAGACAGGATGATCCTTATTTGTGTTTGTTTATAGACACGGTGCAGGACGGAGGTGCCAAGCAGGTTACCTTAGGAGATGATGGACTTTTGAGATTTCATGGTCTCGTTTGTATGCTTAATGTGGATGGGCTTCAAGATTTGATTTTAGAGGAGGCCCATAGTTCCCAGTATCTATTCATCCGAGCGCCGCGAAGATGTATCAGGATTTACAACAGCATTATTAGTGGATAAGAATGAAGAATGATATCGTTGCATATGTGGCTTGGTGTTTGAATTGTTAGCAGGTTAAGTACGAGCATCAGAGGCCCGGTGGTTTATTCCAGAAGATTGAGATTCCTGAGTGGAAGTGGGAGCATATCACTATGGACTTTTCTGTTGGACTCCCTTGGACTCAAAGGAAGCTTGATGCAGTGTGGGCTATTGTTGATAGGCTGACCAAGTTAGCACATTTCATTCCTGTGGCAGTCTCATATTTGTCCAAGAGGTTAGCTGAGATCTATATCCAGGAGATTGTTTGCCTTTATGGTGTGCCCGTGTCGATCATTCTAGATTGAGGTAAGTAGTCTCACATTTCTGGAGTTCAGTTCAGTGAGAGTTAGGCACACAGGTTAAGTTGAGTACAACGTTTCATCCTCAAATGGACGAACAGTCCGAGCGGACCATTCAGATTATGGAGGATATGCTCTGAGCTTGTTTCATTGACTTTGGAGGCTCGTGGGATTAGTTTTTGCCTTTACCAGAGTTTGCCTACAACAATAGCTACCAATCGAGTATCCGGATGGCTCCTTATGAGTCTTTGCATGGTAGGCGGTGTCGCTTAGTAGTTGAATGGTTTGAGCAGGGGGAGGCTCAATTGTTGGGTACAGATCTAGTGCAGGATGCCTTGGACAAGGTCAGGATCATTCAGGATAGGCTACGTACAGCTCAGTCCATGAAAAAACGTTATGCTTATCATAAGGTTCGTGACTTAGCATTCATGGTCGGTGAGCGGGTATTGCTTCGAGTGTTGCCTATGAAGGGCGTGATGAGATTTGGGAAGAAGGGAAGCTTAGCCCTAGGTTTATTTTCCGCCGAGATTATTAGCCGTGAATCCAATGTTTCATGTATCCATACTTCGGAAGTATCATGGCGATACATCCCACGTATTATATTTCAATACTGTCTAGTCGGTCAATAACTTGTCTTATGAGGAGAAGTTGGTGGATATTCTAGACTGGCACGTTCGTCAGTAAAGATCAAAGAGTTTTCCTTCTGTCTGTGCTTAGTGGGTAGGTCATTCTGCGGAGGCATCGACCTGGGAGTCCGAGTCCGATATGCGGAGCCATTATCCCTATCTTTTCCCCGACTTAGTTCCTTCTTCTATCCGTTTGAGGACAAATGATTGTTTTATAGATGGAGAATGTGATGACCCAAAAGGTAATTACTTGTTTTTAAAATAAATTATGCATTTCGAGGCCTTAAAAATCTCTTTTTGTCTCACCTCTCTTTGAGTATGATGTCCCGACGAATAGCCGAAAAGCCAATATGTAAAAATCTGTGCAGAATGATGAATTTTGATTTTAAACTAAATTTAAGTTGACTTCGGTCAATATTTTGGGTAAACAGACTCGGACCCATGATTTGATGGTCCCGGGTCCATAGGAAAATATAGGACTTGGGCATATTCCTGGAATCGAATTCCAAGGTCCCAAGCCCGAGAAGTGAATTTTTAAAGAAAAATCTTATCTGGAATATTTATGAGTTTTTGAAAGTGAAATGTATTTAAAGTTTGATGGTATCGGATCCGTATATTAGTTTCAAATCCCGGTACAGGTCTTATATATGATTTGAGTCAAATCTGTGAAATTTGGTAAGAAACGGACTTGAAATGACATGAACCGGACCATATTTGAGAAAATTGGAAAATTTGAAGTTCTTAAGAAATTTCATGATTTTGATGTTAAATTCATAGTTGTTGATGTTATTTTGGTTATTTGAATGCACGAGCGAGTCCGTATAATATTGTTAGGTTGGTGTGCATGTGTGGTTTGGAGCCACGAGGGCTCGGGTGAGTTTTGGATAGGCCACGAGATGGATTTTAGACTTTGTTGTTCTATCGTATACTGTTCTATCGTAGTCCTCCAGGCTTCGCATTTGCGAAGCCTGAGCTTGCAAATGCGAAGGCTTTGTTGCAAATGCAAAAATAGCCCAAGCCATCCTACCTCGCAAATGTGATGAAATTATCTCAGATGCGATCCTCCAGTTGTAGCCCAATCGTCACAAATGTGAAAGTTTATTCGCAAAAGCGACCTCACAAATGCAAGGGTCACTTCGCAAATGTGATATTAGCATAGTCTGAGTTCGCAATTGCGAACCCTGGTCAAAATTGTGATACCTGCAACCAGTAAATTCATAACTTAGACGCATTTCAAACATTTTTCACACTTTTTCAAAACCAAAACACTATTGGGCGATTTTTCAAAAACAACTTCTCATTCAAATCGATTGTAAGTCGTTTCTAACTATTTTTCTTCAATATTTAACATATTTTCACATGATTTCAACTCAAAATCAATGATTTTCGTAGGGAAAATTGGGTCTTTTTGATAGAACCTAGGTTTTTTCTAATTTTGGGTATTTAGACTTTAATTTGAGGTCCGATTTCAAAATAAATTATATATTTGGGTTCATGGGTAATCGGGTTTTGGTTCAAAACTCAAGTTTTGACCATGTGGGTCAGGGAACAATTTTTACTTTTTGGGTAAAACTTTAAAAAATCTATTTTCATGTATTAGAGTTGATTCATTTAGAATTAGTTGATGTAATTAAGTAACCTGTGGCTAGATACTAGCCAGTTGGTGGTGGAATCAAAAGGTAAAGAGATAGTTGAGGCTTGAACTGTCTTCGAGGCGTCAAGGTAAGTGTTTGGTCTAACATTAGCTTGAGGGATTAGGAGTTGTGTCTTATCTGCTATATGTTAATTGTGGAGTACAACGTATAGGCATGGTGACGAGTATCGATACAATGGTATCGAGCATGCATGTGAGTCTAGTATTGTAATTATTATGACTTTGTTGTAGTTTATTATGCTTCATATGAGAATTACCATTATTGTTCCCTTGCCAGGATGTTATTGATATATTACTGTTCCTTTACCGGGATGTTGATGTTAGATTGTTGTTCCCTTATGGGGATATTGTTTATATATTATTGTTCCCTTGCTGGGATGTCGATGTTATATTATTATTTCATTGCTGGAATTCTTTTATGATTGGTGTTGATAAATAAAATAGGAGTGAGCTTCACGCTGCAACGAAAATATATGAAATGGGAGCGGGTTGCATGCCTACAATGGAAATATATGAAATGGGAGCGGGTTACACGCCTGCAATGAAAATATATGAAATGGGAGCGGGTTGCACGCCTGCAACGAAAATATATGAAATAGGAGCAGGTTGCATGCCTACAAAGGTAACTATATGAAATGGGAGCGGGTTGCATCCCTGTAATGGTACTATATGAAATGGGATCGGGTTACACGCCTGCAACAGTATTACATGTGTATTTGTTTCTTACTTCCTTATCTTTTACTGGTATTTGATTTATGGCGTTCCTTATATTTCTCTGTTATTATTCTGTTATTACTTGCTATTCCCCGCAACATGTTTCTCCCACCCATATTTAGCTGTAATTATCTGCTTTTATTTTTCGTTGTATATGATTTAAGTGCACATATTTATTTGGTAGTTTGGTCCTAGCATCATCACTACTTCACCATGGTTAGGCTAGGGACTTACCAGCACATGTGGCCGGTTGTGCTGATACTATACTCTACACTATGTGCACATAATGACATCGAGGCATTTGAACCGCAGTGAGGGTGCTGTCTTCGGTCCACACATGCAATGTAAGGTAGTCCTACAGACGTCCGCAGGCCTTGGCATCTCCTCCTATATTATCTCTTTCGATTTTTACTTATTCAGAGACAGACTTATGTATTTCATTCTGACCTTGTTTGTAGTAATCTTAGACAATCCATGACTTGTGACACCAAATTTTGGGTAGTATTGTACTTTAAATTATGCAGCGGTGTTTGGTTGAAAGATTAAGTTTCGGCTTCCACATTTCTGATTATTTAAATTTTATTCCGTTGTTTAATCACTTATTATATTAAATTATGTAATATATTTAATAAAAAGAATAATGATTTTACAATATTCGGCTTGCCTAGCTTCCACGAGTAGGCACCATCATGACCCCCGAGGGTGGAAAATCTAGATTATGATAATTGGTGCATATTATTTGCAAATATCATAGTTCTAATTGACGAGATGCTAGACAATGTTAACTCTAAGCTCAATTGGAGGCAGATCTTATAGTCAAACGGTTTCAGGTTGAGCAAGACTAAGACAGAATATTTGGAGTGCGCGTTCAATAATAGGACTCAGGAGGCTGACGTGAAAGCGAGACTAGATACACAAGTCATCCACAAGAAAGGAAGTTTCAAGTATCTTAGGTCTATGATCCAAAGTAATGGGTAGATTGATAAGGACGCCACACATCGTATTAGAGCAGGATGGATGAAACAAAGGCTTGCAGATGGTGTCTTATGTGATACACCGTGACATAAAGACAAGTTTTACAAAGTGATCGTTAGACCAACTATGTTGTATGAGATGAAGTGTTGTCTAGTCAAGACAAGTTCAAAAGATAAAATTAGCGAATATGAACATGCTGTGATGTAGGAGTTTCGGATATTCGATAACCGACTAAACCGTACCACACCGAACTGATTTTTAGGATTTTTTAAAGAAATTGTAGATTTTTATATAAATCTATAATCGCACCGATAATTAGGATAGGTTTTTTATTTTATAAAAATAAAACAAAAAATACCGAACCATACAGAATAAATTTTATACGTGAAAAATATCTTTATTTAGTAAGTGTAAAAACAATAATGCATTAAATTATTCTTTAGTCCTTGGAATTATGAAAACAATTACAAGCCAACAAATAATTAAACTCAAAATACTAATTTCTAAAATCTATTATGCTATTTCTATTTAAACTAATTTATTTCAAATATCTTTATTAGCAAGACACAAGTATTCTAGCGATTATAAATAGTAAACTACATGTATTGAATATATTTCCTTTCATATAATTTAAGATTTATCTTTTTGAATATTTAATCTTATATAGACTTCATCTTTGAGTCCCGTCTTCGTTAATATCTTTCAACTCGTGCGATTTATATTTTGTTTGCCTTTGCTTGGATTTTTTTACGTTATTGTAAAATAGTTGATGGATCTATACTCTAACCATCTTTTATTTTTTTAATTCATCACCCTTTAAATAGTTATAAATTCTAAAAACTTTTGCTAAGCCCTATAAAAGAACTTATTATTGCATTCTACTTCTAATGATGAATTTTACATGATATTTAAAAAATATCGAAAATTAACCCGAACCGTACCGATACCGAAGAGAAAATGACATGATTGGAATGATTGCGAAAAGTCTAATTTTGGTTATATATAATAGAATAATCAAAAAATTGATATGGTATAAATCTTTAAAAATAATCAGCCGAACCGAACCATTGACACCCCTACTGTGATGGATGTATGGGCATACTATGAGGCATGATTAGGAATGAAGACATTCTGGACAAAGTGAAAGTAATTCCCATAGTGGATAAGATGAGGGAAGCGAGGTTGAGATGGTTTAGACATGTACAAGGAGATGTGCAGATGCCCTAGTGAGAAGGTGTGAGAGGTTGGCTATGGTGTGGTCAAGGAAAGGTAAGGGTAAGCTAAAAAAAGAATTGTGAGTAGTCGAACGTGATTCATTTTCGTAAATGTATTGCCTTTCTATATCAGTAATACTAGTGTATTCTCGTATATCATATTCTTAGCTTCTAGCACTACCGGCTATTTTTGTTTATTCGGTTATCGTATTTTTTGGATGTGATTACTGCTTCTTTTATTATTTTATTTATATTTTTTTAAAATTGAGAATTTATAGAAAATAACCGATCAATTTTTATAATGTAAGAATAAGGTATGCGTATATATATATCTTCTTCAAACTTTACTTATAAAATTACACTATATATAATATTATCATTATTATTGTTTTATGTAGTAAACACGTGAATTACTTGTGACCAATAGGAAGTTCTTTATAAAGACTTTGCTAAATTCACGTTCTTTTTAACTAGGTTACTTTTTAGCTTCTTAACTTCATTCATTTTTTTGTGTCACCATAGTCATTGTAATTGTCAATCTGAAGTGGTTCCGACTCCCCTCCACGTCTTCACTTGATATCACGTCACCTTTTGCCTAATTCCACAAGAGATTTAAGTATTAAACGGTGTACATCATCTTTTTTTATATTATCAAAAAAAATTTATTTATTATAATATATAACTTGTTTTGTGTATTGGTCAAAATCTGACCATCAAGATCAAATTGCCCAACACCTCGCCTGAGTAATTAAGCAATGAAAATCAATAGAGCCCACTTCATTTCTCCTTTGAGCCCACTCATTAGGGTACACCAGTCACGAGAAGGCGTCGGGTTAAGCAAGGGATAAAGTAACTTCAATTATATATAGTCAAGAAAGGCTCTCAACTAAAAGATCTTACTTTTCTACAGGAGAGAAAGGAACAAAAAGCCCCTTCCTTGTATCTTAGAAAATAGGGAAAAGATCCCTAAAAACATACGTAAATCTCCTTTCTCATCAGGTAATGAGAAATACAATATGCAATTTTAATAAGATCTATCATGCCTCATTCGTCTCGTATATTATTGTTGTCATTAATGTTTCGATATGAAATTGATTATATTTTGCTAAGATTTACCCCCTTCATCTTTTGATTCATTTGTTCAAAAAGGTTTATATATCTTTTAAGTCAAACAATTTGGCACCGTTCGTAGGGATTTCTTAGTGAGAATTTTTTAGTTTCTCCCAGATCAGAACCAAGAAATACAATCACTCATCAAAAGGAGCGTAGAGGAAAGGAAGAAGAGCCAAACAAGATAGCCGGGCTCGGAAATCTGCGCCCCATCAAACATCGATATACTAAACAAAAAAACGATGCTACAAACTGCATTCCCCCACCGGACCACCAGGCGAGAGAGAAGAATATCCCATACTCACCTCCCACTCTTTGCCCATGCAAGCACACAAGCCCCGCACAGGCGAACACAGAAAGGAAAGTCTCGACTGAAGGTTAAAAATGACTTCAACACAACTGAAAGACCTCCTGCCGGCAACATCTCTAAGGTGGACAACAGGAGTCAGACAAGAAAATGATGAAGCATGCCCTGCATGTACCAAAACATACAGCATCAACCCCTCGTATTCACCAGCTTTGCATCATTCGGCGCAAGCGACACAAAATAGACTGGGACTCTCACGAAAGACGCCCAACTCTCCAGAAATCGGAACGACGACGGGTTTCTATGTTGATAAGTTTGAAATAACACCCTTTAAGCTAAGAGCCTTCGCCAAATGAAAAGAAAAGTTTGACCTCGATCGAACGACGACGGGTTGCTATTTCAATAAATTCAAAATAATACCCTTTAAGACTAAGAGCCTTCGCCAAATAAAAAGAAGAGTTTGACCTCGATCGTATGACGACGGGTTGCTATTTCGATAAGTTCAAAATAATACCCTTTAAGGCTAAGGGGATAGTCCAAATGAAAATAAGGGTTCGATCTCGATCGAACGCCGATGGTTTGTTATTTTAATAAGTTCGAAATAACACCCTTTAAGGCTAAGGACCTTCTATGAATGAAAAAGAAGAGTTCGACCTCAATCAAACAACAATGGTTTGCTATTTCGATAAGTTAGAAATAACATCCTTTAAGGCTAAGGGCCTTCTCCAAATGAAAAGAAGAGCTCAACCTCAATCGAACGACGACGGGTTGCTATTTCGATAAGTTCAAAATAATACCATTTAAGGCTAAGGGCCTTCACCAAATGAAAAGACAAGTTCGACCTCGATCGAACGATGATGGGTTGTTATTTCGATAAATTCAAAATAACACCCTTTAAGGATAAGGGCCTTTACCAAATGAAAATAAGGGTTCGACCTCGATCGAACGATGACGGTTTGCTATTTTGGCAAGTTCAAAATAACACCATTTAAGGCTAAGAGCCTTCGCCAAACAAAAAGAAGGGTTCGACCTAAATCAAAGGACAATCGGCCGATATTTTGATAAGTTCAAAGCGGGATCCCTAAAGGTCGACAACTACTGGAGAACGCAAAATATCGGGACTCATCAAACGAGCCTCTGTCGTGCACTAAAGTCGTGAACAGGTGAAAGAAAGGTGAAGTACAAGGCAAACAGCAAAGAAAAGAACTCTTATTTATACAAAGTCGCAGTGCGGGCTACCACCACTTACATACGGCCCAAGCCAACCTTAAAAAAACGAATGAACAAACAACAGTCAATAGATGAAAATAAAATAAACAGAAAAATAGAGAGCCACATCCTTCATTCAGCGTCATCATCACCATCACCATTACCATTGTCATTGTTGTCTCCAAGAGGATCACCGTCACCATCATCCGCATCCGCATCAGCTTCGGGTGTTAGTGTATCATATCCACAGTTAATACAAGCCTCACGAGCTTTCGCCCGCGCTTTTTGATAAGCTGTCTCAGCCACAGTGCCCGCCTCCCACAAATTCTTAAATATGTCCCCTTGGGCTTCAGCATAAACCCAAAGCTCGTGCATTTAGCAAGGAACGAAAGCTAAGGACGACTCAACCTGAGCCTGTAATCTCTCATTTTCTGCATCCAGGGCCGCGACCCATCTCTCAGAACTGATGCCTCCTGATCAATCACACCTATACGCTCCTCGAGCCTCATCTCCCTGAGGGTAGTCGTCACCCTCTTTGGTTCCTGCTCGGATTGAAGTACGCAGATGGTGTTTTCCAGGGTTGTCGCCCATGCAAAAGCCTTAGACCAAGCTCTCTCAATGTTTTCCAACCCAGCAACTTTGCTTTCCAATGCGGTCAATATTCTCATCCACTCTAAGCTCATCACCTTGACCTTGACCAAGTTTTGTTCCATCTCAGACTGTATTGACCTCAACCTACCCTGCAAGTGTGCACACTCCACTGCAATCCCCTAACCTAACTCGAGCTCCTCGTCCTTAAGGAGATGTTTCTCCTCGAGTTCGCTCTTGTTGCGGATGGTCTGCATCAGTTCCTGGTCCCTTTTCTCCAACTCCTCACTAAGAACCCAATTGCAGGGATCTTCCCTCAGCCGCTCATGCATCTCGTGAAACATACCATGGTAGTGACGGTATTTCTCCAGCATCTTCAAGAAGACCATCGCCCGGATGTTGGCCCTTCGAATGCTTTCCACTTCCACCATGTATGTATGGAACACGCAAAGGCAGAGTCAAACAAGTATTTTCAAAAAGTGAGAAAGCATAAAGCGAAAACAAAATTTAACGTACACTTAGGCCCACGACGGCCACCTTGTCCCTCAACTCGGCATCGAAAACATCCCTAAGGGACTCATTCTCAACCTTGGAGCATAACAGGCTGAACTGCAGCACCAATCCTTCCTCCTCATCGAAGAGATTAATGCGGGGAGGTATCTGAAGGATACGGGCTTAACCCCCTGCATTAACCACAGAACGAGTAAGACCATCCTCGAACATCCTAGCATCATCAGGGTCCAGGTATGACTCCGAATCATAGTCATCAATCACCATGTCTTTCCCCTCTCTACTGCAAAAGAGGTGGCATGACCCATTGCAGAAGACGAGGACATGTCTGAAGTCGCAGTAGCGGCCTCATAAGTCTAGTTATCTACCACGACAATGTGTTGATCATCAACAGCGATAGGGACTTCCGACTGAGCCAAGATGGCGGCCGGGGTTTTTGATCGCTCATCGCCGCCACCGACAACTCCAACAGATTGCCCCACCCCTATAGGGGAAGCTGCAATAACACCTTCTCCAGAGCCTATTAGGGGAGAGTTATCCAGATGAATCACTATCCGAGGCGTCGTCTCAAATTCTACTCTCCATCTCTTCGATGGCCCCTTTTCCTCTCCAGTAGAAGGTGACATGTCCGTTGGGTGAACGACATTGGTGGGGACCTTATCCTGGAAAGCGACCCTCATTGGAGTAACCAAGGACACAGATTCAACTGAAGCAGCCCTCGAGGAAGGTCGTACAATGGATACTGAGATAGGGTGAGCAGATGCGGCCGGTTGACGAAAAGCTAGCTGAGGGCCCTTGCTCTCCGCACCCTCCTTAGCAATGTTGCACAATGCATAAGAGGAAAAACAAAAGCAAAAGAGAAGAGAGAACAGTAGATAAAGGCATCATCTCACCTGTAAGGGGCCTACGTCAGAAACTATCATGGAAAGTCGACTTATGCGAATTCTCGTTGTATGGGGAAGAATGGCCTCTACCCATTCATGAATCACTTAGATAGACATCGGGGGAAATTTCTCAGTTGTAAAGACAAGATAGTTTGACACCTGCAGAAAATGGTCGAAAATTTTGCTAACTAAAAATGAAAACTTACGTGCAAAGTTTCATCTCTCAAGGAATCCCTTGGGTCCACCACAATATGTTCGATTCGCACATAAAAGTAGTTCTCGTAGAAATGACGATTGGTCTTGTCATCCATTTTGACCATCAAACTCATCGACCCCCAAGGACGTATATGAATCATCGAACCACGAATATTGAGGAGCAAAAATGCTGAGCATGTGGTTCAAGGTGACCTCACGACCGGCGAGCTCTGCATACTTAAGAAGCATAAGGAACAGCTTGTACAAATAAAGTGAATGTTGTGTGAGGCACACTTCGTAGAAACGGTAAAAGTCCACCACCAACGTGGGAAGAGGGAGGGTGTACCCTACAATGAAGGGGTAGGTGTAGAACACGCAGTACCAGGATGATCGAAGTGAACTTATGTCTCCCCCTCCACCATCCGCATATCGATATAATTGGGGATTCCACACCTTTCTTTCAGCTCTGCAATCCCCCTCTCATTTATAACAGAACGGTCAGGTTCCAGCTCCGGCCGCCGCTTGAGCTGAAGTCAGTCGCCTCTCTCCCCGAACGAGGCAAGATCTCGATCACTGAAGGAATTTCCTCATCCTTCACTGCACCGCTCCTCCGGTGACCCGAACAGAACTCTGTGGAACCGGATTAACAGCGAGAAGGTTGTTTTGAAGAGGATCACCAGCCATTTTTTTTGCAGAAAATACTTCAAAAGAAGTAATAAGAAGAAGAAAAAGAGAAATATTTAAGCGAGCAAGAAGATGAGCAGAAATTCAAAATATCAGTAAAAGCTCTATCTGAAGAATTTTCCCAAGCGAAGAATGAAGTGAATCTTTCGAATGACAAGTGTTTTCTATTTATAAGAGATATAAATTCCCCGACCACGAAACCCAAGAATCACCATTCGGGTCTGGTAGAGCACGAAATATTTCAATCCCCCAGAAACATATGTCATAATGTTGATAACCACGAACCAATTCTTCGTCACCAACTGACGTCTCGATTCTGAAACAGTCGCAACGGTCCACGAGGACTGAAGAGACATTGTCAATCCGCATTAAGCCCATAGAATGCGACTAAGGAATGAAACATTGTAGGTCAGATTTCTTTCGACCTTCTAACGAACAAGATCCATCTGCTGAGTCCAACATAGGACGACCCCGAAAGAAGAAAGGGACTAATTGTATTGGTCAAAATTTGACCATCATGACCAAATTGTCCAACACCTCGCCTCGGTAACCAAACGGTAAAAATCAACAGAGGCCACTCCATTTCTCCTCTGAGACATCCGACAAATCGAAAAAGGCAACACCTAAAGCCACGACTAAGGTAATCAGTGACGAGAAGGCGTCGGGTCAAGCAACGGATAAAGTGACTTCAACTATATATATCCAAGAAAGGTTCTCAACTAAAGGGTCTTTCTTTTCTGCAGGAGAGAAAGGAACAAAAAGCCCCTTCCTTGTATCTTAGAAAATAGGGAAAAAATCCCTAAGAACATATGTAAATTTCCTGTCTCATCAGTTGATGAAAAAGATAATATTCAATCTTAATAAAATCTATCATGGCTCTTTCATCTCGTATATAATTGTTGTCATAAACGTTGTGATCTGGAATTGATTATATAAACTAAGATTTATTCTTTTTATCTTTTTATTGATTTGTTAAAAAAAATTTATACCTTTTGAGCCAAATATGTTGTGGTTAGGTTAAATGCTTTTAATGAATGATTATTAGCATTTATTTTTATTTTTATTTATTTTTTGGAAGACTTAATAGTGAAAAAGTTGATTTGATGTCGACACGGTATATACAATTGAAACCATTCCAAAAGTTAGGTTCTTCACTAGTCATGATTTCAAGGACACTAATAAATCCTCCGCTCACTGTTGGCTATGATTTCTGCATCTTCACGTTGGTCAAACTTTTAGAGTACTCATTACTCGATGATGGAATTTTACGTGTATCACCTTTTACTGAAGCCCATCTTCATTGACTCTGCATGCATTGGCTCAAAAATCGATTAAGCCAAAAGTGTTGTTCACGGGTTCCTCTTTTCTTTATTTTTGTTTTGTTTATTTGAACTAGCAACTCTAGTTGTAGTCCATTTGTTAAAAAAAATACTTAATTTACATCTTTTTCTTTACTTTACTGAAATTGGGTGCATGAAATCAAATATCTGCATCTTTTAGGTATCTTTCCGCGTAGGAGTCCAGATAAGTTTGTATGTACAACACATGCAATAGCCAAAGTTAATTCTCCATAAATTTATATACGAGTAAAATTGGAGATAATTTTATTCTTAATTTTTCGATGAAAAAATGTGGAATAACATAATTCGTCGGTGGCTCGAGTAAGACTAGACCTGATAAATAGATCGACCCGATCTAAACCCAAACCTATTGACTCTTCGCCCGTGAATCCTTAGCCGGGCCGGTCTAGTTCACTTTCGCATAGGGACCGGTCTGAATTTGACTCACTAATCAAAACCACTTGACCCGATTCGAACCTGTAATTCCTTAACTCGGAACCTAATGGGCCGAATCCAATTAAAGAGCCCGCTTGGACATACAAATTTTATTTTTTTGGAAAACAATGTTGGTTATCAATATCTTACCTATTTTCCAATTTCACTTGAAATTCCATTTTCAAATTTTAAAATGGGTCTTGCCAGTTCAATTGAAAATATATTTTCACTAGTTTTTTACTTTTTCAAATTTACCTTATACTTTAAAATTTATAAAATGACCCTATCAACTATTAACCTACAACTACCTGCATGTTTCCCCTCGACGATCAGCTGAAGCTACTGCCATGGATAATGAACTTTTTTTCCTGTGACGACTACCATTGTTGGTATTGGGATGAACCTTTTCTCCTGTGACGACTACCATTGTTGGTATTAGGCCTGCGAATATGAATACAAGCACTGGTAATAGCAGTGGGAAGCGGATTATGTTAGAAAATGTGATATTAATTTTTCACCTTTTGTATATTGGAGTAAAATAGAATATGATAATAGTTAAACAATTTCATGTTTAATCTTTTATTTCGAGTAGGATAATTAAATTGGGGCTATTTTTATATTTTTTACAAGTTATGGGGTATAAATCATATTTCATGATTTTGCGAAAAAAATAGCCAAATATGTTGCAAAGATTATAACCAAACACAACTTCATCTTCAATTCAAATTTTAGTGAAATTTCAAATTTGAAAATTTATTTTGGAATTCATGTCCAAACGCCTACTAAGTCAAAAAACTAATAAACGATAAGAACTTCAAACTTATTACTACGTGTTCTTGAATCCAATTAGAATAAAAAAGAAAGAAAAATCATACTTCGCTAGCATTAAAACTTGAGAAACATATGGAATTCGACTATTTCTATAACTAATAGTCTGATACATAAGAAAAATAATATTCTAATATACTCTAATTCTATATTTTTAAAACTCTTATATACTCTATATTTCTTAGAATAATTCTTACCGAGCAGGACTGGGCGGGTTGACCCGTGCAACTATCTGTTCATGTCCGTTTTGGTTTAGCAGGTCAAAATAGTATAGCCCGGCCCAGGCCCCTTAAATTAATGGGTTGGTACAGTTAAGCTTTTGTAGGTCATGGACCGGTTAAATGGTCAATTTTAAAGGGTTATGAGGGCCGGTTCGTGGGTCAACCCGGCACATTTGACAGGTCTAGGTAAGACTGAGGATGCCCACAAACCGGAACCAAGAGCGAACAGGCGATACGTTAGAAATCGAGGATGGCCGAACCCGGAGAGATCCCAGCTTGACCAGTACAAAGAACCGAGGCAAAGGAAGAAATGATTATAGAAGACAAACGAGGGCCAAAATATCCGCCATCAGTCGAGTATCACGGCAAGAATCACACCCGATATTAATTGCGGATCATGTTTTCTTGGGAAGAAAGGAAAAAAAGACTTTAGCTTACCTAGACTTGTATTAGGGTTAAAATAAATAAAGAGCGAAACCTTTTTATTCTTTGGATCACTATTGGCATGCATATCAAAGAGATAAATTTTACTTTTGTCTTTTAGCAATTGTTCAAGTGTTCTTCAAGCTGGTCGTCCATTCAGTTATTACCAAGCTCTATTTCGAGGGCTAGATTAGAACAAGTCTTTGGCACTCAAGTCAAATGCCAGGCTTAATTACTTTGTCATGTTTGGTTTGATTATTTTTCTTTTCTTTAATTCAATTACTTACTGTTCTTTGATCATTCGTGTTAAATTAAATCATATATCCTTTAAACCACGCACAAATTTAATTTTCTCTCATTTTAGGATAAACAGTTAGGCATCTACCATGGGGTTTAGGATAACGGTGGTGATTTAGTACGAATCTTTATAACACACTCTATTTTACAAGCATGCTTGCTTTTTGAAGTTGATTTCAGGATTATTCAATATGTCAATTTCCAATCTGCTCACTTAAGTATTGACATCGAATCAGGCTACCACTGTGAAAATAGTAACATGGTGACAAGAAACATCATGCCTCATGACCCTTATGGTGTACCAACTGCTGATCTAGTCGATGCCAAATCACAGGTTGCTTTCAATATCAACCTATCGATTGATCCTGAAAACAATATTCACGGGGAACCCCGGTCATCGAGAGGTGATGGAGTTAACTTAAATTTGATTTTTGAGATGTTACAAGGTCATCAAGTTGCAATAACACAACTGCAGAGTCAAAATCGTGCACAAAACCCAACCGAAGCCGAACGGTGTGGAGAAGATACTCGGAGAGAGGAACAAATTCCATGTAACCTGATGGATCCGGACCCCGAGAAACTTCTGAGGTGATGAAAATGCTTGAAGCACTCACCAAACGGGTGGAATCCGGTGAAAAGAAGATAGAGGAGAACAAAAAGAATGTGAACTTACAATTCGAGGGTTGATCAGATCCCAGGAGTGCCCCCGATATTGAAAGGGCCGGATTTCACAAAGTTTTTTCAGAAACCTTTTCCCCCAAGCACGACACCAAAGCCAATTCTGAATATCTGATATTCCCAAATACAACGGGACCACAGATCCAAGGGAGCAATGATATGGTACCATAACTCTCCAAATTCTATTGATTCATTTGTTATGCTTGCAGATGCCTTCGTTAAAGCCAATTCTTAGGGACCTGTTTAAAATCAAGCAAAGGGACAACAATATGCTTAGGGAATTTGGGCTGAGATTCTAGATGGAATAGATGGAACAGCCCCTAGTTATAGATGATTGGGCCATTTAGGCATTCACTTAGGAACTCAAGCCTCGAAGTTCGATTGCGTATCAACAATTAAAGTAGAACTTGGTTGAGTACCCAGTGGTTACCTGGTCGATGACCATAATAGGAACTAGTCAAAGATCAGAGTCGAGGACGACCAACTACGGGCTCCCTCAGGGTTGATTTATCCCAATATAGCAAATGACAAGCCTAAAAGAATAGTGGATCATGAGTTGTAGCTGCCCCAAGACTGATACCAACCTTACAACTCAAACATAAGGGGAAACGGACCCAATCATAATCTGATTAGGAACAATAAAAGAAATGATCAGGTTCCAAGAAATCGAGGTTTCGTGAATAGAAACGGTTTCGACAGATTACCCGGGGTCAGAGATGCCCTGAGACTATCAGAATATAACTTCAACGTGGATGCAGCAAGCATAGTGTCAACTATCAGTAGATTAAGGAGACCAAGTGATCAAGGACACTCTCGTCCGCCTGCGTAGAGGGATCACAATTTGATATGTATAATATCACGGTACTCACTGTCACAAAATCGAGGATTATTGACAGTTAAGTGAGCAAGTGGTTCGCCTATTCAACAATGGGCTTCTTCGGGAGTTCGTAAGTGTGTGGGCCAAAAACCATTTAAAAAATAGGGACGCCAATAAGCAGGTCGAACAGGAAGAACATCAAAATGTATCAACATGATTATCGGAGGAGTAAATATTCCACAAGGATCAATGATAAAGCATACCAAAGTATCTATCATAAGAGAAAAACGATCTCGAAATTATATCGTAGAGGAAGAAATCTCGTATACTGACGAAGATGCTAGGGGCATCATTCAACATCATAATGATGCACTGGTAATATTTGTACTTATTGATAAATCTCGAGTTAAGCATGTGTCAATTGATCTAGGTGGCTCGGCAAACATCATCTGATGGAGAGTCGTGAAACATCTAGGGCTATTAGATCAATTGTACCAACAGTTCAAGTATTAAACAGGTTGAATATGGCAAGTGAGACAATGAAGGGTGAAATTACCCTACTGGTCAACATATCCGAAAGCACCTAGGAGACCAAGTTCTATATAATCGAGAGGGATATGAGATACAACGCCTTGTTCAGGATACCCCACAACATGAGGGTGTTATTGTCAACCTTGCATTAAGCGTTAAAGTTTCTAACCCCAAGTGGAATCAAGACAGCCTACGGGGAACAACCGGCCGCAAAGGTGATGTTCATAATTGAGGAAGTGAATCCGGTGCCCACAATCACGACATCAAAAGGTAAGGGACTAGTCAAAGAGAAAGGCACCAAATAGAAATCACATGTCCCGACCCCGACCGGGCCGGAAAAATAGGAGGAACGCCCAATGGATAAGGAAGATGACATTAGGGTCTCGAGATCAGTCATAGCACTTGATGATACTAATCCAAGTCAACAATCGAGAAACTAGAACGTCATATTTTTCGAGCAACTGCCGGACAAAAAGGTATCGCGAGGCATGGGATTAACCCTCGAGCTTAGAAAAAAACCCATTGATTTTTTGAAAGCTAATGTCAATTTTTTTCCTAGTCCCACTTAGACATGACAGGAATCCCACCAGAGATAACTACTCAAAAATTAAGTTTGGATCCGAACTTCCACCCGGTAAAATAGAAAAGGAGTATACAGTCCAAAGTCAAGCACACATTCATCAAAGACGAGTTAATCAAACTCTTAAAAATAGGTTCCATTCGGGAGATCAAATACTCGTATTGGATAGTTAACGTAGTCATCGTACTTAAAAAAGGAAAAAAGCTTTCAATGTATTTAGATTATAAGTACTTGAATAAGGCATTCCCAAAGGATTCGTTCCCTTTGCCTAACATCAACTTCATGATCGATGCGATGGATGGGCATGAGACGCTGAGCTTTCTTGATGTCTATTCCATGTACAACCAAATACGGATGAACCCAGGAAACCAAGAGAAAACTTCTTTCATAACTAATTTCAGCACTTATTTTTATAACGTGATACTATTTGGGTTAAAAAATGTTGGTGCCATATAGAAATATTTGTTAATCAAATGTTCGATGAACAAATAGGGAAATAAATCGAGGTTTATATTCACGATATGTTATTTAAGTCCCTGCGAGCATAGGATCATTTGAAACATTGCAGGAAATCTTCGACATACTGAGAGAATACAATATGAAGTTGAACCCGGAGAAGTGTGCCTTCGGAGTTGGCTCGGAAAGTTTCTCGACTTCATGGTATCTAACCAAGGAATAGAGGTCAACATGGATAAAAAAAGGCCATAGAATATATCACTGTGGTTGAAAATGTCAAGGTAGTGCAGAGGTTGATTGGGCAGATAGCCGGATTTGGCCGATTGATTTCTAGGTCATCGGATAAAAGCCAAGCGTCCCCCTCCGGGGCCACCAACTCGAGTTCAACATTGATTGACACGTGAGTGACGAACTCCAAGTTATTATCATCCTTGGGGAAGTCCTTAAGCCGATGAAGAGCCTCAGGATTGGAGACTCGGGCACCCGAAGCATTTTTGGTGCTCTTTCTGACCCTGAACACAATCCTTTTCTTCTTCTTAGCCTTGGCAGGTGCTTCGAGGACTCGGGAGGCCTTTTTTCTTATTCGTTTTCTCCTTCTTCTTCGCAGTAGCTTCGAAAACAAGTTGTAGTGAAGCGAGGATCTTTGTAGAAGGGGTCGAGGCCATGGCCTCGGTGATTTCCCGAAGTTCAGTGGTCTTAGGAAACCATGTGGAAGGAAAGGACTTAGTCACAGAATGACATAATAAGAAATGGTCAAAGAAAATAATAATTCAACCAAAAAGGGGAGGAACTCACCATGAGAACAAGCCTCCCACTTGTCTTTGGAAAGCTTGCTCCACTCATGTTTGGGATAGGTGAGTTGTCTGTATATGCCTTCAACCCACTCCCTAAAATAAGGGATCGTATTAGGGACTCCAGCGACAACTACATGTCAAATGAAACAAATAATAATAAAGGACATCATATTAAAAAAAGTACTTTGATAACTTAAGAGGAAGTAAACATACAGTTTGAGTTCCTCTTCTCGGGGAACGACAGGAACTCGGAAGGAATGAGGTCCTCGGTTTTTATTCGAATAAGCCTTCCCTGCCAGTTCGGTCTATGTCCTCATCTATGCAGGAGAAGGGAGTCTTCTTTGCCCGACTAGCGATCTTGAACAACCCCTCTCCCCCTCCCCTCGGAAGATCCAGGGCTGTAGAGTTAGATCAGGTGGTCAATTGTGAATCGAGGCTCCACCTAGTTCTTCGCGAAGTAATGGAGAAGGGTCACAATCCTCCAAAACAATAGAGAAATCTACCTGAATCATATTTCGTACCTCTTACAGAACTTGAGGATCTTTATATCTATCGGACCAAACATGAAAGGATACGTATAAATGCTAAGTATCCTTCCACGTGCATCATGATGTCCTCATCAGGACTGGAAATGATTATGTCTTTGCCTTCCCATTTGCAGTTCTCTCAGACTACTTTATGTGTCTCCTCGATGATGGAGCAAACATACGCCCATGCTTCCTCGCCTCGGTCTCTTTGTGCGGAGGCTTTTTTGACCCTAAAGTCGTTATCTATAGAGCGTCCACTAGGGATGAACTCTGTAAGGGGAGGTCCCGGAGCTATCACCGGAACCGTTGCCTCAACACCACCGGCGGAGGAAGAAGTTATGGGAACAGTTCTTTGGAGTACTGATTTCGAAGTCATAGCCATCTCAATCTGGAAGTATGAAGGTTTGGCATGAAGGTTTGAAGATTTGGTATGAAGGTTCGAAGGTAAAGTATGAAGGTTTGAGGATAAGATATGAAGATATGAAGATGTGAAGAACAGGTTATGAAGATTTGAAGGATTGATAAACAGATGAAAGATTCAACGGTAACTCAAGAAGGCTCGAAATCAGAAAGTAAAAAGTGAAAAAAGGAAACCAGGACTTTTATAGGGATGGAATAATGAATGCATGATGTTTCACATTCGGTAACTGCCGAGGATGATCACCGGCAGCTGACGCGTATCTAAAATTATAGCGACATGACTGATGGGGAGTTTCGACTCGCCTACTTGCTCATGGTGTACGAAGGAAGGAGCCAAGGTCAATTAGTCACTTCTCATCGTTTCTATAAATCTACTTTACGAGAAGTGAGGTTATAATCTGTGTACGGGTAAAATCAGGGATAGAGTTATTCTCGATTTTTCGATAAAAAAACGAGGAACAATGTAATTCGTCGGTGGCTCGGGTAAGATCGAGGATGCACGCATATCGGAACCAGGAGCGAACAGACGATACGTTGAAAATGTTAGAACATAGGCTTAACGCTAGAAGGGGGGTGAATAGCGTTATATTAAAAAACAGCGTAAACTTGCGGAATTTAAAAATTGCAAGAATGAAATAAGTGCGATAAGTAAATAATAAGGAACGAACGCTCCGATGTTATCCTGGTTCACCACAACCCGTGGCTAGTCCAGTCCCTGAGAGACTCTCTCGAGATTTTCACTAACTTCGTTAAGCTTACGGGTGCTTAACAAACCGTTACAAACTGAGAACTTGAGTCACACAAGCCTCAACAACCTTTGCTCGAAGATACCACACTTCAAGACTTCAACCAAAGGAATCACAACGTTCCTTCTTACAATACAAGGGATTAACACTTCCCTTCAAGTGTATAAAAACACTTTGCACTCAAAACAAGACTCTCCTCAAGAGTAGATATGAGTAAAATAAATACGCTCAAGAACGCAACAACTTTCGTCAGGAATTTGGCTCTCAAAAACTTATGTAATGAATAGAAAATGATGAATAAGAGAGTATGCAAGCTTTAGCAATAATATGATCAGTTGTTGTACTTAAAAGACTGATTATAAGATGTATTTATAGTGTTGAAAACATGCACAACCGTTGCCTAATTGCCATTTAAGAAGTGCTGATTTTGTGCTAAAACAATTGATTGTCTAAGTTGCATAATCGATTGTTTTCCAATCGTCCAAAAATCATTCCCAGATTTTACGCATAATAATCGATTATCAAAATCGTATAATCGATTATCTGGCAACGTTCAAAAAATCTTTTTCAGATTTTACTTAAAACAATCGATTATCAAAATCATATAATCGATTACTTGGCAACGTTCAAAAAATCTTTTTCAGTTTTTACTTAAAACAATCGATTATCAAAATCATATAATCGATTACTTGGCAATGTTCAAAAAATCATATTCAGATTTTACTTAGGATAATCGATTATCAGAATCATACAATCGATTACCAGACAGAGTTTGAAAATATTTTGGCAACGGTCTTTTACATAATCGATTATGCTATATGTATAATCGATTATATTACAGTCATGAAAAATCGAATAGACACTGCCTCAACACAATCGATTGTCATAAGGTGCACAATCGATTATTTTGTAGCTTTGAAAAATCTGATGGACATTGCCTCAACACAATCGATTATCATAAGGTACACAATCGATTGTCTTGCAGCTTTGAAAAATCTGATGGACACTGCCTCAACACAATCGATTATCATAAGGTACACAATCGATTGTCTTGCAGCTGCCTTAACATAATCGATTATCATAAGTACATAATCGATTATCTTTGTCCAGATTTTAGAGGCATGTTTAAAAATCATTTTGGTTAGAATAAATATGCATGATTTAAAATCATTTTGCTTTAAATTAAATATGCATGATTTGATAAAAATCATTTTACGAGAGAAGCCAAGTATTGAGTCAATTGTCGGATCAAGATCACAATTAAAGAACGACTCATGCATAACTTTATTTCTTTGCTTAATCTTGATCTTTGTTTGTCTTGTGCTTGATTCTCGTTATGTATCAATTGCGCGCTTGTGCTTGGTCCTCGTCATATGTCAATTGCGCATCGTTTGTCATTTATCAAAACCTACAAATATGAACACACGTTTAGTTTAGTGCCTTGTGAGAACGTGTTTCAACAATTTCCCCCTTTTTGATAATGGCAAACCTTAATCGGGATATGCATATTAGATAATTCATAATGACGATCCAAGACAAGTAAATAGATATACAATAAGACAAGTAAATAGATATGCAATTAATTCCTCCTCAACATATGAATTCCCCCTCAATTTATGCCAATAAATATTAAGTGCATAACCCTTATTCTTCCCCCTTTTGACATTAGCAAAAAAGAATAAGCAAATAATTGTTTATTGATTAACTAGAATTGCAATTTCAGAAAAAGAATAATAAAACAAATAATGTCAACATAATCGATTAGTGATACTTGATAATCGATTATGTATTAAGAGACTTTTTGAAGCTTAGATTGATTGTGAAGTGAGGAAGATGATCCTATTTATAGAGTGGAAAATAAGAGAGCATTTACTGGGAAAAGCTGCAATTTTAGAGATTTCAAAGAGTCAGAAACGAAAAAAAAATTGCACTGACCGTTACACATCAATTATAGAATTGAAATAATCGATTATTATGGAGTTTTTGACTTGTACTCGGAAATGACAAAAAAATCGATTGCAGGAGCCAAACGGTAACAAAGATTTGAATTTACTGACAGAGGATAATTGATTGTTGAATTATGGTACGATTATTCTGACACAGTGTGCATAGTGATTTTCTGACTTGGGAAATAATCGATTATACCTTTGAGATAATCTATTATATTAGGAAGTGCAGTAATGAATAGCCGAGACGGCAATCGGTTATACAGTTAAAAAAAATTGATTATTGTCACAATTAACATCAAAAACCTGCAAAGCAAAAATGGTTAAACAATATGTTGTTTTTCCGGCATAATAAACGTAAAAACGTAAATAATCGATTAGTGATACTTGCTAATCGATTTTCCGGCACAGTAAGCATGATAATCGATTGTTGACTAAAAAATCGATTATTCTACACCATTGCCTTATAATTCCCCCTGCCTTTGGGGCGATACCTGCAAAAGAGAATTAGACGTCTC
The DNA here is from genome assembly GCA_034376525.1 of Nicotiana benthamiana. Classification (NCBI taxonomy): domain Eukaryota; kingdom Viridiplantae; phylum Streptophyta; class Magnoliopsida; order Solanales; family Solanaceae; genus Nicotiana; species Nicotiana benthamiana. Next base: position 105,971,541 of record CM067332.1, on the reverse strand, counting down.
CGACGCTCAAGTTAGTAATTGTGGAAAAAGGTGCAATACATGATTCAATTTTGAGTCAAGCATTCCGAGTTCACTACGAATTCAGAAAGGGACTCTTTCTCTAACGGCCTTGTGAGGATGTCGGCCAATTGAGAACGTGATCTCTTAAGAAGTGTGTCCTAAGGTGTTCTTAAGAGTGTTTCGAGTACTTACCTGTTGTTCAATGTCGCCAATTACCTGTTCGAGAGGATGGTCTTTGATTGTCCTCCACGCGTTAGGCAGTTTCGTTTCTTTTTTCAGTTGTGGCGCTTCCTCCGATAACTGTTCCAAGATTTCATCTTGAATTTCCTTAGGAGTTTCCTCTTGTACTTTGTCTTGAGGACTTATTGAGTTTAAAATACCTGCAAGATCAAAACCAGAATCCTTTCTCGCCAAGCGAGCATTATTTTCGGAAAACACAATATGAGGGGATTCCTCCACAGTTTCGGTTCTATTATTGAATACTCTATATCTTTTCTACGTGAAGAGTAACCAATAAAAATTCCTTCATCGGATTTTGCATCAAATTTTCCCAAATTGTCTTTTCCATTGTTATGAATAAAACATTTACAACCGGATACTCTAAGATGGGAGATATTTGGTTTCCTTCCCTTGTAGAGTTCATAGGGAGTTTTCATGAGTATTGGCCTTATGACTACTCTGTTTAAAATGTAGCATGCGGTACTCACGGCATCCGCCCAAAAATGTTTGGGAATCTTAGCCTCATCGAGCATGGTTCTAGCCATCACTTCAAGACACCTATTTTTCCTTTCCACCACTCCATTTTGTTGTGGTGTACGTGGAGCAGAGAAGGTGTGCTCGATACCGAGTTCGTCACAAAAGTCCGCGAAGAGATTGTGATCGAACTCTCCCCCATGATCACTTCTTATTAAAGTGACGGTTGTGTCCTTTTCATTTTGAACACGTTTAAGAAAGCATTTAAAATTATGAAAAGCCTCACTTTTGTGAGCAAGAAATAGTGTCCATGTAAATCTAGAATAATCATCAACAATAACAAAAGCATAACGATTTCTACCAAGACTTTCAATGCGAGATGGTCCAAAGAGATCCATGTGGAGAAGTTGCAAAGGTCTAGTAGTTGAAACAATATTTTTCGATTTAAAAGATGCTTTTGTTTGCTTCCCTTTTTGACAAGAATCACAGATAGAGTCTTTTTCAAAATTCAAATTTGAAAGACCAATAACTAAATTTTGTGAAACTAATTTGTTTAAAAGATGCATGTTGATGTGAGCTACTCTACGAAGCCATAACCACATATCATCTTCTTTGCTCATGACAATTCACATATTCACATGAAGAATTTTCGAGATCAACCATATAGATGTTATCCATTCTAAAACCACGAAGAATAATTTTAAAATCGCTACGGCGAAAAACTAAGCATTCATCCGAATCAAATAAAACAAGATTTCCCTTGTCACATAATTGACTTATGCTCAAGAGATTATGTATTAGACCTTTAACTAGCAAAATATGCTTAATGGAAGAAGGTTCATCCTTACCGAACGATCCAATGCCGATAATTTTTCCCTTGTTGTTATCTCCAAAAATAACGCTTCCTCCTTCCTTGTGTTCTAGTTGAAGGAACTTGGATTCGTCTCCGGTCATGTGTTTGGAGCATCCACTATCAAGGTACCAAAGTACACTTGATCCCTTCAAACATACCTACAAGACAAATTAATGAGTCTTTGGTACCCAAGCTGTTTTGGGTCCTTGAGAATTAGGTGTAACATGCTGTTGTGCTTGACATGCAGTTAAGTGTCTATGTCTAGTGAAACAAGCAGGAGCATATGTCCAGTTCGATTGCAATAATGACAAATGACATTAGGATTATGCATTCGTCTAGGTTGATAGTAGTTGGACGGGCGAAATTTGTTTACTCTATTTTCGACTATATGACTATTGCGCATTTCATGAAAATCATTTCTCCTACTATTTGTTCTAGAATATGCAGCATTTCTTGAATAGTTATTTCTAGGTTGAAAGCCATTTCTAGGTGTCCTGAAAAGTTCAAAGTTTCTTCCAGTGTTTGGTCTAGCATGCATGTTGATTCTAGGATTGTTATCTCTAGGATGAACATTTGTTTTATTTATCCTAGGTTGAGCCTTAGGTGGTTGGGGTTTGGCTTCAACTTTTTCTTTAGGCTCGTTTTTTAAAACCTATCCCATGTTTGGTCGATTTCAAATTAACAAGAACTTCCTTCAAATTTTTATGAGAAGAATTGAACTTATCTAGGGTGCCCTTAAGTCTTTCTACCTCAAATTTTAGATGCATGCAAGAAATACAGTTTTTACAAGAGCTCTCGGGTTTGTCGGCGCTTCTCTTGCCGAATATATTGTTTTCTTCTTTCAACTTCTCATTTTCCAAAATCAATTTTTCCAAATCTTTTTCTTTCAAAGAGAGTTGTCTTTCAAAATCTTTTTCTTTCAAAGAAGCATTTTCCTTAGTGTTTTTAACAGTTTTGGAAGCTTTAATGAATTCACTATACAACTCATCAAAGGCATTTTGCATTTCCTCAAGAGAATAGAAGTTTTTGGAAGAAATTTGACATACCTCTTCTTGATTGTCTTCGTGTGCCATAAGACAATGATTTGCGGTTTCTTCTTCTTCTTCCTCACTTGACTCGTCTCCGGAGTCGCCTCCCCAAGATATGTATGCTCGTTGTTTCTTGAAGGGTTTCTTCTCCTTTTTGACATTTGGGCAATTTGATTTAATGTGCCTGATTTCTCCGCATCTATAGCACTTTACTTGATCTCCTTGTTGTTTTCCTTTTCGTTCATACTCTTTTCGCATGAACTTTTGAAATCTCTTAATAACGAGTCCGAACTCGTTATCTCCGTCCTCATCATTTTGAGGTTGACTTGTGCTTGCCTTGAGGGCGATTCTTTGTTTCCTTTGATCATTAACAAGAGGGTTAAGTATAGTAGATTCATAAGTTTTAAGATTACCTCTTAATCCGTCGATGGCGGCATTTGAAATGCTAATAGACTCTTGAATCGCGTCGGCCTTGGAGCGCCATTCCGGAGTGAGACTTTGGAGATTTTTCGGACAAGTTCCTTATCCGTGAAGGTCTTCTTAAGAGCATGTAAGTCATTAACGATTTTTGAAAATCGTTCGAACATGTCATCTACCCTTTCGCCTTCCTTCATGTGAAACAGTTCATATGCATGGGTTAGAAAATCAACTTTAGCCTCTCTTACCTGGTCCGTGCCTTCGTACGTGATTTCCAGCTTATCCCACATTTGCTTCGCCGTTGTGCAACATGATATTTTTTTGTAATTATCAGCGTTTATAGCACAATACAATAAGTTGATGGCTTTAGCGTTGTTCTGCACTTTTCGGATATCATCCGCATCGTATTCATCTTCGGATTTTGGAACCCATTCATTTTCAACCTTTTTGGTTGGAATTTGTTCTCCCTTCATTATAACCTTCCGCAGATGAAAATTATTCGATTGAATGAATATTCTCATCCTCTCCTTCCAGTACGTATAGTTTGTGCCATCGAATAGTGGTGGTCGGGTGGAGCATTGTCCTTCACCTATTCCTGCAAAAGAATCACGAGTAGAAGCCATGGATTGTTTCTCTCAAACGGTTAAGTTTTTCAGAGAGTTGGGCTCTGATACCAATTGTTAGAATATACGCTTAACGCTAGAGGGGGGGTGAATAGCGTTATATTAAAAAACAGCGTAAACTTGCAGAATTTAAAAATTGCAGGAATGAAATAAGTGCGATAAGTAAATAATAAGGAACGAACGCACCGATGTTATCCTCATGGCTAGTCCAGTCCCCGAGAGACTCTCTCGAGATTTCCACTAACTTCGTTAAGCTTACGGGTGCTTAACAAACCGTTACAAACTGAGAACTTGAGTCACACAAGCCTCAACAACCTTTGCTCGAAGATACCACACTTCAAGACTTCATCCAAGGAATCACAACGTTCCTTCTTACAATACAAGGGATTAACACTTCCCTTCAAGTGTATAAAAACACTTTGCACTCAAAACAAGACTCTCCTTAAGAGTAGATATGAGTAAAATAAATACGCTCAAGAACGCAACAACTTTCGTCAGGAATTTGGCTCTCAAAAACTTATGTAATGAATAGAAAATGATGAATAAGAGAGTATGCAAGCATTAGCAATAATATGATCAGTTGTTGTACTTAAAAGACTGATTTTAAGATGTATTTATAGTGTTGAAAACATGCACAACCGTTGCCTAATTGCCATTTAAGAAGTGCTGATTTTGTGCTAAAACAATCGATTGTCTAAGTTGCATAATCGATTGTTTTCCAATCGTCCAAAAATCATTCCCAGATTTTACGCATAATAATCGATTATCTAAATCGTATAATCGATTATCTGGCAACGTTCAAAAAATCTTTTTCAGACTTTACTTAAAACAATCGATTATCAAAATCATATAATCGATTACTTGGCAACGCTCAAAAAATCTTTTTCAGTTTTTACTTAAAACAATCGATTATCAAAATCATATAATCGATTACTTGGCGACGTTCAAAAAACCATATTCAGATTTTACTTAGGATAATCGATTATCAGAATCATACAATCGATTACCAGACAGAGTTTGAAAATATTTTGGCAACGGTCATTTACATAATCGATTATGCTATATGTATAATCGATTATATTACAGTCTTGAAAAATCGAATAGACACTGCCTCAACACAATCGATTGTCATAAGGTGCACAATCGATTATTTTGTAGCTTTGAAAAATCTGATGGACACTGCCTCAACACAATCGATTATCATAAGGTACACAACCGATTGTCTTGCAGCTTTGAAAAATCTGATGGACACTGCCTCAACACAATCGATTATCATAAGGTACACAATCGATTGTCTTGCAGCTGCCTTAACATAATCGACTATCATAAGTACATAATCGATTATCTTTGTCCAGATTTTAAAGGCATGTTTAAAAATCATTCTGGTTAAAATAAATATGCATGATTTAAAATCATTTTGCTTTAAATTAAATATGCATGATTTGATAAAAACCATTTTACGAGAGAAGCCAAGTCTTGAGTCAATTGTCGGATCAAGATCACAATTAAAGAACGACTCATGTATAACTTTATTTCTTTGCTTAATCTTGATCTTTGTTTGTCTTGTGCTTGATTCTCGTTATGTATCAATTACGCGATTGTGCTTGGACCTCGTCATATGTCAATTGCGCATCGTTTGTCATTTATCAAAACCTACAAATATGAACACACGTTTAGTTTAGTGCCTTGTGAGAACGTGTTTCAACAGAAAATCGAAAAGGTTAAAAGTCAAAAGATCTTTTTAAGCTTAGCCCTAATTTTCATTTTTTTCTCACTTCATCTTCTACCGATAAAGGAGAAAAAAATTCCTTCTTCGCTCTTCTCCCTTTTAACTTTTGCTCTTTCGAGGTGTACAAATCGAATAATGAAATCGCACTAAACTAAAAAATTAAACCAGGCCGATTAAAAAGTCCGATTTGGTTTAGTTTAATTTGGTTTGGTATTGAGCAAAAAATTCAAACCAGTCCGACATTTAAATATATAATTTTTACATATACTTTTAAGATTTTATGCAGAATATTCTTTAAAAAATATCTAAAAATATTTAAAATTCTCTTGCGGGATAGAAATTTTAATGGAATATGAAATGCTCCATATTTATTGACCTTAAATAATGAAGTGTATGATCACTTTCTTATCAATTGTTACTGAAATACATCTATCTCTTTGTTCTTCCTTATTCGTATCATATGTTAAGATCTATTAAATTCTTATATCTTTTTCGAATGAGAAGTGATTATTAATATTTAGTTTTATGTTTAATTATAGGTATCAATATTAATTTTTATGTTTAATTACTAAATTCGGTTAACCTGAAAGTGTATATCAATGAAAATTATTGTCAAATGACTAAAAAGTAATTATTTTGTGTTACTAATAGAATTCTCTCATAAGAATATTTTAACTGATAATATCTTTGTCAATTTTTTATTCTTTTACTAAATATATATTTACTTATCAAATATTTAACAAAGTAAGATTGAAACAATATGTACGTAACAGAAAAACCGACAAAACTAAACCAATCCAAACCGATATAATTAGTTTGATTTAATTTGATAAAAATCAAACTAACTTGGTCCATTTAACCCCCACTTTCAAGTTAGTTCATACATTTTCACTCGATTTCTCTTTTCAAAGTTCAATTAGTTTTATTATAAATAAAGTATTTCTAATTTGTTTTTTAGCCAATTACTAAAACTGAATAACATTTGAAGATGAAGCAATTTTATATCATTTTTTATAATTTTTTGATTTTTTTTGTAATCATTTTATAATTACCTTTTTATAATATTTATTTTTATTATATTAATCTATAAAATATTGAAACTTAAACACCTTAAAAGCTAACGCCTGACCCTCACATCACATAAAACGCCACGCCACGCCTCGCATCCCTTACTTTCATAACACTACTTGCAAATAAAAAATGTGTCCACTGCAATAACTAACTTTACAATATTGCATATACGGCTTGCTCGACTTTATTCTGCAAGGAGCGTGTCAATGAATAAAGAATGAAGTAGGTCGCCTTGATGGTTTTAGACCTTTAGATGCAAAATGAAACTCAGCAAACCCCGTTTTTATGTGGAAAAGGCACGCATCAATAATTCATCAACAGCTTATTCATTCACGACAAAATAGTTTCGTAGTGCGTAGGTTAAAAAACATCACTCAACCTTCAATTTACTTTTTTATTTATCTATATTTCATCTTTTTAGGTCTGGAGGTCTAGAATCAGGGTTGTAGGTTAGGGGCTCCTAGAGTTCTTCGTACGCCTTATCCGGATTGGATGTGGATCAGCAGGATTACCCATAGATGATTTGTATTTTAACTTATGTCCCCCTATGATTGTTAGTTATGGTAGTTACTGTATGATATTATTACATGCGATTATATTTATGTTTCTTATGTTTAGATAATCATTTACACTATTTCTGCGGGAGTTACTAATGCTCTATTGTTTTTATTTTTGTTTTTATTTTTGTCTTTATTTTTCTGTTGTTTTTCCTTTTATCCTATACGCCGAGGGTCGATTGGAAACAGCCTCTCTGCCCTTTCGGGTAGGGGTAAGGCTCATCTACATATTACCCTCCCCAGACCCCACCTGGGTAGTAGTTGTTGTATGTTTCATCTTTTTGGTGTAAGAAACTCAAGCAAAAAAGGAACTTTGTTGTGCCTAGATATATTTCCCTAGAGCAAGAAGGAAGACTTGCTGGTTTCGGATTCAGGCCTTCTAACCAGTCAAAATACTGTTAACTCTCTTAACAGAAATTAAGCTTGAATTTAGTGTCGGTGGAGATGCTTAAGATTAGCTTCTGCTTGGAGTGTCATCTCAATCATTGATTCCCTAAAATAAACAACGAAAGTAAACTAGCACAAGAACTTATCATCCTGCACTCACGGTAACAAGACCATTCGAACTTGAAAAAGATCTCCGGCAAAAAACCAGATGTGGAAATACATGAAAAGTGTGTTATGCACCATTTTTATCACCGAATTTGATAGAGACAAAGAGTTCAGACTTATGACAAAGCTATAGGCTATAACCAACTCCAACGTGTGGAGACACTGCTGAATTTGCAGTACTACTTGGAAACCTCGGTGGAACTACACAATCCTCTTGATACTATACGTTATTAAAACGAAATTGACATTTATAGAATGGCTATACCGCAGTTGAAGACCGTTCTCTCTTTTCGGAGTGTGTAGTGTGTTTTCCCCTCTTGATCCTGTTAACGTTTGTAAAATGAATTGACATTTGCTGGACGGGACGCTCTTCTTTCTGTCCCACCATCCAAAAAACGAAAGCAGATACTCTTGTAAGATCCAAACGCAGAAGAACAGGCAGAGTGCTTGAACCCACATTTGAGGCATAATATTTGCAATTCCTCTATAATCTTGGGAGTTAATTTTCATTCCCTACTCAAAAACTCTCATTCCAAGTATCCGCTAGGAAAAATAATAAGAAGGGCATAACCACGGATACAAAAACGAGAGCACCAACCTTTGCTACATCACGATACTTCAGCTTCATCTTTATCAACCACCCTATGCAGTAGCCTGGAAATAGCCATCCAAAAGCTGGCCGGAAGTTGATACTTGAAATGACTGGTTAATGCTGAACCAATATCAAAAGCAAATTTCTGGAACTCTGATTTCACCACCATGCGAATAAGCATTGCTGACCACAAATCCGGAGCCAATTTCATTGCACGTCCTAGAGAACGAAACCCACTCATCACACGAACTAGAATACCATGCTCCTGCAGAAAAGGATGGATCATTCTCAGGTTTCTTACGCGGAAGAGTAAAAGTGGTCACTAGGAAAATAAAGAACCAATCCAAGAAATTAAGATGCAGACTGCGAAGTGGTCAACCAATTAAACAAGAAAACCGCAATCCATCTGCTGACAATGTAAGAAACTGAGTTCAATAAGTGTCAACAAGAAAATAAAGTACCAAAACAAGAACGGTAGATGCAGACTTCATATTGTCAACCAATTAAAACAAGAAAACCACAATCCATCTGCTGACCAACTAAACTGATATCCAAGAGATTAACTGAATTGTGACATCTCATATGACCACTTACAATCAGCAACTTACACAAACAGAATCAGCAAATCTGTGCATATCAGAAAAAGAAAAAAAAAATTGCAATTTTCCTAGGAAGGTAATAAATTTGCTTCCAATTACTTAATTAATAGGATCCCTTGTAATTTGTTTAAATTAGATTGAATACTTGCGGTTGCTCTGATGGTAAGCAACCCTCACTTCCAACCGAGAAGTTGTGAGTTCGAGTCTCCCCAAGAGCAAGGTGGGAAGTTCTTGGAGGGAAGGATGCCGCGGGTCTATTTGGAAACAGCATCTCTACCCCAGGGTAAAGGTAAGGTCTGCGTACATACTACCCTCCCCAGACCCCACTATGTGGGATTATACTGGGTTGTTGTTAGTGTTAGTGTTTTAGATTGAATATTTGGAGTTCAGTGAAGGTTAAATTGTCGAGTTAACAGTGTCATGTTTGAATAATGAAATCAGAGTACATGCACCTTCATTGTTTTGATTGGAAGTACTCTTTTCAAGGGGTGCTTATCGGGCGGATTTGGCAGCTTTTTACTTTTAACGGTTTGGCTTAACGGTTATCGGCTTTTAAATGTATTAATCCGTTAGCCACCCGATAAAATATTGGGCGGATTGGTATCGAGTTAGCTCTTATAGGGCGGTTAATGGGCGGTTTATCGGCCTAACATACATGTTCACTAAATATCTCTTATTCTCCTTGTCTTAGAAATAAATAAATTGCCATAAAAGATAATATTTTAGAGGCAATATGATGCATTCAATTTTCTTTGCCAGAACCACTCAATTTGATTTTCGTGATTAGGAAATTAGCTGTACCATCTCCAGCATGTTGCCAAACAGGAGGATTACAACCAAAAATAAATTAAAAATAGAACAAAAAAATTTCTAGATCTCGAGAATAAAAATGCTTAGAAGTAGAAATAAACTTTTGTTAATCATTTTCAAGTGTTTTAGTTTTTTATATTTAATATATATAAATAAAAATAAATTATATAAATTACATATATATAATATATTTATATTCTTAACGGGTTAACGGATTAGCCGTTAAGAAAATTGAATAATCCATCCCCAAACCGATAAGCCGTTAATAAAAAAAATTCAATCCGCTCCCCATCAGTTAAGCCGTTACCAGTAAGCCGTTAAGCTTCGGTTTGGATCGATTTTCGGTTTCAGATCGGTTTTGAACACCCCTACTCTTTGCTAAAGAAGAGCAACAACAAGAAGCCAGTAAAATCCCTGGGAAGAGTAATGTGTACGCAGACCTTACCCCTACCCTGATAGGGCAGAGAGGCTATTTCCAATAGACCCTCGGCTCAAAAAGACAGAAATAAAAAATAAAAATAAAAAACAATTCATTAGTAACTTCAATAGAAACAGTAATAGTAACAGACGCATAACAACCAAAAGATGAATGACATGCAATAACAGTAGCCAGAATCTAAGGCCCGGGGCTAAAATAAATAACAGGGTAGTGTGAGTTCAACATAAACTGCAAGCCATCTAAACCCTAATCCAACCCTGCCCCCGATATGAAGTAAGAAAAGCTCTACTATCCCCTAACCTACAACCCTAATGCTTGACCTCCAGGCCTTCCTATCAAGGGGCCCTCTGAAATATGCAGTCGTACCCTGTCCTGTCTGATCACCTCTCCCCAATACTTCTTAGGCCTTCCTCTACCTCTTCTCGTAACCACCACCGCCAACCGCTCACACCTACTCACCGGGCATCAAGGCTTCTCCTATGCACGTGCCCGAACCATCTGAGCCTTGCTTCCCGCATCTTGTCATCAATAGAGGTGACATCCACCTTCTTCTGAATATCTTCATTCCTAATCTTGTTTGTCCTAGTGTGCTCGCACATCCACCTCAGCTCCGCATCTCTGCTACCTTCCTCCTCTGGATATGGAAGTTCTTAACCGACCAACACTTTGCCACATACAACATAGTCGGTCTAATCACAGCTCTATAAAACTTACATTTGAGTATCGGCGGCACTTTCTTGTCACACAAAACTCCAGATGCAAGCCTCCATTTTATTCAACCCGCCCCTGTACGATGAATGACGTCCTCGTCGATCTCTCTATCCCCTTAAATCATCGACCCAAGGTACTTGAAGCTATCTCTCTTGGGGATGACCTGTGATCCAAGCCTCACGCCCCCGCCTACTTCCCTCGACTAGGCGCTAAACTTGCACTCCAAGTACTCTGTCTTCGACCTGCTCAATTTGAAACCCTTAGACTCGAGAGTCTATCTCCAAACCTCCAATCTCTCGTTAACACCAACCCTTATCTCGTCAATTAAAACTATGTCATCAGCAAATAACATACACCATGGCACATGTGTCAAAGCATCCATCACCAAGGCAAATAAAAACTGGCTAAGTGCAGAGCCTTGGTGTAATCCCATAATAACCAGGAAATTCTCCGAGTCGCCTCCCACGGTCCTAACCTTAGTCCTTGCTCCATCATACATGTCCTTGATTGCTCTTATGTAGGCTACTGGCACGCCCTTCGCCTCAAGACATCTCCAAAGCACCTCCCTAGGAACCTTGTTATACGCTTTCTCCAAGTCAATAAACACCATGTGCAGGTCCTTCTTCTTATCCCTATATTGTTCCACCAACCTCCTAATAAGGTGGATAGCTTCTGTAGTGGAGCGGCCCGACATGAACCCAAACTGATTGTCGGATATAGACACCGTCTTCCTCACCCTCACCTCCACCACCCTCTCACAGACTTTTATGGTATGGCTAAGTAACTTGATACCCCTGTATAAAGAAGAGCAACAACAACAACAACAACAACAACCACCCAGTATAATCCCACTTAGTGGGGTCTAATCCCACTTAGTGGGGTCTGGGGAGGGTAGTGTGTACGCAGACCTTACCCCTACCATTGGGTAGAGAGGCTGTTTCCAAAAAGACCATCGGTATCCTTCCCTCCAAGAACTTCCCACCTTGCTCTTGGGGAGACTCGAACTCACAATCTCTCAGTTGGAAGTGGGGGTTGCTTACCATCAGAGTAACCCCTCTTGTCCCTATATAAAGAAGAGCATAAATAATAAATAGAATGTACCTCATATTCAAATAAACGTCTCGCTCGAAGCTTCTCATCAAGAAGATTATTTAGAACTTCATCTTGATAGAAAACATCAGCTGTTTTAACTATGTCCCTGACAAGGAATACACGGACCCTTGAACCCTTGTCTGATAAAATAAATTGGAGAAGATCTTCCGTAGCAGAGACTACGGCCCTTATATCAAATGATCCCAATGGATTTGAATAACTTTCTTGAGTTTCTCCTTCTGTTTCAGAAGCTTGCTGAGATATTGCTGCAATCTGCAGGAAGATACAACATTTTTAACAATTCGCATAAAAGAGTGATCTACTTTACAGGAGTCCTAAACTACTCATCACCACCTTTATCAGTCTCAACCTAACAGATTACAGATTGTGAGGTAATATGAAAGATATCAAGCTTCTGGGGATTATCTTTTAATAGCAAAATGCTCCCTACGGTCCTAATCAATGAATTTCTATTTGGACACATTAGACAGAAGTGCTTCTTTTATTTATCTAACAAAGAAAACGAAAACTGACAACTTCTACCTAGTACTCTTTTTTGATAATGCAACTTCTACCTAGTACTGGTAGCATCATTCTATTCATAAGGATCATACTGAAAAGAAGACCTGGAGAAATCAGATAAGGTTTCACATCTCATGAATTGGAGTCCAGCAGAAAAAAAACTAAAATGACCTCTTTTTCACGATCTAGTCAAAGGTTCCTGTGCAGGGAAGACATAAGCTTCTGTTTTATTGCCTGCAATTCCCCACAAAGGGATCTTAAACCTCAAAGCACAAGCTAAGGTTCCTGTGCAGGAAAGACATAAGCTTCTGTTTTATTGCCTGCAATTCCCCACAAAGGGATCTTAAACCTCAAAGCACAAGCTAGCTACTGTCGGTTATTGTATCTTAAAGAATCTTAGAAGATTATTTCTTCTCCTCATTTAACCTCCTTCCTACTATACTGACACGCAAACAAAACCAAAATACCTAGTCACCATTACACTTGCTAATGCCAAGCTCCGCCAACCTCCCTCAAGTACACTGGCTAAAGCAGATGAATTTCTTCGGACGAAGTACGTATGTTCAGGAATAAAGCTGATACAGAAACACAAAGTTACAGGAAAAGGAGACGAAGCCAGCTAAACAAATTTTACAAAAGGAAGATGTTGTCAAAACATATATTTACTTTCCCCATCCTGGAACATCGGATGCTGCTCAGTTGCCTTTTATTTCAAATTGGATGACAATTTGGTTTCTTATAATGAGCATAAATTAGGGAATATCTTCAAATTTTTACCTACAACTATTATTTTCCTTTTGGGAGCACGGGAAGAAATTTAGATTTTGTACAACAAGTTCTCTATATACTTAAACAGTTTAAGAAGCTCTATCCTGTCTTGAGCTGATGCAGGCTTTGCTTATTCAGGATTTTTCCTGTCGTGAAAATTACTCATTCTTCCTGCAAATCAAGAGCAACAAATTTGAACCTTCCAAACAAAGTGGTGATAGATGAAGAGTACATCCGTAATAACAATGGTCAGGTGCAGAAAGCTAGGAGCCAAACATAATAGTTTTTATAAGCAGTTTGGAGAAATTAAAAAGAATTGATAACTCAACAGCTAAAGAGGTCTTTGAGTCAATTAATTAAGAAAATGCAAGGTTGTGTACATGTTATAAGAAGAATGAGCTCATCAAACATGTCAAAAACATACATTTCAATACAGCACACAGAAACAAGTATAACAACAAACACAAAAATAAATGCCCCACCAGTCTCTCTAGCCGATTCCACCTTACAGTACCATCATTGCGGATGAGAAGCTCCCTCAATATTCTCCTCATATCAGGAGTTGGATCTACCAAGAGTCTTCCGATAACAAAAGGATACGCACTTTCAACTACTTTGAAATCTGGATCCAATGCTTTTGCTGTTCCTTCAAGAGATCCAAGTGCTCGTATCACCAAAGCATAGTCAGGAGGAAGAGAAAAGTTGAACTCATACATCACATCATACAATTGATTCATTATGCCCTGAAATCATTTGAAGTGCCATTTAGTGCTTTCAAGGTCATGAAACAATCTAATACTCCTCTGTCTCGCTATCCATGAAGGTAAAACAAAATTGTGCAATTGGTCCACCAAATTTTGGAGGAAAAATCATCCTATAATACAATGACGGTGCATCCATGTCATGTTCCTTAGATAAACATCAGGAAGTTTCTCATACAACTCAGGAAATCCAATGACATAGAGTATAACGATATAATGACCCACATCAAAAAATGTAACACTTGGTCTGTATCTCATACCAGTTAATGTGTTTTAATACATTCTTCCTCTATCTCACTTATCTCTCACAGTATTAGAGCCTCTTATGATTTTAATAAGTACATAGGCGTTTGCACCAACCGGCAATGCCATCAAAAAACCTCAATTCCAACCTAGTTAGGGTGAACTATATACATAATATCCACCCCGCTCCTTTGGACTCATTTTATTCCGATACTAAAATTCTATAACCTAGAAGTTTCCTATTTCTATGGGCAATACAAATCTCTAAACAGACTACAAAGTGTCTTGGCAAATACCAAGCCTAGTGTAAGTGTACTAACACAACTCAGCCTAGACCCTACAAATTGATATAACCTATACGAGTTTTTTGCTTCCCTAGTGTTCTACTTTACATTACGTCGGATTGATCTTAAAGATGGTAGGTCTTTTAGATAACTTGTGATTTCAACTCTATCTTGTCCCCTCTCATGACCTTCAATCATTGTGGAATTGTGCGTATACACAGATGCATACGGAGGTCTATGATGAACAAGACTAGACCATCTTAGCGTCCTTCACCAATTGTTTTTTGTGTGCACGCTACTTGCAGTTTCTGCAAGATGCTATCGTGATACTATAATTTCTGATCATGTCTAATGTTTGTATAGGGGATTCCTTCTTTGGAACCAGGGGCGGACCCAAGTGGTGAGAAGTGAGTTCAACTGAACCCGCTTCGTCAAAAAATAATGTTGTGTATATGTATAATTTATGGCTAAAGGAAGGTAAATTTTGTATCGAAATTATTTTTGAACCCGCTTATACGGCTTATACTGCTTATCTTAGTTATCTGCTTGCACAAAATCCTTGGTCCGCCGCTGTTCGGAACAACATTTATATGAAGCTAATATGTGGCTATATAACATTGCCAATCTTGTAACAACGCTACAGGAACTGGCTTTCACTTTGACAAGGATACTTCTATCACATAACACTTCCATTAACTCCTCGATTTTCAACCATCTTTTTTTAATCATGTGTACATCTTCATGTAGCATTAAGCCCGGATATCTTAATTGTTGTATTTAAGCACTGCAATGATCATCAACGGCACCCCAATCGTCTATGATAAACCCTCCAAACAAGCGCAAACTACTATTACTGAAATAATATAAATTTACCTAGTCAAATTTTGGCAATGTGAAATTTCTCAGTGCAATGATATAGGAAATATCTCATCTAATCTCAGCTCTACTTTATTCTTCTTATGCTATCTGACATGGAATTTATGTATTTTGTCCAACTTCTACTAATCCAAAAAATCTTACTCTCTGACTGCATCTCCATGTCGGGTTATGACTGTGACTGTTAAGCTGATTGCAACATGGAAAGCTAAGGAGCAAATGGTATTTAGAGGTTGTTTGCTGGTTTAACAAGGAGATTTATCTCCACATAAACAACATTATTAAAACAATACTTCATTGCTACTTTACTTTTTTTGGTCAAACTGACAAAAATTAACAAAGTAAACAATATACACAACTAGCTCATTTGACTCTAGAGCTAGATCATACAAAAATAACCAAGTCAAAAACAAACATAAGATATTGATTGCATAAGCTATCAGTAGCTAAGACCTTAGCACCTTTTAGGAAGGGTAGACATAGCCTCTTCATATAGCTGCAAGCTATATGTACTAACAAGGAAATCTATTCAGCTGCTCTAGTTTTGCAATGCTCTGTCCCACAATATGCAACTGCAAGACAGCCTGTCATCACTCTCCCTCTCTATCTGCTTAAATCTTTGATAGTTCCTCTCTACCCAGATATGATACACAGCTGCAGCAAATAGGAAACCCAGAAACATGAATATAGGCCTGCTATTGCTTATCTGAGAGAATAACCATCTTACCTCTGTATCCCAGTCGCCAATCTATCTACCTATGCCCATCCATGAGAGCAATGCAAGCCAGGTACGTTTGGAGTAAGAACACTCAAAAAAACAGGTGTCAGTGGGTCTCCTCAGCATTGGAAGAACATAAGACAGTCTGTAGGAACTTGAATACCCCATCTACTGAGTCTATCCACTGTTGACAGTCTATTCTGCAATGCTAGCCACAACAAAATGATGCCTAGGAGTAGACCTTTAGTCAAAATCAGTTTCTTCCAGGGAACTTTTGGATACTAAGGAAAGAACAATAAGCCCCCCTGATGCTGAAGTTACCTGCTATAGTGACACTGTCCAGCAAATCACTTAAGCTTACACTACCAGCCAACCAATTCCTAGCAGCAAAGATCTTTCTAACCAACCAGCTAGCTTGTTTAGGTGTGGAGACAGATGTGAGATGCTTCCCTTTTATATAAAAGGTGTGAATCCATTTGATTAAAGCTTGGTTAAGAGGGAATCTATCTACTATTTTATGTGGGATAGTAGAATGTGGAATAAGTATGCGGGTATTAGTAACACACACATTAAATAACTAAAATGACAAAATAAAACCTGATAATAATAAACAAACTTCCATTTTGTTTAAAACGTGAACACATTTAATACATTATGAACTAATTCTTAAATGCATCAGCACAGACATCCATCACGAGATAATCCGTGTTACGATCTCTAAATTACTAATTCCCAAATAACTCGTCTTTAAATGAAACGACTCCGTAGCGTTTTAAATACTTACTCTTTGTGATTTTCTCCTTCTTTTTGTTGGTGATGCTGGTGGTGGGGTGGGTTGGGGGGGGGATGCGTTTTAAACTTGATTGCTACCTTTTTTCCCGTACATAAACTAGATTGCACTGTTTTTGTCTTTTCTATAGAGCTCTACCATAACACTTACATGCATAGATGAAAAAATAGGAAGTATTCACAAGCCAGAGAAGAGAAACAAGAAACATACTCACACACAGAGAGGGAGCAGGTTTAGAACCTGGAAATCTTGGGATTGTCTGGTTCCATCACCAAAGGACACTTGCAAAGCGTCTGAAAAAGATTGAATGTCTACTCCATCAGGTAGAAATCCCAGTGAAAGAAAGTCATTTGCTAAACCCATAGAGTCTCGATTAACGAAATGAACAAGCTGCAGTGCACAGCACTTATCAACTATAAAAATGAATTTATTATGCATATTTTGCTTACAGAATAAATATATTAGAAATAGCAAACCTCTTGCATAAAAAATAAACAAATAATTGCAAAGCTCTTGTAGTGCAGTCCTAAGTTGCTCCGACATGGCAATTTAGGTGCCGCACCTGTGTCGACACGACACTAATATGGGTGTGGGTATGGGATCCGTACCGAAGCCGGCCAAACAATTTTAGATACTTTGACCACACGGAAAGAAAAATTTGAGACGAGATATAATTTGATTCCCGAAATCAGAATTTGAAGAAAATAGCATACATTATCTACAAAATCAATCATTTACTTATCTACAACTTGAGAATAAAAAAGAGATCCACACGTACGTAAGTATTCCACAAAATTTCTCATAATATCTCTAAAAAGAGATTGTAGGAACAAATAGTTAATAGACATTTTGTATGATTGTAGTTCCGTGAGGTTCCCACATCCTGAATAATGGGAAGGGTGACACTTGTCATTCAAGACTCTTTACTACTCAATACATGCCAAACTTTCATCATCATAACTCAATGAATTCACTTGTGATGCTCTCGGTTCCTTCTCAAATTATATTCAAAATCGGATGCTGTCAAAAAAGAATTTGGGTTTTGTTGAGGTCAGATCTGATACTAGAAAATCCTATTTCATCTTATTTAGGTCATTCTAATATAGACAAGAGGGTTGCTTTGTGGGACTATACTGGGTAGTTGTTGTTGTTGTAATATAGACAAGAGGGGTTGCTCTGATGGTAAGCAACCCCCACTTCCAACCGAAAGGTTGTGAGTTCGAGTCTCCCCAAGAGCAAGGTGAGAAGTTCTTGGAGGGAAGAATGCCGGGGGTCTATTTGGAAACAGCATCTCTACCCCAGGGTAGGGGTAAGGTCTGCGTACACACTACCCTCCCCAAACCCGGGATTATACTGGGTTGTTGTTGTTTGTTTGTAGGTCATTCTAATATAGATTAATATTTTTTTTTCCTTTTTGTGCTTTTACAGGAAATCAAGAAATCAAAGTTTCACCCAGCTTATGCTTTAATTACAAGGTCTCTATCTCATAACAGATTAGCTTAGCACTTATCACATACTACAGATTCAGATGCCAAATATCACACATTCATACTCCTTCATCCTTTTGCTACAAGATTATGGTGGAGCTCAATTGTGATTGTATGGAGAAGCCTGTGTTATTATCGACATTGATTTTCTATCATTATATTTGTTTTGGCTTAAAATAGGATTTGAGGCAGGCAATGGGCAGAGTGAAGGTTTGGAGGGTATCATTACTGGCAAGAGCACACAGTTAAATACACGAAGAAAATGATGAAATACAAGTGAAATGAAGGAAGAGAGAAGATATATGAAAGAAAATAAATGAGCAAGGGAACATCAATGCATCACAGAGTAACTGCAACAAACAGCTAAGAGGGCTGGCAAGAAGGGAGAAACCAACAACAACAACCACCCAGTATAGTCCCACTTAGTGGGGTCTGGAGAGGGTAGTATGTACGCAGACCTTACCCCTACCCTTTGGTAGAGAGGTTGTTTCCAAATAGACCCCCGGCATCCTTCCCTCCAAGAACTTCCCACCTTGCTCTTGGGGAGACTCGAACTCACAACCTCTCGGTTGGAAGTGGGGGTTGCTTGGGCAAAAGTTGGGAGGATAAACAAAATTAAAATGTTGTAAGGCCTCTAGACCTGTGATTTATATTTAGAGGCCCAAAGCATTTGCTATCACAGCATTCAAGCATAAAGGCAATACTAACATATAAATACTGAATGCTTCACTATTATACATAGTCCCCCAGCCTTATAGAGTCTACATATCTTTAGTGTGGTCCCATCAGTTTCAGTGTTCCAAGGAAAACAGATTTAATTAACTCCTCTCCTTCCTTTCATTTCAGAGAAAATCTCAATCAACGAAGGATGCTCAGGCAAAATAGGAACGGAAACTAGGTAGAAGGAATATCTAAAGAGTACATGCTCGGGTCACTCCGACCAAAAAAAAGGTAGTCTTAGAATCCCAGTTACCCTGAAGAAAATCCCAAAAGATGATTTCCCGACTTCATTGTCTTTAATGGATTGCAAGAAACTGCCTTTGGAAAAGAAAATCTAGTAGAAGAAACAGAACTAAAATAACTTAATAGAACCATTCGTTCTCTAACTACTTAGGCATTAAAATAGAGTGGCAACAAAATCTACGAGCAGGTATAAGTTGTCTTTTCTCCACCTTAAAATAAATAAAGATTACTCATTCTCTAACAAATTAAAAAATGACATAATTGATGGACCAGCAGACACGGTGATACACAATAAAACAGGATCTCAAAGACATTCAGAAAAAATAAAGGGAAACGGGTGTCACTAACTGCAAACAATTAATGAAGCTGGCCACTATTAATTTGAGCTAAAGGTAATGACGTAAACCCAAACAGATAATAATTTCTTTAACCACTTGAAATGCATCCGAACTATAGCCCAATACTCCTACTTAACACAAGATTCAACCATGAATGACGAGAATCATTAGAGCTAACCACTTTAATAAGTCCAACACGATAATGGCGTGGAATGTCTCCCATCATGCCAAAGTCAAAATAAGCAAGAGCTCCGTCCTCAGTAGCAACAAGGTTCCCAGGATGAGGATCAGCATGGAAAAACCCCACCTCCAGCAACTGTCTCAATGAACAGTATAACCCCTGATAAAACAAAGCTATCTTCACAATTTACAAAGCTTAAGAATAGCATGGAGAGGAGCAGATACACTCTACTAAGAAAGACAACAAACATTTTTTTTGTTTTTGGTTTAAGAAAGATAGCTACTAACATGGTCAATAAGTCTCCTCCTATTTAGATTTGCCTTCCTCAGACGACTTTCATTTGTCAGCTTAATCCCATCTATCCATTCCATCGTAAGCACCTCCTTACGGGTAAAGTTCCAATATATTTTAGGGACCTTGATACCATCATTTTTCTGACACCCGACATTATCAGTTGCTGCACTCCCTGGGACAATTTCCTCTTTATCTGAACCGAAAAGCTAAGTAAGCATAAACGGAAGTGAACAAGGTTAAGGAAATATTCACTGACCATTAAAAAAATCACACGCATCAAGTTCACTTTAAGGTTCTGAAGATATTGATTTTATTTCATTGTACTCTACAACTAAGAGCCCCGTTCAGATTCGCTGAAAAAAGTAGCTCATAACCACTTGACACACTACTGAAGTGCTGGAGCTAGATTTGTAAATAAGAAATTACGTGTTTGGATAGAAGTACTGAAACTGAAAAAAAGGCTATTTGAGTTGTACTGAGATACCCTTAAAGTTGTTATCACGGTAAAAGAACTGATTATTCCAAGATTGTTAATTCAAATACAAAATAATTTATTTTCAGTTCACTTTCTGTTCTATATTGATTACACGATAATTTTTAGGTCAAATACATATATAAATACTCCAAATTGATACGAACTGCTACATAGAAAATTCAAAGCAATTTAAGTAAAAAAGCGAACAGCGCCTAAACCCATTTCCTCAACCATCTCCATAAAACAACCACCAATGGAGAGAGACTGACTTATAGCTAGTTGAGGTCTTCATTTATTTTTATTTTTTTTCTTTTCCTTTATTTAGTCCAATAAAGGACATAGTTGACCAGTTGTGATCTTCATCTCCGTCGATCTAGTTGTGTGACTTCATACCTATGACTATGTGTGACTAGAAGTACCTAGATATGCTTACTCCATTTTTTGCTAAACTTCTGAAGGTTTATTCAGATCTATGGCTTCAGAGGTGGAGGAAAGGCAGAGATTGTAAGAGAGAGGAAAAGAAACAGGCTAACAGCTGAGATGGAAGAGGAAGAAAAGAAAAGGAAATGGTAATCTAGGAAGGGTGTTGTTGGGATTAGAAACAAATATAAGGGATAAAAAGGTAAAATTGTTGGTCAAACTAAAATAGCTTTTAAGCCAAAAAGCAATAAATTGGATTTTCCCAGCTTATGGCTTGTTTTAAGCAGTGTTTAACTTATTTTAAGCACTTTTACTGAAAAAAGCTAAAAAGCTTAAATGTTGGTTTGAGCAGCTTAAAAGCAATTGAAACGCATTAAGTGACGCATCTTAGGAAGGCAGACGGGGATGAAAGAAAGGAAAAGGGAACAGAAAGAATGAGAAAGAACAAGAACAAAATAGAGAGAGACCATTCACGAAGTCTTACTCATCAAGTCAAGTAAATAAGTGCAAACATCCCCATTAAGATGAAATTATCAAAGAAACAGTACAAATCTGGAATCAATTTTGTCTATACTCGTTTATATGCATTGCCAGTATTGCTTTACTTTCTCTTCAATGCTAAACAACATCAGCAGTGCCCTCACTCTGCATCCATTTTGATTAGTCGTACCATGCTTGCTTAATACTAATTTCCTTAATCTATTCATCCATTTTTTATAAAGAAATAATTTCCTTAATCTATTGATCCAAAAGCCCAAGCAAAGAGAATTTAACCAGCATCTATGCTAAATTAACTGCAAGGTTATCCTTGGGAGGCATCAGCTTCTTTATCATAACCCAAAACCTTAGCATATCTGCTACAACTGGAAAACTTTCGCAGCTAACAAAAACCATAGCTCATTGCTGTGAGAATCAAATACATCATCAAGGGAACATACTCCTCGTATCAAAAAGTAATATCTTGTTTGAATTTTACAGCATAGAATAATTTCTGGAGTTGCTATCTGACTACACATTTCTTATGACTAGTCAACACAAGTAGAGTGATTGATTAGCTCTCTGTCTCTTTAGATATTAGGAAGGGTAGAATTATAGCCCATTAAGCTTTTGATGGCAGACAAATAAGGTCATTAGAATATCCAGTTGGACTTTAACATTATCCTGTCAAGACCCGATATATAATCCATGAAAATCAATCTACATTTGTAACAACTAGTAATAAAATTGGAAGAGAAAAAAGACATTCCGTGATATCACCAAAACTACAATGTTCGGAAGAAACTTACGACTGCAAGCATAAAGAGATGCAAATCTTTCAGCATTTTGTGCTTCCAGGATGTAGTCAATTTCTTCAAACATGTGTCTCACCTATCCATTCAAGCAAAACCTAAAGGGTTAGCAAGTATATAATAGACGGCTATTTAAATAAACTGCAACATTGTTCTCATATTTACAGCAAATGGGGAAAATAAGAGGATAATGAACCAATAGGGAAATGAGACAGAAAAGTTGAGCAATAAGCAATTACTCAACAACATTGCCAGCTTTTTCTGATTTTAATCTCTCTAAACAAAAAAATAGGTTAAGAACGAGTGGCCAAATGATCGTTTCATTTCTTGAGCAACGTAGAGATCTTTTCATCTTCGTTAATAGCTATTGGTTGTTCAGTTTCTAGTCAGGATATTTTGTTAAATGTCGCAACTGCTTCATTGAGCTGTATCAAGTGAGCCTGGTAAATTTGACTAATACATGCATTAGCTCGATCAGACTTCATCTAACACTCATCCCAAAGAATTAGCAAAAGACTTGTGATATACTCTCTGAAATAAAGAGTCTTGATGTATAACCCATCACATCCACTGACTAATTGGCTGCCAGAATCATCTTTCGAAGTACAGAAACATAAGATGGAAATTTGGAATCTCACCATCTCATTGACAGCTACTAAGAGATCCTTACGAGCTTTTGCAAATCTTTTTAGTTGGCCACCAATCATGTGAAATAACATAGCATCAAGCGTCAGTAAATGTGACATATGAGGCCTCTGGACCTTAACAGCCACGAGCTCTCCAGAATGCAAATGAGCTGCAAAACTTGAAGCCAAGAAGAAACATTAAAAGCTTGTGTACCCCTGAAGCCCGTCACTCACTCTTCCGAAACCCGTTACATTCCCTTGTCGATTTATTTTCAACACAATTAAGGGGAAAAGGAAGGCATGAAAGGAAGATAAGGTAAAAGGTTAGGAGAAGCAAGTGAGAAGTAATGAAACGTCATAGAACTAGCAGTTAGAGAACCACTCATAGAGAGTGGCAGAGAATCATAAAAAGTTTCAAGCTCCAACCTTTATATACTTGCCCCAGAGATGCTGCGGCAATTGGCTCCTTGCTAATGTCAGCAAATACTTGTGAAACGCCAACACCCAACTGGGACTTGATAGATCTGTTGGAAATAACGCTTTACGCTAGAGGGGGGGTGAATAGCGTTTTAAAAATATTAAGCGTTTTAGTGCGGAATTTAAAAACTTTGCAGAAATTAAAACAAGTGCAGTAAAATAAACTTACACAATGATGTATCCTGGTTGGCCACAAACGTGGTTAGTCCAGTCCCCGAGAGACTCTCTCGAGATTTCCACTAAACTTGTCAAGCTTACGGGTGCTTAACAAACCGTTACAGCTGAGGACACAAGCCTCACCTAGGTGCTCGGGGATCACAATCCCAAAGACTTCAATTGCTCGGGGATACCAATCCCAAAGACTTCAATTGCTCGGGGATAACAATCCCAAAGACTTCAATTGCTCGGGGATAACAATCCCAAAGACTTCAACTGCTCAGGGATAACAATCCCAAAGACTTCAACTGCTCGGGGATAACAATCCCAAAGACTTCAACTGAGGAATCACAAGTTCCTCAACAAACGAGAATCGCAATTCTCTTACAAACACAAAACAAACTCACTTTACAAAGTACTCCTCAATGAGTAGATATGAGTAGAAATAGTACGCTCAAGATCACAACAACTTAGCTCAATAGAATGGCTCTTCAAAAAGCTTTATGGATGAATGAAAATGATGATCAATGTAAGAAAGCTTTTAGCAATGAAAATACTTAAATTGTATATGTTGTTGTTGTGAAAACACTGAGTTAAGCCTGTATTTATAGGTGAAAAACTCAGTCTTACCGTTGTCTAATTGCCAATTAAGGATTGCTGAAATTACTCAGTGACAATCGATTGTCAAGACTAAACAATCGATTGTTTGCCTATCAGATCAAAAATTCAATCCCAGATTTTACGTCAACAATCGATTACTTCAAATCAATAATCGATTATTTATAACGTTAAAAAATCCTTTCCAATTTTTGGCATAAAACATCGGTTATCAGGAAATCAACAATCGATTATTTTAACAACGTTCAGAAAATCTTTTCCAGATTTTACGCAAAACATCGATTGTTAAATATCAACAATCGATTACCTGAAGGTAATTTGAAAATGTATGACAACGGTTAGTTCCAACAATCGATTATCAAATAGAACAATCGATTATAAATTAATTTCAAAATATATAATCGATTATCAAAAGCCACAATCGATTATTAATTTATTTAAAAACACTGGGAGACATTTTTCTCATTCTAATCGATTACCATTAGTTCATAATCGATTTTTCTGAGTTTTGAAAGCTTTGCCTCAGTTAACAATCGATTATCAAAAGTACACAATCGATTGTTATGCAGTTTGCAAAAACCTGATGTTAACTGACTTACTCACAATCGATTATCATTAATTCACAATCGATTGTCATGCAGTCTTGGCTTAGAGATACTCGATTATCATAAGTACATAATCGATTATCTTAGCCCAGATTTTTGAGGCATGTTTGAAAAACATTTTAACAAATATAAATATGCATAGTTTAAAATCATTTGACACTTAAGTTAGATATGCATGATTTTGGAAAAATAATTTTAGTAGAGAAGCCATGTTATGAGCCAAGATTGAGGAATCAAGATCACAATTAATATTGACTCAATTATAACATTTCTAAACTTTGTCTTGAGCTTCTTGTAATGCATCCATTTTGTGCTTGTCCTTGAGCACTGCTATATATCGCTTATTGCTTTGTTTGACATTCATCAAAACCTACAAAAGAACACACGTTTAGTATATTGCATTTGAAACGTGTTTCCAACAATTTCCCCCTTTTTGATAATGGCAAACATAAGCGGGATATATGCAATAATTATTTTGATAATCCAAGACAAGAGTAAAGTATGCAATTTGATGTTCCCCCTCAATTCATGTTCCCCCTCACTTTAAGCATGAATGAAGTTGAGAGTGATATAGCATACTTCTTGATATCCCGTTTCTTCCCCCTTTTGCCATTAGCAAAAATTTACACAAGGGAAGAATATGAAAAAAATGTGAAATAAACACAAGTTTATTTATTGGAAAATTAAGATAACATTACAAGGGTGAAACCAAACATAACTAACCAATCAAGAACAAACAGACCAAAAACAACAATTTCTCATAACAACAACAATTTCATCATTCATCACCCCCATCCCCTTCATCATCATTGGTAGGCGCTTGATATGGCACCATCTGAGCATAGGCATAATGCACGTGATCAAAGTAACCATGGACCTCACGGGTTAGTTGAGTAATTTGGTCAGAAATGGTCCGGAGGGTAGGCTCCTGAGGAGGATGAGCACGACGGGCTTGTCGATTTTGAGGAGGAGTGGGAGCATGATCACCATCATGATGAAAGGAAGACTCCGAAATTTCCCAGATTTTGGTGCTCTTTTTGAGAGGACCATTAGCAATATTGACTCCGGAAGCTTCAAGAAATTTCATTATTAAGAGGGCATAGGGGAGAGGTATGTCATCTCCGGTGGCATTGAACATATGAGATAGAATAAGCTTGCACCAATTTATTTTAACACCGGTGACAATAGCATGAAGAAATTTGGCATCCTCTTGGGAAATGGTGGTGTGATTGAGTTTACGGGGTTTGAGAACACGAGTGATGAAATAGAGAATGAAACGATAATTCGGGTCCATACCCTTTATGGTGGGACGACGGGAAGAGGACTCATCATAGGCTACTCCGGCTTGGCGGAAGAGATTAGCTTCATCAATCATGACCCCGGCATCATTTATGTACTGGTAGATGTCTTTACCATCATGCGGAATGCCGGCAATGAGGTGGAGGTTATCTTCAGAAATTAGAATGGGAATGCCGTTAACATTGGTAACAAGTTCACCCTCATCATCTTTGTGAAGGTTGGAGTAAAAAGCTTCAACCAAAGAAATGTTGTAGTAGGGGTGAGTAAGGAGTAGGAAATTGAAAAGGTTGCACTCTCTTAGCATATTTGCGGCTGGAATGAATGGTGCAACAAGAGCGTTTGTTGAAAAGCGAGGAGGGAGAATAAGGCGTTTCTCAAATTTGGTTAAGAAACGGGTGAGCTCTTCATTGGATTCAAAGAATAGAACCGATCCATCTTGATATGGATAGCGAGAAGAAGAAGCACCTTGTTTGGAACGAGCACGTTTTGAGTTGCGGCTTGACATTTTTTTTTTGAAAGGATGTGCTAGGATTTTTCAAAGAAAACAAGAGAATTTGATGCTTGGGAGGCTTGAGTGAGTATACAAGAGCATATGTGCAGCCTATATATAGAGAAGGAATGAATCTTACATTTATTGGAAATGATTTGAAGAGATTTGAAGTCTGAAACGGTAAAAATAAATTCACTGACCGTTCAACAATCGATTGTTTGAATGGAATAATCGATTGTCATTAATGAAAATGATCTGACACATCGATTACACGCCAGAACGGTAAGAAAATTTGAAAAAGATAGTCGATTGTCAAACTTGGTAATCGATTGTTTTTCATATTTATGACCTGTCAGGAATCGATTATGGAGCCAAAACGGTAACATAAGTTTAAAACAGATAATCGATTGTCAATATATAGTAATCGATTGTTTTACTCACAGAGAGTTTGAATTTTGGCAAATAATCGATTGGCAGAACAAATAATCGATTGTTTGGAAGGGGGATGCTGAAATGATGAGACTTAATTCTATCAGGCAATGTAAACATTTAACAAGATTTCATGGCAAAAAAATTGAATCAACAAATAATCGACTATTGATACTGATAATCGATTGTAAGCATAAATAATCGATTATGATCGATTTTTTTTTTCTTGTATCAAGATAATTCATACTTTCCTCTTACCTTTTGGGGGATGCCTGCAAAATAGAATTAAACATCTCCGACGCTCAAGTCAGTAATCTATAAATGAAATAATAACTTTGAAACTCGTGTAGTCGGGTGAAAAAAAAATGAACTCTTAAGAAATTTGTCCTAGGATGTTCTTAAGAGGGTTTAGGGTACTTACCTTCCCTTCGACTTTGCCAATTACCTGATTTTGAACATCCTCCGTTCATTTTGGTCTTTTGGCTCATTCTCCAATTTACGAAGCTTTTTCCACAATTTTGCCTTTTGAATTTTTCGAAAATACTTCCGATTTAAAAAAACATAAGTCGACTTTTCCGTCTCTTCCTCCTTCTTTGTGCTTTAATTGAAGGAATTTTGAATTCGTCTCTCGTCAAGTGTTTGGAGCATCCACTACACTTGATTCCTTCAAGCACACCTGCAAAACAAATCAATGCTCTTTTGGTACCCATGCCATTTTGGGTCCTTGAGGGTTATGCATACTATAATGATATGTTTGAGTAGCATGTCTATGTCTAGTAAAGCATGCGGGAGCAATATGACCAATTCGTCTACAATAATGACATGTCACATTTGGATTATGCATGCGTCTAGGCTCATAGTAGCTAGAATAATGCACATTGTTTACTCTATTTTCATTTCTCCTAATTAGAACACCATAGTCATTTCTAGGTTGAACAATTCGGGATCTTCTAGCATGATCATTGTTGTGCCTAAAATATGCATCATGTCTATGGTGACGATTGCCAGGCGGAAGGTCATGTCTAGGTCTCCTAATATTTTGTCTAGCATGCATGTTTGTTTTAGGAAAGGCATTTTTGTTATTAATCCTAGGTTGAGCTCTAGGTGGTTGGGTTTTTGCATCAACCTCTTCTTCATTTATGAAGCCTATTCCATGCTTGGTTGATTTCAAGTTATCAAGCACCACATTCAAGTTTTTATGAGAGGAGTTGAATTTATCTAGTGTGCCTTTTAATCTACCTACTTCATTCTTAAGGTCTACACAAGAAGCACAATTTTTTGTAGAACTCTCGGGCTTGTCAGAACTTCTTTTCCCATAAAACTTGTTTTGTTCTAGTAGCTTCTCATTTTCCAAAACCAATTTTTCTAATTCTTTTTCTTTTAATGAAAACTGTTTTTGAAAATCTTGTTCTTTTAGAGAAGCATTTTCTCTTAAACTAGTGACGTTTTTTGTAACTTTGAGAAATTCAGCATACAATTCATCAAAGGCATTTCTCATGTCATCAAGAGTATAAAAATTTTGAGAAGAGATTTGACTTACCTCACTTTGATTTTCTTCCTGTGCCATGAGGCAGAGATTTGCCGCTTCTTCATTTTCTTCTTCACTGGATTCGTCTCCGGAATCTCCTCCCCAAGATATGTATGCTCGTTGCTTCTTGAAGGGTTTCTTCTCCTTTTTAAGATTTGGGCAGTTTGTTTTGATATGCCCTGTTTCACCACATTCATAACATTTAACTTGCTCACCTTGCTTTTTCCCTTTGCGGTCATATTCTTTTCGCATGAATTTTTGGAACTTTTTGATGATGAGTCCAAATTCGCTATCTCCATCCTCTTCAATTGGTGATTGACTTGTGCTCGCCTTTAGAGCAATCTTTTGCCTTCTTTGTTCGTCAACAACAGGGTTAAGAATAGTGGATTCATAAGTCTTAAGATTACCTCTAACAGCGTCTATGGTGACGTTCGTGATTCCAATTGACTCTTGAATCGCATCGGCCTTTGATCGCCATGCCGGTGTTAGGCTCCTAAGGATTTTTCGAACTAGTTCTTTGTCTGTGAACGTCTTCTTGAGTGCGTGGAGATCATTCACTATTGATGAGAACCGCTCAAACATCTCGTCTACCTTTTCGCCTTCCTTCATATGGAACAATTCGTAAGCATGAGTTAAAAAATCAATTTTAGCTTCTCTTACCTGGTCAGTCCCTTCGTAAGTGACCTCAAGCTTGTCCCACATTTCTTTCGCTGTTTTGCAGCAGGAGATTTTCCTGTAATCATTAGCATTAACAGCACAGAGTAATAAATTAATAGCTTTAAAATTATTTTGGACCATTCGATTATCCTCGGCGTTGAATTCCTCTTCTGTTTTTGGTACCCATATTCCTTCCACCTGTTTGACAGGAACCTCATTTCCTTTGGTGTACACCTTCCACAAGTAAGGGCTGTTTGATCTGACGAATATCTGCATCCTTTCTTTCCAATATGAATAATTAGTCCCGTTGAACAAAGGAGGTCTTGTGGGGCACTGTCCTTCATCAATACCTGCAAAAGAGTCTAGAGTAGAAGCCATGGAAAGATTCTCTCAAACGGTTAAGTCTTTCAGAGAGTATGGCTCTGATACCAATTGTTGGAAATAACGCTTTACGCTAGAGGGGGGGGTGAATAGCGTTTTAAAAATATTAAGCGTTTTAGTGCGGAATTTAAAAACTTTGCAGAAATTAAAACAAGTGCAGTAAAATAAACTTACACAATGATGTATCCTGGTTGGCCACAAACGTGGTTAGTCCAGTCCCCGAGAGACTCTCTCGAGATTTCCACTAAACTTGTCAAGCTTACGGGTGCTTAACAAACCGTTACAGCTGAGGACACAAGCCTCACCTAGGTGCTCGGGGATCACAATCCCAAAGACTTCAATTGCTCGGGGATACCAATCCCAAAGACTTCAATTGCTCGGGGATAACAATCCCAAAGACTTCAACTGCTGAGGGATAACAATCCCAAAGACTTCAACTGCTCGGGGATAACAATCCCAAAGACTTCAACTGAGGAATCACAAGTTCCTCAACAAACGAGAATCGCAATTCTCTTACAAACACAAAACAAACTCACTTTACAAAGTACTCCTCAATGAGTAGATATGAGTAGAAATAGTACGCTCAAGATCACAACAACTTAGCTCAATAGAATGGCTCTTCAAAAAGCTTTATGGATGAATGAAAATGATGATCAATATAAGAAAGCTTTTAGCAATGAAAATACTTAAATTGTATATGTTGTTGTTGTGAAAACACTGAGTTAAGCCTGTATTTATAGGTGAAAAACTCAGTCTTACCGTTGTCTAATTGCCAATTAAGGATTGCTGAAATTACTCAGTGACAATCGATTGTCAAGACTAAACAATCGATTGTTTGCCTATCAGATCAAAAATTCAATCCCAGATTTTACGTCAACAATCGATTACTTCAAATCAATAATCGATTATTTATAACGTTAAAAAATCCTTTCCAATTTTTGGCATAAAACATCGATTATCAGGAAATCAACAATCGATTATTTTAACAACGTTCAGAAAATCTTTTCCAGATTTTACGCAAAACATCGATTGTTAAATATCAACAATCGATTACCTGAAGGTAATTTGAAAATGTATGACAACGGTTAGTTCCAACAATCGATTATCAAATAGAACAATCGATTATAAATTAATTTCAAAACTTACTGTCTCATATATAATCGATTATCAAAAGCCATAATCGATTATTAATTAATTTCAAAACTTTCTGTCTCATATATAATCGATTATCAAAAGCCACAATCGATTATTAATTTATTTAAAAACACTGGGAGACATTTTTCTCATTCTAATCGATTACCATTAGTTCATAATCGATTTTTCTGAGTTTTGAAAGCTTTGCCTCAGTTAACAATCGATTATCAAAAGTACACAATCGATTGTTATGCAGTTTGCAAAAACCTGATGTTAACTGACTTACTCACAATCGATTATCATTAATTCACAATCGATTGTCATGCAGTCTTGGCTTAGAGATACTCGATTATCATAAGTACATAATCGATTATCTTAGCCCAGATTTTTGAGGCATGTTTGAAAAACATTTTAACAAATATAAATATGCATAGTTTAAAATCATTTGACACTTAAGTTAGATATGCATGATTTTGGAAAAATAATTTTAGTAGAGAAGCCATGTTATGAGCCAAGATTGAGGAATCAAGATCACAATTAATATTGACTCAATTATAACATTTCTAAACTTTGTCTTGAGCTTCTTGTAATGCATCCATTTTGTGCTTGTCCTTGAGCACTGCTATATATCGCTTATTGCTTTGTTTGACATTCATCAAAACCTACAAAAGAACACACGTTTAGTATATTGCATTTGAAACGTGTTTCCAACAAGATCTTCTTGCAACATGAGTTGGAAATGGGGGGATTTGATCCTGGCAAGATTTGATTGACAAATTAAAGAATAATACATTCTGTTGAGAAGTCTATCCAGCTTTCAAGGGTACATCACTTCTTTTCTCCCAATTTGAGTAAGCAATAAGGCCAGATTTTTTAAGGTATTTACCAAGTACACGTAAAAGTCAACCTTTTTAAGAATTGAGACTTTCTTTTGAACGAAAGTGTGAGGTCCAGTATATCTTTTTTGTAATACAATATTGAAAGATGAGACATGCTTGGGACAGAGAAAAAATAAATGAAATGGTAAGTTGGGAGATGACCCTAACAGCACCAATGAAGCATTAAGTTTACCTGCAACTTTGCAAGTTCTTGACAATACACTTTAGGTAATATGTCTGGCCTAGTGCTTAAAGCTTGTCCCAGCTGTTATTCAAACAATTGAAGAATTAACCATAAGACCTTTTTCACTGCTGGAGACACGTTAGAAGCTCCTGTTGGGATCCAGAGCTGATGCACCATGTAAGCAATCTGAAATTACAGGGGCTCTGCGGCCCATTTAACCACATAGAAAGTGATATCACACAGGGATCACTCTGTCTAAAAGCTCATCTAGAATCAGATATATAGCCAATAAACAAGAAAAAAATCACAGCAGCAAAATATATCCTCCATAGTGGTGTACTATCAACCCCATTCTCGGTATCAGTGGGTGCTGAAGGAGGCATCATTGATCAAATACGTCCTCTTTCCATTTCATATATGTAACAAAGAAGACCTCAACCCCCAACCCCCAAATTGTTTGATTCCTTCAAGAAAACAAATGAAAAAAATACCAAGTTCAATCCAATTCAACAAAAACCAACTGTGCGATGATTAAGATACGTCACAAAAGCTTCAAATGATCTAATCATTTAATCAAAAACTCCATCTCATTAGGTTCCAAATTAGATACCACTCTGGCCACACAAAAAAAGGAAATAGGAGGGAGACCGACTCATCCGCTTATTTCCATCTTAAAGTGCAGGAATTAGGACTACAAGCTCTGATCCATCACATTATAAGCCTCTTTTTACGATTCATATCATGGCATGCCTTTTTCTAAAATTTATTAAATTTAATGGCTCCTTAAAAAGATATTATCCATTAGTAAACCATTTCAAAACCATTTCAAAGAAAGGAATCTAATTTAGACGGTAGAATTGATAAGATTTTTTTTTACAAGGCAAAGCATTAATTTTTATTTTTTTTATGAAGAGGCAAAGCATTAATAAGAAGTTATGAGTATTTTGATAGCAAAATTTTCGACCAGCAACACAAGGGATAACATTTGATATACATAGAAAGTTCAAAGCAGGGAATAGGCTCTTTCTAAGCGCATTTGACCAATAGGTCATTTATTTTGTGAGATCAGTGCAAAACCCCTAATTACTTTATTGGATAGACCTTGTTTTTAAAATCAGTAGTAGGTCATCCAAATTTCAATAATCTTTTCCACAACATTACATGGAAGAAATCAAAAGGCTTAATAAGTTGGATTTTTTTTTCTTTTCTTTTATATCCGCACCAACTTGCATCGCACCTTGACTAATTCAAGGGTACCTAGTACCTCCTATTAGGACAAGTTCCCTGAGATGGGAAGAATTCACCCACTCTCACCTCTAATTGTATTCTACCATTAAATCCAAGGTTGAACTCTTCAACTGTCAAACCATTTATTTCTACGTAATCAAGGACATTCTATTATCATTGAACACTTACACTAACCTTGTTTTCCTCTTAAAAGGTATTTGTTAAAAGGGAGCTACTCTCGTATGAACTTCCATCTAGCCCAAACGATCTAACTTGAGCCTAACTTAAGGTTGCCAGAGACTACAACAATGATCATGTTGAGTCCCAACATCTTATTGCCTCCGCTTGGGTCACAAGCTCACGCAACCGAGCTCAGCATCGAGATGGGTCCTGCTCTCGTACCATTGTCGATGTTAGGACTCAACAGAACAGTAGTACTGGTGCCAAAACTTAATAGCTAATCTATTTTGTACTACTCTTTACAACCAACTAAATCCAGCTTCAATAATAAACATATCTATATGAAAAAACACTATAGTTCTCATGTTGACATGCCGTAAAAGGACTCGCAAAATCTTTAGCTAGCTCTAAACAGTTGTAATTCGTACAGATGCAAGTCAAATCACTACTCGTGATTATTTTGTAATTTAGCATGCAAAGCAATGAGGTCTCATTTACGTATATCTTAATCATTCTTTAGCCAAGAAGGAAGCAGTAAATGCACTCTTTGCACAATATATACATGCAATTACTGCCAACTACACCTATTTTGCATCATTCCTCTCCAATGAGGAAGCCGGAAAAGCAGTCTTTGCACAAAATTCCAGTAAGGAATCATCTTTAGTTATTCTCTGAATATGTATTTCATCTTTCTCCACTCTTCTCCTAACCCACGTGTTTGTCAATAGCATTTTCAAGGTAAGGCAATTGGACTCTGTGATTGGATCAGAATTTCTGCAAAAAGAGGTGGTAGATGACACGATGGGTGCAAAAAAAGGCAGAAGCTTCTGATCTGAATTCAAGATGCATCACTTTGACTGAAGTGAGCATGTAAGAATGAGATTTCCTCTATTAGTTTAAGATGTTGATGCTGCTTGAAAACCCAATTTGGCGCGTGAAATTAGATGTAATAATGTATTAGCTATAGAAAGTGATATCATGATAAAAGAAATGGAAGATGACTTAATACATTAAGTCTCAGTTAAAATGCCTATTTTTACCTGATGCAACTAATCTTTGAATCAGAAAGTAGTCGATCATTAAATGCCACATATCACTTCTCAAATAAACTATAAACTCATTAAGATTCTGTTCTTTTTTTCCTGAAAAACAATTATATGAATTCATTTTAGTAATGACTATTTCATATATAAGATAAAGAAAAACTAATTATTTAGATACATATAAGAACTTCTTGTCATGCTAGACATTAACAGATGAATACATTTTGACATTTTAGTTTGATAATTAAACTTTACGTCCAGAGATAACATTCGATGGTATGACTTTATATATCAACATCAGCGACTAGATAATTCAACAACAACAACTACCCAGTAATGTCCCACAAAGTGGGGTCTGGGGAGAGTAATATGTAAACGAGCCTTACCCCTACCCGAAAGGGCAGAGAGGCTGTTTCCAATCGACCCTTGGCTCAGTGAAGGAGTGGAAAAACAAAAACAAAAACAAAAGAGCATTAGTAAGTCCAGCAGAAATAGCATAAATAACTATCTAAACATAAGACCTACAAATAAATAGCATGCAATAATATCATACAGTAACTACCATAAATAACTACCATAAGGGAGACAAAATCCAAAACACAAAACATATATGGATAGCCCTGTCAAGTCTCACCCTACCCTGGGTGAGTAGTACGAAAAACTCTAGGGGCCCCTATCCTACAACCCTGATACTAGACCTCCAGACTTTCCTATCAAGGGTCATGTCCTCGGAAACCTGCATACTAGCCATGTCATGCCTAATCACCTCTCCCCAATACCTCTTGGGCCTCCCTCTGCCTCGCCGAACGCCGACTATCGCCAGCCGTTCACAACTCCTCACCGGGGCATCAGGACTTCTCCTCCGCACATGCCCGAACCACCTCAGCCTCGCTTCTCGCATCTTCTCATCCACCGGGGCCACCCCCACCTTCTCTCGAATAACTTCATTCTTAATCTTATCTAACCTGGTGAGCTCGCACATCCACCTGAGCATCCTCATCTCCGCAACCTTCATTCTCTAAACATGAGAGTTCTTCACTGGCCAGCACTCTGCCCCATACAACATTGCAGGTCTAACCACATCTATAATTCAATGACGTGAAATTGAAACAAACATAACATTTCAGGTTTCAGATCTATCAAAACAACCCCTTAATTATCCAAATGCTCGTGTGAGAATTCACGGAAAAAAAATATTATTGATATATCTATTTACAATGCTACAATGAGCCTTATATATACGCACATAACATACCCTACTCCTAATACATATTGGATTAGGGTGATATACATTCCTATTTACACTATTATTCTAACACTCCCCTTAAGCTGGTGCGTACAAATCATATGTACCGAGCTTGTTACATATGTTGTTAATACGAGGACCAGTGAGGGATTTGGTGAAAATATCTGCAAGCTGATCATTCAACTTCACAAACTTTGTAGCAATATCTCCCGAGAGTATCTTTTCTCTAACAAAGAGACAGTCAATCTCAATGTGTTTAGTTCTCTCATAAAACACTGGATTTGATACAATATGAAGAGCAGATTGATTATCACACACAGGTCCCATCTGACTAATCTCACCAAATTTCAACTCCTTGAGCAACTGCTTGATCTAAATTAACTCACATGTTACCATAGTCGTCGCTCGATATTCTGCTTCTGCACTAGACCGAGCAACCACATTCTGTTTCTTGCTCTTCCAGGACACGAAATTTCCTCCAACTAAGACACAATATCTGGACTTAGAACGTCAATCAGACGGTGATCCTGCCCAATCAGCATCTGAGTATCCAACGATTTGCTCATGGCCGCGATCCTCAAACAATAAACCTTTGCGTGGAGCTGATTTTATGTACCGAAGAATGCGAACAATTGCATCCCAATGACTATCACACGGAGAACCCGTAAACTGACTCACAACAAACAGAAAAGGAAATGTCAGATCTTGCCACTGTAAGATAATTTAATTTACCAACCAACCGCCTATATCTTGCACGATCGCTAAGCGGCTCCCCCTGTCCTGGCAAAAGTTTAGAATTCGGATCCATCAGAGTGTCAACAGGTCTACAACCTGTCATTCCTGTCTCCTCAAGAATATCTAAGGCATACTTTCGTTGTGAGACCACAATACTTGAGCTAGATTGAGCGACCTCAATACCCAGAAAATATTTTAGTTTGCCCAGATCCTTAGTCTGAAAATGTTGAAAGAGATGTTGCTTCAATTTAGCAATACCATCCTGGTCATTGCCGATAATAACAATGTCGTCAACATAGACCACTAGATAAATACAGAGACTCGAAGCAGAATGCCGGTAGAACACAGAGTGATTAGCTTCACTCCGAATCATGCCAAATTCCTGGATAACTATGCTGAAGCTCGAGGAGACTGCTTTAGACCATAAAGTGACCGGCGCAAGCGACATACAAGACCACGAGACTCCCCGGAGCAACAAACCCAGGTGGTTGCTCCATATAAACTTCATCCACAAGGTCACCGTGTAAAAAAGCATTCTTAATGTTCAGCTGATAGAGGGGCCAATGGCGAACAGCAGCCATAGAGAGAAAAAAGCGGACTGAAGCTATCTTAGCCACGGGAGAGAAGGTATCACTGTAATCGAGCCCAAATATCTAAGTGTATCCCTTGGAACAAGACGAGCCTTAAGACGATCAACCTTACCTTCCGGACCAACCTTGACTGCATACACCCAACGACAACCAACAGTAGATTTACCTGAAGGAAGAGGGACAAGCTCCCAAGTACCACTCGTATGTAAAACAGACATCTCGTCAATCATAGCCTGTCGCCATCCTGGATGAGACAATGCTTCACCTGTAGACTTAGAAGATAGAAAAGTATAATAAGGTGATGACAAACGATGATAACTCAGACCGACATAATGGGGATTAGGATTAAGGTTGGTCCGTATACCTTTCCGAAGTGCAATCGGTGTACTAGGAAGAGACAAGTCTGTAGTAGGAGCAGGGCCAGGTGCAGGACGTGAATCAGCTGGGCCTGATGCTGGGTGCGGACGACGATGATATGTCAAAAGCGGTGTTCCTGTGACACGGAGTCTAGGAGGAGCCATACTAGACTCCTCAACTGTTGGAATGGGTAAGACTTCAGTAGTGGAAGGTAAAGGAGGAGCTATAGTAGATACGGATAAGACTTCTGTGGCGGAAGGTGAAGGAGGATCTATAGCAGGCTCTGTAAAGGTCAGCATAGGTAAGATCTCAGATATATCAAGATGGTCAAAATGGTCATAAGAGGTAAAAAAAGGTTTAGACTCAAAAAATGTGACGTCAGAGGACATAAAGTACCAACGAAGATCAGGTGAGTAACAACGATATCCTTTTTGAACACGAGAATAACCAAGGAAGACACACTTGAGAGTATGAAGAGCTAACTTATCTTTTCCGGGGGGGGCTAAGCTATGAACGAAACAAGTGCTCCCAAAAACACGAGCGGGAACAGAGTATAAGGGTGATTGGGGAAACAATATGGCATACGGTATCTGATTGTGTATGGGAGAGGAAGGCATCCGATTAACTAAATAACAAGCTGTGAGAAATGCATCTACCCAATAACGCGGCGGAGCATGAGACTCAATAAGAAGTGTGCGAGCAGTCTCAATAATGTGCCTATTCTTTCTCTCTACAACCCCATTTTGCTGAGGGTATAAGGACAAGAGGTTTGATGAGTAATTCCTTGAGAAGTCATAACTGCTGAAATGAAGAGGATAAATATTCTAAGGCATTATCACTGCGAAAAGTACGAATAGAAACACCGAATTGATTTTTAATTTCAGCACAAAAAATTTGGAAAATAAAAAACAACTCAGAACAATCTTTCATTAAGAAAATCCAAGTACATCTTGAATGATCATCAATGAAACTAACAAAATAATGAAACTCCAAGGTTGAACTGACTCTACTAGGACCCCATATATCAGAATGAACAAAAGAAAAAACATACTCTGCATGACTCTCAATACTACGAGGAAAGGAGGCTCGGGTATATTTCCCGAGCTGACATGACTCACACTCTAATGTGGATAAACTAGACAAACTAGGCACCATCTTCTGAAGCTTGGATAAGCTTGGATGTCCTAAACGTCTGTGAATTAGGTCCGGATGATCTGTAACTAGACATGCTTTGGAGGATTTTAGCGAGTTAAGGTAGTAAAGGCCTTCTGATTCAAGTCCTGTTCCAATCGTCTGCCCCGTACTGCGGTCCTACATAATAAAGGAATCATCAATAAAATATATTCCACAATAGAGAGCACAAGTCAAACGACTAACAGATGCAAGATTAAATGGACAGCCGGGGACATAGAGAACGGAATCTAGAGTGAAATAATGTAGGGGAGTCGCTTGTCCAACTCCTTTTGCTTTGGTTTGAGACCCATTGGCTAAAGTAACAGTAGGAAGAGACTGTGAATACGCAATATTTGACAAAAGCGATTTATTACCAGAGATATTATCAGAAGCGGCTGAGTCCACAACCCATTGTCCAAGAGTACTAGACTGGAAAACACAACAAAAGAATTACCGGCAACAGAAGTATCAGTCTGAGCAACAGAAGCTACTTGTGAAGATGTCTACTTACTTGCTCGATATTAAAGGAACTCATTATACTCCCCTTCAGATAAAGAAAATCCTTGGTTACCTGTAGTCTCAGACTGAGCAACATAAGCATTTTTGGGTGGGCGGCAATGTAAAGGATAGCACACGTCACGAGTGTGTCCAAGTTTATGACAATAAGAGCACTTAGGTCTATATCTTCCAAAACGACCTCCTCTTCGTCTACTCTCCGTAGTACGAGATGCCCGATTGTCCACTGACTGGATACGAGGATAGATGAGTCAAGTGTCTGTGATGAGCTCACCGGGTGACTTGGTGCTGCAGCAAGGGAAAGTAATCGAGAGAATAGTTCATCAACTGTGGGGACAGCCGGACTAGCCAAAATTTGGTCACGTACTGAATCAAGGTCATTAGGGAGTCCAGCTAGTGTAAGAACTAGAAACATCTTCTGTCGTTGCTCTTGTTGCTTTTCAATACTAGCAGAAACTGACATCAACGTCTCAAATTCTTCCATGACTGCCTGTACTTGTCCCAAGTAAGTAGACATATCAAATTCATGTTTCTTCAAGCTTGTCGTTCGCAATATTACATCATAGAAACGAGATATGTCATTAGTGTATAAATTACGAGCTTTTTCTCAAACTAAATAACATGTCTACAATGGACCGAACAAGGGCATCAACTTGGAATCAATAGATCGCCACAGGATACTACATAACTGAGCATCGACCTTCTCCCACAGTGTTTTGGCCTCTTCATCACCTTCGATAACCCTTTTTGTTAAATGATCGTGAACTCCTTGACCTTTACACCACAACTCGACAGACGAAGCCCAAGCTAGATAGTTTAAACCTCTCATTAAAGGTTCAGAGGTAATCATAACACCGGAACTGCCAAAACCCGAGTTTCTAGACCCGAAAGCATCGACTCCCAAAGACATCGTTGGATTATCACCAAATAATCAGAAAGAATCAACTGACAACTCGCTGAAACAGATGAAGGAAACACTGTAGTTGCCGGAAAATTACTGTAGCTACCGGAAAAAGTTCAAGGTTGTCAGAATTGAAAAATAAAATTATGGGTAGGCTCGGAAATTGAGGGCGATCCAGCCCTGCCCTGAAGAAACTTTTTTCAAATTGTGACCGGAAGGGGTCTCACGAGCCGGCGCGTGGGACAGACACGCCGCCGCCGGCAGATCTCTGGCAGGCGCGTGACGGCGCGTAGGTGGCTCTTTTGCGGTGATTTTTTCTGGGATTTGGTTGGATCTCTCTCTTTAGAACCTTGTGATGGTGTTGGATTTTGCACAACACTAATAATTAGTGACTTTGACGCGATTAGTCACTTAGGTCACCAGAAAATTGCACGGTGACTTAGTTCTTCCTTCCCGGATGTCGTTGGAACAACACACAACGATGAATCTCTCACGGTTGCTGTGATACCATGTGAGAATGCACGGGAGAAAAATATTATTGATATATCTATTTACAATGCTACAATGAGCCCTATATATATACACATAACATATCATATTCCATACATATTGGATTATGGTGATACACTCCTATTTACACTATTATTCTAACAGTTCCCTTGCTGGCAAGAGACTGGTCAAATTGGGACTAAATTCAATTAAGTGAAGATCTCACCGTGCATTTTATAGATCTCAAGATCCTACTGAAGCAACAGCTATGGTCTTCTTGAACCTAATTTTGGCCCCTCAACTCTTATTCTCGCTACTTGGCGGACCAAACTAGACTCTCTCCTGCTAATTGTATGCATATCAAGCAGAATCATAAACAAGGAGAAAGATACCTGCTAAGTTCAAAATACGAGCACTTCTGGTGGTCAAAAGCTTTTGCGTAAAACCAGTGTTCCTTCACTAGTATTTTTAATGTATAGTATAGAAAATAGATTCTGAATAACTTGTTTCTTTTTAGTCTCCTGCCATGCCCTTAGCCTTAGCTTAAACATCTTCAATATTGGGAGCTTAAACATCTTGGGTATATCAATGTAAGCCACAATCCAAAATGCAAACTGAGAATGGACAGAATAGTGCCCCTGGCCTCTCGGCAGTGTCGGGCTTAACCCAAGAATAACCTTAACAAACTAAATTACTTTCTTCTATTTATTCTCCATCCATGTAATTAGAAGACATGTCAACACCGAACATGCTCCTAGAGCATGGGTTATAAGTATATTGAAGCATCATCCTCACCCCTCGAGGAATCAGAAGTAAGCACAGAAGTAATAATAGATTACACCACAGCAGACTGATGTGAACACTTCTACAAACAAAGCTGTTAGTGCACCAACATGGGAAGACCTTCAGTCAACCACACATCCAGATAATCGTAAC
Organism: Nicotiana benthamiana; assembly: GCA_034376525.1. Classification (NCBI taxonomy): domain Eukaryota; kingdom Viridiplantae; phylum Streptophyta; class Magnoliopsida; order Solanales; family Solanaceae; genus Nicotiana; species Nicotiana benthamiana. The sequence continues at coordinate 105,930,511 of CM067332.1, read as the reverse complement.
AGATAGTGTAACTTGCCTTTATGTAGAAAGGGCCCAAGCGGATAAGAGTTTCACGGAACTGCAAAAAAAAGGATAACTAGCTCATTGTTAACCAATTACCACTTGAAATTTTGTAACGGATAAAAGATAACTATCTCATTGTTAAGGCCAACATGGATAACCAATTACCCACTTGAAGTTCAGTAAACAGATGGAAGAAAGTAGAAATAATTAACAGCCATCAGATAACTTTCTCCTAAAAGCATCAAATATCTCTCTCATCAAATACTTCACTAAACTAAGTTCAATATGAACCATAAAAAATAGTAAAGAACAAATTAACACGGAAACGAGAAGGCCTGCCTTAATAAAAGCTGAAACCCAATTTAGAGAATTATATGAAAATGCATATCTGATGAAATATGAGAGGGGAAAGATTAAGCAAAGAGTATAAAACCACAAATTTAACTATCCACCTTCCTCATCAGCACAAAGTGAAAGGCAATAGAATCCATACTTTTTAACAACCAAAATCCTCAAGGGCACCAATTCTACGATTCACAGACCCATAGGTATCAACTAGCTCAGGACAACGGGAGGAAAGTATATCTTGATACTCAATTCAATAACAGCTGATTGCTTAACAAAACAGCATGCGAAAATTTCCATTCAAATCACTATAATAAGTAAATACCTAAATAAAGGTGCTCCCAGTTAATTTGAAAAACATATAGTATTAAAAAACTACATTGAATATGTTGTCGGCTTGTCGCCCATTTTGCACAATGAGGATCTTGCCAAGCTCCAAAAAAAAGTTACTTGTGAAAGTTCTTCCGTGAGGGCAAAGGCTAGTCTATATGGTGAGGATTTACAACCTTGGACTGATCTTTCTTTATTTTTGCCTTCTTTATTTCCTATTTTTCTGTCTTCAGCAATAAGGAAAGGGAGTACGAGGCACTCTACCTGTTACTTGTGATAAATAAAATGCTATGGTCAAAGCATGTGAAGTTAGTGCCCGTACTTGATAAAAGAAGAAATAAAGGTTTTCCTCTCCTCTACTTCTCCATTTTATCATACAAGATTCCTAGGAAACACTTAACGAAAGATGGTGTTTTCACAGTTTTCATGCTCTAAAGCTGAAAAATCCACTTTCTGATCCATTGAATGCAATTGACCAAATAGAAAGCACAGGTTCATCAGTCAAAAATGCCTATAGAACACCTACAGTAAAAAAATATTATCTGATCGATTATATGCAATTGACCGAATAGAAACCACACAGTCATCTGTCAAAACTCAAAATGCCTATAGAACACCTACAATAAAAAAATCAAACCTTTCAGATAGAATTTCATTGGAGAACTGAATATACCTTAACAGCACGTCTTCTTATGTCATGGACAAATAAGCGCCAAATGGTTAGCTTCAACACATAAAATGAAATAATGGTTGCTCTGTACAAAGCCAAGAATGAGCCAAAACGATATAATGACGAAAGACTTTTCGACTTATAAGTAAGTGCATGACCAAATTCGCTTTCTAGTGATTCTTTCCTCAACTTAGCATACTCAGCAGTTGGCCTTTCCCCATGCACACTGGAAAAACCAGTAGAAAAGCTGCACCAAAAGCGTATTAACTCATGAATTAGGGGGTGACAAAGGAAACTCCTTAGGAAGAAAATTTTCCACCACAGACTGTATGCACAAATGTTAGAATAGAAAATAAAATAAGGGTGGTGAAGCAAATAAATTGATCAATAATGCAAAAGAAAAGTACAAGGGCATGCCAAAACAGTATTGAACTGGTGCAATAATCAGCTACATATCAAAAGAGAGGATACAAATCAGATATTTATTCTCTTACTATTTTGAGGCTGACAAGCATGATCCCACAAAATTGACATGTTTTCCAGTTAGAATAACCTCAGGAAAACTACTGGATGAATATTCCCACCAAGCAGTCTCAATCGAGCAGCCAAAGTGCAGAGCTGCAAAGAAGAGTCGCCGCATAAGTTGTTGTTATTAGTTAAATAAGTGGAACGATAACATCATATTAGAACCTGACTTAAAAGCTGAAACTTCATCAGTAGTAGGCAGAGGATAATGACAGCTACAACGACAAAAAATGAGAAATGCTCAAAAAGGTGACACCTGGTCTTAAAAGCTACAACAGTCAATTCTTCACAAGCAAGATGCTGGTTCAAAGGGAGGAAATACAAATCCAAATAAAGTGAGTGAGTTCAAAAGGGCCCGATGTAAAATATATTGAATATGCAAAATTAAACCATGAAGAGGAAATTCCACACAGGATTTTCACTCTCTCTATATAGCAGCCGAGGATATAGCCAAGAACCACAGAATTAGCACAAGGGATCAGCACTGAATGCGTACTTTTTACTTGAATGAGCTAACTAACACCATAACATGGTGCATGCTATTTGATAAGAATGTAGTGTCATTTGACGAAATCAGGGAGAGTGTCACCCAAAACGTGAACTGCAGAGAAGCACTCTAAAAAGTAAAGGTTTTAGGATAAGTAACGGTAAGATTGAATATATTTACTGCTAGTCTAGACAGCATAAGAAGAGTGAAGTTGAGGTGAAATTACAGGGATTGCGGTGTCTAAATGCAAGGAATTCAGATACCTAAGCTCGATATTCCAAAGAGAATGGGATGATAGTTGAGAATGTTACACAGAGAATTAAGATGGATGATTAGCATTATATAATACGGCAAAACGTTCACTGTTCCTACAAATAAAATTACCCAGCTAATTCCGTGAAGAACTTTTAAACGGATTTCACGCCTAAAGAACCGCAAATAGCATTTGCCTAAGCACGATTAGGGAAATAAAAATGGCAATTACTTGGGGACAGCACTGCAAGACGCCGTCGTTTAAGGCATGAAATGATACTCCTCATTGGCTGCTGATAGGATACAACAACGAAATGAAGAAGACAGTTCGAGTGTTCATATAATAACCTTCTCCAGTGGTGTCTCGTAATTCAACTACATAAGGTGTTTGAGAATATGCCTCTCAAAACAGTAAATTCAGGCGGAGCGATTGAATTGAAGCTGCGGCAACGGTGCTTCGTTTTGCTGCTTTGCCGCTGCCCGCTGCTTTCTTGCTGCTGGTGCAGACTTGGGGACCTAAGAATGTGCCACGTTTCGCATACGTGGCTCCCAAGGAGAAAGAGAGAGAGCAACAACTCACAAAGTTAAAAGGAAAAAAAGAGGAAAAACTGACAACTTAAAATTGCCGTGGCGAATAGGTTTTGAACGGATTGAAAATGGGTCAAATAAAATTGGTCGCCATCAAATTTATCCATCCCACTTGCCTTTACCCTGGAAGAGCCGAACTAACAACTTAATCGTGGGATTTCTTATCATTAGAGCCTCTTATCCCATATTTTATAAAGTGCAACGATGAGTTGAATGACAAATGATTGAATACCTTATGTAAAAAGATAATCTAATTTTAGCGAAGCCAACCAAGAAATACCAGAACAACGGAGAATGTAGAAATATACCCTGCGTTCTAAATAGTATAAGATGAATTTCCATATTGTAAATAGTATTAGGATGAATTTTTCTTAGTTTATGTCTAAAGAATAAAGACTTAATTTTTCAAAAGTAAGGGTGAGTTTGATAACATAAAATATTTTTAAAAAAAATAAGTAGTATTTTCTTTTTTGTATTTAGTATGCAAATTAAGGAAAATAAATTTTTAAAAAAATAGTATTCATAAATAATTAGATATAATAAATATGAAGCCATAAACTTTCAAACCAATAATCATGCTCCAATTTTCTTTACGCAACTATCTGCCCAATAATCTATGACTGCCACGTGTCAAGAAGAATTCAAGGGTGTGTTGAGTGTAGTTAAGATATAATAAACATGAAGCCATAAACTTTCAAACCAATAATCATGCTCCAATTTTCTTTACGCAATTATCTGCCCAATAATCTATGACTGCCACGTGTCAAGAAGAATTCAAAGGTGTGTTGAGTGTAGTTATTCTCAGATCTTTAGCGACCTATAACTCTACTATCATAATGCTTGGTCAAGTATTATTACCGATGTATCGATCCTGCACATTTAAACCAGTCCTAACGGATAGGACAAAACTTCCCTCGGAGAAAGCCAGCCTAAGGAAACTAGATTGGTCGTTCCACCATTACTCGATTATAGAGGATTGAAACCCCCCCCCCCCCCCTCTCTGAAAGCCCTCTTGATGTGATGATAAAATAGCTAATATTCAAGGCTAGTCCCATAAGATATCTATTTTTGCCTACATGTTTTGATGAAATGGACAGGTGACATCCATATTATCAAAGGAACTAGCATGGCCATATATATTTATTTCCAATGTGCAATAACTAGTTGATGCTTGATAGTCATTAACAAGTACTTATTGATAAGATTAAAGATCTAATGATACAATTAGTCTTATGTAATTGGGTTATTGTATCACTACTTTGAGATTATTCCATTTGTTTCCATTTCACTACTATCTTTATATTTTCTTACACAATTTTTTATTGAAATTTTCAATATGTCGAATTTATTAAAATTTGTATTTATGGCACTTGGTATCACGGAGAAGGATTAGTTATCATTGGTTTTGATGTTGAAATTTACCTTGACGCAAAAGATCTTGGGAATACTATTATGCAAGAAAATAAAGCATCAAATCAGTATAAAACAAAGGCCATGATTTTTCTTCCCGTCATCTCCATGAAGGGTTAAAAACTAAATATTTAACCGTAAAAGATCCACTTGAATTATGGATTAATTCGAAGGATCGATATGACTACCTAAAACTTACGGTATTACCGAAAGCTCTGTATGAATGGATACATTATATTGCAAGATTTTAAAATCGTAAGTGATTATAATTCGGCTATTTTTAAAGTAAGTTCTCTATTAAAATTATGTGGATGTACGATCACAAACGAGGACTTATTGAAAAAAAAATATTTTCCGCTTTTCACGCTTCAAATGTGGTGGTACAATAGCAATACCGTGAAAAAAAAATTTAAAAATATTCTGAGTTAATCACATGTCTACTTGTGGCAAAGCAGAATAATATTTTATTAATTAAAAATCATGAAGTCCGTCATACTGGGTCAGCTGCATTCTCAGAAGTGAATCTTGTAATAGTACATGTAAGTCTGAAAGAAAATAAAATAATTATTGTGGTTGTGGACATGGTCGTAGACATGGACATGGGTAGGGGACGAAAAGATTATCATCATCATGGTGGAAATAAACAAGAGAACAATAAGAGTTCTCAAATTAATCTGTCAATAGGTTAAATTAATATTATTGATGTGGTATGAAAGGTTATTGAGTATATATTTGTCGTGTGCCAGAATAATTTGTCAAACTTTATCAAGCCTCCTTCAGAAAGAAAACAAATAACGTGGAGACACACTTGATCTTTCAAAATAATGATGATGAAGCAGGCCGCTCAAGCAAAAATGATTCTGAGGCACATCTTGCATATAAAGATGATGATTTTAAAGGTCTTGCAAATATTACTCATTTAAAAGCTCGAGACTTCTTTGAGGATATTGATTGAAGAACTAATCATCTTACTGGGGAATAAAGCAATCATAAAATTTGTTATTTTTCATTTTGTGGTTGCAGCTAATTTGATCTTCTTCAGTATATTTTTCTAATGTATCATGTGATGTTAGTTTCTACATTCATAATGTATTTATTAATATTCTTTTTTTGTTAGTCTTATATATTCATATTATGTACATTTTGCTTGTTTTTTATGAAGAATATGAAAGTTTTCAAATCTTCAGTTGAACTCAAGATTAATAAAGATGATATATGTTTTCAGAATAGTACTACAACGCACACTATTTTAAGCTATAAGAAATATTTTTTCTTGTTTGGCCATGAAAGAAGCCATTGTTAATATAATATCTGATAGCATAAGATTAATTGAAGGTTCTAGAAGATCTAACTTGTTACTATCAGGAGAAGCAAATTTGGCTATTGATGAAGTATTATATTGTAGTAAATCTTAAAAAAACTTATTAAGTTTCAAAGATATATATATTTGCCAAAATAGCTATCATATTGAGACTACAAATGATGAAAAGATTAAATATTTTTATAACAACAAAGTCTCGTAAGAAATATATGCTTGAATGTTACATGTTCTTTGCTCCAGCTTATACTACACAAGTTTAGTAGGATCGATACACATGCCATAGTAAATGAGAAGTTCACTAATCAGGATAATTTTATTATTTGACATGACTGGTGGGGTCATCCTGGTTCTACTACAGTGTATAAAATAATTGAAAATTTACGTGGACATTCTTGTGTCGATTCATCTTGATTCTTCAATTTCAGGAATTCTCTTGTGCTGCATGTTCTCAAGGTAAATTTATTACTGTACCATCAGCGATTAAAGTTAGGATTAAATCCATCATATTTCTGAAACATATACAAGGTGATATATGTGGACTCATTCATTCTCCATGTGAACAATTCAGATATTATATGATTTTCACAAATTCATCTACAAGATGGTCACATATGTGCTCGCTATCAACTCGCAATATATCATTTGTAAGATTGTTGGCTTAAATGATAAAGCTAAGAGCATAATTTCCAGATTATGCAAATAAGACAATTCGTATTGATAATGTTGGTGAGTGTACATTCCGGGCCTTTAATAATTATTGTATATCAATTGGTATAACTTTCAGCATCTGATCATACTCAAAATTATCTACCGAAATCATTGATCAAACTCATCCAATTAATTGCTAGACCAATGCTCATGAGAATAAACTTTCCATTTTGATGTGAGGTCATGCTATTTTTTGCATACAACAACATTTGTAAGCGTCAAGCCAACAAGTTATCATAAATTCTCCCTAGTACAATTGGCTTATGATCAGGAGCCAAATATTTTTTATCCTATAATATTTGAATATCCGATATATATTTCAATTTTTCCACCACAACACACAAAAATGAATCCCCAAATAAGATTAACGATATATGTTGGATACAAATTTTCTTCTATTATTAAATATTTATAACATATGACTGAGGATTTATTTACAACAAGATTTGTTGATTGCCATTTGATGAATTAGTGTACCCAATATTGGGGGGAGGGGGGGTTAAGTAGCTAGAAAGAGAAATAGATTAAAATACCACTATCTCATTTAGATCTTTGAATAAGTCATTGTGAACAAGAGGTTCAAAAGATAATATATTTGTAAAATATTGCAAATCAACTACCAGATGCATTAACTAACCTATCAAGGGTGACTAAGTCACATATTCCAGTTGTTAATGCTCCTACTCTAGTTGATATCCCAATAGGACAATCAATTAATCCAAATGAGTTAAGTCGCGCTTGAAACATGATAGATCAGTCGGTTCCAAAGATAAAAAATACACGAAGAAGAAATTATCAAGGGAATCATAATATGGAGGTGTTGACTCAAGAAAAGGCTCGAGACATAACAAATTATAAGACCTCATGGGAGGTCCAAGTACCGAAAAATAACGAGAATGAAGAGATCTCAATAAAATTATGTCTCTACAGGAAAAAGGTAGAACCGAAATAATATTATTGATGATAATATTTTTGCTTATAATATTGCAGTTGAAATAATGCAACAGGATGAGAATCTTGAACCAAAATATGTCGATGAATCTAGACAGAGCAATGATTGTCCAAAATGGAAAGATGCTATCCAGTCATAATTAACTTCATATGAAAAATGTGAAGCCTTCGGACCTATAGTTCAAACACCTGAAGATATGAAGCTAGTAGAATACAAATGCATTTTTGTGCGAAAGTGAAATTATAAATATAAAGTAGTTAGATATAAAGCGCGACTTGTGGCAAAAGGATTTTTGCAAAGACCTGACATTAATTATATAGAGATATACTCTCATGTGGTGGATGCTATCATGTTCAAGTATATTATAAGTCTGACAGTGCATGAAAAACTTGATAATGCGTCTTATGGATGTTGTCATGGCCTATATATATGGCTCACTAAACAACAAATTTTTTTTTGAAAATTCCCGAAGAATTTAAATTGCCTGAAGTATACAAAGATTTCCCACAAACTTGTTTAGTAAAGCTTCACAAATCTTTATGTAGTTGAAACAATGAGGCACATGTGGTATGACCATCTTAACAAGTACCTATTAAAAGAGGGATACAAGAATGACCCAATGTGACCTTATAAGTCTGGATCTGAATTTGTCATAATAACTGTATATGTTGATTACTTGAATAGCATTGGAACTCATGAAGAGCTTCCAAAGGCGGTAGAATATTTGAAGAAAGAATTTAAAATGAAAGATCTTGAAAAGACAAAATGCTTACAAATTGAGTATTTGAAAATGAAATATTTGTTCATCAATCAACATACCCTTAAAATATTTTGAAGCGATTTTATATGGATAAAGCACATCCATTGAGTATCCCGATGGTTGTGATATCGCTTGATATAAATAGAGATCCATTCCAATATCATGAAAACAATGAAGAACTTTTAGCTGCTAAAATACCATATCTTAGAACAATTTGGACATAAATATATCTTGACAAAAATTTCCAACTAGATATATTTTTCTTTGAAAATTTGAAGTAAGATTTAGTTCTTTCCCATTATAAAGAAACTGGAATGGCATTAAACACATATTTAGATACCTCCGAGGGACTATTGATATGTGTTTATTTTATTTAAATGGATCCAAGTCAATATTAATTGGTTGTGCAGATGCATGATATTTATTTGATTCGCACAAAGATCGATCTCAAACATGCTACTTATTTACATATGGAGGTAAATCCATATCATGACGTTTAATGAAATAAACCATGGCCGCTACTTCTTCAAATCTTGCAGAAATAATATCCATCCATGAAGCAAGTCGAGAATGTATTTGGTCGAGATCGATAACTCAACACATCCAGAAAACATATGGTCTTTGTTTGACATGGAATATCTCAATAACATTGTATAAAAGACAATGTTGCGTGCGTAACTCAACTGAAAAGAGGATACATGAAAGGAGGCAGAACAAAACACATTTCAACAAAATTATTTTTCACTGATGTTCTTTAAAATAATGGTGAAATAGACATTCAACAAGTTTGTTGGAGTGATAATTTGACAGATTTGTTCACTAAGGCATTGCTAACCTCAACATTTGAGAAGCTGATAAACAAGATTGGAATGTATCATCTCCGCGACATTAGGTAACATTTTCATCAGGGAGAATAAAATATACGCTACACCTTTTTTTTCCTTAACCAAGATTTTATTCCGTTGCGTTTTCCTGGTAAGGCTTTTAATGAGACAACAAGTAATACATATTGAAAATACCTATGTATTATTTTCTTTCACTCGGATTTTTCTTAATGGATATTTTTCAAGTGAGGTTTATTAGTCATATTTTTTTACATGAAAATCCAAGGGGGATAATTGTAAATGGTATATGGATGAATTTTCATGTTGTAAATAGTATGAGGATAAATTTTCCTATAAGATATCTATCCTTGCACTATTCAATATAGCTTTTATATTACCTTTCTTGCCTATAAAAGCATGACAATTTACTTAGGTAAAGACCACCCAAAGAAAGAGTTCTACTATACATGTTCTTAATTTTACTTCTCTTCTTGTTATTTTATTTTGATAAATTGCTTTATTTCATAACGCGTTACTCATTTTCAACTCATTTTAATTTATTTTAATGTGAATTAAAAACGATTTGGGTCATATTTATTTATATATTAGTTTTAGTGTGTATGTAAAGTATGTGTGTGTAGACAATAAATTTTTATCAAAAAAATAATCGAGATCGATAAATATTACAACAATCGTAATATTTAATTTCTAATATTTGAGTTTTACAATCTCTATAATTCCTCTGATTATATTTTTCAGTATAAATTCAATTGAGCTTGACCTTGAATTTGAATTTGATTTATCCGTCGCGAATACTTTGATTGTTGCCACGGATTGTATTATGAATAAGTAGCCTTGATCTTGAACGCCTTGTATTTAATTTGACTTCGTTCTTAATCTTGAATACTTGAAATTTGTGTTGAAGTGCTTGAATGCTTGAACACTTGCAGTTTGCAGATAATTGTGGCCTTTGATCCACGAGCCCCCTTGTGTCTTCTTGTTATAACTCCTGATCTAGTTTCTGAGTTATAAAGACCCTTATTTATAGTTGTGGGAGGGAAGAATTATGATACGAACAAACTCTTTCCGACCAATCAAATTCAAGTGTGACAAGGCTGAATTTGATTGGGCAGAACATGTCACTTGCACATGTGGTATAGCTTTATTGACCTTTTAATGTGACTTGGCATACCTCGCCATTTTGACACTTCGCATAATTCTATTGGATTTTCCTTTTTACTTGTCGTGTTACGTCATTTTGACATGTGACACCAATCTGGACATCTAGGAAGATAATATATTAGATTAGTGATGTGGGCTCATCATTTGTAGCTCAATTAAATGGGATAGTCCAATAATATTGGACTTATATATTAATCCAATTATATTAGTCCAAATAAATATTTTGGACTAATATATTTAAAATATAATTCAAATTATTATTGATTTTAAATTTAATAAATTTTTACATGCATACAGCGTATTCCCTGTAAATTAATAAAAAGGGACATACGAAAATATATTTTATTGTGCATGTATAGCTTGCTTAATAAAAGAAGCAATTCTGCCCCACATATCTTAGATTCCTTGTTGTTTTTGCCTCTAATTACTCAAGTTGTCCGGTTATTCATTTTTTTGTGGGATTAATTAGTAGAATATGCCTGATAAAAAATTCATAATAATATTATTATAATAATAACATTAATAATAATAATCAATTCATCTTCTCGAAAGTTATTTTTTTTAACTTGACCTGAAATTAATAAGTGTCCTCTCGTAAGTATTTATATATTTTGATGTCTAAGTTAAACAGTTTAATAATCTATATTTATATACTATTAAAAGGAGAGGAAAAAACCTTTTCTTTAAGCCATGTGGCAACCTAAAAAAATAACACATGACATAATTAGTTATTTAGTTTATAATTGGTTATTAATTATTATTTTTGAATTTAAATATATATAAAAATAAAAATAATAAAATAAAATAAAAACTAATATATATATATATATATATATATATATATATATATTAGTTGATTACTCTATTTGGATTAATAAATAAAGATATCTTACCATAAATATATAAAAAAAAACTATTCATTCAAATTGGGTGGGAGTTGTTTCAAGTTGAACTTTTTAAAATTATTTTAAAATAAAAAGAAAAAAATAACTATAAAAAATAAAAAAGAGCAGAATTACGCATTCAAATCGGGAAGTAATTCAAGTTGGAGTTTTAAATAATTTTAAAATAAAAAATTAATTAAAAATAATAAATTACAGATTTAAATTTGGGATTAGTTTCAAGTTGGAGTTTTAGAATCATTTTAAAATAAATAAAACGTAAATAAAGACATTAAAAAGCTTTCAGAGAAAAATATTTAATAAAGTAATATGCTAATAAAACTTTTTATTAAGTAATGTAATATTATTAAATATTAGATGATATAATAAAAAAAATTACAGAACAAAAAAGTTATACAATGCGCTCCATATACAAGTCATATTAGTTTAACAGAGATTTTATTTATTAAAATTTAGATAATATTATTAAAGATAATAGAATAAAATTTAAAATAAAAAATAATTCAACAGTAATAAATTATAAATCTTCTCATATGTGATAAAAAGAAAGTGAATATTAAATATTAGTTAATATAATAAAAAATATATAAAAAAAAAGTTATTCACTAGCTATATAAGTAACTTTTATTTAATAGAGATTTCATTATTGGGTATATCGTATTGACAAGTAAGATGACAATTGAATTGTATTAAAGCAATACAATCTAATAGGATCAAACAATTATGATTATAATTTAATTTAATTAATATTTTTTAATACTGACCGTATATCGCGTGGGTACGACTACTAGTATTGTATAATGAGAAAAGTCATATCGAATATTATTTAAGAATATGTATTAATATATTTGTACGTAATAACGAATTAGGAAGGAAAATATATTTGTATAGGCTAAAGTTTAATTAAAATGATTATGGAAAAAGACTTTTTACTCCTTAAATAATTCTAGTTTGATATAAAGTGGATATGTATAACATCTACGTACACAAGCATAGTATTTATAATGAACAATTGTGTATGTGTACAGTGTATATACTCTTTTCTGTTTTCTTTTGAAGAAAATTAATAAAGAAATTGTTATTCACGTAGATATTCTACACGAACATGTACATAAAGCAAAATTTAGTATGAAATTTAAGAAGCTAAAGATATTTTTAAAATAAATTTTTTCTTGATTTTAAAGTCTTAAACATTAGAATTTCTGTATAGTTCATAAGAAAAGACTTGGTAAATAAACGTATAGTTGAGTTTAAATTGAAATCCTCAATATTAGCAAAATAATTGAAGGATTATTTTATCCAAGAAATGGTGAAAAGAAAAAAAAAAGCGAACGACCAAAAGTTTGGTATGCATAAGCTTTTACTTTCCATCTTTTTTAGTGTATTTGTTTTCATCCTAAGTCATTGTCTATCAATAAAATGAATAAAATAATATGAAGTTTTCTCCTATAAATTACTATTCTCTTATTCCATCAGAAAGATTAGAAAAATTATGCTTCCCCTTCCTATATAAAGAAAGTAAATCAATGACCAATATTCAAAAACATGCATTGTCATTGATTAACAAAAAAATAAAAGAATTATCATTATTTGCGGTGTAGTTCATTAATATTAATATTTATAATAACAACAACAACAACAGCAACTACCCAGTAAAATCCTATATAATAGGGTCTGGGGAGGGTAATGAATACGCAGACCTTACCCCTGCCCCGATAAGGGCAGAGAGGTTGTTTCCAATATACCCTCGGCTCAGAAAAACGAAAATAAAGTAAAAAAACAAGAGGAGAGAGTTCATTAGTAACTCCAGTAGAAACCGTAATAGTAACAGAAACATAAAAACCGAAAAATGAATGACATGCAATAACAGTAACCATAATTTAAGGCCCGAGGCTAAGACAAACAACAAGAATAGTGTGGGTCCAACAAAAACTGCGAGCCATGTAAGACCAACCCTAATCCAATCCCGCTTTACCCCCAGAATAAAGTAAAGAAAGCTATACTACCTCTATCCTACAACCCTAATGCTTGACCTCCAGACTTTACTATCAAGAGCCATGTCCTCGCAAATCTGCAGTCGTGACATGTCCTGCCTGATCACCTCTCCCCAATATTTCTTAGGTCTTCCTCTACCTCTTCTCGAACCCACCACGGCCAACCGCTCCCACCTCCTCACCGGTACATCGAGGCTTCTCCCCTGCTCGTGCCCGAACCATCTGAGCTCGCTTCTCGTATCTTGTCATCCACAAGGGCGACACCCACCTTCTTCTGAATATCTTTATTCCTAATCTTGTCTATCCTAGTGTGCCTACACATCCACCTCAGCATCTGCATCTCTGCTACTTTTATCCTCCGGATATGGTAGTTCTTAGCCGGCCAACACTATGCCCCATACAATATAGTCGGTCTAACTACAGCTCAATAAAACTTACCTTTGAGTATTGGTGACACTTTCTTCTCACACAAGACTCCAGATGCAAGCCTCCATTTCATCCAGCCTGCCCCTATGCGGTGAGTGACGTCCTCATCGATTTCCCCGCCCCCTGAATCATCGACCCAAGGTACTTGAAGCTATCTCTCTTAGGGATGACCTATGGGTCAAGCCTAACGTCCTCGCCTACATCCCTCGACTCAGTACAAACTTGCATTTCAGGTACTCAGTCTTAGACCTGCTCAATTTGAAACCCTTAGACTCAAGAGTCTGTCTCCAAACCTCCAATATCTCGTTAACACTAGCCCTCGTTTCGTCAATTAGAACTATGTCGTCAGCAAATAACATACACTATGGCACATCCCCTTGAATATGGTGTGTCAAAGCATCCATCACCAAGGCAAATAGGAAGAGGCTAAGTGTTGAGCCTTGATGTAATCCCATAACAATCAGGAAATGCTTAGAGTCGCCTCCCACTGTCATAACCTTGGTCTTAGCTCCTTCATACATGTCATTGATCGCTCGTATGTAGGCTACCGCACGCCCTTCGCCTCAAGATATCTCCAGAGCACCTCCGTAGGAACCTTATCATACGCTTTTTCCAAGTCAATAAACATAATATGCAGATCTTTCTTCTTATCCCTGAACTGTTCCACCAACCTCCTAATAAATATTAATATTAATATTTATTTACGAAAATAATGTACATATGAAAATAGAAATTCAACCTTGAATAAAAATGTGCAAAATGAAACTATAGAGTAATTGGGAATGGAGGGTTATGAAACTTAAATGGCAAGTTTTTGAATTTAAAATGTGTTTCTGCAGTTTTAAAAAATTACTTTTCTACTTAAAAAGTAGTATTATATTGCGCTTTACTTTAACGGAATTTTAGTCGTTAAAGTAAAGCGCGGTATAATATTGCATTTTACTATAGTGCAGTATCATACTGCATTTTACACCTTAAATTTAACCCCCCCCCCTCTTTCTTCCCCACGACATAACTGACTCATCTTCCCACCATTAAAATATTTTAACAGCAGTCCCCCCTCCCCCTCCCCTACGATTCTAAAACAATCTAGTGGACCTTACCCGTCACAAAAAAGTAAAGATTGTGGGTCCTGCATACAACCCACGCATTCGATTGTTGTGGTTTCCTCATTTCGGGCTCAAAATTTTAATTTTTTGACTTTTTTGAAAACATAAACCAAGGTATTTCGATTTCGTTTATGTCAAAAATCGTATAATTGTTGGACAATACGCTTTACGCTAGAGGGGGGGGGGGTGAATAGCGTTTTAAAAATATTAAGCGTTTTAGTGCGGAATTTAAAAACTTTGCAGAAATTAAAACAAGTGCAGTAGAATAAACTTACACAATGATGTATCCTGGTTGGCCACAAACGTGGTTAGTCCAGTCCCCGAGAGACTCTCTCGAGATTTCCACTAAACTTGTCAAGCTTACGGGTGCTTAACAAACCGTTACAGCTGAGGACACAAGCCTCACCCAGTTGCTCGGGGATCACAATCCCAAAGACTTCAATTGCTCGGGGATAACAATCCCAAAGACTTCAACTGCTCGGGGATAACAATCCCAAAGACTTCAACTGCTCGGGGATAACAATCCCAAAGACTTCAACTGCTCGGGGATAACAATCCCAAAGACTTCAACTGCTCGGGGATAACAATCCCAAAGACTTCAACTGCTCGGGGATAACAATCCCAAAGACTTCAACCGAGGAATCACAAGTTCCTCAACAAACGAGAATCGCAATTCTCTTACAAACACAAAACACACTCACTTTACAAAGCACTCCTTAATGAGTAGATATGAGTAGAAATAGTACGCTCAAGATCACAACAACTTAGCTCAATAGAATGGCTCTTCAAAAAGCTTTATGGGTGAATGGAAAATGATGATCAATGTAAGAAAGCTTTTAGCAATGAAAATACTCAAAGTGTATATGTTGTTGTTGTGAAAACACTGAGTTGAAGCTGTATTTATAGGTGAAAAACTCAGTCTTACCGTTGTCTAATTGCCAATTAAGGATTGCTGAAATTACTCAGTGACAATCGATTGTCAAGACTAAACAATCGATTGTTTGCCTATCAGATTAAAAATTCAATCCCAGATTTTACGTCAACAATCGATTACTTCAAATCAATAATCGATTATTTATAACGTTAAGAAATCCTTTCCAATTTTTGGCATAAAACATCGATTGTCCGGAAATCAACAATCGATTATTTTAACAACGTTCAGAAAATCTTTTCCAGATTTTAAGCAAAACATCGATTGTTAAATATCAACAATCGATTACCTGAAGGTAATTGAAAATATATGACAACGGTCAGCTTCAACAATCGATTATCAAATGGAATAATCGATTATTAATTAATTTCAAAACTCTCTGTCTCATATATAATCGATTATCAAAAGCCACAATCGATTATCATCTTATTTAAAATCACTGGGAGACATTTTTCTCATTCTAATCGATTACCATTAGTTCATAATCGATTTTTATGAGTTTTGAAAACTTTGCCTCAGTTAACAATCGATTATCATAAGTACACAATCGATTGTTATGCAGTTTGCAAAAACCTGATGTTAACTGACTTACTCACAATCGATTATCATTAATTCACAATCGATTGTCATGCAGTCCTGGCTTAGAGATACTCGATTATCATAAGTACATAATCGATTATCTTAGCCCAGATTTTTGAGGCATGCTTGGAAAACATTTTAACAAATGTAAATATGCATAGTTTAAAATCATTTGACACTTAATTTAAATATGCATGATTTTGGAAAAATAATTTTAGTGGAGAAGCCATGTTATGAGCCAAGTTGAGGAATCAAGATCACAATTAATATTGACTCAATTATAACATTTCTAAACTTTGTCTTGAGCTTCTTGTAATGCATCCATTTTGTGCTTGTCCTTGAGTACTGCTATATATCGCTTTTTGCTTTGTTTGACATTCATCAAAACCTACAAAAGAACACACGTTTAGTATATTGCATTTGAAACGTGTTTCCAACAATAATAATGCGTATTAGTTGTGTTGAATGTGTTTCCATTGTTTTTTGTGTTTTGCTTTAGATTACATTTGTATGCTATTTTTATCCGGACTAAATTATTAATGTTTAAAATAAATAGTGAAAATTTGAGAAATAATTTTTCTTGTTAATAAAAATATTCATTAATTTCTTTTACTATTTTATATGTAATTTCGTGAATGTTATGGTTATGTTATTAAAATATGTTAGTTGTTTTTATTTAGTTTAAATTATTTATTTGCTTAAAGAATAGTGCCCTTATAGCGTCGTAAAATAGAGAGCCTTTTAGTGTAGTAAAATATAAAATCTTTTAGCATAGTAAAATATAGAGCCTTTGAGCGTAGAATCTTTGTAGTTTAAGTATCTACTAACTACAACTCTATCTAATTACATTTTACAAAAAATAATTATGTAATTTATAAAACAAACACATAGAACTAACAAATTAATAGATGTTGTCAAATTAAATATCGAGTGTGGAACTCATAGATACATACTCTGTCCAATTAAAAATTAGTTATTTAATTTATAAAACTAACAAAATTCTAAAAATACTGAATTGACAAACAGAAGAATTTAGGATAGTCTGGTGCTACTGAACCTCAACTATCGAGCCTGGAACCCATAGATATTTATTCTGTCCAATTAAAATAATTAAATATTAATTATTATTTCTGAAACAAAATTGCAATATTGAAATTGACACACATAAGAATTCAGGATAGCTTGGTGCTACTGGGACTCAAATATCGAGCCTGGAACCCATATATATTTACTTTGTCCAATTAAATAATTAAATATTAATTATTATTTCTAAAAAAAGTTGTAAAAATATTGAAATTGACACACATAAGAATTCAGGATAGCGTGGTGCTATTGAGCCTCAAATATCGATCCTGGAACACATAGATACATACTCTGTCCAATTAAATAATTAAATATTTAATTTATAACACAAGCACATAATTAACATTGTTTAATTTACAGTAGACGATATGGACGTGCCGCCTGTGCATTCTGGACCTTTCTCGCACGAGATATTAGTGTTATAGGGCGATCATAGGTCCGCCTACATATGGGAGGGAGAGCTAGTGGAGCAGACTCTCCATGTTAGGAGAGTGGACAATGTGCGGGACTTTATGAGGGAGAGAGATTTCCATCCCCGTATAGTCGAGCGCCTGCGTGATACGGACTTCCATGTGATTTTTGAGATTGAGCGGTTGCAGCTCGACTGGTCTCAGATCACGGTATTGATAGAACGGTGGTGACCCGAGACGGACACTTTCCACCTGCCCATTGGTGAGGCTACCATCACACTTTAGGATGTTTGGGTTTTATATGGGTTGCCTGCTGATGGACTGGCTGTTGCACTGCCTCAGTATATGAGATCTATGACGCGCGCCTAGTATTTGGACTTGATGCAACAATTCACTGGTTTCAGGCCACAGGGTGAGACTGCAGCTTCAGGGGGTAGTTGCATTTCTATGACAACTATTTGATAGCATTTGGAGGTATTTCACCCTGACATCACCAACAAAACATATATTCTACATATTCACCGTACACGAGGTTGGCGCTGCTCCTTCTCTATGGGGGTGTCTTGTTCCCGAACACTTCGAGAAATCTAGTAAGTATGCGATTTCTACATCATCTTCAGCGACTAGATGAGTTACCCCAATACAGTTGGGGTGTTTCTATTCTACGTACAGGAGTGTGTGTCGGGCTAGTATAGGCACCCAGAGCGATGTATGTGATTTTCTGCCGCTTCTACATGTGACAACATATTCGAATACCCTGTTCATTACTTCTAATTGTATATAGTCAAAATGACTCTTGAATTTTATGTCGACCTTGTATGTTAGGTTTGGGCCTGGGAGAGGTTCCTGCCATTGTAGCCATCTCTACTACTATTACCTCCAGATGTAGCACCTCCGTTTCTCCCTCTAGCTAGGAGGTGGGTTCTCCAGCATGGAAACTACCGAGCCATTGATGCTCATCATAATCTCCCCCTTATAAGGGATGTGTTGGATATGATGGAGGTCGCACAGGTAAATATGTACCTAAACTTGTTATAAATTCACTTGTGGTTGCGCATACTCATTATTATGTTATTATTTGATAGTTCATCTAGACGCCATACATCGCGACTTGATAGCTATCCTGCCCGATTATTGCTCGATCGACCGACTGATTTGGAGCACTTCCGTCCTGTTGATGTGCCTTGATATTGTGGAGCATCATGCCACAGAGTGGGTACTTCTTCAGTTTGACTGTCCGCAAACTATACCTAGGGAGCCTACATAGGAGGCTACACATTATCAGCGGGATGATCATTCGAGAGCGGACGACGCATTTGTAGTATGGCTAGAGGCGCAAGTCCATACTTGGAGCAGCGGGAGGACCAAATTCCGTCCCCACCTTCACAGATCTAGGCGGCGACTGTTGAGATTTATACGTCCTGGTATCGTCGTCATACCCGACTGATGATTGGGAACCTCGTTCATCAAGCTGGCAGTTAGTACATACCATATGCTGGGAGGCACGAGGCACCTGTATGTTTTTTTGGAACCCATTCTTATAACTGTGAAATAGCGTTTTGGTAATTAATATTTTAAATGTTCTATAGGCTGTTGGTCATCATTTATTCTACTGGTAGGGACTGCAGATACAACAACACGCCGAGAATCCTATAGGCACTAAGTATGGCTGGCAGGCGGTAGAGCTGGCTCTCCAGACACTACAGCGAGCCAGAGAGGACGAGAGGTTAGATCACGCTGCTAAGTATGTGGCGCAAGAGCACCACCATCGGAGTAGGCCTGTCACACGAGGCAGGGATCCGGCACAAGGCAGGGCTGCCGACGAGGCAAGGCTCTCCTACGAGGTGGGGGTGCTCCACGGGGTCAGGGGGATGGCAAGGAGGTGCTGTGAGCATGTGATTTTTGCCCTACACGAATTACTCCTATAAAATCAAACAAAAACAATTTCTTTTATTTTCATTAATTATTTACATTTTTGTTTGTGTATTTTAATTAGTAAAAACATATTGCATGCACATTTAGAAGTTGATTTGATCATTTTTTAAGTATTAGGTAACAATTAGTCATTTGATAGAAAAGAAACTCAAAAATAGTGTCATTTGATCTTTAATTTTAATTTTCTAATTTACAGATGAATTTTCTTTTAGTTTTATTTTAATTACTTGCAATAATAATTATACTGGATTGATTGGCATTTTATAGGTAAATTTAATATTTTTAATTAATTTAGGATTTTTAGTAATTTTTGAAAATGTAAAATGAAAGAAAATGAAAAAAAAAAACAAATGAAAAGAAATCTGGAAAATTTAATAAAACAAAGGATAAAACTCAAATTGGGCCATTTGAATTAAATCTTAACCCAAAAACCCACACAAAATCCAGCCCAAACGTGTCCAAACCTAGTCCAGCCCCCAGAGTCGAAACGACGGTGTTTCCTAATCGTCTAGGTTGATCGATCCAACGGTCCTGAAGTTGGGTATGATTAATATATATATATGTCCTAATGCCTACCCCCTCCTCACCGTCTCCCAGACCCAAACCCTAATTCCACCATCTGTCGTCGGCCAGAAATCGCCTCCGTAGGCAGTGAATCTCAAATGGCTTCAAATTTTTTGCCACAACCTCGTCTCCTTCTCCTCATCATGGATCTATAAATGCTTCCCTTCAAATCCCACCCGAACTCCTCAAATCAACGAAACCCTAGGGTGGCGCCATGAGTTCCTCCGCCATGCCCGCCGCTGCCGCTCGCAAATCACCCCAAATTAACACCTCAGAATCCTCATGGTTCCCTCTTTCTCCGTCTAAACTCAGTTTCTCTCGAATCACAGTCCACTTGCTCGAGTCTTAGTTTAAAGGTCTGACCCAAGCCTCTAAACCTGTGCATGAAGGCTTTTTCAGTTTGGTTCTTCCCTCTGACAACACTATGTGTTCGTGGTGCTAAAAATAAATGACTGATGCTATTGAGGGACAAAATTAGAGGGTCGAGTCGCCATAGGTTTCAAGCTTTGATCTGGTAAGTTGTGATTCTTCCCTTAAGTATTATTCTTTTATCCTCATCCATCACTTCTTTCATACTAATTGAAAATCGTGGGAACTTGAGTTCATTTTTGTCACTGGACTTGCTCAATTTCCTTCTTTTCCTTTTAGAAACACTTGACCTTTGGTTTCTGTCCCTCGATCATGTGTTGCTTGACTCCCTGGTGTTAACGGCTTAATTATTGTTTTTCATTGATATAATCACCTAGCCAGTAAAGTTAAGTCCATAATTGAGTTAATTTGCCGTTGTAAAATCAGAATGGACAGATCCTTAACTTGCCTCTCATTTCCTTATTATTGTTCCCCTCATCTCTTTCATTCTTTATTATTCTTGTTTCACCTGACTAGTTAGTGTAGTTAGAAAGCATGAATTTCGTAGTAATTTTGTTTAACTATGTTTCCATTTGGTGATTTCACTATTATTGATCTTTTTATGTTCCTTCAAGTGCTGATTCAATGGCAGTAGGTGATCAGATTGGTTACCTCTTTTACTGACAATTAGTTTTGTAAGGTTTGGGGCAGAAATGAGTGGTTTAAAATCAGCTTGGACCCTTTGAGTCATTTCTGACCCAATTCAAAAGACCCATCTATGTCTGAGCCCAAGTTCATTTGGTGGTTTAGGTAAATTTTAGAGTTATCAAGGTTAGTTTAGGTAGACTGAATCTTTTGACAGCTATTGTAGAAGTTTCTAGCAGGGTCCTGATTTTAACATTGATGCTAAAATTTGGTTAAGAAGTTAAAAAATAATGGACGAGAAAGAAATAAAAAACTTCAGGGCTGACCTAGTGATATGCCTATAAAGGCATAGTCACTTGCAGCTTAAAAGGGGATCCGAAAATCAACAAAAAAGAAGAAGAAGAAGAAGAGCTTTTGGAAGTCTAGCAATCTGAAAATGTTTTGAGAGACAACAAACCAAAAATCCCAAAATATCAACACAAAAATAGTCTATAAGTCCACCCATATCTACTGTCTCTTTGTTAGCACTATTCCATTGAGGTCTGATTTTAAGATCAGTTGGGTCATTCAGCTCGATTGAGTCTTATTTTTGAGTTTACTGAACCCTGTTCCTGGATTTTGTTTTGGATCTACTGGTTTTCTGCTGCAATTGTGTCAGTTATTGTGTTGCTGCCCATCTGACCTCTCACCCCCTTCATTTTGTTCTAATTTCCAGGTACTTTTTGGCCACAAATGATGTGTGAAGAATTGAATATGCAAATGTATGACTAAGTTGCTAAAGAAAGGATGCATTTTTCCTTTTATTTTCCTGTTAATTCATTTGCAAGTATATTTGTTTAAATGCTAGATTTATGTTTCTCTAGAGTATGAAAGTCAAGTGATCTGGACCTTCTAGTAATTGTAATAATTGGACTGTTAAAACTATGAATCCCTGTATTTTGTTTCACTAGTCCAACTCTAGTGTAGTCTAATTTCCTGCAATTAATAGGTAATTTTTGAACTCATGATTACTTGAGTTACTCATCTCATACTCTAAATCTTGGCATCTATGAGACATGAGTGCTATTGAAGAGCAGTAATTTAATCAATGAATTCATAGTTTAACAAAACTCAAGACTGCAGGTTCTGTATGTTCTATTATTATCAGTAAACTTCATATTGAGGTTCAAATGTTATATAACGTGTTAGGTCATTTGAAAGTAAAGAGAAATGGTTAATATTCTTACAGATTTGAATATTCTTTCATTACTTGTGTTTAACAGTTTTTATATTTTTTGTCAAGTAATTAATGCGTGTTTCTTAGCCATAGCAGGTCTGAATTAAAGATGTCTGCTAAGCTGAATTTATTTTATTCAATTAATCCGTGTCATTTGGTTAGTTAAATCACAAAAACAAAGCCTAATTAAGGCCAGTTTAATGGTTGTCATTTTGTGAGTATACCCTTGGGCTTGGTCTCAAAGTAGAGCCTATTTTACATCTCAACGTTGCATCCAAATCTGGATTGCAACAGAATCGATAGCTGGACCTTTGGTCCATTTGTGTTGAATCCAACGATTGGGTCCATAACACATTCCATACCCGAACGAAGATGGGCTTGAGTTTCTGCAGGTTTCATCTTGCTTTAAATTGGGATGTTAACATACTTAGATATAGTTAATTAATTAGACGTCTTTAAATAATTAGATTTAAGTCATAATTAGATAAGAAATAGTTAATGGCCTAACATGTGATAAGGTAAATGTCCTTTCAAAAATAAAATCGAGGTGTCTTGTGCCAAGTGAAATCAAAATTGCGTGGCCCTCTTTAACTTTTTCCATTAAAAAATATTTAGTATCCGAGACGTGCCATTTAGCCAATTTTTATGGCCTCCCACAAAGTTAACAACGCGTTAGTCACTTTAGACGCGTTCCTTAATAATCTTACATTCTTAAATACGGGTGCACATTTCATCTGATCTAAATGCAAATCCCAAAGCGTATGATATGACGTGTTTTGGATAGCGGGTGCATTTCATGTGACACGATCCCAAAATATATCATAAACGACGTTCAATTTCCTTAAAATTAATTAAAGGCGGTTTATAATTTAAAATTGCACTACTAGTTCAAAACATGTATTAAAATCAGTTAATAGGCCAATTGTAATAGTTTAAGCGACCGTGCTAGAACCACATAATTCGGGGGTGTCTAACACCTTCCCTCGGGTTAACAAATTCCTTATTCAGAATTTCTTGTTCGCAGACTTCACATGGAAAGTCGAAATCTTCCTCGATTTGGGATTTAAAAATAAATCAGTGACTTGAGACACCAAATAAACTATCCCAAGTGGCGAATCTGAAAAATAAATAATCTCATTTCGAATAGTGTCACTTAAATTGGAAAAACTCCCTTATATACTTTCCTCTTGGGGGTGGTGTGTGAAAAAGGAGGTGTGACAGCTCTGGCGACTCTGCTAGGGATCGAACCTAGAATCTCTGGTCCAGGGTTCAAGAATTGGCTTTATCTGATTTTCCTACATGTTGCATGCCTAATGTGCTAAAGGTTTTACCGTTTTGATATTCGGTGAATTTGTATATATAAAATGCTACGAAATCTTCCTCTCTCTGAGTCTTCTAAATTATGGAGAAGGTTGAACTTCATGCGACTTCTCTTCTATTTAGAGTCTTATCCCATTTTAGAACGAGGTTCGGACAAGTTGCTAAGCCGACGGAGCTTCTGTATCCCCGATATGCTGCCCCTCCCCCTCTCCGACTCGAGTTGTCCGCTCGGGTAAGCCAGGTCTAGAATAATAAACCAGGTTTTAAACCTAGTATAACAAAGCCTTATGCCGCATCCCTAGTAGGAACGTTTGTTTGCATCACGTGCATTTGACTTAGGGGACTTAACAGAAGGGCTGGGTCCGTCTAGGACTGGTGTACCCAAATTGAAAAGACCATCCTGATGCATCTTGCTTTCTACTTGTGCATTTATTCGCTTCAGATCTGCATGTTGGCCGACTTATAAATAATGGGAGAGAATTAAGAAGAGAACAGCAGAGGGTGATCACCTTTTTCGAGAAAAACTAATACCCAAATCATACCGAAACTCTGCCGAAATTTTGAAAAAAAAGAGAAAAAAAGAGGGAAAAATGAAATGAAAAAAGGAAAAAAGAAAAGTTTTCTTTTTTAAAAATAATTGGTTTTGTCAAATATGCCCGAACTACACCAGTTTGATTCCCACCGGATGTTGGATACGTAGGCAACCCCCATTAGGTCCAACTTCCTTTTTTTGCAAAAATAGCCAAAAATAAAAAAAATCCGGGTGATGCCACTCTTGTTTAAAGTAAGCCGAATGCCCCAAAAGGGCGCTGGAAGGCTGTCTTTGCAAGAACAGCCACCATGGGTCATTTCCAACGCCCACTAGACATAACTTTTAAATCTTCTTCCTCGAAGTGCTAAAAGGCCGTATCGATAAAGCTATGGTTTTGTTTTCGAGAAAAAAACATAAAAAATGAAAATTTTTGAAAAAAATATATATATTGTTATTTCTCATTAAAATAAGTCAGTAAATTGCCTTAATAAATGTGCAGGATGAGCAAGAACGGAATTGAACCCTTCATAGTCCTTAATGAGATCCCCGTGAAGCTCCATATGTGGTGGGATGATCTAGGAAAGGGCAGTAGAGAAATAGTGGTAAGAGTTCTGGGAGGCCTTGTCGGACTATTGAATGCCAAGCCAAGGTCAGACATAATTGAAGCCTTAATACCTTTCTGGGACCCGACTTGTAACGTGTTCATTTTCTTTGACTTTTGAGCTCACACATTTATTGGAGGAAGTTGCGAGTTATGCGGGCCTCAATGGAAATCTTAGCAGTCTATATCCGCTGTTACCAAGACCGATACCCCCCCACAGATTCATGAATTTGCTAAGCATTGGTAGGTGTGTTCAGGACAAAAATTCATCCGAAAGATATTGCACACTCCAGTTTTTATATCATCGATATGTAAACCCCCAAGGTTTCGAAGAGCCAAACACTTGGCTAACCCATGCCGGAAATAAAGACAAGTGGGAGGAAAGGCGGGGTTTAGCTTTCATGGTATCCTTTATGGGTTGTTATGGTCTGTCCCCGGATAGATGGAAATATAGAAATAGGTCTTGTGGGAGTGATCGACGTTGCAATCAAGAAACCCAACATCACTATGGTTCCTCTGATCGTGTATGAAATCTACCGAGCCCTGACCATCTGTCGGGAAGGAGGAAAATTTATCTAGGGTTGCGATTTGCTAGTTTAATTATGGATGCAAGAACACCTCTTTCATCGGGTTGGATACACGAATAATGGTTGACTGGTCTAAACTGCATCGAAGAATTTGGAAGCTGGGTAGCAGGCATTGAATTTCCTACAGGTACGAAAGCTTGGCTTGCACATCTGAGGGCGCTGACTGCTGATAAAATTGAATAGGCATTTGGATGGCTCTCTGCCATTGAAGCAATATACACAACAGCTAAAGCGTCTTATATCCTCTTAATGGGTGTTCAAAGCATCCAACCTTGTGCTCCCTACAGGGTGTTGCGTCAACTAGGAAGATTCCAAACCATCCACAATGATGAAGATCTGAGTAAGCATGCCATTGAGTTGGGTCCAAAAGTTGCGTTTCCAGAAGGAAAAATTCGCAAATGTGGAATGAGTGTAGGTTTCTAGAACCCAAGACCATAGTGCGAGACCGAGCCAGAGGTAAAGTGGATCCCAAATATGTTGAATGGTTCAGTAAGAGGTACCAAACTCCTGAAAGGCTCGCAAAGAGACCTCCAACAACTCATTCTTGAGGCCCAACCATAACGGGACAGGTTGACTAAAGAGAACTGAATACAAAGCCGAAATAAGTAAATTGGAAAGACAAGTTATGGAGCTTTAATTTGAGAATGGTTTTCAAGCTACCGCAGACGAGGGAGAAAAGAAGCAACTAGCCAAGGAAAATGAGGCACTCAAAGCTTAGATCAGAAAGAAGAAAACAGATGTCAACAACCTAGAAAGCAGTCGGGCTGATGAAAGGCTTATAAGTATGCTAAGAAAAAAGGTCCTCGAATGCCAAGAATACTTGGAAAAGTTCGAAGCTAGTCAGGTAAAACTACAAGAACAGTGGACAAAAAAAGCAGAAGAACTGGCACGATTTGTGCAACAAATGAAGAGGAACTATGAAGAAACCATCACCAGTATAAGAAGAAAAGTGACTAATCTTGAGGATGAGGCAGCCAAACAGGCTAAAGATTTTAAGGCTGATAGGGAATAGTGTTATAATCCGATGGACTGAATGGAGCATGAAATACAACAAATGCAAGATCAACACTTTCACGATTTCCAAGTGTTAGAAGCCCGGGACCAGCAGATAAGGCGATTACTTCAGGAAAAGGGTAGAACCAGAGAGGGGATCAGAACCATCGATGATTACGTTACCATGAAGTGCCAAGCATGTGAGTATATGACTTGTACCACCTTCTTTGCTGCAGTGATGATTTTCGTCCGTCAAGTGATGAGTGATTTGGAGAAACTACAAGGGGGTCTCGCACATAAGCCGGTGGCGAGGCCGAATGATGGCCCGCAAGCCCCAGTAATGGAAGTTTTAATTTATTCTTGACTTTTCGAACATTGAGTCTGTATTCTGTTTCATTTCAAAGCTGTAGTTTATTTCCAAGTTAGCACCTTTGTATAGAAGTTTTATAAATAAAATTTGAAAAACCTCAAATTTGTTCCCTTATTTTTGCGCTTGTTTTTCAAAGAACTACGCTTAGTATGATTCATGGGGGGCCATGATATGTAGGTAATCTTCATAAGATTCGACTGTATCCATAAAATAAAAGAAGAAAAAGGACGATTGGAAAGGAAGCAAAAGAGAGAGAGAATAAAAAAACCAAGAGGAAAAAAAACCATGGCAAAAAGCAAAGGCAAGAATGAGAGAAAAGAAAAGAGAGATAAGAGAACGAATGAGGAAATGAGAGATGGAAAAGAAAGATGAGGAAAGAGAGTGGAAATCAAGAGAAGAAAATGGGAAGGGAACATGAAAAGCCGGGATGAAGCATGCAACCGTTGCAGAACATATAGACACCTATTTAACTGCATAGGTGCATCACACCCCAATGTGCGAGTACCTGTCTGTTATTTGTCTCAAACTACCTGGATTTACATCCATACTTCACTAGATCAAAAGGAAGCATCGGAATGTCTTCAGAAATCACTCTGCCAACAATTCCCATCACGGACGAGAGCCCTATCTTGGGCATCCCGATTTCAGAATTAGCAACTGCCGAGGAAAACAGGTTGTTACGTCTCCGCATGATGGAAATTTGGGATGCCTGGTCAAACAGAAAGTATCCACCTAGTGCAATTCCCGTATTTTTCGAGCTTTTCCCTAGAATGGGTGGAACTTCCACTGTCCCAATCAGTCATCCCAGTATCCCACTAGGACACCCAACCATCTCAGCCCATTTTGTTGGAACATCCTCTAAGGTTCGCCCCTAGATGGTCATATCCAATGCAGCCCCAAACATCTTTATCGCCCCCCATGCTCAGCTACAACACAACCTGCACTACCTAGGCTCACTTTTGATTCGTCATCCTTTACATTCCAAACACTCACCCCCCAAATGGAGCCTCCTCAATTTCCCGCTTATGCTTACCCTCAGCCACCTTACTTCGAGTTCACTTTGGGACAATAGAATACTCCTATGACTCCAGAGCAAGATAAGATCGCAAGAATGATGAGGAATATAGAACAGAGCCTCAAGAATATACAAGGACTGAGCGGGCATAAGAGCGTGTCCTACACTGATTTATGCGTGATCCCTCATGTGAATTTGCCTCTAGGATTCAAAATCCCTAAGTTTGAGAAGTACGATGGGCATGGTGATCCTATTGCTCACCTCAAGAAATACTGCAATCAGTTGTGAGGGGTCGGAGCAAAAGAAGAATTACTTATGTCTTATTTTGGGGAAATGGTCGGTAGTGGTACATGGATCAAGACATATCTCGGTGGTATATTTGGGATGATCTTGCAAGAGACTTTGTCAGACAATTCCAGTACAATATAGACATTTCTCCAGATAAAAACTCATTAGCAAAATTGAAAAAGAAGTCCTCGAAGAGCTTCCGAGACACGCAATCAAATGGCGTGAATAGGCATCTATAGTAAAGACTCCGATAGACGAGGTAAAAATGGTCATGGTGTTTACCCAAGCTCAGGAAGTCGATTACTTCCATAATATGATGTCAGCCATAGGTAAACCATTTGCAGAACAATCAAAATTGGGGAAATGATGGAAAATGGATTGAAAACAGGTAGAATCCTAAGCCAGTCCGCTATTAGAGCAACCTCCCAAGCCATCCAGGGCACTTCTGAATGAGTTGCAAAGGGCAAGAAGAAACATCTATGGCAACATCGGGTGCAATAGATTTTTACCCTCAACATTTTTACCCTCACCAAGACATGGCCTATGCTTCTCAACCGTATGCGGTCATGAATGCTCAACCTTTTGTACGGCCACAGCAACATGCCAATAGGAACCAAGCTCCATTCCCAAGAAACCAGTCTCCTCACAAGCGTCCTTCCCAAAATAACTTCCGTCCTCGTGAACCACCCAGAAGGAAAAACGTTACACCAATTGATGAGTCCTACTCCAATATGTTTCCAAAACTGGTCCAAATGGGTCTGTTGTAGCCCCTACCTCCAACAAGGAAAAACCCAGAATCACCTTCTTACCAACGGGCACCCAGTGTGTTTATCACTCAGGAGGTGAGGGTCATGATACAGAAAATTGTTGGACCTTGAAAAGAGCTGTAGAGGATCTAATAGAACAAAGGAAGATTGTGTTAAGGGACTAGGACCTCCCCAACATAACCAACAACCCACTGTCGGCCCACAATAACGGACCTATAATTGGAATGATCTGTGAAGACAAAGAGTTTGACCCGGTGTTGAAAGCCATAATTGCCATTGATGATGTAGAAGGAAATCTGAAAACTTCCCCAAAACAAGATGAAGGGGTAAAAAGAACGATGTCACACACCCCAAAATAGAAAAGAAAATTGAGGTAGAAACTGGGGCAGCGCCCGCCAAAGACGCTGTTCTCTATGTCCCAGGGGGCCACAATGAAGAGAGTTTGCCTTTGAGTCCACCCAAGAGATTCAAACAAAACAAGACCACCAAGATGTACGTGCCAATAGGAGCTTATGTAGTCGGGGGCCAACTAATCCACTAAGGCTGAGTGAGCCCGTGGTTATTGGCCGGGCACCACAGAGGCCCATAACAAACCCTTCCGTGGTGCCCTAGAATTATCATAAAATAGTGGTGACATATAAAGGGAAAGAAATCTCAGGAGAAGAAAACTACCCTGCGGAAAAGTACTCCAATTTGGAAGAAGTCAACAACGCCACCAGGAAGCGCTTCCCAGCTAAATTACCAGTGAGCATTGAAGAGGCGGAAGCATTCTTTTAGAAAATGAAAATGACAGACTATGAAGTGGTTGACCAGCTTCGAAAGTATCCTAAACAAGTCTCCTTGCTATCTCTATTGATGAAATCCCCAGAACACAAGAAGGTACTAGTCAAGACCCTCAATGAGGTGTACGTGCCAGCTAAGACTTCCATAGAGCAATTAGAAAGAATGGCAGAAAGATTTTTTGCTGTCAACCTGATTTCATTCAGCAAAAATGACTTTCCCCCAGAA
The DNA here is from genome assembly GCA_034376525.1 of Nicotiana benthamiana. NCBI lineage: Eukaryota > Viridiplantae > Streptophyta > Magnoliopsida > Solanales > Solanaceae > Nicotiana > Nicotiana benthamiana. The sequence continues at coordinate 105,900,531 of CM067332.1, read as the reverse complement.
AGGGCTGCACATAACAAAGCCCTGCACTTAACTGTAAAATATGAAGAATACTATGAGAAAAGGACTATGGTGGATGGAGGCTCTGGGGTGTACATCTGCCCACTTTTAACACTACAACGCATGGAGATTTGGACTGGAAGGATTCGTCCCAACAATGTCTCCATACGAGCTTCCAATGGTATTAAAAGGGACACGATTGGAGAGATCAATCTAACTCTGACTATCGGCCCAGTGGACTTTGAGGTGACTTTTCATCAGATGGTAAAATATGAGCATGAAGATCAAGAAATTTTGGTCCATGGGGAAGACGAGCAATCAATTTATCGAGATACCTCAGTCCCATGCCTTGAAGCGAGAGAAGGCAGTGAGCACATAGTTTACCAAGCCTTTGAAGTTGTGGTGGCCGACCAGTATGAAGAGGGAAAACCCTGCCCCCAGCCTTTCCTTTCCAATGCGTCAATTATGGTGGCTAAAGAGATGATACGGCATGGATTTAAGCCGGTGAAGGGAATTGGAAAGTCTTTGCAAGGAATGGCTGAGCCAGTTACCTTTCCCACCACTGAGAAGTTCTTCGGGTTAGGGTTCCACCCGAAGCCAGATGATATAACATGGGAAAACGATAAAAAGCATGAGGGGCGGGTGCTGCCCCAACCATTGCCACATCTATACTTGACATTTATGAGGCCAAAATACAGTGAAGAGGAGGAGGATGGGGCCTTCAAGGCCGAAGAGACTGAAGAAATATGTGGAACAATGAGAAAGATATATGAAACCCACATGGTTAAGCCAGGAGAAGTCTCGAGCACCGCTGAGGTGCGCTGTACATGGGACCAAATTCCAAGATGCAGAATTCGAAGGCTACGCCATTCCTAATCAGCCGAGAGTCCCGGTAGGCCTGTCTTGCCACCTTTTATGCATTGCGAGTTATTCCAGGGTGCAACTCGGATGTTTTTTTTAGTATCTTGTGTTTTGATTTTCCAAATGTAAACCACGTCTTCTTCCAATTCCAAGAAAGTAAATCAATATTTCATCGTTTATTTTCCTTTATTCTTTCTGATTCTTGTTGTTTTCCTTTTATTATTTTCTTTCAAATAATAATTCGACTTTAAATAACATGAGATGCCTGCGGACTTTGTGCCCAGATCCAAACATACGGCCTAATTGTGAAATAATGAACTAAGAACCGAAATACGATTAAGAAGATGCTCTTAGGGAAATAAATCGAGAACTGGAACATTTCTAAAGTAAACCTTAGCCAAATCTAAATGAGACTGAGCCGGTTAACTTGGGTGGTCGCGAAGAAATCAGGGAAATCAAAATAACCATCCATGCAAATGAGAAGACCCGGGACACATTGATCCAATTCTTGTTTGAATTCAAAGACATGTTTGCTTGGTCATACGACGATATGCCAGGATAGAGTGTTGACTTGGTAGTTCATAAACTACCAATTTACCCCGAGTGCCCTCCAATCCAACAAAAGCAGAGAAAATTTAAATCTGATGTCAGTGATAAAATCAAAGAGGAGATCACAAAACAGTTGGAGGCGGGAGTGATCCGAGTGGTCTGATACACCACATGGATAGACAATGTAGTTCTAGTGAAGAAAAAGATGGGGAAACCCGAGTGTGCGTGGACTATAGAGATTTGAACAAGGAAAGTTCCAAATACAACTTCCCCTTGCCCAATATCCACATCCTTATTGATAAACTACGCCAAACATGAGATACAGTCTTTCGTGGACCGTTACGCAGGATATCACCAGGTGTTGATGGATGAAGAGAACGCGGAGAAAATAGGCTTCACCATACCTTGGAGAACCTACCACTATAGGGTCATGCCTTTCGGACTGAAGAATGCTGGGGCAACCTATATGAGAGCCATGACTACCATCTTCCATGATATGATGCAATAAGAAATAGATGTGTATGTAGACGACGTGATCATCAAGTCCAAAACTCAGGATGACCATGTGTGAGATTTGAGGAAGTTATTCGAACAGCTGCGCAGCTATGATTTGAAACTGAACCCAACTAAATGTGCGTTCACAGTCCCGTCGGGCAAACTTCTAGGATTTATAGTCAGCCGGAGAGGTATTAAGTTAGATCCGACGAATATAAAGTCTATTTGAGATTTACCTCCTCTGAAGACCAAGAAAGATGTAATGAGCTTATTAGGAAAATTGAATTATATTAGTCGGTTCATCGCTCAGCTAACTTCCACACGTGAACCCATATTCAAATTGCTAAAGAAAGATGTAGTGGTCAAATGGACAGATGAATGTCAAGAGAATTTCGATAAAATTAAAGATTACTTGTCCAACCCACCGATTTTGGTCCCACATGAACCAGGGAGGCTACTGTTTCTGTACCCGACAGTCTTGGAAAGTTCCTTTGGTTGCGTCCTCGGGAAACATGATATCACTGGAAAGAAAGAGCAGGTAATATACTACTTGAGCAAGAAGTTTACCAGCTACGAGGCCAAGTATACTTTGCTGTAAAGAACCTATGTGCTTTAACTTGGGTTGCTCAGAAACTGAGGCATTACCTACAGGCCTACACCACCTACCTCATAGCTAGGTTGGATCCATTAAAGTACATATTTCAAAAACCAATGCCTATGGGAAGATTAGCAAAATGGCAAATCCTGCTCACAGAGTTTGACATAGTTTATGTCACTCGTACAACAATGAAGGCCCAGGCATTAGCAGATCATTTAGCCGAGAACCCGGTTGATGATGAAAGCAACCTCTGAACACTTATTTCCCAGATGAAGAGGTGAACTTGGTGGAGGCCATATCTGAATATACCACTGCCTGGAAGATGTTCTTTAACGGAGTGGTAAACGCAAAAGGTGCGGAAATTGGGGCAATCTTAATCTCACCCACCGGTCAGCACTATCCAGCCACAGCTCGGCTTTGGTTTTTCTGTGTAAACAATACAACCGAGTACGACGCCTGCATCATGGGTATGAACATAGCGATCTACCAAGATGTCGATGAGCTATTGATTATAGGGGATTCAGATTTAATCATCCGACAAGCCCAAGGAGAATGGGAAACTCGAGATGTCAAACTTATTCCTTATCGGCAACATGTGGAAGATCTTAGCAAGTGTTTCAAGACGATAGAGTTCAGGTACATCCCTTGCTGTCACAATGAACTAGATGACGCACTTGCCACTCTGGCCTTGATGTTTCCCTACCCAGGCAATGCCTACATTGATCCCTTGAAAATCCAAATCAGGGAAAGGCATGGGTACTGTAATATGGCCGAGGTAGAACCAAACACCCAACCATGGTACTATGATATCAAGATGTTTCTAAAAAACAAAGAATATCCCGAGCAAGCCACCGAAGACCAAAATAGAACCATTAGATGGTAGGAAAGTGGTTTCTTTTTAAGCGGTGAGGTCTTGTACAAAATGACCCCGGACCTTAATTTGTTAAGATGTGTTGACACTGAATAGGTCGGAAGGATCATGCATGAAGTACACGCTAGAGTATGCGGTCCGCACATGAATGGGTATGTGCTAGCAAAGAAAATCATCCGAGCAGGCTATTATTGGATAACTATGGAAAAGGACTATTTTAGCTTTGTTCGGAAATGCCATCAGTGTCAGGTGCATGGTAATTTGATTCATGCACCTCCAACAAAACTGCATCCCATGTCGTCACCTTGGCCATTCGTAGCTTAGGGCATGGACGTCATTGGGCCAATCGAGCCGAAAGCCTCAAATAGGCATAGATTGGTTGCCATTGATTACTTCACAAAGTGGGTCGAAGCCATCACTCTTAAATCAGTTACTAAGAAAGCTGTGGTGGATTTTGTGAATTCCAATCTTATTTGCCGTTTTGGAATCCCCGCAACTATCATCACAAATAATGCTGTAAATTTGAACAGTCGGTTGATGGGAGAGATATGAGAACAATTCAAATGACGCATAGGAACTCTACTCCCAACCAGCCCAAAGGCAATGGTGCCATTGAAGCAGCAAACAAAAATATCAAGAAGATTTTGAGAAAGATGATTCAAAGCTCCAAACAATGGCATGAAAAGTTGCCTTCTGCATTACTGGGATATTGCACCACAATGCACACATTAATAGGAGCAACCCCTACCTTTTGGTCTATGGAACTGAGGCAGTAATACCTGCAGAGGTGGAAATCCCATCTCTCCGGATCATCGTAGAAGCCGAGATTGAGGACACTGAGTGGGTCATGACTCATCTGGAATAGTTGACTTTAATTGATGAAAAGTGAATGGTTGCGGTCTGCTACGGACAGTTGTACCCACAAAGAATGGCCCGTGCTAATAACAAGAAGGTACGCCCCAGGAATTTTGAAGTGGGATAACTTGTGTTAAGGTGAGTTCTTCCTCACCACCAGGAAGCAAAAGGAAAATTTGCTATTAATTGGAAATGACCATACATCATCAGAAAGATACTTTCAATAAAAGGAGCATTGTATCTGGGTGACATAGAAGGAGATGATCCCGAAGCAACAGTGAACGCAGATGCAGTAAAAAGGTACTATGTCTAAGCTTTGTGCAATAATGACTCTGTCCAGTTGGGATGATGAAGGCTTTCATTCCCGATATCCAAACACTATCAACTCTTTTGCAAACCCATTTGAGACGGTTACTCTTCATTGATTACCCTCGTTGGAACCTAAAAATGTTGTTGAAATATGAAAAATAGCAAACAAACAAAACCAAAACCAAAATCAAAACTTCCTGAACTACATCTGACTTGATTCCGAAAGGATACATAGGCAGCTTCTCCCTGGGGTTCAGTCACACCAAAAAAAATCTCGATTCCCGCTAAAAAATGAAACTGGGCAGATGATATAATGGTTCGGAAAAAGCCCACCAGAATGGTTCCAAAGTTGTAGTTTCATCCAAATTCCTTTTACCCAAACCCTGTCCACGTTCTTCCGATCGATTGGCAAAAGCATTGGAACGGGAAACATAACTGTCGGAGCTTAGTGCAATCAAACTGAGAGAAATAAAATGATAGAGTCTTATTGGTGAAAACCTACGGGCACCATAAGGCGATGGTGAACAGAGAAAGTAAAAAGGAGAGAGCCTGCTTAGTGAAAACTCGCAAAGAGCACTATCCGACGATCGTGAGAAGAGAAATGAGAGAGGTCGATTGGCGAAAACCCTATAAGGGAGTCATCGGCCGAAAAGAAGAAATTGTTCATCATCGAAAGTCTCGGCAAGACTCCCTGGTTTTGAAATACGGATTAATGAGTTTATGAGAAGTGGGGAAAAGTTTGTGCGGGTCAAGCATATGGCCCAAGAAGCATTTCATGTCTATTTTGAAGTCCGCACGCACTCCAGATAAGTCCTTCTTTTCTCCCCAAAAGGTATGCTTCCCTTTAAATTCATCTTCTTGCTTTCGCTTACTTTTCTTGAATCCCTTCGATTTAATTCTGTCTCCCGAAACTAATATAAAGAAAAGGTGGAAAGAATGGCTTTACAGGGCTCTGCCTAAGAAAAATCGGAAAAGGATATCTAGCCTCAGCGGGTGCATCTAGCCATCCTGGCTGGCCATGATGACTGATGCTTTGAAAGTAATGTGGTTGAAAAGAAAGGAAATCAAAGTCAAATGCCCAAAAAGGCCAAATGAAGTTAAAAGGTTGAGCCCCACAGGACTAATTGTCTTGGCAAAGTCTTGAAAAGCCAATATATCCAAATGCTCTGAAATAGAAGTAATAATGAAAGGCTTACGAAGGCGAAATAAATCTAAAAGTTTAGTTCCACCGACCAACCATCAAGGCAAAGTCTAGAAAAGCAACAGGGTTTCTCAACAAGAGCAGGGCTGAGATCAAGCAATCAAGGCAACAAAACCAACCACCGTCTTAAACTAGCAATTGTTCTTTGTTTGAAAATTGAAATAGGTGCTATTCAAGCAACCATGCAAGAAGCAGGTGCAACCAAAAAAGGAATGAGCAGGATCTAGGAACAACCTTGCAACGTTGTTCAGCCCAGAAAGGGAAGCTTTCTTCAAAACCCTTTCCTACAGTCATATAAAAAGGAAAGAAAAAAATGGAAAATTACAAAAAATAATGGTAGCATAGGGCCGCCAATCCCTAGCTTCATCCTTCCAAACCTAGGACCACATTCACTAGTTCTCTCCGGCATAACTCAAGGGTCATTTTCCTTCTATCCTCGGCATAACTTGAGGATCATCTTTCCTCCCCCATCAACATAACCTAAGGATCCATAACCTGAGGACCTTTTTCTATTTTCCCCGGCATAACCCGAGAGTCATTTTCCCATTCTCCCAGCATAAGCTGAGGATCTTCTTCCTTTCTTCCCCAGCATAACCTGAGGATCATCTTTCCTTTTTTCTTCCCATCATAACCCGAGGACCATTTTCTTTTCTTCCCCGGCATAGCCCGAGGGTCATTTTACCTTTGTCATAGCACAACCTGAGTATCTTATTCCTTTCCTCCCTGTCATAACCCGAGGGTTATTTTCCTTTATCCCCAGCAAACCCATTTTTTCCTTCCTATCCCGGCATAACATGTGGATTGCCCTGACATAACCCAGGAGCCCTTTTCCTTCCTATCCCGGCTTAACCCGTAGATCCCCCTAGCGTAACCCAAGAGCACTTTCCTTCTCATCCCGGCATAACCCGTGGATCCCCCTGGCATAATCAAGGAGAATTTTCCTTCATATCCTGACATAACCCGTGGATCGCCTTGGCATAACCCAGGAGCCCTTTTTCTCTTATCCCGGCATAACCCGTGGATCTCCCTGGCATAATCCAAGGAGATTTTTTATTTTATCTAGGCATAACCCGTGGATCTCCCTGGCATAACCAAAGGACCTTTTTCTTTTATCTCGGCATAACCCGTGGATCTCCCTGGCATAACCCAAGGAGCCTTTTTCTTTTACTCCCGACATAACCCGTGGACCTCCCCGAAATAACCCAGAAACCTGTTTTCTTTTATCTCGGCATAACCAGTGGACCTCCCTGGCATAACTCAAGGACCTTTTTCCCTTTCTCCCGGCATAACCCGTGGACCTCCCTGGGATAACCCAGGGACCTTTTTTCTTTTTATCCCGTCATAACCCGTGGACCTCCTTGACATAACCCAAGGACCTTCTTCCCTTTCTCCCGGCATAACCTGTGGACCTCCCTAGCATAACCTAGGGACCTTTTTTCTTTTTCTCCCGGCATAACCCATGGACCTCCTCGGCATAACTCGAGAACCTTTTACCTTTTTATCTCGGCATAACCCGATCATTTTCTAGCATAACATGGTGATCCTCCCAATTTAAGGCTTTATTCCAAGGATACACAATCCTGATCTTTATTGCTTTCAATGAAAGTAGCTTAAAGTTGTGTTACAAATAACTCACAAATTTTCCTAGCGAAAACTGGGCAAAAAATTTCGTTTGTTTGTCTGTTTGGTGTATGAACAGGTTTTTACCTCAAGGCACAGGATTCGGGATGACCAAATAGTGAGTCTCAATCCAGATAAAGGAAAATAAGATTAGAACAAAAAGAAGCGAACTCAGAGTGTTTGAAGAAAAAAATATGGACTACTCAAACTTGATCAGAGTCACAAGTTTTACATGTCCCGCTCCAATACAATACTGAAAAAAAAGAACCAGCACCTACAGCTTGCGAGCATCAAGATTCAGATCAAGGTCCACAGCAAAATCAGCTAAGACTTAAGATCAAGCTTCAAGAAATTTATAGATAGGAATCTTGTAACTTGCAATTGATAGGCATAGCTAGCTTAGCTTTTGATTTTCCTTTTTGGTTTAATAAGGAGGTCAGCAAGCTGTAGCAGCAACATCATCAGTGAAAGCACAGCTCCTGGTAATCCCAGCTACCAAAACTTCCTGGACTACACTGATCTGATTTCTTTACAGCCAAGGATATGTAGGAAGCCTCTGCAGCAAGATTCAGTCATATATTTTCCAAAAATGCTTCTCATGGAGTGCCAAGCGGAAAACATAATTGCTCATTTATCTTTGCCCGAAAACCCTTCGTGTCTTCGAGCAAAGAGGGGCAACTGTGAGCATATGATTTTTTTCCTACACGAATTACTCCTATAAAATAAAACTAAAACAATTTCTTTTATTTTCGTTAATTGTTTACATTTTTATTTGTGCATTTTAATTAGTAAAAATATCTTGCATGCACATTTAGAAGTTGATTTGATCATTTTTCAAGAATTAGGTAACAATTAGTCATTTATAGAAAAGAAACTCAAAAATAGTGTCAATTGCTCATTAATTTTTATTTTCTGAAATGTAGATGATTTTTCTTTTAATTTTGTTTTAATTACCTTTGATATTAATTATACATGATTGATTAGAATTTTATAGATAAATATAATATTTGTTAATTAATTTAGGATTTTTAGTAATTTTTGAAATTGGAAAATGAAAAAAAATCTGGAAAATTTAATAAAACAAAGGAGAAGACCCAAATTGGGCCATTTGAATTAAATACCAGCCCAAAAACCCACACAAGACCCGGCCCAAACATGCCCAAACCTGGTCCAGCCCCCCAATAATCGAAACGACGGTGTTTTGTAGGCAATCGATCCTAGCCGTCTAGGTTGATCGATCCAGCGGTCCCGAAGTTGGGTATGATATATATATATATATATATATATATATATATATATATATATATATATCTATATATATATATATATATATATATATATATATATGTCCTAATGCCTACCCCCCATCTCACCGTCTCTCAGACCCGAAGACCCAAAAACTAATTTCACCGTCAGCCGCAGGTCGAAAATCACCTCCGCCGACGGCGAATCTCCACTGGCTTCCAAATTTTTGCCACAACCTCGTCTCCTTCTCCTCATCATGGTTTCATAAATGCTTTCCTTCAAATCCCACCCAAACTCCTCAAATCAACGAAACCCTAGGGTGCCGCCATGGTTTCCTCCGCCATGCCTGGCGCCGCCGCTCCCAAATCACCCCAAATTAACACTCTGGAATCCTCATAGTTCCCTCTTCCTTCGTCTGAACTCAGTTTCTCTCGAATCATAGTCCAACGGGTTGAATCTTAGTTTAAAGGTGTGAATCAATCCTCTAAACCCGTGCATGAAGGCTTTTTCGATTTGGTTCTGCCCTCTGACAATGCTATGTGTTTGTGGTGCTAAAAACAAATGACTGATGCTATTGAGGGACAAAATTAGAGGTTTAAGTCGCCATATCTTTCAAGCTTTGATCCGGTAAGTTGTGATTCTTTCCTTCGGTATTATTCTTTTATCCTCATCCATCATTTATTTCATACAAATTGAAAGTCGTGGGAACTTGAGTTCATTTTTGTCACCGGCCTTACCCAGTTTTCTTCTTTTCCTTTCAGAAATGCTTGACCTTTGGTTTTTGTCCCTCGATCCTGCTTGACTCCCTGGTGTTAACGGCTTAATTATTGTTTTTCATTGATATAATCACCTATCCAGTAAAGTTTAGTCCATAATTGATTTAATTTGACGTTGTATAATTAGAATGGACAGATCCATAACTTGCCTCTCGTTTCCTTATTACTGTTCTCCTCATCCCTTTCATTCTCTATCACTCTTGTTACACCTGACTAGTTAGTGAAGTTAGAAAGCATGAATTTAGCAGTAATTGTGTTTAACTATGTTTCCATTTGGTGATTTCACTATTCTTGATCTTTTTATTTTCCTTCAAGTGCCGATTCAATGGTCAGTAGGTGATCAGATTAGTTACCTCTTTTACTGACAATTAGTTTGGTAAGGTTTGGGGCAGAAATGAGTGGTTTAAAATCAGCTTGCGCCCTTTGAGTCATTTGTGACTCAATTCAAAAGGCCCAGCTGTGTCTGAGCCCAAGTTCATTTGGTGGTTTAGGTAATTTTTTGAGTCATCAAGGTTAATTTAAGTAGATTGGTGAAGGAATCTTTTGACAGCTATTTTAGAAGTTTCTAGCAGGGCCTAATTTTATATTTATGCTAAAACTTGGTTAACAAGTTACAAAATGAGGGACGAGAAAGAAATAAAAAACTTCAGAGCTGCCCTAGTGACTTGCCTATAAAGGCATAGTCACTTGCAGCTTAAAAGGGGATCCGAAAATCAATAAAAAGGGAAGAAGAGTTTTTGGAAGTGTAGCAATCTGAAAATGTTTTGAGAGAAAAAAACCAAATATCCAAAAGATCAACACAAAAATAGTCTATAAATCCATCCATATCTACTGCCTCTTTGTGAGCACTGTTCCATTGAGGTCAGATTTTAGCATCAGATAGGTCCTTCAGCTCGATTGAGTCTTATTTTTGAGTTTACTGCACCTTGTTCCTAATTTTTGTTTTGGATCTACTGGTTTTCTGCTGCAATTGCGTCAATTACTGTGCTGCTGCCCAGCTGACCGCTCACCCCCCTCATTTTGTTTTAATTTCCAGGTAATTTTTGGCCTCAAATGATGTATGAAACATTAAATCAGCAAATGTATAGCTGAGTTGTTAAAGAAAGTATGAATTGCTCCTGTTATTTTCATGTTAATTCATTTACAAGTATATTTGTTTAAATGCCAGATTTATGTTTCTATATAGTATGAAAGTTAAGTGACCTGGACCTTCTAGTAATTGTAATAATTGGATTGTTAAAACTATAAATTGCCTGTATTTTGTTTCATTAGTCAAACTCTCGTGTAGTCTAATTTCCTGCAATTAATAGGTAATTTTTGAACTCATGATTACTTGAGTTACTCATCTAATACTCTAAATCTGGGCATTTATGAAACATGAGTGTTGTTGAAGAGTTGTAATTCAATCAATGAATTCATAGTTCAACAAAACTCAAGATTGCAGGTTGTATATATTCTATTATTATCAGTAAATTTCATATTGAGGTTCAGGTGTTATATTACCTGTTAGGTCATTTGAAAGTAAAGAGAAATGGTTAATGTTCTTACATATTTGAATATTCTTTCATTATTTCTGTTTAACAGTTTTTATATGTTTTGTCAAGCAATTAATGCGTGTTGCTTAGCCATAGCAGGTCTGAATTAAAAATGCCCGCTAAACTGAATTTGTTTTATTCAGTTAATCCGTGTCATTAGGTTAGTTAAATCACAAAAACAAGGCCCAATGAAGGCCAAGTTTAATGGTTGTCATTTTCTGAGTATACCCTTTGGTTTGGTCTCAAAGTAAAGCCCATTTTACATCTCAATGTTGCATCCAACGCTGGATTGCAACTGAATCGATAGATTGACCTTTGGTCCATTTGTGTTGAACCCAACGATTAGGCCCATAACTCATTCTATACCCGATCACAGACGGGCCTGAGTTTCTGCATGTTTCATCTTGCTTTAAATTGGGCTGTTAACATACTTAGATATAGTTAATTAATAAGACATCCTTAAATTATTAGATTTAAGTCATAATAAGATAACAAATAGTTAATGGCCATCCATGTGCTAAGGTAAATATCCTTTCAAATATAGAATCGATCTGCGCCGCGCAAAGTGAAATCAAAATTGCGTGGCCCTCTTTAACTACTTCCATTAAAAAATATTTAGAATCCGAGATGTGTCATTTAGCCAATTTTCATCGTCCCCACAAAGTTAACAACGCGTTAGTCGCTTTAGGCGCGTTCCTTAATAATCTTATATTCTTAAACACGGGTGCGCATTTCATGACCCAAATCCAAATCCCAAAGCGTTTGACAAGACGCGTTTCAGATAGCGGGTGCATTTCATGTAACGCGATCCTAAAACATGTCTTAGGCGACGTTCAATTTCCTTAAAATTAATTAAAAGCAGTTAATAATTTAAAATTGCACTACAGGTTCAAAACATTTATTAAAATCAGATAATAGGCCAATTGTAATAGTTTAAGTGACCGTGCTAGAACCACGAAATCCGGGGGTGCCTAATACCTTCCCTCGGGTTAACAGAATTCCTTATTCAGAATTTCTGGTCCGCAGACTTATTAGGGAAAGTCGAAATCTTCCTCGATTTGGGATTTAGAAATAAATCGGTGACTTGGGATACCAAATAAACTATCCCAAGTGGCGGTTCTGAAAAATAAATAATCCTATTTCGAATAATGTCACTTAAATAGGAAAAATTCCCTTATATACTATCCTCTTGGGGATGGTGTGTGAAAAAAGGAGGTGTGACAGGTGCTACTTAGCAAGGGGGCGTTTAGGAACCTATTGATCCACATGTTGAGGCACCTGATAAGTATCTTAGAGATAATCAGCCGGGTTACATCCCTCAGCAAGACAAGCCTTCCAGCAGCATGCCGTCATACATCTTTCAATTGGAGCTTTTGCATCACAGGTCACCCTATCAAATCCATTGTTGATCACGGGTACATTCGACGGAGATGTAAAGTACTTCTTTTCAGGACCATCTACCACAGCTGACGATCGGCCGACCCGAGACGTGGATGGTTGGGGCAGGTTGAGTTTTGGCTCATTCCCGGCGGTTGTTGCGGATCTATCACATGCGTAAGTATGTTTGTATTATTATTAAATTTTAATTTTTTTTAACTTAATGATTTTCTATAAATAAATTTTTAATTTTCTTATTAAGACTTCGTCCCGGTCCATCACGGATCCAGTTTATGCGATGATGAGGACACCACAGAAATTGTTTTTCACTTAACACGTACATTACTAATATACATTTTCATATACTAAGCTTACTAATTGTTTTGTAGGTTGTTGACAGTTCGACGAACCCTTCTGCCGATCTTACCAGCTCTACTGACGATCACACTATTGTGCATCCTCACATAAAGAGACGATGTGATGAGGATGATCCTGATTGTGTAGCCGGGCGACAAGGGATGCGCCTTAGACCAGCGGTTGCATTGAAGCACACAGGCTGTGGGACTCATTGAAATTTTATATAAATAATACATTATGTAAATAATGTCAAGAATTTTATTTTAACACGGTTTGAATAACAATTTTATTTTAACACTACAACACAAACAAAACATAGCAAACCTAACATAATATAAATTCATTACAACTAATGTAAACACATGACATGGGAGTTATAAAGATATGCTACTACTCTCAACACATACATGTCATTGTTTAGTCACGGCCGCCTAGTATTCTCTGCTCTTTCCACTTAAATTTGTCTTCCAGCGTATCTTTTCTTCTTCTGCCTCCTTGAGTTTCTCCTTCAACTTCGTAACTTCTCATTTATATTGTCGCTCTCTTTCCCACTGCTTCAAACAAAAAATATGAAGAGAATACAACTTGTCTTTGTAGTATTCCTACTAACATGATTCATCAATACATACCTCAAAATTGCAAACAGGTGCGTCCGAAACCCTATAAAACCTGTTTATACACCGCCCAATAGCGGCGTCTAACGTCTTCCCAATAATTGTGCATCATGAATTTTTTGTCGCACTCAAACCTTGGGACATAAAGGGGTTGAGACATTTGTTAAAATGTAAAGAAGAACCTTTCTTTTGCTGGAAATATGAATACCGATATGCTTGCCTCATATACTTCTCAATTCTTCTCATTGGTATTGGCATAAATTAAACACCCCAGTCCATCAATATGCCTTTCAACAAACCACTCTGCAATCTTTGAAGGTCATCCGGACCATGGTAGTGACATGCAATCCATGTGCAAACTTCAATAAGCCATTGAATGGCTCTAACACATTTGTAGTCACGGCTCCTCATCATCTTCCACCATCAGCATGCAATGTCCATATGTAAAGCTCATGTCCCATCAGTCAAGTATAGGCTCGTGGATCTACCTACCGGATCGCTTTCATGTGTGTCACGGCCCATTTCTATAATAGATCGTGATGGCTCCCAATACCATTGTCAGGCAAGCCAATACGAAAATCCAATTGAGTTCTCATTTTACTCTTACTAAAAATAAGGGCAGCAATTCCTTAAGTTAAAGTCAAAAATCAGAAATGATCAATAATGTGCCAAAATACTTATACAACCCCAAAATAATAATCTACTGATGTGTGTGCCAAGACCTAGTGTCACAAGTGCGTGGGCAACTAGTAGAATATACAAAAGAATAATACTATCTTACTGTCTAAAATAGAGTAAACAGCTAGAAGTAAAGAAAAAGACTCTATCGGGCTGCTGAACAACATAGAAAGGGAGCAGCTCACCATGGAATCCCAGTCGGTCAAGGGTACGCACCAGCCTGGTAATCAGATGTACCTGCCTCAGGTCATGTACAATTAATTACAAAAGCGTAGTATGAGTACATAAATAATATGTACCCAGTAAGTATCCTATCTAATCTCGAAAAAAGTAGAGACGAGAGGTCGACATGACACTTACTAGGGTCAAATAACATGATAAGTGATGTACTAAGCATAGATAGCACAATAATTAACAGTTTATATCATGAAGCAACAAGTCCTTTACTAGATGTTCTCACAATCAGCCATTTACATTTCGAACAAAGTTCCTTTCACAACAAATGCCAATCAATAGGCGTGCGCAAATAGTGCCGAGGTCGTATGTCCAGATCCAACATAAAAATAAAGTGTGGACTGCCAGAGGGTCGAACGACGCGAATCATAGATGTATCTATTACCCCGCTCACGAATCATAAATGTGACGCGGTCAAAAGTATTTAAACACTACAATAGGTAGACAGAATAGTCATCAAGAGAGCAAGTACTCATCAACTTCTCTTTAAAAGGGGAAAGAAAGCAATGTTCTAATTATTACATCCGTTTACCATACTAGACATGATTTAGGAAAATCTCAAATTAATCATCGAGTCACAAGACATCACGTAGAACATGCTTTAGGGTCCTAAACTACCCGAACTTAAGCATAATAGCAGGTATGCACGGACTTTCATCACCAAATGTGTACGTAGCCTCTCATTTAATGGCAATTTATTCAATTATTATGCCTAGGGGGGCAATTCCCTCTTACAAGGTTAGATAAGAGACTCACCTTGCTACAAAGTGCATTTCCAATACCAAGAACGAGCTCAAACCCTGAATTCAGAGCCGAACGATGCAAAACTAGATAAATGAGGTAGGAACTATACCGGGCTCCAGAACCAACATACAAGCCTGATACCTATATGATCAATCATTACCTAGTTTCTTTAAATTCTTAAAATTTCAGATTGACATTTTCTAATAAAAATTCCTTACTCGGGCTAGGAACCTCGAAATTCGATTCCTGACGTACGCCCATGTCCCATATTTTTCTATGGACCCTCCGGGACTGTCAAAAGACGAATTCCGGTCCGTTTGCTCAAAATATTGACCAAAGTTAAACTTAGCCTTTTAAGAAATTCCTAAAGAATCAAATTAGCATATTTCAACCCAAACTTTTCTAAATCCCCAACCAACCATTCCTACAGGTCGCAAATTAGTTAAAGCAAGCACGAGAAGTTTTATTTAAGGGCACAGGGTTGTAAAAAGAAAAATGACCAGGCGGGTCGCTATATTCTCCACCTCTTAAACAGACGTTCGTCCTCGAATGGACATAGAAAAGTACTTGAGATGCTGAATAAATGTGGATACATGTCTTTCTCGGACTCCCAGGCCGCCTTCTCGATTGGTTGGCCCGTCCACTGGACCTTCACCGCTGAAATCCTCTTGGATCTCAACTGGTGATCCTGCCTATCAACAATGGCAATTGGCTTCTCCTCATAACCCAAACTCTCATCCAACTGAATAGTACTAAAGTCCAATACGTGGGACAAGTCTGCATAGTACCTCCGGAGCATGAGAACATGAAAAACTGGATAAACTCTCGATAAGCTGGGGGGTAAAGCAAGCTCGTAGGCAACCTCCCCAACTCGTCTCAACACCTCAAAGGGACCAATAAAACTTGGGCTCAACTTGCTCTTCTTCCCGAACCTCATAATACCCTTCATTGGCGAAACTATCAAGAGAACCTTCTCGCCAACCATGAATGATACATCACGCGCCTTCTTATCCGCATAACTATTCTGTCTGGACTGAGTTGTGTGAAACCTCTCCTGAATCAACATTATCTTGTCCAAGACATCTTGCAACAAATCTGTACCGTATAACTTAGTCTTGCCTGGCTTATACCACCGATAGGAGAATGACACTGCCGACCATATAAAGCCTCAAATGGGGCTATCTCAATACAAGACTGATATCTATTGTCGTAAGCAAACTTTGCCAAGGGAAAGAATTGATCCCACTGTTCTCCAAAGTCAATCACACATGCTCTGAGCATGTCCACCATGATCTGAACTATCCACTTCGACTGCCCATCGATCTGTGGATGAAATGATGTGCTAAGCTCCACGCGGATCCCCAACTCACCCTGAACTGCTCTTCTGAAGTGGGAAGTGAACTAAGGGCCTCAATCTGATATAATGGAAACAGGCACACTGTGCAATCGAAATATCTCGTGAATGTAAATCTAAGCCAACCTCTCTGAAGTGTATGTAGTCACAACCGGTATAAAGTGTGTTGACTTGGTCAACCTATCCATAATGAACCACACTTTTTAAACTTCCGCAAGGTCCGAGGCAACCCAACTATGAAATCCATAGTAATGCGCTCCCACTTACACTCTGGTATAGGTATTTGCTGAAGTAGGCCACCCGACCTATGATATTCATAGTTTGACCTGCTGAATATTCAAACACCTAGCCACATACTCCACTATTTCTTCATCCTCCGCCACCAGAAATGCTGCCTCAAATCACGATACATCTTCGTAGCACCGGGATGAATAGAATATTGTGAATTGTGAGCCTCCTCCAGGATCCTCTCCTTCAGACCATCAACATTAGGAACATATAAGCGACCCTGGAGTCGTAGAACACCATCCTCGCCAATAGAAACCTCCTTGGCACTACCCTGCAGCATCATCTCTCTAAGAACCGCCAAGTGGGGTCATCAAACTGTGGGGCCTTGATCTGCCCCAATAATAAAGACTGAGCAACCATATATGCAAGAACTCGGCTAGGCTCTGAAATGTCCAACCTCACAAGTCTGTTAGCCAATGACCGAATGTCCAAAACTAGTGGCCTCTCCTCCGCTGGAATGAACGCCAAGCTACCCATGCTCTTTTCCTTCCTGCTTAAGGCATCCGCGAGCACATTCGCCTTGCCCGGATTGTAAAGAATGGTCATATCATAATCCTTCAGTAACTCAAGCCATCTACGCTACCTCAAATTAAAATCCCTCTGTTTCAACAAATAGTGTAGGCTGCGATGATTAGTTAAACCTCAGATGATACCCCATATAGATAATTCCTCCATATCTTAAGAGCATAAACAATCGCAGCCAGCTCTAAATCATGCACAATATAATTCTTCTCATGAATCTTCAACTCACCCCTCCTACATCAATAGACATCCTAAGCCAACGTGTGAAGCGTCGTAATATACCGTATACATCCCTGAACCGTACGACAATATAAGAACCGGTGCCATAGTCAAAGCTGTCTTGAGCTTCTAAAAGCTATCCTCACAATCATCTGACCAACGGAAAGGAGCACCCATTTGAGTAAATCTAGCCAAAGGTGGAATAATAGATGAAAAGCCCTGCACGAATCATCTGTAATAACCTGCTAACCCAGGAAACTCCTGACCTCAGTCACTGAAGTAGGGCGTGCCCAATTATGAATTGCCTCAATCTTCTTGGCATCCACCTTAATACCCTCTCCTGACACAATATGCCCCAAGAATGCTACTGACTCTAGCCAGAACTCACATTTGGAGAACTTAGCATATAGCTTCTGCTCTCGCATGGTTTGAAGCACTACTCTCAAATGCTGCTCGTGCTCACCCAGGCTACTAGAGTATATTGAGATGTCATCAATAAGATGATGACAAAGGAATCAATATAGGGCATGCACACACTGTTCATCAAGTCCATAAATGCTGCTGGGGCATTAGTCAAACCAAATGACATCACTAGAAACTCATAATGGCCATACCTCGTCTGGAATGCGGTCTTTGGAACGTCTAAGTCCCGATCCTCAACCGATGGTACCCCGACCTCAAGTCGATCTTAGAGAACAATCGAGCACCTTGCAACTATTCAAACAGATCATTAATGCGCCACAACATATACTTATTCTTGATAGTATCCTTATTCAACTAGCAGTAGTCAATGTACGTTCATCCTTCTTCTTCACAAATAACACTGGTGCACCCCAAGGTGATACACTGGACCTAACAAACCCCTTTGCTAACAACTCCTCCAGTTGCTCATTCAACTCTTTCAACTCTTTAGGAGCCAAACGGTACGATGGAATAGATATAGGCTGGGTGCCTGGAGCCAAATTAATACATAAATTAATATCACGATCTGGTGGCATGCTACGAAGATCACAAGGAAACACATTGGTAAACTCCCAAACTACTAGAACTAAATCAACCGTCGAAGTCTCTGCGGTAATGTCCCGAACATAGGCCAAATACACCAAATACCCCTTCTCGACCATTTGCCGAGCCTTTAGGAAAGAGATAATATGGCTAGATATATCAAATATGGAAACCTTCCACTCTAACCTTGGAAACCCTGGCATCGCTAAAGTAACAGCCTTAGCAATATAGGACGGCGTGATACAGAGATAACCAATCTATGCCTAGGATAACCTCAAAATTGATCATATTAAGCAACAAGAGATCCGTTCTAGTCTCGAAACCATAGAATATGACCACACAGGATTGGTAGATCCGATCCACAACCATAGAATCGCCCACTGGAGTGGACACATGAATAGGAGTGCCCAAGGGCTCATGAGTAAGAATCGAAAAATGAGCAAACAAAGATGACACATACGAATAGGTAAACCCTAGATAAAACAATATCGAAACACCTCTGCCGCAACCGAAAATAATACCTATGATGACGGCATCTAAGACCAATACATCTGGCCTAGCTGGAAGAGCATAGAATTTGGCTGGAGCGCTGGCTGGCTGGCCTCCACCTGACTGAGCAATAGCTGGCTGACCTCTCCCTAACTAACCTCCACCTCTAGAATGATCCCAACCTGTCTGCAGGTGGAGGGGCAGTCGGTGCTGAAATCATAGGCTGCTGACCCTGCTATACTACTTTGCCCCGAAGCGGGGAACAGGTCCTCTTCATGTGCCCTGGGTCTCCACACTCATAGAAAACTCCGGGAACCATAGCCTACTGTTCGAAAGCCTGACCCTGATGGCCTGAATACCCACTAGATGAGCCAAAAATAGCCGGAGGACGGAATGAACTCTCTATCGTAGCACTGGATAGAAACCAGAAGAACCATGGGTACCTTAATGCCTATTGAAGGTACCGTGAGTAGCTGGTGGGAGATAGGAACTATCTGATGTGGCACTGAAATAGGGGCGCGCTGGAGCACCCTGAGCAGGTGGTGGTGCTGGATGTGGAGGTCTGCCAGGATGACCTCTCCCAAACTGGACTCTACCCCTAGTCGTGGCGCCTCTAGACTCTCTGAAGAATCAGTACCTCTTGTCTTGATGCTCCTGCTCTCTACCTCTCAGATGGTAGCCCTCAATCTTCGAGCAATCTCCACCACTAGCTGATAAGAAGTCCCCATCTCCACCTCTCGGGCCATGTTGGCCCTAATGCTTGAACGCAACCTTGCAACAAACTTCTGTACTCTCTTTAAGTCAGTAGGAAGTATCATAAATGCAAGGTGGGATAATTTATAAAACCTTGCCTCATAACCGGTCACGGACATCTGACCCTGTTCTAGCTGCTTGAACTGATACCGCAACTCTTCCCTCTCATGGGGTGGAATATACTTGTCCAGAAACAATTGCGTGAACTGGCTCCAAGTGATAGGAGGAGAACCTGCTGGTATGCCCAGAACATAAGACTGCCACCATCTGCGGGCCCTGGCATCTAGCTGAAAAGTAGTGAAGTCAACCCCATGTGACTCTAGCATCCACATGTTGTGTAGTCTGTCCCTGCACCTATCAATAAAGTCATGCGCATCCTCATGACGCTCACCCCCGAAGAAAGGAGGGTGAAGTCTAGTCCATCTATCTAATATCTTATGCGTGTCACCATCCGCATCTGGTTTGGGATTGGGTATCACTGCAGCAACTGGCTGTGCCCCCTCCGCGGGTAGTGCACCCGGAGTCTGATACACTACAACTGCATGACAATGAACCTAAGCAGTAGGGGTTTGTGCTCCCCCTCATGCATGTGATGTAGTTGGATCTGCTGGGAATAAACCAACCTGAGTCATGGTATCCATGAATTGTAGATACGACCCATGACCTCCTGGAATCCCGGTGCTATCACAAAGTCTGTCGGGGTAGGCTCAGCTACAGGCACCTCACCCTGCTCGTCGATGATAGGATTCCTAGCAGGATCTGCTAGTGGTACTACTGGGATAGCTCTGGGACACCCTCGTCCCCTACCTCGAGCCGATGCCCTCATCCGGCCTCTGCCTCGACCTCTCGCAATAAGGGGAAAAACCCCACCCGGGTCTAGAACATCAGTCGTGCGTGTCCTCACTATCCGTGAGAGAATAGAAGAGGGTAGTTTTGTATATCAACCGCTGCACGATAGAAATGAATAAAGAGTAGTCTTCCTAACACCCTATAGCCTCTCGAAGATAAATACAAACATATCCGTACCGATCTGCAATACTCAATTAGGTTTGCCCATGAGACCTACGTGAACCTAGTGCTCTGATAACATGTTGTCAAGACCCATTTATGTAATAGATCATGATGGTTCCCAACACCATTGTTAGGCAAGCCAGCGCGGAAATCCAATTAAGTTCTCATTTTACTTTAACCAAAAATAAGTGCAGCAATTCCTTAAGTTAAAGTCAAAAACTAGAAATGATCAATAATGTGCCAAAATACTTACACAACCCCAAAATAATAGTCTACTAATGTGTGTGCTAAGACCTAGTGTCACAAGTGCGTGGGCAGCTAGTAGAATATACAAAATAATAATACTATCTTACTGTTTAAGTAGAGTAGACAGCTAGAAGTAAAGAAAAAGACTCTATCGGGTTGCTGAACAACATAGGAAGGGAGCAACTCACCAAGCAATCCTAGTGGGTCAAGGGTACGCACCAGCCTGGTAACCAGATGTACCTGCCTCAGGTCATGTACAATTAATTATAGAAGCGTAGTATGAGTACATAAACAATATGTACCAAATAAGTATCCTATCTAATCTCGAAAAAGTAGAGACGAGAGGTCGACATGACATTTACTAGGGTCAAATAACATGATAAGTGATGTACTAAGCATGTATAGCACAATAATTAACAACTAATAGCATGAAGCAACAAGTCCTTTACTAGATGTTATCACAATCAGCCATTTACATTTTGAACAAAGTTCCATTCACAGCAAATGCCAATCAATAAGTATGCACAAATACTGCCGAGGTCGTATGGCCAAATCCAACATAAAAAATAAAGTGGCACTGCCAGAAGGTCGAACAACGCGAATCATAAATACATCTATTACCCCACTCGCGAATCATACATGCGACGCGGTCAAAAGTATTTAAACACTATAATAGGTAGACAGAATAGTCATCAAGAGAGAAAGTACTAATCATCTTCTCTTTAAAAGGGGCAAGAAAGTAGTGTTCCAATTATTATATCCGCTTACCATACTAGACATGATTTAGGAAAATCTCAAATTAATCATAGAGTCACAAGACATCACATAGAACATGCTTTAGGGTCCTAAACTACACAGACTTAAGCATAATAATAGCTACGAACGGATTCTCGTCTCCAAGTTCGTATGTAGCCCCCACATTTAGTGGAAATTTATTCAATTATTACGCATAGGGGGACAATCCATCTTACAAGGTTAGATAAGAGACTCACCTTGCTCCAAAGTGCACTTCCAACACCAAGAACGAGCTCAAACCCTCAATTTAGAGTCAAACGATCCAAAACTAGATAAATGAGGCAGGAACTAATCAATATAAGTTCATAAGATTGTATTTTAGCTATTTAAGCAATTTACCAACCCTTACTGCAAGTTTCCTAAAATCTGACCCCGGGCCTACGTGCGCGGATCCCGAAATTTTTCGAAGGAAGTTGTTCTCTATAACCTAAGGATCAATAATATATGATTTCTAATTTATTCCATAATAAATTTCGTGGTTAAATCTAACTTTTGTCAAAACCCTAGGTTTTTCTCTAATTGATAACTTCAGGACTGTATTTAATAAACCAAGTATGACCTGGTCTAAGATACATGAAATTATACCAAGCTTGTTGGTATGTATACCAGTTGTAAGTCTGGGGCTTATGGTTCATACTAAGACGTATGGGAGTAAGAAGATGGTCAACATGCCATTCGAAAGGAGATAAAATCTTTTTGATTGTAAACTGAGAATATAGGATGAAATCAGGGTTTCTATCAGAGTAAACATGTTCCACTTCAATGGAGTCTGTATCGACTAAGATAGCCTCAAAGTAAAGGCGAGTGTGAAGGGGGTCAGGACTATCAATGTAGTTGGATGAATTATAGCAGGGCTTTATAAGGTCTTGGACTCGACCAGATTCAAACTCTTTATCGAGGGCTAAAATGGGAGAGACCTTAATGGTCAAGAATTTAAAAGTCTCAGTTGGCTGAGAAGAAGGTTTTTGAATTTGGACTTTAGGGTCCAGTGCTTGGGCAAAAGACTCTGGGGTCTTCATTTCATAACTAGATTTGTTCTGGACCTTAGAAGTGGATCCAGAGGAAGATTCAGGCTTTGGGCCTGGAAGTTTTGGGAGTTCTCCTAAAACGGTAAACTTATTTTGGCTCTGGGCCGGACTAGGAAGAGGAGGAAAAGAGGGCCTTATTTGGGCCAAACTAGTAGGAACGAAAGGTCTAACTGTTGATAGTTGCCTTTCAGACTTGACGTTTTTGAACGGGCTAGTTTTTGACGGCTTCATGGCCCTGAAGAAATTCTCGGGTTAGAAAATCTGGAAGAGAATTATTTTCTCCTTTTATAAAATCAATTTTGAAATCAAAGCTAGATAGTAGAGCTTGCCATCTAGCAAATATTTGTTTTGAAACAAGATTTTTAACATCTTTTTGTAAAATTTCTTTGGCCGATTTGCAATCGACCCGAAGTAAAAATTCTTTGTTTACTAAATCATCTTGGAATTTAGTAATACATAGTACTATAGATAAAACTTCCTTTTTTACAGTACTATAATTTTTCTGGGTATTATTCCAGATACCAGAAGTAAATCTCACCAGTTGCTCGCAACTATTTGGTTCTATTTGCTGTTTTAGAATACCTCCGTATCCTATATCAGAAGCATCAGTTTCAACTATAATATGTGCATCGGGATTGGGTATCCCTAAGCAAGGAAGATTTTGGACTAATCTCTTAATCTTCTTGACACTTTGGGTTTGTTCATCTCCCCACGGTATAGGATTCTTTCTAAGCCTAAGATACAAAGGCTCACAAGTTTGTCTAACTTTAGGAATAAAGTCAGCAACATAATTAAGACTTCCTAAGAATCTCTGAAGCTGGGTCTTATCCTTAATTTCATCAGGAAATTTGGACGAGAATTCAATGGCTCTACAGATAGGTTTGTAGGTACCTTGATATAGGTCATGGCCTAAGAATCTAATAGAGGTTTGAAAGAGCTTAATTTTCTTAGCACTAAAAACCAAACCATTATTTTGCACAACTTTAAAAAATGTGGAAAGATGCTTAAAATGAGAATCAATGTCTTCAGAAAATATTAACACATCATCAATATAAACAATTGACATATAAGAATAAGGATTGAAAATATTATTCATAATATTCTGAAATTCAGACGGGGCATTTTTTAACCCAAAAGGCATAACATTCCACTCATAATGACCAAAAGGTACATTGAATGCAGTTTTATAACGATCCTTTTCATTAATCTGAATTTGCCAAAATCCAGATTTCATATCGAACTTACTGTAAAGGTTTGCTTTATAAGTTCGTTTAAGGAGATCCCTTTTATTAGGGATTGGATGCCGGATCCATTTAAGGACCGAATTCAAAGGCTTATAATTAATAACAAGCCTTGGTGCACCCCTTTCCTTTTCTGCGCTATTATTAACATAAAAGGCAGAACAACTCCAAGGAGAGTTAGAGGGTCTAATAATACCATTATCAAGTAAATGGTTAATCTCAGTTTTGCAAATTTCAACCATTTCATGGTTCATTTGAATAGGTCTAGCCTTAGTAGGTATGTTTTGTTCATTAAACCCATCAATGTAGGGTAATGCAACAGAATGCTTTTTTATATTCCAAAAGGCAGTAGGAAGATTTGAACAAACTTCATTTTCAAACTTCTTTTGAAGGGAATCTATCTTAGACATTATTCCCTGGGTTTTTAAAGTTTGTTTAATTCTTTCTATAGTAATCTCTTCTTTTAAACAAGAAATATGATTAGAAAGACAATTAATTTTAAAAATAGTTTTTTCTTTTAAAAACCTACTCTCTGTAGGAGAAAGAGTTTGAACAAAAGGGAAAAACACCTCTTGACCGAGGATACAAGCATGAATGCCATCTATATCATTAGTAAAAGGTTTAAGTTGACTAATGAATGGCGTTCCTAGAATAATATCTTCATTGATATTTTCAGTGATTACAAAATCATTAGTAAAGCAAATATTGTTATTACAAATATGGGCTTTAGATAATTTGTAATCAATTTTCATTCTCTCACCAGTGGCCGAGTATAAACGAGTTGTACTCCTTTCAAGGTACTTAAGAGGAATAAGACCTTTCACTATACAGTTACGGTCAGCACCACTGTCAAATAAAGCAACCTTGTTGAGAACAAAATTTTTTGCAACAACAATTTTGACAGGAATATGTTCACTAATAGATTTAATAGTGGACGCAGAAGGACCGGGATTAGTGAAAGGAGTATTATTAAGAAGACCTGGATCAACAGGTTGTTCTCCAGGGAAGTCAAATTCCTTTTCAGGAAAAGAGTCAGTCTTCTCAACAGTGTCCTGAAGGACTTGAGAAGTAAGGGATTCCATCTCGACTTTGTCAAGACGCGATTTCACCTGCCTAACTTCTTGTTTAAGAGAATTCATCTCTTGACGTAAGTCAGATATAGAGGGCTCAGCAGGTTTATCGAACCTATTGAACACTTGTTTCATACTAAAAGGTTCGATGGCCTTAGACGAAGAAGGTTTCTTTTGATCAGAACCCAGAATAATTTTCTTGAGCTCAATCAAATACTTGGCACGAGATTCATCGTCTTTGATATGATCAATAATATCAAAAAGGACTTCCTTGGAGTCCGATGTGATCATACTAAGGGTATTGGAAGGACATCCGCAAAAGACACCTTCACAAGATTCTTCAGAATCTGACTGACTGTCATCAGTCTCATAAGCGACGTTGATATTTTCTTCGTCACTGTACTCTTCAGAAGAGGAATTACTCGAATCAGACTCGCTTTCCTGAAGGATAGAAAAGAGTTTTTCTTTAGTATCCTCATCTAGTCCTAGAAGGTTTATTTTCTTCTTCTTCTTAGAAGATTTACACTGGTTGGCTCTATGACCAGACTTACCACAAGTCCAGCAGACATCTTCTTTATGGAAAGGTCTTTTCTTCCTAAATTTCTTCCTCTTAGGTTCATACGACCTATCTTTAGACTTGTTTTTCCTAGTCTTTCTAGATGATTTATAAGAGGACTTAGCCTTAGAATTCTTCTTAGCTTGCTTGGAAGGAGGATAGTCTATATTGCCATAACCAAAGTCTCTACAAAAACTGCCTAGTTCTGCTTTGGAGGTCAATCTATCTTTCTTAAGATGACTCTTAAGTTTTAGGTCTGTACATAGCTCTAGGGCTGTGGTATTAATAAGACTAATAATATCTCCATAGGTCATAAGTTCATAGGGTACCTTACCGCCACACCTATCTCTTATTTTTGATCTAACCTTTTCGGCAAATAAGGGGGGAAGACCGCTAATAAATCTGTCTTTCCAAAAATCACTATTGCAGTCAGGTCTAGTCATAATTTTGACCATAAACTGGTCTTTATACCACCTAAAGTCACTTAGTCTAGGGCAACGAAGATTGTTAAGGATTTCAAGACTCCTATCTTGGAAAAGTTTAGGCTCTCCTACAAAGTGTTTGGCAATGTGGTAGAGCAGAGTGGCACAAGCATCCTCTCTGGTTTCAGATTCAGAGGTTTCCATATCACTAACTGTTTTAACAGTAGTAATAATGGTGGTTGCGTTGAGGATTTGAAGCTTAAGATCTTCGGTGACATAATTATCCCACCAATACCTAAGCATACCAGTAAAGCCAGCAATGATCATGGCCGCTGCTTCTTTATCAGAAGAATTTCGCAGCTTGTAACTGGTAATACAAACGCCCATTTCGTGAAGGACACGATAGATTTGATGTTCGGCAAGACCATCAATATTCCATTCAACGATGCCTCTACCATCATGAGATGATTGAGACTGAAAACCATCTTCCTCATACTGAGTATCAGGAAAAGAGGGACGACTATAATAGTTTCGCCTATGGGGGTATCTATCGGAAAGTTTGAGAAGAGAGTTATCAGAAAGAGTTCTAACACTCCCAGAACTATTGGTGTTGTTCTCTTTAGTTGGTCGAGAACTGGACGCTTGATTAGAAATCTCTTTTGCTTTTGAATCATTAGAAACTTGATTAGAAGTTTCTTTTGCTTTTGAATCATTAGAAACTTCTTTTACTTTACTTTCACTTGAAACATGAGAGTTGGCTAGCTTTTCGGTAAAAAATTAAAACAGTAAAACAGTGATAAGGAAGATGAAAGACTTACTTTAAAACAAGCTTTTTATTCCATGAACAAGGGGATATTACAATAGGAAGGGATGATTACAAGAAGAGAGACGAAGAGATTATTCAAGAGAGATAGTGCCTAAAATTTTCTAAGTGAGAAAATTGGACCTGCCTGATATTACAAGACGAGAGTCTTTTTATAGACCTCTGACACCAAATGAGTTAATCTCCTAGATACAAATGGACGGCTTAGATTTTGCCGACAGTATTGTGGGGTTCTACTTTTATGAAAGAGATATGACCCCATGTGAAAAGATAAGGATAAGATTCCTTATGACCCGGGGACCGTTTATGGGTCCCAACCTACCGACTTGTTTTTAGTGGACAATAATTAGACGCATACCCCTCAGTTTTTCCTTCTTTTGGAAGGTAGTGATAAAGTGGGTATTCACAGGACACTAAGTGGGCATTCCCACCGAATATTAACTTGACTCTTCGGAAAAGTAAATATTAACTTGACTCTTCGGAAAAGTAAATATTATTCATAAAATCCTTCTAGATAAGCCTGAGCAATACCTTTAGGATTACACATGTCATCATTACTGGATTCAGCAGAGGAGGAGACTTCTTCAAGAAGTTGCATAATGGTTTTTTCATCCTGATTATCAATATCTTGAAGAGCCTTTTGAAGCTTCTTCTTCATTTCCGCCTTGGATGCTTTGGATTGTGGAGTTGTCTTCCCCACGACAATTTTTCCCTTATCAGGAGTTGATACCTTAGGTTTTGGAACCCAACCTTTAACCTTTACTTCTTTGGATAGGTACCTGATCCTATCGAATTCTGCGATTTTGAAATCCCAGCTGATAATAAAAGAAATTCTTTTTTGAATATAAAATTTACACATTTTAATGTGAGAAGGGAGAGTAGTGATCTCTTGTGAAATTTGGAAATTTTCGAATTTCTTGAGGAATTGTTGTGGGAGGTTTTCTAATTTTCCTCCAAAAGTCTTCCACCAGTCATATAACCATCTGGGGATGATGGCCTTGATAACTTCAGGACTGTATTTAATAAACCAAGTATGACCTGGTCTAAGATACATGAAATTATACCAAGCTTGTTGGTATGTATACCAGTTGTAAGTCTGGGGCTTATGGTTAATACTAAGATGTATGGGAGTAAGAAGATGGTCAACATGCCATTCGAAAGGAGATAAAATCTTTTTGATTGTAAACTGAGAATATAGGATGAAATCAGGGTTTCTATCAGAGTAAACATGTTCCAATTCAATGGAGTCTGTATCAACTAAGATAGCCTCAAAGTAAAGGCGAGTGTGAAGGGGGTCAGGACTATCAATGTAGTTGGATGAATTATAGCAGGGCTTTATAAGGTCTTGGACTCGACCAGATTCAAACTCTTTATCGAGGGCTAAAATGGGAGAGACCTTAATGGTCAAGAATTCAAAAGTCTCAGTTGGCTGAGAAGAAGGTTTTTGAATTTGGACTTTAGGGTCCAGTGCTTGGGCAAAAGACTCTGGGGTCTTCATTTCATAACTAGATTTGTTCTAGACCTTAGAAGTGGATCCAGAGGAAGATTCAGGCTTTGGGCCTGGAAGTTTTGGGAGTTCTCCTAAAACGGTAAACTTATTTTGGCTCTGGGCCGGACTAGGAAGAGGAGGAAAACTAGTAGGAACGAAAGGTCTAACTGTTGATAGTTGCCTTTCAGACTTGACGTTTTTGAACGGGCTAGTTTTTGACGGCTTCATGGCCTTGAAGAAATTCTCGGGTTAGAAAATCTGGAAGAGAATTATTTTCTCCTTTTATAAAATCAATTTTGAAATCAAAGCAAGATAGTAGAGCTTGCCATCTAGCAAATATTTGTTTTGAAACAAGATTTTTAACATCTTTTTGTAAAATTTCTTTGGCCGATTTGCAATCGACCCGAAGTAAAAATTCTTTGTTTACTAAATCATCTTGGAATTTAGTAATACATAGTACTATAGATAAAACTTCCTTTTTTACAGTACTATAAATTTTTTGGGTATTATTCCAGATACCAGAAGTAAATCTCACCAGTTGCTCGCAACTATTTGGTTCTATTTGCTGTTTTAGAATACCTCTGTATCCTATATCAGAAGCATCAGTTTCAACTATCATATGTGCATCGGGATTGGGTATCCCTAAGGAAGGAAGATTTTGGACTAATCTCTTAATCTTCTTGACACTTTGGGTTTGTTCATATCCCCACGGTATAGGATTCTTTCTAAGCCTAAGATACAAAGGCTCACAAGTTTGTCTAACTTTAGGAATAAAGTCAGCAACATAATTAAGACTTCCTAAGAATCTCTGAAGCTGGGTCTTATCCTTAATTTCATCAGGAAATTTGGACGAGAATTCAATGGCTCTACAGATAGGTTTGTAGGTACCTTGATATAGGTCATGGCCTAAGAATCTAATAGAGGTTTGAAAGAGCTTAATTTTCTTAGCACTAACAACCAAACCATTATTTTGCACGACTTTAAAAAATGTGGAAAGATGCTTAAAATGAGAATCAATATCTTCAGAAAATATTAACACATCATCAATATAAACAATTGAAATATAAGAATAAGGATTGAAAATATTATTCATAATATTCTGAAATTCAGACGGGGCATTTTTTAACCCAAAAGGCATAACATTCCACTCATAATGACCAAAAGGTACATTGAATGCAGTTTTATAACGATCCTTTTCATTAATCTGAATTTGCCAAAATCCAGATTTCATATCGAACTTACTGTAAAGGTTTGCTTTATAAGTTCGTTTAAGGAGATCCCTTTTATTAGGGATTGGATGCCGGATCCATTTAAGGACCGAATTCAAAGGCTTATAATTAATAACAAGCCTTGGTGCACCCCTTTCCTTTTCTGCGCTATTATTAACATAAAAGGCAGAACAACTCCAAGGAGAGTTAGAGGGTCTAATAATACCATTATCAAGTAAATGGTTAATCTCAGTTTTGCAAATTTCAACCATTTCATGGTTCATTTGAATAGGTCTAGCCTTAGTAGGTATGTTTTGTTCATTAAACCCATCAATGTAGGGTAATGCAACAGAATGCTTTTTTATATTCCAAAAGGCAGTAGGAAGATTTGAACAAACTTCATTTTCAAACTTCTTTTGAAGGGAATCTATCTTAGACATTATTCCCGGGGTTTTTAAAGTTTGTTTAATTCTTTCTATAGTAATCTCTTCTTTTAAAAAAGAAATATGATTAGAAAGACAATTAATTTTAAAAATAGTTTTTTCTTTTAAAAACCTACTCTCTGTAGGAGAAAGAGTTTGAACAAAAGGGAAAAACACCTCTTGACCGAGGATACAAGCATGAATGCCATCTATATCATTAGTAAAAGGTTTAAGTTGACTAATGAATGGCGTTCCTAGAATAATATCTTCATTGATATTTTCAGTGATTACAAAATCATTAGTAAAGCAAATATTGTTATTACAAATATGGGCTTTAGATAATTTGTAATCAATTTTCATTCTCTCACCAGTGGCCGAGTATAAACGAGTTGTACTCTTTTCAAGGTACTTAAGAGGAATAAGACCTTTCACTATACAGTTACGGTCAGCACCACTGTCAAATAAAGCAACCTTGTTGAGAACAAAACAAATATTTCCTAGATGGCAAGCTCTACTATCTAGCTTTGATTTCAAAATTGATTTTATAAAAGGAGAAAATAATTCTCTTCCAGATTTTCTAACCCGAGAATTTCTTCAGGGCCATGAAGCCGTCAAAAACTAGCCCGTTCAAAAACGTCAAGTCTGAAAGGCAACTATCAACAGTTAGACCTTTCGTTCCTACTAGTTTTCCTCCTCTTCCTAGTCCGGCCCAGAGCCAAAATAAGTTTACCGTTTTAGGAGAACTCCCAAAACTTCCAGGCCCAAAGCCTGAATCTTCCTCTGGATCCACTTCTAAGGTCCAGAACAAATCTAGTTATGAAATGAAGACCCCAGAGTCTTTTGCCCAAGCACTGGACCCTAAAGTCCAAATTCAAAAACCTTCTTCTCAGCCAACTGAGACTTTTGAATTCTTGACCATTAAGGTCTCTCCCATTTTAGCCCTCGATAAAGAGTTTGAATCTGGTCGAGTCCAAGACCTTATAAAGCCCTGCTATAATTCATCCAACTACATTGATAGTCCTGACCCCTTCACACTCGCCTTTACTTTGAGGCTATCTTAGTCGATACAGACTCCATTGAAGTGGAACATGTTTACTCTGATAGAAACCCTGATTTCATCCTATATTCTCAGTTTACAATCAAAAAGATTTTATCTCCTTTCGAATGGCATGTTGACCATCTTCTTACTCCCATACGTCTTAGTATGAACCATAAGCCCCAGACTTACAACTGGTATACATACCAACAAGCTTGGTATAATTTCATGTATCTTAGACCAGGTCATACTTGGTTTATTAAATACAGTCCTGAAGTTATCAAGGCCATCATCCCCAGATGGTTCTATGACTGGTGGAAGACTTTTGGAGGAAAATTAGAAAACCTCCCACAACAATTCCTCAAGAAATTCGAAAATTTCCAAATTTCACAAGAGATCACTACTCTCCCTTCTCACATTAAAATGTGTAAATTTTATATTCAAAAAAGAATTTCTTTTATTATCAGCTGGGATTTCAAAATTGCAGAATTCGATAGGATCAGGTACCTATTCAAAGAAGTAAAGGTTAAAGGTTGGATTCCAAAACCTAAGGTATCAACTCCTGATAAGGGAAAAATTGTCGTGGGGAAGACAACTCCACAATCCAAAGCATCCAAGGCGGAAATGAAGAAGAAGCTTCAAAAGGCTCTTCAAGATATTGATAATCAGGATGAAGAAACCATTATGCAACTTCTTGAAGAAGTCTCCTCCTCTGCTGAATCCAGTAATGATGACATGTGTAATCCTAAAGGTATTGCTCAGGCTTATCTAGAAGGATTTTATGAATAATATTTACTTTTCCGAAGAGTCAAGTTAATATTTACTTTTCCGAAGAGTCAAGTTACTATTCGGTGGGAATGCCCACTTAGTGTCCTGTGAATACCCGCTTTATCACTACCTTCCAAAAGAAGGAAAAACTGAGGGGTATGCGTCTAATTATTGTCCACTAAAAACAAGTCGGTAGGTTGGGTCCCATAAACGGTCCCCGGGTCATAAGGAATCTTATCCTTATCTTTTCACATGGGGTCATATCTCTTTCATAAAAGTAGAACCCCACAATACTGTCGGCAAAATCTAAGCCGTCCATTTGTATCTAGGAGATTAACTCTTTTGGTGTCAGAGGTCTATAAAAAGACTCTCGTCTTTTAATATCAGGCAGGTCCAATTTTCTCACTTAGAAAATTTTAGGCACTATCTCTCTTGAATAATCTCTTCGTCTCTCTTCTTGTAATCATCCCTTCCTATTGTAATATCCCCTTGTTCATGGAATAAAAAGCTTGTTTTAAAGTAAGTCTTTCATCTTCCTTATCACAGTTTTACTGTTTTAATTTTTTAATTTCTCTGGTCCTGTTCCTCTAATTGGTATCAGAGCCATGATGGCTGTATATGTATTTAGCATGAGCAACTAAATACATATACTGTCCGGAGCTCATTACTTTTGCAAATCTTTAGTATAGTTATTTTGATGATATCTCATAACTTGATTAAATTATTTCTAAGTATTAAATCTTTTATCTTGTTTCATATCTGATCTATTTTGTGTGAGGTACTTATTTCTCTCTAAGTGTGTGAGGTATCCGATTAATATCCGGAGTGTACGTTGGCAAGCCTGTCCTTGTGGTCCTTGTTAGCCATGGTAGGCGTTTATTGTGACCCTTAGGTGTTCCCGTAGCCAAGATAACTCTAGAGAGAGAAGAGGTAAAACCAAGAGAACGTTTAGATCATTATGAACCTAGATATTTAGATTTAGGACTTTTTTATAATTTGATCTTTGTTATTTGCTTTTATCTGAATATCATGTACTTATGATTTTGCATCTGTATTAGTTCCAGGACAGTAATTTTTATTTTATATGAATCAAAATATTTTAAATTCTGTTAACTTATCTTCTAGATCTACTCAAATTGCCTTAACTAAGTCTAATTTGGATAACTGGAGTATCCCTGCTGAACCTTTTCATAAGATCTACCAGATAGGTCACTTTAATTTCATTAAAAAGCATAATATTAAAACGTGTGAATCAACTGTTGCTATTAATAACTCTTTAGAAGTTATAAAATTGTTACATGAGCATGATATAATTAGATATAAATCTAGTTTTAATTATCTGCATATTGGTCTTGTGCAAGTTGCTGTTAAGCCTTTGTTTAGAAAAGGACTTAATATTCCTATTCCTCTAATTGGTATCAGGTGCAACCAAAAAAGGAATGAGCAAGATCTAGGAACAACCTTGCAACGTTGTTCAGCCCAGAAAGGGAAGCTTTCTTCAAAACCCTTTCCTACAGTCATATAAAAAGGAAAGAAAAAAATGGAAAATTACAAAAAATAATGGTAGCATAGGGCCGCCAATCCCTAGCTTCATCCTTCCAAACCTAGGACCACATTCACTAGTTCTCTCCAGCATAACTCAAGGGTCATTTTCCTTCTATCCTCGGCATAACTTGAGGATCATCTTTCCTCCCCCATCAACATAACCTAAGGATCCATAACCTGAGGACCTTTTTCTATTTTCCCCGGCATAACCCGAGAGTCATTTTCCCATTCTCCCAGCATAACCTGAGGATCTTCTTCCTTTCTTCCCCAGCATAACCTGAGGATCATCTTTCCTTTTTTCTTCCCATCATAACCCGAGGACCATTTTCTTTTCTTCCCCGGCATAGCCCGAGGGTCATTTTACCTTTGTCATAGCACAACCTGAGTATCTTATTCCTTTCCTCCCTGTCATAACCCGAGGGTTATTTTCCTTTATCCCCAGCAAACCCATTTTTTCCTTCCTATCCCGGCATAACATGTGGATTGCCCTGGCATAACCCAGGAGCCCTTTTCCTTCCTATCCCGGCTTAACCCGTAGATCCCCCTAGCGTAACCCAAGAGCACTTTCCTTCTCATCCCGGCATAACCCGTGGATCCCCCTGGCATAATCAAGGAGAATTTTCCTTCATATCCTGACATAACCCATGGATCGCCTTGGCATAACCCAGGAGCCCTTTTTCTCTTATCCCGGCATAACCCGTGGATCTCCCTGGCATAATCCAAGGAGATTTTTTATTTTATCTAGTCATAACCCGTGGATCTCCCTGGCATAACCAAAGGACCTTTTTCTTTTATCTCGGCATAACCCGTGGATCTCCCTGGCATAACCCAAGGAGCCTTTTTCTTTTACTCCCGACATAACCCGTGGACCTCCCCGAAATAACCCAGAAACCTGTTTTCTTTTATCCCGGCATAACCAGTGGACCTCCCTGGCATAACTCAAGGACCTTTTTCCCTTTCTCCCGGCATAACCCGTGGACCTCCCTGGGATAACCCAGGGACCTTTTTTCTTTTTATCCCGTCATAACCCGTGGACCTCCTTGACATAACCCAAGGACCTTCTTCCCTTTCTCCCGGCATAACCTGTGGACCTCCCTAGCATAACCTAGGGACCTTTTTTCTTTTTCTCCCGGCATAACCCATGGACCTCCTCGGCATAGCTCGAGAACCTTTTACCTTTTTATCCCGGCATAACCCGATCATTTTCTAGCATAACATGGTGATCCTCCCAATTTAAGGCTTTATTCCAAGGATACACAATCCTGATCTTTATTGCTTTCAATGAAAGTAGCTTAAAGTTGTGTTACAAATAACTCACAAATTTTCCTAGCGAAAACTGGGCAAAAAAATTCGTTTGTTTGTCCGTTTGGTGTATGAACAGGTTTTTACCTCAAGGCACAGGATTCGGGATGACCAAATAGTGAGTCTCAATCCAGATAAAGGAAAATAAGATTAGAACAAAAAGAAGCGAACTCAGAGTGTTTGAAGAAAAAAATATGGACTACTCAAACTTGATCAGAGTCACAAGTTTTACATGTCCCGCTCCAATACAATACTGAAAAAAAAGAACCAGCACCTACAGCTTGCGAGCATCAAGATTCAGATCAAGGTCCACAGCAAAATCAGCTAAGACTTAAGATCAAGCTTCAAGAAATTTATAGATAGGAATCTTGTAACTTGCAATTGATAGGCATAGCTAGCTTAGCTTTTGATTTTCCTTTTTGGTTTAATAAGGAGGTCAGCAAGCTGTAGCAGCAACATCATCAGTGAAAGCACAGCTCCTGGTAGTCCCAGCTACCAAAACTTCCTGGACTACACTGATCTGATTTCTTTACAGCCAAGGATATGTAGGAAACCTCTGCAGCAAGATTCAGTCATATATTTTCCAAAAATGCTTCTCATGGAGTGCCAAGCGGAAAACATAATTGCTCATTTATCTTTGCCCGAAAACCCTTCGTGTCTTCGAGCAAAGAGGGGCAACTGTGAGCATATGATTTTTTTCCTACACGAATTACTCCTATAAAATAAAACTAAAACAATTTCTTTTATTTTCGTTAATTGTTTACATTTTTATTTGTGCATTTTAATTAGTAAAAATATCTTGCATGCACATTTAGAAGTTGATTTGATCATTTTTCAAGAATTAGGTAACAATTAGTCATTTATAGAAAAGAAACTCAAAAATAGTGTCAATTGCTCATTAATTTTTATTTTCTGAAATGTAGATGATTTTTCTTTTAATTTTGTTTTAATTACCTTTGATATTAATTATACATGATTGATTAGAATTTTATAGATAAATTTAATATTTGTTAATTAATTTAGGATTTTTAGTAATTTTTGAAAATGGAAAATGAAAAAAAATCTGGAAAATTTAATAAAACAAAGGAGAAGACCCAAATTGGGCCATTTGAATTAAATACCAGCCCAAAAACCCACACAAGACCCCGCCCAAACATGCCCAAACCTGGTCCAGCCCCCCAATAATCGAAACGACGGTGTTTTGTAGGCAATCAATCGTAGCCGTCTAGGTTGATCGATCCAGCGGTCCCGAAGTTGGGTATGATATATATATATATATATATATATATATATGTCCTAATGCCTACCCCCCATCTCATCGTCTCTCAGACCCGAAGACCCAAAAACTAATTTCACCGTCAGCCGCAGGTCGAAAATCACCTCCGCCGACGGCGAATCTCCACTGGCTTCCAAATTTTTGCCACAACCTCGTCTCCTTCTCCTCATCATGGTTTCATAAATGCTTTCCTTCAAATCCCACCCAAACTCCTCAAATCAACGAAACCCTAGGGTGCCGCCATGGTTTCCTCCGCCATGCCTGGCGCCGCCGCTCCCAAATCACCCCAAATTAACACTCTGGAATCCTCATAGTTCCCTCTTCCTTCGTCTGAACTCAGTTTCTCTCGAATCATAGTCCAACGGGTTGAATCTTAGTTTAAAGGTGTGAATCAATCCTCTAAACCCGTGCATGAAGGCTTTTTCGATTTGGTTCTGCCCTCTGACAATGCTATGTGTTTGTGGTGCTAAAAACAAATGACTAATGCTATTGAGGGACAAAATTAGAGGTTTAAGTCGCCATATCTTTCAAAGCTTTGATCCGGTAAGTTGTGATTCTTTCCTTCGGTATTATTCTTTTATCCTCATCCATCATTTATTTCATACAAATTGAAAGTCGTGGGAACTTGAGTTCATTTTTGTCACCGGCCTTACCCAGTTTTCTTCTTTTCCTTTCAGAAATGCTTGACCTTTGGTTTTTGTCCCTCGATCCTGCTTGACTCCCTGGTGTTAACGGCTTAATTATTGTTTTTCATTGATATAATCACCTATCCAGTAAAGTTTAGTCCATAATTGATTTAATTTGACGTTGTATAATTAGAATGGACAGATCCATAACTTGCCTCTCGTTTCCTTATTACTGTTCTCCTCATCCCTTTCATTCTCTATCACTCTTGTTACACCTGACTAGTTAGTGAAGTTAGAAAGCATGAATTTAGCAGTAATTGTGTTTAACTATGTTTCCATTTGGTGATTTCACTATTCTTGATCTTTTTATTTTCCTTCAAGTGCCGATTCAATGGTCAGTAGGTGATCAGATTAGTTACCTCTTTTACTGACAATTAGTTTGGTAAGGTTTGGGGCAGAAATGAGTGGTTTAAAATCAGCTTGCGCCCTTTGAGTCATTTGTGACTCAATTCAAAAGGCCCAGCTGTGTCTGAGCCCAAGTTCATTTGGTGGTTTAGGTAATTTTTTGAGTCATCAAGGTTAATTTAAGTAGATTGGTGAAGGAATCTTTTGACAGCTATTTTAGAAGTTTCTAGCAGGGCCTAATTTTATATTTATGCTAAAACTTGGTTAACAAGTTACAAAATGAGGGACGAGAAAGAAATAAAAAACTTCAGAGCTGCCCTAGTGACTTGCCTATAAAGGCATAGTCACTTGCAGCTTAAAAGGGGATCCGAAAATTAATAAAAAAGGAAGAAGAGTTTTTGGAAGTGTAGCAATCTGAAAATGTTTTGAGAGAAAAAAACCAAATATCCAAAAGATCAACACAAAAATAGTCTATAAATCCATCCATATCTACTGCCTCTTTGTGAGCACTGTTCCATTGAGGTCAGATTTTAGCATCAGATAGGTCCTTCAGCTCGATTGAGTCTTATTTTTGAGTTTACTGCACCTTGTTCCTAATTTTTGTTTTGGATCTACTGGTTTTCTGCTGCAATTGCGTCAATTACTGTGCTGCTGCCCAGCTGACCGCTCACCCCCCTCATTTTGTTTTAATATCCAGGTAATTTTTGGCCTCAAATGATGTATGAAACATTAAATCAGCAAATGTATAGCTGAGTTGTTAAAGAAAGTATGAATTGCTCCTGTTATTTTCATGTTAATTCATTTACAAGTATATTTGTTTAAATGCCAGATTTATGTTTCTATATAGTATGAAAGTCAAGTGACCTGGACCTTCTAGTAATTGTAATAATTGGATTGTTAAAACTATAAATTGCCTGTATTTTGTTTCATTAGTCAAACTCTCGTGTAGTCTAATTTCCTGCAATTAATAGGTAATTTTTGAACTCATGATTACTTGAGTTACTCATCTAATACTCTAAATCTGGGCATTTATGAAACATGAGTGTTGTTGAAGAGTTGTAATTCAATCAATGAATTCATAGTTCAACAAAACTCAAGATTGCAGGTTGTATATATTCTATTATTATCAGTAAATTTCATATTGAGGTTCAGGTGTTATATTACCTGTTAGGTCATTTGAAAGTAAAGAGAAATGGTTAATGTTCTTACATATTTGAATATTCTTTCATTATTTCTGTTTAACAGTTTTTATATGTTTTGTCAAGCAATTAATGCGTGTTGCTTAGCCATAGCAGGTCTGAATTAAAAATGCCCGCTAAACTGAATTTGTTTTATTCAGTTAATCCGTGTCATTAGGTTAGTTAAATCACAAAAACAAGGCCCAATGAAGGCCAAGTTTAATGGTTGTCATTTTCTGAGTATACCCTTTGGCTTGGTCTCAAAGTAAAGCCCATTTTAC
Source organism: Nicotiana benthamiana (assembly GCA_034376525.1). Lineage (NCBI taxonomy): Eukaryota > Viridiplantae > Streptophyta > Magnoliopsida > Solanales > Solanaceae > Nicotiana > Nicotiana benthamiana. The sequence continues at coordinate 105,862,257 of CM067332.1, read as the reverse complement.
ATCTCAATGTTGCATCCAACGCTGGATTGCAACTGAATCGATAGATTGACCTTTGGTCCATTTGTGTTGAACCCAACGATTAGGCCCATAACTCATTCTATACCTGATCACAGACGGGCCTGAGTTTCTGCATGTTTCATCTTGCTTTAAATTGGGCTGTTAACATACTTAGATATAGTTAATTAATAAGACATCCTTAAATTATTAGATTTAAGTCATAATAAGATAACAAATAGTTAATGGCCATCCATGTGCTAAGGTAAATATCCTTTCAAATATAGAATCGATCTGCGCCGCGCAAAGTGAAATCAAAATTGCGTGGCCCTCTTTAACTACTTCCATTAAAAAATAGTTAGAATCCGAGATGTGTCATTTAGCCAATTTTCATCGTCCCCACAAAGTTAACAACGCGTTAGTCGCTTTAGGCGCGTTCCTTAATAATCTTATATTCTTAAACACGGGTGCGCATTTCATGACCCAAATCCAAATCCCAAAGCGTTTGACAAGACGCGTTTCAGATAGCGGGTGCATTTCATGTAACGCGATCCTAAAACATGTCTTAGGCGACGTTCAATTTCCTTAAAATTAATTAAAAGCAGTTAATAATTTAAAATTGCACTACAGGTTCAAAACATTTATTAAAATCAGATAATAGGCCAATTGTAATAGTTTAAGTGACCGTGCTAGAACCACGAAATCCGGGGGTGCCTAATACCTTCCCTCGGGTTAACAGAATTCCTTATTCAGAATTTCTGGTTCGCAGACTTATTAGGGAAAGTCGAAATCTTCCTCGATTTGGGATTTAGAAATAAATCGGTGACTTGGGATACCAAATAAACTATCCCAAGTGGCGGTTCTGAAAAATAAATAATCCTATTTCGAATAATGTCACTTAAATAGGAAAAATTCCCTTATATACTATCCTCTTGGGGATGGTGTGTGAAAAAAGGAGGTGTGACAGGTGCTACTTAGCAAGGGGACGTTTAGGAACCTATTGATCCACATGTTGAGGCACCTGATAAGTATCTTAGAGATAATCAGCCGGGTTACATCCCTCAGCAAGACAAGCCTTCCAGCAGCATGCCGTCATACATCTTTCAATTGGAGCTTTTGCATCACAGGTCACCCTATCAAATCCATTGTTGATCACGGGTACATTCGACAGAGATGTAAAGTACTTCTTTTCAGGACCATCTACCACAGCTGACGATCGGCCGACCCGAGACGTGGATGGTTGGGGCAGGTTGAGTTTTGGCTCATTCCCGGCGGTTGTTGCGGATCTATCACATGCGTAAGTATGTTTGTATTATTATTAAATTTTAATTTTTTTTAACTTAATGATTTTCTATAAATAAATTTTTAATTTTCTTATTAAGACTTCGTCCCGGTCCATCACGGATCCAGTTTATGCGATGATGAGGACACCACAGAAATTGTTTTTCACTTAACACGTACATTACTAATATACATTTTCATATACTAAGCTTACTAATTGTTTTGTAGGTTGTTGACAGTTCGACGAACCCTTCTGCCGATCTTACCAGCTCTACTGACGATCACACTATTGTGCATCCTCACATAAAGAGACGATGTGATGAGGATGATCCTGATTGTGTATCCGGGCGACAAGGGATGCGCCTCAGACCAGCGGTTGCATTGAAGCACACAGGCTGTGGGACTCATTGAAATTTTATATAAATAATACATTATGTAAATAATGTCAAGAATTTTATTTTAACACGGTTTGAATAACAATTTTATTTTAACACTACAACACAAACAAAACATAGCAAACCTAACATAATATAAATTCATTACAACTAATGTAAACACATGACATGGGAGATATAAAGATATGCTACTACTCTCAACACATACATGTCATTGTTTAGTCACGACCGCCTAGTATTCTCTGCTCTTTCCACTTAAATTTGTCTTCCAGCGTATCTTTTCTTCTTCTGCCTCCTTGAGTTTCTCCTTCAACTTCGCAACTTCTCATTTATATTGTCGCTCTCTTTCCCACTGCTTCAAACAAAAAATATGAAGAGAATACAACTTGTCTTTGTAGTATTCCTACTAACATGATTCATTACATACCTCAAAATTGCAAACAGGTGCGTCCGAAACCCTATAAAACCTGTTTATACACCGCCCAATAGCGGCGTCTAACGTCTTCCCAATAATTGTGCATCATGAATTTTTTGTCGCACTCAAACCTTGGGACATAAAGGGGTTGAGACATTTGTTAAAATGTAAAGAAGAACCTTGCTTTTATGGAAATATTTGCTATTAATTATTGTCAGGCGCAGAAAATAACTAGAATACGTCCGTTATTTATAGGCAAGATTTCACACAAAACGTAATATTGTACCACACTATACATATTCAATTTTTATAAAACGAAACAACTTTTGCACGTTGGTTCGGCTTTACAGAACGACAAGACAACATACAAAACGTAGTATTATATCGCACAATACATATTTAATTTTTCTGAAATGAAGCAGCTTTTGCGCAGTCTGTTCAGCTTTACAGAACGACAAGACAACACATAAAACATAGTATTGTACCGTGCTATACATATTCAATTTTTCTGAAACAAAACAACTTTTGCGCAGACGGTCAGCTTTTCAGACCAATAAGACAACACACAAATCGTAGTATTGTACCGCACTATACATATTTAATTTTTCTGAAACGAAACAACTTTTGCACAGTTGGTTCAGCTTTACAGAACGACAATAAAACACACAAAGCGTAGTATTGTACCTCGCTATACATATTTAATTTTTCTGAAATAAAACAGCAAGTCTTGATTTTTCCTTTATTATCTTTTATTTTCATATATATTGCTTTAGTTATGGTTGTTTTGCTTTTATCTCTTCGAATATTATATTACAAAATATCAATCTTCAGATTGGTCTTCTTTATTTACACCAATAAGCTGAATGTTGGAACTATCATATCATCATCCCAATTCAAAAGGTCATGTTAAAAAATAAGATGTAACAAGATTGTGGAACATAATTTTATTTGATAGATATTGTAACATACACAAGTACAGAACCTATTACAAAAATTATTACGAAAATAAAACACTAGGTGTATCCTAAATGGTAGGGTACATTTGACAAACTTGCACCAGAAGCTGGATTACCACTGCCACCCACACCAGCTGAAGGACATCGACGGTCGTGTCCTGTTTGCGAGCATATGCCACATTTATGCGCATAAATGGTATCACCAATATCCATTTGCTTCCGTATACGCATTCTGTTTGCACTTGCAGCTTGCATAAATAGTCCTTGTTATACACCATTTTAAATGGTTCCGAAGGCCAATAATGCTCAGCACCCAATGGCTACAATTGCCCGTTATATCTGTCTATGTATATAGCAACACTGTATTGCCAATCAACATAGTTGGTTGGCCCTAAACCAACTTGTTGAAAGAACTTCATGGCACGTGCACACGATATGTGATAGATGGTCCATTTCTAACATGAACACAACTTGCTGGCTTCATTTATTGTCTATAGATTATTCCCCTGGTGTCCACAGAAATCGGTGCGAACTTCAAAATGATCGTACTGTAAATATGAATACCGATATGCTTGCCTCATATACTTCTCAATTCTTCTCATTGGTATTGGCATAAATTAAACACCCCAGTCCATCAATACCGATACAACTCTATGCCTTTCAACAAACCACTCTGCAATCTGTTTGAAGGTCATCCGGACCATGGTAGTGACATGCAATCCATGTGCAAACATCAATAAGCCATTGAATGGCTCTAACACATTTGTAGTCACGGCTCCCCATCATCTTCCACCATCAGCATGCAATGTCCATATGTAAAGCTCATGTCCCATCAGCCAAGTATAGGCTCGTGGATCTACCTACCGGATCGCTTTCATGTGTGTCACGACCCATTTCTATAATAGATCGTGATGGCTCCCAATACCATTGTCAGGCAAGCCAATACGAAAATCCAATTGAGTTCTCATTTTACTCTTACTAAAAATAAGGGCAGCAATTCCTTAAGTTAAAGTCAAAAATCAGAAATGATCAATAATGTGCCAAAATACTTATACAACCCCAAATAATAATCTACTGATGTGTGTGCCAAGACCTAGTGTCACAAGTGCGTGGGCAACTAGTAGAATATACAAAAGAATAATACTATCTTACTGTCTAAAATAGAGTAGACAGCTAGAAGTAAAGAAAAAGACTCTATCGGGCTGCTGAACAACATAGAAAGGGAGCAGCTCACCATGGAATCCCAGTCGGTCAAGGGTACACACCAGCCTGGTAATCAGATGTACCTGCCTCAGGTCATGTACAATTAATTACAAAAGCGTAGTATGAGTACATAAATAATATGTACCCAGTAAGTATCCTATCTAATCTCGAAAAAAGTAGAGACGAGAGGTCGACATGACACTTACTAGGGTCAAATAACATGATAAGTGATGTACTAAGCATAGATAGCACAATAATTAACAGTTTATATCATGAAGCAACAAGTCCTTTACTAGATGTTCTCACAATCAGCCATTTACATTTCGAACAAAGTTCCTTTCACAACAAATGCCAATCAATAGGCGTGCGCAAATAGTGCCGAGGTCGTATGTCCAGATCCAACATAAAAATAAAGTGTGGACTGCCAGAGGGTCGAACGACGCGAATCATAGATGTATCTATTACCCCGCTCACGAATCATAAATGTGACGCGGTCAAAAGTATTTAAACACTACAATAGGTAGACAGAATAGTCATCAAGAGAGCAAGTACTCATCAACTTCTCTTTAAAAGGGGAAAGAAAGCAATGTTCTAATTATTACATCCGTTTACCATACTAGACATGATTTAGGAAAATCTCAAATTAATCATCGAGTCACAAGACATCACGTAGAACATGCTTTAGGGTCCTAAACTACCCGAACTTAAGCATAATAGCAGGTATGCACGGACTTTCATCACCAAATGTGTACGTAGCCTCTCATTTAATGGCAATTTATTCAATTATTATGCCTAGGGGGCAATTCCCTCTTACAAGGTTAGATAAGAGACTCACCTTGCTACAAAGTGCATTTCCAATACCAAGAACGAGCTCAAACCCTGAATTCAGAGCCGAACGATGCAAAACTAGATAAATGAGGTAGGAACTAATCAATATAAGTTCATAAGATTGTATTCTAGCTATTTAAGCAATTTTCCCACCCTTACCACAAGTTTCCCAAAATTCGTCCCCGGGCCCACGTGCCTGGATTCTGCATTTTTTTTGAAGGAATTTGTTCTCTATAACCTAAGGATCAATAATATATGATTTCTAATTCATTCCATAACAAATTTCGTGGTTAAATCTAACTTTTGTCAAAACCCTAGGTTTTGATCTAGCCCTATGATTTTACCTTAATTCTAGTGTTTAATCTACCTAAAAATACAAGTATGAAACTAAGAATAGGTGGGATAAGCTTACCTAAAATTCTTAGGTAGAAATATTCTCTCAAAAGCTCCCAAAATCACCAATGGAGGAGTGGAAAGTGTAAAAAATGACTTAGAACCCGTATTAATGAAGCTCGCCGCTTCAGTGATTTACGCTTTTGTGGTCAGGAGACCGTATCTGTGGTCCCGCATCTGCGAGATGAGACCACATCTACGGAATTGGCTAAAATGTCGGGGATCGCTTCTGCGGCTAGGGAGCCACTTTTGTTGTTTCGTCTGGCTAGCTCTGGGCCGCATCTGCGAGTCTACGACTGCTTCTGCGGTCTCGCACCTACGGTCGAACAACCGCATGTGCAATTATGACAGAAGCAGATGCTTCAACACTTCTCAATATTTCCAACTTCACTCGAGCCTCATCCGTTTGACACCCGGGGCTCCAGGGACCCGCCCGAATATACTAACAAGTCTAAAAACATGAAACCAACCTACTCGAACCTTCGAAACGCCCGAAAAAATGCTAAATCTAAGAATCACCTCCTAAAACTAAATGGATCAAACTTATGAACTTCAGGTTCTTAATTTTCAACTAACTAGCCGAAACACACTTAAACTACTCGGATTGACACCAAATTTTGCAGTCAAGTCTTAAATATTATATCAGACCTATACCGGGCTCCAGAACCAACATACAAGCCTGATACCTATATGATCAATCATTACCTAGTTTCTTTAAATTCTTAAAATTTCAGATTGACATTTTCTAATAAAAATTCCTTACTCGGGCTAGGAACCTCGAAATTCGATTCCTGACGTACGCCCATGTCCCATATTTTTCTATGGACCCTCCGGGACTGTCAAAAGACGAATTCCGGTCCGTTTGCTCAAAATATTGACCAAAGTTAAACTTAGCCTTTTAAGAAAATCCTAAGGAATCAAATTAGCATATTTCAACCCAAACTTTTCTAAATCCCCAACCAACCATTCCTACAGGTCGCAAATTAGTTAAAGCAAGCACGAGAAGTTTTATTTAAGGGCACAGGGTTGTAAAAAGAAAAATGACCAGGCGGGTCGCTATATTCTCCACCTCTTAAACAGACGTTCGTCCTCGAATGGACATAGAAAAGTACTTGAGATGCTGAATAAATGTGGATACATGTCTTTCTCGGACTCCCAGGCCGCCTTCTCGATTGGTTGGCCCGTCCACTGGACCTTCACCGCTGAAATCCTCTTGGATCTCAACTGGTGATCCTGCCTATCAACAATGGCAATTGGCTTCTCCTCATAACCCAAACTCTCATCCAACTGAATAGTACTAAAGTCCAATACGTGGGACAAGTCTGCATAGTACCTCCGGAGCATGAGAACATGAAAAACTGGATAAACTCTCGATAAGCTGGGGGGTAAAGCAAGCTCGTAGGCAACCTCCCCAACTCGTCTCAACACCTCAAAGGGACCAATAAAACTTGGGCTCAACTTGCTCTTCTTCCCGAACCTCATAATACCCTTCATTGGCGAAACTATCAAGAGAACCTTCTCGCCAACCATGAATGATACATCACGCGCCTTCTTATCCGCATAACTATTCTGTCTGGACTGAGTTGTGTGAAACCTCTCCTGAATCAACATTATCTTGTCCAAGACATCTTGCAACAAATCTGTACCGTATAACTTAGTCTTGCCTGGCTTATACCACCGATAGGAGAATGACACTGCCGACCATATAAAGCCTCAAATGGGGCTATCTCAATACAAGACTGATATCTATTGTCGTAAGCAAACTTTGCCAAGGGAAAGAATTGATCCCACTGTTCTCCAAAGTCAATCACACATGCTCTGAGCATGTCCACCATGATCTGAACTATCCACTTCGACTGCCCATCGATCTGTGGATGAAATGATGTGCTAAGCTCCACGCGGATCCCCAACTCACCCTGAACTGCTCTTCTGAAGTGGGAAGTGAACTAAGGGCCTCAATCTGATATAATGGAAACAGGCACACTGTGCAATCGAAATATCTCGTGAATGTAAATCTAAGCCAACCTCTCTGAAGTGAATGTAGTCACAACCGGTATAAAGTGTGTTGACTTGGTCAACCTATCCATAATGAACCACACTTTTTAAACTTCCGCAAGGTCCGAGGCAACCCAACTATGAAATCCATAGTAATGCGCTCCCACTTACACTCTGGTATAGGTATTTGCTGAAGTAGGCCACCCGACCTATGATATTCATAGTTTGACCTGCTGAATATTCAAACACCTAGCCACATACTCCACTATGTATTTCTTCATCCTCCGCCACCAGAAATGCTGCCTCAAATCACGATACATCTTCGTAGCACCGGGATGAATAGAATATTGTGAATTGTGAGCCTCCTCCAGGATCCTCTCCCTCAGACCATCAACATTAGGAACATATAAGCGACCCTGGAGTCGTAGAACACCATCCTCGTAGAAACCTCCTTGGCACTACCCTGCAGCATCATCTCTCTAAGAACCGCCAAGTGGGGTCATCAAACTGTGGGGCCTTGATCTGCCCCAATAATAAAGACTGAGCAACCATATATGCAAGAACTCGGCTAGGCTCTGAAATGTCCAACCTCACAAGTCTGTTAGCCAATGACTGAATGTCCAAAACTAGTGGCCTCTCCTCCGCTGGAATGAACGCCAAGCTACCCATGCTCTTTTCCTTCCTGCTTAAGGCATCCGCGACCACATTCGCCTTGCCCGGATGGTAAAGAATGGTCATATCATAATCCTTCAGTAACTCAAGCCATCTACGCTACCTCAAATTAAAATCCCTCTGTTTCAACAAATAGTGTAGGCTGCGATGATTAGTTAAACCTCAGATGATACCCCATATAGATAATTCCTCCATATCTTAAGAGCATAAACAATCGCAGCCAACTCTAAATCATGCACAATATAATTCTTCTCATGAATCTTCAACTCGCCCCTCCTACATCAATAGACATCCTAAGCCAACGTGTGAAGCGTCGTAATATACCGTATACATCCCTGAACCGTACGACAATATAAGAACCGGTGCCATAGTCAAAGCTGTCTTGAGCTTCTAAAAGCTATCCTCACAATCATCTGACCAAGGGAAAGGAGCACCCATCTGAGTAAATCTAGTCAAAGGTGGAATAATAGATGAAAAGCCCTGCACGAATCATCTGTAATAACCTGCTAACCCAGGAAACTCCTGACCTCAGTCACTGAAGTAGGGCGTGCCCAATTATGAATTGCCTCAATCTTCTTGGCATCCACCTTAATACCCTCTCCTGACACAATATGCCCCAAGAATGCTACTGACTCTAGCCAGAACTCACATTTGGAGAACTTAGCATATAGCTTCTGCTCTCGCATGGTTTGAAGCACTACTCTCAAATGCTGCTCGTGCTCACCCAGGCTACTAGAGTATATTGAGATGTCATCAATAAGATGATGACAAAGGAATCAATATAGGGCATGCACACACTGTTCATCAAGTCCATAAATGCTGCTGGGGCATTAGTCAAACCAAATGACATCACTAGAAACTCATAATGGCCATACCTCGTCTGGAATGCGGTCTTTGGAACGTCTAAGTCCCGATCCTCAACCGATGGTACCCCGACCTCAAGTCGATCTTAGAGAACAATCGAGCACCTTGCAACTATTCAAACAGATCATTAATGCGCCACAACATATACTTATTCTTGATAGTATCCTTATTCAACTAGCAGTAGTCAATGTACGTTCATCCTTCTTCTTCACAAATAACACTGGTGCACCCCAAGGTGATACACTGGACCTAACAAACCCCTTTTCTAACAACTCCTCCAGTTGCTCATTCAACTCTTTCAACTCTTTAGGAGCCAAACGGTACGATGGAATAGATATAGGCTGGGTGCCTGGAGCCAAATTAATACATAAATTAATATCACGATCTGGTGGCATGCTACGAAGATCACAAGGAAACACATTGGCAAACTCCCAAACTACTAGAACTAAATCAACCGTCGAAGTCTCTGCGGTAATGTCCCGAACATAGGCCAAATACACCAAATACCCCTTCTCGACCATTTGCCGAGCCTTTAGGAAAGAGATAATATGGCTAGATATATCAACTATGGAAACCTTCCACTCTAACCTTGGAAACCCTGGCATCGCTAAAGTAACAGCCTTAGCAATATAGGACGGCGTGATACAGAGATAACCAATCTATGCCTAGGATAACCTCAAAATTGATCATATTAAGCAACAAGAGATCCGTTCTAGTCTCGAAACCATAGAATATGACCACACAGGATTGGTAGATCCGATCCACAACCATAGAATCGCCCACTGGAGTGGACACATGAATAGGAGTGCCCAAGGGCTCATGAGTAAGAATCAAAAAATGAGCAAACAAAGATGACACATACGAATAGGTAAACCCTAGATAAAACAATATCGAAACACCTCTGCCGCAACCGAAAATAATACCTATGATGACGGCATCTAAGACCAATGCATCTGGCCTAGCTGGAAGAGCATAGAATTTGGCTGGAGCGCTGGCTGGCTGGCCTCCACCTGACTGAGCAATAGCTGGCTGACCTCTCCCTAACTAACCTCCACCTCTAGAATGATCCCAACCTGTCTGCAGGTGGAGGGGCAGTCGGTGCTGAAATCATAGGCTGCTGACCCTGCTATACTACTTTGCCCCGAAGCGGGGGACAGGTCCTCTTCATGTGCCCTGGGTCTCCACACTCATAGAAAACTCTGGGAACCATAGCCTACTGTTCGAAAGCCTGACCCTGATGGCCTGAATACCCACTAGATGAGCCAAAAATAGCCGGAGGACGGTATGAACTCTCTATCGTAGCACTGGAATAGAAACCAGAAGAACCATGGGTACCTTAATGCCTATTGAAGGTACCGTGAGTAGCTGGTGGGAGATAGGAACTATCTGATGTGGCACTGAAATAGGGGCGCGCTGGAGCACCCTGAGCAGGTGGTGGTGCTGGATGTGGAGGTCTGCCAGGATGACCTCTCCCAAACTGGACTCTACCCCTAGTCGTGGCGCCTCTAGACTCTCTGAAGAATCAGTACCTCTTGTCTTGATGCTCCTGCTCTCTACCTCTCAGATGGTAGCCCTCAATCTTCGAGCAATCTCCACCACTAGCTGATAAGAAGTCCCCATCTCCACCTCTCGGGCCATGTTGGCCCTAATGCTTGAATGCAACCTTGCAACAAACTTCTGTACTCTCTTTAAGTCAGTAGGAAGTATCATAAATGCAAGGTGGGATAATTTATAAAACCTTGCCTCATAACCGGTCACGGACATCTGACCCTGTTCTAGCTGCTTGAACTGATACCGCAACTCTTCCCTCTCATGGGGTGGAATATACTTGTCCAGAAACAATTGCGTGAACTGGCTCCAAGTGATAGGAGGAGAACCTGCTGGTATGCCCAGAACATAAGACTGCCACCATCTGCGGGCCCTGGCATCTAGCTGAAAAGTAGTGAAGTCAACCCCATGTGACTCTAGCATCCACATGTTGTGTAGTCTGTCCCTGCACCTATCAATAAAGTCATGCGCATCCTCATGACGCTCACCCCCGAAGAAAGGAGGGTGAAGTCTAGTCCATCTATATAATATCTTATGCGTGTCACCATCCGCATCTGGTTTGGGATTGGGTATCACTGCAGCAACTGGCTGTGCCCCCTCCGCGGGTAGTGCACCCGGAGTCTGATACACTACAACTGCATGACAATGAACCTAAGCAGTAGGGGTTTGTGCTCCCCCTCATGCATGTGATGTAGTTGGATCTGCTGGGAATAAACCAACCTGAGTCATGGTATCCATGAATTGTAGATACGACCCATGACCTCCTGGAATCCCGGTGCTATCACAAAGTCTGTCGGGGTAGGCTCAGCTATAGGCACCTCACCCTGCTCGTCGATGATAGGATTCCTAGCAGGATCTGCTAGTGGTACTACTGGGATAGCTCTGGGACACCCTCGTCCCCTACCTCGAGCCGATGCCCTCATCCGGCCTCTGCCTCGACCTCTCGCAATAAGGGGAAAAACCCCACCCGGGTCTAGAACATCAGTCGTGCGTGTCCTCACTATCCGTGAGAGAATAGAAGAGGGTAGTTTTGTATATCAACCGTTGCACGATAGAAATGAATAAAGAGTAGTCTTCCTAACACCCTATAGCCTCTCGAAGATAAATACAAACGTATCCGTACCGATCTGCAATACTCAATTAGGTTTGCCCATGAGACCTACGTGAACCTAGTGCTCTGATAACATGTTGTCAAGACCCATTTATGTAATAGATCATGATGGTTCCCAACACCATTGTTAGGCAAGCCAGCGCGGAAATCCAATTAAGTTCTCATTTTACTTTAACCAAAAATAAGTGCAGCAATTCCTTAAGTTAAAGTCAAAAACTAGAAATGATCAATAATGTGCCAAAATACTTACACAACCCCAAAATAATAGTCTACTAATGTGTGTGCTAAGACCTAGTGTCACAAGTGCGTGGGCAGCTAGTAGAATATACAAAATAATAATACTATCTTACTGTTTAAGTAGAGTAGACAGCTAGAAGTAAAGAAAAAGACTCTATCGGGTTGCTGAACAACATAGGAAGGGAGCAACTCACCAAGCAATCCCAGTGGGTCAAGGGTACGCACCAGCCTGGTAACCAGATGTACCTGCCTCAGGTCATTTACAATTAATTATAGAAGCGTAGTATGAGTACATAAACAATATGTACCAAATAAGTATCCTATCTAATCTCGAAAAAGTAGAGACGAGAGGTCGACATGACATTTACTAGGGTCAAATAACATGATAAGTGATGTACTAAGCATGTATAGCACAATAATTAACAACTAATAGCATGAAGCAACAAGTCCTTTACTAGATGTTATCACAATCAACCATTTACATTTCGAACAAAGTTCCATTCACAGCAAATGCCAATCAATAAGTATGCACAAATAGTGCCGAGGTCGTATGGCCAAATCCAACATAAAAAATAAAGTGGCACTGCCAGAAGGTCGAACAACGCGAATCATAAATACATCTATTACCCCACTCGCGAATCATACATGCGACGCGGTCAAAAGTATTTAAACACTATAATAGGTAGACAGAATAGTCATCAAGAGAGAAAGTACTAATCAACTTCTCTTTAAAAGGGGTAAGAAAGTAGTGTTCCAATTATTATATCCGCTTACCATACTAGACATGATTTAGGAAAATCTCAAATTAATCATAGAGTCACAAGACATCACATAGAACATGCTTTAGGGTCCTAAACTACACAGACTTAAGCATAATAATAGCTACGAACGGATTCTCGTCTCCAAGTTCGTATGTAGCCCCCACATTTAGTGGAAATTTATTCAATTATTACGCATAGGGGGACAATCCATCTTACAAGGTTAGATAAGAGACTCACCTTGCTCCAAAGTGCACTTCCAACACCAAGAACGAGCTCAAACCCTCAATTTAGAGTCAAACGATCCAAAACTAGATAAATGAGGCAGGAACTAATCAATATAAGTTCATAAGATTGTATTTTAGTTATTTAAGCAATTTACCAACCCTTACTGCAAGTTTCCTAAAATCTGACCCCGGGCCTACGTGCGCGGATCCCGAAATTTTTCGAAGGAAGTTGTTCTCTATAACCTAAGGATCAATAATATATGATTTCTAATTTATTCCATAATAAATTTCGTGGTTAAATCTAACTTTTGTCAAAACCCTAGGTTTTTCTCTAAACCCATGATTTTACCTTAATTCTAGTGTTTAATCTACCTAAAATACAAGTATTAAACTAAGAATATGTGGGATAAGCTTACCTAAAATTTCTAGGTAGAAATCTTCTCTCAAAAGCTCCCAAAATCGCCAATGGAGGAGTGGAAAGTGTCAAAAATAACTTAGAACCCGTATTAAATGAAGCTCACTACTTTAGCGATTTCCGCTTCTGCGGTTAGGGGACCGCATTTGTTGTCCCGCATATGCGAGAGGAGACCATATCTGCGTAATTGGCTAAAATGGTTGGGATCTCTTTTGCGGTATAGAAGCCACATCTGCGTAAGGAGCTGCTTCTGTGGTTTTGCTTGGCTAGCTTTGGGCCGTATCTGCGTGGCTACGACTGCTTCTGCAGTCTTGCACCTGCAGTCGAACAACCGCAGGTGTGTTTTGGCAGAAGCAGATGCTTCAGCACTTCTCAATATTTCCAACTTAATTCGAGCGTCGTCCGTTTGACGCTTGGGGATCCCGGGCCCCGCCCGAACATATCGATTAAGTCTGAAATTATGAAAATGACCTACACAAACCTACGAAATGCCCGAAACAACGTTAAATCTAAGAATCACCCACTAAAACCAAATGGATCAAACTTATGAACTTCAAATTCTTAATTTTCATCTGACGAGCCGAAACGCACTTAAACTACTCGGATTAACACCAAATTTTGTGGGCAATTCTTAACTATTATATCGGACCTTTACCGTGCTCCAGAACCAACATACAAGCCGGATATTTGCCGGATATTCATGCGATGAATAATTACCTAGTTTCTTTAAATTCTTAAAATTTTAGATTAATAATTTCTAATAAAATTCATTACTCGGGCTAGGGATCTCGGAATTCAATTTTGGACATACGTTCAGGTCCCACATTTTCTTACGGACCCTCTGGGGCCGTCAAAATACAAATCCGGGTCCGTTTTCTCAAAATATTGACCAAAGTCAAACTTAAACTTTTAAGAAAATCCTAAAAGGAATCAAATGAACATATTTCGACCCAAACTCTTCTAAATCCCGAATCAACCATCCCCGCAAGTCGTAGATTAGTTAAAGCAAGTGCAAAAAGTTTTATTTAAGGGGACGAGATTCTATAAAGTAAAACGACCAGACGTGTCGCTACAATGCGCCTCATGAATTTGCACTGTTGGTGCTCTGTTGCAGCCATCCACATTAAATCATACAAGGCCTTGTCGTGATATTTCTTCTGAAAATTGCCCTTTTGGTGCCTCATACAGTAACGGTGGTATACAAAGGATTCCTTCTATTCAGGCAAATACCATACAAAACTTAAAATACCACTATGCCAATAAGATATTAGACAAATACCTGAAAGTTATTTGACAACGTGCTGATTCAAGTGGTTCAGAAAAAGTGTCTAAGTCTTTTTGCTTTCATTGGCACAAATGGCAAAAGTTAGTGGAAATATTTGTCCGTTAGCATCTACTGCAACTGTGATCAAAAGCTTAATATCATACTTTCCATAGACAAGAGTACCGTTTATTACTGTACGACAATGCACAAAAACAATCAAATTTTTGGTTTAAATGACCAAAACACATAGTTAAAAATATATTGCGGTCTTCCCGGACTCCGCTCACGCCTCCATTCAACAACATTCTCGGGGTAAAAGTGTTGCATTGTGGCCATGTACCTGGGTAGAGATGAAAATAACTTATCCCAATCACCATAAATAATTTTAAAAGCACGTTTGCACTCGAGATATGCCTTTCCTTTGGTTATAGTACACGCATACTCCTGCTGGACGCCTGAATACACTCTTTTGTCTTGAACCTAATGGACACGTCCTAATATGGAATCAAGATAAGAGAAATTAAGTCTACATCCAAGGTTAAGTGATTTTCATTGAATGTGTCCATTTCATATATGTGAGTGCTAATATATTTACCCACTTTCCACAACCCTGATTTCTTCTTGCTGGCACGCAACATCCAGTGACAACCCATAAAGTCTCTACGGCATAAAGCCTTGTATATCTCCATAGTTGACTCCCTTACCATCATCTCATGGCACTCTCTTACGCTGTAGATTTTTATAGCCCTGATTAGGCGAGCTTTATCAGGAAAATACATACCCTTTGCCAGCACCGCTGGTATAGACTCATCCCACATTGCTGACTGAAATTCGTCAGCATCGCTAAGAGAAATGAAGTCTATATCCAAGTTTCAGTCATTTTCATTGAATGTGTCCATTTCATATGTGTGAGTGCTAATATATTTACCCACTTTCCACAAGTCTGATTTCTTCTTGCTAGCACGCAACATCCAGTGACAACCCATAAAGTCTCCACGGCGTACATCCTTGTATATCTCCGTAGTTGACTCCCTTACCATCATCTCATGGCACTCTCTTACATTGTAGATTTTTATAGCCCTGATTAGGCGAGCTTTATCGGGAAAATACATGCCCTTTGCCAGCACCGTTGGTCTAGACTCATCCCACATTGTTGACTGAAATTCGTCAGCATCCCTTGTGAAGGTATCTACATCTGGCATACTTTGAAAATTATCAAGGTAGGGAATATTTCGCTTATGAAACGACATGTGGGACTCGTACATTCTTGATCTAACGGGAGGTGGAGGAACATGCTCTCTCGTTAGCTCAGGTTTGACATTCGCTTCCTCCTCCTCATCACCCTCATTAGGGAAGGGTGTATCATCTCCAGACTCATTGGTATTGTTGTCATAATCACTATCATATTTCTGACTCTATACATCTGCCAAATCACGAGTCAATACGTCATCAATGTGCAACTGTGTGAGGTCAAGAACATCAAGTTGCTGGTTTTCACTGCACAAAAAAAAAACAAAATTATAAGCTACTCAACTTGATAAATACTTTAAATATAGCTATATTACTTCACCTATAAGTCGTACTGCGTTGACGTCCCATGATGGATATTTTTTTGTTGGTGATGACTCCCGCATAGACACAGTGGTCCAACACGCCATAACTACGTATATTCCAACTAGCAGCGGGGTCATAACTTATAAAATTCATATTCGGACGTTACCTCCTATGAAAAATATGAATGTTAATACAAATCCAATTCAACATAAAATAAACATCGCTAAAGTGCAGAAAAATTGAAGCTTACCAGTCGTCTTGTGGATTATATAAAGTCAAAAAATTATTTCCTCGCTGCTCATTCATCGGTGTTGATAAGTTTAAATCAAGGCAAACTCTTTCATTAGGAATCTGTCCGGAAAAACTGCTCCAGAATAATCACCTGATGACTGAGTATTATCCCTACTATGCACACCCTCATTATTGGAAATGTCTTCAACCTTGACGTACATTTCCAATAATTTTATTATAATAATTCCGTGGATTCATCCAGAATCCGCAAAAAATCTCTAAGAGTTTCATCATCTTCGATGTTAAACTCAGAATAATAAGCAAACTCATATGGAGTCATAAAATACAGAAATCTACCGGTTACTTTAAGGTTCACTGAACATTTTCTCACACTCATTTTCTTACGTAACAACGATACCAATTTATCGTAATCCATTGTAAGCGTCAATTTAATATGACACTGTGGAAGTGAACTATACCTCGCACAATTATTCTCCATTACAACCTCTTCCCAATATAATAAAACTCTTATTTTTGGCTCTTCAAACATTATAAAAAAATGTTTGATAACAATATCAAGAAGAAAAGTATGACGAAAGTTTGAAGGAAAGTTTTGAATGAATTTTCATAAAATCCTAAGGCCTTCAAATAAGGCAAGTCCTAGTTCGGGGTGCGAATTTTTTTATCTAAATTGCAGTATAATACCGCACTTTATATATTTGAATTGTTGTTATGTCTATCCGCATAACACTTATTGGTGGAATCAAAAAAAGAAATACAACGAAATATAATATTACGCTATATGTAAAGCACAATGTAATACTATATTTTACTTTAACTATTAAAATTTTGTTAAAGTATATAATATAATACCGTATTTTAGGTGGAAAAGTAACATTTTTAAAAAAAATCGTAGAAACATAAAAACTTGCTATTTAAGTTTCGGACTCACGGTGTTAACATAGTCACACCCATTGTTTGATATACTATAAATAGATTCAAAGAACCGAAGGTTTACGTTTTCGAAGAAAATGGCGAATCAGCAACAAACACAGAGTCGTCTTGAAACACTACCTCTTCTGGCGGTCGTACTTATCGGCGCCCATGTCCTCGCTTTGGTACTTTCTCTTATTCTTTTTTAGTTAATAGTAGTAATATGATGAAAATCTGTGTAGGGTAGAGTATTTGATACATTGTGATGAAATTTGTGTAGGTATACTGGATTTATCGACTAGCAAATCAGAAGCAACACCCGAGGCTTAAAAAGCACTAGGATTCAGTTTTTTTTTTCGTTTTCTGTCCTATGTCACCCTCTTCCTGTTGAAATTTTATGTTTGGGGATCTTTGAATTGCTTGAGATTTCAGTAATTGAAAGTTGAATGGGGATATTTGGTTGTATGTTTTGTTATAGTCTGGATGTTTTGTGCTTCAACTTGTACTGGGTTGGAATCCCTTTTTACAACAATTTCACTTTTATTGGTAGGCAACTTTAGTTAGTAAAATTTCTTGAGAATTTGGGTTCTTCAAATTTTAATAGGGTTATTTATTATTATTTTTTTTTGGTAGTAGGGTAATTTCTTAACTAAGACATGAATATGAACTTTCTGTTCTTTATTTTTGATTGTTAAATGTATTCACTGAATATCTAGCTGAAAGAGAGTGCTGTGAAGTTATATACAAAGCGACCAGATTATCACTGCTGCAAGTGTAAAGTGCCCAAAATATCTATCATGTCATGCCTCCCTCTACCGTTCTCACCTTAAGTATGCCTGCAGTCAAGGTTCGAAAATGTGATGTGTGTCTAACTCACACATCACGCTCTTCCCTCTTACCTTGGAGAATCTATCACTCACGATGAGTAAAATGTGATGAGATAATCTAACATTAGCATCTTCTTATTTGAGAAGCTACAGGAATCTAGATGAGGAATTATGAAGAAAAGAAGAATGAGTTTCCAAATTGGGTTCACAGTCAGCAATTTTGATCTTTGTGTTCTATAATTCCATTTAAGCTCAAGTGATCTTGATTTTTGATGAAAAGATTCATTTACATTGTGCATTTTCCTATATTCTACTATCTTCTACCCCTTGATCCAATTTATATGACACATTTTCTATTTTGGGATGCCCCAAATTTGACTTTCAAAAATTCAACTCTATGTTCAATTAATTATTTGAATTTGAACTCTGATGAGATGCTGTTCGATCAAACTGACTTTTCAAGAATTATTCAAATACTTTCATCCACTTTGTCTAACGTAATAACAAGTCAAAATATCTTTTTAAGCTTTGTACAAATGCTGTTGCATAAATGGAAGAGTGGGAGTATTTGGGATGCAAATGACCCATCCAAGACAATCATTTACCTTATTTTGGATTCATAGTGGCTTAACTTAACAATTGCTTAAGATCCAGAGGGTTAAACAAAACTCTCTTCTTCTCAGTTGAAGAATTTGGCGTGAGAAAATCATGTGTTTCCTTATTTGTTCCTTCATTATTCTTTCATTGTGGTAGTTCGAGGCTTTTGTTTAATATACTGATTTTACAGTTTTAGAACTCACATTCAAATGATTTATGTTCCTTTAAATTTCTTTTTTAGATTTTGTTTTTTCTCTTTCCTTATATATTAGTAATAGAGACTAGAGCTTTGGTGGGAGTAAAGAGTATAAAGCACTTTAAATATATGCAATATTGGTAGTTATTTGGTGCAGTTGGTTTGAATTGTAACTTTGATGCTGATTAAAAAAAGGGATTTTTACCTATACATCCCATATAACAAACCTTACTACCATTATTGTGCATTGTTTGTTTATTACCCTCATATCTCATGTTTTTGTTACATAATATGTACCAAACAAGATAATTGCTGATTTTCCATCCTAAATTAACACTAGACAATTAAGGCTAATTATATTTGCTTATCTCTTCTTTTCACGCCAATCAGTTTGGAATGCCAATCAGCTTTGAATGTTAATAAATGTTTGATTTACTACCAAATAAATTTCCCTTACATTAAGGTAACATATTAAATGCTCCAAATATATCCTCTAAACTAAACAGATTAAGGTAACGGAAGATCCAGTGCATATTTTCAACAAAACTGTTTCAAAATTGACTACAGTCATTCCTCCAAACAGAATTCTTCAAAACTGTTTCGAGATACTACTCTCATTCTTCCATTTAAAATTCGACAAAACTGTTTGGAAATTGAATACTCTCATTCTTCCATTCAAAATCAGTTTTTATTGTTATTGAGGGATAGCCTAATTCCACCAGATTCTCTCTTATTTTTCATATTTTGTAGTTATTCCGTGACTGGCAGTAAGGAGATTATACAATGTCAAAAATTCCGATAATGCTTAAATGTAATGGTTATTGGGATAACCATGGCAGCTTCAGAGATTTTGAAGTTGACGCCATTTTGGTTGATGAAACTGCAAGCTACGGAATTCTCCAATCTACAATTGCAGAACAATTATCGATTGATACATCTGATAAAGTTGTAGAAATAAAATACATTGTGAATGATAACTGTCCTCCGTTGCAGATTAGAAACGATATGGGCGTTCGTGTATATATGAAAACGAAAAAAGAGAATAAAAACTTAGGTTCGTATCCGTTATGTATTAGCATAAGAGATTTCAATATGGAATTGGCAATAACCAATGAACGCCCCATCAGTATAGGTAAGTTTGCGTCGAAACAGAATTCGTAGATTTTTGTGTTCTCTAATCAACTACAATTTGACGCCAATTATCTATAATGAATATACAATGTGAATGTTTTGTATGCAGGTTCTTCAGGATCATTAAGGTTATTAGAAATTCCATCTTCACCAGCTATTGAGCAATATCAAAGTGAAATAATAATTGAATCTTCTCAAACATGTATTGAGGAAGGTCAAGTGTACCAGGACAAGAAGACGATTGTTGCTGCAATGAAAAATTATGCAGTTATGCAGAAGTTCCAGTTCAGAGTTAAAAGATCAAGTTGTAGAAGGTTTGTACTTAGTTGTTCATTTTCAATGCTAAAGTATTATTTTTATCTATGCAGTTGTATACAATTGTAGTTAATGTATTCAATTGTAGTTAATTGTAGTTATATGTTGTCAATTGTAGTTCATTGTAGTCAATTGTAGTTGTTTGTAGTCAAATTTAGTTACGGAAAACCAGTTTGTCGGTATTTGTAGTTAGTTGTAGTTAAATGTAGTCAATTGTAGTTCATTACAGTATTTAATAAAAATGTTTGAAAATTGGATTTTTTTGTAGCTACTGGCTTGTATGTGTTGCGGAGAACTGTAAATGGCACTTCAAGGCAACATCTATTAATGATTCATCATTGTTCAAGATAAGAAGTTTTAGCCGACAACACACATGTTGCCGAATGGACGAAACATTCATAAAGCGCAAGTGTACTGCAACAGTAGTTGGTAGCATTGTCGTTCCAAAGTTTTGTGATCCTAAGACTGTTTACACGCCAAAGGACATACAAACTGACATGTTATCCGAACATGGAGTCAGCCTAAGCTACATGCAAGCATGGAGAGCAAAGGAAAAAGCATTACGGTTTCTGCGAGGGAATCCGTGTGACTCGTACAACAGATTACCAAAATATTTTTATATTCTTGAGAAGAATTATCCCGGTTCTGTTGTTAAATTGAAGAAGGCAGCAGATGATTGCTTCTTGTATGCATTTGTTGCTCTTTATACATCAATAAATGGTTGGCAACATTGTAGGCCGGTAGTAGTGGTTGATGGTACATTCTTAAAATCATCATACAGGGGTATTATGCTGACAGCAAGCACCATGGATGCAGCAGGTAACAGATGTAATAATGTTGTAGTTACAATGTAGTTACTTTGTATAAATCAATGTATTTTATATTGCCTAAATTATCCAAATATATTTGTATTTAATAGTTAATCTCAACTTATGTCTACAAATTGTAGGTTCTATTTTTCCCTTGGCATATGCTGTTGTTGATTCTGAGAACGACGCATCTTGGAGGTGGTTCTTTGAACAATTCAAGGAGGCATATGGTGAAAGACCTTCTATGTGTGTTGTCTCAGACAGGCATGAGAGTATATCGAAGGCAACATCCGTAGTCTATCCTGGAATTGCACACTACTTTTGCATGTGGCATATATGGACAAATATAAGGTCAAAATTCAAGAAGTCACATCTACAATTACATGAATTATACTTTGCTACAGCACGGTCATATACTCTGGATGATTTCAATGAAAGAATGATGAAGATTCAGGAGGTAGACCCACGTGTTTCGTCTTACCTACATGATATTGGATATCATAGATGGTCAAGAGTACATGCAACGGCAAATAGAACTTTTACTATGACATCAAACATTGCAGAGTCGTTGAACGCTGTTACAAAAGAGGCAAGAGAGCTGCCAATATTTGATCTATTGGAGTATATGAGGACTATTATAGAACGTTGGACAAAAGACAAGTTATTGAAGGCAAAGGGTACTTTCACATTACTTGGACACAAATTCAACAAAGAATTGGAAGATAACACTCTATTATCCCAGAAACTAAAGGTAATATATTATTGTTTGGTGCATGAAAAAAAAAAAAAAGAAGTAGTAGATGAAAATGTTGTTTCCAGAGAGTTTTTAAAATGTAGACGATTGTAGTTAAATGTAGTTAATGTTTTATGAATGATTTCCAGATAGTTTTTAAAATGTAGACGATTGTAGTTAAATGTAGTTAATGTTTTATGAATGATTTCCAGAGAGTTTTAAAAATGTAGACGATTGTAGTTAAATGTAGTTAATGTTTTATGAATGATTTCCAGAGAGTTTTAAAAATGTAGACGATTGTAGTTAAATGTAGTTAATGTTTTATGAATGATTTCCAGAGAGTTTTAAAAATGTAGACGATTGTAGTTAAATGTAGTTAATGTTTTATGCCGTTTATTTGTAGCTGATTTGTAGTTAACTGATTGTTGCTAACATAGTTAACTTATTGACACCTTATTATTTTCTTTTTGATCTTGAATTGTAGGTGAGAGCTTCAACCAATCATATACACACTGTGTTAGATGGCGTGAAGAGGTACATTGTATGTTTAGAAAATAAGAAATGTAGTTGTGGACAATTCCAACTTGATGAACTTCCATGTGCACATGCTTTGGCATCATTAAGGCATAGGAATGAAAGGCCGGACAACTATTGCTCACCGTATTACACAACTAAGAGCCTACTACTTACATATGAATTGCCAGTTAATCCTCTTCCTGATGAAGCAAAATGGGATGTTCCACAACATATTTTGGATGATGTAATAAAGCCACCGGCTGGAGATAAAAGGCAGCCAGGAAGACCTCAAAAGGAAAGATATAAAAACTTTGATGAAATAAACTCAAAGAAGTACAAGGTGTCATGTGGCAATTGTGGAGGTGAAGGGCATAACAAAAGAAGTTGCAAGAATGTGCCGAAAAAGGCATGAATATAATGTAGCTACATAGTTATTCAAAATAAAGGGTAGTTATCCCAGATTATCGGAATTTAAGGTGTAACTGTAATATGTTTTTGACGATAATAAAGAAGTTTACTAATATACTTGCGTAATGTAAACTGTTTGCAGATTGTTGTTATAATGTACTTTAAGTGATTTCGAAATGTGTTATCGACATAATAGATAAAGACAGAATGTTGTAGATAACGAAAAAACGTTGTAGTTCATTTTCATGAAATCTAAGTAAGAAACATCATCATGTTTATCTGAAAACATATATTGTGCAAATGTACTGCAACAGTGCATGTAGCGTTGGAGTTCAAACAAGTTGTAGTTATGTAATTGTATTTATATGCAGAATAAATGTGTAGTTATTTGTAATTGTATGTAATTGTAGTCACTACATTAATAATGTCTAATGTATTCATGAAGCTATTGTTCATTACAACCAAATGACTACATTTACAATACATATTGCCTTGAGGAGAAGATAATTGTAGTTTCCTTTAATACTGTTATCATTGTCAATATAGTTAACATATGTATTGAGGCAATTCTAAATCCTCGAATAGATTGACCTGGCTTCAAATTTTATTTCATAGTTTTTAGTTCAGACCTGTAAGAAAACCTTGGATTCCAATCCAAGAAGTTGGATTATGCAAGCACTGGCATGATAATGTTTAATGTATTCATGAAGCAATTGTGCATTTAGTTTGCATTTCTGAACCAAATATGTTCTAAACTGAAATGGGAGATCAGAGTTGTAATCAGAATAAAAACAATCTCACAACAAAAGTGAACATACAGTGCAACTAAATGCACAGATGAATCTCAGAAAATGGCAAACAGAAATGCAACTTAAGGTTATTTTTCCAAAGCAATTGTTCAGTACAACCAAACTGACATAATTCTCCACTAACTACAAAATTGTTCAAGGTCCATGAAACATTGTGGGTTACAATCAAAGTTCATTACAACAGTACACAGTATTTCCTCCTTCGTTCCACTTTAGTTCTCTCATTTTTTGGCGGTGGACCCCTCCTCCTTGCAAGCCTGCCTGTAACCTCGCTCTCACTGATTGAACCATCATTTAGCTTCTTTGTGGCGTAGTCCCACAACAGAGCTCCATAGCGTCTACGGTGTTTGTTAATATCATTAAGATCCTCCTTTGGTATAGACAAATCACCATTGCTAATATATTCCGCAAATGCAGCAACAAATACACCGCAATTCCTGCAGATTATGAGTAATTTTCATTAAATACCAAAAACCAAATATATTTTAAGTATACATATAGAAAGGGAGTTTAGTTTTTTACAGTGAGCCTTCCTTTTGTTGTGGAATCTCGGCAACCATCCATTGTATGTCTAGAGGGTCCGTAACTGGCTTCTCTACGTATGACTTTGTATTCTTGAAGTCAATGTCCTTGCGTTTGCCGTAGAAACCAGTGCATGACAAATAAAGAGGAATAATTGTTGAAAATTTTTCAGCCATAGCTTGAACTGTTTTGTTACGCTTTGCCCTCACCAATGAATCATACACATACAGTTGCCGGTCCTTTATGTCAAACACTAACAACAACCAATGGAAGTTCTCTACAAGGTTAACAGGCATTACCACATAATCCACAAGATCCCATGCTACATTTGCAAGAATTCGATAGCCCATAATATATTCTCCAATATCGTCATCGGCTTTTACAACAGAATTCCTTTGATTAATTGGAGCAGCAGAGAACTTATCATAGATACTTTCAACTTTTGTCTTGAACAAACAGTCTGTTGTTGTAAATCTACAGTTGTTGTTGGGGCCATATTTCCCCTTCTTTCTCAAATAGTACATTATAACATCGATGTGCTGAAAAAAGTAAAAGTTGCAATTATAATATCTAATTCAAATCTGTACATTAAGGCAATATGTCTTTAAAATGCTGTCAACAGTGTTTAATAAACTACATGATGTAGTGAATTGTAGTTAAATGTAGTGAATTGACTTTAAATGTAGTTAAAGCAATCTGTATTTAATGCAGTTTGTAGTTAATGCAAATGTATTCAATTGTAGTCATTTGTAGTCAATAAGAACTACATTTGCATATAACAAGACATACTTAAATATGTTTAGATAGAATAAGCTATTGGATATCAGTTGTTCAATATCAACAATTAACAGAGCATACAAGATGAAAGAAAACAAATAATGGCTGTGTATAACAGTTTGACAGCTACAAAAGTGAAAATAACAGCTACAAGATGCAAATAAGAGCTAAAAAATATGTAGCTCATGTCAGTGTATTTCAGTTTACTTATAACCCATTCTAGTTATGTGTAATCTAGTTATAAGTCTATATACATCAAGGCAATCAGTATTTTAAATGTAGTCATTGGTAGTTAACTGTAGTGTTCAATAACTACATAACAGTGAGCCAGATACCAGATAAAGACAAAACTGCAATGATAATCCATATACTTACTGTACAATTTATTAGCTGTCCGGGGTGAGCAAGGGCGTAGAACCAGTCCTTCTTATCTATTTTTTCGCAACCCAAATCCAACAAAGGATTGAGATGGTTATCCTTCATGGAATAGAAGTTCTTCCTCCTGTAATAATAATATAATTAAACAAACAACTACAAAAAACAAAAACATTGACAACTTTAAAGTCTAAATTAAATAGAAAGAAAAGTAAAACAAATACATACAACATAAGACATTTATGCACCATACCTCCTAGATGATTTGTCACTTCGATGGTATAACCAGGTAGTAAAACTATCTATTAGTTGAGGATCAACATCTTCACCAATGGGACTTGTGAATGGGTGCTTTATGTAAAAAAATTTTGGCCCAAAAGACGTGCTGCCTTCAGTACTGTAGAGTGGCGTGAATGGTGATCGTGCATGTTTTCCAGGTAACCTTGTTCTTCCTTGATGAAGAGGGGTTGAATCAACTTGAATTGGGTCACCATACATGACCATTTGTGATAGGTTTTCTGGAATTTCAAAATCGTCCAGTGTCACGCCTTTATTTTCAGTTCCTCCACACGTCACTCCAATCTCCTCTTCTTTTTCAATGCATTCTTCGACAATTTCAGTCACAGTTACACCATGAATCGGTGAATGTGGAACATTGTCTTGTTGTTCAAGTTGTTGAGGAGAAGAAGGAGCTGAACAGGTAAATTTATTTTTTATTAGCAATTCAAGATGGAAGTATATATGTATGTATGAATTATCTAGATACCTGTTTTACTGGGGCCTGCACGGACTTGTGGACCAAAATTGAACTGAAATTCTTTGTTTTTCTCTGCTTCGTTATGTTCGTTATATCTTTTTGAACTAGCAGCAAACTACATTGTGAGATGAATGTTTTAGTATTAGAATACATTATCATAAATATTATAAAGTGTTACTGCATTGTAGTTTATGAAAATGTGGTTACTGCATTGTAGTTTATGAAATCTGTAGTCAATTGTAGCAAGTAAGGACTACATTTGGATATAATAAGAACAGGAAAGAAAACAGGAAGAAATCAAAATACAAATGCCTACAAATGACTACAATTAACCCCTGTTAAAAATCCAGTTATTGAACACTATATTTAACTACAAATAACTACATTTAAAATACAGACTTAGACCAAATGTGATGACTTATAACTAGAATACATATAACTAGATTTGGTTATAACAAAATTGAAATACACAGACTTGAACTATATATAGTGTTACTTACAAATAACAGTGAACCAGGTAAGTCATACATAGGTCAAGTCTGTATATTAAAACATTGAACCAGCTACAAAATACAAATTACATCTACAAAACTACAAATAACAGCTACAAAAGTGTAGTTCAGAACTGTACATTAATTCAAAAAGTAGTTTTAGTGCATTCAATTGTACTGAAATGTATTGTTCAGGAACTACAATTTATGTAACTGCAAACTACATTTTGATAGTAATGTTTTAGTGTTAGAATAGATTATCATAACTATTATTAGTGTTAGAATAAATATATGTAAATTCTTACCTTGGAGTCATCCAATTCATTTCTACTGTTGACAGCATTCACTAATCTTTTCAAAGATTGATCTATGAACTCTCGAAGTTTTGAGAGTTCATCAAAAACATCATTCCTCAGCTGATCTAACTTTCCAACCACCTAAAAATTAAATATGTATGTGAGTTGGTAAGAATATTCGATTTGTTACACTAAAATAAAAAGAAACTACAATGTCGAAGGAATGATTTCAATTGGTAGTAAACAATGACTACACAACTGTAAATTCTAACAGTACCTGCTCAATGTTCTGTTCCAACTTCCTCATCTGGCTTCTTACAGATTCCATATCATTTGAAGATTTAGCCTCTTCATGTCGAAATGTCGGAGAAGCAGCAGATGGGACTTTTGAAGGTTGAGTAACCTCTTCATCTTCATAATTAAGGTTTACTGGGAGGTTGAGCGCTCCAATCTCGGCCCCGGATGTAACCAAGTTTGAGAACTGAAAGAAGGATGAAGACAGTGAAGTAAATTTGAAAGAAATTGTAGATGTCATGTAGTTACAATAGTAGTTATTGAAGAATTACACAAAGGCTAACAAGAATACCTTGAGCCACTCAGGCTTGATGAATTTTTCTTCAAAAACATTCAACCAAATCTGTCCTTTTGTAGCGGACCATCTTAAAATACGGGGGATGGAGTCAGAGCACCGTATAGCAAGCTCGGTGCTGACAGAAGAACAGCACTCGTACAGCCACACTTGTAAGGCTAACGAGCACCCCCGTATAAGATAAGAATGGACGTTGGGACTGAGACGATGTCTGACAGACTCAAGAACTTGCTTAAAAGATTTTGTACCCCATGGGTACGAATCAAAATGACCACTCTCTATAAGAAAAAAAGTAAATTTGTCTATCAAACAAACATTGTCCTTATCAGAAGGACAAACAAAGAATTCCAAAATATACAAGACACACAACTGTACAGCATCCAAATCATTTGTCCAGGATTTGGATGTCACTACACTTCTCAAAAGCGAATTCTCTACCCGAGATTTGTCAGGGAAGTATTTAGTCATTAAATGGCTAACATAACTAGAATTGTAACCATGGTCCGATAAGCTATCAACACAGTTAAACCCAGTTATCAAACAAAAATCCCTCAAAGTAAAAATCAATTTTTGTCCATTTAACAGAACAGAAAAATAGTCGTCATTAAACTTTGATAATTCATACTCCATTAGAAGATGAATAGATTGGTTCTGCATGCAAATAGGGGGCATATCTAGTAAATAACCAAAACAAGTGTTCTTGAAAGCACGTAATTGTGTTGGGGATAATAAAGACTTTATCTGGGATGGAATCGTTGCATCGCACAAGCTATGGAACCGTATCACACCATAATCAACATTATGTTGTGCATAGTAAGGTCCATTCTGCAAAAAAAGTACATTAATGGTCGTTAGAATGAAGCTAGATTTCAGAATTACAATATATAATGTAACATATCATATAACTACATTTTAAACAAACAAAATACATTTTTAACATACAAACTACATTTTT
This sequence comes from Nicotiana benthamiana, assembly GCA_034376525.1. NCBI lineage: Eukaryota > Viridiplantae > Streptophyta > Magnoliopsida > Solanales > Solanaceae > Nicotiana > Nicotiana benthamiana. The sequence goes on along the minus strand of CM067332.1, from coordinate 105,833,880 downwards.
CCTACATTTTTCCTACATTTTTCTGTATATTGAAATAGTGAGCCCATATGTATTTCAATTCTGTATATTTCATTTTACCTATATACAAATGTAGTTAAATATAATGTAGTTATAGGTAGAAGTACACTAATGCATTGTGTAGTTTAAATGCAATCTTTAGTGTTCACCTACATACCACTTCTCCAATATAAACATTTAACAGATCATAGAAGTGGAAAGAAAACAGGAAGAAATCAAAATACAAATGCCTACAAATGACAACATTTAACCCCTGTTCAATATCCAGTTATTGAACACTACAAATAACTACATTTAAATTACAAATAACTGTGTATAACAGCTGCAAGATACACATGAAACTACATTCAACCACAACAAACTACAGTTAACAGTACATATTTGATTCCACAGTATACTAAATCAATGAAATTTAGTGTTCACCTACGTACCACTTGTCCAATATAAACATTTAACAGAGCATAGAAGTGGAAAGAAAACAGGAAGAAATCAAAATACAAATGCCTACAAATGACAACATTTAACCCCTGTTCAATATCCAGTTATTGAACACTATATGTAACTACAAATAACTACATTTAAATTACAAATAACTGTGTATAACAGCTGCAAGATACACATGAAACTACATTCAACCACAACAAACTACAGTTAACAGCTACATATTTGATTCCACAGTATACTAAATCAATGAAATTTAGGTCAATTAAAACATTACCAAATAATCATTGTATTAAACTACTAAAACGACAAAAATATACAATTTTTATTCAGCTGTGACATTGTCAAATAAAACACTACATAACACTACATTAAACTACAAAAACAAACAATTTACTACAAATTTTTTTCAACACTATATTCTGCCAAACAATTACACATTAACCCGAATAATAAAAATTAACTACAATTAGTATAATCAACCCTAACATGCAATAATACATTAAATTTTTACAAAAAAACTCTTAGACGACAAAAAAAGAATTGAATTCTAATTTTTTCAAAAAAAATATTAAACTACAAAACATTGTAGATAAAAAAAAAGTTGTTTACCTTAACCAAAACTTGTTGTTGAACCAATTTTGTGGGTTTTTTTGAGGGTTTCACCTTTTTTTGCTTTAAGGGTGAATGAGACACCTTCTGTATTTTTGTTTTTTGAACTTTGGGTGAATCGTCCACAAAATCATCATCATCCGCCATCAAGCTTTTCCCCTTTCGCTTTCGTTGTTTGTCGGCTTCAATTTCAACACCGGTTGCATCAACCTCCTGCAAGTGCTTTGTTCGAGTTTCAACTCGTATTTGTCTCGGCGATGCTGGAACACTTTCTTTTCCACTTGCATGGATAGATGGTTGTCTTTTTACTGGAGATTTAGGTGTTAAAACACCCAAATCAAATGATGGAATTTCGCCTATTTTTTGACGTTTGGGGGTATTCTGTTTTTTCACCATTTTGACTATGGATAAGTTTTTCTTCACTAAAAATGTGTTTTCTTTGAAGAACTTTGAGGATTTTTGGCGACAGATGCTGCTAATGGAGAAGATGACAATGGAGAGAAAGTGAGAAACAGTGAACAGAAGAGAAAGAGGTAAAGGTAAAGGTAAAATTACACGGGGGTGGGGTGGGTGTAGTTTTTATTGGGAAATGATAGCGTTTTAGGGAAGATATATAAAAATTAACAAAAAAAACGTGGGGTTAATTAATACTTTTAAAAATCTGGTGTAAGAAAGAGAAAAAAATGGGGAAAGAAAATATGGAAATATTATTTTCTTCCACAAATAAAGCCCCTAATAAATGATTGGTAATTAAACCTTAAAATTCAATTTTGGTACATATTTTGAAATATGATATACTAAAATGTAATAAATAGTAACCTTAAACATGAGTGGTAGTAAGGTTTGTTATATGGGATGTATATGTAAAAATCCCTTAAAAAAAAGGATAAAGATTTACATCAGTCCTCTGTGTAAAGTGTTTGGCATTTTTCATGATTTACCCTTATCCTATCTTCTCTCTCCTATCTCTTCTCTCTCCTCTCTCTTCTCTCTCCTCTCTCTCCTCTCTCTCCTCTCTAACGTCTACTTCCATCAAGCCCCCCCCCTTCCCCAGCTCCCAGCCCCCCTCTCCCCCTACCCCCGGCGACCCCTCCCCCCTCCGGCGACCCCCTCCCCCTCCGGCGACCCTTTTCCGGCGACCCCTAAGTAAGTTCTCTCTCTTCTATCTCTCTCCTCTCTCCTTTATCTTCACTACCCAAACCTCACCCCCTACCCCTACCATCCCTAACTCCGGGGACCCCCCCCTCTTCGGCGACCCTCATTAAGGCAACCCCTCCCCTTTCCCGAGCTAGGCAGCCTTTTTTTTTTCTTCAGGTACAAGCCGCGGCGGACAAGGAAAGCATACGACATTTGGACGCGAAGAGCAAAGCTACACCGGACGAAGTGTGCAAGAGCTAGCGGTAGTTGATATCGGGCGAATCAAAGCATACTTCCAGGTTTTTCCATCGGGAGTTGGTACCTCCCAACCTCCCCTTTTTTGCTCTGTATACTCTTTTACGTTTTCTATCTAAGCACCCTGTGTGGTTTACTTTGTCGATTCCTAGCTTGCATCCTTTTGCGTATTTCGCTGTAGTACGTGGGTGCATCACTGTTTTCCGTAATCGGTTGGGGATAGTGGCCGCGGCGGGAGATGGTAGAGTAAGGTCATGTCCTCGAGGGGCAGGGGTGGGGGCAGGGGCGAGCAGGGGGGCTGGGAGCGGTTCTGTGGGTAGGGCCGGAGGCAAGGGTGGGAAGAGGGTAGCGGATGCTCATAGATTAAGGATCGGGTCGTGGAACGTAGGCACTCTGACGGGTAAGTCCATTGAGCTGGCGAAGGTTCTTCAGAAGAGGAGGGTTAACATAGCTTGTGTTGGACTAGGTGGAAAGGGTCGAAGGCGAGGAATGTAGACGAGTTTAAGCTGTGGTATTCTAGGGTCGTGAAAGGTAAGAATGGAGTGGGCATCTTGGTTGATAGGGATCTAAGGGAGTCCGTGGTCGAGGTTAAGCGAGTGAATGATAGGTTAATGTCAATTAAGTTGGTTATTGGGGGTTGCGTCCTCAACGTCATCAGCGCTTACGCGCCACAAGCGGGCTTAGAAGAGGAGGTTAAGAGGCGCTTTTGGGAGGACTTGGATGATATGGTGAGTAGTATTCCCCGATCTGAGAAGTTAGTTATTGGAGGGGACTTTAATGGCCATATTGGGGCTGATGCTGGTGGTTATGGTGAGGTGCACAGTGGCTTCGGCTTTGGGGTTAGGAACGGAGGAGGCACGCCACTGCTTGATTTCGCCGGGGCTTCCGAGCTTTTGATTGCGAACTCGACATTTCAGAAGAGGGAGGAGCATTTGGTCACCTTCAAGAGTTCGGCGGCGAGGACTCAGATTGATTACCTCCTCCTCAGAAGGAGCGATAGGGGTATGTGCAAGGATTGCAAGGTTATTCCGGGAGAGTCCCTTTCGACTCTTCATAGACTCGTAGTGATGGATGTCGGTATCTGGGTGAAGAGGAAGAGGAGGGGTGCTCGGGGACAACCGCGGATTAGATGGGGTGTTTTGACTAAGGAGAAAGCACATGAGTTGGAGAGGAGGTTAGCTGAGGGCGGAGCTTGGATGAGTTCTGGGGAAGCGGATGATATGTGGTCAGAGACAGCGAACTTGGTTAGGGAGGTAACACGAGATGTGCTCGGGGTAGCCAAAGGCTATTCAGGCAGACATTAGGGTGACGGGTGGTAGAACGATGTAGTCCAAGGAAAAGTGGAGGCGAAGAAGGCGGCGTTTGCTAAGATGGCAGGGAGCACAAGCGAGGAAGAACGGAGAGCGAACAGGGAGATCTGCAAAGCGGCGAGGGAAGAAGCAAAGATGGCGGTTACGGAAGCAAAAAACGTTGCGTTTGGTCGCATGTACGAGGAATTAGGGGAGAAAGGCGGGGACAGGAAGTTATTCAGGTTAGCTAAAGAAAGGGAAAGGAAGGCGCGTGATTTTGACCAAGTTAGGTGCATCAAGGGAGAGGATGGTAGAGTTCTGATGGGGGAGTCTCAAGTCAAGCAGAGGTGGCAGGCGTACTTTCAAGACTTACTTAACGATGAGGGGGATCGTAACATAGAGCTAGGGGAGTTGGGGCATTCAGAGCAACATAGAGACCTTGGGTACTGCAGGCGCATTAGGGCGGCAGAGGTCATGGGGGCTCTGCGTAGGATGAGTAGGGGTCGAGCGACCGGGCCTGACGAGATCCCGGTAGAGTTCTGGAAATGCATGGGTAGGTCAGGAGTGGAGTGGCTCTCCAGGTTGTTCAATGCGATCTTCAGGACCAAAAAGATGCCGGAGGAGTGGAGGTGGAGTACAGTGATGCCCTTGTACAAGAACAAAGGTGACATCCAGTGCTGCAACAACTATAGGGGTATCAAATTAATAAGTCACACCATGAAGTTCTGGGAGCGGGTGATCGAGGTGAGGGTGAGGGAGATGACATCTATATCTATGAACCAGTTCGGTTTCATGCCGGGTCACTCCACTACAGAAGCTATCCACCTTGTCAGGAGGCTGATGGAGCAGTTCAGGGATAAGAAGAAGGACATGCACATGGTGCTTATCGACTTGGAGAAGACGTATGACAAGGTCACAAGGGAGGTGATATGGAGGTGCTTGGAGGCGAAGAGCGTGCCAGAAGCCTACATCAGAGTAATTAAGGACATGTACGATGGAGCTAAGACTAGGGTTAGGACGGTGGGTGGCGACTCAGACCATTTTCCAATGGTTATGGGGCTCCATCAAGGATCGGCGCTTAGCCCTCTCTTGTTTGCCTTGGTGATGGATGCTCTTACCCGACATATTCAAGGGAATGTGCCTTGGTGTATGCTATTTGCTGATGACATAGTCTTGATAGACGACACGAAGGCCGGTGTTAATGAGAGGTTAGAGGTATGGAGACAGACTCTCGAGTCTAAGGGTTTCAAAATAAGCAGATCTAAGACAGAATGCCTGGAGTGCAAGTTTAGCGCCGAGTCGAGCGAAGTAGGCAGGGACATAATGATTGGATCACAGGTCATCGCCAAGAGGGACAGTGTCAGATATCTTGGGTCAGTGATTCAAGGGGACGGAGAGATTGACGGGGACGTCACTCATCGCATAGGAGCGGGGTGGTCAAAGTGGAGGCTTGCATCAGGAGTCCTGTGTGACAAGAAAGGTCCACAGAAACTCAAGGGGAAATTTAATAGAGCTGTGGTTAGGCCTGCCATGTTGCATGGGGCGGAGTGCTGGCCAGTGAAGAATTCTCACGTTCAGAGGATGAAGGTTGCGGAGATGATGATGCTCAGGTGGATGTGCGGGCTCACCAGGTTAGGTAAGATTAAAAATGAAGTTATTCGAGAGAAGGTGGGGGTGTCCTGGGTGGATGAGAAGATGCGAGAAGCGAGGCTGAGGTGGTTCGGGAATGTGCGGAGGAGAAGTCCTGACGCCCCGGTGAGGAGTTGTGAGCGGCTGGCGATGGTCGGCGTACGGCGAGGCAGAGGGAGGCCTAAGAGGTATTGGGGAGAGGTGATTAGGCATGACATGGCTAGAATGCGGGTTTCTGAGGACATGACCCTGGATAGGAAAGTATGGAGGTCTAGTATAAGGGTTGTGGGATAGGGGCCCCTAGAGTTCTTCATACTCCTCACCCGGGGTTGGGTGAGGCTTGGCAGGGCTATTCATAGATGGTTTGTGTATTGGATTTTGTCTTATGCTAGTTACTGTCTGATATTATTGCATGCTATTTTATTTATAGTTTTTATGTTTTTTATTTTTAGGTTTTTATGTTTAGATAATTATTTACGCTATTTATGTTGAAGTTACTAATGCTCTTTTGTTGTTTTTGTTTTTGTTGTTCCTTTTCTTCACTGAGCCGAGGGTCGATTGGAAACAGCCTCTCTGCCCTTTCGGGTAGGGGTAAGGCCCGTCTACATATTACCTTCCCCAGATCCCACTTTGTGGGACTATACTGGGTAGTTGTTGTTGTTGTTGTTGTTATACCCTTATCCTATCTTCTGTTTGATAATTTATTCTTGAGGACATACCACTCAAAGAGTTTTCTCTTTGCCTTTGCTAATTGATATTTCTTTCTCAGAAGCAACGAGGGTTGAAGATCAGAGAAGCAGTTGTACCAACAGAATGCATATCCATATGTGAGAGGTAGATTTGAGGCCCTTTTCTTAAACAGTAGATCCACCAAAAGTATAAACAAGTTCCGATTTAGGATAGCAACCTCTCTTAGAATCTGTAATGCCTTACCAGGTTCTTAACTATCAAATGAGTTTTCTTTAATTAGGTAAGGTAAGTATTGTTAAAAAGCGGCTCCAAGTAGGTGCATTGGGGTGTGCATTACAAAATTAACAAATGAGTAGACGAGAGAAATTGGCCTGATGAAGAAACACCAAAAGTGATACGGCCCTAATGTGTAGTTAGAGATGACAATTGGTTGTTTTCATCCTTTACCATGACTATGTTCGCTTCACCCAAAGAATCAAACCTAAATAGGGAAACACAGCATTGATTTTTTCGTGGGGGGGGGGGGGGGGGGGGGGGGTGTCTTTGCTGAGAGGGGAAGAGGGTGCGTCATTCTTTCTTTTTTATCACAGTCATCAGGGTCCATGACAAACATCATTAGATATCATTATGACCAGACGAGCATTTCAAATTAGAAATTTTGCTTAGATGACCAATAAAATAAAGGGTTTTTAACTTAATACATTATCTTCACTTGCTGTTTATATTCATTCTCAAATACAGAGCTTCCTTCTTACACTTTGAGAACTCATGACATGGTAGATATGTGCTGTTCAGTCTTTCCTATGTCATGTTCGGTATCACTATTAAAATTGTTTGGATGTGCTAGTGATGCTAAGTATTTTGGAGGCTTCAGTCAAGTAGTAAGACTGGCACTTTCAAGTAATTAATAGAGCTCGTAACATCAATCATATAGTAAGAGTTCAAGGTGATGTAACTGGTGGTGAATATTTGAAGGAATGTGGATATCAACAGAGTGAAGATTTCATGATTTCATGTGTTGAAGATTTGAAGTCATCTTTAAATTGATACATGCAAGGTGAGCAGCCATAGTCTTGCTTTATGCTTATCAAGGCATTCTCCATCAGGCTAACACCTTCGGCACCACCACCTTCTGGCGAGTCGCCGGAACCATCAGGTAAGTACCTCTCTCTCTCTCTCTCTATCTCTCTCTCTCGCTGCTCGGAACATTGTTTCGTCAATAGCCCACAGTGGTCTCTCACGGTGGTCTCTCTTTGTCACCTCCCACACCATCGAGACACACAGCGTCAGGCGCACACCCCCTGCAAGTTCCGTCGCCGGAATCTTCCCCACGCGCCGCCATTGTCCACCCACGCGCCGCCACTGCCAGCCCCGCGCCCCGCGCGTGAGTGTACTTCCCGTCACTTTTTCCCCCGGCTCCTTTTAGACAGTTTTTCCCCCCCACAATTCTGACCAACTTGGTACTCCCGGAATATTCCCCTAGTCACTTTCATTATCTACTGTTCACTTAGCTACCTCATCTCCTTCTTCTCACTGCTTATTCACAGCATATCTTGTTGCTGTTTAGAGGTCTGGAATTCTTGCTTTTCGCCGGAAATTTTTCCGGCAACTCCTGCTCTTTTCCTTCTATTCTCTCCTCTGCTTTTTGTGGGTGTGTTCTATTTTCTTGGACAGGTGCCTATTTTACCGGCGAGGATTTTCGGCAAGACACAGTACTCCCGGTGACTCCCGTTCAGACTCGCGGCAGGACGCAATAGGACTACACGTTCTGCTAAGCTTCAGGAAAATTTGGGCGCATCAAAGCATACTTTCAGATTTTTCCACCGGGAGTTGGTACCTCCCGCTCTCTTGTTTACTTTGTGCACCTTTTTACGTATTTTAGCTAGCATTTCAACTGTGGTCTATTCTGTTGTTATCTAATTTGCACCTTTTTGCATTTTTCGCTATAGTGCCTGTGTGTGCCACTGTACCCCATAGTCGGTTGGAGGGATAGTGGCCGCGGCGGGGGATGATAGTGTAAGGTCATGTCCTCGGGGGGTGGGGGTGGTAGCGGGAGTGAGTAGGGGAGCAGGGGGTGGTCCTACGGGCAGGACGGGGTAAGGGTGGGAAGAGGGTAGCGGACGCCCATAGATTAAGGATTGGGTCATGGAACATAGGCACTCTGATGGGTAAGTCCATAGAGTTGGCGAAGGTTCTTCAGAAGAAGAGGGTTAACATAGTGTGTGTCCAGGAGACTAGGTGGAAAGGGTCGAAGGCGAGGAATGTAGATGGGTTTAAGCTGTGGTATTCGGGGGTCGTGAGGGGTAAGAATGGAGTGGGTATCTTGGTGGATAGGGACCTAAGGGAGTCCGTGGTCGAGGTTAGGCGAGTGAATGATAGGTTAATGTCTATTAAGCTGGTTATTTGGGGTTGCGTCCTCAACGTCATCAGCGCTTACGCGCCACAAGCGGGCTTAGACGAGGAGGCTAAGAGGCACTTTTGGGAGGACTTGGATGATCTGGTGGGTAGTATTCCCCAATCTGAGAAGTTAGTTATTGGAGGGGACTTTAATGGTCATATTGGGGCTGTTGCTGGTGGCTATGATGAGGTGCACGGTGGTTTCGGCTTTGGGGTCAGGAACGGAGGAGGCACTTCGCTGCTAGATTTCGCCAGGGCTTCCGAGCTTCTGATTGCGAACTCGACATTCCGGAAGAGGGAGGAGCATTTGGTCACCTTCAAGAGTTTGGCGGCGAGGACTCAGATTGATTACATCCTCATCAGAAGGAGCGATAGGGGCTTGTGCAAGGACTGCAAGGTCATTCCGGGAGAGTCTCTTTCAACTCTTCATAGACTCCTAGTGATGGATGTCGGTCTCTGGGTGAAGAGGAAGAGGAGGGGCGCTTGGGGTCAACCGCGGATTAGATGGGGTGCTTTGACTAAGGAGAAGGCACAGGAGTTGGAAAGGAGGTTAGTTGAGGGCAGAGCTTGGAGAAGTTTTAGGGAAGCGGGCGCTATGTGGACAGTGACGGCGAACTTGGTTAGGGGGTAGCACGGGACGTGCTCAGGGTAGCCAAGGGTTATTCAGGCAGACATCAGGGTGATTGGTGGTGGAACGATGTAGTCAAAGGAAAAGTGGAGGTGAAGAAGGAGGCGTTCGCTAGGTTGGCAGGGAGCACAAGCGAGGAGGAACGGAGAGCGAACAGGGTGATCTACAAGGAGGCGACAAAAGAAGCAAAGATGGCAGTCACGGAAGCTAAAAATGCGGCGTTCGGTCGCATGTATGAGGAACTAGGGGAGAGAGGCGGGGATAAGAAGTTATTCCGGTTAGCTAAAGCAAGGGAAAGGAAGTCACGTGATCTAGACCAAGTTAGGTGTATCAAGGGCGAGGATGGTAGAGTTCTGATGGGGGAATCTCAAATCAAACAGAGGTGGCAGGCGTACTTTCGGGACCTACTTAACGAGGAGGGGGATCGTAACATTGAGCTAGGGGAGTTGGGGAATTCAGAGCAGCATAGAGACCTTGGGTGCTGCAGGCGCATTAGGGTGGAGGAGGTCATGGGGGCTTTGCGTAGGATGAGTAGGGGTCGAGCGATCGGGCCTGACGAGATCCCGGTGGAGTTCTGGAAGTGCATGGGTAAGTCAAGAGGGGAGTGGCTCTCTAGGTTGTTCAATGCGATCTTTAGGACCAAAAGGTTGCCGGATGAGTGGAGGTGGAGTACAGTGGTGCCCTTGTACAAGAACAAAGGGGACATCCAGTGCTGCAACAACTATAGGGGTATCAAATTGATAAGTCACACGATGAAGGTTTGGGAGAGGGTGATTGAGGCGCGGGTGAGGGAGGTGGCATCTATATCTGGGAACCAGTTCGGTTTCATGCCGGGCCGCTCCACCACAGAGGCTATCCACCTAGTCAGGCGGCTAGCGAAGAAATTCAGGGATAAGAAGAAGGACCTGCACATGGTGCTTATCGACTTGGAGAAGGCGTATGACAAGGTCCCAAGGGAGGTGCTTTGGAGGTGCTTGGAGGCGAAGAGCGTGCCGGAAGCCTATATCAGAGTAATCAAGGACATGTACAATGGAGCTAAGACTAGGGTTAGGACGGTGGGTGGCGAACCAGACCATTTTCCTGTGGTTATGGGGCTCCATCAAGGATCGGGGCTAAGCCCCCTCTTGTTTGCCATAGTGATAGATGCTCTGACCCGTCATATTCAAGGGGATGTGCCTTGGTGTATGCTTTTTGCTGATGATATAGTATTGATAGACGAGACAAGGGTCGGTGTTAGTGAAAGGTTAGAGGTATGGAGATAGACTCTCGAGTCTAAAGGTTTCAAAATAAGCAGATCTAAGACAGAATACCTGGAGTACAAGTTTGGCGCCGAGCCGAGTGAGGTAGGCAGGGACGTGATGATTGGTTCTCAGGCCATCGCCAAGAGGGACAGTGTCCGTTATCTTGGGTCTGTGATTCAGGAGGACGGAGAGATTGACGGGGACGTCACCTATCGTATAGGAGCGGGGTGGTCAAAGTGGAGGCTTGCATCAGGGGTCCTGTGTGACAAGAAAGTTCCACACAAGCTCAAGGGGAAATTCTATAGAGCCGTGGTTAGACATGCGATGTTGTATGGGGCAGAGTGCTGGCCCGTGAAGAACTCTCATGTTCAGAGAATGAAGGTTGCGGAGATGAGGATGCTTAGGTGGATGTGCGGGCACACCAGGCTAGATAAGATTAAGAATAAAGTTATTCGAGAGAAGGTAGGGGTGGCCCCGGTGGATGAGAAGATGCGAGAAGCGAGGCTGAGGTGGTTCGGGCATGTTCGGATGAGGGGTCCCAATGCCCCGGTGAGGAGCTGTGAGCGGCTGGAGATTGTTGGCGGTCGGTGAGACAGAGGGAGGCCTAAGAAGCATTGGGGAGAGGTGATTAGGCAGGACATGACTAGAATGCAGGTTTTCGAGGACATGACCCTTGATAGGAGAGTCTGGAGGTCTAGAATCAGGGTTGTAGGTTAGGGGCTCCTAGAGTTCTTCGTACGCCTCTGCCGGGGTTGGGTGTGGGCCAGGAGGGATACCCATAGATGATTTGTGTTTTAGCTTATGTCCCCCAAATGGTTGTTAGTTATGGTAGTTACTGTATGATATTATTTCATGCGATTGTATTTATGTTTCTTATGTTTAGATAATTATTTATGTTATTTCTGCGGGAGTTACTAATGCTCTATTGTTTTTGTTTTTGTTTTTGTCTTTGTTTTTGTTTTACAGCTATTTTTCCTTTTATCCTATGCGCCGAGGGTCGATTGGAAACAGCCTCTCTGCCCTTTCGGATAGGGGTAAGGCTCGTCTACATATTACTCTCCCCAGACCCCACCTGGTGGAAGTATACTGGGTAGTTGTTGTTGTTGTTGTTGTTGTTGTTGTATGTTTGAGGATTGTCTGGAGACATTGTTGGCAGGTCTCTCCCTGCTGCACTCATTTTCTCTCATAGAAGCTAAACTTGATTTTGGCTCCAAATGTATTGTTTTTAATATATCTTTTGGGGTAAAATTAACTGACAGAGTTGATTTGCAATTCTGAAACTTAAATCCATGTTCTCTAGCTTGGATTAGCACATGTCAGATTCAAACTAGTTGCCTTGTATTAGTTTGGATGTTTGTAATTTTGGTACCATCTTGGTACCTTTTAATAAAATCTTACCTTAATAGAAAAAACACATGTTAAATTGTACCCACTATTTAAATAACTTTAATCCCCTTCTTCTTCTTCTTCTTCTTCTTCTTCTGCTTCTTCTTCTGCTTCTCCTTCTTCTTCTCCTTCTGCTTTTCCTTCTTCTTCTGGTGCTGCTGCTATGGAACTTCAGTTCATGGGATTATTGTCATAAATATATTTATTAGATTATTTAAAAATAAATTATAAATAATTATGTAAGTTACTAGACAATAATTTGGGAATATTTCCACGTACATAAGTTAGTAGATAGTGAAAATTATGTTTTTTTCACGTTTATTATTTTCAAAATTTATGATTTAGATACTGTTGACGATCTGATTATTTATCTAGTATGTTAGAAAGTTTTTTCAAAAACTTCAGCTTATGAAGTTTTTACAAATGAATTAAATAATTTTAGCATCTTTTGCTGAAGTTTTTGAAAAAGCTTTATGATAAAATTAATGAATCTAGGTGCTGATGTTTTTACAAATGAACTAAATAACTTAACATCTTCTGCTAAAGTTTCTGAAAAAGCTTATCCAGGACAAACAAACTTCACCACTAAATAAGCTGAAATTTTTATAAATGAACTAAATAATTTCAGCATCTTCTGCTAAATTTTTAAAAAATCTTACTGAATCCAGGACAAAAAAATTTAAGCTTATTTAGTGCAATTACAAACAAAAACTTCAGCAAATAAAGAACAAAATTTTAGCTATTATGCTTAAGTTCAGCAATTACAAACAAAAATTTCAGCAAATAGAGAACAAATTTCCAGCTATTATGCTTAAGTTCAGCAATTACAAACAAAACCTTCAGCACACTTTGATCAACATATTTGCTACTTCAGGCCCGTCTACTAGAATACTGAAGTTATACGTAATTGCCTTTGCTACTTCAGCCCCGTATATTAAAGTTATGCGAAAAAATGAATATGCTTATAGTTTTTTTTGCAAAATAAATATAAATTAAAACTTAACACAAAAAACGGATATAAATACAATTCTCCCGAAGTATTTTGGAGAAATGCAGGAATAGCTAGTTATTACACCAGTATTTAAGCTTCATCCGCTGTTTAAAGATTATTTAAGATTCAGCCAATGGTTATATTAATAATTATCGCTCGGACAAAAATACACCTGAACATACCTATAATAGGCGCTACAGCAGAAGTAAAACCCACTCTCAGCTTTCTTGAGTCTATTACTCAAGATGGTCATTCAACTATCTCAAATTATCTTTTAAAGTTATTTTACTTTCGTTTGTAATAGCAAAGTCACTGAATTATGTATATTGCACTCAAAAGGTCACTTAATTAAATTTTTAAAATTTTGAATTGTCAAATACCTATTCTACCCTTTATACTATAAACATTTATCTTTTTAAAATTTTTTAAAACTTTTTAATATTATGATTTTCCTTTTTAATTTATATTATGGACTTACCTATAAAATAAATAAATTTATTTATAAATTTAAAAATAAAAATTATTTAAGTATATATAATACTGGAATAAAAATAATGCGCATAGTAAAAAAAATTAATTAGGATAATTTCTTAGTAATAATCATTTTAGTACTAACAACAAAAATTAAAAATTTATTTACACAATTCATAATGAAAGAAATAAAGGCTATAAAATATATTCCACGTAATATAAAAATAATTATTTAAATAAAGGTATTTTTATATTATAAACTATATATTATTGAAAATAATGCTCAATTATATTATTATGTTTCTACCAACTTTCCGACGACATAAAGTTATGTCACCGGAAAGCAGGAGACTATCTGTATAGGGTAAAATATGTTATGTTAAATCGTGCATGAGATATACATAGCATAACTTTCAAGAATATATAATGTATATTATACAAATACTTTTATTTAAATAATTATTTTTATAGTATATGCATGGAATACATATCTTACAATCGTTATTTTCTTTCATTTTAGATTGTGTAAATAAAATTTTGAATTTTTATTGTTAATATTAAAATTATTATTGCTAACAAATTATTCTAACTGATTTTTTTACTATGCTCATTATTTTGTTATTCCATCAATATATATGCTTAAAATAAATATTTTTTTTAATTTATAAATAATATCTATTTATTCTGTAGGTAAGTCCATAATATAAATTAAACATGAAAAACATTATATTAAAAAGTTTAAAAATAAAAAGAAGATAAATGTTTATAATTTAGAGGGTAAGATAGGTATTTGACAATTCAAAATTTAGAAAATCTAGTTAAGTGATATTCTGAGTGCAATATGCATAGTTCAGTAACTTTATCGTTATAAACGAAAATAAAGTGATTTAGGAGATAATTTGAAAAAATTGAGTGACCAAGCGACTTCTTTCTCCAAAAGAAAAGTAAATTTCTCCCAAAAAACCACAGAAGTTTCTCTACCAATTGTAAATTTTCATTAACTTTTTGCTTTTGTATGGTTAATAATTTGTACACTCTTGGACCGCTACTCATGAGTAGATAATGAATGTGGAAGAATGGTTTACTAGGTGAACGCTATCCTAATAACATTATTCCTATGAGTTAATGAATTGTTTTAAGTTTCTGATTTATGGGTAAACCAATGGTTTAGATTGCCATGTTGCAACTTTTCATCAGACTTGTGAGCTTTCATTTTCCTCTTATTTGACAATGTAATCTTACTTATACTTGTTCCTAGTGCCCTCCACATTTGCAAATGAACTCAATTACTTATACTTCTTTTTTATCTTGGCATTCCACTCCATCTCATTACAACATTTTACAATATTTGCAAGCGCAAAATAGTTAATATTTGTTATGCTATTCATTAAATTTGCAATATCGAAAGCTCTAATTTAATTTTGGAGATGCACATTTGTAGGAAAGCTTTCGTAATAATCTTCGTTATTGCATCTTTGCTATTTAATAGAATACTAAGTTCTCTCTTTATTCCTTTATTTGGTTTCTCAAGAAGCTACAGTAATTTATCAGCCTGAAGTTCTAAGATTGATTATGAACTATAATTAGTAGCTATATGTTCAATATATTTAGTCCTGAATTCAAAATTAGAAGCTCAAACAATTCAGGACATTTAATTCTTAATTTCTAATTAATAGTTTAAAAATTAGGATACTTAGTCTATAATTTAAAAATAGCGGTAGAAAAGTTCAGGACGCAATGTAAGATAAAGCAATGAGTTATTTTAATGTCCTTTTGAGTCTTTTTCTGATAAGGTTATTTTTTGATGAATCCTAACAACTTCTTCCTGCAAATTCTGTTTAAAATTTACTGTTACCCCCTGAAATAAAAACCATAACACAGAAAAGCAACAATAAAAAAATAAAAAAGTAATCGAATTCTAAGACAAAAAACTTACATTAACAAATTCATTACCTAAACCTTCATCAAATTGTCTTAAGGACTTTGAACTTTTATCTCAAGACAGTAGTGTATGTACACCAATAGGCTCTCTTACTTCTTCAGAACAAATAAATAGTATCATCTAGAGTATGCCAAACATCTATTGTATAAAAAAAATGAAGAATACATTAGAACCAAAACGCACATACAAAAAAGATAGCCAATAATACAATTACCTTGCTTTCTTTAATATGGAAGTAACTTTTACAGAGAGTCTTATAATGAGAAAATTTCATTTATGAATAACATAATGTAACACCCCGAAAATTCAGCTTAGATATGAATGAATTGAAGGAGTAGTAAAGTTATATTTTAGACATATGAAATTCTATCGGGGTGATTATGGATGAAAATAGTTATTTCAAATCAAAATGGAAAATGAGGTGCATAAGATTCGACAAAATCGACTAAGTATGCAGAAGGTCCGTCTTTCAGCAAGGTTTAGTGAAAATGTATAATGAATTTAAAAACGCAAAGTATAAAAGTTGTAGGCCTTTGAAATAGCTTTCCAACGATATGTTATGGAGCATGAATGGATCTATGTGCAAAAAGTTATCAGCGTTTTACAGAATAGTATATGATATGCGAGACCGGTAGCGCGCCCATAGCGCGACCGCGCTAATTTTGAGGCAGTGTTGTTTTGTGCGGCCAGTAGCACGGTCAGGTCTCCAGGAGCGTGAGCGCACTCGTGGGAGGTCATTTTAAAGCCATATTTCGTCCCCGACATCCCCAAAACATAAAAAAATTGCTCTAGAAAGGAGAACTCTCAAAAACCTAACACCTTAAGGGTCTTTGTACCACCCAAGATAAGTTCTAATGGTGATTCTTAGTAAATTTAAAATTTTCAATATCTTATTAATATTGGTTAACCCTCCATATCATTAGATATTCGATTGGGACATCGTTGTTGAGAGAAGGAACCCTAGAACTCGAATTCAAGAAGATTGAATGTAAAGAAGGTAATATCTTCACCCTTTAATTGATTATACCATTGGATTAATGATTGTAGACTACAAGTTCATGAGATATGAGTTGATGAGTCTGACAGGAAAGCATGAAAAAATTATAGGTTTGGGTTATTGATTGTTGATTATTGGTTAAGATTATTATTTACCTTATGGGTGATAAAGAATGATGTTGATTGTAACAATTTGAGACTTAAGAATTTATCTAGGAGCAAGAAAATGGGTTATTGGGTGTAGAGACACCATTAATAAGGACTATAAAGCTTTATGTCACCAAGTATTTGAGAAAATGTTTAAGTGATCAAAACATGAGAATTATTGCTAATTTGGAATCCCTTTGACTTGTATTGATATAGATTAAAGTTGAAATGGTTCGTGAATGTTTGTATTACGCTCAAGAGAAGGAAGTTAAGGTATGTGAGGCTAAATTCCTATGTTTGGAAATTTTAATGATTCTCCCTACACTATATTTCTTTTACCACGTTACCAATTGCCTCAGAAATATAGTTAAACCCAGTTCCTTGAATAGTTGTAGAACCTCTATTCTCTAGCTTCATAACTCGCTTATGACTTTCATTCTGAATGTTGTGACATCAGTGCATATTAGACATGGGTTTGATGCCCCCGAGTCTTAGTATAGATTACTCAGTATACCATAAACAGTTGAAGTTTCAGTATTCATAATCAGCTCAAGAATACATATCTCAATCTAGTCCTATTCAGTATGTCAGTATTATGTAACCTAGTGTGATCCAATATTCCAGTATCATGTAACTTAATGTGATTCAGTATTTCACTATCATATATTGCAGTATGATTCTCAGTTTTTTATTTTAAATTCCTGAATGTCTGTATTTGGGCCTGAGGCCGCAGTTTATGCTTTATGCATCCTTGGGCCTGAGGCTGCAGTTTATGCTTTATGCATCTTTGGGCCTGAGGCCACAGTATATGCTTTATGCATCATTGGGCCTGAGGCCGTAATTTATGCTATATGCATTTGGACATGAGGTCGCAGTTATGTATATGTATACTTGGGCCTGAGGCCGCAGTTTTGCGCGCGCGCGTGCGCGCACACACACACACACACACACACACACACACACACACACACACACACACACATATATATATATATATATAT
The DNA here is from genome assembly GCA_034376525.1 of Nicotiana benthamiana. NCBI lineage: Eukaryota > Viridiplantae > Streptophyta > Magnoliopsida > Solanales > Solanaceae > Nicotiana > Nicotiana benthamiana. The sequence goes on along the minus strand of CM067332.1, from coordinate 105,816,609 downwards.
ATATATATATATATATATATATATATATTGGGTCTGAGGCTGCAGTTTAATATTCAGATAAATAGGTTGTTCATCATTCAGAAGAGGGAGTATTCATATCCTTGCTTCCTTTTAGTTCAATTATTAGTTACTGTTCAGTTATCAGTTATCATATCAGTTACCAGTTATCAGTTATCAGTTATCAACTATGCATCATGACCAAAGATATTGATTGGTTGAATGACATGAAAAAGAACGTCACAGACTTTGTGGCCAATTGTCCGAATTGTCAGTAAGTGAAAGTTGAGCAGCAGAAAGCCTAGTGTTTTATCATAGAATACACATATTTTGAGTGAAGATGGTAAATATGAAGTTTATAATAGGATTATCTTGCTCATATTGAAAGCATGATTTGATTAGATGATTGTAAATCGACTTACAAAGTTAGCATACTTTTTGCTAGAAAAAACTACTGATTCAGTAGAAGATTATACCAAGTTGTACATTCACTAAATTGTCTGATTGCATGGGACTCTGTTGTCCGTCAGAGGGCATTGTTCAAATAGTTGAGGATATGTATTTGATGCTAAAAGTAATTGGGATGATCACATACCTCTTATTGACCTTTCTAATGATAACCTACCATTCTAGTATCAAGATGACACCGTACGAAGCTCTGTATAGGTGAAGGCGTAGATCACCAATTGGTTGGTTAAAAGTTGGAGAAATGGAGTTGTTACGACCCGATTTGGTCTATCAGACTATATATAAATTTAAGTTGATTCAAGAGCGTTTGAAGAAAACTCAAAGTCGTCAAAAGTCATATTCGAGCGTGCGACATAGAGGCCTAGAGTTTCAAGTTGGTGATTGGGTGTTTCTGAAATTTTCGCTTATGAAAAGCATTATGAGATTTGGGAAGAAGGGGAAACATGGTCCCTGCTATATTGGTCCATATATATTCTTGCAACGGATTGGTCAATTAGCTTATAATTTGGAGTTTCTACCATAATTAGTGGTGGTACAACCAGTATTTCGCATGTCATGTTATAACATTCAAGTTTTCAGTACTCAGATTCTCATGTCAGTTCAATACTCAAATACTCATGTTAGTTCAGTACTCAGATACTCATGTTAGTTCAATACTCAAATACTCATGTCAGTTTAGTACTCAGAAACTCATGTCAGTTCAACACTCAAATACTTTTGTCAGTTCAGTACTCCGACACTCATGTCAGCTCGATACTCGGCTACTCATGTTAGTCCAATAATTAGACATTCATGCCAGTTTAGTACTCAGACTACTCAAATATTCATGCCAATTCAATATTCATATATCCATGTTAGTTTAGTATTCACCTATCCATGGCAGACCAATATTCAGTAAATGCGGTAGTCATTTAGTTCAGTATCGCAGCAATTCAGCAATCATGTATACATTAAGTTTAGTATACAATGTTACTGAAAGTTCATATTTCCACCAAACACATTTTAAGATCGAAGTTAGCAGAAGTTACGGTCAGGAAAATCATTCGAGGACAAATGATCCCAAGAGGGAGATAATGTAACACCCCATAAATGTGGCTTAGGTATGAACGAGTTAAAGGAGTATTAAGGTTATATTTTGGACATATGAAGTTCTATCGGGATGACTATGGGTGAAAATAATTGTTTCAAAATCAAGATGGAAAGTGAGGTGCATAAGATTCGACAAAATCGACTAAGTTTGCAGAAAGTCCGTCTTCCAGCAGGTTTTAATGAAAATTTGTAATTAATTGGGATAACTCAAAGCATAAAAATTTTAGATATTTGAAATAACTTTCCAACAATATATTATGGAGCCCAAACGAATCTCTGCACAAAAAGTTATGCGCATTTTATAGAATAGTATGTGATATGTGCGTCCGGTAGCGCGCCCATAGCGCAACCCCACTAATTTTGAGGCAGTGTTACTGCCAATTTTCATGGTCGGTAGTGCGGTCAGGTATCTAGGAGTGCGGGCATGCTCATGGGGGTCGTATTAAAGCCATGTTTTGTCCCCCACATCTCCAAAACATACAAACTTGCTCTAGAAAGGAGAACTCTAAAAAACCTAACTCCTTAAGGGTCTTTGTACCACCCAAGGTAAGTACTAATGATGATTCTTAGTAAATTTAAAATTTTCAATATCTTATTAATATGAGTAAACCCTCCATATCATTAGATATTTGATTGGGCCATCATTGTTGAGAGAAGGAACCCTAGAACTCGAATTCAAGAAGATTGAATGTCAAGAAGGTAATATCTTCACCCTTTAACTGATTATACCATTGGATTAATGATTGTAGACTACAAGTTCATGAGATATGAGTTGATGAGTCTGACAGGAAAGCATGAACAGATTATAGGTTTGGGTTGGTTATTGTTGATTATTGGTTAAGATTATTATTTACCTTATGGGTGATAAAGAATGATGTTGATTGTAACCATTTGAGACTTAAAAATTTATCTAGGAGCAAGAGAATGGGTTATTGGGTGTCGAGACACCATTAATAAGGACAATAATGTTTTATGTCACCAAGTATTTGAGAAAATGTTTAAGTGACCAAAACATGAGAATTATTTCTAATTTGGAATCCCTTTGACTTGTATTGATATAGATTAAAGTTGAAAGGGTTGGTGAATGTTTTTATTACTCTCAAGAGCAGTAAGTTAAGGTATGTGAGGCTAAATCCCTATGTTTGGAAAATTTAATGATTCTCCCTACACTATGTTTCTTTTACCACGTTACCAATTGCCTCAGAAATATAGTTAAGCCTAGTTACTTGAATAGTGCTAGAACTTTTATTCTCTAGCTTCATAATTGCTCATGACTTTCATTCTGAATGTTGTGAGATCAGTGCATATTAGACTTGGGTTTGATGCCCCCGTGTATTTGTATAGATTACTCAGTATGCCATAAACAGTTGAAGTTTCAGTATTCATAATCAATTTAAGAATACATATCTCAATCTAGACCTATTCAGTATGTCAGTATTATGTAACCTAGTATGATCCAATATTCCAGTATCATGTAACTTAATGTGCTTCAATATCTCACTATCATGTATTGCAGTATGATTCTCAGTTTTTGATTTTAAATTACTGTATGTTGAACATCTGTATTTGGGCCCGATACTACACTTTATGCTTTATGCATCTTTGGGCTGGAGGCTGCAGTTTATGCTTTATGCATCTTTGGGCCTGGGGCTTCAGTTTATGCTTTATACATCATTGGGCCTTAGGACGCAGCTTATGCTTTATGCATTTTGGACCTGAGGTCGCGGTTATGTCTACGTATACTTGGGCCTGATGCTGCAGTTTGTGCACACATATATATATTGGGGCTAAGGCCGCAGTTTAATATTCAGATAAATAGGTTGTTCATCATTCAGAAGAGGGAGTATTCATATCCTTACTTCCTTCCAGTTCAATTATTAGGTACCGTTCAGTTGTCAATTATCATATCAGTTACCAGTTATTAGTTTAGTTATTAGTTATCAATTCAGTTACTAGTTATCAGTTATCAACTATCATTTCAGTTTCAGTTTCAATAGTTATTATTTTAGTTATCAATTATCAATTCTCAGTTATCAGCTTAGTTTCAGTTTCAACATTTATAATTCTTTCTTTCAGTTACTTTACATACTAGTACAATTCAATTGTACTGATGTCCCTTTTTGTCCGGAGCCTGCATCTCACAATGCATGTAATGATTTACAGGCTAATGATTCAGAGTGCTAAGATTCTTGTACCAGCTCTTTGGTGAATCCCAATTCTTTTGAGGCATTATCATTACTTTACGGTCTTTTGGTATTTACATGCATTCAATGTTTTTAGTACTTCATTAGAGGCTTCATAGACTAGAGTAATAGTTAGACAGAGTCTCAAGTTTTTCATATTAAGCTATAATTGCTACAAATATGTTTATGAAATTGTATCAGTATTTTCGTACTTTGATGTATATCATTGTGACTTTCAGTATATCAACATGTGTTAGTTTATATTCCACATTCAGTATGTTATAATACCACATGTTGATTCAGCCAGCCAGTTGGTTCGCTCGGTCACATGTAGTCAGGCACCGAGTGCCGTGTTATATCCAGGCCAGGTTCGGGGCATAACACATAACATCCTAGAGAGTCCATATTTTCTAAACTTGAGAAAGTATTTTTCCTGAAAATATAGGATTAACTTCATAATCTAATGTCATGACCCTAAACCGGACTCGATCGTGATGGCGCCTATCGGGAGACAAGGCCAGTTGGCACAAACCCCCAGACCAACTAAGCAGTTATAGTAATTCATTTAAGTCATTAATAAGCTATAAATCCCAAAGTAAAGAGTAAAACACAATATTGCGGAAACAAACACAGCTCGACATCTGTGTGTCACCAGTCATGAGCATCTAATATCTGTCTACGAGTATGAAAAGACAATATAGTCTAATTAAAAGCTAGAACAAAGTGAAATAAAGATAGAAAGGAGAAGCATTAGTGTGACGATCCGGCCAGTTGTCTCATGAGTTACCGCTCTGTTTCCCCTATTTTAGCTTCTTTGTGCTTCATTATCTGTGTTTTGTGGTATTGGGTTGGTCGGATTGACTCCGAAATAGTTTTGGTAAGGTTTGAGACACTTAGTCTCTTTTGAGGAAGTTTAAGTTGGAAAAGTCAACCAGATGTTGACATATGTGTTAGAGGGATCAGATTTGAGTTTCGATGGATTATTTAGCTTTGGGAGGTGATTTGTGACTTAGGAGCATGATCGGAATGTGTTTCGGAGGTCCGGAGTAGAATTAGGCTTGAATTGGCGAAGTTGATATTTCGGCAATTTCCCATTGATAGATGAGATTTTGATATAGGGGTTGGAATAGAATTCCGAGAGTTCCAATAGCTTCGTTGTGTCATTTGGGATTTATGTGTAACATTTTAGGTCATTTGGACATGGTATGGATGGGGTTTTGATCAAAAGCGTATTTCAGAAGATTTTAAAAACTTAGGCTTGAATCCAACGTGTTTTGGGTGATTTGATGTTGTTTGAGGTGTTTTGATGAAACAAGTTGGAATAAGGTTTTAGGATGTGTTGGTGTCTTTGGTTGAGGTCCCGGGGGCCTAGGGTGAGTTTCAGGTGGTCATTCGGATCATTTTGGAGTTTGGAAAATTGCAGAAAATCTGCTCAGCTATTGCAGAGATTTCGCATAGAAGTTTAGGAAGGCCAAAATTAAGTCTTCACATTCACGAGAGGGGCTTTGCGTTCGCGAAGGGTTAGGAAATTGGTGAATGCATTCGTGAGATAGATTCCACGATTGCTTAGAGTAATTTGGGTCTGACGGGTTTGAGGTCAGGTATTCATCGCATTCGCGAAGGTCAAGGTGGAGGAAGCATCACATTCACGACTGGCATTCGGCATTCGTGTAGGGAAAAAAGTTGGTCAACGTAAGTTTGTGCTTCGCGAATGCGAGGCTTTGACCGCGTTCGCGAAGAAGAGAAGTGAGGCCTAGGCAGAGTGTTTTTAATTCGTTTTATCCATGATTTGAGGGCTCATTTCCTCTATTGGTTGTCATTTTGGGAGCTTTTTAAGGGAGATTGAATAGGGATTTAAGGGAAAACGATTGGAGGTAAGATTTTTGGACTTAAAACTCGATTCTATTATGAAATCTACCTAGAAAATCATGAAAACTAAGCTTATAAGTTAAAAACTAGGGCTTGAGAAATTAGATTTTTGATTTGGGATTTGAAGGACCATTTGAGGTCGGATTTGGAAAATTTTGGTATGTATGAACTCGTGGGGAGACGAGGAATTTATTGATGTGAAAATTTATGAATTTCGAGACGTGGGCTCCGGGATCGGGTTTTCGGTAATTTTGAGATTTGTGCCCTTTATTGATTGTTTTCATTTGGGCTTTGTTCCCTTAGCATATTTTAATGCCCTCATTCTGATTTTGAATAGATTCGATGCACGTGGAGGCTGATTCGAGGGGAAAAGGCATCACGAGCTTGAGATTTAGCCGGTTCGAGGTGAGTAATGATTGGAAATGACGTTATGAGGGTCTGAAACCCCGGATTGCACATTATAGTGCTATATTGAGGTTTGACACACGCTAGAAGACGAGTGTAGGGCCGTTCACTACTGGGGATTGTGACTTGGTCCATTCCGATTGATGATTTTACCGCGTATTTAATTGAAAACTATTTGCTATCATCAATATTCGGATTGATTGCCATATTTGGGCTTCATGCTAACTATTTGAAACCTTCGAGGATTTTATTTGATATTTCCTAACTATTTTGATCTATTACCTGAACTCAGTTATGTTATTTTCCACTATTTTACTGCTCACCCATTTTTACTCAGTTTTGGTACTTAAATGATATTTTAAATGATGTTTGGGCTGAGAAACATTGTTTTACTATCGCCTAAGGGGCTTGTGATAATCTTTGACTGAGTAAGGCCGAGGGCCTGTATTGTAACGAAACACTGATACTGATGTGAGGATGAGGGCTTGAGATATGTACGCCATAAGGTGGCTTGATTGATATGACGTCGAGGGCCTAGATTTGATGCCATGATATAACTTGTTATTGTGCTTGGGCCGTAAGGGGACCCTCCAGGAGTCTGCACGCCCCCAGTGAGTGCGGGTACCCATTGTGATGTGAGATTGAGCCCAGGGGGCTGGTATTGTTCTGATATGTTGTCCGAAGGGCTGAACTGTGGATATTGTGCCCGAGGGGTAAAATTTCTATTTGTTTACTTTATTGTAAATTATCAATTTCCCGTTACTGGTTTAAAGATGATTTTACTTGATTTTTATTGTGTTTCCTAATTTTAAGTGATTTTACTACTTCGTTATAAAAAGCCTTGTGCCTTACGTGTTTTCTTACTTTCAGTCGTCATTTATATTTTTTACTCACTAAGTTGGAGTACTCACTTTACTCCCTGCACCCTGTGTGTAGATTCAGGCGTTGCTGATTTTCCAGTACGAGTTGAGAGCTTTCGACAAACTTCGGAGTCCATGAGGTAGCTGATTGGCGTCTGGACCCTTGTTTCTCCTTCTTTGTGATTTCTATCTCTTTTCAGACATTTGTAATAGTTATAGACTTATTAGACTTGTATTAGAACTTATAGATGCTCATGACTAGGGACACCCCTGTTAGGTCTATGTATGGTTATTCTTTCACATACTTTATGCCATTATCGGTATTTCAGACTTATTCTTATCCTATTTAGCATGTTCGTATTTGCTTATTTGTTAATAATTAGAAAATGGAAAGTGTTGACTGTCCTTCTCTTTGCCAGAGGCACCATCACGACCGGGTTCAGTGTTAGGGTCGTGATAAGTTGGTATTAGAGCCTAGGTTACATAGGTCTCATGAGTCATGATTAGGTTAGTAGAATCTCGTGGATCAGTATGGAGAGTTCTGTATTTATCCTCGAGAGGCTGCAGAACCTTTAGGAAAAGAATCCATATTTTTAAAATTCTTGTCATACGATATTGTTGATCCGAGTGCTAAACTTTTGTTATTCTATTCTCTCACAAATGGTGAGGACACGTTCTACCGGACAGGGTGGACGACCACAGCGCCACCAGCTACGACCACTAGAGGCTGGGTAATTGTGGATTGGCTGGCCAAGTCCGCGTACTTTATTCCTGTGTGTACTACCTATTCTTCAAAGCGGTTGGCAGACATATATATCTGGTAGATTGTTTATTTGCATGGTGTCCCAGTTTCCATCATTTCAGATTGAGGTACTCAATTTACTTCACAGTTATGGAGGTCTGTACAACAAGAGTTGGGTACTGAGGTTGAGTTGAGCACAACTTTTCATCCTCAGATGGATAGGCAGTCCAAGTGTACTATTTAGATATTAGAGGACCTGTTGTATGCTTGTGCTATTTACTTTGTAGGGTCATGGGATCAATTCTTACTGTTCGTAGAGTTTGCTTATAACAACAACTACCAGTCGAGTATTTAGATAGCTCCATATGAGGCTTTTTATGAGAGATGGTGTAGATCTCCAGTTGGTTGGTTCGAGTCCGGTAAGGCTAGGCCTTTGGATACTGATTGTACAGGATGCTTTGGGGAAGGTAAAGGTGATTCAGGAGAGGCTTCATACAACCCAGTCGAGGCAAAAAAGTTATGCTGATGGGAAGGTTCAAAATGAAGATTACATGGTTGGTGAGAAGGTTTTGTTGAAGGTTTCACTCATAAAGGGTGTTATGAGATTTGGGAAGAAAGTAAAGGTGAGTCCGCGGTTCATTAGACTATTTGAGGTGCTTTAGAGGATTGGGGAGGTGGCTTGTGGGCTTGCTTTTCCACCCAACTTGTCGAGTGTGCATCTGGTGTTCCATGTTTCTATGCTCTGGAAGTATATTAGAGATCTGTCTCATGTTCTAGATTTATGCACGGTTCAGCTGGAGGGTGATTTGACTTATGATCTGGAGCCAACAACTATTTTGGAGTGTCAGGTTTAGAAGTTGAGGTCAAAGGATATAGCTTCAGTGAAAGTGCAGTGAAGAGGTTGGCCCGTAGAGGAGGATACTTGGGAGACCGAGCGGGAGATGCGGGGCAGATATCCTCACCTATTCGAGGCTTCAATTATGTTTCTTGACTCGTTCGACGATGGATGTTTGTGTAAGTTGGGGAGGATGTGATGACCCGGCCAGTCGTCTCATGAGTTGCGGCTCCGTTTCCCTCATTTATGATTCTTTATGCTTCATTATCCCTGCTTTGTGGTATCAGGTGGTCGGATCAATTTCAGAATAATTTTGGTAAGGTTTGAGACACTTAGTCTCTTTTAAGGAAGTTTAAGTTAGAAAAGTCAACTGGATGTTTACTTACGTGTTAGAGGGCTCAGATGTGAGTTCGATGGTCCAGTTAGCTTTGGGAGGTAATTTGTGACTTAGGAGCGTGATCGGAATAGGTTTTGGAGGTCCGGAGTAGAATTAGGCTTGAATTGGCGAAGTTGATATTTTGGCGATTTTTGGTTGATAGGAGATATTTTTTTATAGGAGTCGGAATGGAATTCCGAGAGTTGCAATAGCTTTTTTGTGTCATTTGGGATGTATGTATAAACTTTCAGGTCATTTGGACGTGGTTTGGTTGGGTTTTTGATCAAAAGTGTATTTCGGAATATTTTAGAAACTTAGGCTTGAATCTGATGTATTTTGGGTTATTTGATGTTGTTCGAGATATTTTTGAAGATCGGGTTTGATGGTTCGAGGTCAAGTGAGTGAGCACATGATTTTGCCTCTATGAATTGCTCCCATAAATTAAAAACAAAATAATTTTTGTATTATTTGTAATTTTGTGAATTTTTGTAGTATTTTCTGTTAAGTGTTTGCATTAGTTTGTGCATGTTAATTTTATTTAGTTAATGAAAAATAGAAAAATATGGTGCATGTGAATTTAGGACTTAACTTCGCATTTTAGGAATTAATTAGTAATTAAAAAAGGAAAATCACAAAATAGTTTATTTTACAATTTCATCTTTAATTTTGAATTTTGGGTAGTTTGTCCTTTAATTTAGTTTAATTAATAATGATAATTTAGAATTAACTAGTTTTTAAGGTTAATTTGGATTTGTGATTTAACATAGAATTCTATTTTTTATTTTGAAATAAAAGGAATTAAAAAGAGTTTGAAATAGAAGAAAGAAAAGAATGAGAATGATCAGGATTTTAGGCCAAACCTCATCAATTTGCCCTTAAACCCGTCCAAATACCTGGTTGACCAGTCCAAAACCCATTCCTAAACCGGTCCAACCCCTTTTTCCTCTAAACGACACAATTTTGATCTCATTTTAACCCCAACCGTTAGATCTCATCACATTAACGGTTCTAAACTAAGGAGATGTATATATGTCTTAACGACACCCCACTCCCCATCTCTCATCCCTATCACACCCTGAAGGTCTGCCGATCTCCGCCCTTCGACCGCTGCCTGCCGGAAATTTCCCATGGTGGCGGCCGACAGCCAATCAAGCCTAAATTCACATCGCATAATCCCCTCCATCTCCTCGTCCCGAATCCCCAGCTCGTTTATTTAAAACTATCACTAAGCTCCTCGAATTTTAGATCTAGAACCAACACCCTAAAAGTCCTAATTCTACCCAAAACTTGCACCATGCAATCCCTCACCCTTTTCTACCTGAACTGAGCTTTCGTTTCTTTTCAAAGCAGCCCAGGACTTTCAACGTTGAAGCAGGGGTCTGAAAAAGCCCTAGGTTCTTCCCTTTGTTACTTTCTTGGTTGGTCAAAGGTTCAAGTTCATACAAGGGTCTATCCAATGTAGGTATGGGGGTAATTCTTTTTTTCTTTGTGATTGTTTTGTTTCTCTCTGATCTTCGCTTCATTTTTTTTGGTTTCTTTCTTCACGAGTGTTATTTCTTATTTAATTTCATGATTTAGGCTGCTAACTTTAAGTTTGTTAACAGTAATAAGTTGAACTACCTTAGGTCATTAGGATTTTGAGTCTTCTCCCTTTTCCATTCAGGTTTAGTTTGGTGTTTAATAAAATGGGAATTAGCATATTAGTATCTTAGTATAATTTGATTAAATGGATGATTTAATTGCTTTGAATTACTGTTTCCCAAGCATCTCTATTGAAATCTTTTTCTGTTTAAAATATTCGGAAGTTTGTTTCTTTAAAAGTTTCGGTTAAGTTCAAGGTTTGGAAATTCAGTTTGGGTTGTAGTATGCAAGCCCATGGGTTGGGTGGGGTCTTAGTTTAATTTGACCCATAAACTGAGTTTCTGTGAAGGTAAATATCAACTTCTTGAAGGGTAGTTTAGGGAGATTTGATAGAATGAATCTTTCTTAACTAGGAAACTTCTAGGAAGTTGGGGAATGAGTTATTTTGAATGATAGAAAATCAAACAGGGACACCTAAGCCAAAATAAGAATTAGAAAGGGACAAGTGAAAATTGAACTCTTAGGTATGCTCTATTTGCTTTCCTATAAAGGCACCTTATTCTTGCCTTTCAAGGCAGAGAAAATTAGAGATAGAATTCCAGAAAAATACAAAAAGGCCAAAAGTTCTACTCCTCGATTGAATTTCAGTGATTTTCTTTACTTCTGAAAAACAATAGTACCTATTCTGATATTCAAATGGATTGATATTTGGTTATTAATGTTTTTTGATTGGGGGTTAATCTTTCACTGGTTTTGCTGAGTTGATTTCCTAGGTTTTTAATCGTTGGAACTGGTGTTGCTGGTTTGCTGGCTACTATTTTATTGCTAGTCCGTCACTTCTTTTCCTTTTTGTGCAATTTCCAGGTACATATTCTGAAACCTGTATAAGTGATCTTCAAGTTGAAAGTAATATGAAAAATAGAAGTTTGGAGTTGACATTTTAGTCTTGTGTGCTGTTCATATGATTAGCTTGTTATTTGAATTCCTTCTCTCTGTAAATCTTAGTTTGTTATACTGAATATTAAGTTTGCTTAAGTTCCTATGTATCTAATATGCATAAGATGTGGGTTCTGTTGATTCGAGTTAATGGTAGCCTACTTAGTTTGAATGGATTCTTTGATTACTGAAGTCATAGGAATTTTAATATTGTTAGTATAAGCTGCAGATGGAGATCTGGTATGCACTTTCAGGTTTAGTTGTTAAAAATATATGCTGAATATTAGTTGCAATAGCTGAACTTTTGTCATTATTGAAATATGGATATCATCAGGGACTAATCTATAGGCTGTATGATACCATTGTGTTGATTTTCAAGTGTAAATGAAGCCTACTGTTGTGTTGGATAACATAAGTAAAGACAAGAAATGTTTTGATGATTGTCACATTTGGAAATATTAGTCCTGCATTTTGGGTCTGATTTTGGCTTTATTTGGTTGGTGGATATTTATTCATACGTGGGTTTGAGATCAGTAGTGATCCATGTGAAATTACAAAATGAACCAAAAGTAAATTTCAGGTAGCACATACTCGTTTGTTCGCATAGAAAAGCATGCTGGGCCTTGGTTATATGTTAATAAGTTTCTCAAATCATTTCTCAGTTGAATTTTGATCTTCCTTAGGGTAGTGATGTTCTCTTAGATTGCCATGCGACAAAAGATGTTAAGTTAATTTTACATTCAATGCTGACTCATGGAATTAATTTTTAAGTGGGTATATTGGGCTACCAGCTTTTGGCTCAATTGTATTGGTTTTCACTTTCAGCGACTTGGTCTCCGTGCTGGGCTTCATTGTGGGCTTGTTTGGTCTTTATGTTGACTTATAGTAAAGGATGGTTAGTCCTTGGCTTGCGACCAGCTCAAAGTCCTTCACAATCAGACGTGGGTTGCTCATAAGTTTTTTTAAACTTAACAGTAGTATACAATAAGTAGAAACCCAACTCCTTTAATATTTAGATAACTATGTTCTTTCAAATAATGGAGGTGAGCCATATTAGATAACACAAATAGTTTGTAGCCCTTCGAAATTTAGTTTGAGTTCCTCTTTTTAAATCGGTAATGAGGTGCGTCGCGCCAGATAAAATCTCAAATGTGTGGCCCGCATTTAATTAATCTTTTAAAATTCTTAGAGATCGAGGTGCGTTGTTTAAAAAATTTCTACGGCCCTCACAAACACTTTAATTAGTTATTAATGAGGATATTCGTAGAAAAACCTTTGGGCCATTTAATATACTATCGCGGTTGTGGACATGTTCGCGTGACATGATGGCGATTCTAAAAACAAAACTGGAGTATGCATTCGCGCAACTTTGGCCCAATTTCTTTTAATAAAAATAAAGCGTTATAATTGTGGACACATTCGTATGAGAAGATTTCTGATGTGATAAACAAATAGGTACATGTACGCGTGACACATTTCAAGATAGTTGTTTTTAATTTAAAAGCGGTAAAGGGCACACAGGTTCTAAAATGAGTAATTAAGCAATTTTGAAAAGCCAAGTCTAATCAAAGCGGTCGTGGTAGAACCACGGAACCCGGAAATGCCTAACACCTTCTCCCGGGTTAACATAATTCATTACCCGGATTTTTGTGTTTGCAGACTGCATATCAGAGTCAAATTTTTTCTCGATTCGGTATTTGAACCAGTAACTTGGGACAACATTAATTATCCCAAGTGCCGACTCTGATTTTAATAAACTAATAAATCCTGTTTCAATTGTCTCTTTAAGTTGGAAAAAACTCCCTTTTCTACGCCCGGTGTAGTGAAAAAGGAGGTGTGACAAGGTGTTCATCGTCTTCACGAAGGTCAAGGTGGAGGAAGCACTACGTTCGCGACTGGCATTCCGCATTCGCGTAGGGCAAAAAGTTGGTAAACGTAAGTTTGTGCTTCACGAACGCGAGGCTTTGACCACGTTTGCGAAGAAGAGAAGTCAGGCTTGGGCAGAGTGTTTTTAATTCGTTTTATCTGTGATTTGAGGACTTATTTCCTCCATAGTCTGTCATTTTAGGAGCTTTTTGAAAGAGATTGAAGAGGGATTTAAGGGAAAACAATTGGAGGTAAGATGTTTGGACTTAAAACTCTATTATGTTGTGAAATCTACCTAGAAAATCATGAAAACTAAGCTTAAAACTTAAGAAATAGGGCTTGAGAAATTGGACTTCTGATTTGGGATTTGAAGGACCATTTGAGGTCGGATTTGGGAACTTTTGGTATGTATGAACTCGTGAGGAGACGAGAAATCTATTGATATGAAAATTTCTAAATTTCGAGATGTGGGCCCGGGGGTTGGATTTTGTTAATTTCGGGATTTGTGCCCTTTATTGATTTTTTTCGTTTAGGCTTTGTTCCCTTTGAATATTTTGATGCCCTCGTTATGATTTTGGATAGACGATGCACGTGGAGGCTGATTCGAGGGGAAAAGCACTACGAGTTAGAAATTTAGCCGGTTCGAGGTAAGTAATGATTGTAAATGATGTTCTGAGGGTTTGAAACCCCAGATTACACATCTTAGTGCTATATTGAGGTGAGGCACACGCTGGATGGAGAGCGTGGGGTCGTACACTACTGGGGATTGTGACTTGGTTCATCTCGATTGATGATTTTATCGCGTATTTGATTGAAAACTATTTGCTATCATCATTATTTGGGTTGAATGCCATGTTTGGGCTTCGTGCCAACTATTTGAATCCTTCAGGGCTTTATTTGATATTTCCTCAATGTTTTGATTTATTACTTAAACTTAGTCAAGTTATTTTCCACTGTTTTACTACTCAACCATGTTTACTCAGTTTTGAGACTTAAATGATATTTTAAATGATATTTGGGCTAAGAAACACTATTTTACTAACGCCCGAGGGGCTTGTGATGATTTTGACTGAGTAAGGCCGAGGGCCTATATTGTGAGGTAACACTGATATAGATTTGAGACCAAGGGCCTGAGATATGTACACTACGAAGTGGCTAGATTGATTTGAGGCCCAGGATCGAGATTCGATGCCACGAGATGGCTTTTTATTGCGCTTGGGTCGTAAGGGGCCTCTTCAGGAGTCTGCACACACCCCCAGTGAGCGCGAGTAGCTATTATGATGTGAGATTGAGCCCGAGGAGCTGGTATTATTCTGAGATGCTACTCGAGGGGCTGAATTGTTGATACTGTGCCCGAAGGGCGATATTTCTATTTGTTTACTTTATCCTAAATTATGTTTCAATTACCTGTTGACTGGTTTAAAGAGGATTTTACTTGATTTTTACTGGTTTTCCTGATTTTATGTGATTTTACTGCTTCATTATAGAACGCCTTGTGCCTTACGTGTTTTCTTACTTTCAGTCGTTATTTATATTTGTTACTCACTGAGTTGGAGTACTCACTTTACTCCCTATACCCCGTGTGCAGATTCGGCCGTTGCTGATCCTGCCAGTAGAGTTGAGAGATCTCGGCAGACTTCAGAGTCCATGAGGTAGCTACTTGGCATCCCCAGACTCGTGTTTCTCCTTCTTTATCATTTCTCTCTTTTAAGATATTTGTGATAGTTATAGACTTATTAGACTTGTATTAGAACTTATAAATGCTCATGACTAGTGACACCCCGGTTAGGGCTGTGTATGAGTATTCTTCAACATATTTTATGTTATTATCGGTATTTTGGACTTATTCTTATGTTGTTTAGCATGTTCTTATATGCTTATTTTTTAATAATTAGAAAATGGAAAGTGTTGACTGGCCTTGTCTTCACGAGAGGCAACATCACGGCCGGGTTCGGGGTTTGGGTCGCGACAAGTGGGTTGCGAATGTCGAGCAACTACCTAGTCAAATCCGAACAAGCCACTGCAAAGCAAATAAGCCCTCGTTAGCGTGACCCGAGACTCCTGAATCTGCACATGGAAAAACAGCAGCCCCTCGGGCTATATTACATCTCACACTGGGTACTTGCGCCCACTGGGGATTTACAGATTTCGTGAGGGGAGCTCAAGTGCAATATCAAGCCATTTTGTGGCATAATCAAATAGACACTCGGTCTTATAACAATCCACCTCGTGGTATAACAAATCAAGTCCTCAAACTCATAGCCATTAATTAGTACAATACCGCTGTGATGCACAACCCGATTCCATAATAACCTCACAATACAAGCCCTCAGCCTCACACACAGAAATCCCTAAAAGCCACTCGGGCTTAGTAGCTCAACCCAAAATATCGTTTGAGATGTCAAAATATAATAAATATGGTCGAGTTATGAAAACAGTAGAATACAACATGACTGAGTATAACTATGAAGTCAAAACAATGCGGTGTGGTAGTGAAAATCACCTAAGGGTCCAAAACAGTTGGCACGGGGCCTAAATATGACATTAAGCCCAAAACATGATAATACTTTCCAAAAGACAATGATATCAAACCGTTTTCGATCAAATATACAGTTTAATAGTCATTTGGGACAGACTAACTCACAATCCCCAATGGTCCCCAATGGTGCACGACCCCACACTCGTCATCTAGCGTGTGCGTCATCTTAAAGTAGCACAATGATATGACATCCGGGGTTTCATACCCTCAGGACAACATTTACAATCATTACATACCTCTATCGGGTCCAAACTCTAGCCTGCGATGTCTTTGCTTCTCAAATCAGACTCTGGATGCTCCAAATCTATCCAAAAACATATTTATACATCAAAAATATGCTAAGGGAAAAAAGCCCACTCGAAAATAATAAATTTACATACAAAATCCCGAAATTCGCCAAACCCGACCCCTGGGATCACGTCTCGAATTTCGATAAAAATTAAAAAACTAGAATCCTTATACTCTCAGGAGTTCATACATATCAAATATATCAAATCCAACCACAAATGACCCCTTAAATCCCTAGATTTAGGTCTCCAATTTCCAAGCACTAACTTCCAATTTTTAGGCTTTAGATTCCACAAATTCCACAATTAATTAGGTAGAAATCATATTAAGATCGAGCATTAAGTCCATAAATCTTACCTCCAAATGTTTTCCCTTGATTCCACCTTCAATCCTTCTCAAAAAGCTCTAAAATCGCTCAATAATAGTGTAACTTAGAACTAAATTTGCGGATATGGCCTTTTAAACATTCTGCCAATCTTTTTAAATTCCTTCACTACGATCGCGGAAAATGCCTCGCAATTGCAAAGCACACAAGCCAACTACCCTCCTTTAACCTTACCCGATCGTGAAGCTTTACCTCACAGACTCACGCAATCGCAACCAACTCTATGCAATCGTGAAGCTACACCATACAGACCCACGCTATCGCAACATGCCTCACACGATCGCATAGGGAAACTCTACCTCAACCCCCAAACAAGCCTACGTGATCGCAACCCCTTACACGCGATCGCGGTGAGCAAACTGTCTACAACAGGCCTGAAGAAAATATACAACTCCTCAACATGCGAACGTAACCCATAACATCGTTCAAACTTCTTCCAACCTTCTGGACACACAAATCAACATCAAAACACCAAATTCACATCGGATTCAAGCCTAAGAATTTCAAAAACTTTTTAATTTCTCTTTCGATAAAAAAGTCCATCAAACCTCGTGCAAATGACCTGAAATTTTGCATACACATCAAAAATGACACAAAGGACCTACTCCAACTTCCAGAATATCATTTCGACCCCTATATCATAATCTCACCTATCAACCAAAAATGCTAAAATTCCAATTTTGCCAATTCAAGCCTAAATCTGCTCCGGACCTCCAAAATACATTCCGATCATGCTCCTAAGTCTCTAATAACCTCCCGAAGACCATCAGAACTTACATCCATGCGCTTTTCCCATAATTCAAAATCCGGTTGACTTTTCCAACTTAAGCTTACTCAAAAGAGACCAAGTGTTTCAAACCTTACCAAAACCTCTTCGAAATCTAGCCAACCAACCCGATAACACATAATACAACCGAATAAGGTAATAAGAAGCAAAAATAGGGGAATAGGAGGGGTAACTCATAAAATGACCGGCCCTGTCAAGATATCCTCCCCCTTTTAGACAAATGTTAGCCCTCGAACGAGTTAAGAAATATACCAAAAGCCTCAAATATGTGAGGATATCTGCTCCATATCTCCTGATCGATCTCCCAGGTATCCACCTCCACGAGTCAACCTCTCTACTGCACCTTCACTGAAGCTATATCCTTTGATCTCAACTTCGAACCTGACGCTCCAAAAGAGCCATTGGCTCCACATCATAAGTCAAATCACCATCTAACAGAACCATGCTGAAATTGAAAACATGAGACGGATCGTTAATATACTTCCGAAGCATAGAAATATGAAATACCGGATGCAGACTCGACAAGTTGGGTGGCAAAGAAAGCTCATAAGCCACCTCCCCAATCCTACAAAGTACCTCAAAAGGCCCAAAGAAACGAGGACTCAATTTACCTTTCTTCCAAATCTCATAACACCCTTCATGGGCGAAACCTTAAACAAAACCTTCTGACCAACCATGTAGGACACATCCTGAACCTTCTGTCAGCATAACTCTTTGTCTCGACTGCACTATACATAGTCTCTCCTAAATTACCTTCACCTTGTCTAAAGAATCCTACACAAGTCTGTACGCAATAGCCTAGCCTCACTTGGCTCAGACCATCCAACCAGATATCTACACTGATTTCCGAACAAAGCCTCATATGGAGCCATATAAATACTCGACTGATAACTGTAATTATAAGAAAACTCTATGAGTAGTAGAAACTGATCCCATAACCCTCCAAAATCAATGACACAAGCACGCCATCATGTCCTCCAATATCTGAATAGTGCACTTAGACTGCCCGTTCGTCTGAGGGTGAAAAGCTATGCTCAACTCAACCTAAGTACCCAATTCTCGCAGTACAAACCTCCAAAACTGTGAAGTAAACTGAGTACCTCTATCTGAAATGATAGAAACTGGGACACCATGCAAACGAACAATCTACCAGATATCTATCTTTGCCAACCGCTTTGAAGAATAGATAGTACACACAGGAATAAAGTGCGCAGACTTGGCCAGCCAATCCACAATTACCCAAATTGCATCAAACTTCTACGAAGTCCATGGTGATCCGCTTTCACTTCCACTCTGGGATATCTAACCGCTGAAGCAAGCTACTGGGTCTCTGATGCTCATATTTCACCTGTTGACGATTAATACACCGAGCTACAAATCTTACAATGTCCTTCTTCATTCTCCTCCACCAATAATGTTGTCTCAGATCCTAATACATCTTCGCGATACCCAGATGAAAAGAATACCTTGAGCTATGAGCCTCATCTAGAATCAACTCCTGAAGACCATCCACATCAGACACGCATATCTATCCCTGCATCCTCAATACCCCATCATCACCAATAGCCACATCTCTGGCATTGTTGTGCCGAACTCTATCCTTATGGACAAGCAAATGAGGATAATCATACTACCGCTCTCTGATGTGATCGAACAAGGAAGACTGAGAAATCACACAAGCCAGTACCCGACTGGGCTCTGAAATATCCAACCTCACGAACTGATTGGCTAAGGCTTGAACATCAACTGGAAGACGTCTCTCCCTAATAGGAATAAATGTAAGGCTGTCCATACTCACCACCTTCCGGATCAAAGCATTGGCCACCATATTGGCCTTCCCCAGATGGTACAAGATAGTAATATCATAATCCTTTAGCAGTTCCAACCATCTCCATTGCCTCAAATTGAGATCCTTCTGCTTGAACAAGTTTTGGAGGCTACGACGATTAGTAAATACCTCACAAGACACACCATACAAATAATGCCTCCAAATCTTCAACGCGTGCAATGATAACCAACTGCAAATCATGAATATGGTAGTTCTTCTCATGGGGATTCAATTGATGAGAAGCATAAGTAATAACTCAACCCTTCTGCATCAATACACACCCAATACCAACTCGCTAAGCATCACAATACACGGTATATGAACCTAAAGCTGATGTCAATACTAACACTGGAGTTGTGGTCAAGGTAGTATTGAGATTCTAAAACCTCTCCTCACACTTATTCGACCATATAATAGGAGCACCCGTTTGAGTCAACTTGGTCAAGGGTGATGAGATACATAAAAATTCCTGAACAAACCGATGGTAATAACCCGCCAAACCAAGAAAACGGTAAATCTCTGTGGCTAAGGACGGTGTGAGCCAACTTCGCAACGCTTTTATCTTCTTTAGATCAACCTGAATACCCTCACTGAGCACCACGTGCCCCAAGAAATCCACTAAACCGAGCCAAAACTCACACTTGGAGAACTTTGCGTAAAGCTTCTTCTCCCTCAATCTTTACAACACAACTCTTAAGTGATTCACATTCTCTTCTTAATAATAGGAATATACCAAAATATCATCAATGAAAACTATAATAAACAGGTCGAGATACGGCTGGAACACGCTGTTCATCAAACGCGTGAACACTGCTGGGGCATTGGTCAACCTAAAAACATACAAGGAACTCATAGTGCCTATATCGGGTCCTGAAAGTTGTCTTAAGAATATCCGAGTCTTTGATTTTCAAATGGTGATACCCAAATGAAGATCAATCTTGGAGAACACCCTCGCCCCATGAAGTTGGTCAAATAAATCATCAATATGAGGCAAAGTATACTTGTTCTTAATTGTATCTTTGTTTAACTACCTGTAATCAATGCACATCCTCATTGTGCCACCCTGCTTCCTCACAAACAGAACAGGCGTACCCCAAGGCAACACACTAGGCTAAATAACTCCCTCATATAGGAGTTCCTACAGCTAATCCTTCAACTCTCTCAACTTTGCTGGTGCCATACAATATGGTGGGATAGAAATGGGCTGAGTTCCCGACACCAGATCAATAACAAAATCAATATCCCTATCCGCTGGCATGCCCGACAGGTCTGCAGGAAACATATCAGGAAAATCCCTCACAACTGGAATAAAATCAATGCTAGGAGCCTCCGCACTGACATCCCTCACAAAGGCTAAGCAAGAAATACAATCCTTCCCTACCATACATCGGACATTTAAGAATGAAATTACCCTACTAGGAACATAATCAATTGAACCCCGCCACTCAATCCGTGGCAAACTCAACATAGCCAACGTCACTGTCTTAGCATGATAGTCTAATATAGCATGACAAGGAGATAGCCAATCCATGCCTAATATCACATCAACATACATAGCAACAAAAGGTCTACTTGGGTCTCCAGACCCCCAATAGTCACCACACACGATCGGTGCACACATTCCACAACAATAGTATCGCCCACTGTGAATACCTAATTTTTGACCTCACCCAAATTCTATACTATTTTAGTGTAAATATTTATATCTTAATATATAAACTTTTATCTTTCTCTTAATAGGTTTCATTTATGAAAATTTAAAAAAAAAACAAAATTATTTACATTTTTAGAGTATAACTTTTGTTCCTATTTTTAAGTAGAAGAAAATTTACAAAATATATATATATATTTGGTTTCTTCTAATTTTAAATGTAAGCTATAGTACTTTTCATAGTATAATTTAAACTATAATGTAAATATTAGGTTTTCTTATAGTTTTCTTTAAATCTAAAGTAAGTTTTATATGCGTGTGTGCTTTTTTTATCTTCTTTTATTTAATTAAAAAAGGGTTAGGAAAGGGGACGACAAAATCATAAAAAGAAAAAGAAGGAAAGACAATTGAAAAAAAAGAGGGAGAAAAAGGGCAGAGAACGAAAAAAAAAAAGAAAAGAAAAAGTTTGGCTAAGTTATTGAATCTGAAGTTGGAGTTCCGAATTTCTTTCGTGGTTTCGAGTCCGCGGGTTCTAGAAGTTTGATAATTAGTAGATTAAATCGATTATTGAGTAGAATTTTTGCAAAAGGTAACACTCAATCTTGTTATATTGATTAAACATGATATGCGATCTATGTTTCCTCAAAGTTTGAATTTTATTTTAATTCGCTTGTGATATTTGCTAGAATCGTATATTTGTGCTCTTATTTTGCTATATGATAAGATAGAAAAAGTTGGTTAAATTTTGTTTTCTTCTTTGTATGTAATATTTAATATGTGTGAACAATTTCCATACTAATTCATTAATTTTGAGGAGCCTATTAAGAAAGGAATAAAACTTTTGCAAATAAAGTCATTCTTTTTCTTTCTTGCTTTCATTATCAACTTATCTATTTTTGCTATTTATTCTTGTCAATTTGATTAATGTTCTGTTGCTTAAATTTAAGATTTTTATATTTAAATAGTCATATGGTCTGTAGTAATTGTATTGCAGTTGCTTAATGAAAGATGCATTTGAATAGTAAAATGGATGGAAACATTTATAAAAATATTTGGTCTTACTATTTAAATAGAATTCACACCTGAACTGTACATTTCCTCAATATTTGTTGATTTGGTATCTTTAATAAGGTATGTGGATTTTGCACGAACACAGTAAAATTTTTATTTAATTTAAATTGGATATTAGATTCAATATGCAGTAAGTTACCTAAATAAGGGACTATAAAGGTTGGACTAACACTAACAATGTTTGGGCACGGTGGTTTGCATGAGAACTGACCCAAGGTTAATAAATCAAAATCAAGCTCATTTTTTCTATAATTGTGTAATTGTTATGTTTGGTCCAAATGGCTAAAATGCCTTTCTTCCACAAAGATATTCTTCCATAACTCATAGCCTCCACAATGATCTCAAACTTAGGAAAGAAATAAATAATAAATAGGCTAGAATGCTTTAGGCCTGCACTTTATTAATTAAATCATCGTAATTGTGTACACGTTCGCGTGACATGATTATGACTCCCAAAATAAATCAAAGTATGCGTTCGTGCAACTTCAACCAAACTTTTTTCTTAAAAAATAAACAAAGCGTTACTAATTGTGCACATGTTTGTGTGGCATGATCTTCAACGTGCCAATGGAAAAGAGTATACGTACGCGTAACTCAATTCTTTAATTATGAACTATCAAGTGATTAAAAACGGTTTAAAGGTAAATGCAAATAGGCTCTAAAGATCAGTAGTTAAACAATTTAAGCCAAGTAATAATTACTAAACGTCCGTGATAGAACCACGAAACGCGAGAATGCCTAACACCTTCTCCCGAGTTAACAAAATTCCTTATCTAGAATTTCTGGTTCGCAGACTTTAAAAATAAAATTTTCCTCGATTTGGGATTTTAAAATAAACCGGTGACTTGGGACACCAAATAAACTATTCCAAGTGGCGACTCTAATAAATTAAATAATACCATTTCGAATAATGTTACTTTAATTGGAAAAAATCTTATATATCCTCGGGGTTGTAAAAAGGAGGTGTGACACCCACCGGCATAGATACACAAATAGATGACACAAGAGACTCACGGGGCGAATCCAAAAAAATGAGAAAAATATGACGACACATAAAAGTGGAACCGGGATCAACTAACATAGAGGCATCTCTGTGGAAAAATAAGAAAATACATGTAATCACAACATCTAAAGCAATAGCATCGGGTCTGGCTGGGAGTGCATAGAATCAGGGCTGACCACCATCTGATCCACCTCCCCCTTTGGGGCGACCCTTAGCTGACTGTCCTCCACCTCTAGATGGATGGGTAGGTGATGAGGTAACTGGTGCCGAAGTCGATGGCTGACCCCTCTGCTGAGATGAACTTCCAAGTAGACGAGGACACTACCTTCACATGTTACCCAACTCTCCACACTCATAAAATCTCCTTGGTGCTAGAGACGGGGACTGAAGGGAACCCCTAGCACCGGAATGACTAGCATATGCACATGGCATTGAAGAGCCCTGAACTAATGGATCACATGACGAACTCTGAGCTGGAAGGGCACTGAGTGATGACCGGCCCTGATACGAACTATGAGAACCTTGGCCCGATAATGCCCCACGATAACCTGGGAGAACTTACTGAGCATGCCAGAATGGACGACCTCTTCCATATCGAAACTGACCTCTCGAAGGAGCACCACCATAACTACTAGATCCCCGAGGCCTTTTGGCCTCCATCTCCTATCTCTCCTGGTGAAGAACTGACTCAATTTTGCGAGCAATGTCAACAACCTCCTCAAAAGCAGCACCAGACACCCTCTCCCTGGTCATGAGAATCCAAAGCTGATAGGTGAGGCCATCAATGAACCTCTTGATCCTCTCTTTATCTGTAGCAACCATACAAATAACATGACGAGCTAACTTTGAGAACCTCATCTCATACTGCATTATAGTCATATCTCTCTGTCTTAACTGCTCGAATTGCCTACACAGCTCCTCTCTGCAAGACTGTGGCACATAATTCTCCAAAATGAGAACAGAGAACTACTACCAGGTAATGGGCGCTGCACCAATAGAACTACGCTTCTTATAAGCCTCCCACTAAGTGAAGGTGGCTCTTGAAAGCAAAAAGGTAGTAAATTTTACCCCACCGGTCTTTGGAATACTCGATGTTTGAAGAATCCTCTGACACTTGTCCAAGAAACCATGGGCATCCACAACCTCTACACCACTAAAGGTTGGAGGCTGAAGTCCACCAATCCTCTCCAACATGTACTACTCGTCCTCTGGTCCTGAACAGCTACAACCGAATGGGCTGAATGTGCCCCCGGTATCTGAAGTCCCTGCACGACCTACTCAGGTGTGAAAGTGGCGGGAGTCTGAATACCTCCCCCTGTATGAGAAATAGCTGCAGCTGTAGTAGCCGAGACCGCCTGAACTAGACCAGTGCATACTGATAAAATCTAGGCAAGGGCCTCCTGAAAGCCCGGGATCACAATAGGCATAACTGGTGCCTGAACTAGTGCTGCTGGAGCCTCCACAACTAGGACCTGATCCTGAACTCGGGTGGCTGGTGGATCTGCAGGCGCTTCCCTGGTTGTGGTACGTGCTACACCTCACCCCTGCCACGGCTTCGACTGCGTCCTCGGCCTCTACTGGTCATAACTAGTGGTACTGGTGGTGGTCGTCCATCCTGAACGATCGCTCGTTTCCCCACCATCTGTGATAGAATAAAATAATAGAAGTTTAGTACTAGGATCAACAGATTCGCATGACAAAAATTCAAGAATATGAAGTTTTCCTAAAGTTTTTGCAACCTCCCAAGGATAAATACAGACGTCTCTGTACCGATCCGTGAGACCCTACTAGACTTGCTCCTGGCTCGTGAAACCTATGTAGCCTAGGCTCTGATACCAACTTATCATGACCCTAAACCGGACCTGATCGTGATGGTGTCTATCATGAAACAAGGCCAACTGACACAAACCCCCAAACCAACTAAGCAGTTATAATAATTCATTTTAAGTCATTAATAAGCTATAAATCCCAAAGTAAAGAGTAGAATAGAATATTGTGGAAACAATATATAAAACCGTCTAAGAGTATGAAAAGACAACATAATATAATACAAATCTAGAACAAAGTGAAATAAGGATAGGAAGGAGAAGCACTGGATGCGAACGCCGAGCAGCTACCTAGTCAACTCCGAACAAGCCTGCTGAAAAGCAAATCAACCCTCGCTAGCGTGACTTGAGAATCCTGAATCTACACACAGGGTATAAAGAGTAATGTGAGTACGCCTACTCAGTAAGTAATAAAAATAAAGGCAGCTGAGCGATAATAAAACACGTAAAACACAGGAAAGTGCTATAACGAAGTAGTATAAAACTAGAACAATGCAATAAAACTATAAGATCCTGTAAAAACACCTTAGTTCAGTAAAAACCTCTTTAAAATATTTTTTAGCAGTTCAAACGAGTGATAAAAACATGGGAAAAAAAGGATGGAAACATGAATAAATACCACCATAACCAGCCCCTCGGTCGATCTCACAATTAGTCGTATCAGCCCCTCAGGAAATAACATGGAAAAACATCAGCCCCTCGGGAAATAACATGGAACAACATATTCCCCTCAAGCTATATCACATCTCACACTGGCTACCCACACTCACTGGGGATATACAGACTCCGGGAGGGGCTTCTTACAGCCCAAACGCAATATCAAGCCATCTCGTGGCATAATCAACACGCACTCGGCCTTATGACAAGCTACCTTGTGGTATAACAAATCAGGCATTCGACCTCACAGTCATGAATCAGTATAATACCACTGCAGAACGTAGCCCGATCCCATAATAACCTCAGAACACAAGCCCTCTTCTTCACTTAGTCAGAAATCTCTAAGGGTCCAAAATAGTTGGCACGAGGCCCAAATATGGCATTCAACCCAAAACATGATAATACTTTCCAAAACACAATGATAGCAAAAAGTTTTCGATCAAATACGTAGTTTAATATTCACATGGGACAGACTAAGTCACAATCCCCAACAGTGCATGACCCCACGCTCGTCATCTAGCGTGTGCATCACCTCAAAGTAGCACAACGATGTGAAATTCAGGGTTTTATACCCTCAAGACAACATTTACAACCATTACTTACCTCTATCCGATCCTAACTCTAGCCTGCAATGCATTTTCCTCTCGAATCGGACTCCAAATGCTCCAAATCTCTCCCAAAATAGATTTATACCATCAAAATATGCTAAGGGAACAAAGCCAACTCGAAAATAACTAATTTACATTAAAAAATTTGAAATTAGCCAAACCAGACTCCCGGACCCACGTCTCAGATTCTGATAAAAATCACAAAACTAGAATCCTTTCACTCTCATGGGTTCATACATATCAAATACATCAAATTCTAACCACAAATGACCCCTCAAATCCCTAGATTTAGGTCTCTAATTTTCAAGCCCGAACTTCCAATTTTTAGGCTTTACATTCCACAGATTCCATGATTAATTAGGTAGAAATCACATTAGAATCGAGTATTAAATCCATAAATCTTATCTCCAAGTATTTCCCTCTTCAATCCTCCATAAAAAGCTCTAAAATCGCCTAACAATGGTGAAACTTAGACCCAAATTTGCGGACATGGCCTTTTAAACATTCTGCCCAGCTTTTAAAATTCCTTCACTGTGATCACGGAAAATGCCTCGCGATCGCGAAGCACAAAAGCCAACTGCCCTCATTTAACCTTATGCGATCGCAACAAACTCCACGCGGTCGCGAAGCTTTACCTTACAAACTCACACGATTGCAACCAACTCCATGCGATCGCGAAGCTACACCATACAGACCCACACGATCACAACATGCCTCATGCGATCACGTAGCGCAGATCTTCCTCAGCCCCAAAATAAGCCTACACGATCGCAACCCCTTACACGCGATCGCGATGAACAAACTATCTGCAACATACCTAAAGAAAAATATGGAACTCCTCAACATGCAATGTGATCCGTTTAACCACCCGAAACTCACCCGAGGCCCTCAGGACCTCAACCAAACATGCCAACATAAATCATAACATCATTCAAACTTGTTCCAACCTTCGGAATGCTCAAATCAACATCAAAACAATAAATTCACATTGGATTCAAGCCTAAGAATTCCAAAAACTTTCAAATTTCGCTTTTAATCAAAAAGTCTATCAAACCCCATCTGAATGACCTAAAATTTTGCACACGCATCACAAATGACACAATGGACCTACTCCAACTTCCAGAATTCTATTCCGACCCCTATATCAAAATCTCACCTATCAACCGAAAAATGCCAAAATTTCAATTTTGCCAATTCAAACCTAAATTTACTCCGAACATCCAAACCACATTACGATCATGCTCCTAAGTCCCAAATTACCTCCCGAAGCTATCATATGAAAGGCTTTATTTGTAAACTTCACTTGGGGATCAAAAATCTTAAACCATTGAATCTTTATCATCGCTTATAATTTCCAAAACAAAACAACAGTAAATCAACTTGCCACATTTAACAACTTTCAACTGGTTTTTTTCTTTTCCAAAGACGCCTTCTCTCATTTTTTTCCATTTCGATTCGATACGAACTTTGCAGTTTTTTACTTATGTTGTAAATCTCCTCTCCAACAACTATGCCGATTAAACCAATCATCAAACTCGAAATATTGATATCCTTTCACTACCAAAATTACTCAAAGCCTGTATTTAAAACAAATTCATTTCATGACGCAACATTAAACTTTAGAACATTGTATCATGAACTTCAAGGAGAATTTTAGGACAGTTTATCCTAATCTGCAAGGAAGTAAAATAAAAATTCAGTATATTTGAGTTATGTCCCATATTCAGTAATTTATTAACCCTGCACTACTCTGTTAAAACAAGAAATTTCACTTTAGAGATAAAGCTTGAAAGTAGGGGTGTACATAGACCGGGTTGGTTCGGATTTTACAACTACCAAACCAAACCAATTGTGTTGAGTTTAAATCTAAAGACCAAACCAAACCAAACTAATAAATTCGGATTTTTCAATATCGGTTTTTCTCGGGTTTTTTCGGGTTCTCGGGTTTTTCGGGTTTTTTCGAAAAAATTTCCGGTAAAATCTTCGTAGAACAAAATATGTAACGTATGCTCAAAATATTTCTTTAATCCTAGCAAGATACAACTATATAAAGTATTTTTCAAGAAAATAATACAAAATATGAGATATGTCATGACTCATGACATTATCCTAAAATATTCAACAATAAAAAATAATAAAATTATGTACTATAAATATTGCTAATTAAAAAGTCATAATAAAAATAAACATAATCTAAAAGCACTAATTCATGGTAAACTAGATAGACTAATGAGGGAGTATTAATTATATGCCTAAAAGCTAAAGAAAAATAAAAATAGGTTATGTATTTTTATCTAAATTATTGCAAAAATAAAAAATAGACATTTAATACATTCTCGTTCGTAATATTGAATTGAATGTCTTTTGTTAGCATTAGTATTGATTGCTAGCATTATTTAATTTACTAATATTAATGGCTATAAAACTTATTGGAGCATTCAAAAGTTCTAAATCAAACCTTGAAATAATACCTTAAAAGATAAAATTATGAAATTTTTTAAGAAATATTTATAAATTACATTACAATAAGTATATTTATATATTAAATATATCTAAAATTGCTAATGTCGGGTTGGTTTGGTTTTGGTTTGACTTTCTTTAGTTAAAACCAAACCAAACCAATTATGGTCGGGTTTTTTTTCCAACACCAAACCAAGTCAAACCAAATCATAGTCGGTTTTTTTTCTCGATTTGACTCGGATTATCGAGTTGGTGCGGTTTATCGGTTTTCTTTGTACACCCCTACTTGAAAGTATCTCTTGCCCTTTCACAAGGTAATTCCTTATTAGATGTAATGACCCAATCATTCATTTTATATTCCAGATCTTTATTCTCCATTTAATACTTTCTGTATATACTTTTTTTGTTTTATGACTTACTGAAACACTTGGTTTGGTTTTGTAAGAGTTCAGGTTAAATCCGAAACACTTAGTTCCATAATAGTAACCTAAGGTAGTCAAGTTTGACTTGACTCAACATTCTGAGTGAAAATCGGGATTTGAAGGTTCCATTAGGTTTATGTGGTGATTTTTGTACTTAGGCGTATGTTCAGATCAAGTGAGTGAACCGGGAGCATTTCAACTCTTATGGTTGGAAGTTGCCATTTTTTATATGTTATTTGACTGGACGGTGAATTTTTATTGTTTCTTGAGCCGATGCTTTATCGGAAACGGTTTCTCTATCTCACAAAGCAAAGGTAAGGTCTATATATATATTACCTTTTCCAAATCACATTTGTAAAATTATATTGATTTGTAGTTGTTGATTGGACGGTGAAGGCAGCGTACATATCTTTTCGATATGTTAATCTGTACACAATGAATTGATCCTTAATTCATATATTCTCTATATGCTGAATTGTTAATGGATATGGGACTTGGAGACCTTTATTATGTGCACTAATTTGGTTATATATGTAGTTTACACTTAGTTGGTACCATTATTATGTACTCGTACAATCTATAATTGAGCGGTCGGTTAGTGAGTATTATTGGTAGTTCTAGCCATTATTACTTCGCTGAAATTTGTTATGATATTTGTTGAGTATATCACGTCAGTTGTATTCAAACTACATTGTACTTAATTATGCAGATTCAATTGGACCCAGCCAAAAGTTGTTGTGATTGATGTTAAGCTGCTGAGCGACGAGGTAGAGCAGCATTCCGAACGTAATCCTTGATGTATCTTTCTATTCAGTTAGTGTTTTAGACAATATTTCGATTTCGTATTTCAGGCTTGTATTTCTGTTGTAGAGTCATGACTTTCTATTATGTGTTCCGGGGGATTTTATGGATTGGCGCAATTTTTTAATGACAATTGGCTTTCGAATTATACTATTTCCATAATTTTTTTAATTTTGTTTAGCTTTTACTATGATTGATTTGTCTAGCAAGTGAATTAGGCGTCATCTCGATTTGATAGTGATTTTTGGGCCGTCACATCAGTAAAATGTAGGATTAGTTACCTCCTATACCAAATGTTGATACCTTATTTATTTTAAATAAGTACCCTTTAAAAAATTTATATTCCATAGCTACATTTTTATTTTTTATAACCAAAAATTTATTTATGGTCAACTTCTACCCTCAAGTTATAAATAAGCTTGTATTATTTTTCGCTCTCAACTCAAATTTCTCCTATCCCTTTAAATTTTTCGTATCCCTTACCTCATATCTATTCTGCCCACTCTCTCTCATCTTCCACCTTCATCTTTCTTTTATAGAGCTTCTCAAAAATATTTTTGTTAATATAGTTTCGAATTTCATCTCTTTGCCATAGATTTGAACTCCACAGTTTTGAAGTTTATGATAATGAAAACTCCGGCTGATTCCTGTTGGCGAATCTGCTCCTGTTACTTCTTGAAGTATGTGGTAGGAATGGTATGTACCTCTATTTGAAGAGAATCATATATTATTCGACCTAATTTTTGGAGAAAGAATCAATCCAGAACTTCTCTTCAGGCTTAAGTAGATAAAAATCTTTCTTAATAATTTGTTGATAATGGTGGATTCTAATGAACTTCTGGATGGCAGCACCGTTAATTACAGAAGGAAACAAACTGAAAATTCAGGTTCCTGTTCTAAGGAAAATTGTTGGCGGTGAGTAGGATGTGGTAGATAAGAAGAAAGTGAAAATTGAGGTCCCTTTCCGAGAGAATTATTATTTTCATCCGTTGAGACGATATTATGGTTGTTTTTGAAGAAAATGACGAAGTTTGGGGTTAAACAACTTGAATTTTTTGTCAATATATTTCAATGTATCTCGCCGTATTTCTATGTATTTCATTGTATTTATTGTCTTTTTTATTGTATTTCAATGTATCTTGTTGTATTTCATGTATTTCATTGTGTTCACTGTCTAGTTATATTTTATGAATGTATTCATAATTTTTTTTAATTAATATAATCTATGTATTTAGATGTATATATGTATTCAAATTGCTCTATTTTTGTTGTATTTACCCGTTGGGAAAAATATTCAGCATATTTACTCTGAAGATTGCTATATTTTCGGGGTGTTTTTCGGTTTAGAATTTTTTATAACTGGAAATACAAATCTCTATGTTATAATTGAGTTTGTTGAGTTATATTAGGAGTCTATTATGTTAATTGATTCACTTTCTGTTTAAAAATAACTGAATAAACCATGAGTCATGTTGTTTACGTTACTGTATTCATAAATACATATCGTGAATACAATCGAATATAATACTCTATCTAGATGTAATATCCCCGTTTCACGTTGTGAATACAGTCGAATATAAAAATTTGTCTAGCTATAATCCCCTGTTTTACGCCTAAAAATGCTACTGTATTCATGAATGCAGTAGCTTAAATACATCGAGTACACTCTAAAAACTCTGAAAATATAACTATAGAAAGCAATATAATAAATGATAGCTACAATTAATTAAAAACCACTAAAATATAGTGGTTTATGAAAATTTCTCTAAAATATATGAAATCAAATATTAACAAAAGTATAAGAATAGCTAAAAATAATTATTATCTATATTCAAGTTTTTCATTTTCTTGTACGCACTACACATAGTATTACTGAATATTATAAAGTTAAGCTGGACCTGTACTATCTATATTAGTTCATAAACAAAGTGTATTCTTGCTGTAAAGAATTAACATTTATGTGATTATGGAGAAACCAAAACGTATGCTTGAAATTGACTATTTTCCTGGACTTGAACATCCTTATTTCCATTCTAAATCAGACATGTCCTTATGCACGTACATGCTTAAAGAAAAGAAAATAAACACACATACATAGCACATGCATGTATTCCATGTTAATTAATATAAAATTAAAGAAGATAAATAATGAAAGACCTATTTAAAAGTAACTTATATAAAATAAGAATAATTAGTTCCAATATTTGAAGAAAATATAATATAAACTTTAGTTTATAAAGAAATAAAGATGGTTCATTTCTCTACGAATGAATTCAGAAAACCATTGACACTTTCTAAAAAGGAATTAAATTATAAAGTCATTTTCAAGCATTGAGATAACATCATATATTGCTGGCTTATCCTGTGCACCTTAGACAAGAGGGGTTGCTCTGATGGTAAGCAACCCCCACTTCCAACCGAGAGGTTGTGAGTTCGAGTCTCCCCAAGAGCAAGGTGGGAAGTTCTTGGAGGGAAGGGTGCCGGGGGTCTATTTGGAAACAGCCTCTCTACCCCAGGGTAGGGGTAAGGTCTGCGTACATACTACCCTTCCCAGACCCCACTAAATGGGATTATACTGAGTTGTTGTTGTTGTTATCCTGTGCACCTTCTTGTACATATAAAAGTCCTACATGACTGAATCAGAATAATTTAAGTATTCTCATACTTTGTGTATTTTGGAACTTCATAAAACGGAGTCAAGAAAATTTACATAACCTATTATGCTGAGAGGGGGATCAAATTACTGAGAGCTAGTATTTCTCCAACTACTCACAATTTCCAGTATTAAAACTAGGAATATGATTTGGTTTGTTATTTTAGCTTTGTTATAAAACAATAAAAGAAGGAGAGAAGTATTGGAGAGAAAAGTAGAGAGAGAATTTTTATTAATTTTGGGATGAATTATAATGGAATAGAACCCTCTATTTTATAGGGAGATGGTGACTTAGCCACCAAATAATAAACCCTAGAATCTCTCTAAATATAGACATTCACTATGAATAGAACTCTATTTATAACATTCCCCTTTGAATGTCTATTCAAGAGATAATGTGCCTCGTTAAAATCTTAACTAAAATAAAACCTAGTGGAAAAAATTCTAGAGAAGGAAAAAGAGTACACATATCTAACAATACGCCTTTTGGTTGCTTCGTTAAAAACCTTGCAAGGAAAACCCAGTGGGACAAAACCTTATAAGGAAAAAAAATTACAACCCTTGATGAGAGTATCAATTCACATCTTTAAGCGTTTGCATTCCAATCTTGTGTACCATCTTCAAAAGATCTTTGGTGGAGATTTGACAAACAAATCAGCCATATTAACTTGAACAAATTTGTTTTACCTTGAAATCATCATCCCTAATAGATGTATTGTCTTCATATGATCTTGTTGGAATCATCTGTTCTATATCTTCATGTAGAGGTGAAAACTCTTGCTATCATATTATCATGCCCATAGTTATTGCAAGATACATTTGTGCACAAATTGCACTGTGAAAGGACACTTCAAGATCAAGAATTGTATATGCTTCAATCAACTTAAACCTTCAGGAATTGTCATATAAGCAATATAAATAGACTTTAGATTTGCATCAAGTTTTCATGTCATGCCAGACATATAAGATACATAAAGGTGATAGCACACACTATTGTCTTTATACTTTTAAGTGTTTGAACTACAGGTCCAAAACTACTTATCTTTCATATGAAACCAAATTCCACTTGAATTGGTTTTCCAGACTTAAGATCCTCATATATATTTATTAGCACTATAATCAGTGTCAGCGACAAACATTTTATATCGGTTCCAACCTCCTTATTTTTTTATAAAGGCATAACATAGAGATCTCTTCATTCATATATTCAGGTACATGAATCTCATATGAGATGTTATAAAGTATTATGTCATGTGATCTTCTAGATCACTTGCCTCTTTTATTATGATCATTTTAATTATTTTCTCATCTTCTTTATCAAAAAGTTTATTTGAAACCGATTTGTCTGTATGCTTTAAACGTATCATAGAGTTTGTCCTTCTAGAACTTATAGGAGTGTTTGCAATGAGAGTATAACTACTTTCTACGAGTCAGCAAATGCATCTGGCGTGCTTTACAATATATTGCAAATGAATTATCCTTTTATGAACTTCAAGTTCATATTATTTTATTCGAGAACTTGGATGTACAAATAATAATTCATTCCACGTAACTTTTCTCAATTGTTTATCATGTCTGCCTCTCATGTTAGAAAAACTAACTCATTTCCTCAACTTTGAGAACCCATCTTTGTGCATTATGTTGTTAATCAAAATATACACCGCACATCTATAATAATAAGATGGAATTATTTGGTTCCTGACCCTGAACCACTCGTGAGGGGAGTAATATACTTTCTTATATAACATATATCAAACGGATATACAAAATTTTGTTTTCATAAGCAATTATTTAGCTGTTAAGTGAAGACACTCAATAAATCATTTTGCCAAACCAGATGTGATGCAAACCAATTTATCAAGATAAACTTCTTGAATAGAAACTCTGGAATATGCTCTAAATTAAATTATTGAGCAAGTTGCCTCGCAAACACCAGGTTGCGGGTTAATAATAATTGCATATGTAGCAATCTCATAGATGCATCTTATATGATATACATGGCAGATGAATGGGCCCATATTCACCTTTGATATTTCCATTATTCATGGGATTAAATCCCAATTTTTATTGGTCCATTAAATAATGAGAACAAGCAACATAAGAGAATTTGTAAAGAACTTTCTAGTTCTTTAACATTTATCCATGTGAATTCTCTATTATTTTTGCACATCATACTTAAATTGATATGGCTAAACTAATTATGCCAACTGAATGAATTATCAATATTGATAAACTTCAGGTTTACACCATGACGTGTGCAATTATCAATAAACTCCAAGTTTATTATAATATGAGTTTTTATATCAATAAACATCCACTTAGTGTGGTATTCTTATATTTATGTAGTACAAACTGGAGAATAAAGCGAGTAACTTTTCACATACATATTATCCCGCTACAAGTTGTAGTAATAGAAGATATTAAATCTTTCCTTATTTATAGTCTCAATATAATCAACCGCTTTCACGGATACCTTAGAAATTCAATTAAGTTTCTTTGAGACTTACTACAACACAATACCTTATTGGTAATCAATGGTGTTTCTCCAAAACAGTAATAATTGGATCTTCTAGAGCTTTTAATTTTGTACTATCATAGTTTCATCGGCATCCATGTGGTGAATATCTCTTTTGAAGAGAAAGTTATACCATTATGGTTATGATCAAAATTATATACAAGATATGTTTCGTGCATTAACTTTATTCTTTAATAATCACATTAGTTTTTTTTTTGCATATAATAGGTACGTGATCAATGACCATTTATGCCATAATAATCACATTATTTTCTTATATCATCTCAAACCTCCTTCTAGAGGTGAGTGTGGTATATTCACTACTTCTAGCCCGTTCATATTATTCCAAGAATAAATATGTATTCGTAAATCAGATGTTATCACATTCACATCATGAATGAACCATAATCATCTATATGTGCTTTATAAAATCTCATATCAAATCGATAATAAATATTACTTTCACAAAGTGAAGAATTATTTAGAGAATCCTTATCGTTCTCATCACCACAATGATGACGATTATAATTTCGTCTATTGCCATGTCCACATTCATTGATACATTCATAGTAACAATTTGTCTTCTTTCAGACTTATCACATACTGCTATCACATTCTCTTACGGGAATGAGAATGGAGCAAATTCAATTTGGACGAGTTTTCAATAGCTTGCCCACAATCATACATGAATTTGATCATGGCAAGTCATAGAAATTGTACCACTTCAGGTGGTTGTAATTTCTTGCGAACTCCATTGAGTTATAATCAAACTTTATTGTCATTTCTTATATATAAAATCAAATTATAAAATATTAAATTTTTTTTAAAAAAAGTAAAAAACTTACCTTAAATCTAAAATTTAATTATGAAGGAAGTTTATGAAATAATTGACAATATTATGCTCAATCCCAAAATTTCTACTCAATTGGTTAGAGTATCGTACTGACAACGTGTTATGAAACAATAAAGAAGAAGAGGAGTATTGGAGAGAAAAGTAGAGAGAGAGAATTCTTATTGATTTTGGACTAGAGGGAAGAGAGCTGGTACAACACAGTTATGACTCGTCTGATGAGTCTTAGGATGATGTTGAGGCTGCTGAGATCATAACTCCTCCTAGAGGGGCCGAGGCAGGATAGTCAAAGCTATGCCGGAGCACTCCCATGGCTACTTTGGAGCGGGAGATGACTGGACTGCAGACCTCCGTTGCTGACTTGGGTACCCGTATTGATGCAGTGGATGACTAATAGGTGAAGTCGGAAAAGAAATTCATGGGTTGGTTGAGAGCCTTGGGTCGCGCCTGCAACATGAACCCAGAAACAGTTTCAAATCAAGAGTGACCACTCAGGGAAGTTGCTTTACCTCACTATTTTTTATATCGTCAAGCCATAGGGACATGTCTCCATTTTAAGTGTGGGGTGGGGGGAACTTCGTTGTATGTTATACTTGTAAAAATTATCTATTTGTTGATTCTTGGTTTTGTTTTGTGTTAATTTCTTTAGAAATAGAGTAACAGTTCTTTAGGAAAGTTAAAATAGTAAGCGACTTGTCCTGACGATGGATCTCTTTTGGCGGGGTTCTTGATGGACTAAGTCGAGAAAAAAAATTAAAATATAAAGACTCTTCCTAATGACGGATCCTTTAGACAATTTTCTTGAGGGAAGCTAGTCTACAAAAAATAACAAAAAGATTTTTTAATTATTTTTTTTAGGTAGTGTAGTAACTCCTCATTGGTTTTTCTTTGGGCCACGATTCTTTTCCAAGGGTTCAGCTTGAACTGAGTATAGGTAGATTTTTATTATTTGTTCTAAGTTAGGATTAATGGGCAACGATTTTAAAATTGAAGAATAAAAACTCGTAGCGTTCTTACACCTGAACACGATAGACGATAAAGTGTAGTGCTTAGCTTCAAGGGTTGAATCTTATTTAAGTGCCTTAAAAATTTTATGTTTGTACCTAACTTTAATACTCAAAGAAAATGTCTTGATAAGCTAATCTAGAGTGAGTCATCTGCCATGTGTGTGTAACTGTTACTATATTCCATATTGTATATTTGATGCCTAGAACTTGCCAAGTGTGTTTGCAAAGCGAAATAGTAGCTTCATTCAGTCTTAGAAATGATATAAGCATTTTTTTGTTGAGCCAGATATGTGTATTTGACCCACCTAATTGTGATGTATCGTAATTAACACCTTTGAGCATATAACCCTTTTTCATTGACCACCACATTATAAGCCTTACCCATTTGTTTGAATTAACCATCTATTTGAATCTTTTCACCTCTCATGAGCATTTGAATTGTTATGATTTTTGTAAAAGTTAAAGTGTGGGGTGGTTGGATTGGTGGAACTAATTGAATAAGGAGAAATGTGGACTATTTTGAAAAAAGGAAGAGCCACATAAAATATATATATATATATATATATATATATATATATATATACACACACACAAGTAAGTGTGCTTAAAGAAGAAAAGGGTAATTTACATTGATGTGAAGATGGAATTTTGGTTTGACTGAAGTATATGGTTTGAATGTTAAAAATATTTGTATTAAAGTGCTTAGGGAGGTGTGGACACTCTTATATCTAAATGTATCCTACCCGTCCCGTAGCCTTCATTACAACCAAATAAAGTCCTACCAAATAAAGATTGAATGAGCTCGATTAGTCGAGTACTACACTAAGGTCAAGCTTATGGTGCATCTTTGTGGCATGTGAATGTTCTTTGTGTAGAGTGAGTGAATTCTGTCTATTTGAGTTCCTAATTTTTATCACTATCATTATATATATGGAACTACTCTCTTGTGTGATGTGAGGGCATGTGATTCACAAAGGAAAGGTGCGTCTTGACTATTGTGTAGAGTGGTTTGAGTAAGTGCAAACTATGGGGTATAAAAGATTTGATTCTTGAGGTAAAAGCTGCTCACTACTAAGTGTAACTCTGGTAAACTGTTCATGGTGTGAGTCATTGAGGGAAAAGCATAGGGAATGAATTTTGATGGAGTGTGGTGAGTTGTTCGAGGACTAGAAATAATTTAAGTGTGGGGTGTTGATAATAATCTATATAGTTGTTTTTTACATCGTAATTGCCCCTGCTTTGTAGAAATTTTATAATGTAAATTGCCAATAAAATGCTTTAATTGGTGCTATTTGGTTTCGCAGGGAATATAAGATGTGAAGAAGCAACATGAAGTGTTTGGAGGCACTAATGTGATGAAAACACCCACTCAAGAAGTACGCTAACATAAAAGAGCAAAAGAGAAGGAACACAAAGACAAAATCCCAGGCAGTACTTCTTACCGCGGTCCACGCCGCGGTTTGAAGCAGTGTCTCCCGCGGTCAATGCCGCGGCGAACTGTTTGCAACCCATAAAATTAAAGGGGCCAAAGTGTTAATTCGGGAAAACCTTTTGTAAAACCCTTATAAGATGTAGAAACTCGCCCAAGATTTGAAGATTAGTTTGGAAGAAGAAAAAGTGTGAGAGATCACCCAAAACATTATAGTTCTTTATCTATTCTATTTTTCTTGCAATTCTTCCCTTATGAATAATTTAGTAGTTTTATCTTACGTTGTTATGAGTAGCTAAATACTTTAATCTAGGGTTTTGGTGAACCCCGTTTGGGATGACTTAGTTGTTATATTAATATAGTTTTGAATTGGTTGTTAATCTCTATTTTTTTTATCTACGTCTTTATTGTGGTTAGTTGAAAGGACCCTCAACTATTCGCCCCTATTAGTATGTCTCTGCTTGAGAGAGAGTGCATATTTAGGTGATTGTATGAACAACATCACTTCCGGAGTATAGACGAGAGTCATAACAGAGGGTAAAGAGGTTGGATTAGAGATAAAGATACCTCGGGTGCAATCTAAGTGAACCGTAATGTGAATCTAGCTAGCGTAGCTTGAGAAAGTGCGTTTAGTAAATTATCATAATTGCTTGAGAAAGAT
Source organism: Nicotiana benthamiana (assembly GCA_034376525.1). Taxonomy (NCBI): domain Eukaryota; kingdom Viridiplantae; phylum Streptophyta; class Magnoliopsida; order Solanales; family Solanaceae; genus Nicotiana; species Nicotiana benthamiana. The sequence goes on along the minus strand of CM067332.1, from coordinate 105,777,961 downwards.
TTATAATAGATGTAGTGTTCATGATTGATGGAGACAACTAAGTCTCAGTTATAAAACATATTCAACCAAGAAAATCAATAACGGGGGAAACCAAGACCTTATTCCAATTGTTTACAAATCAAGATTAGTTAACTTTCAGCTAGTATTCAATTTCAAATTAGTTGTTAGATATATCATCCATTGTAAATTACAAAGTTTTGAAAAATTGACTCCGTGAGTTTAGTAAGTTCGACAAAAGTAATTGATAGGTTAATTTATTATGGTTCGACTGTAGCAGAAATACTGATAATATACTTGCTACGTCCGTATGTATCTTTTTATAAGGCATAGTTTGGCGTTATCAGTATTTTACTAAGTATCCAGCCTTGAATTGATTATTGTGTCTTTTTTGGGTCACTAATTAGCACTACTTTAAGTAGTAAACACTTTAGTTGTTTGAAAATATGACTGGTGTTGTAAACACTTTAGTTGTGAATGTAATTTAAATGCTATTGGTAGCCTCTGTTTTCATGCTATTTGTTGCTTTCATAATATCAGTTGGTAGCCTCAACAACCTTTGCATTAGTTATGAATGTAATTGCAGTGCTTTTTCTTCATAAGTTGGACTGTATGTGCTTGATAAATCGGGAGGATGGTAAGCTGTGATGGACGTCTGTTAAGACATATAGTTGAGTTCAATTTACAACTTCAACATGTTAGCACCTTGAATTCCATATTTGAACCAATACATAAAAAGAATGGCAAAACATTTCTTCATTTCATTGAAATAAGGTCACAAGCCACAATTACATTAAAGCAAACTACCAGTTAAGAAACACCCAAAATATATCAACCACCACTACAAACACAAAATATATCAGCTAAGACATAGATGACATAATGGCACTAAAAGGTTTCTGCTCCAACCACCAACAGAACCACAATAACTTCAACTATCAACGGCACCGTAGCAAACCCACATAGTTAGCATTATTATTATAATATAATTCAATTATTTCCTCCATATTCTTGCTCGAACCCTTTATTCTTCAAAAGTTTTGACCCTGTTCAATAATATTCGCTTGGTTAGGAAACTCATCATCAACCCACCTAAAACACTTACATCCACCTTTGTCCTTAAAAAGAAAATTGATTCAAACTAAAATCGGGGACAACATAGTAAAATAATTGATTGTAGTTAATCAACACTTGCTTTTTCAATTTTGCATCCATAGAACCTCTTTCCAGAATTAGATGGAGACCACAAATTTTTAATTGACATTGACGACCACACCGACATAAATCGACTTTTGGTATGAGAGACATTATCCATAAAATTGAGAGCTTAAGCCAAAATTCGAACACTCAGGCGAGACTACCTTCAATTTGGAGAGAGGAGTAAATTTTTAAAAAAATCAAGAAAATTGTGAAGAAATAGGGCTGGATTTAAGAGATAAAGTAAAAGGGGACGAGGGTTTATATAATAAGGAAGGGGTGTATTTTTACCGTTGAAATAGTTTTTGTTAGCATATATTTAATGTTCACGCGCTCAACAGCAGTGATGTTTACGTTATTTGCCATGTCAGTCGAATGTGTTAAAATAGTACAATAGAGGTAGAGTTAAAGTGTTCCGGTGGAAAATAGCTTAGTTGATGTGTTCAAATAAAATTTCTGTGAGTTAAAGTGTCTATTTATGTATTCTTCCTATTATATATTTTATATGAATATATGGTTTCATTTAATTCTTTTTATTCTTACTCAAATTGGATGATTAAAAATTATTTGTCCATTTCTTTTGTATGTAGAGCTTCAAATTTTGAATATGCCTTGATTCACTTTGTTACTATTACTGCTAAGGCAAAATACATAAAGAGACACCTAAATTTGGCCCCATATGTCTATCTCATACTCCAACATACCAAATGACCACATAGACACTTCAAGTTGACATAAATGTGTCTCATGAACACCCGAATCTGACAAATTACATGCATGAGACACAATCGCAGATGACGTGGCAAACAAACAAATCAGTGAATGACAAATGTAATTTCTATCCAAAAATATTGAATATTTTAATGTGGATTAAAAATTTAAGTATCACAAATCCAAACACTTTTATATCACAAACATAAACAAAAAAAAATTAAAAACAAGAAATGGCCTCAAATGTTTCTCTGCAAATTAGAAAAACAAGTGCTTTGAATTTTTTGGAAAAAATAGTGGTTTTGATGACTAGATTGGAGGATAACTTGGAACTAATATGTTATTTTATGTTATGATGGAGTAAAAGTGTTTTGGTGGTAATACCTGATGCTATTGGTGCTTGGAGAAGTGGGGTTAATGAAGGAAGAAACTGAAATTTTGGTGATAGGTGGAAGAAGATGGTGGTGGTTCATGACATTGTTAGTGGTTTTCGAATGAGCTCATGGAGAAAATATGGAGGACGATGGCAATGAAAGATGATGAAAAGAATGTTCTTTTTCTACATCTTTTGGCCGATGAAAATTGGATCTGAAAATGATGGAGATAGGAAGATCGGCTGTCAATATGGCGGCGACTATGGTGGTAGAAGGGTAGTGCTTGTTATTCCTTGATTAAGGATGAAGAAATTGGGCTCCGCATGAAAAAAATAAAATAAAAATATAATTTAAGAGCTTTTACGGATTCAAAGTTGTGCGAAAATAAAATATTTTGCTATGTCAGCTCAATGTGTTCACAATACACATATGTGTCAAGTTAAAGTGTCTATATGATCACCTCGTAAGTTGGGATGTGAATAGACATATAGGACCAACTTTAAGTCTCTTGTATTCTACCTATGGCTAATATTCAAACCTTACATTAACTAGTCAATTTATTGTAAAATATTTTTTGTATTTACCTGTCATTCCTGCCCATTGGAAAGTCTAATTATCAGCAAAAACGTTCGATTGATAATTATTTCGAAAAAAAAAAGTAACAAGTTCGAATATGGATATTTCAAAATTTAAAACCCATTGAAAATTTAATTCAACGAGGTTTTTTATTTCATGCGTAAGATGAATGAGGCATCATTTTCTGATCTTGTTATATTAGGACAGTTCAATAAAACTATTATTGATATGTTTAGATGATTTTTTTCCTTGTGAGCAAAAACATAAAATTTTCAATCATAAATAGTCATTTCTTGAAATTTCGAACTAACAATAAGCAGCTCATTTCTAGCCTTAAATTAAAGGAGGTACCGTAACTCGTTGACACTAGAGCCCCACCATAACTCTTTCGACATTTACCAAAACCAATCATCCTGCAAAATATCTTCTTAAATGTTAAAATTAAGTTATATGTCATAATTCAATCTCAAACAAACCAACAGGAAAAAGAGAGATCACTCTTAAGAACCCAACAATGAAAATTAATAGGAATCTTGAAGAGATTAAATGGACCAAGAGAAGATGCCCCTGACATTGTTAAGTTACTGTACATTCATAAGGCTCCTTCTATGGCCTCGACAAGTAAATTAATGCTTGAACCAAAGGTGCCACCAAGTTGGTGGTTCCATCTTTGTAAGAGTCCTCACCCCTAAAGGTTTCGGAATTCTATCTCGCTACCCAAATTCCGAATCATATTAGCATACAATTTTTGGCATATCATCCGTTTAACCAGGACAACTTGGCTGGTGGAGAGTCCGTGGACTACCATCATGGTCACGGCCCACCAATTCCTTCCCCCGCTGGCCAGAATTGCAACCAGCTATAGGAACAAATGTGTCAGCTTGCAGTGACATCGGTTGGCAGCTAACATCCTCACAACTCTTGCGGTAAAGCATCTTTTGTACATAGTACATCAGATAGCATTGTAAGGTCCTTACAACTTCTTCATCGACTTCAGTAATCCATGCATCATCACATTTGTACCATTGGTTTCTCAAACGCAAATAAGTCACATAGTGACCTGATTCTAACATCCCTGAATGTGTGACCACAGCAAAAATTTCAAATTCCGTAGAAATATCTGATTCATCGCCGTCGAATGAAAAGATTCTGTTCCCGTATCTCTTTCGTACAATTGAAGATGATAAATATGGTTTCATGTCTAAAGAAAAAGGAAATTGCAGGTGGCGGTCAATCTTTCTGGAAATTTTTCGGGTGGGAGAATGTTCGAAGCGTTTTATATGAAAAGATAGCACCAGCGGAAGCTTCTTGATGGACATTTGTTTCAATGCATCTTGCTTTTCCTGACAATTTTCACAATACAGTTTCTGATCGGATCCCAACTTTTCTGGTCTTGTGAAGAGGTCCAAGCAACCTACAAGAGATTCATTAGGCTTACTCGACTTATCAGCCAAATCCTTCCGGCTGGAGTTGCAGCTACTCAAGTCAAGAGAAATGTCCATACAAGGATCATGAGTAGTTGAAGTGAATCCGCACGATGTACATGTGACATCAGATCTCAAGAGCCCATAGAAAGTCCTATGAGCAATACACTGGCAATCTCCATTATCTGTTTAAGAAATGTTATTTTCATCAGAGAAAAAGAACTAGAGGAAGCCAGAAATCTTCATTTCTCAAGGTTAAATATGAATCTCATCCCTCTTCTCATCAATGCATTGACCGCAAATGGAAGTACAGGCCAAAATTGATATCCCAGAAAGAAAATTGCGCATGTTACATAGACAAGATCTGTAATATATTTATTCACTGCGTAGCATAATGTCCTACATAAACAAGAAGAATACCAGCCATTCTCAGCAAAAGATACCTTTGGTTGCCAAACTATCTTTCCCCTCTTTGTCATGGATTCTGTCCATAACTGAAATGAAGAACTCATGAGCATCCTGCTGCTCGTAGGTAGCAAGATTTTCTGAATGCTGCCACCAACTGCAAAAATAAACAACATTTCAATTAAAAGAATCACTACATAAGTTTTCAACATGTCAACGTCCAATTAAAGTTAACATTTTCCACATGTAGGCATCCGATCTAAATTAAACAAATCATGATATCTTAGGTGGACATAGCAGCATAGAGAAAATTTCAACAGACTTATTTTATCACGATAAGAGAATAGCAATCTTGCTTATTGTCTGATTTAGCGGTAATGCACCAAATCGTGTTTATCCAAAAACTTCAAAGTGAAAACCTATGCATTTAGCGCTAAAAAATTGTAAACATTATTTACAATTTTGCAGACCATGTTATATCAAATATCCAATACATTAAATGTGGTGAGCACATATAAAAAGCAACTAAGAGATAATGACAGGAGATAAATCCTTTTTAACACTTACAGACCTGTAAAGAAACCGAGCTGGACTATAAGGGGTCCGATCACCAGAAAAGACCGCTGAGAAGATAAGATCAATATCACAAGGCAGGCACAACCGATCCGACAACATCTTTCTGCATATATCTCGGTTATGCCTATCACTAAGGAAGTAATTTCTCAAAGGGGGTGCATGAAGTAACACTTGCAAAACAGAGTTCATGAAACAAGTATTCCCCAAATTGTTCAAACCCCTTAATCCTAAAGGAAAACATGATTTCGACTTCTGATCCCTCCTTAAAAACAACGTCTTCACATTCTTTGAATCTAAATCCATCCCAAAACTCAACCTTCTCCTCTTGCTCAGCCTCAACTCACTCTCTCCACCCCTTGAAAACCCCATAATGTGTTTACACATTACAACCTTATCAAAATCAGGATCATACACCTGATCACAACACACTGAGCAATAAAGCTCAGCCCTTTCCACGTCCACTGAAATCTCATGCCCAACTTTACACTGATTATGCAAAAGGACATGGTTTGATTCAGGTGACAAACAACACACCACTGATGAACAGATCAAACACATGTAAAATCTTCCCTCACATCCACTACAAATACTACATCTAGGTAGATCTGATTTGTACATGGACATTTCTAATGTGGTCCTACCATATGGGGTTGTCTTCAAACATTCTTGGATCATATCGTACCCACTCAAACCATTTTTCACCTTGTAATCTGCAAGATGCTTACAGGGCTTTGGATTTTTATATAAAGAGTTACTTGAGCACATACTACACTTTGAATCTTGATTAAAACTAAAGATCAAATTGGTAAATATACAAGAAAAAAAGGAAACAAGAAATACAAATCAAAACTTTCTTTGATCTGCTAAAAACAATCAAACTTAAAGCTGGAAAAAAATTCAAGAACATAAAGTGAACTGATCAAGCAAAGAATAATAAAAAATCAAAGATATATTATTACTATTTCTGTAAAATTTAAATGAATGGGTTGATCAAAAATTAATAACAAATTTAAAAATAGTAAAGATTTTAGGTCATATCAATTAAATATTGATTAAAAAAATGAAAGAGAATAGAAACAGAGACTAGTGATAGAAGGGAAGAGAAGGGAAAGGAGGAGAAAAGGTAAAAAGGGGGCGCTTTTTTCTGTAGGAGACCGACTATTATGTATTTCCATGTGGGAGACAACACGGGTGTTAATGTGCAGCCCAATATAAATTTCGCGTGGCGAAATCGTGGCCGCCGTTGGCGTTGACTTCTTGTTTCTATAGGACTGACAAAACCCTAATTTTGACATTCACTTGGCTTTTAATGAATGATGTGAGTTAGTATTACTTAAGCAGCGAAATGACGAAGAAGCATCTTCTAGTGCAATCTGGCGGGCTTCAGTTAAATGACCCTGGGGATTTGGAAGGAGGTTGAATAGCAACAAAGTGAAAATGGTTCAGTGATGCACTCCTAATACTTTTACTAATAAAAGTGCAAATATAGGTTGAAAAACATCTAAAATTAATGAATTTTATTTAATAATATAAGTCTGAAAAGCAAATATCTAATAATAAGGGCAATAACATGCTTCATGTAAATTGAATAAAACAATAAATAAAAGAAGAATATTGCAAAGAAAGATAGTGAAAATTCTATTAATTTTTGAGATGATTTATAGTCTTCAATAAATAGAGGATAAAACTCCACTATTTATAAGAGAAAAGTTACTTATTTATAAAATAACAAACTCTCTAAAAAATGTACAAGGTAACAAATTCTCTAAAAGATATACATTCATCTAGAATATAATTCTATTTATAACATCCACCCTTGAATGTCTATTCAATAGATAATGTGATTCTTTAAAACCTTAACTAAAATAAAATTCAATGGGAAAATTCTAGTGAAGGAAAAAGAGTACTCATATATAACAATATGTCTTTCGGTTGCCTCATTAAAAACTTTGCACGAAAAATCTAGTGGGACAACTTCTTATAAGGAAAAAAAGAGTACAAACACGTATTAACTCCCCTAATGAGAGTATCAATTCACATCACAATCTTATCGGTAGAGATTTGGTGAACAAATCAGCTATATTATCACTTGAACAAATCTGTTGCAAATTGTTAGTCATTCTTTTGAAGATCATATGTGAAAAATAATTGGGGTAAAATGCGCTTTTTCCGTTCTCCTTTTATGAATCTTCCCTTCAATTAGGTTATGCATGATGCATTGTCTTCATATAAATTTGTGAGTATTTTGTCACACTTCAAATCACATTTTTCTCGAATAAGATGTATGATAAACCTCAACCACAGACATTCTCGACTTGTTTCATGAATAACAATTATCTCTGTGTGATTAGATGAAGTAGCCACGATTGATTGCATAGTCGATAGTCAAGATATGACAGTGCCTCAACATGTCAATACATATCTTATTTGAGATCGAGCTTTGTGTGGATTGGATAAATACCCAACATCGACATAAACAACAAGATCGGTACCACAATTATTATCATAAAATAAGCTCATATCAGCAGTCCCTTTTAGGTACGGCAATATGTGTTTGATTCTATTCCAATGTCTCATTGCAGGAGCAGAGCTATATCTTGCAAATACATTAACTGAAAAAGTTATATCAGGCCTTGTAGTATTAACAAGATATATAGTGTACCAATTGCACTAAGATATAGTGCTTCAGGACCAAGAAGCTCTTCATTCTTTTCTTGAGGTCGGAACGGATTCTTATTCACATCAAGTGATCAAACAATCATCTGAATACTTAATGGATCTGCTCCATTCATGTAAAATGTTTCAATACCTTTTCTGTGTTAGCAGATTTATGAACAAAAATCTCGTTTACCAAATATTCAATTTGCAAAACGAGAAATAATTTTGTCTTTGCAAGATCTTTCATCTCTTCCTTCTTTAAATAATCAATTGCATTTTGGAGTTCACTAGGAGTTCTAATAAGGTTAATGTCATCAACATAAAAAGCAAGTACATTAAACTCCAATGTTGTTTTCTTTATAAAAAAACACATGGACAAATAACATCATTTTATAACCCTCCTTTATAAATACTCACTAAGAAAGTTATACCACATTCGTCCTGATTGCTTTAGACCATACAAAGATCTTTGCAATTTGATTGAAAATATTTACCGTGACTTTGAATTATGTGGGTTAGGCATTTTAAATTCTTGCGAATTTTCATGTATATCTCATTATTAAGTGAGCCATAAAGGTAGGATGTAAGCACATCCATTAAATGCATGTCAAGTTTTTCATGGACAGCAAAACTAATGAGATAACAAAATGTTATTACATCCATAACAGGTGAATATGTCTCTTCATATACGACACTAGGCCTTTGTGAAAATTTTTGTGCAACAAAGCGCGTCTTATATATTTGTACCTTATTTTTCTTATTCCTTTTACTTACAAAAAGACCCAATATAGCCAACAGGCGTAACACCTTTAAGTGTTTGAACTATATACCCAAAAATTTTATGTTTCACAAGTGAATTTAACTCTGATTGAATTGCTTCTTGTCATTTTGAACAATTACATCTTTGTCGATATTCTCCAATAGATTAAGGTTCAAGATCCTCACTATTTCGCATAATTTTAGATGCAACATTATGTTTAAAGACATATGGTATGACCACTGGATGCATATGAATTCTTTGTAAGAGTGAGTTAATTTTGTTCAATTATGTGATGTCCTTAAATTACATTCAAATGTATATTTGAATGTGTGGACCAATTTATACTCATTCTTTCGTTTGTTGGTGAGGGCACATGATCTCATGAATGATTGATAATATTGTGAACTTTATTGTTGGGTAAGTGCATGAATTGAGGGTACTTAGTGGTTGCAAGTCGATTGTTGAGGCTGGGCGGTGACAAATAGGTTATGGGAATTTATTGAAATTGAAATACTCTACTTGGGTATGCTTAAACGGGAAGAATATGAAATTTTGTGTGTTCATGCTTGTATGCCGATATTGATTGTAGCCAAGGGTATAGTGTGTGGTCAAAAGTTAATGTGTTTCTCTATGATTGAACTTTGTACTTAGTTGGGGATTCATTAGATTGTCCAATTGCTTGAGGATGATCAAAAGTCAAAATGTGGGGTGTTGATTTATGATGAAAAGTGCATATTTTTTTAGTATATTTGTCTACTAATTCTTGTGTGTGTCGCGGGAGGTTGCATGATTTTCAAAGTAAAATGTACTCATTATATGTTTCTTATGTGTAGGAACGATTTTGGGTGATAAATGATCAAAAGATCACAATTAGACACAAAAAGAAGAAATTAAAGGAGTAGAGCTCGTCTATTCTCGTGCGTGGCATGAAGTCGGGCGCGAAAAAGGAGAAAATTTTAGGCACAAAACAGCGAAGCGAAGTAAAGGCATGGAGCGCTTCGCGAAATGGAAGAATCTCAAAAGATGGATTCGCGTCAAAGTCCACGTCTAGACACGAAGGTAGATGCGGATCTCAGCTCTCCCATCTGAAGTTGGATTGAAGAATTCCGCCCCTCATCAACCCTAAGTCATTTAAATACATCCTAAAACACAACTTTTAAATGGAGGACGCCACTTTGGTGATATCTAACACACTTTGAAGGAGAATTCACGTGGGCCAACCCACACCAAGCTTGTAGGAGGCTTATAACTAGTTTTCTTCTCTTCTCTTCCTTTAATTTCATAGTTTATTAGTTCTATAGTTTTGGGTGCTACATGAATGTTGTAATTTGAAGCTTGAATTGTTATTATTATCTTATCACATTAGTTTAGTTATTCAATCTTGTGCTTAATTATTTGATTGCTAGATCAGTAATTGAATACTATCTACAAACTAGGGTTGAACCGGGAGAAGGAATTCTAGATTGCATATAAGATTGAGTAGAGCAAGATCTTAACCCTTAGGGGGAGCTGATTTGCGGTTAGGATAGGAATATACCTAATCGCCTTACTTGGTTATTATACGGGAATTATAAATGCATTCTTGTTAATCCTAATTGCATAGGAATATAGGCGTTAGGTTAGCTTGAATAGGCGAGTTGTACTTCGGGAGAAGGCTATGATCAATATTAACCCCGTCAATCAATAAGCTAGATAAATTAATTAGACGATATAAGTAGAAAACTCAACGAGATTGTTAGCTAACCCATAGCTCTAGAATATGCACTCATATTGAATTCGTCTTTAAGTTTGTCGTTATTTTCTTTAATCTCTTAGTTTACTACTCTAAATTATCTTTAGTTAAATATTCATACGTAAGGATTTGCTTGAATAGATTAATCATTTGGTTTAATTTAGTTGATAATTAATCACAAGTCCCTGTGGGTACTGTTAGAAAATACGCTTAACGCTAGAGGGGGGTGAATAACGTTATAATAAAATACAGCGTAAACTTGCGGAATTTAAAAATTGCAGGAATGAAATAAGTGCGATAAGTAAATAATAAGGAACGAACGCACCGATGTATCCTGGTTCACCACAACCCGTGGCTAGTCCAGTCCCCAAGAGACACTCTCGAGATTTCCACTAACTTCGTCAAGCTTACGGGTGCTTAACAAACCATTACAGTGGCTCAAGGATACCGTACCTTAAGACTTCACTTGCTTGAGGATACCTCACCCCAATAATTCAACCACTAAGACTTTGGGTAATTAGCAAACCCGACAAATGAGAAGATATGTTCTTCTCAAACAACTCTCTTTTACAACAAATACTCTCTCAATAGAGTGGATAAAGAGAAACAAAATAGGCTCTATGAACAACACAAAGTTGTCTATCAAATGGCTCAACAAAAGCTCTAAAATGATGCTTGAAAATGATCAATATGTATATCAATATATGCAGGAGTTCTGTGTATATAAAATCAGCTCAAAAGACCTCTTTTTATAGGTGAAAAAGTGGTGCTGACCGTTGCTTAATTGATAAATAAAATCCCTGATTCTGTGCTCAGACAATCGATTGTTTGGAGTAGACAATCGATTGTTTGACCAACGTTCAAGCAACAGATTCCTGATTTTAGGCTAAACAATCGATTGTTAACCCTGAATAATCGATTGTTCTTCAACGTTCAAAAATCAATTTCGGATTCTGTGGGAACGGTCAAAAAATAATCGATTGTATGAAAATGACAATCGATTGTTTATGAATATAATCGATTGTATGACAAAAATAATCGATTGTTTAGATGTTTAAAAACTTCGGTTGCACACTGTTCAAAATAATCGATTGTTAAAAGTAGACAATCGATTGTTTGCTATTTTGAAAAACTTCAGATCACACTGTCTTAATACAGTCGATTGTTAAAACTGTATAATCGATTGTTTGCTATTTTGAAAAACACAATCGATTGTAAGGAGCATATAATCGATTGTTTAGGTCCAGATTTAAAAGACATGTTTAAAAACCATTTTGACTAAAATATAAATCATTTTGGTTTAACACAAAGATGCATGTTTATGATAAATAAGATTTAATAAAATATTTTATGCATTTTTATGATGACCTAATGTTGAGCCAAAGGATAAGATAACTTAAACATTGTCCTTACATTGGTTCTACCAAACGACCTACGTCTTGGGTCTTCGGTCTTGAACTCTTTGGCTCGTTCATGCAATTCCGTCATCAGTATGCTTCTCGCCATTTGATTGATTGTCATATTATATCGTTGTTTGACACTTGACTTCATTGTTTGTCATTCATCAAAACCTATACCTGAAAATCATGCTCATACGACCAAAGCGCACATATCATAGATATACATGATTTCCAACAATTTCCCCCTTTTTGATAATGACAAACAACAGAAGATATGCATATTGAATTCCCCCTAAATAGATGCTATATCTCAACATACAATTTATGCAATTGAATATTCCCCCTCAATTAAAGCATGCATATCGCCCATATTCTTCCCCCTTTTGGCATTAGCAAAAAGAGTATACCAAAAGTTATTTAAACCATTGACGATACCAATCGTTATAGACAAGATCATATAAAAAGTTAGTAAATGGCATACTAATAATAACGATCATTTTACTCAACTATGCCAATTGTTATTTAAACTAAAAATATTCATCAAAACATGAATCAATCATTTATTATAAAACCAATTGATACTAATTGTTATTCAGAAATAAAACTTGTTAAAGCATGTATCAGCCAAAACTGATATAGATTATTTGCACATATCAACTCATTGCGTTTTTATTCAGAATACGATAACTAACCGACGTTCCCCCTTAATGCATTAAGGTTTCGTGCTTGGTGCATCCACTACAATATTGTAGTCTTCAAGCACACCTGCAAAAAGAACCTAAAAATATGTTTTTGGTACCCAACTTCTTTTGGGTCCTTGGGGGTTAGGATAATAACAATTATAATCAACACTTAAATCTCTATGTTTAGCAAAACAAACGGGTGCAATGTGTCCTACCCGATTACAGTAGTGACATATAACATTAGGATTGTGCATATGTCTAGGTTGAGCCAAATGCGTTCTAGGTGATCTAAATTTGTTTTTCCTAGAATCGTTGAAATTCCTAGAATCATTTCTAGGTGGTCTAAAATCATTTATTCTAGACTCATTTATAAACATCCTAGAATTGTGTCTAGGTGGTCTAAAATTATTCCTTCTAGACTCATTCATAAAATTCCTAGAATTGTGTCTAGATGGTCTAAAATGATTAGTTTTAGACTTATTAACAAAATTCCTAGAGTCGTCTCTAGGTGGTCTAAAATAATTAATCTTAGACTCATTAGCGAGATTCCTAGAATTCTTTCTAGGTGGTCCGACCTCATCACTATCATCCTTTTTGATAACTTCAATTTTAGGACTATCAACACTACGTTTTTCTAGTGCGTTCCTAATTTCTATGTTCTCTAATTTTAAAGAACTACAAGAAGAACAACTAGAACATTTATCAATTGAAGAGACTTTATTCAATTCCTTCATTTTAATTTTGAAATCAACAATGTCATTTTTCAAAAATTTATTTTCTTTTTCCAAAACTTCAATCTTATTTTTCAGAAAACCATTGTCATTTTTAAAACACTTATTTTCTTCTTTCAGCTTCTCATTTTCACAAGTCAATTTTTCAAACTCTTTTTCTTGCAAAGAAAGTGTTTTCTGCAAATCTTTAATTGTTTTGGAAACATTAACAAACTTACTGTATAATTCATTATAAGCATTTTGCATTTCTTCAAATGAGTGAGAGTTGGAAGTACTTACCTCTTCTTCTTTGTTGGCCATGAGGCATCGGGCAGTCGATTCATCACATGAGCTGTCCGCTTTTTGAGACGTGCTTTCATACTTTACCTCAAGCTTATCCCACATCTCTTTGGCAGTTTTGCAGTGAGAAATTTTCCGATAGTCTTCCTGATTCAAAGCTCTATACAACATATTGATTGCCTTGGTGTTGTATTCACTTACCATGGCTTTCCCAACTTTTGTCGTCATTTGTTCACCATGCATGATGATTTGCCATATACGAAAGTTGTTTGATTTGACGAAGATTATCATTCGCTCCTTCCAATATGAGTAATTCGTTCCATCTAAAAATGGAGGGCAAGTGGTGGATTGTTCTTCATTCATCGTTCCTGCGTTCAATAATCTCAACAGAAAAAATATATATTGCTCTAAACCGGTTAAGGCTTTCAGAGAGTTAGGCTCTGATACCAATTGTTAGAAAATACGCTTAACGCTAGAGGGGGGGGGGGGGGTGAATAGCGTTATATTAACATACAGCGTAAACTTGCGGAATTTAAAAATCGCAGGAATGAAATAAGTGCGATAAGTAAATAATAAGGAACGAACGCACCGATGTATCCTGGTTCACCACAACCCGTGGCTAGTCCAGTCCCTGAGAGACACTCTCGAGATTTCCACTAACTTCGTCAAGCTTACGGGTGCTTAACAAACCGTTACAGTTGCTCAAGGATACCGTACCTTAAGACTTCACTTGCTTGAGGATATCTCACCCCAAGACTTCAACCACTAAGACTTTGGGTACTTAGCAAACCCGACAAATGAGAAGATATGTTCTTCTCAAACAACTCTCTTTTACAACAAATACTCTCTCAATAGAGTGGATAAAGAGAAACAAAATAGGCTCTATGAACAACACAAAGTTGTCTATCAAATGGCTCAACAAAAGCTCTAAAATGATGCTTGAAAATGATCAATATGTATATCAATATATGCAGGAGTTCTGTGTATATAAAATCAGCTCAAAAGACCTCTTTTTACAGGTGAAAAAGTGGCGCTGACCGTTGCTTAATTGATAAATAAAATCCCTGATTCTTGCTCAGACAATCGATTGTTTGGAGTAGACAATCGATTGTTTGACCAACGTTCAAAAAACAGATTCCTGATTTTAGGCTAAACAATCGATTGTTAACCCTGAATAATCGATTGTTCTTCAACGTTCAAAAATCAATTTAGGATTCTGTGGGAACGGTCAAAAAATAATCGATTGTATGAAAATGACAATCGATTGTTTATGAATATAATAGATTGTATGACAAAAGCAATCGATTGTTTAGATGTTTAAAAACTTCGGTTGCACACTGTCTCAAAATAATCGATTGTTAAAAGTAGACAATCGATTGTTTGCTATTTTGAAAAACTTCAGATCACACTGTCTTAACAATCGATTGTTAAAACTGTATAATCGATTGTTTGCTATTTTGAAAAACACAATCGATTGTAAGGAGCATATAATCGATTGTTTAGGTCCAGATTAAAAGACATGTTTATAAACCATTTTGACTAAAATATAAATCATTTTGGTTTAACACAAAGATGCATGTTTATGATAAATAAGATTTTAATAAAATATTTTATGCATGTTTATGATGACCTAATGTTGAGCCAAAGGATAAGATAACTTAAACGTTGTCCTTACATTGGTTCTACCAAACGACCTACGTCTTGGGTCTTCGGTCTTGAACTCTTTGGCTCGTTCATGCAATTCCGTCATCAGTATGCTTCTCGCCATTTGATTGATTGTCATATTATATCGTTGTTTGATACTTGAATTCATTGTTTGTCATTCATCAAAACATATACCTGAAAATCATGCTCATACGACCAAAGCGCACATATCATAGATATACATGATTTCCAACAGGTACAATATCTAGACTACAATCCTATAGTACTTGTCGACCACATATATTTGTGTGTGTGTGTTTGGGAGCAACACCAAACCTTTTTTGTTATTGGGTTTTGAGTACTTTATTTCTATACCGAAAATAAATTTTTTAATACAAATAGGAAATTCGAGAAAAAGTCAATGGATTTGCCCAAACCCGGACACTCTATTTTAGCTCCACCCTGTCTCTATTGGCTCAGATTTCTTAAAGAAAATTTTGTGATCAATCATATGACATTGCTATCTTCTCCAACTCTTGTGAGTTGAAATCTTTTCTTATTAATTTTGCTTTCCCTTTCGAATGTATTTCCCCACAGAACAACTAGAATATGAAGCAAAAAATTGTATATAGTGGACGGTATCCAAAGTGCCGACTCCCCTTCACCTAACTCAGAAACTTTTTAGAGTGCTTTATATTAGATTATCTTAATTAAAGATACATTCACTAATGATATCTAGAAGCCACACTTAGTTTTCTCCACCAACCCCACTAACTAAATAACGAATTAAAAAGAGACCACATCTCCACTATAAATAACCATTATTAAAACCTTTTCAAACATCCCATACCAAAACATTCTTCCTATTTTTCTCTTCCTAGCCTCTCAGATCTCTAACTGATTAACACCATGGCCTCAACTATATCAGAAACAATCACCAACTCCACACCGGAAAATAACGTTATGATCACTGAGAAAATCTACACTAGAGTTCGTCTCGCTACGAAAGCTGACCTCTACCATATATACCAACTGTTTTACCAAATCCATGCATACCATAACAATACTCATCTTTATAAAGCGACTGAGTCCTCCTTAGAAAACTTGCTCTTCAAAGAAAATTCTCTTCCACTCTATTACGGACCATCTGTTCTTCTACTTGAAGTTTCTCCAACCCCTTTTACCGAATCCAAGCATACCACGAACCAAGGGTTCAAGCCCGTTCTTAAAACATTCGACCTTAAATTTCCCGTTGTGGAAGGAGAAGCAGATGAGTTCAGGTCCAAGTATGATGATGGAAATGATAAACGTGACGTATTCATCGCGGGATATGCATTCTTTTATGCGAACTATTCGTGCTTCTATGACAAACCTGGATTCTATTTCGAGAGCCTTTACTTCCGGGAAAGTTACAGGAAGTTGGGAATGGGGAGATTGTTGTTTGGAACTGTTGCATCCATTGCTGCAAACAATGGGTTCGTTTCAGTAGAAGGGATAGTTGCAGTTTGGAATAAGAAGTCTTATGATTTTTACATTGAAATGGGGGTTGAAATATTTGATGAGTTTAGGTATGGGAAATTGCATGGTGACGCTCTTCAAAAGTATGCTGATAAGGAGAAAAATGGTGAAGGGAGCTGTTAGTTTTTAAAAAAATTTTGCTTTTGCTTAATCGTGTAATTTATCAATTTCTTCTTCTTGTTCTACATTTGTGTTTGAAAAAATTAAATTGGTGACCATATATATTACACTTGATATAGTACTTTTTTCCGTTTTAATATCTATGCAAAAAGAATATTGACATCTTTCTATGTTTGACATTTTTTCAACTTTGAATTTCATTTTACTTTGACATGCTTAGAATTACAAACTACAAGGATATGATGACATGAAGGATAGATATGCAGGAGTGTGTCCTTCCTCTCTTAGGTTTCGTGGAAATCTTTTTTGTACATAATTTATGCATTCCTAGTTTGTGATTGAACTGAAAAGTAGGCAAAAAAATTACAAATTAAAAAAGGAAAAAATGAAAGAGATCAATTTGAGTCTTCGAAAATCTCAAAATTACTAAGTCGAGCTATCTATGAATTCGCCGTTAGAGGATTTGGTGAGTTTCTCACATCAGAGAAATCCAGCTGGAAAATCCAAGGGCGTACGTAATGATGTGCATAATCATCTTTATAACATATCCACTTAAAATTTGTCGCAGATATTGACTGCTCACTTACTTTATCTTATAAACAATAATGCCTATTTTATTTGTACCTTAGTGCCTTAAGTTGTGTGAAGTGCACTTCATAATTCGTAGTGCTTTGCATTCTGATATTTTCAGAAAATTTTATTGATGCCTTATCATAAATCCTGGTAGATCATTATAACTTGATGTTTGGAAATTTAATCAACATGTTTTCGGTTCAAAATTCCTCCAAATTTGATAGTCTTATAACTTTTGAATACCGATTCCCATAATTTTCAATGGTTAAATTCAGCTCAAGCATTCAAAGGAATAGAGCCTGTCACACCTCCTTTTTTACACGGCTATCCTAAAGGATAAACGTATAAGGGAGTTTTTTTAATTAAAATGATATTATTCGAAATAGAATTATTTATTTATTTAGAGTCGTCACTTGGGATAGGCTTGGCTTTTGGTGTCCCAAATCACCAGTTTGTTTTGAATCCCAGATCGAGGAAAATTTCGACTGCCCAAATGGAGTCTGTGAACCAGAAATTCTAAGTAAGAAATTCTGTTGACCCGAGGGAAGGTGTTAGGCACCCTCGGATCTCGTGGTTCTAGCACAGTCGCTTAAACTAATATAAATGGCTAAAATCTAATTTTTATACATATTCATCCTATAGTGCAATCTTAATTATTTACCGCTTTTAATTAAAAAAAATTTAGGAATGTGAACGTCGTTTAGAACGTGTCTTTGGATCGTTCACATGAAATGCACCCGGATCCGAAACACATTTTATCCAACATTTTGGGATTTAGATTTAGGTCACAGGAAATGCATACCCGTATATAGGAAGATAAAATTGTTAAAAGACGCGCCTAAAGCGACTAACATATTATTATCTTTGCGACAAGCCGTGAAATTCACTAGACGGCATGTCCCGAATTTCTAAGTATTTTAATGGGAGCATTTAAGGAGGGCCACGCAATTTATGAGTTTTATTTGGCTCGACAAACCTTATTTTGTTATTTAAAGGCCAGTCTAAAGTAAACTAGGATTTTCTGTAGTGTGTCTCGAAAGGACCTAGTTAATGCAATTATAGAAATCAAACTTCAGATTCAAGTCCGAATTCAAACAAAAGGATGAAACCTCTTAGATCGAATTCGCCACCTGACTTGGAAGCCCCAATTTATAGCCCAATTTACTACATCAGGCCCACTATAACATATTTGAAGCAGCACCATCAGACCTTTTTGTTTATTGAATTACTGAATTACAAATTAACGTTAAAAATCAAGGAAGGCAACGATTAAATCAGAATATTAAATTTATGCACATTTGAGATGCATAAATGCATATTTTTCTGGTTCAAAGCCAACATGCCTATTTAAATTAATACAATGTACCTCCATGCTTCCAAACAACTTTTAAAATTAGAATGACGTTGATTTTACTAATGAACCAACATAAGAGCTCATCATAACTAATAGGGAGGTAAAAATCTGTGACTAAAGCTGTAATGAGCTGCGAGTTCATTGCTTGAGCTACAACTCTTAAAATAAATTCATATTTGGATGCAACTAACGAAACTTGGAGATGAATCAATCATACTCATAACATCCTGTTATAGCAGTCTAGATTTAACCATTACATACACATTTAGATCATTAGATAAATGGCTTATAATCCATTCAAAATATGTAAATAGACTCAAAAAAAGTCTTGTTCCATCCAAGTTATACAATCCAGAGTTTATACAAGTATAAATTAAAATTTAAACTATATTAAACTATTACGTATCATTTAAGATTTATTTGACTACTAAACACAGCAATCCAAACATGTACAATTAGGAAGCAGATGCATGGGCACTTTTCATTCCACTTTCATCTTAAAGCTACGTCAAGTTGAGTTCAATTGTGTACCTGAAATTACAACAAATGAACACCTATTAGTAGGTAAACAAGACAGGACTAATCCACCCAGCAAATGCAGTAATGAAACCAAACTCGAAACTCATGAACAAGCAGAGAGTTTTTCTCAAAATAAACCAGGACCTACGCAGTTTTAACACAAATGATTTTAGGTTAAGTTCAAAAGTGGTTGATGCTAATGGAATAATAGTTTTTGCCCTTTTTCTTTTTGTGCTTTCAAATTTTCAGCTGATTTCCCAGGAATCAGATCAACTATTTTTGAGTTTTGCTCTTGTGTTTAGGACTGATTTTGAAGGATTTTTTAGAGATTTTCGTGCCTTTTCAGTCAAGATATCTATGCCTTTATAGGGAAGTAAGCTAGGGCAAGTTCAGCTCTTATTCTTTACCTTTAGTCCTTTTAATTTTTCATTTTAAACAATCAGTCCCTCTTTATTTTTACTTTTAGCTTAGGTAACCTTAAACTTCTGACTTGTTTTCCAAGTTTTACCACTCAACTCACTGAAATTTTTATAGAGACCTTCACTAGAAGCTTCTTAGCTTGTTACAAAAGATTCCCTAGCCCTCAAATACCTAAACTACCCTTCATTCAATCTGAATTTACAAATCACCCAAGCTCAGTTTTATAACCAGCTGTCCTTAATTTTAAACAAAATTAGTTGATCAGTGATTGGCCTAAATCAGCTATATCCAAACCAAATTGACTAATCAACTAGGGCAATTGGTGAACTAACAATTAGTACAAAAAAAGTAAGAAAAAATCAGGATAAAAGGAACTTAACTAACGAAATCAAATACAAAACCAACCAGAACAATGAAGCAGACGGAGCAAAATTAAACAAAAATTAAGAACTAAACAAACACAATCAAAATGCCTTTACAATTTAAACAACAATACCTAAAATGACTGGATTAAACTAAATACACATAAAGAAGAAAATAAAACCTACTTGGCTTAATAACAAAACATGGCATGGTAAATTTAACCTAAACATATCTATGCTCTTACAAAAAGGTAGTAGGTATTGAAATCAAAAGAGAAGAGATCAAAAGACTTAACTTATATTGAACAGCAATCTTTCATGCATCGCATTGAAACTTTGAAAACCCTAGATTGAAGAGTCGAGAGGTTCGAACCGAATTTGAGATATTTTATTTTGGGATGTGGGGTGAGGGGGGTAAGGAGATCATGGGGTGTCATTTAGGGGTTATTTGGAGGTGGTCGTATTTTGGACGAGTTTTCAGATTGATATTCGAGAATTTCTACAGAGATTTGAGGGATGAGACATGGGGATTTAGGGAGAGGAGGGTGAGAGGATATGAGGGTGTAAATTAGGGGTTGTTTGGAGACCGGCGCTGCCGTGGATGACAGACCAATCATCTCTTTAATTGAATATTCGACACAATCGGCTGGGATTGGAAGGCTAAGACTTAGATCATTGGAAAGAGGAGGAGGAGGGGAACAACTAGTATTAATTTGGATTTAATCGAAAATCGGTCGCCGCCTCCGACAATTTTCGGCCGGCGGCGGACGGCAGCGAGGCGATGGTTCTATGGCGGTGTTACACCAATGTGATTTAGGATTAAGGAAGACAGGGTACGAGGTTGAGTTTGTGGGTGGGGGGTGTGTGGAACACTTATATTGGCGTAACCTCTTCGCTTTTCAACCGCCTGATCGCAACAAATCAATGGCTCAGATCATGGGGTGTTGAAACAGGGTCGTTAAGCTGTGAGGGTTCTGGACCGGGTTAAAGTTTTGGTCTGAGCGAATATTTTGAACGGGTCTTGAGTTTTTTGGGCTGAAAAATGGCCCAGATCCGATGGCATGATTTGTTATTTTCATTTTTTTTAATTTCTTTTTATCAATTTCAAATCCTTTTATTTGTTTTCTTCTTTTTCTCTTTTATTTAATTAATTCCCTTTGTTTTATTTGTTTTCATTTTTCAGGTTTTATCAAATGCAAAATAAAGTGGACAAGACCAAATTTAAACTCTACTAATTAATTTCTAAAAATAATCTAATACCCAAATTTAAAAAGAAAAGTAAACAAATGTAAAAATGACTATTTTGTTATTTCTTTATTTTTACAATATTGATTAACTAATAAACCTAAAAGAAATGTAAAAATTGAGTCCTAAATGCAGATATATTAGTTTTATATTTTTATGAATTATATTAATTTAAAATGCACAAAAATGTAAATATACACAAAATCATATAATTAATTTCTAGAAATACAAATAATAAAAGAAAAAAAATCCTAATTTAGTAAATTATAAAAAATATAAAGCGAGGGAAAAATCACACGCTCACAGAGCCCACTTAGTCTTCTTTAACAATTTTTTTCCAAACTCCATACAATACTGTTTTTTATTCTTCTACCATACTAATCGATCTAAAAACTCATTAGGAATAGATAATACAAGCTCAATAATAAATTACCCACTCAATTCCAACTATAAATAAAATTCTTTGATTTCTATAATATATCTTTAAAACTTTAGTTGTATACTCATATATAATTTATTGGAAGAAGGATGAGGAATATGACAGTAGTAGTGGGAGTCTATTTTATAAACAAGGACAAAAGTAAAATACCTATCCTTAAAAGGGAGGCTCGGTGAAAATTCCTTGTCCTATAAGTATATCTAGGTTTCTTGTGCGTGGCCTACTTGTGGTGGAGATGAAATCCAACCTTTTCTAAAATCAGATTACCATCACGTCAGGCATGATGCTATCCTCCCTTATCCGTTCAACAATTTTGCGCAATTCTACTATCTAATAAAGGGAAGTTAGCACACAGCTAGACGACATGTGTGCTTGGAATTTAAAGGATCATTTCAGGTATAATTGGAATTTAGACAAGAGGAGTTGCTATGATGGTAAGCAATCCCCACTTCCAACTGAAAGGTTGTGAGTTCGAGTATTCCCAAGAGCAAGGTGGGAAATTCTTGGAGGGAAGAATACCGGAGGTCTATTTAAAAATAGACTCTCTACCCCAGGGTAGGAATAAGGTCTGCGTACATATTATCCTCCCCAAACCATACTAAACCCTACTAAGTGAAATTATATCAGGTAATTAGCTAAAATGGAATATTACTGTAGCCTTTGTACAAATGTTTGTGTATTTTCACTAAATTCACCTTTCTTATGTCATCAATTATCACTACACAGCTCTCACAGTACTTGTCTTACTTTTTACTGCTCCATGTGGGCCCGCCTCTGCATTTTCCGGGCATTCGTATCATTGCAATTATATTGTTCTATGATTAGTATATAGTGAATTACCATTACATGTAAAATATGTGACTAATTCTTTTGGAAAGCCTTGTAATTATTGGAGATTATACAAAGAGAAGAGAGGGATATGGGCTTTATCTCTAAAATTTTGCACCAAGAATATTCTTCAACAAATGTGAAAGAGACTTTACTATGTACGAACTCTTGTTATTATTATTATTATTATTATTATTATTATTATTATTATTAAGTTGGATTTGTCATATTTGCCATTTATCAAGTTGAAAAAGTTTCTTCACCTCTTTCATAAGTTGTTGAAAAAAGTAATAGAAGGTATACTAATTCCCTTGGAGGAGGCTTCCCATTTAGCAAAAAAGTCATCCACTCGATCATTACGTAGCAGTGACAAATAATATAATAACCTCTGCATTCTTCAAGGTCTGAGATATTTCTTTGATAATATTCCTAAGTCCTTGCTGAAGTTGGTGGAAATCCAACTCGCCTTATATTTTGGTCCAACCACTGAAGTTTTAGGCCAAATTGTTTTTGCCTAACCCATGCCAAATATTCCTGTTGGCCCACATGCACACAATGTAATACTACGTAGTACTCCAATTAAATGGCCAAATACGTAAATAACCCCTTAAACTAGACATGTTTTGTAAGATATCCACTATACAAGAAACATTAAGTCATATCAAATTAAAAGAGTTCTTCATATATATATATATATATATATATATAAAAGCTCCATTTAGGTTGTGCAATAATATGAGCTGAAAAAGATTAAGATATACGGGCAGCATAAAAGAGTATGTTTGTCACCCATGTTAATTATCTGCTAATTTTTATATTTGCAACATTAAATAGGTTAGCAAATTAAAGAACCTGTAATTAGTAATATTCAATCGCATAGTCGCCTCAAAAAGTTTGTATATAGAGTGGCCGACATCAAGAGGAGGAAAGAAATGCTAAATTTTAGCACTGAAGGTTCAAACGGTGCAATATTTTTTACAAAGCTTAAAATATGAGCTGCAAAAAAGTTATTAGTTCCTGATCACCAAAACAACTAAAGTTGAGGACAAAAACATAACAATAATCTAAACAACAAAAAACATTGTGTAAAAGCACTTGATTTGGATTAAACAGCTCATCTTCACTGGGTCCAGGGGCGGAACTAGTGTAGGAATTACGGTCGAATTTGATAATTTTGGTCTAAATTTTATATTTATCTTAAGAAATTTATTAAATATATAATAAATTATTAATTTAAAATTCAATAACTTAAATGACCTAACTCCTCCCCTGAGTGGATCACTCTATCATTTGGTGAAGTAGCAATCAACCCTCCAATCCGGAGTGATAAATCTCCACCTTTACAAGAATTTCTATTGATCTTTGTTGAAGTTTGGATGAAATTTATCCTTAGAATTAGAAGGAATATATGGTTCAAGATGAACAAATGAGGGTTCTATTTGGTTTTGAACTTTTATTTACTTACACAGAAAAAAGAATTACACGTATTAAAATATTATTTGTTCATTTGCCACGTAAATTGTGTTTGGAGCTCATGCATAAAGTCTTACATACAGGGATTAAAAATTACACGTGGACCGAGTTCAAGTGTTTATGTTGTGGCAGTGTAAGTTTATATGTCTATCTTATAAAACTTGTCAAAGTTTAAGGGGACTATATAGCTATTTGGTCTAGTTAAAATGAGTTATGAAAAATATCCTTATTAAATTTTAAACGTAAAAGGTTGGTATGAAGTCAGCTGTGAATCTAGATTCACTTGCGATCATCATTGATAACTCAAAGCCCTATTATTATTATTATTATTATTATTATTATTATTATTATTATTATTATTATTATTTTGTTGTTGTTGTTTTCTGGAGGAAGATGTTAAGGTACGGGTAAAAAAGAAGCGAAACTAGTTAGTGAAGATTGAATACACAAATAAAAGAAAAGGGAGTTTACCAATGAGCTTAAACTTAATATCATAGTTTCTTAATTTTTGTGTGGCTAAAATGAAACATATTCAAATGCAGTGGAATGAACATAAAGTATGCATATGATCGACTCAACAAAATGTTGTTAATCTTATTATTTTAATACTTAATTAATGCCTTGCTAATAGTAGAAGTGGGTAATTCTTTAATTTTGCTAACTACACTATTTACTTTCTTATTTCTTATGTCCTTTTCAGTTGGGTAAGAAGTTTGAATATCATTTGAAAAACTTCCAGAGGCTGTGAATAATATAAATGTGGTCTTTTCAGCGGCTGATTTCCTCACAAAAATGTATAAATTCAACCCAAATGGTGTCTACAAATTAAAGGAAATAGAGGAGAATTCTCGAGAGGTTCGAAAAGGACATCCAAATGGATATATTTGATCATGATACTTGAAATTGACTAAAGGAAGTCTCCACTAAATTTATTTAGTCCTTTTTCTTTTTTGCATTTAATTAGCTAATAAACCAGAGGTTATAATGAATTGAAATTTAGTAGTTTATGAGAACAGGAATGTCACATGCGATATATAAGGCTTAAAGCGTAGTTAAAGCTTTGATTATGGAAAGTAAGTTTGATTTTCTAATACCGTACTTTATTACTTGAAAATTAGGTTATGTTACCAATGGTTGCCAATCAAATTAGCTAGATATATGAAGATCAAGCTTTAAGTAAAAATTGTATGGGACGTTTTATTTGATTGTCCTTATTTAAACGGGACGTTTTATTTGATCGTTCTCATTTAACTCACATTTATTTTTTTAAAAGTTTTAATGTGTACCTACTTTTTAAACAACTCCAACCCCCTTTCTCCTCCTCCTTCTCCCCTTTCGCCTTCTTCTTTCTTATGTTGTTGTTAGTGCTGCTATAAAACTTCATTTCATGGAGTGATTGCCATAAATATGTTTATCAGATTATTTAAAAATAAGTTGTAAATAATTACGTAAGTTAGTGGATAATAATTTGTGAATATTTCTACGTATGTAAATTAGAAGACAATTATAATTCTAACTTGTCACATTTATTGTTCCAAAATTTATGATTTAGATACGGTTGTCAATCTGATTATTTATCTAGTGTGTTAGAAAGGTTTTCAAAAATTTCAGCTTATATAGTGCTGAAGTTTTTATAAATGAAATAAATAACTTCAGTATCTTCTGCTGAAGTTTTTACAAATGAACTAAATAACTTCAGTATCTTCTGCTGAAATTTTTGAAAAAGTTTTATGGCAAAACTAATGAATCCAGAACAAGAAAACTTCAGTAAGCTGAAGTGTTTAAAAATGAACTAAACAACTTCAGCAACTTCTGCTGAATTTTTTAAAAAAAGTTTATCCAGGACCAAAAAACTTCAACTTATTTAGTGCTGAAGTTTTTTTAAATAAACTAAATAACTTCAGTATCTTCTGCTGAAGTTTTTGAAAAAACTTAATGACAAACTAATGAATCCAAGACAATTTTTTTAAAACTTATTAGTGCAATTACAAACAAAAATTTCAGCAAATAGAGAACAAAACTTCAGCTACTATACTTAAGTTAAGCAATTAAAAATAAAAATTTCAGCACACTTGCTACTTCAAGCCTGCCTACTACAATGCTGAAGTTTTACATGATTTTCTTTGCTATTTCAGTCTCGTATGCTAAAATTACGCGAAAAAACAGGTACACTCATAATTATTTTTTATAAAACAGACATAAATTAAAATGTAACTCTAAAAACGAATATAAATACAAATGCCTCGTTTGTAAGCATATCAATGCAGCATTACCTACGCCAGCTTTGACACATAAAGAAACCTTAGGTATATATTAAATAATAAATAATGGGAATCAGTATAGCAGTATCTATGTGAATGAATAAGTTTGTAAAAGACCCATAAAATTGTTTGACTCAGTTAAAAGTAAAATTATCATTAAATAAATTTATATTCTTACTGTTAATTATTTAACTCATATATATAAGTATTATGTACTCTTTCTAAGAGGGGTTGCTCTGATGGTAAGCTACCCCATTTTTAACTGAGAGGTTGTGAGTTCGAGTCTCCCCAAGAGTAAGGTGGAAAGTTATTGGAGTGAAGGATATCGGGGGTCTATTTGGAAACAGCCTCTCTATCCCAGAGTAGAAGTAAGGTCTGTGTACATACTATCCTCCTCAAACTTCACCAAGTAAAATTATACTAAATTGTTGTTATTGTATTCCTTGATATGAGCTACCTCCACCAAGTAACCTTTCAAAACGTGTTGCTGTCGAGTGGGGAGGGCAGCGAGGGATGAGAGAAGAATATTAATGTTGCTGTCGAGACCAAACCTTTGATTTTTTTGGTTGATGGGGTTTGGGGGGAGGGTTAGTGACGGTTTTAGCTGTCGAGTTAAAACATAACACAAGCGACGCCAGTGAAATTTATTTGGGGAATTACTAGCTATGTTTATTTATAAGTAGTTCATTATAAAAACTAGTTAATTAATAAAATATTATTAATATTAGTCAAATTAGCCAATTAGTTCTTTGTAGCAAAAAAATATTAAATTTTTGCTTTGTTTTGAGTGGGTGTTATTAGAATAGATTGGGCACAACTTAATGAGCTTGAATATCAGTTATGGGATGAATTTGGTAAAGTTTTGAGGTGGTTTGAATTGAAAATTCAAAGTAAAAGCTGAACATGAAAAAAAAAAGATATGTGTATCACACTATGTATCATTTATATATCACACATATCTCAATTGTGTATCACATGTATATCCATGTATACTTGTGTATGAGATACATGCCTGATACATGTGTCGTAGAGGACTTTTTCGAACTCGATTCAATTACGAATTTTGATACAAAACCAGTCCAAATCACCTCCAATCTTCCTCAAATTTTGTATATTGTGTTATCTATATATTTTTAGTAAATTTCATCTATACCCATTGAAAAAATTTCCTTTTTGTTTAGATTTTTGGAATATTGTATAGATTTTTATATTTCATCACCTTATTTGCTATCTCCGTCTATGAATTTTTTTCATCTTGTATCTAATGTTTCTAATCACGCTTAAAAATATGAAAGGTGATTTTTGCATGTGATTTTTTAATAGAAAAAATCCTATTATTTAATTTTTCAATTTTTGTTGGCTAATTTTAATAAGTCTATACTAAAAAATTAATAAGTTAAAATTTATTTGAAATATTTATTTAAGTTTCTCAATTTATTTCAGTCTACCATGCAAGCCCATGTAAATGTCAATAGGAAAAACCAATAAAATTAGCAAAAGAACAAAAGGAAAGAGAGAGATAAGTGGCCAACAACAACAACAACCCAATATAATCTCACTTAGTGGGGTCTGGGGAGGATAGTATGTAAGTAGACCTTACCCCTACCCTTGGGTAGAGAGGCTGTTTCCAAATAGACCCCCGACATCCTTCCCTCCAAGAACTTCCTACCTTGCTCTTGAGGAGACTCGAACTTCCAACCTCTCGGTTGGAACTGGGGGTTGCTTATCATCAGAGCAACCCCTCTTGTCCAGAGAGATAAGTGGTCAGCGAAGAAAATAACAAGAACCACTCAAATTCATATTTTAACCTTTGAATTGGTCATTTTAGCCGCTGCTCACACCAATTAGTGATTTAAACATTATACTAAATTCATTACTTATTTATTATCGATTGCTGACCTGTTGTTGCTTGACCTTTTAGGTATCTATTGTATTAGTTTAAATTTGACCAATTACGACTTATGACAAGTACGATAAACGATATATTACCTTCGAGTTGACGTCCCGAAAGAAGCGACTTTAGGACGAAGAAGAGGTTTTACAACCCTTGTAGTATTTTAAGTCCATTAGAGGACATTGAGAATATTCCATCGAATATTCTTGTTAACTTGTTTCTGACAATTTAGGAAAGTATCTCTCCAGTATATAAGGGGGACAAAAAGCTTTGTAATGGAGGGGAAAAAGTCTTTAACAAAAACATTATTTGAGAACGAAAGGAAATCTATTGACATTCATATCTTCATCACTTACCTTTTCTAGTAATTATTATACTCAGCTAAGATTTACCCATTCATCTTTCAATTAATTTGTTCAAAAAGGTTTTTGCATCATTTGAGTCAAACAATTTGGCACCATCTGTCGGGATTTCTATAGCTGAAACCATAGCTTTCATCTAGATTCTTGAAAGTGATAACTATTTTTCCTCATACTTCATGAGAACCAACAATTGCGGAAAAAGGGGAAGCAAGGCTAAAGGCAGTAGCAGATGTCTCTAGAAATCTATTGAACTCCCTCAACGAGGCCGGTAGAGAAAACAATGAGAATACAACACCAAGCGCTACACCGGAGGGAGAGACCTCACCTCTTCCGCACGGGGATTTAACGATCTTGAGTGAAAGGGGAGCCTCAACATCCGAGGCAATGGAAACACCGCCAGCAGTCAAGAAGCTTCTAGAAGAGTGGTTAACGAATGCCTTGAGCAACATGCTCGAGAAACCCACTCAAAGAGATGTCGAAGACTTTCCACCTACAGAAATCACAGCTGCTGACGATGAGCCAAAGGCCACATGAACAGGTAACACCCGAACTGTTACTAATACAAGTGACGATGCACTCATGGCCATCTTAAAGAAAATGGAAGAGATGGAAAATGAGAATAAAACACTTCGCGATCAATTGAAGGAACATTAGGATAAGGTTGACAAAATACCTGATGCCCTGAAGCTATTACTGAAATGCGATGTGGGATGAATCGTAGAACAGCCCGTACAACGAATGGGAAGCTCCCCATTCTATTCAAAAGACCTTCAAAATGCTGCCACACTTGAAAATATACGACGAGAGAATGGACCCAGAGGATCACTTAATCCATTATGTTATTGTAGTAAAGGGCAATGATCTATCAAAATAACATGTATTGTCACTGCTGCTAAAAAGTTCAGTGAGACTTTGACAGGTGGAGCATTGACATGGTATTCCCAACTATCAGCATGGTCGACATCGACATTTGAAGAAATGGAAGATAAATTTGCCACCACTCATGTTGGGGCAAAGAAGGCTGAAGCTAGAGTCAAAGATATCTTCGCCGTCAGGCCAACGATGGGCGAGGGACTGCGGAATTTCCTGGCCCGATTCAACAGAGTAAGGATGGGTCTACCGAGCGTGTCATAAGGGATGGTAGTGGCAGCCTTTTAGAACACGTTAAACAGGAACAGATCTAAGTCAACCAAAAAACTGCTCAGCAGACTCATGAAGTACCCCCTACCATGTGGGAAGAAATCCATAACGCCTATTGCGCGAGGTAAGGGCAGGCGAAGATGACTTGAATGGCCCGCTTTAAAAATTAACATAAGTCAAAATCGAGACAAGGAGAGATCGGCGTAACGATGGCCGAAGTGACCAACCACCACATTTCAATCAAGAAAGGCATCAACTATATATCTGAACATCCAGCCCGCCTTTCCACGTCATATGGATGCCATGCCCCGGCACACTACACCCCTCCAAAACAAAAAAGGTATGACTCCACTACTATCTGCTCATAATTTTTGTGTCTCCCTTTCGGAAATAGTGTACACATTGGAAAAGTTGGGCACGAAGGTACAGTGGCCGCAGAAGATGAAATCGAATCCAAGCACCAGGAGGTCGAATGTCCTATGTGAATTCCACCAGGAAAGAGGACACAAAACCGAAGACTGCATAAGTCTGCGACAAGAAATAGTTAGGATGTTAAACCTAGGGTACTTGAAAGAATTTCTAAGCGATAAAAGACGGATCGACCTCTCTCAAGGGTGCGTTCTACCTCAAGGACCTCCAAAGCCACCATCACCAGCCCATACCATACAAATGATCGTTGGTGGCGGTGATGATATGGTAATCAACCATGTAAAGTTCACCTCTACATACAAACTCAAATGGATAGTCGCCCATGAATGGTACGACGACCTCGAAGATAGTATCATCTTCGATAAGTCAGATACCAACAGTTTGTCTTTCCCTCACTATGATGCATTAGTTATAACTTTATGCATCACTGATACCAATATAAAAAGAATCATGGTGGATGACAGAAGTGGCGCGTGTATTATTCACCCGTGAGTCCTCATGCATATGAGCCTCAAGGATAAGATAATACTGCCGCATAACATTTATGGGTTTTAATAATGCAGTAGAGCGGACATCCGGAGAAATAGTGTTGCTCGTCCTGGGAAGGGTCACCTAAGAAACAACATTCCACATTATGAATCAAGAAATGACTTATAACGCCATCATAGGACAACCATGGATACACGCCATGCGAGCTGACCCCTCATGCTTCTATAAAGTAATCAAATTTCCCACCCATGGAGTATATTCAGCATCCGAAGTGAGCCATGCACCGCCTAAGAATTCTATCGAATCGCCCAAGATTGCACGTACACCAAACAACTAAAAGGGGTGAGTGCGGAAAAAGAGCAGTTAGCCATGTCGTTCACCAAACCCGACGTACAGGTAGAGGCTATCAAAGGTCCGGACATTGTAGAAGCTTGCAAGGCAACCATAGAAGATCTCGACCCCGTCCAACTGAAAAACACCTACAGCATGAAAAAGGCTTATATTGGACACAACCTCTCGGATCTAGGTAGGTATCATGAGTTTTTAACTAACAATTCCGATTTGTTTGCTTTCTCCCACTCAGATATGCCAGGAATCCCAAGGGATATCACTACACATTGGCTGAACGTCAACCCACTTTGTCCGTCGGTGCGGAAGATAAGGAGAAATTTCAATGGTGCAATAAACAAGGCAGTCAACAAGTAGGTTGATAAACTACTTGTGAATGGTTGCATCGGGGAATCAAAATACCACTAATGGATCGTCAATCTGGTCATGGTAAATAAAATGAATGGGAAATGGAGAATCTGTGTTGATTTCACTGATCTAAACAAAGCATGCCTAAAGGACTCCTTCCCATTATCCCACATCGACTAAATTATCGATGCAACAACAAGACATGAATTGCTAGGCTTCTTGGATGCCTACTCTAGCTATAACCAAATTCTAATGGCTGAGGAAGATCAAGAAAAGACTACTTTCATCACTCATCAAGGGACATACTGCTACAAGGTGATGCTATTCGCGCTCAAGAATGTAGGGGCCATGTATAGAAGGTTAGTCACCAAGATATTCAAAGAACAACTTGACAAGACCATGGAGGTTTACATCGGTGATATGCTGGTAAAGTTGGCAAAGAAAGAAGAAAATACTAGTTATCTGAAGGACGCCTTCGAAATACTAATGTAGTACGGGATGAAACCAAATCCCAAAAAATGCGCCTTCGGTGTAACTTCTAAAACTTTCCTTGGTTTCCTAGTGTCACAAAGGGGAATCGAGGTCAACTCGGATCAAATCAAGGAAATTGATACAATACCGGAGACATGGACCAGCAAATAGGTGCAAAAACTAATAGGACGAATAGCCTCCCTATCAAGGTTAATTTCATGATCCTTGGATAGATGTCATAAATTTTTCAACCTATTAAGGAAAGACCACGGGCTGCATGGAATACTAATTTTGTCGATACCCTAAGAAAGCCGAAAACATATCTATCCTCGCCACCACTACTTGTCAACGCAGACCCAGGTGAATGCCTACTAGTGTATCTAGCAGCTTCTGAGGTTGCGGTAAGTGCAGTCCTGGTCTATGAAAATGAAGGTACGCAATCTCTGATTTACTATATATGTAAAACTTTAATCGATGCCAAGATAAGATACCCTTACCTGGAAAAACTAGCTCTGAAATTGGTCGTAGATTCACGAAATCTTAGACCATACTTCAAGTGTTATCCCATAAAAGTGGAGACAATATTCCCCCTAAGAGGTATCCTACACAAACTCGAACTATTGGGTAGACTAGCCAAATAGGCCATCAAAATAATCTAGCATGACATAACATGCCAACCGCGAACCGCTATCAAGTCGTAGGTACTCGCAGACTTCGTTGATGATTTCAGCACAGAAATATTGCCGAAAGTAGAATAGGAAGCACTCCGCACTTCTACACATACAGACCTCTGGGTCCTCTACAACGACAGTGCCTCTAACGCCTCGAGATCGGGACTAGGACTCGTCCTCGAGGTCCCTACAGGAAAAGTAATTCGCCAATTCATACAATGCCCTGAGATGACTAACAATGAGGCCGAGTATGAAGCTGTGATTGCAGGTTTGAAGTTATCCACTGTGACTCTCAACTCGTGGTGAATCAGATCACCAAAACTTTCCATATCATAGAGCAAAGACTAATAAGATAACAGTTGTAAATCCACAAACTACTGCTAGAATTCGATGAATGACGCATGGATCATATACCCAGGGTATAGAATATCGAAGAAGACAAACTCTCTAAACTAGCTGCGGCTACCAAGAATAACAACAAGGAAAATGTGGTCACCCTCCTTCATTCCGCAATGGATCACGTCGAGGTACATTCTATAAATTTAAATTGAGATTTTGTAACTGCTTCGTAGCCTATTTGTAGGATGGAGCGCTCTCGCAAGACAAAAAAGAAGCCAAAAAACTCCGAGTGCAAGTTGCCCGGTACAGCCTGGTAAACAGTGATCTCTATAAAAGAACATTCGGCAACCCCCTAGCAAATGCCTTGGGACATATCGAACAAATCAAGTAGTGGAAAAAGTATACGAAAGGCACTGTGGTGCCCATTTGGGAAATCGCACCCTCGTCCGATGCCTTATCCACACCGGGTACTACTGGCCCACCGTAAAAAAAGAAGATGCTGACTACGTCAGGAGATGTGAACAATGTCAAAAGTGCACCCCTATGATATATAAAGCAGGGGAACTTCAATCCGTCACTTTTCCATGGTCATTCATAAAGTGGGGAATGGACATAGTCGGCCTCCTCCCAGCAGAACAAGGTAAAGTATGGTTCCTTTTGGTTTTAACTGACTACTTATCTTAATGGGTGGAAGCAGTTGTATACACTCAGATACGCGGGCAGGAGGTCATCGCCTTCATATGGAAAAACATCATACGCCGTTTCGCCATCCCCAAATAAATCAGCTGCGACAACGACCCTCAGTTCGTCGGAAAAAGAACAACTGAATTTTTCAAAAAGAGGCACATCAAATGAATACTCTCCATGCCATATCACCCCACAGCCAATGGTCAAGCCGAATCCTCCAATAAAGTAATACTGAATATATTGAAAAAGAAACTTGAGGAAGCTAAAGGGCTATGGCCTAAACTATTATTGGAAGTATTATGGGCATACCGTACTACGCCAAAAAAATCATGGGAGAAATGCCATATTCACTAGTCTACCAAACCGACGCAATTATACCCGTCAAGGTCAGGGAGCCTAGTTTGAGGTAATCCAACGAGAGCAGAACATGTAACGATGAAAGTAGGCTACATGATCTAGAGGAAGTTGACGAACAAAAAGGCATGGCCCATGTAAGAATAATAGCCCAGAAGCAACAAGCAGAAAGATACTACAACAAGAGAGCCAAGGTACGACCGCTAAAATTCGGAGACTAAGTGCTTAAGGCTAAGACACAGGCATCAAAAGACCTTAATGAGGGAAAATTAGGAACAAACTAGGATGAACTATTCAAAATCATGGCGGCATCAAACAAAGGAGCGTTCCAATTAGAAACAATGGAGGGAAAGATACTACAAAACAACTGGAACGTCCCCCACCTTAAGAACATCCACTTCTGAAAGAAGGCGTTACCTGAGTCGTACTCCTTTTTCCCTCACCCATGTTTTCCCCAATCAGGTTTCCCCGGGGAGGTTTTAATGAGTCGAAAAGGAAGACGCTTCAAGGATCAGAGTTGTGTTCATTACCTAGACCCATCGAATGGATCTGCGGAGCAAAGTAATAAAGGGACTGGATATAGATAATCGAATCTCTATTGTACGTGCAGAATCCACATGTGATTCTCACAAGAACTTAATTGGATTACCATTATACTTGCGGAATCGACATGTAATTCTCACAAACATAATCAAACCTCCATTATACGTGCAGAGTGGACGTGTGATCCTTAAAAATATATAATTAAACCTCCGTTGCATAAGCAAAGTCATGCCTTCATATGAGAATTCAACCAAATCTCCAACCAAAAATGGAAAATGCCATGACATATGTTCGACATAATTCGAACTACGACGAAATCCTACTTCGATGACAGTTCAAAGAAACATCCCAATAACCAAGGCCATCGAGATAACATAAGCTCGACCTTGTTCGAACTACAATAGGATCGTACTTTGATGACAGTTCAAAGCAACATCCTAATGTCCAAGGCCATTTTCAATGATGTAAGTTCAACCTCATTTGATCTACGACGGGATCTTACTTCGACGACAGTTCAAAGCAACATCTCAATAGTCAAGGCCATCGACGATGATATAATTTCTACCTCGTTCAAACTACGATGGGATCCTACTTTGATGACAGTTCGAAGCAACATCCCAATGGCCAAGGCCATCGATGATAACATAAGTTTGGCCTCGTTCGAACTTCAATAGGATCCTACTTCGACGACAGTTTGAAGCAACATCCCAATGGCCAAGGCCATCAATGACGACATAAGTTCGACCTCGTTTGAACTACGACGGGATCCTACTTCGACAATAGTTCAAAGAAACATCCCAATGGCCAAGGCCATCGATAGGTACCCCAAATATTTTAAACATTGACAAAACAACAAATCGACAAAATACATTTTACATTACATCAAAATGTTAGTTACAATATCCACAAATGGGCTCAAGTATGCCATATGTAAAAATTGCACCAACAAAAGCATGTACAAACGTAAGCTACACATCACCCCCAGAAGGGTGAGCATCCTCGTACCATGAATCTAAAGCAAGATAACCCGCTTCATCAGAGTTGATGTCGCCCTTGTCAGGAGTAAGGTGGTCGTACCCATAAGCCTCACGAGTTGCACGAGCTACAGTATGAATGGTCTGAAGCTCTGCCTCAATCACTCTTCCCTCGGCAAGAAAAGCCCTATACACATCTAGCCGAGCCTGAACTATAACCCACAACTTATATAAACTATGGGGCATGACCGACTCGACCGAAGGATGAGATGTAGAAGGCTGATAGCGTCGACTTGCATCCTTCACCCTTTGCAAGGCCATTTGACCATTTAGTGCAGATAGCTTTGCCTCTAGCTCTCTGATACGCCCATCTAGCCCTGCAATATGCCATCCAGTGGCTTCCCTCTCTTCAGTCAACTTCGATCTAGAAATACAAAGGGCGTCTTCTAAAGATACCAATTCAGAAATAGTCGTCGCCACCAACATGTCGACACTAACGCCCAGTTCACCCTTGAGTCCCTCAATCTCCTCCATCTTTGCACTCAACTCAGCGGTCATGTTGTCCACCTTTGCTTATAAGTTGGCATTCTCAGCGTCAACCCTTTGCTCAACTCGAGCTCATCCTTCATTGCCTTAAGGGAAGCCTCCAGCTCACTGTTGCGGGCGACAATCCTCGCGGGCTCCTCATCCCTCTCCCTCAACTCCTCAATTTATCACTCCAACTAGTCATTCCGATGCTTAAGCCCCTCATGAAACACCAGAAACTCCGAGTCTTGATGATAAATGTTTGCATCGCTTGGTGCTTAGCCCGTTACTAATGATATTTGGATGACATCTTCTCATAAAGACCCGTCCATCTCCTATCCCAACGGTCCCCTTCAAACTCCATGATGAGGGTCTGATAAAAGAGAAGGGGAGAAGTTAGAAACAAAAATACGGAACAATAATTACCGCACAAACTCAATGACTAAATGTAAAGACAAGGCATCTACCTGCAAGGCTATACCGGTGATCTTTCGAGACAAATCCACATCGCTTATAGCCCTAAGCATCTCTCTTTCAGGAGCAACACACAAGGGAGCTAAGACAGACGCCAATTGATCGCTGTTTAACAGCAAGTTGTAATCCCCAAAGACGATTACATGACAGTGAGAAATCTCCATTATAAACTTCACGTGGGTATGGCGACCCACAAACTCATTAAAATCCTCTGGGTCACCATTCGAACTAGAGCATACACCCTCAATGCGATGCCCTCCGACATTAGATGATGCACCTCCCTCAATAGAGCGCACTTAGCTAGCCCCTGGATAGACTCCTTCCACTTGGGGATATCTCCCTGACAAAATAGCATTGACCATGAATACGGGCACAAGGGTTGTCTGGACGCCCCACTTCTATTAGCATCCGTAGCCACACCCTTCCCAAGCTCTAGCCTACTTATTTTCCTCAACAATGACTCTTCTCTGTTAGAGGATTCATCCAAAGGATGTAAGGCCAGCACCAAAGGAGCCTCCTCCCTCACAACTATGACTCAAGACGGATCTCCCAATTGAATAGGATTAGGATGATCCTTCTGAACAGACTCATCGAAAATAAATTCCAAGTCAGTAGTAATAACACTTGTCAAAAAGTGGGGACTGGCACCCTTTACATGGAAACTCCTCTACCTATCATCACAAAGGGTTGTACCATTAAATATGATCATACGAGTAATGAAGTATCAAGTACCACATTTACCAGAACGATCTTTAGGGCCATAACTCTTCATGAAGGCAGGCCAAGTTCGAGTTTCTACTGCATAGGGCAATAGACGGGCTACCCAATCCCTAATATCTGCAATAGGGTAAAGCGGATGGCCAACCGCTACAAAATGACTAGAGAATAAAATTTATAGCAAGTATAGAAGAAAGGAGAACAAACTTAATGGTGGCACTTACGAGTCCCGTTACACCACTCCAAGAATCTGGCAAGATCAGAAGCAACGTGCTCAGTCTTGACAAAGAAGTACTTATGCCAAAACTTGCAACTTGCCCGATCATTTGTATTGACCACCATCCCTTTCGTACCACGAAGCCTCAAATGCACCATGGTACACCTTAGGAAGCCAGACGTGAACATGTGCATAAGGTGGTGGACTGAAACGCTGCACTCCGCCAACTCTGCATACTTGGTCAGTATCAAAAGCACCTTGAGTGTATATGGTGAAAGTTATGCTAGGAAAACTTGGTAGATCTAAAGAATTCCTCCGCCAAGGGGAAGACAAGAAGAGTATAGACAATCATAAAAGGGCACTCATAGAAAGCATAGTAACCCAGTCTGCAGACGCCCAATTAATCTCTCCCCACTGGAACCATTTCTATATGGGCAGGAATGTCATACTTTACATGAAGGGCATCGAGATAAACCTGCCAGTCTTAAAAAATACGGGGTTTAGGGTGGAAGGATTATCTTTGAGGATGTCTTTCCGAGATAAAGGGTGTCTCGGTAGTAAATGCCCCCACGATTAGAGGGCTGTCACCCTCCTCTACCACCATATCCCCACTTTGAGAAGGAGGCACCGTGTATGATGGGGTGGCTTCAAGAACCTCTTCATATGAATGGCGAGACCTCAGAATGATATCGATCAAAGGAATATCAACGAGGAAGAAGAAAATAGAAGCTTCAGTTGAAGAACAAAAGAAGAAACCGAATGATACAAGAGCAAATGAGGAAGAGTGGAAGAGGTTATTAAGAGAGAAATGGCTAAAGTTCTTCGAAAAAACAAATCCCTACCTATTTATAGGGAAGGGTGTCGCAAAAATTGAGGTGGGAGGTCTCAAAGCTACACAAGAACCGAAGTATCAAGCCGTCAATTCTTGTTTCAAAACCCACATAATGATGACATATGTGGAGCTAACATCATTTATTGGTGAAATATACCACCTAGTGTTTTGCTGAACATGATGAGTATCCCCGTCGACCATGTCGTAATGCTTTACCGGGTCAAATTCCTCCAAGAGAGTGTGTGAAGTCTGCTCATCGAGGATACATCTGTTTGCAACCCCAGCAAGTGAAGGGACTAACTGTATGGGTCCAAATTTGACCAACTATGACCTACGGCAAGTACGACAAATGACAGAATACCTTCGAATCAACATCCCGAAATAGGCGACCTTAGGACGAAAGACGAAGTTGTACAACCCTTGTAGTATTATAAGCCATGTAAGGGACATTGAATATTCCATCGAATATTATTGGTAATTTGTTTCACACAATTTAGAAAAGTCTCTCTCTAGTATATAAGGGGGAAAAAACTTTGTAAGGGAGGGGAAAAACTTTATAACAAAAACATTATCTGAGAACGAAAGGAAATCTATTGACATTCATATGTTCATCACTTACCTTTTCTAGTAATTATTATACTCAACTAAGATTTACCCCTTTATATTTTGATTGATCTGTTCAAAAAGGTTTTTGTATCTTTTGAGTCAAATACCTGTTTGATTCGAGGGGCCGTTTCTGGGGCCGTTCTACTTAGGGTTTTTTGGTGGCTTTGAAGTTGAGCAATTGCCAGCTATTGTGCCTAGAGCATCTCATAAATAACGTGAAGGCTAACATTTTGTTCTTCTCGAGCTGGGGTTTTCTGAGCTTCTTTTTGGTTTTCTCGGCGTACATTCCTATTAATGTAGGAGCGTATATACGTGTTGGGAATCCCATGATACCACATCCACAAGGATCAATTCTAGCGTGTCCTTAGGGTTTCGCGGTGGTGCATCAATACCTAGAATAGATGCGCCCTTTTTTCCATGGTCTTCAAGACCGTTAATTTCATACGCATTCACTAAGTTAGATACTCTGACCTGAAATCAAATATTCTTGGACAAGAAAAAAGCATGAAAGATAACTTGGTTATGTGTTAAACCAATCAAGAAAACAATCACCATTACTTTTAGCCCCACGGTGGGCGCCATATTATTTACCTTGAAAATGGTAATTACAATTTGATTTAATTTTGCGGTTCTAAAAACACATAATCTGTTTTTATGCTAGTTGTTGTGAAACTAGAAAATAAGATAAGAACTTGAAAATGGTACATTTAGGCAAACCAAGTGGCTTAGAATCGTGGCCTTGAGCCTGACTATACAGGGTCTCGAGGTCGAGCTCGATGCAAAGCTATGAACGATCGATGGAGAAGTAACAATGTTGAGAGATTTTATGTAGGATATTTATGACCAATAATAGATAATAAATGAAGAAAAATTGATAGAGCATAATAAATGTAAGTAATAAATATAAGTAGTGCAGTCAAGAGAGTATCTTTAAGATAGAGAGCAGAGAATGTTCTTGTATTGAATTTTGTGAGTAATGTCATATATCCCCCTTACAAAGTGCCAAGGGTCCCCTTTATATATGAGGAAAATTTTTAATATAATACAAATGCATTTATTACAAAGATATGGGGTCGGTACAACCATTTAATGCCACGGTACGGGCTTGTACTAGCCTAATAGGCTTGCTCAACTTTAATCAAGTGCCTAGGGAACTTCCATATCTCCATTGTAGCTATCGATCCGCATTTCTCCAAAGTCGATCGCTTGGGAACCCTTTGAGGTTGCATATCAAGACTTAAGAGGTGTATCTATGGAGCACGGTAATGACTATGAAACCGATTCCTCTAATTTTATAATACAGATAGTTCCTGCAATTTCTAGAGTAAAGATGATAGGAAACGAAATTGAACTTTGCTCCTTTGATTTAGTGTAAGGACCCTTCGTGGGTTTTTATAATCATTGTTTATTAATATAAAAATATTTCTCTAATTTGTCTCTGATTTGTGTTGGATTTTCCTTTTATTTGCATTTGTGAAGAATCTGAGCATTTGACTTTACCGATCGGTCCGAATACCGGACCCGGGCGTTGGTATTCCCCCGGTTCCAGATTGGTTAATACGATATTTCCTGGAACCTTTTTCCATTCCTCGAATTAAGCTCAGATTGAATTAATACAAACTTGGGCTGCCGGGACCTCTGACTCGGAATTGAGCAAGAGTGAGACTTCGAATTTTAGCCTTTTAGGCCCCATTGATAGTCCTCGAGCGAGAATTTGCTTGAATATCTAATAATAAATATAACCCTTAAACTTTCACTGACAATCCCCGAGTAAGCGTTTGCTCGAGCTCGGGCGGCTTAAAAACTTGATTTGAACTTAGAGTGCAGATCGCACTAAGGAGTTATACGTAGACCCCGAATGAAGTTACGCTTGGATTTGGATGGCCCTGAAATAAAGTAACTACAAGGGAATTTAATCTTCATCTAAAGGCAAAAATAGCCCTAAGTCTTTATTAGTTATTCTCGAGTGAGAACTAGTTTCGGCTCAGGTTGCTCGAGGGCCAATGAATCGGGTGAATGACCTGTACTTGCAATAGTAGAAATTCTCGATATGGGGCACCGCCGTGAAGTTAGGTTTATATGAATATCTCCCTAGAGATTATCTTCTATTTTGACAGAGGTCCTCGAGATCAGGCACAGCCTCGAGGCTTAGAGAGATATTGATGACTCCTTAGAGCATATTTTCATTTTGATAGGGATCCTCGAGATAGGGCTCGTGGCTTATGGTGATATTGATGGCTCCTTAGAGTCTATTTTCATTTTGACAGATATCCTCGAGATAGGGCACCATCTTGAGGCTTATAGTGATATTGATGTCTCCTTTGAGCTTATTTTCAGGGTAGTAGAGATTCTCGAGATCGGGTACCATCTCGAGGCTAGGTTAATGCAGGAGCCTTTGATTATATGAATACTGTACGATATTTTTAATCATATGATGAGGTTATGGAATGATTGAGATGTCCTACTGGTACATCTCCCTGAAAGTGATAATGGCCTAGCTAGAATTAATTGTCTTTTAGGGCAGGTACACAGTTTTAGCTTGATCTTTATGTGAGTTTATTTCCTTCTTTTTAGAGGATTCTACTATTTTGAGCCTCTATCTTTTCTCATAGAGTTCTTCCTCCTTGCGCTAGCCTTTCCATCATTTTAATTCAAAGTTTTCGCTTGAGTTTTTATTTTTCTTCCATGGTTGCTACGTAGAGTCCATTTACCAGAAAGATGAGGGTTTTGCCTCTTCTTACCGCTGAATCGGTGGTACACCACTAGCATCCGGTGAGCCGAACTCAAGATGCTTTGTCTCGAGAAAGGACCTTTCTTCATAGATACCCCTTATTGTCGAGGTCCATTTGGGTCATGCATCAAGATTCACTTCATTAATAGGAGAGGGACACCTTCAGGCAGCGAGGATAGATTGCATATGGGTAGACAAGGTGGTGTTGCTTGTATCTTCCCCAGAAAAGAACATCATGGTTCATACAGAAGGGTTTTTACATGTAAACACATGCCCCTTAACGTTGAGTCCTCTCAATAAGGTCATGCTTGACTTCTCTCAAAGATTTCAGGCTACCCTAGCACAGGTTTACCCGTCGTTATAGAGGACAGTGCTGATTATGAGGTTCTTTGTGGAAGAAGCTAGGCTCGAGTTCACCCTTAGCCATCTTATCAGATTGTATCGACCATTTCATTACCGAGGCCTGATAGCTTTGCGGTGCTGATCCACCAGGTCCTATGTTATTGATGATAAAGAAGATGGGGACCGAGGGTGGATGAATCGATTCGTCCGAGTAAGGATTGTCGATGTTATCTCCGTGGAGTTCATACCATTTTCTGAGAAATGGAATGTCACACATAAGTGGTATACTCCTGTTTTTATTTTTTCTTATAGTGGAGACAGGCTCTTGTAATGATGCTTTCCCTTTCCTTTTTGCAACTATCTCATGGATGCCGTATGAGGTCCCAGACCTAGTGGATTGGGCCCTGAAGCTGGCAGCTCGCACGACCTATGATGGGCATAAGTGGCGAGGCCTTTCAAAGGATAGATGGGAAGAAAAACACCATCGTACGTGCTGTATAGGTGGCTTTCATTAGAGGGTACCTTCTTCCGTTTGTAATAACTCCATCATCGCAGGTACTAAAGAATTCCCTAAGGTGATGTCGTGTTATCTTGAAGAGGAGGAAAGGTCATCAGTTTCGGGGAAGTGGAATAATAACAAACAGAAAAGAACTCCGTAAGACGAGGGTGCTCATAGCGAGGAAAGCCATGCTTGGAGGCTCAAAGAGGATGCATCAGCTGAACCTATTGTACCCAAGGCTTCCAGCCCTGAAAAAATCGTCCCCCTTTTTTTCTGCATTTTGTTCCTATCGAAGGTACTACGAGGGATATAAGTGTTCCCTCGTTGTCCTCATCTCTTGTCGAAGGTACTCCGAGGGATGTTCGAGGCCACGGGCCTCCTAAGCCAGGCGAGGTGCCGAATGATCATATTCCCATTGGGAATGGTTCTACTGGGGTCAACAAGACCAGGCCAGTAGATGTGCGCTCAACCTTTAAGGAGGCTTAGAGGCTCATTTATGTAGTGAGTATTGATCAACTGTTTTGGCTTTTTAGTTTTGCACTTTTTTATTTTCATATTGAGCTTCTTTTTCATAGGCCTTTGATAAGCTAAAGTTCGAGCTGCTCCACCGTAAATTTTTATTGAGGAGAGCCTTGGATGGGGAGAAATCCCTCAAACTTCTTTATGATAAAAGGGGAGATGAGTTGGTATATCTATGGTGCGAGGCAAATAAAAGTCTGAACTACGAAAGCCACCTTGAGAAATAGGTAACTTTTGCCCCGAGAGAATGCATGCTTCTTATGTTATCCTTGGAGATTAATGTTTGATATTTCAGTTATAGAGGAGGATGGAAATCTTGGAACACCTTTGGGGTAAAAATGGTCAGGCCAAGCATGAGTATACTGAGCTAAAAGATCAGATAGATACCCGTATTGCGGCCAAGAATAATGCTTTGGCCAATGTTTCTGCCTTCGAGGTACATCTCCGGAACACACGTGAAAATAGCTTACTTCAGATGAGTAGGATCGCAAGGCTTGAGTCCACCCTTTTGGAGATGACGACCAAGGTCGTGGACGCCCGGGCTTTGGCTGAGGAGATTTGGGCTAAGGCTGATAAGAAATTTCCCGTTTATCTAAAAGACGCTACTGATGCTTGAGCGAAGTTGAGAGGTGCTTCCGATCGAAAGAGCTGGAGTAATGAATATGCTCGGTGTAAATCACAGAGGGAGACCCGTGAAGAGATTCACACTAGGGGCTTCAATCTCTCAGAAGATATATCGCAGGCCAAGGCAGATGAATATGACACCAAATTCCTCTTGTCTGATACCGAAGATAGTGGAGAAGAGGCCGATGGGGACGCAGTCCCCGAGGGGAAAATAGACTAGGATTTTTTCTATTTGATTCTTTGTACATTGTTCATAGAGAACCTTGTAAATGTAGTCTCGCATTGTTTCATAATACATACATAACTACATACATGCATATATATATATATATATATATATATATATATATATATATATATATATATATATATATATATATATACTGACACCTTTCGGTTTTCTCCGTCTATGAATTTCAATTTGCTCGTGTCTGTCTTTCTTTGTCTTGAACTTTGACGTTTTCTCAATGATTAGCTAGATTGGCCTTTGAGTAAAAACCCTTCGATTTGTAATTCGACCCTGAGGCTTGTTGGGATGTCTTGTAGGCCTTTGTGCATTGGGTCAGTACGACCTTTATTATAGGCTGGTGTTTAATCTCTTACGCATTGGGTCGGTACAAACTTTATTTTTAAGCCGCTGACAATGGCTCTTACGGGTTAGAATGTACGACCTTTAATTTTAAGCTGGCGACAATGGCTCTTACAATTAGATCGGTACAACCTCAAGTTTTATGCTGGGAATAATGGCTTTTATGCA
Organism: Nicotiana benthamiana; assembly: GCA_034376525.1. Classification (NCBI taxonomy): domain Eukaryota; kingdom Viridiplantae; phylum Streptophyta; class Magnoliopsida; order Solanales; family Solanaceae; genus Nicotiana; species Nicotiana benthamiana. The sequence goes on along the minus strand of CM067332.1, from coordinate 105,733,810 downwards.
TTGGTTTGGTAAGACATCTAATATGGGCTAGCGATATTAGATCTTACGCATTGGGTCGGTACGCCCTTTAATTTTAAGCTGGAGATAATGGCTCTTACGCATTGGGTCGGAACGACCTTTTATATGGGTTGTCGGTATTGGCTCTTACGTCTTGGGTCGGTTTGACATCTAATATGGGATGGTGACAGTGGCTCTTACCGACCTCTTAGTGTAGGCTTTATTTTTCCTTCGTTAAAGACTTTTTAAGTTTTTATGTTCGCCCGACTCTTCGACAGTTCGATAAGAACCTCAATTATGAGCCATTATGTGGAGATATATGAAAACCTTGGAAGGTTTTTCTTGATGGATTAATGGTTTCAAAGCCTGTAGTTTGGAGCTGATATGATTGAAACTCTTTTGCTTAAGTCGAGGGTAGCCTGATTAACCGTTTCTTTTCGAAGTTTTTTGAATTAATTGAAGACCTGTGATTTTATAGTGATGGTTAGGCATCCTCGAGTCGTGTTAGTTTGGTCGGTACATCCTTGTGACTGTAGTCATTGTGTTTGGATGGAGCCTTTCAATCCCCGGGTGAAGTAGTTTCGGCATGTATATTGAGGGTATGCCTTTTTAGGGGCTTTTAAGTTTGATATATAGCTTTTACTTTAAGATCGGGATGATGCCTTTTTTTAAGGTCTTATAAATGAGTTACTTGATACAAGTATGGTTCATCACTTTCTTAAGTCTTACAGATGCGTTACTTGTTACAAGTATGGTTCATGCCTTGGTTGAGGTCTTACAGTTTTGGTGTTTCCTAATAGACGTCTTATATTGTTGATAATTCCTCATGGAGGTCTTAAATTTTCTAGTATTTTTGCATGGAAGGCTTTCGGGCTCGAGGTCTCCCACCTAGGTTCTTACGGCCTTGAGTTCCTGATAGTTCGATGGGGTAATAATTGACGACAATCCGTGAGATGTATGAATTACTTTGGCTCAAGTTCCATTCGTTGCAAAGTTGTTGTTGTCTTATTGAGGGATTATGAGTTTGAAGTTTCTGACCTAGAGGTCATGTGGCTTCGAGCTTTTGATGACAGCCCCCAAGTGTTCGAAAATTTTTGGTCTTGGAGCCATTTCTTGTGAAAGTATCGAATTGTTTTGAAGTGTAAAGCATTTTGAGGGAGGAGCAAATATTCTTTGATTACTTGGCACAAGTATACATGTTTTTTTCTGTCAAGGGCTTAATTACTTTATGCGGGCACGACTTATTTGATTGTTTGGCCCGATACATTATTTCCCTAGTAAGACCCTTCTGGCTCATCTTGGCTTCTTTGAGAAGGTGCTCTTCTGGAGAAATGCCCCCCAGTGTTCGAGGTTGATTGAAGAGAAGCCACGAAGACTTGTGAAATTTTCCTTAGGTAGAATATAGGTGTTTCCTTGTTAAAAACCTTGCCGGTAAAATCCTTCCTTTGAATAAAACCTGATTGAAGAAAAAAAGTGCAACATATGCTTTGAAACCTTAAGGTCTTCAAGATGAGTAGCTCTTCAACTGTTTTGATTGGACGTCTGCACAAAGGATAGTGTAATATGTAAAATAAAAAGGGAGACGGTACCTTAGTGGCGATGGAGCTTCGAGCCTCGATACGCCTTCAATATTTGCTTTGAGGATACGCCACGCTCTTTTGCTTTATTTTGTTTGGGTATAGTCGAGGATGTATCTCTTGATTGCTATTTCATTGTTTGCTTATCATGTGTTTTTTTATGGCGAATGTGTCGATACTAGTGCCACTTCATGCACCACGAATATCTCTCTTCCTGCATGTTGCGTTCTGCTCTCTGTACACAGTTTTTATTCCGTCATCTATCGGGAGTTTCATCATTTGATGAAGGGTTAATGGCACTGCTCTCATGCAAAGTATCCACACCCTTTCGAGCAAGGAGTTGTATCTCATGTCTCCTTTGATGACATAGAACTTGGCATTTTAGATCGCGCCGACCATGTTGACCAGGAGGGTGATTTCCCTTTTCGTTGTTCACTTGCCATGTTCAATTCGTTGAGGACTCGAGCTGATCAAGTAATCCGAGTTGCTCCACTACCCTCGAACTGATAATGTTGGCCGAGCTACTTGAATCTACAAGTATACGTTTAATTTGAAATGTATTCACAAGAAAAGGGATTACTAATGCATCGTTATGAGGTCGAGATAGGGTCTCGATATCCTCGTCACTGAATGTGAGAGCATTCTCGGGTATGTAACCTCGAGTTCACTTTTCCCTGGTGATAGATATTTTTGTTCTTCTGATAGTGGGTTCTTGTGGGATGTCGATTCCTTCCATGAACATGTGGATGACATGTTGTGGCTCATCTATTTCATTCATCATGTTCGCCTCCCTTTCCTGCAACCGATCATTGGCTCAGTCACTGAGGAATTGTCGAAGGTGCCCTTTGCTGAGTAGCCAGGCTACTTCTTCTCGGAGTTGTCTACAATCTTTGCTTATGTGACCGTGTGTGCCATGAAATTCACACACTAAGTTGGGGTTCCTCTGCGACGATCTGATAGTACAAGTCTTGGCCACCGGTGTCTCTGATTTTACCTATGGTGGATATGATGTTTGAAATGTCAATGTTGAAGTTGTATTTTGATAAGTGGGGTGCCTCCTTTAGTCCTATGTACCTGTTAAATTATAATCTGCTCACGAGTACCGAAGGATTCTAATATTGGTATGCTCTTCGATTAATTCGTGGTATGTTACACCTTGGGGCGTTTCTCCTATCTTCGGTGTATGGTTGGTATCTTTCTGTATTTGGCTTTGGCTCATTTGACAGGAGTTTTCTTGGATATACCGAGCCCGATGGGGCTCCCATTTGGTCATCCTTGACCCTAAACTTCAACTGATATCGGTTGTGGACATCCAACAATGTTATGGTAGCGTATTTCCAAATTCTGCTTCAGCTGCTTCAAAGCCACCGAGCTTCGCTCATTCAGGCCTAGGGTGAAGGCCTACACTGCCCAATCAACAGAGACTGTTGGTAATTCCATTCGTTCATTTGAAATAGAGACACGAACTCCTACGGCATCTCGTTTTCCCTTTGTTTGATTTTGAAGACGTCCCATTTCCTCGTAGACACCTTGATGGCACCAGCATGTGCCTTTATGAAAGAATCTGCCAGCTTGGCAAATGAGCCTATTGAATTCAGAGCTAGATTGTGATACCACATCAAGGCCCCTTTCGAGAGTGTCTCTCCAAATGTTTTTAGCAGGATAGACTCGATCTCGTCGTCCCTTAGGTCGTTGTCCTTCACAAAACAAGTGTAAGTAGTGATCGCCTTTTAGTATCTGTGGTTCCATTGTACTTTGCAAGATCGGGCATTCTAAATTTCTTCGAGATAGGCTTCAGAGCGGCATTTGAAGGCAATGTCTTTTACATAAATTTCTTTGAACCAACACCCTTCAAGATTGGGGGTGCGCCGAGTATCTGGTCGACCCCCGATTTGTAGGTTTCTACCTTTTTGTCATTGGCCACTATCATTTTTTTTGCACGATTCAATCCTCTTCGTGAGGTCCTCGAACATCATTATAATAGCGGGGTCGGCTGCTGACCCATTGTTGCTCGACCTTTCAGGTACCTGTTCGGTTCTAGGTGCCGTGTTCGGGGTCGTTGCACTTAGGGTTCTTCGTAGCTTTACAGTTGAGCAATTGCCAGTTGTTTTGCCTGGAACATCTCAAAACTAACGTGGAAGCTAACCTCTTGTTCTTCCTGAGCTTGGGTTTTCTGAGCATCTTGTTAGTCTCCTAAGCGTACGTTCTGGTTAGTGTAGGAGCTTATATTGACGTGTTGGGCATCGCGTGAGATCACATCTGCGGGGATCAATTCTGGCACATCCTCAGGGTTTCGTGGTGGTGCAGAAATACTTGGAATAGCTGCGCCATTCTCCCCATGGTCTTCAAGACCGTTATTTTCATACATATTCACTAAGTTAGACATTTTGACCTGAAACCAAAGATTCTTGGACAAAAAAAGGGTGAAAGATAACTTGCGTTATGTGTTAAACCAACAAAAAACAATCACTATTACTTTTAGCCCCATGGTGGGCGCCAAACTATATACTTTGAAAATAGTAATTACAATTATATTTGATTTTGTGCTTCTAAAAGTACATGATCTGTTTTTATGCTAGTTGTTTGGTAGTAAATGTTAAGTGTGAGACTAGAAAATAAGATAAGAACTTGAAAATGGTACGTTTAAGTAAACAGAGTGGCTGAGAATCGGGGCCTCGAGCCTGACTATACAGGGTCTCGAGGTCGAGTTCGATGCTAAGCTATGAGTGGTCTATGAAGGACTAACAGTGCTGAGAGCTTTGATGAATGCTCTTTATGACCAATAATAGGCAACATATGAAGAACAATTGATAGAGTACAATAAATGTAAGCAATAAATATAAGTAGTGAAGTCAAGAGAATATGTTTAAGCTAGAGAGTATAAAATGTTCTTGTATTGGATATTGTGATACTGTTGTATATCCCCCTTATAAAGTGACAAGAGTCCCCTTTATATGTAAGGAGAATTCTCAATATAGTACAAATGCATTTATTACAAAGATATGACATTGGCACAACTATTTAATATCTCGATACGGATTTGTACTAGCCTAATAGACTTGGTTAGCTTTAATCAAGTGCTTAGGAAACTTCTCATCTCTCTATCGTAGCTATCAATCCGCATTGTTCCAGAGTCAAGTACTTGGAAATCCTTCGAGGTTGCATCTCGAGCCTAGCTCAAGCCTTAGGAGGCGTATCTATGGAGCACAGTAATGACCATGAAATCGGCTCCTCTAATTTCACGGTATACAAAAAAAAAAAAATAGGAAAGAGAGAGATAAGTGGTCAGCGAAGAAAATAAGAAGAATCACTCAAATGCATAAGTCAACCTTTGAATTGGTCATTTTAACCGCTGCTCACACCGTATATCTTTTGTGCTGAATTGCCATTGGTGACGTCCAGATAAGGAGTAATTTTTGTTGTTGTAATTTAGAGCTATCATAAGTTTTTTTGGTGAAAATCCTTTTATTCGTCACTGGAACAAATATAATGAAGAAAAGCAAAATATCTCTAACACCTGACTATATTTAAATTTATACTTACTAGTCTAAGTACAAGTAAGTCTGTTTGTATCCTATACTATTCATATAATATTTCTATCCTTTATTTAATTATATACTTCTTCTATCCATCTTTTATCTTTATCCCGCTTCCTTTTGTTGATTATATACATCAAACGATCTTTGTATTCCTTTTTAATCTGGTCACATAATTTGCTAGGCCTAGGCACAGAACTTTGCCATAAAGCTTTTAATCCTTAAATTACATTTGTTTTTTCGTTATAAGTGAATCCAATAATTAAGATTGAAAATAAAAGGAGAAACATATGACTATAGTTGAAAAATTAGTAATGTCGTTAGAGTCATACGTTGGTGGGTGGGAAGCATTTTATGCAATTTTCGGCTATTCGAACTCATTTTTACGGTGATTGATCAGTACATTAGGTGGCAAGTGGGCGAGTTGGATCGAATTTGGGAGAATCAAGATGGGTTAGATCAATTAATGAGTCATTATCCAACCCAATGCAAGTATACTTAAGCTAAGATGTGTTGGATCAAGATGGACTATAAAACAAGCCATACCGTCCAACTTAACCTATGTTTTAGAATCATGTTCATCTTATATAAACAACTCCATTTACCTTTTGTACACCTATATATAAAAGTTTAAAAAAAACTATTAGTATTTTGAGAATTAAAATATATTTTTTTAAATAACAAATTAGTATATAAATTTTGCAAGTTGGAAAATATCTTTTACGTTATTTCTAAATAAGTATATTTCACCACAACTCAATTACCAAATTATTCATGTTTACGTTAAAACTAATAAAATACATTGACTCTCATTTTTAAATTTAAACACAGAAACTAATGATGGGGAACTAAGTAAATTTTCAAACAAGCCTTCAGTTGAGTTGAGATACCTTTATTTTGGGTGAACTTAATGGGTTATATTTTGGCTTATTCAACAACAACAACAATAACAAGCCAGTATAATCCCACTTAGTGGGGTCTGGGGAGGGTAGTGTGTACGCAGACCTTACCCCTACCCTTGGATAGAGAGGTTGTTTCCAAATAGACCACCGCCATCCTTCTCTCCAAGAACTTCCCACCTTGCTCTTGGGGAGACTCGAACTCACAACCTCTCGGTTGGAAGTGGGCGTTGCTTACCATCAGAGCAACCCCTCGTGTCTAATATTTTGGCTTATTCATGGGTCAAAATTTGCTATAAATTTTTTTAGAATTAGTTACCTCCTATAGTAAAGATTGATATATTATTTATTCTAAATAAATATTATTTTAAAAAATTATATTCCATAACTACCGCTTAATTTTTATAGCAAAATATTTATTTATGCATCTCCTACCCTTAAGTCATAAAATATGCTTTGTATTATTTTTCTCTTTCATTCTTTCATATTTTTGTCCATTCTCTCTCTCAATGCCACTCTTTCTCCATGAATACAATTACAATTTCCTCTTCGTAATCATCATCATCATCGTATAAAATATTAGAAGCAATATTGAAATCTCTTAATAGACTTTGTTCCAATTTCAAAACAGTTATTGCGAATTATTGCTACTACGAAGGTAACAGATTATTGATTGAAGTCTCTATTCAAAATAAACACTACTTCCACTTCCTTCTTCTTCTCTTTTTCTGATTTTTTTTATTCTTAGTTTTTCTTTGTTGTTTGAAAGTTGTATGTTGATATTGGAGAAAGAAGGAACCAAAATTATTCTAATAATATGAATTGTGGGATTTATTTTGCGGAACATATTGTTTTTTTCGATCATTATGCACAACACAAGGGTTTTTGCGCAATAGTGGATTCACCGGAAATTAGAGTTTGTTCTTGAACAAAGATAACGGAGTTTGGAGCTGAGCAACTTGATTTTCTGATAATATATTTTAATGTATTTTAAAGTATCACGCTATTTTTTTATGTATTTCATTGTATTCATTGCCTTTTCTTCATTGTAATTCAATGTATCTCGTTGTATTCCATATATTTCATGGTATTCACTATCTTTTTTTATTATATCTCAATGTATCCCGATGTATTCTTATGAATTTCATTATATTCACTGTCTCGCTATATGCCACGAATATATTTATATATATTTTTAGTTAATATATTTATGTATTTAGATGTACTATATAATTTCTCTGAAGATTGCTATGTTCTTGGGATATTTTTCGGTTGAGAATCTTTTTTTTAACCGAAAATATAAATTTTGTGTGTTATAATTAGAGGTGTCAACCGGGCCGGGTTGACCCGGGACCGGCACGGACCGGCCCGGTCAAACCCGGTCCAGACCGGACCGGTTTATAGCGGGGGGGCCGGGCTGGGTTAGGGGGAGGAAAGGGGTTAGGACGTTAGGCGATTCCGTCCAATTGACCCGGACCGGACCGGCCCGGGAAGGAAAATTCCGGGCGAACCGGTCAACCCGGACCGGTCCCAACGGTAAAATTTTTTTTTTTTTTTAAAAAAAATTTTCTGAAAACGTGGGGCCCACCAGACCGTTGGCAACGGTCCAGCACCGTTGCCCAACGGGACTTTTTGCATTTTTGGCCAATTTTGAGTTTTTTTTTATTTTTTTTAAATTACATTATTAACCCTTCTTAAAATCTATAAATACCCTCCCCTCTTCTTCATTTCCTCACTCAAAATTATCTATCTCTCTCTCAATTCTCAAATTAGCAAATATCAATCACTCTCTTCTCTTCAATTTTCAAGAATTCATATTCTACTTTCATAATTTTATTGTCTTTATTTTTCCGAATTTAATTTATCGTAATTTCTTATTTGGAAATCGGCATTCGAAGCTTGATTCTTGAAGTTCAAGTGTTCAACATTGAAATACTTGCTTGACGTTTGTTCGTGGTAACACCGGATTTGCGTAATCAAGTGCTCAATTTATTGTCGAATTCGGTGCACTCTCTCCAACTCTTTCTCTTATTTAATATTTTAATTGCATATTTGATTTTAGCTTATATATTAATTTTTCCAATATGTTGAATGCTGCTAAAAGAGCGTGTAGAAAAGTTACTGGTAGGAGTGGAAGTGGAAGTGGAAGTAGTAAAAAAAGTCCTATAGCTTCTGGTAGTAATAGTAATAATGAACCAATAACACATGTTTCTGAATCATCGCCTAATTTGCAAGATGTAAATATTGATTATGAACAATTACACCAAGATTTCGGAATAGAAGATAACGAAATTGGAATAGAAGATGAGATACCACCTACACCTACTAGTGGAAATGTTGGTAGTATTGGAGTTGGAGTTGCTAGTGCAACAAGGGGTAGAAGACCACCAGTCGCTCAAACTTCTAAATCTAATCGTAGAAAAAGAAGTCCTGTTTGGCAATTTTTTGATGAGATAGAAGATAGTGATAGAGTTAAGTGTAGACTTTGTAATGAAACGTTTAAACATTTGACCGGAGGTAATTTAGGGGGGACTGGCACACTTATTAGACATATGCAAAATTATCATCCTATAGAATGGGGAAATAATGGGGATAGAAGTGCAACAACACTTAACCCTACTACTGCAGGTCTCCTAAAATATGATAAAATGAGGGATCGAGAGGAATTAGCGAAAATGATTGCTTTGGGTTGTCTACCTTTTTCATTTGCTTCTTCCTCTTATCTTGTTACGTATATTCAAAGGATATACAATCCTATGTTTAAAGGTATCCCTAGAAGTACCTGTAGATCAGATATCTTTAGACTTCACAGCCAATATCAAACATACATACGTTATTTGTTTAGTCACCTTCCTTCTAGAGTATGTCTAACTTCTGATATTGGCCATGCTGTAAATGGAAATGATTATTTAACAATTACATGTCATTGGATAGATGACAATACTTGTATGCAAAAACGTATTATTGCTTTTAAATATGATGAAGATCAGAGTCATACTGCTGCATTTATTAGTAGTACAATTGTTGAAGTTGTCGAATTTTATAATCTAAACCAAAAAGTTTTGTGTGTGTCTTTTGATAATGCTTCAAACAACAATGCTGCAGTTTCAATTTTAAAATTGAATTTACATCCACCTCTTGATGATATTTTTCATGTTAGATGTGCATGTCATGTTTACAATTTAATTGTTAAAAGTGGGCTCGATTTATTTTTACATGAGATTACTCTAGTTAGAAGAGCAGTTGGAGTAATTCAGGAAAATAATAGACAATCTAGAATAAGAGAATTTAAGAACAAGTGTATGCAATATAACCTTACACCTAGATTCATGCCCGACGAAGTAGTTACTAGATGGAATTATACGTATATATTTTTAAAATGTTGCTACAAATATAGATTTCCAATAACAGAAGTTGCTAATGCACATTGTACTGATCCTAGGCGTATGTTAACAACTGATACCTGGGAGGTCATTAGTGATGTGATTAAATTTTTACATAAATTTTATACTGCTACTGTTGTGTTTTCTGGGGCATATTACCCAACTATTACTTTGGCTTTAGTACATATAGCTGAAATTTCTTTGCTACTATATGAATTTAAGAAGAAAGATAGATATACGGATGCTGTTGCAAGTATGCAAGCAAAATTCAAAAAATATTTCTTTCCAATTCCTCCTGTTTACTTAATTGGTGCAGTTTTAAATCCTTCAATTAAAATGTCTGATTGTCAATAATTAATGAATGCTTTATACACTTATATGGAGATTGGGCCCACTGAAAGCCCAAATTTGTATGAATCTATGAACCAACTAAATGAACATTTACAATATCTATATACTTATTATGCAACTCAATGTGATAATGCTCGTGCTTCAACTGCTGCAAATCCCACTATGCAATGTAGCACTTCTAATGTAGTCGAAGATGATGATGAAGGCATTGATAGTTTTAATATTTTTTCAACTTTTTCTAACACTCAAAGTAGTAGCAGGAATATAGATGAACTTCAATTTTACTTGCAGAAGCAAAAGGAGCCTCGAACTCAAAGCAATTTCCCGTTCTTTTCGCTATGGCGCGGGATGTCCTGAATGTCCCAATTTCCACTGTTGCATCCGAGAGTGCATTTAGCCAAGCAAGACAACAACTTGGAGACACACGGCACTCATTGGGAAGCAATGCTTTGGAAGTCTTAGTGTGTCTAAGAGATTGGATAAGATCTGAACGAAGAAATCAAGGAAAGGAAGATCTTGATAGCCCGGAAGACGAAGAACTTGGAGATATATTAACGCACGGAAACCCATCCGAATTTAACTCTCCAGAAGAAGGTCATTCGGTTCATATTAATTTTGAAGAACTTTCTATTGCAATGCAAACCATTTGATGTAAATTGTAAACTAATTATGATACATTTTAGTTTTGAAATTTTGAATTTAAGAAATAAAGTAGCACTTGCAATAAGTGCAATTTTTTCCCCATCTTTTGTTGTGTTCATTCAATTATTACAAAGTATTAATATAACTTAATATTTATACTATACGTAATTCCAAAAAAAAAAAAACCCGGCCCGGCCCGGCCCGACCCGGATCAACCCAGCCCGTTAACAACCCACCTCTAATTGAACCCGGACCGGCCCGGACCCGGACGGGTCAGAAAAATTGGACCCGGACCCGGCCCGGCCCACCCGTTGGTCACCCATAGTTATAATTGAGTTTGTTGAGTTATATGAAGAGTCCATTATGTTAATTGATTTACTTTCCATTTGAAAATAGTGTAATCCTCTATTTCACACCGTGAATACATTTGAATACAATAATTTGTCCAGCTGTAATTCCATGTTTCATGTCATAAATACAGTTGAAAACACTCAAATACAACAACTGATTAGCTGGACTTCCCTGATTCACGCCTATTTCTTTTCTATTGTATTCATGAATACAGTAGCTTAAATACATCTAATATATCTTATAACAACAGAAAATGTATCTAAAATCCATAATATAGCAAAAGATATCTATAGATAGCTAATTACCATTAAAAGATAGTTTTTTATGAAAATTTTTCTTTAAAATAATATGTTGACTTGGACTCAACCTAAATAGACCCATGAGCTAAAATATTTGTAGCGCAAACTATTAATCTCTGTGCAGACATGACAAATTACAAATAGCCAGATTTACAACTAGCCGTTCAAATATAATCCAAGTTTAAAAGTAATTGAAAATTAGCCACTTTTCATGTAAAGATAAATATGAGCGAAAACACTTTTCAAAACCCGGAAATACTTCAACATATTATATTGGAGTTCCAGCATAACTATACTTGAACTCCATCATAGTATACTGGAGTTTCATAGAGTTGGCAAAATTGGTGGGGCCGGGTTAGCCCAGCCCAGCCCACGTGGGGTTAAGCAATTGATGGGCTAGAGTGGGCTAGCCCATCATTTTAATGGACCTTATAATGGTTAGTCCAACCCAGCCCTACGTGGGATGGGGGCCGGCCCATTATTTTTTGAAAATATAATTTTATATTTTATTTTTAAGTTCTAACAAAAAAAGATAATTATTTAAAACTTTAAAAAATAATTGTTGGAAAAGTTTCACAGAATTTAATTACTTTTTATGTTGTTCAAATATATTACAATAAATACCAAAAAAGTAAAAGACAAGACCATTTCATTTACTATAAATCAAAATTTAAAGAAAACTATTCAAGAGAACGTCCATGACGCTTATGGGATATCCAACACATGATCTTCATCAAACACATTTGAATCTGCTTGTTAGAAGGTTGTTTTAACATCTTCACTTTTATCTACATTTACAATTCGTTTGCAATATTAATTAGTAAATATTAACAACAACAACAACAACAACTACCCAGTATGCTCCCACTAGGTGGGGTCTGGGGAGGGTAATATGTAGACGAGCCTTACCCCTACCCGAAAGGGCAGAGAGGCTGTTTCCAAAAATTAGTAAATATTAAGAATAATTAAAATTTAAAACTAACTAACGTTTTAAGACTTTGATCTTTTAATATGATGAACTTAAAACTTAAAGCTTGGGATACTCTTCTTATTATTTTTTGCCATATAACTTTTTATTTTATATATTTTAAAATACATATTTTTATTAGGGCCACGGTCAGGCCCAGCCCAGCCTCAGTCAAGCCTCGCGAGCCACGGACTTACTCGGACCAGGCTTAAAAGCCTCATTTTTAAATGTGCTCCAAAAATTCTGGTTCATTCCTACTAAATCACGAGATGGGCCGGCCCAACGGACCAAGCCCATATTGACGGCTCTAGAGTTTCAGGATAGATATGCTGGAACTCTTGCAGAATATGATGCAGTACTGACATAAGTACACTAGAACTCCAGCATAATATACTGGAGTTCCAGCAAGTATGTCTAGTATAATATACTGGAGTTTGGAACACCGGTGCTCCATTCCAGTCTCCAATATATTATACTGGAGCCAGCAAAGTATATCGCCCCATCATAATATGCTGGAGTTCATATATAGGTGCACCAAACTCGAGTATATTATGTTGGACCAATCTCTATTGCAGCAAAATAGTAGCTATTTTTTACTACAAGAAAAATCCTTATCTAAGACCAATTTTTAGGGACCAGTTAATAATCCCATCGCAAAAAATATATTTATTGGGACGATATTGCATTGCGGTCCCTAATGCTTTATTTTATTACGAAAAAATATTAAATCTGATCCTAAAAAAATTAGTAACCAGACCCAAATTATAATTAAGGTGCCTTGAGGTGAGAAAGTGCCGCCAAAACTTATTTAAAATATTAAAAAACTATTATTTTCTAAAAAACAAGCGCCAAAGCTAATTTATTGAAATAAAAATCTAAAAACTGAAACTTTCTTTATTCTCCAAAAACAAGTGCGCGAAGATTTGCCCTAATACTCTGCCTAGCTCTAGAGTCCACATTGCTTATCTATATGTTCTCAAAACTTAGATTGTCAATTTCTGCTCTAATATCCATCTCGCCTTTGAGATTAATCCAAGGTATGTCTCTTCTTTCAAGTTGTTTTTTCCTTTTCTAAGTTGTTCTAAATCGCTGATTGTTATTCCAGTTATTGTTGTTGTTCTTCTACTACTACTACTACTACTTCTCTAACATCAAAAAATTGGTAAGGTTAATTTCGTACTCTAGTATTTTTTTCTTTTGTATAATCAGTGGAAAGATTATTAGGTACCCGCTACAGTTTGTTTATCTAAGGTTTTGTACTCTGGTATTTGAGTTGGGTTCTTAATTAGTTAATTCAATTTCTAAAGTGTATTTAAGTTCGTGGCATATTAGTTTTATGTATTCAATGAGAGATTTACCGAGCCAAAACAGGGACTAGCATGTATACTGTCATATTGCAATATTAATTTACATCTGAAAAGATACTATCATATGTGATGAAACAACATGTATACTGTCATATGTATTTTAGCATACCTGAAAAATAATAGCATCTAGAAAGAAGCAGTCTTTTTGTTGCGCGCGACTGGTTTGGATGCTAAAGACTCCATGTTGATAAGATAAGAAAATTCAGCAGGTTGACAAGAAGTTATTAATAGTTTCTTTAATTGTTCTTAGTGTTCTGTTCTTCTGAAACAAAGTTCAATTTCACTCTAGAGTCTATATTAACAGGAAAAATAATTTACTTTAACGTAAGAATTGCAATTCCTATTCAAATTAATTGTGTCGTAAAGTATACTATTTATAATTTGTTGTAAGTACTTGTTTCGATCTCGGAGCAGGCTATAAGAAACTATAGATGAATATTTTAGGAAACAACATCTTTAATTACAAGTTAATTGATAATCTTTTGTCTAGATTAGTGCCATCTTATTGTATATTGTAATGATTTAACTGAAAACAGAGGAGCCGAGTCGACTAGAAAGTGTGACCTAAGAGTTAACCCAATTGTGTTCAATTGATCGTAACAAGTACTGTACATCATAGTATTTTTCTTATCTTTTATCTTCATTTAATTTAATTTTTATCTACTATCGAAGGTTATGACACATAGTAAGCAATGGATGTAACTTGTTGATAATCAGCTCGATGAAGCCTACTTAATCGGAGTGCAAAAAAAATGAGGCAGAATCAACTATAAAGAGTACAACCAGATATGCGCTCGTCCCGTCGGGTGCTATAAGAAAGGGAAAAGGACGAGGACGAGGGCTTAAATCTTTGGTTGAGAAAGATAATATGCCAACTAAGAGTTTGTTTCCTCATTGTAGTGATCTTGTTAAGCAATACATCCAAACAATTGAACAAGTAAGATATTTTAAATCTACTATTTTTAATGTGTACAACTGAATTTTAATGTTTAAATATTAGTAGTATGATTTTTTTTCACCAGGTGCTATTGAAAAGGGACAAAGACGAGGCTTAAAAGCTCTACTATGTCTACTAGTCATGGAACGTGAACGATGCATGAAAACTCCATTGTTTTTGAGAAAGAGTATATAAAAATTGATATTCCATTGCTTCCATCTACTGATCAAGTTAAGTAATACACCTAAAAAGTCGAAGCAAGTAAGTTTTTCCAAATCTGTGGTATTTTTAATTGCATATATAACTGAAATTAAATATCAAACTAAATGGTTTTTTGGTCCAGGTTCTATGGAGAAGGGATAGGAGCAAGCTCCTAGATCTTTGTGCTCATCTTTAGGGATTCCTGAAAGCATATGATCGTGTATTACCATATCTTATAACAAAGAAATGTGAACCATGGATAAAAATTCATTGGTTCTTGAGAAAGAGCAAATACAAACTAATATTTTATTGCCTCCATCTATTGATCTACTTATGCAAAACTCCCAAGTAACTGAAATAGGTATGATAGTTTGAATCCATATGTTTTTAATTTGTAGAACTAAATTTTATTGCTATAGCTTTTACCAAATTATGCAGCCTTAGGTTCTTCATATAATTCTAGGTAAGAAAAGTTCGAGGGAGGAACAAGTGCAAAGAAATTGCATCACTTGAAGTCAGACAAAAGCTGAAAGTAACCTTTTACAATAATCGAATAGTTGGAATAAATAGCAAATTATTTTCGAGGCACTTGCGAAGAATCATTCGTCATTGTAATATGTGTCCGTTGGGAGTATCATCGTGGAATAATATTAAGGAAGAAAATCTTAATTATATGTGGACAGCTATTGAGGTAACAACTGTAGCCAAGAGTATGATTGTGCAATTTGAGTCATTTTAAGTCTAAGCATCTAGATAACAATTTTGACATGGCTGATAAATTTGGAAAATTCATCTATATAACTGAGGAAATAATATTTATACAGCAAAGATGTATATTAGTTAGTTGAATACTTGTGTTCCTGTTTGTGCCTCTATGTAGGAATCAAATACCATAATGCTTACAGTTATTGGCTATTTTTTACTGAAAGCAGTACACTGGAAAGTGAATCTTACACTGTCATAGAACATTTGATGACAGTGTAACTCTGATAAAGGTACTTGATATTTAATTTTTAAGTTGTAAATCTGCTATATGACAATTATTGTCCAAGTAAAATATTTTCATACGTTCATATTTTGTAGATCTAATAAAGAACTAAGTTCTAATATGAATATTACCTTGACTAGAGTTGAAGTTTTGGTAGAATGATAATTATAAATTGATGAAAAAGTATATATTTCTCTAGTTTATTTGGTCCAAAATTAGCCTAAGCTAAAATGATCAAAGTGAAGAATGAATCTAACTATTTCAATGTACAAATATATGAAAAGGAAGTTGAATGAATGAATAAAGTTAAGTGTGAATGGTCAAAGTGGGCTAAATTTGTTGTTTTCAATCGGTTGTGAGTTATTACTTGATCTATTTGTCTGTTTAGGTTATTTCTAGTTCTCGACTTCTTCAGTTGGCACTAAACTTACCATATGTTATAAAGTTCCATTTTGCAATATGTTTCTCTGGTTTAGTTGGTACAAATATGCTCTGTATAATATAAACTCAGCCCATACATATTCGGATTATTGTAGGATAAGTTTGAGAGTACTAACGTGAATAATCATTATGATCATATCTTTGACTGGATGAAAGAGTTGTGAAACAAATGAAGAGGACACTTGCATGCAAAATATGTGAAGGTTAAGCCAATCCAGCATGCTCTTAAGAATATTCCAAAGGGAGTACACAAGAAATAATGGGAGTGGTTAATAAAGGAATATTTTTCTTCATAAAATTTTCATGTATTCCTAATTATTTGATAATCTATTTCGCTAAAGCATATGCAACCTCATATTGTTAAATTTTAATTAATTTTGTTAAATTTATTATTTAAGCTTAATGTTACACAAATATAGGAGAAAAGCAATAGGAATGCGGCAAATCGAGCTAAGTTGAAGATGCTTTATAGAGATTATTTATCAAAATGTATTATCATAAAATTTTTATTTTTCTAAGAAAATATTTACGAGCTATTACTTGACATATTTGCCTTTGATGTAAAGGGCGGGAAATATGACAATCCACCAGATTTGGCAACAATTTTCTTCGAGACCCATAAGAAAGATAACACGCTTGTTCAACCTGAAGCAATTGAAAAATATGTATGTTTGTTAAATTGAATTTGTAAATTACTTGAAACTATTATGTATTTTGATTTTAAATGTATCTTTAAATATTTTGTAGGCCCAAATCGAAGAAATAATTCAATCAGATCCATCTCTACCTAGCATAGAGATTGTAGAAAAATGTTGTAGACCTCAAACTCGTCGACATGTGTTTGGCTTTGGGGATGGAGTAAAGGCGAAAGAGTTGAAATGTAGTACTTCTTCAAAGGATGAATTACTGTCTGCGCTATGTTCAACCCGAGAAGAGAACAAATCTTTAAATGAGGAAAACAAATCCTTGCAAGAGTATTTGTCCATCTTAGAAGATGACATGAAAGAAATGAAGAAAATGAAAGAGTTCTTCGCTGCTCAACAATCACATGTCCCACTTACGATATCGCTCATTTCAACTGAATGAACATTGTTTTGTCTACTGACCAAGTTAATAATAATATACCTACATTTTTAATTTATATAGTTTATTTTCGTACAGTCGATTTCTATATTACAGATTCTAGCAGTTTACTTTTAAAAGTTTTTTGCAATTCATCAGTAGTACCTAAGAATGGCAAGAAAAAATAGCCTATAAAATAGTGATTAAAGCTAAATATGGATTGGATGTGCAGTGGTGCAGTACTTAGATGCTCGTGGATCTGTTTTGATCCCTTACATATTTTGAACAACTAACTTAGTAAGACTCTGTGCACACTGTTTGCTTCTCCTCCTAGACACAATTACATCAATTATTAGTTATTGCACTAACATCAGTGATATATGCTTAGCAGTTCCTTTCTATATTTAATGACTCAATGGACCAACCAAATCCTGTAGCAGTTCCTTTCTACATTTGAAGCTATACACAGAAATTCTCTATGAAGACATAAGCACGCCGTAAAAAGCAAATTCAAGATGAACTTGTCAAGTTCTAACTAAAATAAAGTTCAAATTCATTAGAAGGAACATCTCAACCATTAACAGACGTTATATATGCCAACAAAATATAGACTAACAAACAACTTCTCATTGCACAATAGTTAGTGATATTTTGGAACATGTTCAACACTATTTTCGTTTAATGATGGGTCATGCCTAACGGCATCAAGGATGCCTACATCAGTTAGATCTCTTGGAAAGCTTATAAATCCATGTAAATAGTACATGCAAAATGTTTCATCCACCTGTGTTCATGTTAAGAGATATCTGGTGTTCCTACAATATAACGACCCGATCGGTTGTTTTGAGCTTTTGTACTTTGATCGCCGGTTCTCGGCACGACTTGCCCTGTGTAATGTGTTACGACAGATGTAGATTGTTGATTTTGGTTTTCACAGAAATCGGTATGAATCTGAAATAATAGTCTCAGTTGGAAGCTTTGAATTTAAAATGTTTGACCAACTTATTTGTATATGAGCTCAGATCGGAATTTTTATGATTCGGTTAGCTTCGTTGAGTGATTTATGAGTTGGGAGCATGATCTAAATTGGTTTTGGAAGTCCGGTGTATAATCAGGCTTGAATTGACGAAGTTAGTATTTTGGCGATTTCCGGCTAATAAGTGAAATTTTGATCTGAGGGTCGGAAAGGAATTTTGAGAGTTGATGTAGCTTTGTTATGTGATTTGGGATGTGTATGAAAACTTTCAGGTCATTCAGGGGTGGTTTGGTTTGGTTTTTGATCAAATGCGTGTTTTAAAACTTTTTGAAAAACTTAGGCTCAAATTCGATGCGAATTGATGGTTTGGTGTTGTTTGAGGTATTTTGATAATTGAAACAAGTTTGGATGATGTTTTAGAATGTGTTGGTGCTTTTGTTTAAGGTCCCGGGGGCCTCGGGGTGATTTCGGATGGTTAATGGAAAGTTTTGAACTTGGAAAAAAATTGCAGAATTGCAGCATTTATTGCAGAAGAATTTTTTCCTTCCCGAATGTGCGATAGGCCTTGTGTTTGCATAGAAGAATTTTGAGTAGGCCGGCTTTTGTTTTTCGCGTTCGCGACATAGGGTCGCATTCGCATGTTGCAAGCGGAAGCTTTGTGTTCGCGGTGAGTTATTCACGTTCGCATAGGAGGACCTGGGGTCCCGTTCATTTTGTTCTTTGCATTCGCGGCTAAGGGGTCGCGTTCGCATAGTTGAGGCAATGGCAGCTTCGCGTTTGCTAGTGTACAGACGTGTTCGTGAAGGGTAATTTTGGTCAATATAATTGTTGTGCTTCGCGAACGCGAGGCTTTGCCCGCGATCGTAAAGAAGGATTTTAAATGCTGGACAGAAAGGTTATTGTTAAAGAGGGATTTGAGGGCAGTCGATTGTTGGCAATCGATTGCAAAATGTTTCGTCCACCTGTGTTCTCATTCGCGGGTTGGAGCTCATTTTCACTCCATTGTTGGTAATTTCTTAGAGCTTTTGAAGGAAATTGAAGAGGGATTTGAGGACAATCGATTGGAGGTAAGATTTATGAACTTAAAACTTATTGTTATTGTTAAATCCACCTAGAAATTTATAGAAACTAAGCTAAAAATTGAAGAACTATGGCTTGAGAAACTGGACTTTTAAATTGGGACTTGACGGATCATTTGAGGTCTTATTTTAGAACTTTTGGTATGTATGAACTCCTGGGAGGATGTGGAATCTATTGATGTAAAAATTTCTGAGTTTCGAGAAGTGGACCCGGGGCTCGAGTTTTGGTAATTTCAGGATTTGTGCCCATTGTCGATTATTTTCACTTGGGCTTTGTTTCCTTAGCATATTGTGATATCTTCATTCTAATTTTGGATAGATTCGACGTGCGTGGAGGTCGAATTAAAGGGCCAAGGCATCACGGACTAGAGATTTTACCGGTTCGAGATGAGTAATAATTGTAAATGATGTTCTGAGGATTTGAAACTTCGGATTGCACATCGTAGTACTATATTTAGGTGACTTGCATACCAGATAGCTAGCATGAGGTAGAGCATCGTTGGGGATTGCGACTTTGTCCATCCTGATTGATGAATTTATCATGTATTAGATTGAAACTTATTTTTTATCATCATGACTTGAGCTGATTCCAATATTTGGGCTTCGTGCGAGCTATTTGAACCCCTTCGGGATGATTGTTGATATTTCCTCACTGTTTTTATTTTATTCTTGAACTCAGTCATGTATTTTTCACCGTATTCAAAACTCATCGAAGTTTACTTTGCTTTAACACTTGAAGTGATATTTCTAACAATATTTTTGGACTGAGCACCATGTTTTATTGTTGCCCAATAGGCTTATGTGATTTTTGACTGAGTAAGGCCGAGGGCCTGTGTTGTTAGGATACTTTTGGATCGGGCTGCACGCTGCAGCAGTGAGATACTCATACTGATATGAGGTCGGGGGCCTAGATTTAATTTCACGAGATGGCTTGATACTGTGCTTGGGCTGTAGGGGGACCCTCCCAGAGTCTGCACACCCCCAGTGAGTATTGTCGACAATAAATGGATCGGACTGCACGCAGCAGTGGTACATGGATCGGGCTGCACGCCGCAGCGGTATCGGTGCTATTTTTATGTGGTTACTTATTTATTTGTTTGCCATTATCTGTTATTGTGCTATTTCATGTGATATCTACCTAAATTGCCACGCATTTTCTGTTATGAGTGTTGCGCCCGATGGATGGATTTATGTGCTTATCAACATAAATTGTTTGCATTCATTTGCATAATTGTTTGAAAAAGGGCATTTTCAAAAGAGGTTTAAACTGGGTTAAGACATTTTTTTTAAAGATTTCACAGCTTCATTGCTTTACTCAAGGGATTTTATACTGCTTCTATACAACATGATGATTTGCCTTACGTTGTTTTCTTTCTGCTCAGCTATTATTTACCGTTATTACTCACTGGGTTAGAGTACTCACTTAACTCCTTACATCACGCGTGCTGATGTAGGTATTCGTTTCCCCGGTGGCAGGTCTCAAGCTGATCGACGGCTAAGTTATCGGAGTTTAACGAGGTGACTGCTAGCATTCGCAACATCGTATTTTTTTCTTCTCTTGTTATCAGCCCTAATTTGTATATTTCAGATATTGTATTAATATTCAAACTCTAATAGATGCTCGTGACTTGTGACACTCCGGTTTGGGCTGTGTTGGGTTGTACTTCCGCTAATTATTATTATCATTAAATCATACTTAAACTGTTTATGAACTATTTAATTGTTCAAAAGGATGAATTGGATTTAGTTGATTGGTCTTGTCCCCACGAGAGATGTTTTCACGCCCGTGTCTGAGTTTAGGATCGTGACATACAAATAGGTGAAAGAAAATTGTAGTTGTTTGAATTCAACAAATTTTCTAATCCTCCTATTTATTCTCATATATCTGAAGCCATTGGATTGGAAAAAACTCTCGTCTTTGTTGACTGCTTGTCCTTAGTCATCTTGGTAATCATTTAATTTAATGAGTTAAATGACTGCTTCTGAAAAATATATTTTTCTGAGTACAGTGAGAAAGCTCCACGAGAGTTTGTCATAATCCTTGGACATATTAAGCTTTATGATAATATTCTCCTCTTTAAATTTACATATATTATTTTCCCAATAGTTATTTATTATTTTTTTAAACTTTTATGCTTAAAGGTTTTGAAGATTGAAGTTACAAGTCAAAATAAAAGTTTAGAAGATGCACATGCTCATTAATTATTTTGTTACGACTGTTATTCAAAACCTGATATCATAATGTAGTTCAGGATGTTAGCTAATTTTGTTTTGTTAAGGTATTGAACAAATGCAGAAACGAACATCATCATGAGATGTGCACGTGATATTTTATCTTTTTTATATCTAGATTTTTCAATAACAATTTCATATTTATTAATAAAAATAACTCTTTGTAGCATTGATCTTTAGTACTATGGTTAATAAGATACCAGGAATACGATTGCTAAATTATAACATAATCTAGGACCAGTTAAATATTAGTTGTTAAAATGAATAAACGATTGAAATATATATATATATATATATATATATATATATATATATATATATATATATATATATATATATATATATATATATATATATATATATATATATATATATATATATATATATATATATATATAATAGTTATATTCAACGTCTATTAGGTACGAGATATATAGTTTAATCCCAAAATGATCTTTTTTTTGTATTAACCTCCTACTTCTTCATAGGTACCTTGAAGTGTTCAAACAAATTTGTGTGAATGAAACCATAGGGAATGTCATTGGTTTTGGTGACATTGATAACCATATCAGTAGGTTCATGAGGGTTTCATGTTCAGATGGAACAGGTTCATCTATATTTTTTCAAGGTGAACCAACCCCTCAGCAGCTTCGCCAGACCCACTTACCCCTGTTTTGCTCACCCGCTCTTCTATTTCACTAAATTCCTCTCCCCAAATAACCATTGTGCCGGTTTCTTTTGCTAGACCAACAGGAGAGGGTGAAGAATCAGCCACTCTTGTCCCCTTTCCCCTCACAGTACTCCTAGCGCCCTTCCTCTTTTTTTTCTTTTTTATTTTTACTACCAACTTATCCAGATTATGTAGTCTCAACACCTGTTATACATCCTACAAATCTATTCTCCAAATTTGCAGCATCTTTAGAAATTGTCTCAAGAGAAGCTTTAGAATCAGAAGATACCTGTTCAGTTTCAGAAGACCTACTTTTTCCCCCTTAGTAGCAAACTTAAATGAATCTTCAGATTTTTAGGATTTTTCTTCCCTACCAGCTTGCTTGTTTATTTTCTTGATCTCCTCTCCTTCATCGAAAATCTTACGAGCCATCATCTTTACTCAACTTTTCTTAAGAATTGGTGTGTTTGAAGCACTGGTAAAAGGTGTGGAAATGGTTTCCTGTGGTGGTTATAAAGGTTTTTAGAGGTGTTTGACATATCTAGGCTAGGGTATAAAAAAAGAAGAGAATTAGATTGTGTCTGGAAAATAAAAGAAGAATGAGAGTTTTTGACGACTTGAGAGAGATGAATAAACAGTATAAAAATGTAATAAGGATAGAAAATGGAAAATGAAGAAATGACTGATACGAAACTAGGTAATAACATGAAATAATACTGTGAATTAAACATATAGATGTAATAAAAGAAGCAACTGAAGAGAACCATAATGATCTTATATGGAAAACAGCTACTAGAACTAGGAAAAACAATATAACGAGAAATATTCCCAACAAAGCTCGTTGCAACATGAGATAAACAATAAAATAACACAACGAGGTACCGCCTCATGAACAATAAGAATCACCACAAAGGTACCATATCGTATAAATCAAGAATCACAACTAAGGTACCACCTCGTATAAATCAAGAATCACAACCGAGGTACCACTTTGTATTCACACTTCTCAATTTGAAACACAATCTTTCCTTATACTGCTGCGTAAGCCTTACCTTTGAAATAGGTTTCGAAATAAATTTTCCCAAAATAGATATACACACTTTAGCACACCTTATGACACCACATGGTTTCACATAGTTCCCCTACAATCATCACGCACATAAGTCCCACCTTATATCGCCGCGTGTGCATTAACCCCAAGCCTTGTGTCGCTCCATGTGCGTCAATATCACATTATAATAACAACTCGCACCACAAGTGCCCATATATCACAATATTCCAAAAATAAGAAAAATCAATATTTTCACAATAATAGCACACGACTCCATCACAATGGGTACACGAATATCAACAACAACAACAAATGTAAAATTGCTTAACAAGGAAGATATTTCAACAACAACAATTTCTTCTCAACGTGACAACGACATTCACAACTTCAACACCAATAACTCAACAATGAGAGTAATGTATAACCATGATGTTGAATAAGAATAACTCAAAATGGAAGATATAACGTGTAGCAATGACTTCAAATATTGGATATCAACAAGGGAAGGGATAACATAAACAATAACTCCACATAATGATGATCAACAATGGGAGAGATACCACAAAAAATAACTTCAAATAATGATAATCAACAATGTGGGAGATAACACAAAAAATAATTTCAAATAATGATAATCAACAATGAGAGACATAACATGTAATATTAATAGAGACAACAATTCAACTAAGCATGAGAGAAATTATCAGTTAGAATGTAGAAAAAGTATTAATAAAATCATTTAAGGCATGTAGAGATAAACTAACTCAAGTAGGAAAAGATTGACTACGAGAATTTACAACATGATACAACATTTCAATTAAAGCATGGAAAAAGTCTAAGTAGCCTAAACCGGTAGAATACCACGTACAACCCGTGTACCCACTCGTCACCTTGCGTACATAGATTTCACATAGCACTAATGAATCAATCAATACCAATCCTAAGGGGTAGTTTCCCACACAAAGTTAAGCAAGATACTTACGTCAACTAGGCCAATTCAATACTCAAAAATAACTTTTCCCTTAAAATTTGCCTCCACACGGCTCAAATCTAACCAAATTGACTTAATATCATCATACAGTGCTAAGGAAGTCAATTACAATAGAAAAAGCTAAGATCTTTATACTTTTTCCAAAATAGTCAACAAAAATCAACCAAAGAGTGATCCGATCAAAACCCGGGTCCAATGGTAGATTCCGACTACCCATGACCCAAATACTTTAGACACATCATGGTATGATCTAAATCCTATTCCCCCTTCTTCATACGACAAAAATAATGTGTCCCAAGAAGATCAATGTCTGCTTCAACCCTAAATTGAATTACTCCAACAAAATCTTGCCATGAGCTTATGAAGTTTGTTGATCACAGATGCTGGTGCATTGGATGCTGACAAAAGGTGAATAGGCATTCTTTGTAACACATGTGATATCACTACTGCCTTGCCTCCTAGATAAAAACTTTTCCTTCCATGACTGCATTTTGTCCAACACCTTATTCATGAGCCCTTGATAAAATTCCATCTTTCTTGTAGCATAAAAGATTGGACATCCCAAGTAAGTGAATGTAAAATCGTGCCTACTAATCCGAGTAACCTTTCCACCTTCCTAACTACTTATTCATTTATGAGATAATGCATATACATGACAGATTTAGCTTTGTTAATAACTGACTTGAAGCTACTTCTTAAGCTGCCAAAACTTCAATGATTAATCTTATTGAAATTGCATATGAAGAAGAGAATATTATAGTGTCATCTGCATAGGACAAATGGTTTATCTTAGGACTCCACTTTGGTAAACCAAATCCACAAAAGTATAGATTCAAATGGAGATCATTCAATCCCCTTGACATTGCCTCAACTACTAAGACGAAAAGTGCAGGAGATAGAGGATCTCCCTGCTTAACTCCTCTTGTAGACTTGAAAGATCCATATGTTTTCCCACTGATAATCACTGAGTACCAATTATTTGATGTGATTCCAAACACCCAACCAATGAACTTCTCAGCAAAGCCCATCTTCTTCAACACTTTGGTTAGAAATATCTATGAAAGTCTATCATACACCTTCGTCATGTCCAGCTTGATTACAATATTAGAACCTGCCTTAGTTCCTAATCTTATAATAGTGATAACTTCTTGAGTCAACATAACATTCTCCACAATCCTTCTACCCTTCAAAAATCTAGCCTACTCATATGAGATTATATTAGGTAGAAGGCCAACTAACATGTTATGTAGGAATCTGTAGAGCACTTTATTTATGAAGTTACTAAGACCTGTAGGTTACATACCAGAAAAAGGTGTCCACTTCCTTCTTCTTAGGTAATAGAACTAAATGTGTATGAGGGATAGACCTAGGTAATTCCTGCCCATTAAAAATGTCTTCACTATCCCCACCATATCATCTCCAATGTCCCGGCAAGAGTGAAAGAATCCACCATTGAATCCATCTGGCCCTCCAACACTGTCACCATTTAGCCCATATACTGCCTGCTTCACCTCTTCTCTAGTAGGTTGCCTCAATAGTTCTTGATCCTGCTTCACACCCTCATCAACCACTAATACCCTATCTTCAATCTAGTCACGATCATTGTTTTTGATTATTTTCGATTGTAATATATTTCTCTTCCCATTTATATGTTCCTGAAAGAACTTGGTGTTTCCAGAACTTCTCCTCTAATTCCAGATATTTGAACAACTCTGCTTAGACCTTTTGAAACCTCTCCCTATTTTGCAGTGTAGGATTTAGTTCAAACTATGCTTTATGTCCTCTAACCACTTCCTCCAGGATATCTATCTTCTGAAAAGTATCACCAAATGTTGCCCTACTCCATGTGGATGATTCCTTCTTCAATCTCTTAATCTTGTGGATGAAATAGAATGAATGGATTTGCATGAAAATCTATTGTCACGACCCAAAATCCCTCCGAAAGAGTCATGATGACACCTAGTCTCTAAAACTAGGTAATCCTAACATTAACAGAAATAACGATAATATTTGCTAAGATAGAACAATTTTGAAATAGAAATCTCTGAACGATTTACAATCCCAAAACTGATAGTACAAGTCATAAACCTTTTTAGGATTAGTTATACATAATGAATACATCACTATTCTGAAACAAAAGGAAACAATGAAAATAAATATAATAGAAGGTGACTTTGGTGCCTGCGAATGCCCAACAGGCATACCTTGAAGTCTCTATCCACACCAAGCATGAGTTTCAAAACTAGTCCGATTTGAAGTACCTGGTTCGGAACAAAAAGATGTCCAGAAGTGTATTATGAGTGCACCACAGCGGTGCCCAGTAAGTATCCAGATTAACCTCAGTGGAGTAGTGATGTGAAATAGTCAAGACACCTATTGGTCGAATAAGCAGAACAAGACATGACATATAGCTAACAAGATAAAGATAATAAAGTAATGCCAATAGCAGAAAGAAATTAAATTACAAGGAGTCGAGATGATAAGGGAAAAACACGTATTGTAACGAAAAGTAACCAAGTAAATTAACACCAACATAGTTGGGATACAGACAAGTAAAATATGCTCAAACAAGGAAAGTGATATTAACTCAACAATTGCATCATTCCTAACACACAATTCCAACCATCCCAATCCTTGAAATCTCATATCAAAATCACAACTTCCAAACCTTTAACACACATGACACCTTGTGCCCAGATATTTCCTTTTCACATTACACAAAAAAATTCACGTACTACGCAATATATTATATATGTATCAACTACTAGTTAAGATATTCAAGAAGTTCCATCTATATTTCATAAAGTAAATTTATAGTTTCTAGACCAAATAGGAAACCAACGAGGAATAGGAAGTTCTCTTTTTCTTTAAATCATTTGAGTGAAGAACATAACATTTTTGAATAAAATTCAAAAATTGAATAGCTATTGCATTTATTATTTATTAAGTTAAATCATAATAACATCTTTTTCGAATAAAATAGAAGAAAACCTTAGGCAAGTGAAGAAGATTAGACCGGGGAAGCAATTGAAATAAAATATAACAATTATTAGAAATAGTTGATACTAAAATATACGACGAGTTCTAACTTAAAGGCACATACGGAAGCATGATGCTAATTCCTCCTTTTAAATCATGATATTACGAACTACTCCGCAGGACATGAGGAAATGGCTCAACATAATAAATTTACTTTGAAAATTAATTTACCGGAATAATAGTATTAGGAAGAGAACTCAGGAAATGACGTCAAGTCAATAAGTCAAACACAATAACTCGATCCTCTAAACTCAATGAAATCATCAAAGTCTTCCATGAAGGAACTGAAGTCAATACACTAAAATAGGAGATACCAAAATACAAGATATGTTGCGGCGCACAACCTGATCCTACCATATAATATCAAATCACCCTTATTCCTCCTCAATATATTACCTTATTCCTCCTGTTGCAGCGTGCAATTCGATCTCACCATATAATATCAATACATAACAATAAATATAATATCTTGCGCCGCAACCCGATCCCACCATACAATATCAATTTACCCTTATTCCTCCTCAATATATCACCCTTATTCCTACTGAGAACGTGTAACCTTATCCCAAAATATAATATCAATTCACCCTTATTCCTCCTATTACGACGTGCAACCCAATCCCTCCATACAATATCAATTCACCCTTGTTCCTCCTAAATAAATCTCCCATATGCCTCATGTTGAGGCGTGCAACCCGATCCCACCATATATAATTTAAATGAACAACAACAAATCAACAACTCAATTACAAGATTTCTACCACAAAGAGTATGAGTACACGGCAACAAGAGAATCACGTAAAAATCAAAGAAATACAACCTTTACAAAACAACATGACAAGTAAGGAACGTGATAACTTTATCACAGGCAACCACAATAATTTGGACATGTAGCATATATGCACAAAGTCATAGAGAAACTCACAATTAAAAAGTAGCAAAACAATAAGGAAGAAAATCACTTAAATTAAGGAAAATAAGGACCAAATAACAAGTAAGTGGTAAAGAAGTGCTAACAATTTTGTATAGAGCATGCATAGGTGAAATAGCAAATAGGAAACTAGTCATATCAGAACAACCTCCTATTTAGAGAGAATCCTAAAAGGAAAATATTTCATAAATAAGTCCGAGCATACACTCGCCACCTTGCGTACACGGATCATAATTAGCACAGAACACTCAAATCCTAAGGGGATATCCTCCATGAAAGTTTATGCAAGATACTTACCTCAATTCAACCAATTCAATATTTAATTATCTTTTCCTTTACCAATTCAACAATGCTCGGCTCAATCTAGCCAAAAATGACTTAAATACATCAAACAATTCAAGAGAATATAATTTCAATCAAAAAGCTATGATTCTTATACAATTTATAAAATGTTAACAAAAGTCAACTCCCCAAGCCCGTACCTCGAAACCTGATAAAATTTATAAAACCCGAACACCCATTTCGATACGAGTTTAACCATACAAAAATTATCAAGTTCTAACATCAATTCGTCCTTAAAAACATTATTTTTTATTTTTAAAAGATTTTATAAGTTTACCTAGTTTTCCTTTAGCTTCTCATTAATTTGATGTTAAATCTAAGATATAATCACAAAATATAGTTGGGAATTAATTAGAAACACTTATCCAATGATTTCATATGAAAATTTTATCCCAAATTCACCCGGTCTCAGACCTAGGGTTCAAATTATGGAAAAAAAGAAGCTAAGATTCGGAAGCCCAACTTTTAGTAGGTTGCAGATACTGCATCTGCGACACTGGGTTCGGAAATGCGAACTCGCAAAAGTGAAGATTTCTTCACAAAGCGAAGCCTGGACTATCCTGTCTATATTGCAACGACGAGACACTTCGCAAATGCGAAGTAGGACTTTCAAAAAATCATCCCAAACATTAGCTATTGCGTACTTCCCTTGCCCATCCCATCTTCGCAGATGTGAGAATGATCATGCAAATGCGGTCGTCGCAATCTGATGAAATCCTCACAAATTCGAGAACAGAAACATCAGGTCAGTTCAACCTTCTTTCACACACTCCGAAACACGTACAAAACTCACCCGAGCATCAGGGCTCTAAACCAAATGCTCTCACAAGTCTGAAAATGTAACATGAACTCTCTTGTGTGATCAAAACAACAAACTAACCACTAAAATCAGGAATCGGACGCCAAGACACATGAAAATCACATCGAACTTTAAGAACCTCTAGAATATAAATCGAGCATCTGAACCATATCAAATCAACTCCAAACGATACCAAATTTTACAAGCAAGTCCCAAATGATATAACGAAACTTTTCCAACTCTCAGAATAGTATTCCAACCCTAGTATAAGTCACCTCTCAATCAAACCTTTCAATCTTCCAAAATTTTAACTTTCCAATTTTTGCGAAATTGCTTCAAATGACCCTACGGAACTCCAAATCCAAATGCGGATGTACGCCTAAGTACAAATCACCACCTGAGCCTATCAAAACCATCAAAACCCAAATATGAGGTCAAATACTCAAAAGTCACATTTTGGTCAATTCTTTCAACTTCAAGTTTCTCAAATAGAAGTCACTTCTTAAACCGTTTTCAAACTTCCCCAAAATCCAAATAGATGATGCACTCAAATCATGATACACAGTGTGAAGCTACTCGATACCTCAAGCTACCAAACAGATGCAATTTCTCAAAACAACCAATTCGGTTCATTACATCTACTTGCTAATTCTCCTTCACCACTAGCTTATACGACTCATGTTCTATCCAGAACATAAGAAATCCGAAGCTCTTCTTAATTGGTACTAAATATGGATTATATGTAAGTTACAAAGGACAATGGTCTTACCCAATCTTAGACAAATGAGTGATCTCCAATCCTTGCTATAACAGTTGTAGCTCTATGTTTGCAAGCACTTGATCTGATCTCTTGAAAATGCAATCTTCTTTAGCTCTCCCATTCCACCAAGTATATATACTTTCTTTAAATCACATATCAGTAAGATTACAAGTGTTCATGTATTACCTAAAGTCATCTACTTCATTTAGTGAAACTGACAACCCTCCAAGTGTCTCTTCTTCATCCCAAATAACAATGAAATCACCCCCACTAGCCATAGTGTAGTCATATCTCGAGCCAAATAATAAAAAGAATTCCAAAGCTCAATTCTTTCACTATGATCACACTTAGCATAAACAAGGGTAAGAATGAACTCTTTGTGATCTTCAGTATCATATAGCTTCAAAGTTAAATGTTGCACCATATCAATCACCATTGTTACATCAAATCTTTTATCAATAAATGCCCAAATCTTGTTAGAGGTATTCATAATTGCATGTGCAAATCCAATCTGCCTTCTGTACTTCTCTAATTTCCTTGACTGTTCCATTTGTTCCATAATCCCAATAAGATAAAATGATATTTACTTTGCATTGTGATGATCCTTTCAAAAGATCCTTGAATATTAATTGATTTAATACTCCATATAAGAGCATTCATCTCTAATTGGTTGATTTAGAAATAATTCTCCTTGTTTGCACCCCAGGTGGCTGCACAGTAGGAACCTTCTTGACCTGTTTTGTCTGCCTCTACTAGCTGATTTGCCTCATTTTCCTATACCTTTCTTCATGTGTCTAGTTGATAAATCCTCATGTCTAGAAATATTCTTGAAAATTTGATATGTTGATTCTGCATCTAAATCTCTTTCCTTACCTCTAGAATTGTCCTCCATGTTTTCTGTTGTTCAGATGACACATTACAACAACAAAAACAACAACAATCCAGTATAATCCCACTTAGTGGGGTCTGGGGAGGGTAGTATGTACGCAGACCTTACCCCTACCCTTGGGTAGAGAGGCTGTTTCCAAATTGACCCCCGGCATCCTTCCCTCCAAGAACTTCCCACCTTGCTCTTGGGGAGACTAGAACTCTCAGATGACACATTATGATTCTTATTTGGCTTGGGAATCAGAGTTTTGGATAGAGATCTGGCTATAGTTTCTTTGATCATTTGTTCAGCAACATTTGGACTTGTAATGACTTTATTATGCACTATCAGTTCCAACTGCTCCTGAGATGGATTTTTGTTCTCCTTATCTGTAATTTGCTGCTTCTCACCTCCACCGGGATCTCCGGGATCAATTGATATTCATTGGTGTTTTATGTAAAGAAGAGTAAATAGGGTTGTTAATTTCTGGATTTTAGTACTTGAACCTTCCACCTCAACTGAAGTATTAGTCATTTTTTTAATCTTCTCAATTGTCTGCACATCATCCTTGTAGTCTTTCCATTCACACTGATTTCTTCACCTTATGGCTCATCATCAACTTCCAATGTAGCATTATCCTCCTCCTCATATCCTTCAAATAAATCTCCTTCATCGGAATCCTCCTCTGTCTGATCACACCATAACCTTCCACCTGAAAAGTTGATTTATTGCTTCAATAGTTCCTGCTCAGCTAGTGCCTCAAAATCAATTTCTTGTGATGGTACTTATTGGCATGATTGATTCATAATGACATTGTTGGCTGAAAAATATCTATTAACTCATTAAGTTGTGGTTTCTTTCATTGTTTCATGTCCCTTCTCGACATTATGATTGTCTTTCTTTGTATCAGCAGCCTTCCTAGCTACTTGAATCCCTGGTGAACTGGGAGTTGGGTTTAAACTTCTCCCAGTTTCCTTAGAAATAGGATTTGGACTGTTTTGGACATTGTTGGCATTCACTAATGCTAGATGATTATTTTCATATATCTCACTATCATCATTATCCAATGCAACAAACTTATTTGTAGTATGAATTTGTTGAGCATGAGCAATAGTAATAGGAGTAGCAGTAACTGGAACCATCTTCATCCCTAAAGTACCTTGACCTTGTTGAGCATTACTAGTACCAGTTAGAACAATTTCTTTTCAAGTTGGACCTTGCACCACATGTTGCTTTGTACCATTTCTCACTTGATTATCCCTAACTTTTTTCCATTGTTCTCCATCATTCCCAACTTTCCCACTAGATAGGATTGGATTCTTTTGAAAGTTCTGATCTTTAACTTTAGTAGTAAGAGCTTGCTTCTCTCTATCAACTTCCACAAAAAAATTTGGATGCAACCTCCAACATGTTTCCTCATCATGACCTTGCAGTTTGCACTCCTTGCAATACTTCGGTATATTGTCATATTGGACCTTAACACATTAGTTCTAATAGTACCATTATCTTCATCTTCGATATCCATTCTAACTCTTTTGGGCAGCTCATCTAACAGGTCTACCTGGACCTTAACCCTTGCACAACTTGGCCTCGTCTTATTAATAGTAGTCATATCTAAGTGTAATGGAACACCCATAGCTGATGCCAATGAGAACAAACACTCTTCAATAAATCCATGCGATTACCTTTGGAGTCTCTCACTAGTTTTAAACTTAGTATCATAGGTTAAAGGTCGCATTTGGTATTCATAACCATCCTTAGCTTTCAAATAATATATACCTTTAGAAGTAAAATTAGCATAGTCCTCAAGCAATGTTAACCTGATTAATACATGACGATCCCTAAGCAAAGATTATTACACTCACCTTTTATACCATATTGAGCAGGAAGAATGTGACGTATGTCTTGCAAGTCTGTCCAACCATATGAAAATTTTCCAAAGTACTGCATATTGAAGTTCCTCAATAATGTTTATTTTTTCCACTTCTGCTTTAGTCCACTTGATCAACAACTGCCCATGAAGGTAAGTAACATGTTTCATGGGAATCGGCTGAACAGCTTTTGAACTAAACGTCGACATATGTATGGTAGCATTCAATGCATTAGGTTCAAGGATTTTTTCGTAATATAAAGGTTGGGGAATAGGATTAGAAGGTTTTATGGGTTTAGGGTGACCAGCCGTCAAAACAAGATGGCTGCCGGTCGACGCGACCATGAGAAGCTTTCTCTCTCTAGTCGCCTATTTATGCTAGAGTTTCTCTCTCTAGGTTAACTTTCGGGCCCCCTCTTATCGCCTCCGAAGTCACAGATTTAGAATATACAAGATATATTCTTTTTATAAATTTATATAAGCATAAAGATCAATAAAATATGAGGAGCACCCAAATAGAGGTGAAATATTTAAGCTCCCCCTAAAAACAATGTTGTGAGCTTTGATACGTCTACGAATTTTTTTTAAAAAAACAGACTTCCTTCTTTGGGCCTCTTGCTTATTGCTTTTCTTTGTTTTTCTCCACAAATCTCTCTCACCTTAATGCTTTCTAGCGTAACCTGTATTATTTTTGTTTCAGAAGAAATTATCATTGACATTGGTTTAGTCATACCACGACAATCCAAAACCTTTATAAAAGTAATAGGAATAGAAATAAATAGTTCAAAGTAAAGAGGAATGCACGATAATCCTTTTTATTGTTGTAGGAAAAGTTTCAAAGTGTTCTTATTCAAGTGGAATTGGTATATTTTGAAACTTAAACAATAGAGAGGAAAGTTGAATGATCTTTGAATTCCATTTAAATTCATATTATGAAGAGGTTTTTCGACGCCTTAAAACCTCTTTTTATCTTACTTTGATATGCGTGCGCAGTCCATGAGCGGTTCCGGGGAGCTTTTTAGTTTTGCTTTTTGTTAAAACTAAGTAAAATAAGGAAATTAGTTTTTAAAATTGAATAAAGTTGAGTTTGGTCAATATTCTTAGTAAACGAACCCAGACCCGTGATCTGATGGTCTCGTAGGATCCATAGTAAAATTTGGGACTTGGGAGTATGCCCGGAATTGAATTCCGAGGTCCCATGCCCGAGAAATAAATTTTTTAAATAAAATTGTTTTTTGGATAATATAAACGTTTTTATAAGTAAATTAATGTATTTCTTGATGTTATCGGGCCCGTATATTGGTTTCGGAACTCGGTACAACTTTGAAATAATAAAAAAGTTGAATCTATGAAAGTTGGTAAGTACGGAATTTATTTGGTATAAAACGGACCTATCATTGAGAAAATAGTGATTTTGATTTTCTTTAGTGATTTCATGAATTTGAGGTTCAATTCATAGTTGTGATGTTAATGATAATTTGATCACACGAGAAAGTGTGTATGATTTTTTTGGACTTGCGTGCATGTTTGTTTTGGAGGCTCGAGGACTCGGGTAAGTTTTGGATAGGCCACAGAATGAAATTAGACTTAGGAGAAAGTGTTGGTATCAGGTATTTTTGCCCAGGCCTGATCTCACAATTGCAAGATCGGGCTTCGCAATTGCAAATAGGACAGGCTTGGCAATTGCGACCCCAGTGTCTAAATGCGAACCAAGCATAAACAGGCCTTGGATGCAAATGTGACACTTTTATCACAAATGCGATGGTCCCTCACAAATGCGAAGGTGACCGAATTTCTCCATGGTCTTCGCACTTGCAAAGATAGAAGGTTCCAAAGGGGTTCACAATTGCGAACCCTAGTTGCAACTGCGAAACCGTGACCTGCTAAATCATAACGTAGCCGAAATTTTTTTTAGTTTTCAAACTCTCTTAAACCCTAAGCTCTCTTGGGCAATTTGCCAAAGAAACTTTCTTCCCCAAATCGATTGTAAATCATGTCTAACTCATTTACTTTAATCTATATCATTTTTTTACATGATTTCAATTCAAAATCAAGGGTTTTCATGAGAAAATTAGGTGATTTGGGTAGAACTTAGGATTATCAAATTTTGGAGATTTTGATCTTGATTTGAGGTCCGATTTCAAAACAAATTATATATTTGAGTTCATGGATGAGTGTATAATCGGGTTTTGACCATATGGTCTCGGGTCGATTTTTAACTTTTTGCGAAAATTATTGGAAAACTTATTTTCATGCACTAGAATTGATTCATTTAGCATTTATCGATATTGTTGAGTAAATTGTGGCTAGTTACAAGCGAATTGATGGGGAAAAAAAAGAGGTAAAGAGGTAGTTGACACTTGAATTGTGTTCGTGGCATTGAGGTAAGTGTTTGGTCTAACCTTAGCTTGAGGGATTAGGAATTGAGTCTTATTTACAATGTGTTAATTGTGGTGTACGACGTATAGGCATGGTCATGGGTATCTATACATCAGTGTCAAGTATGCCCGTGAGTATCGCATTGTAATTGTTGTTACTCCTTTATGACTTATTCATGCTTAATATGATGATTATCATTGTTGTTTCCCTTGCCGGGATGCTATTGTTTATGATATTGTCTCCCTGGCCGAGATGTTATTGTTATACTCTTGTTCTCGTGCCGGGATTCTTTTATTATTGATGTTGAATTGTATATGAAATCTGGTTGCACGTCGCAAAAGTGTTATAAGATTTGGAATCGGGTTGCACGCCATAACAATATTAAATTTGGGATCGGATTGCACGCCACAATAGAATTATATGATTTGGGATCGAGTAGCATGCTGTTATGGTATTATATAATTTGGGATCGAGTTGCACGTCGCAATAGTATTATATGATTTGGGGTCGGGGTTGCACACTGCAATGTTATTATATTATTTGGGATCAGATTGTACGCCTCAACAATATTATATGATTTGGGATCGGGTTGCACGCTGCAACGGTATTATGTAATTGGAGATTCGGTTGCACATTGCAACAAGAAAAATGAAAGTGAATATTGATTCTAATGGTGAGAACGAGAGTAAAAGCACGAAAGGTGATGCCGTGCACTTATGTTTGATTTCCTTAATCTTGTTGGCAATTGAATTATGGCTTTCTTTACACTCCTCTATAGGTACTCTGTTGTTACTTGATACTCCATACAACGTGCTTTCCCCCCTCCTATCTTTAACTGTAAATGTCGGCATTTATATTTCGTTGTATACGATTTAACTACACAATTTTATTTGGTAGTATGGTCCTAGCCTCGTCACTTCTTCGCCGAGGTTATGTTAGGCATGTACCATCACATGGGGTCGGTTGTATTAATACTACACTCTACACTATGTGCAGATCCCGGTGCTACAGCTTTTGGAGCATATTGAGGTTGCTGGCTTCAATTCACCAAGAGACCCGAGGTAGTCGAGTAGGCTTCCGCGGACCTTGGCGTCTCCATCTATCTTTCCATGTTGTTTCTTTTATGTATTCCAGAAATATCTTTGTATTTATACTTTGGACATCTATTTGTAGGATTCCTAGATAGTCTGTGATATTGTGACACCAATTCTGGGTAGCTTATGTTTATGGATTAGTATCGGTATTTTACTAAATTGTTACACTTCAGTCTTCTGCTTTATAATTTCTGTTGCCTATATAGTATTTATTCACCATTGTTATGGGATTAAAAATGAAAAGGGTTAAATAATTGGAATAATTTACTTGCCTACCTTTCACTAGTATGTGCCATCACGACTCCTGAGGGTGGAAAATCAGGGTCGTGACAAGTTGGTATCAAAGCTCTAGGTTACTTATGTCTTACAATTCATGGAAAAACTTAGTAGAGTCTGAGGGATCAGAACGGAGACATTTGTGCATACCCCCCAGAGGCTACAAAGTTAGGAAAAATCTCACATCTATTCTTTCCTATCATGCGACTTGATTTCTCAATACTAATTGAACTTCGACTCTCTTCTATCGCAGATGGTGAGAACACGTACCGCTTTATCAACTGACCAGCAGCCCAAGCCCCCTGTAGCAACTCCTAATAGGGACCGAGGTAGAGGCAGAACTCAACCTAGAGCTCGAGCAGCAGCACCAGTGGCAGAGCCTCAGGTTGAGTTTGACAATGAGGTTCCAGCCCAGTCATTTTCAGCAGGACTAGCTCAGGTCACAGAGGAGTTCATCGCCACCCCAGTACTTCAGGATGCTCTGGTCTGACTAGGGGGCCTTACGGAGAGTGTTGCCCAGGAAGGATTTCTTCCTGTAGCACCAGCCGTCTCTCAGGCTGGAGGAGGAGCCTAGACTCCTGCTACTCACACTTCGAAGTAGATGGCTTCCCAGTTTCACACTCTAGCATCCCAGCCAGTTGGGGTAGTTTAGTCGGGTGTTGTGGCACAGACCAGTGATGCTTCAGCTATGTCTACTGATGCTTTTTGGAGGTTGGAAATGTTTGCCAATATCTTCACTACCACTTACAACGGTACATCTTCTAGGATTCCTAGGATTATTTAGACAACTTTCATGAGGTTCTTAGGAACATGGGGATAGTGGAGACCAATGGGACCGACTTTAATACTTTTCATCTATCAAGATCCACCAAGTCTTGGTGGAGAGATTATGGTTTTGCTAGACCATCTCGGTCACCGGCTTTGACTTGGGATCAGTATTCTTAGCTATTTATGGAGAAGTTTCTTCCCATCACTCAGAGGGAGAACTATCGGAGTCAGTTTGAGCGTCTCCAACAGGGTTATATGACTATTGCTCAGTACAAGACCAGGTTTATTGATTTGGCCTATCATGCTCTTCTTATACTTCCCAGTGAGAGAGAGAGTAGGGACATTCATTGAGGGACTCGTTCTGCCTATTTGACTTTACATGGCTAAGGAGACACGGAGCAAGATTTCCTTTCAAGATGCGGTCAATGTGGCCAAGAGAGTTGAGATGGTTATATCATAAGGGGTAGTGAGGGGTCAGACAAGAGACTTCGTCATTCTGGTAGGTCCGGTGGTGCCTCGTCTGGAGGAAGGAATTCTTTTTGTAGGGGTTATCCTTTCAGGCCGTTTCATTCAGCACTATTGGCTTCTCACGTTACCCTAGGTGGTCGTGGTTCTCACATGCAATTTTATGATCAACAGTCCTATTGTGCATCGCCAGCTCCTATAATTGCACCTCCGCTCCAAAGTTTTTAGGGTCGTCAATTCTAATAGTTGAGGGCTTGTTTTACTTATGCCAACTCGAGGCATATTACTAGATTTTATCCTCAAGCTTTGAGAAGTTCTCAGCACCAGGATTCCCGTGCCATAGTTCAGAACCGTGTGTTCCACCGCCCGCTCAGATAGCTAGAGGTGGAGGTAGGGGTTCTAGAGGTGGAGGTAGAGGTGTTAAAGCCGGAGCTCAGGCTGCTAGATGTGGAGGCCAGCCAGCAGGAGGCCATCACAGAGATGTAGTTCAGAGTGGTAAGGCCGAGACCCAATGTTATGCTCTTCCAGCTAGTCCTGAGGTTGAGGCCTCCAATGCAGTTATCGCAGATACCGATCAGTTTTTTAGTAGGTATGCTTCAGTGCTATTTTATCCATGGTCTACATATTTCTATGTGTCATCTTATATTGCACCGTATTTGATCATGTCTAGTGATTTTTTGAGTGCTCTGTATATGTTCTACACCTGTAGGTGATTCTATTATGGTATATCCTGTTCATCGTTCTTGTATAGTTATGATTAGGGGTCTTGAGACCCGAATATGACCACCAAAGGCCTTTGTGGCACTAGTGTGCCATAGAAGTCATGGGTGATTATTGGTCTGATACTTCGGGCAAAACCAATTCCCAGTGTGTGACAGGCAGTGTGTAATAGACTTGTTATTGTTGGATATGGTTGAGTTTGATGTCATATTGGGGATGGACTGGTTATCAGCTTACTACGCTATCTTGGACTATCATGCCAAGACCGTGACTTTATCCTTGCTGGGGTTTCCTCGTTTAGAATGGAGAGGGACTCTTGATCATTCTACCCATACTGTTATCTCATATATGAAGGCTCGGCATATTGTTGATAAGGATGTTTGGCCTATTTGGCGTATGATCGTGATTCTAGTTCTGATGTTACTTCTATGGATTATGTGCTGATTGTTTGTGAGTTTCCTGAGGTTTTCCCTTTAGACCTGTCGGAGATGCCACTCGACAAGAATACTGACTTTTGCATTGATTGGGCTCCAAGCACCTAACCCATTTCTATTCTTCCATATCCTAAGGCCCTGCAAGAGTTGAAAGAATTGAAGGAGCAACTACAAGACTTGCTTATTAAGGGCTTTATTGGACCTAGTGTCTTTCTATGGGGTGTGCCCGTGTTATTTGTGAAGAAGAAGGATGGGTCAATGAGGATATGTATATACTACCGGCTGTTGAACAAGGTTATGATCAAGAATTAGTATCTAATACAGAGGATTGATTATTTGTTTGATCTTCTTCAGGGTGCTAAGGTATTCTCGAAGATTGACTTGAGATCTGGTTACCATCAGTTGAGGATTAGGGCATCTAATGTCCCTAAGATAGCTTTCCGCACTTGGTACGGACATTATGAGTTCTTGGTGATGATATTTAGGTTGATGAATGCCCCATCAGCTTTCATGGATTTGATGAATCGAGTGTTCAAGCCTTACTTGGTTTTGTGCGTGATAGTCTTCATTGATGATATTTTGATTTATTCCCACAACCGGGAGGAGCATGAGCAGCATCTAAGAGTTGATCTTTAGACTTTGAGAGATAGCCAGTTGTATGCTAAGTTTTCGAAGTGTGAGTTTTGGCTGGGATCAGTTGCTTTATTGAGTCACATCGTATCAGTAGAGGTTATTTAGGTAGGTTTGAAGAAGATAGAGTCAGTCAAGGACTGGCCTAGACCCGCATCAGCTATAGAGATCCAGAGTTTCTTAGGTTTAGTAGGTTACTATCGTCAGTTTGTTGAGGGGTTTTCATCCATGGCATCCCCTACGATCAAGTTGACCGAGAAGGGTGCCCGGTTCAGATGGTCGGAAAAGTGTAAGGGAAGCTTTTAGAAGCTCAAGTCAACTTTGACTACGCCGCTGGTGTTGGTTTTGCCCACAGGTTCAGGGCCATATACAGTTTATTATGATGCATCTCGTATTGGACTTGGTACTATGTTGATGCAAGATAAAAAAGCCATTGCTTATGTTTCGATGCAATTGAAGATTCATGAGAAGAACTATCCACTCTACAATTTGGAGTTAGAAACCATTGTTCACATGCTAAAAATTTGGAGGCATTATTTATACGACATGTCATGTGAGGTGTCCAGGGATCAGAAGAGTCTGCAATATTTGTTCAAGTAGAAGGAGCTACATTTGAGGCAGAGAAGGAGGTTAGATATATCAAAAGGATAATGATATCACCATCTTATATCATCCAAGGAAGGCCAATGTAGTGGTTGATACATTGAGTAAGAAGGCAGTTAGTATAGGTACTCTTGTGTATATTTCGGTTGGTAAGAGACCGCTTGCTTTAGATGTTCAGGCTTTAACCAATCAGTTTACGAGGTTGGATGTTTCTGAGCCCAGTTGCATAGTTGCTCATTCTTTATTATTGGAGCGTATTCGATATTGGTAGTATGATGATCCTATTTGTGTGTCCTAAAGGATACTGTGCGGCACGATGGTTCCAAGCAGGTCACTGTTAGAGATGATGGAGTGCTGCGGATGCAGGGTCGAGTGTGTGTTTCTAATCTAGATGGTCTTAGAGAGTTGATTCTAGACGAGGCCTATAGTTCCCGGTATTTTATCCATCTGGGTGACGCTAAGATGTATCAGGATTTGCAGCAGCATTACTGGTGGAGGAGGATGAAGAAGGATATTGTTGTATATGTGGTGCAGTGTTTGAATTGTCAGCAGGTAAAATACGAGCAACAAAGACCTGGTAGTTTGTTTAAGAGGATTGAGCTTTCCGAGTGGAAGTGGGAGTCTATCACAATGGACTTTGTTTTTGGACTCCATGGAGTAAAGGAAGTTTTATGTAGCATGGGCTATTGTTCATAGGTTGACAAAGTCAGCACATTTCATTCTTGTGGTAGTCTCCTATTCTTCCGAGAGGTTAGCTGAGATCTATATTTGGGAAATTATTTTCTTCATAATGTGCCTATTTCTATCATTTTTGACCAAAGTATGTAGTTTCCCTCACATTTCTGGAGGGCAGTTCAGCGGGATTTGGGCACACGTGTTGAGTTAAGCACATCATTTCATCCTCAGACAGAGGGGTAGTTCGACCATACTATTCAGATTTCAGAGGATATGCTCTGAGCTTGTATTAATGACTTTGAAGGCTCAGGGGATCAATTTTTCCCTTTAGCGGAGTTTGCCTACAACAATAGTTACTAGTCGAGCATTCAAACGGCTTCTTATGAGGCTTTATGTTGTAGGAGGTATCGATCGCCAGTTAGGTGGTTTGAGTTGGGAGAGGCTCAGTTGTTAGTTATATATCTAATGCATGATGCCTTGGAAAAGGTGAAGATCATTCAGGATAAGCTTCTTACATTCCAGTCTAGGAAAAAGAGTTATATCAAACAAAAGGTTCGTGATGTGGCATTCATGGTTGGAGAGCGGGTATTGCTTTGAGTGTCGCCTAAGAAGGGGGTGAAGAGATTTTGGAAGAAGATCAAGCTAAGCCCTAGATTCGTTGGTCCTTTTGAGATTCTTGATCGAGTGGGAGAGGTGGCTTACATACTTGCATTGCTGCCAAGCTTATGTCGTGCATCTAGTGTTTTATGTGTCCATGTTTCGGATGTATCGTGGCAATCCACCCCACGTGTTAGACTTCAACACTGTCTAGTTTGACAAGGATGTGTCCTATGAGAAAGAGCCGGTAGCTATTCTAGACCAGCAGGTTCATCAGTTGAGATCAATGATCTTCCCTTCTGTACGTGTTCAATGGAGAGGTCAACTTGTTATGGCAGCGACCTGGGAGTCCGAGTTTGATATGCAGAGCCGATATCCCCATCTTGTCTCTGACTCAGGTACTTCTTTATTATGTTCGTTCGAGGAATAACTTTTGTTTTAGAGGTTGAAAATATGATGACCCAAAAGGTCATTACTAGTGTTGCAAGTAAATTCTATGTTCCGAGGCCTTAGAAATGTCTTTTTGTCTCACCTCGATATGCATGCGCAGTCCGGTCGCGTTTCCGGAAAGCTTTTATGTGAAAACTAAGTGAAATAAGGAAATTGGTTTTTAAAACTGAATAAACTTAACTTTGGTCAACATTCCTGGTAAACGGACCTGGACCCATGACTCAATGGTCTCATAGGGTCTATAGTAAAATTTAGGACTTAAGCGTATGCCCGAAATCAAATTCCAAGGTCCCAGGCCCGAGAAATAAATTTTTTT
This sequence comes from Nicotiana benthamiana, assembly GCA_034376525.1. Taxonomy (NCBI): domain Eukaryota; kingdom Viridiplantae; phylum Streptophyta; class Magnoliopsida; order Solanales; family Solanaceae; genus Nicotiana; species Nicotiana benthamiana. The sequence goes on along the minus strand of CM067332.1, from coordinate 105,691,797 downwards.
AAAGAAAATTGTTTTCTAGAAAATATAAAGATTTCTAGAAGTGAATTGATGTAATTCATGATGTTATCGGGCCCGTATCTTGGTTTTGGAGCCCGGAACAAGTTTGAAATAATAAATAAGTTGAATCTGTGAAAGTTGGTAATGATCGGAATTGATTTGATGTAAAATAGACTTATAGTTGAGAAAATAGTAATTTTGATGTTCTTGAGTGATTTCATGAATTTGAGGTTCAATTCATAGTTGTTGATGTTAATTTGATGATTTGATCACACGAGCAAATTCCTAAGATGTTTTTGGACTTGCCTGCATGTTTGGTTTGGAGCCCCGAGAGCTCAAGTGAGTTTTGGATAGGCCACAGAGTGAAATTGGACTTAGGAGCAAGTGACGGTATATGGTATTTTTGCCCAAGCCTCTTGCAAGATCAGGCTTCACATTTGCGAAGAGGACATTCTTGGTAATTGCAACCCCAGTGTCGTAAATGCGAACCAAGCCTGGGCAATCCTTGGTCGCAAATGCGACACTTTTATGGCAAATGTGACGGGTCCCTCGCAAATGCGAAGGTGACCAGATTTCTTCATGGTCACAAATGCGACATATCCTTCTCCTTTACAAGGATATCAGGTACCAAAAAGGTTCGCAAATGCGAACCCTGGTCGCAATTGTGACCTGCTAAATCATAAGTTAGCCGAAAAATTTTCATTTTTCAAACTCTCTCAGACCCTAATCTCTCTTGGGAGATTTACCAAAGAAACGTTCTTACCCAAATCAATTTTATGTCATTTCTAACTCATTTTATTCAATCTATAACATCTTTTCACTTGATTTCAATTGAAAATCAAGGTTTTTTATTGAGAAAATTGGTTGTTTTGGGTAAAACTTAGGATTTTTAAATTTTGGAAATTTGGACCTCGATATTAGGCCCAATTTCAAAATAAATTATATATTTAAGTTTGTGGGTGAATGGGTAATTGAGTTTTGGTTTGAACCTCGACTATTGACCATGTGGGTCCGGGGTTGGTTTTTGTCTTTTTGGGAAAATCACAGGAAAACTTATATTCGTGCATTAGAATTAATTCATTTAGCATTTATTGATATCATTGAGTAAATTGTGGCTAGATACAAGCAAATTGTTGGTGGAAACAAGAGGTAAAGCGGTAGTTAATGCTTGAATTGTGTTCGTGGCATTGTGGTAAGTGTTAGGTCTAACCTTAGATTGAGGGATTAGGAGTTGTATCTTAATTGCTATGTGTTACTTATGGAGTACAACGTATAGGCATGGTGACGAGTATCTATACGTCGGTGTCAAGCATGCCCGTGAATCTCATATTTTACTTTTTGTGACTCCATTGTGATTTATTCATGCTTAATGTGATGATTATCATTGTTGATTCCCTTACCGGGACGTTATTTTTTATGATATTGTCTCCCTTACTCATGTTCCCTTGAGGGGATTCTTTTATGATTGATGTTGAATTGTATATGGGATCAGGTTGCACGTCGTAATTGTATTATACGTTTTGGGATCGGATTGCATGCCGTAACACTATTATATGATTTGGGATCGGGTTACATGCCACAACTGTATTATATGATTTGGGATCGGGTAGCACGCCACAACGATATTATATAATTTGGGATCGGGTTGCACGCCGCAATGATATTTTATAATATGGTATCATATTGCATGTAACTGTATTATATGATTTGAGATCGAGTTGCTGTAACGGTATTATATGATTTGGGATCAGGTTGGATGATGCAATGGTATTATATGATTTGGGATTAGGTTGCACGCTGCAACTGTACTATATGATTTATGATCGGATTACATGCCACAACAGTATTATATGATTTGGGTAGGATTGCATGCCACAATAGTATTATATGGTTTGGGATCGGATATCACGCTGAAACGATACCATATGATTTGGGATCGGGTTGCACATCACAACGGTATTATATGATTTAGGATTGGGTTGCATGCCGTAACGGTATTATATGATTTGGGATCAGGTTACACGTCGTAATGGTATTATATAATTTGGGATCAGGTTGTACGGTGTAACGGTATTATATGATTTGGGATCGGGTTGCATGTCGAAACAAGAAAGAATGGAAGTGAATGTTGATTCTTCTGGTGAGAACGAAAGTAAAAGCACGAAGGGTGATATCGTGCACGCATTTCTGATTTCCTTATTCTAGTTGGCAATTTAATTATGGCTTTCTTTACATTCCTTTATTGGTATTCTGTTGTTATCAGATACTCCCTGCAGCATGCTTTCCATCTTCTATCTTTAACTGTAAATATCTTCCTTTATATTCTATTGTATATGATTTAACTGCACAGATTTATTTGGTAGTTTGGCCCTAGCCTCGTCACTACTTCGCCGAGATTAGGCTAGGCACTTACCAGTACATAGGGTCGGTAGTACTGATACTACACTCTACACTGTGTGCTAATCCCAGTGCTGCAGCTTTTGGACCACAGCGAGGTTGCTGCCTTCAGTCCACCAGGCAACCCGAGCTAGTACTGCAGGCGTCCGCAGGCTTTGGCATCTCGTTCTATCTTTCCATGCTTTTTTTATGTGTTCCAAAAACAACTTTGTATTTATCTTTTGGACCTCTATTTGTACTATTCATAGATTGTCTGTGAGATCAAGATACCAATTTTGGGTAGCTTATGTTTATGGATTGATATCAGTATTTTATTAAATTATTACATTTCAGCCTAGCGCTTTACTATTTCCGTTGCTTATATAATGTTTATTCACTATTGTTAGGGGACTAAAAATGAAAAGGGTTAAATGATTGGAATAATTGACTTGCCTACCTTTCACTTGTAGACCCTATCACGACTTCCGAGAGTGTGAAATCTCGATCATGACAGTTTTAAACATTAAAATTTGTTCACTGGGTAACTATCTTTATGAACAAATAATCACGCTTGAGCGAGATTATAACCATTGCACGTAGACCAAATTTTGCTTATTAATATTAGTACTTTTATAATAATTGATAGGGACACTTAACACCCAACACCCAAAAGAAAAATATGACCTCAAAATAGAGTAACTCGCAAATTTCCTACATAATATATCAAAGCATTTTGAAAATAAATCCATCCGTATTAAAATTTGTATCAACTTATACGCTGATAATACTTCTACAAATAATGGAAGAGCAAAATCTTCTTTGTTGCTGCCTGGGGAGAAAGCTCAGATGAGGACTCAGAGTATGAAGATGGAGATAAACAAGCAGTTATGGCAATTGGAGAATTCGATGAGGAATCTGAGTTAGTATAATTCATCTCAAATACACAATTAAATTATTGTCTAAAGAAAGGCTATATGAGTTACTCCTAGATTTCATTGATGAATCTGAGGATCTAAACAATGAAAACAAACAGTTGTCTAAGGAGTGTGTGATTTTGAAATCTAAGTGCAAAAATATAGAACTTAGGGCTAGTGAAAGTGAAAGTAAAAATGTTGAGTTAAAGAACTAGATTCATGAACTTGACACCACAGCCCTAGAGCTTAAATCTGAAAATCTAAAAGTTAAAATAGGAACTAGTAAAAAGAAATTTGATTACACAAAACTCATTTTAGAAGAAAATGCAGGAAAAATGAAAGTTGAGTTGTGCAAAAGAGATGAGAAAATAGGAGTCCTAAAAGAAGATCTAGGCAAGGTATAGCATGAACTAGATAGAACTTGCAAATGGAATATGTCCTCTGATGCACTATCCTGGCTACAAGAGCACCACAGTAGCAACAAGAAAGGACTTGGCTATACGACCCCAACACCTAAGTGGGATCCCAAAAGCAAGTACCTCACACTTCCTGAGAACATAATTTGCACACACTGTGGTAAAACTGGTCACTATAAATCTGAATGTATTGCAAAAGAAAAGGCTAGTCAAAAGAATAAAGAATTTGTTCAAGGGAAAAATAGGCCGCCAGGTTGGGCTAAAAAGAATCTGATTCACCTTTTTGCCTATAGAAAGGGACCTAAACTAGTTTGGGTTCCTAAGACTAACCCTTGATTTCCTTTTGTGGGTCCAAGTGAAAGGGAGCAGCCAAATATGGTACATGGATAGTGGCTACTCAAAGCATATGATAGGAAACAAGAACCAGTTCCCTTCACTTGAGAACCTAAAAGGAGGTAATGTCTCCTTTAGAAATGGGAAGAAATGTGAGATCATTGGGGCTAGAAAGATAGGTAAGACTGATTCTCACTCTATTGAGAATGTCTACTTGATAAATGGCCTAAAATACAGTCTAATCGGTGTATCACAATTATGTGATAGAGGTAACTTGGTAGTAATAACCGCTACCAAATATTTTGTGATTAATCTTGCCATTGATAAGATTGTTTTGCAGAATAAAAAGAGTAAACAATACATATATTTTAGATTTGTCCAGACATTCAGAAAATGAACTCACGTGCTTAAGTGTATGGGACAATGATCCTCTCCTTTGGCACAAGAGACTTGGACATGCAAGTCTAAGTCAACTCAACAAATTAGTCTCCAAGTACTTGGTGATAGGGCTGCATAACATTAAGTTCAAGGAAGACAAAGTTTGTGAGGCTTGTGCAAGGGGAAAGTAGGTAATATCCTTTTTTAAATTTAAGAAAGTGCTAAGCACCACTTGAGCGATGGAACTAGTCCATCCGGATCTCTGGGGTCCAATAAGAACATTAAGCAAAGGTGGTAAAAGATATGTGATGGTGCTTGTTAATGATTACTCTAGGTTTACTTGGACATTATTTTTAACATCTAAATATGAAGCATTTGACATGTTTACTTATTTTGTTAGAAAAACTCAGAAACAACGAGTTAATCAACTTGCATCAATTAGGTCTGATCGTGGAACTAAATTTGAAAATGCTAAGTTTGCTGAACTTTTGTATGCTACATCATAAATAGTTGCATGACTAGGCCTCTTGTTAAGAAGATTACCTATGAGTCACTTAAAGGAAGAAAGCTAAATATATCCCATCTTAGGGAAATTAGATTTAAGTACTTTGTTTGAAATAGTGAAAAATATTCCCAAGGTAAATATGATCCAGAAGTGATGAAGGAGTTTTCTTGGGATATTCTTACATGGTAAAGCTTATAAGATCTATAACAAAAGAACTATGTGTGTAGAAGAAAGTCTACATATGATTTTTGATGAAACTAACACTCTTTCTGAGAAAAAGGAAAATGAAGATGAAGCAACTGGGCTAGTAAGAAATTTAAATGAAATCGCAGCCCAAACTGAAGCTGCAACAAAAGAATGTTCTTCTACCCAGGGCAACATGACAAGGGGAACTAACTAGAGAGGAACTGATCCTCAAACCTCGAGGGAATATGTCCATGAAGCTATTCCTTAGTAACAAAACCAGGAAGAAACATCTAAAGAAATTGACACTCCTATTGCAACATCCACGAAATTGGATATAGATGAACCTGGTTCATCTGTTAATCAGAGTTGAATAGGGGAATGTTTGGTTCTTTATTGTATCTTACTGCTAGCAGACCTGACATTGTTTTCAGTATAGTTCTTTGTGCTCGATTCCAGGAAAATCCAAAGAAGTCCCACTTTACTACTGTCAAGAGAATATTGAGATACTTAAAAGGCAACACTGACCTTTGCCTTTGGCATCCAGAATGTAGTAATTTTAACTTAGTGGGATATGCTGGCACTAATTATGCAGGTTTCCTAGTGGATTGGAAGAGAAACTTAGGTATGGAACACTTGCTTAGTTCATGTCTTGTGTCATGGGCTACAAAAAAAGGCAAAATTCAGTGGCCTTATTTATTGTTGAAGCTGAGTATATTATTGCTGCCTCATGATTGTGCTCAATTGTTGTGGATCAAGCAATAGTTGATAGATTTTGGTATTGAAGTTGGTTGCATCCCTATTTTTGTGATAACACTAGTGATATTAGTATGACTAAGAATCTGGTTCATCATAAGAGAACTAAGCACATAGATTTAAGACACCATGTTTTGAGGGACAACTATGAGAAAGGCTTGATCACTGTGGAGTGTTGTGCTTCTAATAAGCAAATTGCTAACATATTCACAAAATCCTTAAGTAGAGATCACTTTGAGAGGAACAGGTTGGAATTAGGAATGATTAAGATCACCTAAAAGGACCAGTTCAAGGTTAAACGAAAAAAATATGAAAGAAAAAATTTGGTTAGAAAGTTTGTAAATTGTGTATAATTAGATTAAATCTTGCTTAGTATCATACGTTCAATTGTATACTCTTGTGCTATGTGTTAAAATGACTCATTAATCTCTAATTATATTTTCTCTATATTTGAAAATTTAGACTCACACAAGAGAATTATCAGTAAAGAACATGGTTCATCAAGGTAACACGGTATGTTTTTTGCACTCTGCATAATTTGAAATAACTATATTTGGATCATGAGCAGAGTCCTACCAATACCAAACTCATTTTAGACTTATCCCTTACAAGTGAACCAGTCCCGTTCAAAAGAGTCCCAACCGAATGGAAGTACCTAGATTCTAGGGATACACTCCAATGTCTCTTCAAAAATGAATTTCAGTTTGATTAAGCTTCTAAGAGTCTAAAAAGTTGTAGTTACCCATCAAATATTTCCCTGTAGATTGATCAGCTTTAGTGTATTCCGTACCTCATCTCTCTCAAGTCGTCAAAAACTCTCATTTTTCTTTACTTTCCAAACACAATCTAATTTTCTTCTTTTTACATACCCTAGCCTAGATATGTCAAACACCTCTACAAAAACTCCTTTATCACCACCACAGGAAACCATTTCCACACCTTCTATCAGTGCTTCAAACACACCAATCCTTAAGAAAAGTTGAGTAAAGATGATGGCTCGTAAGATTTTGCTGAAGGAGAGGAGATCAAGAAAATAAATAAGCAAGCTGGTAGGGAAGAAAACTCCTAAAAATCTGAAGATTCATTTAAGTTAGCTACTAAGGGGGGAGAAAGTAGGTCTTCTGAAACTGAACAGGTATCTTCTGATTCTAAAGCTTCTCCTGAGACAATTTCTAAAGTTGCTGCAAATTTGGAGAATAGATTTGTAAGATGTATAGCAGGTGTTGAGACTACATAATCTGGAAAAGTTTGTAGAAAAAATAAAAAAGAAAAAAAGGAGAGCAAGGGCGCTAGGAGTACTGTGAGGGGAAAGGGGATAAGAGTGGTTGATTCTTCACCCTTTCCTGTTGGTCTAACAAAAGAAACCGGTGCAATGGTTGTTTGGGAGAGGAATTTAGTGAAATAGAAGAGAGGGTGAGCAAAACAGGGGGAAGTGGGTCTGGCGAAGCTGCTGAGGGGTTGGTTCACCTTGAAAAAATATAGATGAACAGGTTCCATCTGAACAGGAAACCCTCGTGAACCTACTAATATGGTTATCAATGTCACCAAAACCCATGCCATTCCCTATGGTTTCATTCACACAAATTTGTTTGTACATTTCAAGGTACCTATAAAGAAGTAATAGGTTAGTACAAGAAAGGATCATTTTGGGATTAATACTCTGCTTGCTTGCAATTATGAAGTCAATGTACTCCTAAAGAACCTAGTTCGTCCAAAAAGGTACTAGTGAATAGCAAGGTGAGTTTCTTGGTGCAAGAAAGTAAGGGTAAGGATGATGAGATTGAAAGGATATATAAGAGTTTGGTTGAGATGGAGTCTAAGAGAGATGCTCTCAAAACTGATCTGACAAGAGAAAAAGAGAAGAATGATGGCATTCTTCAAGGTGTGCTGAAACTCCTCCAAGTAAATAACCAAGCACCTAAATCTTCCCAACTGTAAGCCTCCTAGTAGATCAACTAGTGACCCAGTTTGGGATGTTTTTGTTTCTTTTGCTAATGTTTTCATTATTTTTATTTCTTCTTATGCTTTGTGGTATAATCTTATCAATCATCAATGAGATTCATTATTTTTTCTCTAACTTGTTCAAATTTCTTTGATGGTTAAAATTCTTAGCTTGATCTATGATGATCAATCCATGACTGCATTTGAATTAGCCCTAGTGGCCATGAGCAAGTTTTATAATTTGGTTATCTCATATTATTTATGCAACTTTTCGATGATGCCAAAAGGGGGGAAAAGGTTGTACTTTAAACAAGTGATGTTTACACTTTGAACAGTGATGTTTATAACCTAATGTATCTGGTCATTGATAATAAGTGATAAAAAGGAAAAATATTTCTAATATTAAGTTGATGTTGAGCTTAGTTGAAACATGGCCTAAGCTTATGAAAAGCATAGAGTTTGTCGTCATCATCAAAAAGGGGGAATTTGTTGGCCCAAGTAAAGGTTAGTTTTTAAGACTGACAAAGGAACTCAGGATGAACCAGTTCCATCACTTAGAGTATGTGGGTTGCACATGAATGAGATAAGCTTAACTTGGTGTATTTAATATCTCCTGATCAAAAAGGTTGCATAATTGATAAGGAGAAGGGGTCCTTAATCAAAGAGAGCACTATCCAAGATAAGGAAGGAATTAGAAGTTGAAATCAACTCGAACTCCTCCACCAAGGAACACTTGCATCAGAACTCTAATTATTTCTTCATCTACTAACTCTATAAATTGCAGGATGTTCGCACATTAAAGGTGTTGCACAAAAATGCAGCAGTTAAACGTGAATTGAGAGCAAAATAGCAAGGGTTTTGCAAGCAATTCGCATGTGATTCAAGTGCGCAAACCTGAATCTACATGAACCAAATTGAAGAATCAATTCCATAAAGAGTTCTATGTGTCTTTCTTTATTTCTAGTTCAATTCTAGTAGGTCTTTAATATTGTACCTTTCAGTTTTATCTAGAAGCAATTGTAATAGGTATTTTGAGTATTCAAGTTAGAGTTAACTTGAAGTTGTCCAACAGTTAGAGGCTGGTTGCTACAACGGGATTAGAGTTAATTCTTAGATTTATAAAGAGTTTTGTAAATGCTGTTTTGGCTTAGTGATTTAGTAAAGTTTTGGGAAAAATCCTACTAAGTAGTAGGTCATGATTTTTTCACCTTTTGGGTCGGGTGTTTTTCACATAAAAATCTCTGTGTCCTTTACTTTCTGTATTTATTATTTTGCAACAGTAGTAGTTGGAACACATAGAAGAACCAGGTCCTTCATAAGCAGTTTAAGCAACAATTAGGTACCACAAAAATCACCCCCCTCCCTCTTGTGTGGTATTGATGCTTAGAACATCACATGACATGAAGGATGTTTCCGTGCAGGCAAGGAAGAGAGACATGTATTATATTGTGAAATTGTAAAGACCCAAAAAAATTTTCCTAAGTATTATGTTATCACTCAAGCTCTAAGTTGGACAAATGTGTGAAAATTTATGAGAGTACGAAACACATAATTATGCTTAGAAGGTTGAATTGATGGTTATAAGAGGAGAGGAGTAAATTAGGATCCATTGGAGGCTTTTAATGGATGAAAATCACCTTAGTCGCACATGACCTAAATTTCAACGAGCATATATATCAATATATAATGAATTGATATTTTAGACATATATCAAAAAAAGATCTTGAAGTCTATCTAACAGTTCAAATTGTTTGTCATTTCGGGACTCTGATAAAAAATTATAGGTATTTTATTAAAATTGTCCTATCAGAAAAATGGGTTGTGTTTTTGGGTGTCCAGGATGCATTGAGTGCGGATCAGAACTCCAAAATCATAAATAGTTTATTTGAGCTTCGTGGGTAGCGCTGGGCCCGGGAAGCGACGCCAAAGGCATGAAATTGAAATAAAAGGGGCGGGGAGAGAGAAAATAGCGTCATCTTAAAGATTAAACCTCCCTTCTCATCCTCAAGTCATCCACGGGTTCTCATGCCACATAAGGTGAGTTTTTAATGCGATTAACGTTAGAATGCCATTTCCAAACATCAATTCCAACAATATGCCATCTCAAAAGTGCTTCATTCTCAAAACGAAAAAAGGTCTCTCCGTTAACCTAGGGTTTCACGATTCAAGGTAATTTTCACAACCGCTTTCAACTACAATTGTTAGAGAGTTTTATGGCCAATATTTATTGTTAGAAACTACTCTAGAAACTTATATTAACGATGAACCCTAGAAGAAGAGAAAAATCAAACCTAGAGTTTCTGTATTTTAGAAATCTTGGAACTTCTAGTATTGATTATTTAATTAACTATGTATAGATATATGTGGTCAGTTGAACCCATTTAATTGGATCAAACAAAGGTATTCAATAGCAAGGAATCAAGGTGAGTAGAGACAATATTTTTACTAAAGTTGTCTTCTCACAAAGACCATACCATAAGTATTTGTTGGACTATAATGGAGAAATGGAGGAGAAATGTAAAAAAAAGGAGAATAAAGGTGAAATATAAGGAAAATGAGGAAAACGTATAATTTTAAAAAAAAAAAGCGCTAATTAGCAGTTAGACATTGTCATGTGGATTATTTTAATGGCTTTTTCTAGCATTCACGCTTTCTTTCATGTGTTCTTACACATAATATGCCATATAAGTAGCGGATGAGTTTTAATATGAAGGAGGATATAGTTAATATGGGTTTTTGGGACAACAGATAGTTTAGGTAGGGAAATGGTAATAAGGTGATAGTATAGGCAGGTTTTACAATATTTAGTCTTTTTTTCTAAGGGAAAAATGACTTCCCACTTGGATTTGGCCAAAGTACGACTAAATATAAAAGATTTAATGCTCTAAAATTCCTTTAAACTATTATATTTTTATTAGCTTCCTACTTAAATTATTCGGTGTCCCTAAAATACCCCTGAACTATATTGCCCTTCATATTTAAACCCCATCATTAGTTACCTGATATAACGTGTGTAATAACTCGCTTGGGAGCGCGTGACAACTGAAAAAAGCCATCTAATAGGTTACAAGTACATCGGTCATAAGTACTTTACTTTATGTTTTGATAATCTAACAAATTTACCATCAAGAACCAGATAAGGAACCTGTTACACATCTACAAGACATTAAGATTACAAGGTTCCAGGTTGGGATTCAGCTTGGGATATGATTCAACTCTTCTGAGTGGAAGGAACAACTGAGGGAACATGTCCCTGCCAGTTTCCGAGGGACTGTATGAAGTCAACTCTCCAGTTGGAAAGTTGCTTCCTGCACACACTACAATGTAGAAGCAATGCAGCAATTAACTTTATGTGGAAGACTTTTTACCCTACCTTACTTACATTATTGTAACTGATGTCACACATATATATATACAATCAAGGAAGGTAAAACACATTCACTTGAACACTTAAGAGATTCCACTCAATCCCGTTCACGTGACTATCCAGCAAACAAGATTCAAGTGCTTCAAGAACAAAGAACAAAATAACTGCGGTCTAATTCCCACATCAAGTCATTATAGGTCCTTAGTTGAGTTATAACTTTATAATAGTTCTTCAATTGTAATTCCTACCTAGCTTGTTTAGAAGCATTCAATAGGAAACTTTTGTAAATCTTAAGTCTGTGTGTTTGAGTCTTGGCTAGAGTTAATCATGTTGTAAAATCTTTTTAATAGAGTTATCACAAAGTGGCTTGTAATAGAGTATTACAAGTTAGTGAGGGATTCAAAGGTCAATTCCTAGGTTGCATAGGTTGTAATCTACAAGTTTCTCAGTAGTGAAGTTGAAATTTTACAAGGGTAGGTTGTGGTTTTTAATCTCGTTGAGCTGGGAATTTTTCACGTAAAATTCCTCCGGTCATTTAATTATTGCTGTGTGCGTGTGTTCTAGTGGAACTGATAGAGAATCTGGTCTCTATTGTTATGACCCAAACTGATGGGCCACAATTGGTACCCGGTACCTTATTTAATCGAGTACCAACACAACATATCTTTTTGTATCATACTATCATAGATAACTGAGCTGGACTGCTGTGAAATAGGTAGAATCTAACATGTAACACCAACTTATACATAAGACGTATGAGCCTCTAACGTCCATGATATTTGTCAACAAGCCTCTAAGGATACATAATTGTCATAAAGGTCGGGACAGAGACCCCGCCTTATCAAATACTACACATCTAAATCCTACAGACAAATAAGCAACTCCAGAGATAATGGAGTGCACCAACATCTTCCGTTGAGCTGATGCCTACTTGGAGGACTCTAGACCTATCTTTCGGGACCTGCGAGCATAAAATGTAGCATCCCTAGGCAAAAGAGACGTCGGTATAAATAATGTACCGAGTATTTAAGAAATGAAAAGCAGTAAACAATAGACATGAGAGAAACATGGAGTAAAACACTCAGTATGTATATCTGAATAGCTCTGTGAATCATTTAATATTATAATGTCACGCATATGCATATAAATGTCATACCATGCATGGATGAATGTGTTCATAATATCATCAAGCTTCTGAGGGCATTCCATCATGTCATCTTGGCTACTGTGAGAAAATCATCAATGAATACTAGTTGATCAGGTGGTGGTGTGTATATAACTCCAATAACATTTTCCTATATGTGTGTGTGTGTATATATATATATATATATATGTAATGCCATATGATAATGGTTCAATGTAAATGAATGTAATGCATGAGAAGTATGTCAATAAAAAATTTTGGAATGTCATAAGATCATTATGCCTTGATTAGTATCATGAAGTAAACTTTTTTTTTTTTAACTTAAGTATTTTTCTGAGACCCATGAACAAATGATAAAATAATAGAACACATGGGAATTCAAGAACATAATTATCTCTATCATTTCTATGAATAAAGTCATGTATGGAAATTGTATATTTACTCATTTTGTTCGTATTGCATGAATCATGCCAAAAGAAATAAGGGATAGCCTTAACATATCTGACCCGATTCTCTTGACAATTCCTCTAATACATATTAATCACGACGAAACACATAACGACAGATTAAAGTAGAGAAAATATGTATAATATTCTTGATAAAGATTCTACGTGACTCACTTAAAATTACAAATTCCGTTGCTATTATGTTACGTAGTCTCGTATAAATTTTATGGCTTTCATCGGATAGCTTAGCAAACATAAGCATCTCACTTCTTTGTGATATGAAAAACTTTATTAAATTTGTTGGTTCACAAGAGCTTTGGGGTAAAGCTCCATACGCTGCCCTTTCTAAACATATGCATTTAAATGAATTATGTTGGTATTTTATCAAATAGAGTGGGCCCACTTTAGGATGGCTTAGCACCAAGATTCCACGACATTTTCTACTTATCTATATGATTCAAGAGTCACACATTTGGAATTCAATCAAGTCTCCTTGGCTGCCACGTTGAAGTTATTTAGGCTTATCCAAGATTATCATGAATAATCCATTAGGATTAATATTCCATTAATTTCTTGATTAACCTGTTAGTCTTCCATTAATCAATAATTATTCAATTATTCATATAATTAGGAATTATCTCAAATTACTTAAAATATTACTCACTTTTAACACACCTTGCATATCTTACTATTATAGTTATGTGGTACCTTGTATGACACTAGTCCATAAATACCGGGTATTATAACTCGGACCGTATTTTATCCTAAATTGTCAAACTTTGACGAAGCTCATTTTCTTCGATTTGCTTACCCTCTCACCTTCACGAATTTACTTATCCCTTTTTTGAAATAGAGTAATACTGATAATTCCAAAATAATTACATTCCCGAGCTAACGTCGCTTAACTTATGATGAAACTTTAAAGTATAAAAATGCGATGTAACATCTCATTTTTATGCTTTCATTAATTTATTTATGGTGTACTTTCATGTAAAAAAAATTAAAAAAATATGAGGTGTAACATCTACAAAGTTTGGTGGACCTTTATGTTCTATCAAATGGTATCAGAGCGGGTTCTTTCTATCACGTTAACACCTAAAAAGGATCCTCAAGACAGAAAGCAATGACTCAAGTGGTGATGATGGTGATATGGCATACCTAACAAGAAGACTCAAGAAAATGTTCGCATGAATGGATGCGTTCCAAAAAGGGGAAGTTCTAGCAAGCCAAAAAATTATGACCAATGTCATAAATGTGGGAAGCCAAGACATTTCATCAAAGATTGCCCCTCTCTTAAAGTAGGATCAATACAAGAATAACTCTAACAAAGCAGCCAAAATGAACTCGGTTCCTTGTAGACGCTTCAATAGAAAAAACATCGTTGACAATGTCGTGAGACAAACTCTTGCTGCTTGGGGAGATTCATCAAGCGAATCTGGAGAAAGATGATGACCCATGTAGCATCTCGATGATGGCAGTAGAAATTGAAGCAACCACGTATGATTCAATCTTTGCTTTGATGGCCTAGTCTGACGATGAAGATGAAGATGATGATGAGGTAAATTTTCTGGATGTTCAGAGAAATATGAAATCTTATTCTCCTAAGAAACTCATGTCTTTGGAAAATGTGCTAATCTATGCTTATCATAGTCTCATAAATGATAGAGATGTGTTAACAGTTAAACTAGAAGAAGCAGAACAATCTATAAATGACCTAGTAATAGTTGCAGATGATTTAAGAGAGTCAATTGAGAACCATAAGAAAGAAAGAAATATATTAGATAAAAAGATTACAAATATAGAACAAGAAAGAGATGACTTTTTATTGGTGGTAATAGATTTGAAGGAAACAATTGGTAAACCTAAATTGGATAGTAGGGTTAAAAATTATCAAAAAGGAAAGAAAGTTGCAAACCAGGCACACATTAAGCTTGATAATGAGCTAAATTCACTAAAGTTTAGTCTTTGTGTTGAGCTTGAGAAAAAGAAACAACTTCAGGAAGAACTAGGTAGAGTGAAGAGTGATCTTGAAAAATCACACAAGTAGACCTGGTCTCTGATGGTATCACTACGATGTGCACCAACAATGGGGGAAACATGCAGGAGATTGGGTTTCAAACGAAAAATATTCCATACAACCCTCATAGAAATTACCTTATCGTACCTGACAATTTGTTTTGAGCGTACTACGGTAACAATGGGTACTTTAAATAAAACTGTAAGGCCAGATTTCGGTCGCAACAGAAAAACCAATCCTTTGCTGAAAAAGTAACTACTAGTGGAAAACATGGTCCCTCATTTAAAAAATGCATAATACCTGCATGGACCAAATGATGCGTAATTCACCCATTTCCTCATTACAAGGGGCCCAAATTAGTTTGGGTTCCTAAAGATAACTCCTAACATTTCGTGTGCAGGGAACAGGGAAAGGAAGCAGCTTACAACAGTACTTGGATAATGGCTGATCAAAGCATATGAATGGAAGTACAAAAAAGTACAACCCAGTATAATCCCACTTACTGGGGTATGGGGAGGGTAGTATGTACGCAGACCTTACCCCTACCCTGGGGTAGAGAGGCTGTTTCCAAATAGACCCCCGGCATCCTTCCCTCCAAGAACTTCCCACCTTTGCTCTTGGGGAGACTCGAACTCACAACCTCTTGGTTGGAATGGGGGGTTGCTTACCATCAGAGCAAGCCCCTCTTGTCATGACTGGAAGTACAAATGATTTTATTTCACTTAAGGCCCTGCTCGGAGGAAATGTATCCTTTGAAAATTGCAAAAAAGGATTATTATGGGAGTCAAAAGGATTGGGAATTCTCTTTCTCACTCAATCAAAAATGTGTACTACTTAAACGGGTTGAAGTACATCTTACTAAGTGTTTCCCAAATCTGTGACAAGGGAAACAAGGTGGAATTTGTGTCAAAAATCTTTGCGGTCACAAACCTGGTAACAGGTGAGATGGTGCTAGTGGAAAAAAAATAAATATCTGTGTAGCTAATTTTGAGTCTCTGAAGAATGATGATCTAAGATGTCTAAGTGTTGTTGATGATGATGCTGAATCATGGCACATGATGCTCGGTCATGCAAGTTTCACGTTGTTGAACAAATTATTCAAGAAAGACCTTGTTCGTGATCTGCCCAAGTCAAGGTTCAAGTATCACAAAGTATGTGATGCATACGTAAATAGGAAGCAAGTCAGATCCTCATTCAAGCCCAAAAGGGAAGTCAGCGCTGCAAGGCCACTTAATCTCCTTCACATGGATCTTGTGGACCTATGAGGGTGTCAAGCAGAGGAGGAAAGAAGTACATCTTTGTGATAGTTGATGACTATTCCAGATTACTTGGACTTTGTTCTTCAGTACCAAGGATGAAATCTTTGAAGTGTTTGTTGCTTTTGTCAAGAATATCCATGTGAAGATGGGTAATAAAGTAGCTTGCATTAGGTCTGATCATGGGACGGAGTTTGACAAAGTCAATTTCGATGAGTTCTGCACTGAAAAATAGCATCACTCACAATTTTTCAGCTCCAAGAACACCTCAATAAAATAGTGTTGTTGAAAGGAAGAATACAAATATTGAAGACATGTCAAGAACAATGCTAATTAACTGTGGGATCCCAAAGTATTTCTAGGCAGAAGCTATCGATACTACATACTACTTGGTGAACAGGTGCATGATCAGGTCACTTCTAAACAGAACTCCATATGAACTGCTGATTGAAAGGAAGCCCAAGACGACACATCTAAGAACTTTTGGGTGTAAATGCTTTGTTCACAACAATGGAAAGGAAGCTCTTGGAAAGTTCGATGACAAAAGTGATGATGGAATCTTTCTAAGATACTTATCTCAAAGAAAGTCTTACAAGGTATACAACAAAGGGACTCAATGTGTCAAAGAAATCATACATGTGATCTTTGATGAAGCTTACCTCTCCTGTGAGAAGGACAGACATGTTGATCAAGATGGAGAACCTTTATCCGTTCCAGGTGAAGTAATTGACATAGGAAATAGAAAGGGAGAAATGACGAGCCATGATAAGGAATCCAACGAAAATGATACAAATACATCTCCATCCATTAGAGAGGAACCTGGTCCCCTAGTTACAACAACTGAAGCTGAAAATAGAGTTGTTGATGCAGTCCAAAGAACTCCACTTTGTGAAGTAAGAAGTACCCAAGAAACCCAGTCAGACATACCTGGTTCCTCTACCAATGAGACTCACGCACCAAATTGGAGATTAAAAAGTTCAAATCCTTTTGACAACATAATCACTACTCTTGACTTAGGAGTTCGAACCATATCAAAATCAAGAAACTCAATTTCTTTCTCATCCTTTCTCTCCCAAATAGAGCTTAAAAATATAAAAGAAGCATTGAAAGATACAGACTGGATCACAACAATACAAGAGGAGTTGCATCAATTTGAAAGGAACAAGGTATGGCACCTGGTTCCTCGGCCTGCAGATCAAACCGTCATAGGAACTCGATGGGTATTCAGGAACAAACTTGATGAGTTTGGAAATACAACAAGAAATAAGACAAGGCTTTTAGTTCAAGACTACAATCAAGAAGAATGGATTGATTATGATGTAACATTTTCTCCAATAGCTCGAATGGAAGCCATTAGAATTTTAATTGCTTTTGCATCTTATACGGAGTTCACACTGTTCCAAATGGATGTCAAAAGTGCATTTCTAAATGGCTATCTGAAATAAGAAGTGTATGTCAAGAAGCCTCATGTCTTTGAGTGTCAGGAGCATCTTGAGCATGTTTTCAAACTGGACAAAGCATTGTATGGGTTAAAGCAGGCTCTAAGGCCATATGAAAGGTTTTCAAAATTCCTTCTAGAAAATGGGTTTACAAGAGGAAATATTGACAACGCTCTTTTTCTAAAGAAACGCGGGAGGAACCTGCTCATTGTGTAGGTGTATGTTGATGATATAATCATTGGAGCCACAACTGACTCTCTTTGTGAAGAATTCGCAAAACTCATGCGGAGCGAATTCGAGATGAATTTGATGGGTAAACTGAATTTCTTCCTAGGACTTCAAATGAATGAATCTTAGAAGGGAACATTGATAAGTCAACAGAAGTACATCAAGGAGCTACTGAAAAGGTTTGATATGGAAGCATCAAAAGTCATCGACACTCCCATTTCCACGGCCACCCGTCTGGACATGGATGAACCCGGTTCCTCTATATATCAGAACATGTATAGAGAGATCATATGGTCACTCATGTATCTCACTGCTAGTAGACCAGACATTTTTTAGCGTGGATCTCTGTGCAAGGTTTCAATCCAATTTAAAGGAATCTCATCTCAAGGTTTCCAAGAGAATACTGAGATATCTCTAAGGAACGCATGACCTATTTCTTTATTATCCCTTGGGTGACAACTTTAATATTATTGGATATGCTGACGCTGATTATGCAGGATATTTCGTGGATAGGAAAGCACTTCTAGAATGGCACATTTCCTGGGTTCCTGTTTAATCTCATGATGGACAGGGAAGTAGAACCATGTGGCGCTCTCCACTCCAAAAACTGAATATGTAGTAGCTATCTCTTATTGTGCTCAACTTGTATGGATCAAGAATAGTTGGAAGACTTTAAAGTGTTCTCAGACTGTGTGCCTCTCATATGTGGCAATAAAAGTGCACTCAACATGGCAAAAGATCTAGTTCAACATAAGAGGACCAAGCACATTAATGTACGTCATCACTTTCGCGGAGACAATGTTGAAAAGGCCTATTTACATGAAATTCTGCAACACTGAGGATCGAACTGCAGATATATTCACCAAAGACCTGAGCATAGAACACTTCATGAAAAACCGTCTTGCATTGGGGTTGATAAAACCCAATTAAGATCCTGGCCCCTCAAATGATTGGCTATGAAAGAAATGTTCAGGTAAACTCAGCATAAAGGTATTTTCTAGCAAAGTCTAACTCATCTATATACCATTACAGGTAGACACGCTTAGTGATTATAGAGCAAATAAGCAGTTGAGGATGTATATAATAGTAAAACGGGCAAAGCTTACAGATAAGAGACCAGTCAGAGAACCTGGTTCTGCTGACATACGTTAGTAGTTTCTCTATTCTCTCATGCACAATTCCGAATAATTAAAACAAATTCCACATCATCAATAGGTCAATTTTTAGTTTTGTGTCTTTTGAACCCAAACATCCCACTGGTATTTAGTCGACCCAACTCCTTAAAACTTGCCGTACTTTCTAACTGATCTCTCTGTCATCATAAATACATCTATCTCTGTCATCACACTCCACACATCACCACTTCAAAACATGTTCCCCATTCTTTTTCTCTTTAGCTCACCAAATCTTCTCTTTTCTTCTTACCATGGCCAAAAATCAAACAATTTCTAGTATCGCCGAGTCCTTACCAGTTGAAACACCAATGCCAGACTCCCCTCTTGACACTACTGATAACCAAAACCCTAGAACAGAGTCATCCTTACACTCTGTCTCCTCACCCACCCATTTGAGTTCTAGTTCTCAAAAGAGTCACAAAGAATCAACCCTCACAAGATGTATTGCCCAAAGCTCTTCTCTTACCTTGCTAGAAAAAGGGATGACATGAAATTGTTGAGACGGAAGAAACCAGGAAATTTCAAGTTCTCTAATAGAAGAAGGATCAAAGATAGACCATACTAAGGGAAATAAAATTGTTGACTCAACAAATACGGCTCCTAATCCTTTGTCCACAGGTACCGATCCTACTTCACCTTAGTCTCTCATAGATCTACAAGAAAAGAAAGCCATAGAAAATATACTTTTCCATTGCAAATGAAGGGGTTTTTGTCGAAGGAATCGAGGATAGTCTTAAGACTCATGGGGAAGTATCTGAGCCTGTTGGAGAGGATAATGAACTTGTGCCTGCATGAAGGTACTACTGGGGAACCTGCTGGAGCACCTGATTTGCCTTCTGAGGATCCAACTCCGGGTCTTACTCAGGAACCACATGCCAGTATTGATCATTCTTCCTTTCCTTATTTAGATAGACAAGCCCTGTGTCTGAAGAACAAAACAAGGATAGTGAAGAAGATTCTGATGATTTACCAATTGCCAATTTGCCTAGGCGTAGAGTAGACGTTGGTGAAGAGCCAACTCCTAAGGGACCCAAAATAAGGTTGCAAAAGAAGGGGGATCTTGAGTCTACTCTTAAGAACAGTAAGGATAAGAAAATTAGTGAAAGCTGGTAAAGTTGTAAATGAGAAGATAGTGTCTGTTGTGAATGTGGATGAAGAAGAAGCAGAGTAACCTATTACGTTGACTAGGAAGCATGGTTTTCTCAAGCCAAAAGGGAGATCTTCCGTGTCTGCTAAACGTCTGACTAGGTCTGATGATATTGCTGCTACTAAGAATGTGGAGAAAGAAACAAGTGAAAAATCTATAAAGTTTGATAAAAAGGAGAAAGGTGTTCACAAGACTGCTAAGAGAAAGGTTGATACTGATGAGGAACATGGTTCCTCAAAGAAGGCTAAAGTTTGTGATTTGGGGAGTACCAGAAAGAGAGATTGAGAAGTCAAAAGGTACTATAGGGACACACATTTGCCTCTGATATCATAGAGGAAGTTGGTATGAGACAGTTAGATATGTGATTTCCAATAATGAAAAAACTTGTTCACAAGTGATGCTGCTAGGGTATTTAAGGAGGAAGTTCAAAGTTTTTATGCCGACTTGTTCAAAGTTGAGGATAGACATATTTATGCCGATGAATGGGGTTGATAAGGTACTGGACTCTGTCTTGCTATGATCTATCCTTGGTGTGCCTACTGAAGGGCTTTCTATTGTTCAAGGAGCTTGTACTCAGAATTTTAGAAATGCAATTTTGAAGGATAGAGCAGTTCAAAGGGGAACGGGTTCAGAAGAAGGCTCTCATTCCTGTTTGCCAACTGCTATTTGAGATGGTACATATTGATTTGTATGGGTCCACCAAATATTATAGTACCTCGTTCTCTACAAGTTTCTGCAGAGAGTACTTAATAAAGCAGTAAGTAAATGAGGCAAAGGATTTTTACGTGGAAATATCTCTCACAAGGGGATTAAAAAACCATGACCTACCTTGTAGGCTTTTAACTTTAACTTGGAATCCTACCTATTAAAAGCCACTTCATAATACTCCCGATTGAAAATACTTCAAACTAACATGTGGTACCTTTACCACAAGCCACTTTATAACTATCCTAGTTACAAAGGCTTTTTCTAACTTGTGGTGCTGTCACCAAAAGCCACTTTGTAGCCCTATTATTATAAAGACTTTTCTTTATGACTAATACTAGCCACAACCAAAACTAACGAGTGTGAGGATTTACAAGAGAGGTCCTAATCAATAAACTTCTAAGAAAGTGATTTAAGAGGTATTGTAAGTATAATAAAAAGGATAAAACTCAACTAGAACAACAATAATCAATCGTTTAGGAATTGGTCCGTAGTAGCGTTCAGCCTTATTCTTCAAGCTTGAGAGACTAATCTTTTATATTTTTGTTTCATGCTTGAGTAATGAAACTGAACCATATTTGTGATGTTTTATATGAAAGCCCCTTTGGTACAACTTTGTCACATCACTTAAAATGATGTGAATACTTTGTTTGGTTAGAGAATGAATGGTTGTCAGTGTGGGCAGTGTGGCAGAAATAGTACTACCAGTCACTTCAGTTCCAGCAGTGTCCAGAACATTGTGCTGCTATATAGGAACCGCAGGAGCATCAGGTCCTTGTTTGGTTCCTAGCTCCCGTATGTGTAGCAATTTAACTTTTACTGGAGCCCGTTAGAGTTTGCAGCTATCCCAAGTAGGTCAGGTTCCCTAACCGTTTCTTATCAGAAAGTTTTTTAGATCATCAAAACATAAGGCAAACTTAAACAGGAGTATTTAAGATTTGTGAGTTTTTCCCTTTTTGATGATGACAACTTAAACATTTATAAGTTCAGAACTAAGGCATCAGAGAATGTCAAAGTGTTCCCCCTAAAACAATGCCTTAAGTTACGAGATTAAAAAGAACTAGTTCCCAAATGTAATTCTCCTTGTGTCCCGTATTCCCTTTTCCCCTTTTGGCATAATTAAAAAGAATAAGGGTGCGAAAAAGTCCAGCCAAGCGAAATCATGACACATGTGCACACAATCATGAGAAAAATAGAAGACAAAGATAAAGTACTAGAGAAGATAAGAGAGGAGGTATATTAATAATTTTAATATGTACCTTCCTTTGAAAAAGGAAGAGATAACATCGGACCTGAATCATGGGATCAGTAATAGTACATCCCAACAGCCAAAAAGGAAACAAAAACAACTACCAACCATCAGCCTTCAACACAAGCAAACAAAAAAAAAGTTATATTCATAACATTGGTCACTAAAAGGAACTTAGGGGGCACTAGAAGGAAAAGGCTTGGATGTTGCAGCAAATGTTTGGAGAACAAGGTATATTCGGGCATTTGCCAATTTTCGCTCATCGGGCAGTTCAGCATTCAGGTTCTCAACATTTTCTATGGTTAAGCGGATCACTTCATCATTTGGAAAGGGAACCACTCGAGCTTGCTGGCCTTCTAGGATAGTATTCCTGGCCTTTAATCTACGTATCTCCTCAGTTTCACTATTTTGGGTGTTGATGAGGTGAGACACAGTTGAAGTGCTTCCTACACCTCCATTCTTCTCAAAACACTCACACTCTTCCAGGGTTGTCTGTGAGAATATTTGCTTATGGGTCCCTACTTTACATGTTCCAAGAGGAACCTCAAAGTGTTTGAATACTTGTGTGAGCAAGAATCCATAGGGAAGCCCGTGATTGCCATCCTTGAAATCAGCCACTTTCTGCATATGCTCAATCATTATGGCAGGCAAACTCATAGGGTGAAAATCGTCTAGTTGCTCCATTAGGAATTAATCAGATTTAGAAGTGACAAATCGGCGTTCTGCTCGTGGAAACATGACTTTGTTAACCAGCTCAAACAGCAGCTGGCAGACAGGAATGAGTGCTTTCTTATGAATCTGGTCTCCTTTCTGATTTGAATTATCTTTCATCACTACATTACAGAAGTTGTACTGGCAAACTTCTCAAACACTCTTTACTCCGACTGTAAGAACTTGTAAAATTTTCCCAAGCACTTTCATATCAAATACAGTATCCACACCATTGACTAAGGCACTAACATGGTTAGTATATACCAAAAACAAACTAGCAAAGAAACTCTGGACCTCCTCCTCCTACACTTTGGGAGCATCCACGTAGAAAAGATGCGTCCACTGTTGAAACTCTACCATTTCCAGGATTTGACGCATCCCGACCATTTTTAAAATTGTTGGGTCAAATGTACATCCCAGCAAAACTTTCTACTGCCTCAATCGCTCAGAGCCCAGCCATACCTCGCTTCGTGCTTTCTTTCCAGAACTAGGTTATTCAACTGCTTCATGTTTTCATTCCTATGCTTTTCTCCACAGACCTTACTTTTCCCTTAAGGCCTGACAAGATCATCCTTATCACTCACTGCCTTCTCTATTTTGGACTTGGAAGTAGATCCCTTCTCCATAGAAATAGACCCTGCCCTTTTTTATGACCGCCTTATAAGGGAACCCGATTCCTCAGAAGTTCCCTCCTCCACCTCAACAATAGATGTAGATTCATCCCTACAGGCACACCATTTTTCACCAGCATTCTTTTCTTCTTCTTACTGCTCTTCTTGCTCTTTTGGAGTGCAGAGTCATCGGCAACCTTGAGTTGGAGCCTTGTGGTAGGGCGCTTGGGTTCAGAATCAGGAGTCAAATTAGTCATATGCTTACTGACGAATGCGTCAAGGGCCATATTGTCAAGGTATTCTTCATCACTAGAGTGCATCTCTAGGCCTTGAATTTCCAAAAGCACAACATCAAAGGCAGGCACACTACTGTCCTGGGGATGATACTCCTGACCTGGGTTCCCTTGAGAGGGATTAGGTTCTCCATGTGAACCCCCGCTACATATCCCTTCAGAGGATACCATAAACACTGTCTTATCTTCAATAATTGGTGCTTCCACGACCATGGGGTTGAATGTAACAATGGAGGAGTCTCTTGTGTTCTCAGTGATTAGACCTTGGTCGTTATTTAAAGTTTGACTGTTATGGGCAACAGACAAAGGGGAGAGCGATACAGTGATTTTTGAGTTTGAAAGAGGTTGGGAAACTAGGGAAGGAGGACAATAGCGATAGGGTTGATAAAGGGTGACACTAACTCAGAGACACTGAGATGTCCCATAGACGGTTCAGGGGGGGTTTCAGGTAATGAAGAAGGATCTGAATTTTTCTCGTCCATTTGAGAGAGGTGGTGTGATTATCTTTTATCTATTTGAGTGGGGTTAGAAGAAGGCTTATTCCAGAGAAGTGAATAAGAGAGGGGTTTTAAACAAGGGGGATAATTATAAGGGGAGAAGAATAGGCAACGGTTCTAAAAGGGCGGTTGGGTATGGAAAATTGTGATGTTTCAGACAGAGATAGAACGTTTGAATTGAAGAGACGTGATAGCCTGATCAAAAAAGTAAATGTGATAGCATTTGTATTTTGTACCTTTTAAGACATGAATTGAGGTATGCACAGAACTACTAACCTTTGTGTACAAGAACCTGGTTCTTGAGACGCATTTTTGTCTTCATGTTCCCCCCCTTTTTTAAAACAAAAACTCTTTTATCCGTCATGTATTGCATCTACTGCTTCTATTCTCATCATGCGTGTCTGCCTACAACGATATTAAAGTGAGCTATACATGGCCAGAAAACACATTAAACCTATTATTTCTTAATAACATAAGTCAAAACCAAAAAGGAATCTGGTCCTAGTTTGGCCTCAACAATCCCAACTTCACTATGTTTCTTTCAAACTGTTCTCTACTTAGTGTCTTGGTGAAACTGTCTGCAATTTGATCTTCTGTACTGCAGAACTTCATGCATATCATTCATTTTTGTACATTGTCTCTCAGAAAATGATGCCTCATATCAATATGTTTGGTCCTTTTATGTTGAACTGGATTATTTGATGTTAAGTGCACTTCCCATAGGAGGGGTACACTCTCAGTGCGAACTCCAAAATCCTCCAGTTGCTGCTTGATCCACAGAAGCTGAGAACAACGGGATGCTGCAGCTACATATTCAGTCTCAGCTGTTAAAAGAGCCACTAAATTTTGCTTCCTTGTACCCCAAGAGATAAGACATGATCCCAAGAAATGAGCCATCCAAGAAGTGCTTTTTCTACCCACAAGATAACTTGCATAGTCTGCATCAGCATACCAAATTAGATTAAAATTGTCACCTGATGGATAGTATAGCACCACCAGTCCTGCATGCCTTTAAGATATCTCAGTATTCTTTTGGCAGCCTTCAAGTGATATTCCTTGAGATTTGATTGAAACCTTGCACACAACCCACACTGAAACAATATCAGTACGATTGGCAGTGAGATAAAGAAGCAACCCAATGATGACTATATTCATTGTTTGATCTACAGGAGGTCCAAATTCATCCATGTCTAGTCGAGTGGCAGTTGCAATGGGAGTATCTATTACTTTTGATGCTTCCATGTCGAACCTCTTCAAGAGTTCCTGATGTATTTTTGCTGACAGATGGAAGTGCCCTTTGGGGATTGTTTCACCTGAAGACCCAGGAAGCAGTTTAATTCACCCATCATGCTCATTTCAAATTCACTCCCCATAAGTTTTGCAAATTCTTCACACATAGAGTCAGCTGTTGCTCCAAAAATGATGTTATCAATATAGACCTGAACAATGAGTAGATTTCTTCCTCTTTTCTTTAAGAAAAGAGTGTAGTCAAGCTGATCCTTCCCATCATTAAGAACATAGCATTTGCATCCAAATGTTCTTAGATATGTCAGCATGGGTTTTCTTCCATTCAGCAGTTCATACGGGGTCTTGTTTAGAATTGACTTGATCATGCACATGTTCACTAAGTAGCAGGCAGTATTGATAGCTTCAGCCCATAAGTTCTTTGCAAGTCCACTATCAATCAGCATTGTTCTTCCATTTCTCCTAGAGTTTTATTCTTTCTTTCTACTACTCCATTTTTCTGAGGAGTTCTACGAGCTGGGAAGTTATGAGTGATGTCATTTTCAGTACAGAACTCATCAAATTTGACATTGTAAAATTTTGTCCCGTGATCTGATCTAATACATACAACTCTAGACTATATCTTCACCTGAATTTTCTTCACAAAAGCCACAAATACTTCAGTCGTTTCATCTTTTGTTATGAGAAACAGAGTCCATGTAAATCTGGAATAGTTATCCACGATCACAAAAATGTATCTCTTTCCTCCTCTGATTTTCACCCTCATAGGTTTCACAAAGATCCATGTGCAAGAGCTCAAACGGCTTTGAGGTTCTTACATACTTTTTTGACTTAAAAGAGGACTTTACATGTTTTTCTCTGGCATATGCATCACATACTTTTTGAGTTTTGAATTGTGACACATGCAGACCATGGACCAGGTCCTTCTGAATTAGTTTATTCAGAAGGGAAAAACTTGCGTGGCCTAGTCTTCTGTGCCATAGTTCCGCATCATCATCAACCGCCTATAGACAACTCAGATCACCACTCTGTAAGGAGTCACATTCAACAACATAGATTTTCTTGTATCTTTTGGCCACCAGAACTATTTCACCAATCACAAAGTCAGTGACTATACATATTTTGGGCAGAAACTCCACCTTGTTCCCTTTATCACAAATTTTAGAAACACTCAGGAGACTGCACTTCAGTCCATTGACGTAGTACACATTTTCAATAGAGTAAGTGAGTGACTTCCCAACTTTTCCAACTATAAGAATGTATCCCTTTTTTCCATTGCCAAAGGATACACTCCCTCCCTGCAGGGCTTTTAGTGAAAGAAAGTTTGTGGTGTTCTCAGTCATGTGTTTAGAACACCCAATATCTATGAACCATTGTTGACCACTTCCTTTCACTGACCCCTGCACAAGAATTCAGGAGTTAGTTTTAGGAACCCAAACAAGTTTGGGTCCCTTGTAGTAACCAAGAGGATGAATAAAAGCTCTCTTCCTTTGGAACCGTGCTCCTATCCCTTTCACACTATCATTAGTGAACAAGGCTGTGGTAGCTTCTACGGACCAGGTCCACTTTAGAGATTTTTCAAGATCATTCATTACATTTACTAGATCAGCTTGGATAAGCTCGTTTTTCTCAATTTCAACACTCATCCTACTTCTCAAGACCTTCAGCTCGTTCTCAAGTCTAACATATTCCTCACTAACTATATCCTTTTCTTTTTTAGAGCTTTTAGGTTTTGACTCAGTTAAAGGCTTTACTATATGTTCCCTTAGGTTAGCAGTTTCTGTTAAGAGGTCACTATTTCCTTTTCTAAAAATTTCTGTGATTTTTATTTGATCAGTAATAGAAGACACTAGGTTTTTTCTACTATGTTCATATTCCTCTAATTCTACGAACAAGGAATCTCTATCCTCTGCAAGACTACAAAACACAGTAATTAAAATATCAGCTAAGCACAAGAGTTTCTTTGGAGAATAGGATTTCTGATTTCTCTGAACATCCTTAAAAGTTACATCGTCGTTGCCATTATCTTCATCATTGTCTGATTAAGCCATCAAAGCACGCAATGAGTCATATCCAATTTCCTCGCCTTCAACTGTCATCGTAGAACTATTATTAGTGCTAAATATTTTTCTAGTTTTACTTGTATAGTTCCCTCATGAGCCATTTTCAAAACCTCCCATATTTCATTGGCACTGTCGCATGTAGAGATTCTGTCGTACTATTTAGGTTCCAAACTATCTACCAGCATTTTCTTGGCACGAACATTCTTCTCCATCGCTTCTTTGTCTGCTTTAGTGTATTCTTTGTTGGTCCTTTTAATTGAAACTAATTCTTCATTTTGTACTTTGATTTGAACAAAAGGACTATCGCTGATAACATCCCAAAGCTTGCAATCCTTAGCCATAATGAAATCATGCATTCTAGCTTTTCACTACCAATAATATTTTCCATCAGACTTGGGTGGGTGGTATATGGATTTGCCTTCTTCAAAATTTAGTGGAGTCATCATGAGGATCCTTCCTAGGTGTAAACATGATATGAGGAACCAGCTCTGATACCAAATGTTGATTTGTATGTTTCCACCAAATCTTATAGTACCTGGTTCTCTACAAGTTTTTGTTGTGAGTACATAATAACGCAGTAAGTAAATGAGGCATAGGATTTTTACATGGGAAAATCCCTCACAAGGGGATCAAAATACCACGACCTGCCTTGTAGGTTTTTAACTTTACTAACTTGTAATATTACCTATTACAAGCCACTTCACAATACTCCCGATTGCAAAGACTTCAAGCTAACTTGTGGTACATTTACCACAAGCCACTTTATAACTATCCTAGTTACAAAGGCTTTTTCTAACTTGTGGCATTGTCATCACAAACCATTTTGTAACACTATGATACAAAGACTTTTCTTTATGACTAAGACTAGCCACAACCTAAACTCAACGAGTTTGAGGATTTACAAGTGAGTTCCTAATCAATAAACTTCTAAGTAATTGATCTATGAGATATTGTAAGTGCAATAACAAGGTTACAACTCAAGTAGGACAATAATAATCAATTGTTTAAGAACTGGTCTGTAGTACCGTTCAACCTGGTTCTTCAAGCTTGAGAGAATGTTCTTTTTTATTTTTCTTCATGCTTAAGTAATGAAACTGAAACCTATTTGTGATGTTTTGTATGAAAGCCCCTTTGGTACAACTTTGTCACATTACTTGAAATGATGTGAGTACTTTGTTTGGTTTGAGAATAAATGGGATGTCAGTGTGGTGCAGTGTGGCAGAAGCAGTACCACCAGTCACTTCAGTTCCAACTGTGTCCAAATGACTTTATGCTGCTATATAGGAACTGCAAGAGCATCGGGTCCTTGTTTGGTTCCTAGCTCCCACATCTGTAGCAATTCAACTTTTACTGGAGTCCGTTGGAGTTTGCAGCAATCCCAAGTAGGTTAGGTTCCCTAACTGGTTCTTATTAGAAAGTTTATTAGATCATCAAAAAATAAGGCAAACTTAAGCATGAGTATTTAAGATTTATCAGTTAATAAAGTGTTGCTGCCTTGAGCTGAGCGAAGATCCATCACCTCTCGTGCATAATTGTTCCTCATAAAAGCAATGGACAACTTCACTACCATCAATTTGCCTGGGATCATGATAGAGCACATGAATAATGTGGCAGACTTTAAAGATGGTAATCATGGGCTGCCGTATGAGTTCCTTCTTTCCAAGTTCTTTGAGCACTTCAAGGTTCCTCTCAGACCAGTTAAAGTGGGTGCCAAGAAGCAAAATTTTTCAAAATTCACTCTTGAAGAATGTGAGTGTATAGAAAATTTTGGAAAGGTTGCAAGAACTTCTACCATATCTCAGCTAATAAATGCTCAAAATAGTGTTAGTACTGTGATAAGACAATTGAAAGCAAGGAATGCTATCCTTGAGACTCAAATAAGTCAGCTGCAAGAGGCACTTGGTTCTAGTCACTCTCAAATCGAAGAGGTTACTTTCCTGACAAAAGAGAACCTTGAGCTCAGGAAACAAGTGGAGGACCTGAAGGAAAGACTCCTCAATGAGAAAATATCAGCAAATGCTCTAATGGATTTAGTCCTCCAAACAATTTCCTCCGCCTACAAACCTTCTCCTCCCAGTGCTTCTTAAAGTCTGTCCCCTGAGTGTTCATTCTATAAACTAACTTATGATCTCGTCTCTCAGTGTCAGTTCTTATAATGATAGCTTATGGTATTTTTGTTAATTGTTCTAATTTGTTGATGTGGTAGTAACATTGACTCTGCTCCTGCTGTAAAATCCAAATATTGACTCTGCTCCTGCTGTAAAATCCAAATTATGTTAATGCAAGTTTTCCCTTGTTGTTGTTTACACCTTGCTTTTATGCTCTGTTTTTAATCATGATTGTATGCATACAAGTGACATGAGTTAACTATGCTGGACATATTTATGCTACTCACTTGTTATATGCTTTTTATGATGCCAAAATAGGGAAAATTTAATCGAATAATAAAGAGCATAAATGAATAATAATCTGAAAGGGGAGAAATACAGATTCAGGGGAAACTCACAGGGGTTTAGGTACTGATTAAGGAGGAATACAGAGATTCAAGGGAAAACTTAAGGTCTTTTTGGTTCGTTGTTTGGTGCTATGTGGCTCTTTCTGGAATTTTCAATTATGAGTTTGTCATCATCAATAAGATGGAAATTAATAGGTTATAAGTACTTTGGTCATAAGTACTTTACTTTATGTTTTGATGATCTAACAAAATTACTATTTAGAACCAGATAAGGAACATGTTACACATCTACAAGACCTTAAGATTACAAGGTTCCAGGTTAGGATTCAGCGTGGGATATGATTCAACTCTTCAGAGTGGAAGGAACAACTGAGAGAATAGGTCCCTACCAGTTTCCAAGGAGACTGTACGAAAGTTGACTCTTCAGTTGGAAAGTTGCTGTCTGCACACGCTTCAGTGCAGAAATAGTGCAACAATCAACTTTCTGTGTAAGACTTTTTACTTACCTTGCTTACATCATTGTAAATGATGTCACACATGTATATATACAATCAAGGAAGGTAAAATGCATTCACTTGAACACTTAGA
Organism: Nicotiana benthamiana; assembly: GCA_034376525.1. Classification (NCBI taxonomy): domain Eukaryota; kingdom Viridiplantae; phylum Streptophyta; class Magnoliopsida; order Solanales; family Solanaceae; genus Nicotiana; species Nicotiana benthamiana. The sequence goes on along the minus strand of CM067332.1, from coordinate 105,661,362 downwards.
TATTTCACTCTAGCTCATTCATGTGACTATCTAATAAGCAAGTTTCAAGTGCTTCAAGAACAAAAAAAAGAACTACCGACCAGTACCTACATCGAGTCATGTATGTCCTTAATTGAGTTGTAACTTTGTAATAGTTCTTCAATTGTAATTCCTACCTAACTTGTTTAGAAGCATTTTGTAGGAAACTATTTGTAAACCTTAAACCTGTGTGTTTGAGTCTTGGACATAGTTAGTCATGTTGTAAAGTCTTTGTAATATAATTATTACAGAGTGGCTGGTAATAGAGTATTACAAGTTAGTGAGGGATTAAAAGGTTAATTAGGTTGCATAGGTTGTAATCTAAAAGTTTCTCAGTAGTAAAGTTGAAATCCTATAAGGGTAGATCGTGATTTTTAATCCCGTTGAGCTGGAAATTTTTCACGTAAAATTTCTCCTGTTATTTACTTACTCTTGTGTGCGTGTGTTCTAGTAGAACTGAAAGAGAACCTGGTTCTCTATAGAGTTTGGTGGACTCTTATATTCTATAACCATCAAAATAGCCCACCTCACAGTGTGTAGTGGCTAATTAGCATAATCCTCCTTCAACTTTATCTTTTTATAAATATTTTCTTTATTTTTTTTATGTCCACCTTTCTTCCTCATTTTAAACCATTCTTCCTTATTTTTTCACTATTATTTTTATTTTCTCACCTTCTTCTTCATCTTTTTTTTTAACTTTAAGTGTTTTTCTCCCTATCTTGTTTTCTCTAAAATAATTTATTATCTTTTTTGTTTTAGTCTTCTTTCATGTGTTGTATATATTGTTAAAAGAACACCCATATAAATCTTCTTATTAATAGCATCATCTTATAAATTATAAAGTTGTATTTCTTGAACCTTGTATGTTAATCTAAAATTAGAGAATGTAGTTCCTGGCCAATTAGTTTATTATTTATGAAATAATATTTTGTGTAATCTTGTTTATGTAATATAAGATAGAGTTTTAATAAATGCAATACTATTGGCCTCCATTTTTTTATTGTGCTGCAAAGTGAATATAAATAATGACTTATTTAACTAGAGTCTAGCATAAAGTGCAGTCACAGTTAAACCTAAAATTAACACATTACATTAGATACTGTTTTGGCTAAAACTCCTTGAATTAACCAGTCATTCGAGAGTACTACATCATGAATAAACTAAAAAAGAGTTATTACAAACCATAAGTTAGTATAGTTAGACATACCTCTAAGAATTAAATATAGGGTTTTAATATATATATATATATATATATATATATATATATATATATATATATATATATATATATATATATATATATTGTGTTATATGACACGTTTTTTTAGATGATTAGGAGCGTGTACTAGACGAACTTCTAAGAATCTAACGAGAAGGTTTTAGCATGAACAACAATATAGTTAAGGGGTATTTTTGGGAAATCGAATAGTTTAAGCAATAAACTAAAAAAACGTACTCCCTCTGGTCCAAATAAGTGATTGTTTGGCCTTTTTCTTGTGGTACAAAATAAGTAATTTTTCCAGATTTTAAAAATAAATTAATTATTTTTTTCCTACATTGTCCTTGGAGTAAATAGTGTTGGAATATGTGTTAAGAGTATTTATGTGAGATAGTAAAAGTTAATATGGTCAATTATATTGCTAATTAATGTTAAAAGGCGATTTTCTTAATTTATGTGAAACATCCAAAAAATCACTTATTTTGGACCGGAGGACCGATAGTTTAGGGGGTTTAGGGTATTACTCAATATATAAAACGACAATTGATAACTATGAAGGGGCATAAATGCGATTTCATATTTTGGATGAGACCACCATCAACCAGGCACTTTTGCTGCAGAAAATTTCCACTATTCTTTGGCTCCACATATTGAATATTTAGTTCTAACTTAAGCATTCTGAGAATCTCAAATTTCTGGGTAATCCTTCATGCGTCATTTGATATTTTAACCGCTACCAAATGATTTCAGGTAATTTTGAATTTTCTTTTTATAATTCCATATACTTTATTACAAACTTGCCATTTGCTCTCGTCCATTTCGAAGATTTAAGTAATGTATCGAGATTTTTCTGCTGCAACTTCTAGTGATAGTAGCTGTGACAATATTTCAGTGTGGAAATTTTTCAAGTGCGTAGAGTGATGCAGAAAACTCTTAAGAAATTTATCGTTTGGTTGATGTAGTGGAATTATTAATCCCAGTGTAAATTTTTATATAAGATGATATAGTGTTTTGTTGGTCCCATAAGGAAAAATAATTGCCGCATAACTCTAATGCAGCATTTGGTTTGCGGTATTAAATAAAAACCGATTAAGTTATGCTAGAATCTATCGTGCTGGATAGAATGTGGAATTAGAATACATGTATTACCAATGGGGACTCTTTAAAGACAAAAATGCCCTTTTAAAGAAAGTAATCAGAGTAACAATCTCTTCATTATTAATCGCAGCACAACAATCTCTTCGTTGTTGGAGGTGAAGCTAGTATGTCAAGCTTATGAATTCGGAATACTAAGCATTTTAAGTTACCGAGTTCTAAATTATTAAAATTATAAATAATCGATAAATTGCTCAAGACAAATACAGGTTTTAGACCAAAGCTACTCCTAGGTTCCCGAATCCATAGCCAGAACACTGGCTCCGCCTTGTTCATTGTTAATCACTGCATAAACAATACCTGCATAATATACTTGTATCTGGTCCATGTCATATAGGACCATAATGCTAGTAATACCTTTGTATATTAACACTAAATGACTTAAAGCATAAAAATTGGATTTATGTTCTTGTTGTATGCACTGATATCAATAGTTTTTCATGAGTGTTTTTATCTTTAAAAAGCTCAATGTATATAACTGTGATGCAGTCACTGTTTTTCTTGCAACATATGTTGTGCGGAGTCTCCAAAACAGTTGCCGCACCGGTATCGGACCCTTCAAACATACACTATTTTTGGAAGATCCGACACGCACCCATCGATATTTTCGGACACTCCTAGCAACATAACCTGCTACTGTAAGCTGGTAATAAATTCCGGTAAACTCAAAGAAGTTCAGCACAAACAATTTTATGGTGATCCTGAAATGCAGGTAGAATAAGTTCTTTGGAACAAGCTTTCCACACAAGTTTGATTCTGGGGTAGAACACAATCATATTTGCAAATCATTCAAAGTGCAATTAGAGCTGACTATATTAATTCATTTAACAATGTTTGTGGGACTAAACTGAAAAGAATGGACCTTGGGCCTAACTCAACCCCAAAAGCTAGCTTATAAGGTGAGGATTATCCAAGCCATATAAGGAGACCAAGGACCTCAAATCCCTCCGATGTGGGACAACTCAACACCCCCCATCACGCCCAGATCTCTGGAGCGTGGACAACATAAATGGGGACCCAACATCGGTAACAATAATTGGGATGGGCCTGGCTCTGATACCATGATAAGAATGGACCTTGGGCCTAACTCAACCCCAAAAGCTAGCTTATAAGGTGAGGATTATCCAAGCCATATAAGGAGACCAAGGACCTCAAATCCCTCCGATGTGGGACAACTCAACACGATAGGCATAACAGTGTATACTCCTTTTATAAACTGATTCTTGGAAGAAACATATTGATATTATTGGGAAACTGTGAACTCACTGGTTGGTGTATTGCACAGTAGCATGATCTCCATTACTTTGAAGATAGACAACAATTGATTACAGAAAAGAATCTCCCCAAACAAATTGCAATTGTAGTCTGAAGTGTGGACTGCGGATGAGCTCTTAAATCCTATAAATGGCTCTTTTGTTGATTTAGGCATCATTCCTTTGGCCATATAATTCCTTTCCTTGTAATATTGCAGGTTTATTCAGCACAATAAGTGATATGGATCTAAATGCTCCTATTCCTACTTGCCAGCAGGTTTTACTTCTGCCATAAGCACGAGACCTATTGTCTCCTTTTCAAACACCATAAGAGGAGTGCACAACCATGGAAGAGTTACATGTTTGGCCACCTCCGTGTCATCTACCTCCATGACTGCCGCAAGAGTATGTCCAATATTTCACTGTTTTCATTTCCCATGTTCTCAATTTCTTCTCTGTTTGTGCTGAACATCTCCTATTCTAGGTTCTTTATTTTTAACACGAGAACAATTTTAAGACATTGCCTTGCGTTGTTCACAGAACTTCTTACATCCGATTTGGATTTGCTCAGGATGTTGGGAATGAACTGGAAAGCCAAAAATACGAATTGCTTAAAATCATCCAAGATACTTAACGAGGCCTGGTGACAACTGCTGATCAACGATCCATCATTGAGGAGGCTATGGTCTGCTGCTTGTGCTTAAAATAAAGTTCCACTTTATCCAAGTGTATTGACTAGATTTGAGATATCCTCAGGTAGTGGTTGAAAGTTTTGATGGTGGCAAAGAAATTGACTTGAATAAGTTGGACGGAACATGGCGGTTGCAGTATACATCTGCATCGGACGTGGTCATTCTTTTTAAATCTGCTGCTAGGCTTCCCTTGTTTCAGGTTCAATTTGGTGTATACTAGATTAATAATCAACTTCTAATGCAGTAGTAGGTTAACTGAACAATATAGTATGCAAATTGACCACGTATTTTAGTAGTTCAAATAAACTTTAATCAGTAATAAGGTCTAACTTTTCAATTCACAGATCTTATGAACTTCGAAAAGAAAAACAGCTTTATTTCCTCAAACCTTTCTTGACTATTTTCATTCATGTGTTACTGAAATCAAATATTTGTAGTATATATTTTATCATATGTCTGTATAATAATATTACAATACGAACAAGAAACAAAGAGAACAAAATACTCTATTTTCTTTTCAATGAAAAGTCTAAAGTTCCTCAACCTGCAGTGCATGCCAGATTTGTCAACTTCTATCATTTCATTTACTAGTTACATGCATACTCTGCTGAACCGATCTTTCTGGGTTATGTAATAGGTGGGTCAAATTTTCCAGAAATTTGAGTGCAAGAGTGAATCCCGTGGAGGACTAGTACGCAATGTCATCAAATGGAGTGTTCCACGCTTATTAGAGGTGCAATACTGCCTTCTTACTCATTACTTGCTTGCTGGTGTAAAGTTATTTTTTTTAATTGCCTTTTCTGAAAATATTTTAACTTTAGGATTATAAACAGAAATAATCCTACTTGGTATGAGATTCCAGCATCGTTAATTGATATATATTATAAACAGATATAGACATTTGGACACACCTTTTCAGATTGGCAACTTCAGTATAGTAGAACTGATGTTAACTCAACATTTTCTCAGCTCCTATGCTAATTTTCCAGCTCTTCATTACTGCCCACCTCTCTTTTCAAGATACCCTATCCTACAGCAATTCTTCAGGTGCTTCAGTATAGTTATACCTGTAAAAAAAGTTTTATGCTCGAGTCAGCATCATTTACTTTTATAAACTTCAACTCTATGAGCATAAAACAACTAGCAATGAGGTCCTTGCTGAAGCATGGAAGATTGGAAGGGAATTTGACAAAATAGTATGAAGGGATGCCTCTCGCAGAAATGTAGGGTAAGGCTGCGTACAATAGACCTTGTGGTCCGGCCCTTCCCTGGACCCCGCACATCGCAGGAGCTTAGTGCACTGAGGTATCCTTTTAGTAAGAAGGGATGAAGTGAAGTGCCAGAAGGCTCATCTACATAGTTGTTTCCATTTAAAAAAATTGAGAAGGGACGTAGTTAAATGCTCATGGATTCTGGAAATAAAAGCACTTCAAAAAGGAACCAAAAGATTATTCTTTTGTTAACGATGGTGTCTGGTTCAGTTTGAGCACGTCGACTAATCCACTTGATATCTACTACCTCTCACCACTACATGTATGGGATAATTCTTCCTGGAAAGGAGTAGACAAAGGATTCATCTAATGTTCCCTCTGCTCAAATTTCAACTTTGGTTTCAAGGGCTTTACTTCATCTCTTCAACCACTATTTTGTCTGACACGTAGCGGGTAATGTCTAAATTTAAACCTTTTGAGACTACTCTTCTGATGTCCTCATGGAAGCTGTAGTCGTACGAAGTTAAACCTCCCTCAATCTGCAGATATATTTTGCATACATTATAAAACATTTCTAGTGGCTGATAAATGCAGGATCACTCCACTTGAGTAGAATGAAAAGAAAGCATGTGCCGGATGCTCTTAGAATCCAATACGATTTGGATTCCATGCATCTTCTATTTGTACTCTCGTATATTATCACTCTACTTTGCATAGAAATGACTTTCACTTCTTGTTAACTGTGGTGTCCTCCTTTGAATGCATCCCACAAAAAAAAGCGTAGGTGTAAATCAGAAATGGAGCGGAATGGATGAAATGGAGGCTCGCATCCGGTGTTCTATGTGATAGGAATGTGCCATCAAGACTTAAGAGTGAATTTTACAGAGTGGTGCTTAGACCAGGCACCAGCTGTGTCGTATGGGGCTTAGTGTTGGTCAGTCAAGAACTCCCATGTGCAGAAAAGGAAGTTACAGAAATAAGGATATTGAGATGGAGGGGTAGGTGTACCAGGAGATATAAGATAAGTAATGAAGTTATTCGGGACAAAGTGAAAGTGGTCTCCGTGGATGACAAGATGTGGGAGTCGAGCCTGAGATGGATCAGGTATGTTACGAGGAGAAGCATTGATGCTCCTATTAGGAGGTGTGAGGTTGGCGACGGCGGGTTTGAGAAGAGGTCGAGGTAGTCCAAAGAAGTACTGGGGAGAGGTAATTAGGCAAGACATGGTGCTGCTTCAGCTTAATAGGGACAGAACCTTTGATAGAAAAGAGCGGAGGTCGAGGATTATGGTAGAAGGTTAGTAGGTAATTGTAGTTTCTTCATATTCTTTGATCTATATTATGTCATGTTGTGTAGTTCACTTCAGTTATGGTATTTCCTTTTTGTTACTATTTGGTTTACTACTTAATCTTTTCTCCCTCTTTTTCTTCTCTCTCCCTTTTCTTTCTTTTTCTCCCTCTTTTTCTTCTATGAGCCGAGGGTCTATTAGAATAGCCTCTCTACCTTCACTAGGTAGGGATAAAGTTTGCGTACACACTACCCTCCCAGATCTCATATGTGAAAATATACTGGATTTATTATTGCTGTTGTTGTCGTCACCCCCTCTGATTATTCTCTACTTTTTCTTGTAAGGATTCTGCTTATTCCTAATCTAGTTATCTTATTGTACGAGTGTAACTTCAGTGTTTCATGAAATCCTATCTGCATGGACTATTGTATCCCATAAAAAAGAACAGAGTGCCTTTGATTTCCTATCAGTGCTTTCACTTCTAAGTGTTGAAATCAGAACTACCTGAATTAAGCTTCAAAGTGTCGCATTTCTAACCTTTAAAACCTTCAAAGTTCTGGTTGATACCAAAGTTTATAAGAAATTCTCCAAAAGAATACATGCCATAGTCTATGTCTCTCTCCTGGAATGTAAAGGTAGCTTAATGAATACTGTGTCTTACAATCCATTTTGGAATGGAGTGATATATTTACTCTTCTTCTTGTTTGTCATTTTAAGGACAAGAGGGGTTGCTTATGCTCTGATGGTAAGCAACCCCCACTTCCAACCGAGAGGTTGTGAGTTCGAGTCTCCCCAAGAGCAAGGTGGGAAGTTCTTGGAGGGAAGGATGCCGGGGGTCTATTTGGATACAGCCTCTCTACCCCAGGGTAGAGGTAAGGTCTGCGTACATACTACCCTCCCCAGACCCCATTATGTTGGATTATACTGGGTTGTTGTTGTTGTTGTTGTTGTTTCTTGTTTGTCATATCTTTGTGATAGTTTGTAAAACTGTTCAACTTATGAGCTTTAATACACACTAGAAGAATGAGAGGTTGACAGGAGTAATATAGAGAGAGGAAAGGGTAGATTACATACTAAGAAGGAAAAGGATAAGGCGTGTTTAATTCAAATGATTTGATAATGATCTTTGTGCGAATGCACGGGAGAAAATATTATTGATTATTATTGACAATGATACAATGAGCTCTATATATAAAATACATGTCCTACTCCTAATACATATGAGATTAGAGTTATTTACTACTATTTAATTATCAAACTAACGCTTCCCCTCAAGCTGGTGCATATAAATCTTATGTACCGAGCTTGTTACATATATAACTAGTACGAGGACCAGTGAGGGGCTTGGTGAAAATATCAACAAGCTGATCATTCGACTTCACAAATTTTGTAGCAATATCTCTCGAGAGTATCTTTTCTCTAACAAAGTGACAGTCAATCTCGATGTGTTTAGTTCTCTCATGGAACACTGGATTTGACGTCTATAACTTGCAGGATCGCTAAGAGGCTCCCCCTGTCATGATAGAAGTTTAGAATTCGGATCCATCAGAGTGTCAACAGGTCTACAACCTGTCATTCCTGTCTCCTCAAGAATATCTAATGCATACTTCTGTTGTGAGATCACAATACCTGAGCTAGACTGAGCGACCTCAATACCCAGAAAATACTTTAATCTGCCCAGATCTTTAGTCTGAAAGTGCTGAGAGATGTTGCTTCAACTTACTAATACCGTCATGATCATTGCCAGTAATAACAGTATCGTCAACATAAACGACCAGATAAATACATAGATTTGAAGTAGAATGTCGATAAAATACAGAGTGATCAGCTTCAATACGAGTCATGCCAAACTCCTGAATAACTGTGCTGAACTTACCAAACTGGGCTCGAGGAGACTGCTTTAGACCATAGAGGGACCGGTGCAACCGACATACAAGGCCACTAGACTCCCTCTGAGCACCAAACCAAGTGGTTGCTCCATATAAACCTCATCCTCAAGGTCACCGTGAAGAAAAGCATTCTTAATATCCAACTGATAGAGAGGCCAATGGCGAACAACAACGTGGATAGAAAAGGCAGACTAATGCAATTTCAGCTACGGGAGCGAAAGTATCACTGTAATCGCGTCCAAATATTTGAGTATATCCTTTGGCAACAAGACAAGCCTTAAGTCGATCAACCTAGGCATCTGGACCAAGTTTGACTACATACACCCAACGGCAACCAACAGTTGATTTACCCGAAGTAAGAGGAACAAAGCTCCCAAGTACCACTCGTATGTAAAGCAGACATCTCGTCAATCATAGTCTGTCGCCATCCGGGATGAGACAGTGCTTCACCTGTAGACTTAGGGATGGAAACAGGCGACAAAAATGACACAAATGCACAATGGGATGATGAGAGACGATGGTTACTTAAATCGATATAACGAGGATTAGGATTAAGCGTGGACCGTATACCTTTTCGTAGTACAATCAGTTGATTAAGAGGAGACAAGTCCGCAATATTAGCAGGGTCAGGTGCATGACATGAATCAGCTGGGCCTGATGCTGGGGGCGGACGACGATGATAAGTCAGGAGTGGTGGAGCTGTAGAAGGTTGAACTGGATTAGGTGGTGGCACTGGACTCGGTGGTGAAGCTGGAGTTATAGGTGGTGGAGCTGCAACTGGAACTGTACGCGGTGGAGCTATGGAGGAAGATGAATGGAAGATAGAGACTGATCTCTAAAAGAAGGAACGGGTAGCACCTCAGAAATATCTAAGTGATTAACTGGACCTGTGAAGTATGATTGGATTTCAAAGAAGGTAACATCAGCAGACATAAGAAATCGCTGAAGGTTAGGAGAATAACATCAGTTTCCCTTTTGTGTTCTTGAGTAACCCAGAAATATGTACTTAAGAGCACAAGGAGCTAACTTATCTTTTCCTGGAGTAAGGTCATGAACAAAGCACGTACTCCCAAAGATACGGGGTGGAAGAGAGAACAAAGGCAAGTGGGAAAACAGGATAGAGAATGGAACTTGATTTTGGATAGCTGAAGATGGCATACGATTAATAAGATAATAAGATGTAAGAACTGCATCCCCCAAAAACGCAATGGAACATGAGATTGTATGAGTAGCGTACGAACAGTTTCAATAAGACGTCTATTCTTTGTTTTAGCTACCCGATTTTGTTGGGATGTGCACGACAAGATGTTTGACGAGAAATCCCATGGGAGTTTGTAAGCTGCTTAAATGGGGAAGACAAATACTCTAGGGCATTATCACTATGAAATGTGCAGATAGAAACCTCAAATTGATTTTGAATTTCAACGTGGAAGGTCTGGAAAATAGAAAATAACTCAGATCGATTTTTCATCAAAAATATCCAAGTGCACTTGAAATAATCATCAATGAAACTGACAAAGTAGCGGAATCCCAAGGTAAAACTGACCCAACTAGGACCCGAAACATCTGGATGGACTAAGGTAAAAGGTGATGCTGCTCGATTATCAAGATGCCGCGGGAAATGGGAGCGGGTATGCTTACCGAGCTGACACGACTCACACTCTAGAGTGGACAAGTAAGATAAGCCAGGTATCATTTTCTAAAGTTTTGACAAACTGGGATGTCCCAACCGTTTATGTAATAAATCTGGTGAATCAGTAACGGGACAAGTTATTGGAGGAAGACAAGATGCGAGTCCATGTGATTTTGCAAGGATAATGTAATAAAGTCTATCTGATTCACGTCTGATACCAATGATCCGCCCTGTACTACGTTCCTGGATAAAAACAAGATCCTCAAGAAATAAAACAATAGATTTAAGGGATTTGGCTAAGCGACTAACGGCTATGCGATTAAAAGGACTACCGGGAACATAATGAACGAAGTCTAAATGTAAGGAAGGAAGAGGACTTGCTTGACCTATTGTAGTTGCCATGGCTTGAGACCCATTGGCTATTGTGACTGCTGGAAGAGATTTAAAATATGAATTACTAGTGAAAAGATATTTGTTACCAGATTTTCAGATGCACCTGAATCAATGACCCAAGACTCAAAAGGTGAAGCATGGGAGACACTAGTCATGCTACTATTTTTTGGAATAACGGAGGCTAATCCTGAAGATATCTGTTTACGTGCTTTGTACTGAAAGAACTCAATATAATCCGGTAAAGAAACCATCTGGATGAGATTCAATGCATTCGATCCAACGGATCGTGAGTTAAAGGCTTCCGATACGAATTCCATTAAAATATCGTGTCGGAAAAAGCAAAAATTTTCTGGGGATCACTATTCATGCCGGAAAAATCACTATAGCTCACCGGAAAACTTCAAAGTTGTCGGAATCTGTCAGAAGTAGTACCAATGGATTCGGAATTTCAAGGAGATGACATTGTCCAAAAGAAGCGTTTCCAAATTCTTGCCGGAAAAGCCTTCACGTACTGGCGCGTGGGACAAATGCGACGGCGACGGCTAGGGATGTTCATGATTCGGTTTGGATCGGTTTTTCCCTTAAAAGAAAACAAACCAAGTAAGTCGGTTTTTCAAATATTAGAACCAAACAAACCAATTAAGTCGGTTTTTTCTCGATTAGGTTTATATCGGATTTTGTCGGTTTTTCATTTTTTTCAGTTATTTATCGATTTTTTCTTAAATATAAGACATACACTACCAAACACATATTCCGACTACCACATTTTCAATGTAACACTATCAAATCAATTGTCTTTTGAGAAATATATTATTTACCAAGATATATTGATGATAATTGAATCACATGGTGATGAATAATTTAAGGACTCAATTAAAAATATATTATTTTTAACACGAAATGGATTCTTACATTTAACAAAAGAAAGTTAACCATCAAACTAGAATGTAACGATAAAGAACTATACTAAAAGTACAAACTATTAATATTTACCATTAAATTTGTGAAAGTTTGTATAAAGATATACATATATATAGGTGTAATAATAAATTTGAAATAGCTACTCCTATAGTCGGTTTGGTTCGGGGTTTTTCCGATTTTTTCTGATTAAAACCAAGATCAAACCAAACCAAAAAGTACCGGTTTTTTTGGTCGGTTTGGTTTGGTTCTCGGTTTAGTTCAGTTTTCGGATTTTTATGAACACCCCTACCGGCGGCAGATCTCCGGCAGGCGCGTGGGGACGCGTGGTTGAGTATTTTTTGGTGAACTTTTCTGGGGTTTGGTCGGATCTCTCTTGGGAACGTTGTTGTGGTGTTGGTTTTGCACAACACTGATATATAGTGACTTTGACGCAATCAGTCACTTAGGTCACCGAAAATTTGCACGGTGACCGAGTTCTTTCTTCCCGGATGTCGTTGGAATGTCGCATAACGATCTCTTCTCACTGATGCTTTGATACCATGTGAGAATGCGGGAGAAAATATTATTGAGTAATATTGACAATGATTTTATGAGCCCTATCTATATAATACATGTCCTACTCTTAATATATATGGGATTAGGGTTATTTACTACTATTTAACTATCAAACTAACAATCTACTTATACCTACAGGAGAATGAAGGTGCTACTCTGATAGTTTCTGCCAGATTTTCTTGCGTTTCAGCTCGTAACATTTACCTCAAGTTTGAGGAGGTAATTTTTCTGATTGCTACTCAAGTATATTATTTATCTTGGCTTTTTATGGCTGTGTCCTCATCCTTCTACTTAAAATATTCTACGTAATCATTGGTTCTGGTGCTCGAGCAGAAGTCCATGTCGTGTCCTTCTGAAGTAGTGTTTTGGGACTCCATATGTTGCGGGCCATGTCTAGGTAATAGACATCAATGGCTTCGCTGCAAATTTTTCGGGCTTTTATGTCCTGTCTTGTGCTTCGGTCTCCTTCGTAGTTAAATTAATTATTTTTGTGCTGCTTTACTTTAGTTTCTGATGCTTTCTGATTGGAAAGATGAATTTTCTTTTTGAAATTCGACATGGATAATGAATATCAAATTCTGTCCTGTGTCTATGCGAGTGTTCTTTGCTCTTCTGCTTTTTTCCCCTTTAAACTGTGTTTCTCAGAAGACTTTTCATCCTTCTCAAGTTGAAATGATCAGTAACATATGAAGTTAAGAAGTCTTCCAGTTGTACTCTAAGAGAAGCTAATGTTAGAAATACTGTCATTTAGTGATGAGAAAGTAGATACATAATCAAATATTGAGAGTCTAGAGTCAACACCGTCCAGTACTGTCACGACCCCAATTTCCCACCCTCGTGAGTCATGATGGCGCCTACTCGTAAAAGTTAGGCAAGCCACGAACTTAAAATCTTTAAACTCATTTATTCTTGATTTCCTTTTTTAAACCAATTAATAACAAGCGATAAACATTTGAATAACAGCAGAATATGATATTTAGCGGAAGAGTTAGATAAAATGAACCAAAATGATAAGAGAATCCACATATGCCTCTACCCTGAAACTGATGTCACATCATTCACGGACTAATAAGATTGACTACATACAACCATTTGAAAGAAAGTAACATTGTATGTCTCGAATACAAAATAACAGAACATACTAAAAGATAGAGGAGACGCCGGGTATGCAGACGCCTACAAAGCTACCTCGGTGTCTCGGTGGACTGAAGGCGGGCTCCCGAGCTACTGCTGCTGTCCGGTACCTGGATTTGTGCAAAGGAGCACAAACTGTAGTATCATCACAATTGACCCCATGTGCTGGTAAGTGCCTGGCCTAACCCGGGCGAGGCAGTGACGAGGTTAGAACCAGACTCCAGATAAACCTGTGCAGTTATGTAATATATGGTGGAAGAATAAACAGGTAATGAGCAGTTTAAAAGGGAGGGAGGTACATGCTTCGGGGAACAATATCAACCTAACAGAAACCAAATAGATATATGAAAGAACGGTACAACATTTATAACAATTCAATAACGCTACTGTTGCGGCGCGCAACCCGATCCCTTATCAATTAACACTGTTGCGGCGTGCAACCCAATCCATATATATATAGCTGTTGCGGCGTGCAACCTGATCCAAATATGAGGTCTATTGTGGCGTGCAACCCGATCCAATATAACATCTGTTGCAGCGTGCAACCCGATCCAATATAATATCTGTTGCGGTGTGCAACCCGATCCATATATATAGTAATAAAAATGTTGCGGCGCACAATCCGCTCTAAATATAGAGCTTACAATGATCAGGACAACAGTCCCGACAATGGATTAACCATAAATTATACTATCCCGGCAAGGGAACTCAACAGTACAAGTATATACGTCCCGGTAAGGGAGAATCAGCTATAACCAATCTCAACTCAAATCCTAATCACCTCAATTATCACCATTTCTATCTCATCAGTGACTTCTACGAAAATAAACTAAGTCTTTGCACAATGTCACGGATTTACTCACTATTGCAACCATAGTATCATTCAAGAATACAACAAGTATCAATTTAAGACTCATGGTCATGCTCTATACCAACACATAAATACTCGTCACCATACCTATATGTCGTACCCAACAAGAAACAAGTAGCAAATATGATTGAACTCTTAATCCCTTAAGCTAAGGTTAGACCGAACACTTACCTCAAACTTCCACGGCCAACTCAAGTTTCAATTATAACTTTGCCGTGGTTCTACCGCTAATTCGCTCGTATCTAGCCACAAGTGACTTAATTACATCAATAAATACCAAATGAGTCAATTTGAATGCATGAAAATGAGTTTTTCAAAGTTTTACCCAAAAGGTCAAAATTGCCCTCAGACCCATGTGGTCAAAACCCGATTACCCATTCCACACAAACTCAAATATATAATTTATTTTGAAATTGAACCTCAAATTGAGGTCCAAATCCCCTATTTTTTTGAAAAAATCTTAGGTTCTACCCAAAACACCCAATTTCCACCATGAAAATTATTGATTTGAAGTTGAAATCATGTTAAAAGATGTTAATGATTGAAGGAAACTAGTTAAAAACGACTTACAATTGATTTGGAGAAGAAAAATTGTTTGAAAAATCGCCTATTGTGTTTTTAGGGTTTTGAAAAATGAAAAATAACTAAAAATTCCGTCTATTTATACCCCTGACAGACCCCCTGTGCGGACCGCTCAAAACCGGCCGCGACCGCACAGCCAGTGAACCAGGGGGCCTGTGACATTGTGCGGACCGCACAAAATGGAGTGCAGCCGCACAACACCCACCGCCCACCACGCACCGCACAAAGGCGACTGCGGACTGCACTGGCCCCCTCCTCCGCGCACTGCACAAAGGCGGCCGCAGACTGCGCTGGAGGGTTCGGAGAACTGAGATTGCTTTGAATCCTACAATATCTATGTTATTAAGCCTAAGAGCTTCTGGAACCTACCGGAAACTCACATGAGCCCTCGGGGCTCCCAATCAAACATACTACTAACTCAACAACATTATACGAACTTATCCATGTGATCAAATCGCCAAAATAACCTCACTAACAACGAATTAAACCCCAAAATCAAATGGTCTTTCTCAAACTTCATAAATCAACTTTAGCAGTTTAGGTCCGAATCACGTCAAACGATATCTGTTTTTCACCAAATTTCACAGAAATATCTTAAATCATATATAAAACCTGTACCGGGCGCCGGAACCAAAATACGGGTCCGATACCATCGCTTTCTAATCAGATTTCATTTTTAGATTTTCTTAAACAATTTCAGAAAACAATTTCACTTAAAAATTCATTTCTCGGGCTTGGGACCTAGGAATTCGATTCCGGGCATATGCGCAAGTCCCATATTTTCCTAAGGACCTTCCGGGACCGTCGGATCATGGGTCTGGGTCTGTTTACCCAAAATATTGACCGAAGTCAAATTTACTCATTTTATAATTAAAACTTAGCATTTTTCATAGATTTTCATATTTAAGCTTTCTGGCTACGCGCGCGGAATGCGCACGCAAATTGAGGTGAGATAAATGAGGTTTTCAAGGCTTAGGAGACACATAACTCAAGTAAAAGCAGGTGATGGCCCTTTGGGTCGTCACAAGTACTGGTTTTGAAAGTAAAACACACTCATGATCCACAACTCATATTCTGTTCAACCTGTTGCACTAAATTACCTGGATTAGATTTAGTCATACATCTTCATCTGAGCTGAGATAGAAATTCTATAACAGGGCGGTTATGTCTTCTACATCTTTTACTAGTTCCTGATAGTCAAATTGAACTTCCACTGGCCAAAGTGAACTAGTCTATTTACTTGACTTCAAATAGTCGAACGGTGTCTGCATCATTATGATAATGTGCCAAAGACGCACTTCATCTTCATGTGTTATCTTCTTTTTTAGGTTCTGCATTCAGTATTCACTAATTCCTCAAAAGGTGCATTTTGGTACATACAGATGACCTGAAGCTTGATGAGATGGCAAATAAACCTGGAAAACATGCTTTGTTATAGATGTCACCGACTTGATAACTTGAATATTGATGTTCTCAGCGTTGGAAGCCCGACGCCTACTTTAAGTATCTTCTTTAGTATAACGTATGCATTTTTCTTCTTCTTTTCAGATAGGTCTTCAAAATATTAACATCAGTGAAGATCTGCAAGCTGTAATAGCTCCAGCAATTCTGCCAAGGTCATTTTTAAGTTTACAGGTAGTTATGCTGTGGTGTTGAGATATTCTTTAATTTTCTGTATATTTACGCAATAGGTGTGTAGAATCATTTGAGCCCCTCCTCCCTCATGGAGGGTTCAAGTACATTTAAAGGGATAAAACAAAAGAGACTTAGTTCGTGATCTAGTAGATAAAAACAAGCGCAGCAAGCTTTTGTGACTGGAAAATACATATCTCTAGATCATGTAAATATATGTCCAAAGTGATTTTTCTTGGTTTGCAGATACTGCAGTTTATTCGGAGTTTCAAAGCTCAAGTTCCAGTTACCAGCCCAGAGAGGTATTAACTTGATGTAACCATAATCACAGTTGAGTTTTTACTGGTGTGCCTATTGTATTCACGTGAACATGGACCATGTGCAGGCGATCTGTAGGGGGGCTATATTACCTTTCTTATCTTGATAACAATATGCTCTTAGGCCGCGCTGTTGGAAGTGGTGGAGTATTTGTATTCACTAGGGCTCAAGCTCTTACCTTCTAACCAGCCAGTTCAATACGCGGTCTATCCCATCCTTTGTGAAAAACAAATTTGTCTAAGCAAGGAAACAGCACATATACCAGTTTCTTTGCAGCCATAGGAGCTAATATTGCCTGGTCCTACATGTAAATTTTAAGGCTTCTAAAGCTAAGTGGCTCGGAATTGCAGATTTATGCGAATGTATACATATAAATTGATTGTGGATGAGCTTTAAAAGAATATGTGCAGTGATTTCAGTGACCTAAATTTAGGTCACGGCTGGCACTAATGTATTCATTCTGCTAAAGCAACCATCTCAATTTATTCTTAAAAAGCTGCTCTATCACATTCACTTAGTTAACTATTTGATTCATAAACCAGAAAGAGACAACATGCTATATGTTTGGATCTTTTGAAATACTTAACTAATATGAAACTTTACACAATATTTACGAAGACTAAACTATAACTTCAATATATGTTTGTTTGACCAAAAAAGGGTGAAAATCGTTTATCCTCCTCAACTTTGTGTTAAAAATCAAATTCCCCTCTCAACTTTGAACAATCATCATTTTCCCCCTTTTATCCTATACAATATCTTTTTTGCTCTTAAATTTTCAATTTCCTCTCCAATCAATACTTTTGTATTATATGATATATTTTTTATGGTTTTAGTTATAACTTAAATTATATAATATCTATTATAAATTGTAATTAGAGTTCATTAAAATTATAGATAATAAGTAATTAGAGTCAATTAAAATTATCTTATCTTTATGATTGTTATGCATATTAAATATATATTTAAGTTATATTTTCTTAGCGACGGAGCTAGAAATTCATATAAGAGGATTGAAAATATCTTAATTTTTGTTTTTATTTCGGATTGAACTTGTGAGCTAAGATAACTTGGGGCGTTTTTCAATCTTCTTATATGAAAAACTTGGGTTGAACTTGTGAACTAAGAAATTAAAATTTGTGAGCTAAGAGAATAGAGTTCATTAATTTCTTAGCTCACAAGTTCAATCCGAGTTTTTCATATAAGAGGATTGAAAAACACCCCAAGTTATCTTAGCTCATTAGTTCAATCCGAAACAAAAAAAAAGTTGGGGTATTTTCAAGGTATTTTTTCATTCCTATACACTATTTGAAATTTTATTACTCTTAATGTTCATATTTAGTTAATTACCCGGCATAAACAATTTTTGTTTATGAAATATATACAATCTACCTTAAAAGGCTCACAATCCATTATTTGTGCCTTCAATCAAGGTATTTAGTTACACCCTTTTTCTTTTTTCCTCTCCTCTCTCCCCTTTTCTCTCCAAATTCTCTCTTTCTCCCCTATAGCTGCTCCTGCTGCTCTTAACGCCACCTCGCGTCTCATCAATCATGATTATGTCATCCGAAAATAATAAGAACCAAGACACCTCTCCTTGGATGTGACGCGTCAAAGAATCCATCGCCAAGGAAAACAAAAACGGGTTGAGTGTTGATTCCTGATGCAATCCTATCTCAACCAAAAAGTAGTCAGAGTCTCCTCATGCTGTCCTTACCCGTGTCTTAGCCCCATCATACATGTTCTGGATCACTCTAATATATGCTACAGGCACACCTCCTGCCTTCAAACATCTCTATAGAACTTCTCTCGGTACTTTGTCATAGGCTTTCTCCAGGTCAATGAACACAATATGCAAATTTTTCTTCACCGCCTTATACCGCTCTACCAATCTCCTCACAATGTGTACGGCCTCAGTAGTCGGCCGTCCACACATGAAACCAATGTGGGTGGGTGCAAGATACGTGGGGGAGGGGGATGGGATGTGGAGAGCGAAACGTGGGGAAGTGGAAGATATGTTAGAGTAATTGAGGACACTAATTATTATCATTAATTCCATTAAAATGTACATAAATGGTAATTGGGTATATGAAATGTAATTATACTAAAACTTGAGTAGGGAGGATAATATAATTTCATATAGTATATAGAAATGTAAAAATCTAATTTTTCTATCCTCTTATATGAATTTCTAGCTCCATCACTAAGAAAATATATATTTAATATGCATTACATTAAAATAACAATCATAAAGATAAGGTAGTTTTAATTGATTCTAATCACTTATTCTACTTATCATTTTAATAAACTCTAATTACAATTTATAACAGGTATTACATATTTTAAGTTATAGCTAAAACCATAAAAAAATATCATATAATAAAAGAGTATTGAATTGAGTAGGAAATTGAAAATTCAAGGCAAAAAAGGTATTGTGTAGAATAAAGGGGGGAGAATAATTATTGTTCAAAATTGAGGGTGGAGTTTGATTTTTAATACAAAGTTGGGAGGGTAAATAATTTTCACCCGACTAAAAAATATAGATCTTGGTTCGACTAATTAAATTTATACAAATGAAGGTTAATCTTAATTAATAATAATATCCTAAAGACTAGATAGTGTGATAAGTAGCATGTATGTCTATTCCAAAACTATGACAGTACACAATAATCAATATTTAAGAACCCAAAGAGAAATAATGTTACATTAAATAGTGATGAATAACAATAAATGACATTTGTGTAAATAAATATAAAGGAGTCACTTGTGAAAGGATAAAATCAATGAATACTCTTTCTGACAATCAAGAATAATGGATAAACCTTTGAGTGTCCGAAATATTCTTGGATCCAGTAGAAAAGTATAGGCAAGAATCTCAGTAAAAAGATTATTTTTTTATGCTTGTAATGAGACCAAATTCTCTCTATAAAGTCAAAGTATATTTTACAAATGAATATCTCATGTCCTCTATCATTGTGTCTCTTTTTATTTATAAGTAACTTATTCCTAGAAACCCTAATAATACAAATACAAAGAATATTCACTTATAATGTACTATTTTGAAACTAACCGTTATAACTCTATCAAGGATAGTCGACCTCGGCCTCGATCCTTGATGACTCCTCGACCTCAGTTCTTCTTCGACCACAACCTTCATTGTTCCTTAAAACACTATGTCACGTGGAGGCCTAGGAATATTTCACTACTATCATTTTGACTTGAGTATTCTAGGGATAAATTTTGACCCATACAATGTTCAATATAGAATTGTATAAAGTCTTTTAGATATAAAAATATGTCCATAATGTGTAATTATTTCTAGTATCAAATAATTTAGAAAATCTGAATAAACTAAGTACTTGTACCATATCAATTTGTTAGGCCTCTTTAGCTTATTGAGGAATACCAATCTTGAATTTAAGATCACAAAATTAGACATACATATGAAATGTATTATAAGTCTGTTTAAATAACAGGCACAAAATTTTTAATTCACGAATACAGTTAGAGAAGAGATTGATCCTCGACTAAAATGTACTCCAATCAAGAAGTTGCGGATTCATATGAACACGTTAATATTGGTTTAGACATTCATATATATATATATATATATATATATATATATATATATATATATATATTCACAAAAAGATTTATGCCGCAGAGTTTGGAGAGATGTAGTGGCGGCCTAATCAAAGCGTTGCGTCTAACATAAATTATGGCATTACCGAATTGAAGCGGGTGGGGCTGTAGCTGTACCAAGGAAGAAGACAAGTAGAGGGTAAAATAGAAAAAAGTCAACAGAGAGATTAAAGGTTGGGATTTGAATTTCCAGCGTATATACATAATTACATACTGCTTCAAATCCAGAGAAAAATTAAGTGCGGAAGATGAGAGCCATTATCGCATTTCTCCTCTTCCTTTTCCTTACAGCAACTACTGTTACAGCAACAGCTCATGAGTCTTCCAAATGCAAAGCATGGCTCGTTCAATCTATTCCCACTGATATGCCCCAACTTGCTCCTGTTTCCGGCGTCCTTTCAACTGGTAAATTCACTGATCCAATAGAAATTATCTTGTCAGAATTAATTTAATGGCTTCATTTCTATGTGCCTTAGTGCCTTAATCCTTTGATAGTGACTACGGACTACTTTCTATTAATGTTCAGATTCCTAAAATTGGCAACTTATTATGTCCACTCTTCTTCTGCTTCTTATCTTATACATTTTGTAATCCGATATCAGTTGTTTAAGATTAAAACATAGTATTTGACTGGTACGTCTTGATGTTTTTTTTTTTTTTTAAAAAAAAAGCTGCTTGCACTGTGCGATGGCTAGTCAGCTTAGAATCGAAGTGCTCGTCATAATATCTGTAGGATGTATACATGGTGATCTTTTTAGTGAATGACTTCATATACTCCTCCCGTTTTATGTGATCCACTTTGATTGGGCACATAGTTTAGAAAGAGAGTCTTTTGAAACTTGTGATTTAAAACAAACCATAGATATTTTTGTGTAGTTATAAATCATCTTATTAACGGTAAAATGAGAAGTTTAAAGTTAAATTGTGTCTAAAAATAGAAAGGTATCATTTTTTTGAGACAATCTAAAAAGGAGAGTGCATTACCTAAATTGGAATAGAGGGAGTATTTATTTTTTGTTCGACGAGTAACAAAGTGAGCACCTATTTTTTGTTGGAATCTGCTAGCGAGGTTATAGTCAACTCCAATTTCAGGGTGCTGCAAAATCTTTATTTCAAGTTTTCATGATTTTGTTAACCTCGTGCTTGGAAACCTCATTGTTTGTTTATATCTTGTACACCTAGTGCATAGTTCATTAGCTCAAAGTCTCAAATTGGAGCTCACAAAGTCAGATGGACTAGTTAAATCTGTTTCTTCTCTTTGTAACTTCTTTCTAAATTTGTGTTGCTGATATTTCAGCGGATGTTCTTCAATGGCTGGCTGGAAACTCTTCAAAGAGTTTGGACATAATTGCACAATATTGGCAATTAGTACCACGTCCCTCTGATCCTCGTTCAGGGGATTATGGATATTCAGATGAGAAGTTGCGGCAATTTGGTGCTAGCGAAGGGTTGAAAGTCTACAACGCATTAGAAAGTGCTGCAAATCGCAAACTTCCAATTAGGTAAGTCTGTAGGTATAGCTAAAGCCTAAAAAACATGAGTTAGTTTTATGAAATATCTGCTTCTTGCTGCTATTTGTTAAACATATATCATTAGCATAGGATGATCGGTGTTTGAAACAATTCCCGGGGTCAAGGGGTGTTTAAAGGGGATTTTTGGTACAACAGCAGGGGGGTAAACTATGTATTAAACCTTTTACTTGAAATAGCAATATTTATGTTCTTTACCAATGTAAATGCTCCAACTTCTTTTGTGCATGCTTCAGCCTCCAAAGGAAAACATGAGGTGTTTGTTTGGCCTGTATGTGCGTATGCTGATTTCTCCTATTCCCTTGGAACTAATCACAAATTCAGACTTTTACAGCATTCTGGAGTTTATCCCGATTACACGGAAGAACCATCCAACTTAGCATCAGGGAGGCCAAATGTAAAGAATGTTACCTTGCTGCTTAGCGACTGGTGGGGATCAGGTGTAGTTCATGCTAAAGTTTGGATCTCAGACAGTAGAGATGTTTATATTGGATCTGCAAACAATGACTGGAAATCTCTTACTCAGGTAAAACTGATCCAAGTTTTACAAGAATAACAGTCTCCAGATGCTCCTGACCTAGCAAGAGCAGCTGTGAAGAGCTCTTATTATTTCTAAACCTTAAGAAAAATCGTCATCGTAATTCTAGTGAAGTATGAGTGTTTTGAATGTCTGGTTAATTATTCAATTTGGGCCCTGCATATAAGACCATGTTGCTGAATAAAACATTGTTAGACATCAAATTCCATCAGAATAAAATGAACTGCTACTTTCAAATATAGAACCAAAAAAAAAAAAACTAGGATTATGGTTGTCTAAGTAGGCTCTCTTGAGGAAGAGACCATATGTCATATAGGAAGATTTTCTTTCTGATATTTGAAATGCTTTACAAAGTTGGAAATAAGTCGGATATCTTCTCACTGTTGT
This sequence comes from Nicotiana benthamiana, assembly GCA_034376525.1. Classification (NCBI taxonomy): domain Eukaryota; kingdom Viridiplantae; phylum Streptophyta; class Magnoliopsida; order Solanales; family Solanaceae; genus Nicotiana; species Nicotiana benthamiana. The sequence continues at coordinate 105,638,502 of CM067332.1, read as the reverse complement.
CCATCAACCACTGCTGTCCAACTCTTACACCTGATTTTTAGATAATCATCTCTGTCAATTATTGACTTTTTGCTTCAAACTCCTTTCGAGTATCCGATCTCTGTTAACAGTGAAGAGTAGTTTCATAATTACATTCGTACCGTATAAATGTGTACATTGTATCTCTATAGTTTTAATTAAAAGTCCACCTTGAGATTGTAGCAGGTAAGGGAAATCCCTATCTGTACAGTTCTTCTCCTATATGTAGATTAGAAATAAAAGCTAAATGAGTGGGGAGGGGGCCATTTCCTTTCCAGCATGTTTGATGAACATTTTCTTCCTTTGTCAATACTTGTAAAGCACAAGAAAAGATCCGTTGTTGTTCCTAAGTTGGAAGGTTAGATACAAAGATCACGACAACCCAATGAGATCAGTTTGAAATATATCTAACTTGTACTCTACTATGATCAGGTAAAGGAGGTAGGAATATATCTCGCTGGTTGCTCAGATATAGCAAAAAAGGTTGAAATCTACTATGACAACCTTTGGAAACTTGCCCACCTTGATGTTTCAGCTTACACAAGATCAGCTTGGGATTCACAGTGGCAGATTAATCGCAAGGTTCCATGTTGGTCCCATTATGTAAATTCCAAAGACAGGTGCAGGTAAGCATAAAACAAATATGCAAATACTCTTCTTAAGTTGCTGGCTTTTCCCCTTTTTCTCCGCATCTTGCAGGAGCCTTGTAAGGGAGTGGGGAATTCTTTTATTTTTCTTGCACATAATAATTGCACAAAAAATAGCAAAAGGGAAATGAAAAAAATAGAAATCATATGCAAGTGCAAAGGTCACTGCATTTGGCTGTTACCACTTATATAGGTTGAAACTTTTGCCTTTATGCAATTGAAGTTCAGATAACCAAAACAGACTTCTGAAATTAGAACCAAACACAAAGTAAGACCTGCCTGCGAAAAATTCACTTGGGGAACTTCTAAATCCCTTGCTATAATTTCTCCCTTACTCTCCTGAAAGCCCTCCTTCCCAATGTATAATGGAACAGAACTAGGACTGCACTTCAAACATTGGGTGTTCAAGTTTGGGAAATAAGCTCGAGGTTAAAAACTTTAACATGATAAAATTTGCTTACCAGGAAAATGAAGTGATTGGAAAACCTCTTGATGCAGGCCTTACTATTATTAATAGGGTTTTATAATGTGTCTTGACAGATCACCACTTCCCAAATGTATGGAGGTTGCTCACATCTCTGGCTACCCTGTATTATCAGACCCTTTCATGTTTCACATTCCCATAGAGACACCTGGAGTCAATGATTCGTTTTTCCATCCTCAACCCAGCTACCTTTCGTTTGCTCCTCCAGAGGTATATGGTTACTGGATAAAGTGTACTGGCAACTAATCTGCATTTTCATCTACTGCGGTGATATGACATTTATCTCCTGGAGGGTGCTTTTTCTTTTTCCCTTCACATTTCTGTTTTCTTATGTACACTGTGGTAAGTGAATGAGTATTTACATCCCATCATGCTTATGTAACCCTTTATTCATGTAGTGAACTCTGCCAAAATGAATGATAAAAATTTCTGAGCAAATTACATTTTCTTGGAATGCGCGCAAATTTGGATTAGGTAGCTAATTTCATTGGTCGGAAGCAGAAGTCGAATACGATCCTTGTTTCTCTAGATATCATATAAATAATTTTCTTTTTCACGCTTTCATAGCAGGACACTATTTAAATAAAATCTTACATCTCCACTTAGTCCAAATATCCTAAGCTGCTAATATGCCTTGCTTGCTAAAAGAATTAATTGTCTAGTTGCAGCTTTATATTTACAATCATGTCCCTTTCTTTGTTTCAATTTACTTATGTAGTCCATAAATTGCAGCTCTTGTTTGGCAAGTACTACGCAGATGAACAGGCTTGGGTGGACACCATTAAATCAGTAGGGAACGGAGGAACAGTCAAAATCAACACGATGGATTGGCTTGGTCAGTCAGGATACACAAAAGAAACAGTTTATTGGGCATCACTTTCTTCAGCTATTTCAGAGGTAACTTGTGCTTCTTCTATCTTTTTCATGTTAATCTTTGATGTGCAGCATATACATCTCTTTTGGCGTCTCATTGAAGGTCTCTATTATTTGCATGGATTACTCTACTGCTTGTTCTCTCTGTAATTTAAATGGCTTTAAGTTAAACTTTACAATTAGGTGTTTCCCGATGCTTGATTAGAAGTACTGCTTGTATAGATCAAATGCATGATGCATGAAAGCACTATCTACTGAGAAGTAGATGCATTCTACTGATTAAATTTTTCCTTTTCATACCGCACAAATCTGCTAGTTAGTTCATAATGTCTCCTTTTTCGTACCGTTTGACAATTGTCTGTGGCGCAATATCAGGTTAAGTATGCCGGTAATATATTTCCCGGTTTGGAATCAAATATTATGATAGACCATGTGAAAGTTCAAAGTCTACAGAAGCTGATCTCAATTTCCTCGTATTTCTTAGTGAATGTTGCTTCCTAGTTTGGTCTTCAGCTTTTTATATGCTTTTGACATCTGAGAATTCTTGTGGATGCTTAAGCGTGTATAACAAATAAAAGGAGAGCTTGTGCAAAAGACAAGCTGCTTGAAAATAAAGCCACTTAAAAGAATAGTTTAATAGGGGAGATATAGGGAATTGTTCAAATTGCAGTTTACTCAACCAGGTCTATTAATGCTTGTCATCTTTAAGTATAGTGATTGTTTTCCTTGGCGGCAACATAGTGGCAGCACATGGGAGAAACTGAGAGCTATGAGTTGGAGATTAGCTAGGTCTCTTGCTTCCTACATTACTGTCCATTTAGGTGGTTTCAATAGGAAAAAGCATCAGGTGGCCCATTTCATTATACAACAATAGTAAGGTCCATATAGACCCTTATCAAATGCTGAAAGCCAATATGACTTAAGTATAAGCAGTGCCAGTTTCCGGGTTTTATAATATCACTAGTTTTTCAGGACAGCATGCATTTGTCCTTGGTTGGACCAACCTTCAGATCCTTTCAAGGATTCAAGTTTTACCTTCATCCCGCGTGTAAAATTGGTTATAACCTAATCTTGTTGTAATTTTCTAAATGTAGGTCGTCTTCTCCAAGAGTGCAAAGGTTCAAATACTGGTTGCAAAGTGGGCTCACTTTATAAACAACACAGATCAGTATCTAAAGTCCCTGCTTTACTCCAACACATTATGCTCTTCTTCAAAGTACAACCATTGTTCTGGTAAAGTTGAGATCAAGTATTACATTGTTCCAGGGTACAATTCAACTGGACCTGCAGCACTTAATGGCGCTGCTACCGGGAATATGTATCCTGGCTACACACGGGTTAATCATGGTAAATATGCAGTTAGTGATACGCGTGCACACATAAGCACCAGCAACCTGGTGTGGGACTACTTTTATACAACTGCAGGCGTTAGCTTTGGGACATATCAACCTGCTATTGTATTGCAACTTCAAGAAATCTTCAATGCTGACTGGAATTCGCCATATGCAGTGCCAGTTGAACCGTTGGAGGAAGGTCATGCATGTTCAAGCTGATGAAAAAGAAAAGAACGAAAGATTGGCTCAGAATCCTTCTCTGACACAGTTTGACACAAGTGGAAGCTAAAGGCATAAGGGAATGATTAAAGTTATTGAATCCAGCTGCTGCAGGAGTTTAGGTCCTTACTCCATACCATTCATTTCTGTGGACATTTATTCGGAATCGCTTGTAGAAAACCTTTTACAATTTATTCATCATATAAATCTGGTTAATGATTATGCAGCACAACTTATCAATTTTAAAACCTTAAACTGCATAATAAATGAGATGTAAATTACAGAGACGCTCTTCAAATTGTCAATTACAGACATACGTATCTGGTTTGTGAAATAACCTCAACACTGCTATAAATTTTCCAACAATATTTTGACAGATGAAATATGCAATCACTTTTAGAGAAAAAGACCTAAGCAGTCCCTTCTGTATGAGGTAGCTATATTTGAGCTCTTATACATATACCACTGAACACAAATAATCCTTTAACTTTGTTAAAAGGGGTCACTTTTGGTCCTCATCAAGTGACACACTCTTCCTCTTAACTTTGTAAAAGGCGTAATGACTTTCTGGCCGGTTAGACTTGATGGTCTTTTGAAAGCCGATACATGAACTTTAAATTTTTTTATTTAAACACTCAAACTCATAATTTTCTTTACTAATAAATATATTTGACTGTTGACCATGCCTATGTGACAGTTACGAATGTGATGTGGACAAAATGCGTGTTAGTCAAGCATAAAATGCGCGTGAATGTAATAATCTGATTAAAAAAATAGGGAAAAAAATAAAAAAGGAAAAAGAAAAGGAAATTACATCCAGGTGCTGAAATTACATCCACGGCTTTAACAAAAATAGCGAACCAATGGTGAAGTTAGAACATGACGTATCAATGAGAGGTTTCACGGAGAAATAACCCGCGGTACATTCTAAAGGTCTCGGTGAGGGGTCTATTTTTCTGAGTCGCCTGAACTTTTAAAGCACGATGCTGCAATTTGATGCCGTCCGATTAGATATCATCATCGGAATTTCTTCTGAGAGTTGCACTGAAAGTGGTGGAGTCTGATTTTTGTAGCTCTCGCATCCAAGGTTAATCACATTACCAAGCAAATTGGAAAATTGGTGCCTTTTGTCCTTAAATATAAGGTTTTCGAAACTCTCTAGAACCATGGATTCCTATTGATATTTTTTTGAAATTTCAAAATTAAATTTATTTTTGTAATCTTACCATGAGCGTAATGGTATTGTGAATTTGATTGAGAGAGAAAGAACACGGAAGAAAAAGAAAAAAAAGAAAGAAAAATAAGGAAATAAATGAATGTGGGTAAACGACGAAGAAGGGAGATGTGGGTGAACGGAGTAATAGCTTCATGTCCGTTTCTCTTTCTTTTTTCGTTTTTTCGTTTTTTAATTTGTAATTTCCTTTTGCTTACTTAGTATTTAAAAATATGACCCATAAATAACACAACAACAACAACCCAGTATAATCTCACTTAGTGGGGTCTGGGGAGGGTAGTGTGTATGCAGATTTTACCCCTACCTTGGGTAGAAAGGCTGTTTTCAAATAGACTCCTGACATCTTTCCCTCCAAAAACTTCCCACCTTGCTCTTGGGGAGACTCGATGGGGGTCGCTTACATATCAGTGCAATTGATATACACACTCTTGAATGTATTTATAAGCACATATTCTATTAACTTCGAGTGTTCATATAAAAAAATTTGAAGTTCATATATCAAACTTTCAAAAATCTAACAAGTCTAAGTGGCTGCGTTGTAAAACGAGTGTTACGTTTTGGTCCTCCTCAAGCGACACGCTTCAACTAAACGTGTAACGGACACTGGTGACAATTGGTGGACCCAGTCTTAGTTAATTTTTCAGTTATCCACAATGACATAAATAAAACAAAATTATGAAACCCGAACAAGATCAAATTAATTAATTCTCAACTAAAGACACTTGAGAGTTTAATTTGCGTGAAAGGTTTGATGTTTACTATTTACTTTTAGCGAGCTTTCTCAAGATCACAATCCAAAAGTAAAACGCTTTATTAATAGTATGAAGGAAATTAAAAACAACAAGAATGTATGAGGCAATTTTTTGGTTAGTTTATATGAAGTAAATAACTTTGTTGAATCACACAACTGGCGGCTATCAAAGAAACAAGAAATTATACGGAAATTCAAATGCATGACAATGTTGTGTAGCAGAATTCACTGTAATCGGAGCTGCAACTGCTTTCACACGCTATAAAAATCATTAAGTTGAGGGAGAAGTCTTCTCTCGAGCTGTGAGAAATCATAATGATTAACTGAAATATTTCACAATAATAATAACATGAGAAGACATACATTCAATCGATAGACATACAAACACACCAAACCTGTTAATGCATATAAAATATACCTGCAATAACATTTGTGGCTACATACATACTGACAAGCAGAGAACAATGTAAAATTAATGTAGTTTAAAAGTTAAGAGAGACGTATACTGACTAGTTGTTATCAGGAAAAGAATACAGAGCACAAAACTAAAGTTGAGCAAATACCATGTTAGGAACAATATACGATGTATTATGAGGTTTTGTGTGAGCATTGCATGTACACATAAACTTTAATTGCATATCAGGATCTTGAACATGATAATCTTACATATAATCGTCATAGAAAATATATCTGAATCGAAATCCATTATTGTAAAATGCAAGCGTTAATCAGTAAATTGGTTTCTCGCTCCTTGCCCTATCTTTCGTAAATGCTGCTTTTAGTGATTGATGAAAGAAAATAAAATATGATAACCCTAATGGGCGGAGAGAGGACCAATTTATAGAGGTTTTTATTTAATTCGTTACGTCCATCAAGTAACCGATCGGACGGATGAAATTCGCTCATTAATTAAATACCACCAATAAATTAACATAAGGTTTTATATTCTCCCACTTGGACCAATAATCGCATAATATTACTATTTAATATAGGAATATTAATTGCACGTAAATCAATCTCTTCTATAATATCCATCATAAATACCATAATATGATAACCTACTAAATGTGAGTTATGACGGTTATATATAATTTGTGTCATACTCCCTTTCATATATTACAACATTAGCAACTCATCGTACCAGGTCCATAAGCTATAAAATATTATGATTCATATTAATATCTCATTGAGCCTTATCTTGTAATATCTCAAAACGCTAATGTGTACACCATTTTGAGAAACAGGAAATCACTAATGTATATCAGAAATATATAAATGAGCTCAAAGTGTCAAAACATCATAAATACATCAGTCATAAATACAACCAAGACCCATTCTATGTACATATTTTTTAACTATCTTTGGCTGTAAACCTTTCGTTAACAGATCAGCAATCATGAGATCTGTTCTAATATTCTCAAGTGACACTCTTTGTTTCTGAACTTCCTCCTTGACAGTAAAGTACTTTAATTTCATATGTTTAGCACCTTTGGAGTACTTATTATTCTTGGAGAAGAATACTGCTGTAGAATTATCACAGTAAATTTTCAACGGCTTAGTAATGGTGTCGACAACTCCAAGTCGTAAAATAGAGTTTTGCAGCCATAATGCATGAATTGTGGCTTCAAAACATGCCACAAATTCTGTTTCATTCATGGATGCAGCATTGACAGACTGTTTGGCACTCTACCATGATGTTGCTTTAGCTAATTGGAACAGATAACTAAACGTGGATTTTTCAATGTGAATACATCCAGCGAAATTTGAATCCGAGTATCCAACAACTTCCAAATGCTTGAATATCCTATACATGAGCATGTAATCCTTCGTTCCTTTCAGGTACCTCAAAACTTTCTTTGCAACTTTCCAATGATCAATTCCTGGGTTACTATGATATCTTCCTAGCATTCCGACCGCAAAACTAATATTCGATCTTGTGTAGGTCTGAGCATACATCAGACTACCAACAATTGAAGATTAAGGAATTGTTTCTATTTCCTTTCGTTCTACATCATTCTTAGGGCATTGCATAAGACTAAATTTGTCCACTTTTTGAACTAAAACAATTCCTGCTGAACAATTGTTCATATTAAATCTCTCTAGAATTCTTTCGATATAGCCTTTCTGAGACAGTCCCAATAATCTTTGTGATCTATCATGAAATATTTCTATTCCAATCACATATGATGCCCCACCCATATCTTTCATTTCAAAATTCTTAGAGAGAAAATCCTAAGTCTCACGCAATATGCCTAAATCATTAGCACCAAGTAGAAAATCATCAAAATATAGGACTAAAAATATAAACTTGCTCCCACTGATCTTTTAGTATATTCATCGATCAAGAATATTTTCCACAAATCCAAAAGATATTATGGTATCATTAGAACTTTATATACCATTGTCGTGAGGCTTGTTTAAATCCATATATTGACTTCTTCAGTTTACACACCATTTGACCTTTTCCTTTAGTTTCCAAACCCTCTGATTGGTATAAACTTTCTCTTCGAGATCTCCATTAAGAAAGACAGTTTTCACATCCATTTGGTATAACTCTAAATCATAATAAGCCATCAAAGCCATAATAATTCTTAATGAGTCTTTCTTTGAGACCGATGAAAAGGTCTCTTTATAATCAATGCCTCCTTTCTGAGTATAACCATTGGCAACAAGTCTGGCTTTATATTGTTCAATATTGCCATTTGAATCGTGTTTGGTCTTAAAGACCCATCTACAACCGATTCTTTTAGAACTTTCAGGTAATTCAACAAGATCCCAGACTTTATTGTATTCCATGGATTTTAACTCTTCATAGCATCAATCTATTTGTCAGACTTATTACATTGTATGGCTTGTGAAAATGAAACCAGATCCTTATTAAGATCAATGTCAAAATCTGACTCTTGCAAATAAACCACGTAATTATCCGAAAAAGCTGATTTTCTAACTATTTGAGATTTTTTTAATGGCATTTCTTGTGGTTCATTTGTGTCAGATATTTGTGAGTTATTTTTTTCAGGAAGTGTTTCATCCAAATGTTGCTCAGTGTTGTCAAAGTGTTCTTCAACAACTAAATGATATTTGATATTTGTGTGAAAGTAGGTACATTCACGGGTAATAGAATATTGACCCTCACCTCTTTTATTTCCACACTTTGCTTTTTGACACTCCCGCTAACTTCACATTCTCAATGAGTCTTGCATTACCGGTTTCAACAATTCTTGAACTATGGTTTGGAAAGTAAAATACATGCCCTTTAGATTTTTTTGGGTAACCAATAAAGTAGCCACTTATTGTTCGAGAATCTATTTTTTTCTTGTGGATTATAAACTCTAGCTTCCGCTTTGCCACCCCAAACATGCAGGTGCCTTAAACTAGGTTTCCTTTCTTTCCATAGTTCAAGAAGGGTCTTTGGAACTGCCTTACTAGGAAACCTGTTTAATAAATATACAACGGTTTTAAGAGCATGCACCACAATAATTTGGGTAATAAGCAATTACTTATCATACTCCTAACCATATCCATAACTATTCGATTACGCCTTTCTACAATACCATTTTGTTGATGTGTTCCTGGAGGAACTTTGCAAGTAGACCTGGACATTATCTTGATTCATAATATTTTTCATGATATTCACCATGTCTATCGGACCTATTCACCGATGACATAGTGCTAATTGATGAGTCACGAACCGGTGTCAACGAGAGGCTGGAGGTTTAGAGACAGACCCTTGAATCTAAGGGTTTCAAGCTTAGCAGGACAAATGCAGAGTAGTTGGAGCATAATTTCAGTGCCGAGCAGAGGGAAGTGGATGTGGATGTGAAGCTTCAATTACATGTTATCCCGAGTAGAGACAACTTCAAGTACCTCGAGTCAGTTATCCATGGGGGAGGAGAGATCCACAAGGATGTTACACACGGTATTGGGGTAGGATGGATGAAGTGGAGACTAGCGTCTAAAGTATTGTATGACAAGAGAGTGCCACTGATACTCAAAGGTAAGTTCCATAAACGATGGTTAGGCTGGTCATGGTGTATAGGGCTGAGTGTTGGTCGGTTAAGAAATCATATATCGAGAGGATGAAGGTAGCAGAGATGAGGATGTTGAGATGGATGTGCGGGCATACTAGGATGGATAAGATCAGGAATGATGTTATTCGATAGAAGGTATGCGTGGCTCCCATTGATGACAAGATGCGAGAAGCAAGACTCAGATGGTTCGAGCATGTTCAAAAGAGAAGCCCAGATGCTCCGGTAAGGAGGTGCAAATGGTTGGTTGTAGAGGACACGAGAAGAGGTAGAGGGCGACCAAAGAAGTACTGGGGGGAGGTTACTAGGTAGTATATGATGAGGTTGCAGATTTCCGAGGAAATGGCACTCGATAGGAACGTGTGGAGGTCAAGTATTAGGGTTGTAGGTTAGGAGGTAGTTGAGTCTTGTCTTATACCATACCTTTATGAGACTAGTTTGGTAGGGATACTATTTTGCTTCTGCTGTGCGGGTTGTATCTTTCTTCTTGATTTCATATCGTTCCCATTTGTCATATTTTCCATGTTTGTCAGATTTGTTTCATATTATTTTGGTGGTATTACTAATATTGTCTTCTTTGTCTTTTTGTCTTCTTGAGCCGAGAGTCTCTCGAAAACAGCCTCTCTACTCCTTCGGGATAGGGGTAAGGTCTGCGTACACTCTACCCTCCCCAGATCCCACTAGTGGGATTTCATTGGGTTGTTGTTGTTGTTATTGTATCTAATTTAATTTCAACCTCATTAACAAACACTTTGAGAGCATATGTTGCTTGATATTTTTCTTTCACCAAATAAATATATCCATAACATGAAAAATTATCGATAAAAGTGACAAAGTATTTTTCTCCACCAAAAGATGTAACATCTAAGGATCCACAAATATTGGTGTGTATAATTTCAAGAAGTTGGATGCTTATTGTGGAACCTTTCTTGCTATGCTTGGTTTGCTTTGCCTTAATGTAATCCAAACATATAGTAAGATCAATAAAAGTTAGATTCGGAATAATCTCCTTCTTTACTAATCTCTCTAACCTTTCTGTGGATATATGACCCAAACATCTATGCCACAAGTAAGCAGAACTTTCATCTATGAACTACATTTACTTCCAACATTATGTTAAACATTAAGAAGGGTTTTAAAAAAGACAATATCGAGTTTTAATTTATATAAACCATCATTAAGAACACCAGAACCATAAAAATAGCATTCTTATATAAATTGAAACATCCATTTCCAAATTTTAAATCAAATCCAGAAACATCAAGTTTTGAAAGAGAAATCAAATTCCTAGAATCTGAAGGACATTACCAAGTTTCTGGACTAGCTGAGCCAATGTGAGGCCGAGCTTAAGAGATCCTCGGATGAAGAGAAGGCTCTGAGGCTCCTTTACATCCAAAAGGAAGAGGACCTCAAGGACCTCCGGGCAAATTTGGCCAAAGCTCATCAAAATGATGACGAGCTAGACAAGCAGGTAATCATCGTTTTGCAGAAGTATGGTCTAGTTAACCCAAATGTGGAGGTTAGCACTTCAGTAACTTAGCTGCAGCAAAAATTGAATATAATTAAGAAAATTTGAGGGGAGGTCAATCAAGTTAAGGCCGACTGCAACAAGTGGAATGAAACTATGGATCGACTTGCTGGTAAGGAAGAGGCTACCCTAGATAACATGTCCTCGACTGAGACTCAGCTTCGGGGAGTCAAAGTAAAAAATCCGGCCCAGGACAAGAAGATCGATGAGCTCGAGGCCAAACTTGCCACAACCAGGGCTGAGGTTGCTGAATCCAAGGCCAAGGTTGAGAGGACGAAGGCCGCGGCTGACAAGACCATTGTTGTGTCCTAAAGGATGCCTAGGCTTCTCAAATGGAACAAAGGGAAGCCTTTAACCGGGAGAAATAGGTCAGTGATTTTTCCAAGTATCAACCTCGAAGGGAGACCCTCGAAGAGAACCATGCTCGAGATTTCGACCTCACCGAGGAGATAGCCTAAGCAAAAGCACTCGAGGTTGATGCCAAATTCCTCATCTCCTCATCCAACCATGACGATGATGAAGCTGGGTCCATAGGGGAAGCTGCTCGCGAAGGAGAGTACCAACCCTGGGCATAGATATGGTTTTCATTTCTTATTGTATCATTCTGTTTTGTAAGACATTTTGTTGGTTCATTGTATATATCTTTTTTAATATATATAAAATAAGAATTTTGATATTTATTGCCTTGTAAAATTCTTGCAATGGCTTCATCATCTTTAATTGTGTGTTAGAGATTTTATCTCATATGTTTTCTTCAAAACTACCAGGTTGAACTTGAATAAGTACGAGATTTTGGGTATAGACCTTTACGGGCTCATACCGGGTAGTGGTGAGTCCCCAAGCCATGATCAAACCATTTTATTTTTGTAGGTTTGGGATAATCGAAACCTAGGGTTCGAATTGGGTAAGAACGGGGTCTCGAACTCTAACTGTATTACCTTTTAGGCTTACCAAATCGGCCCTTAGGCTCTTTTATATCGACCTTTAGGATCTTTTTAGGTTGGCCCTTAGGTTCTTTATATTAGGCCAATTCGGTCTTTATTGTAGCTATAACTTTTTCCTCTTTTCGGCTAAAATACTTAGTGAAAAATTTCTTTATGCCTTAGCGTGTGTTTTTGTGCCTGTTGGGATTTTTGAGGGTTCAACCGATAAGAACCTAGCTTTTTCTTAACCCGTTTGTGTTAAGAGAATTTAATACCTCTTGAGGCTTTTTCGAAGGCTGATATTATTGAAGCCTTTAAATTATTCGAGGACTGATTTTATTGAAGCACTTTTTTATTTGCTTTGCCAAGGGTAGCCTTATTTAACCGTTTTTCAAAGTATTTGAAGGCCTTTAACTTATGGCGTCTCCGAGCCACATTATTTTGGCCATAGCCTTTTTATATCACCGTAGTCTTCAATATGGCCATAGCCTATGGGTGTGTCTCTTCGACTTATTTCCCGATAACCTTTCGAACTTGCTCAAATGGTTAGTCCCCAAGTATGATGTCCTTGGCCTTTGAGTCGAGGGATGAATATTTAAGGTCTTATGAATTCGAGTTTAGAAATTTGAATGTGTTGATTGTCAATGACAATCCCCGAGTATTCAAGGTGTATTCACGTTTCGGCCCTTGAGCGGTTTCTCACAGAATCACAAGTTGGATGTTCGTATAGTGGCAAATTTCTTTGAGACACAAAGTTTTTTGATATTGAAAGAATGTTTCTTTGAATAATTCATATATACGTACATGTTTTGCCACGGGGGCTTGAGTATTCTATATGGACACAGTTCATCTAACCGTTTGACCTATTATAACGTTTTTATATCGAGGCCCTCTTTGGCCTGAAGTATTTTCCTAAATAATATAACCTCCAAGGGTGATGCCCTTAGTATTCAAGGTTGATTGAAAAGAATCCTTATATACTGTTGAATTTTTCTTAGGTAGCACATAGTTGTTTCCTTGTTAAAAACCTCACCGAAAAATCCATTTGGGATAAAACCTGATCTATGTGAAAAAGAGTACAACATGTGCTTTAAAAACTAAGGTCTTTGTGCAGATGGTTCCCTCGATGTCTTTGATCGAATACCTGAAATGAGTTATTTTTAAACTCAAATGGAAAAAAGGAGAATGTCTTACCTTAGCAGTAATATCATTTAAGTAGTGATACATTCCAATTGTTCGGCAACTGTTCGCCTTCCATCGTGCCAAGTTTGTAAGATCCTTTACCGACAACTCCGATGACTCGGTACAGTCCTTCCTAAGTCGGGCCTAGTTTCCCTTTGTACATGTCTCGATATTGAGGGTGAATTTCCATAGAATTAAGTCCCCGATTTCGGGGTGTCGAAGTTTGTATTTCTATTATAATATCTCTCGATTCTTTATTTCTGTGCCTCCATCTGGACAAGTACAACTTCTCATTTTTCATCTAGTAGCTCGAGGCTAGTATTCATGGCCTCGTGATTTGACTCCCCTAATGCATGTCAAAATCAGGCATTGGGTTCCCCAGCCTCAGAGCTGTATACTAACGAGAATGGGGTCTCCCCCATGATGGAATTTGATGTCGTTCGATATGTCAAAATAACCTCAGTTAGAACTTCTCTCCATTTTCCTTTTGCATCATCCAACCTCTTCTTTATGTATTTAATGATAGTTTTGTTTGTTGATTTGGTCTGTCCATTCCCGCTCGGGTGGTATTCTATTGATAAGATCCTCTTTATTTTGTGTGCTTTGAGGAACTTTGTTAACTTATTGCCAACGAATTACTTTCCATTGTCACATATTATTTCGGTAGGTATCCTGAATCGACACACGATGTGATCCCAGATGAAGTCAATAACTTCCTTTTCTCTGACCTTCTCGAAGGCCTGTGCTTCCACCCATTTAGAATAATAATCAGTCATGAACAAAATGAATTTAGCTTACTTGGGGCTGTTTGTAGAGGGCCAACGATGTCTATTTTCCATTTTATGAAAGGCCATAGGGACAAGACCGAGTGAATTTCCTCTCCAGGCTGATGAATCATCGGTGAAAACCTTTGACATTTATAACTTTTTTAACAAACTCCTTAGTGTTTTTTTTTTTATGATATCCTAGTAATACTTTGGTATAATAATTATGCGAATCAAAGACTCAGTGCCGGAGTGATTGCCACAAGTGCCTTTGTGAATTTCTTGTAGAACATAATTAGTGTCCCCCAGCCTTAAACATACCGCCAACGGTCTATCGAACGTCCTCCTGTACAATGTTCCATCTTCTTCCGATGTGAACCTAGCAGCCTTGGTTCGTAGAGTCCTCCATTATTTATGATCCGAAGGGAATTTTCTATTTTTCAAATATTTGATATACTTATTCCTCAAATCCTAAGTCAAACTTGCTGATTTAATCTCGGCATGACCTTACTCGACCACAGATCTTGATAGTTTGAAAATAGTCCCCGGGACGATATCATCTTCTTCATTTGATGACCCCAAGTTAGCAAGCGCATCGGCCTCACTGTTTTGTTCTTGAGGAACATGTTTTAGAGTCCACTCCTTGAAGATTTGCATGGTAACCTGTAGCTTGTCCAAATATATTTGCATCCTATCCTCTCGAACTTCGAAGCTTTTGTTTACCTGGTTCACCACCAAAAGAGAATCACACTTGGCTTCAATGTCTTCTTCCCCCAAGCTTTTAGCTAGCTCGAGACCTGCAATCATGACCTCGTACTCGGCCTTATTATTAATCAACCTAGAAGCTTTGATAGATTGTCTAATAGTACCACCTGTCGAAGGCCTCAAAACAATGCCAAGTCTGGACCCTTTCACATTCGAGGAACCGTCCGTGAAAAGGGTCCATACCCCCGATGATGTACTTAATTTTAACAAAAATTCTTTCTCCACTTCGGGTACGAGGGTCGATGTAAAATTGGCCACGAAGTTATAGGATTTGAGACTTGATGGTTGTGCGGGGTTGACATTCGATATCGTACCCGCCAAGTTCGACGACCTATTTGGCCATTAGGACTAATAACTCGGGCTTATGCAAACATTTCGAAGGGATAAGTGGGTAATAAACATATGGGGTGACATTGAAAATATGGTTTTAACTTTCTAATGCGCTTATTAATGCAAGTTTAAA
This sequence comes from Nicotiana benthamiana, assembly GCA_034376525.1. Lineage (NCBI taxonomy): Eukaryota > Viridiplantae > Streptophyta > Magnoliopsida > Solanales > Solanaceae > Nicotiana > Nicotiana benthamiana. Next base: position 105,623,289 of record CM067332.1, on the reverse strand, counting down.
ATTTTCTAAGTATGGATATCTAGCTTCAACATCTCCTAAAGTTCAGCTTACGTAGTAAACATGGAACTACGTACCTAGCTCGTCATGAACTAGTACCCCACTTACTGCTATCTTGGATGCGACCAAATATAAGTAAGGTTTTTCTTCTACCTTCGGAGTGTGAAGCAGAGGTGGGCTCGACAAGTATTGCTTCAATTCTCTAGCGCTTGATGGCATTCTGGGGTCCATTCGAAATTATTTTTATTTTTGAGCAAGGTAAATAACCCATGGCTTCGATCTGATGACCTCTAAATGTATCAACCCAAGGCGGCTATTCGTCTTGTTAACCTTTGTAGGGCCTTCACACTATCCACGATTGTGATATCTTCGATGGACTTGATCTTATCGGGGTTGATCTCGATTCCCCATCAGATACCATGAAGTTGAGGTACTTGCTCGATCCGACTTTGAAGGCACATTTTTCTGGGTTAAGCTTAATATTGTACTTTCTCAAGATTTTCAATGTTTCCTGCAAATAAGTTAAATGGTCCTCTGGGCGCAGGGACTAAACCATTATATCGTCAATGTAAACATCCATTGATTTACCTATTTGTTCCTCGAACATTTTCTTAACTAGGCGTTGGTATGTATCTCCTGCATTTTTTAGCCCGAAGGGCACTACATTGTAGCAGTATGTTCCAAACTAAGTGATAAACAAGGTATTTTCCTAGTCCTCGGGGTTCTTATAAATTTGATTGTACCTGGAGTAGGCCTCAAGAAAGGTACGGATCTCGTGGTCGACCATGGAATCAATCATGCAATTGATATTAGGCAGCAGAAAAGAGTCTTTAGGGCATGCCTTATTCAAATCCTTGTAATCTACGCACATTCTAAGTTTGTTCCCATTTTTAGGGACTATAACTATGTTGGCTAACCATTCGGGGTATTTACCTCTCAAATAGATCCTATTTTAAGAAGTTTAGTTACTTCATCCTTTATGAATGCATGCTTCACCTCGGACTGGAGCCTCCTTTTTTGTTTAACCAGTTTGAACCTGGGGTCGAAGCTTAGCCGGTGTATTGTTATTTTTTGTGGGATCCCTATCATACCTAAATGGGACCAAGCAAAATAATCCATGTTATCGATAAGAAATTGAATGAGTTTGTTCCTGAGTTCGAGGCTTTACCTCATTCCTAGGTATACATTTTTATCATGAATATACTCAATAAGTATGACCTGTTCCAGTTTCTCGACCATTGACTTGGTTACATCTGACTCTTCGGGAACAACGAAAGTTAGAGGAGTAAGAAAATCCTCCTCTTCTTCTTCGAATATTTTTTTCTCCGGTTTGGTCGAAGCTAGGGACGATGATTGCTATTTGGCTATCTGCTTATCTTTGGTGCTCGATATTCCCGAGGCCGAAGATTATGGTATCGATGTCACCTCATCGAAAGCAAATATTTCTTTGCAACGTGTATTTTTCGTAAACTATTTTTACAGCATCCAATGTTAGGAATTTTATCATTTGATGGAGGGCCGAAGGTACTGCCCTTATGTTATGGATCCATAACCTTCTGAGTAGAGCTTTATATCTCAAGTCGCCTTCAATGACATGGAACTTTGTATCTTGGATGGTCCTGGCCATGTTTACCGGTGGGATTATCTCCCCCTTCGTTGTTTCACTTGCCATGTTGAAGCCGTTTAAGACTCGAGATGCAAGTACAATTTGGTCATGTAGGTCGAGATACTCTACGACCCTCGATCTGATTATGCTTGCTGAGCTACCTGGATCCACTAGAACATGTTTAACTTTAATTTTATTAACAAAATAAAAACTACCAGGGCATCATTGTGCATCTGAGAAATGCCTTCCGCTTCTTCATCATTGAATGATAAGATGCCCTCAGGCACATAGTTCCGAGTTTGTTTTTCGTTGGTAATTGACACTTTGGTACGTTTGAATACGGGGCCCTATGGAATATCGACACTACTAATGATAATATGAATTACATGTTTAAGTTCTTCCCGCTTATTTTTTTTGTTGGCATCTCTTTCCTTGAAGTGGTTCTTAGCTCAATCACTAAGAAATTCTCAAAGATGACCCTCGTTGAACAATCGAGCTACCTCCTCCCTCAGCTGCCTGCGATCTTTGCTCCTATGCCCATGTGTGCCATGATATATACACATTAGATATGGATTTCTTTGAGAAAGATCGTTTTGTATAGGCTTGGGACACTTGTGTATTTGATCCTCCCAATAGTTGATATGCATCAATACTAAAATTATACTTCGATAATCGAGGTGCTTCCGCGGGATTGGTGTGTTTATCAAAACCATTATTACTCATAAGTCCATGAGAGCTTTGACCTCGATCATTTCTTCAATCGTTCCGAAGTGTGTTACAGCTCCAACTATTGTTTCTCCTATCGACATATGGATGATATTGTTCCCTGTTTGATCTTGTTCCATGTCTGTATCCCTAGGGGCATTAACTGCCAATCTATTAGGATGAACTGAACCCCAGGGGTCTCCCAACTAGTCATCCTCGACCCTGACCTTTGATTGGTAATGATTATGTATATCTGACCAAGTCACAGCTGGGTACTCGATCAGATTTTGCTTCAATTGTCGTGATGTTGATCGAACTCCGCTCGTTCAAACCTTGTGTAAAAGCTTGCACGACCTAATCATTTGAGACTGTTGGAAATTCTATTCGTTCCATATGAAATTGAGATATGAACTCCCATAGCATCTCATTATTCCTTTGTTTTATCTTGAAAACATTCGATTTCCTTGTCGCAACCTTTATGGTCCAGGCATGTGCCTTTTGCAAAGGTGTCTGCTAATATAGCAAACAAAATAATCGAATTCAATTGCTAGTTGTGATACCAAATCAATTCTCCGTTTGAAAAACTCTTCCCAATCTTTTTTTAACAAAATCGACTCGATCTCATTATCATTTAGGCTGTTTTCTTTAATCATGCAAGTGTAAAAGGTAATGTGTGCATTAGGGTCACTCGTCCCATTTTACTTAGGTATATCGGGCATACAAGACTTTTAGGAATAGGATTTGAAGCCACACTTGGAAGAAATGGCTTTTGTACGAATTTCATGGCATCCACCCTTTCAAAACCGGGGGTGCTCTCGGTATCTGATCAACACTGGTGTTATATGGCTCCACCTTTTTGTCATTATCCTCAATATTTTTCTCCCCCGACTCGATTCTTTTGGTGAGTTCTTCGAACATCCACATAATCGTAGGGTCAGTCCTCGAGCCATTATCATTTAATCTTTCAGGCACCGACTCAGTACGATGAGTGATTTCTGGCTTGACCACACTTGGACTTTTATGCTGACTTTGAAGCTGTGCGATGACAACCTCCTGATCTTGTAGCATCTCGAATATTACTTATAGGCTAACTCCTCCATCTCCTACACCCGGTGTTCCTTGGACACCATATCGAACTTCCTTACGTACACTTCCTCAGGGGTCTACGCCCTAAATCTGCAATCAGAGCAGTGTGAGAGATAACATCAACTGATTCCATATTTGGCACATCCCTAGGGTTAATTGGTGGTACACCATATCCCAGAGCGATTACATTGTTGTTTTCACCTTGAAACCCAAGACTGTCATCGCCGTGTATGGGTGTGTTTTATGAGTTTGACATGTTTTAACCTGAGAAAGAAATTCTTGACAAGAACAAGTATGAAAATAACATGTGTTATCAGAATCAGTACTGAAATAATCACTATTATCTTTAGCCATACGATGGGCACCAAACTATCTACCTCGAAAAAATGAGTAACAATTAAACTTGTTTGTACTTTTAAAGATATGTGATTTTGTTCAATACTAGTAAATAACCAAGAAATCTAAAGTATAAATGAACGAAGTAAGTTGAAGCAAACTAGTGTTCCAGCCAATCTTGACCTCAAGGTACAACCGCCTCGAGGTTGGTCAGTAGGAACATTAAAGCAAAGACTATAAAATTAAGAGCTTATTCTAATCAAATGTGAGCAAGAAAGTGATAAAGTAGATTCTATTCCAATGATTGATGATCGTTACAAATAATTGGGGCCCCCTTTACATAATAGAGGAACCCTAAATAAGGTACATTTCTATTTATATTAAAGAATCTTATTAAGGTAGCTGTATAACCATTTAGTACGGATTTACACTAACTCATATGAATCGATTACGAAATTTACGCTATGATCTTGGGGAAGTGGCGAGAATCTTGCTCTTTGTATGACAAACCCATAGCGACATCATCTCGGGGTAGGTCATAATAGGCTCCGGTACTCATCATACATCTTCTAGCCTTTTATTCTGCCCCACACTGAATCTATTCCTCGATGTAAGACCCCGAGTCCATAAAATCGGAGACATATAATTTTACTGTATACACTATGGGGGCTCATGGTTCTTCCACATGCGAGTTATCTATCATTTTGTCTTTGCTAGCAAGATATGCCTAGTTCTCCCTCCGCTTACCTATCTCCAGTTACTCAACTTTTCAACAACTAGAGTGCCTTGAGTACTCTTAATAGATAAATTAATCGCCTTTAATTTCCCTCATTAGTTGCACGTAGGAAATTAATGACAAAACTACAGAATAATGTATTCCATAAGTTGACCTTGCACTATTTTAGCGCAGTTATAAAATTACAAATGTGTAGCCAAATATCAATAAGATCTCTTCTTTTTTCTATTCCCTCTAATTATAACAATCTCATTTATTCCTACCTACACCTATTGTAGCTCTCTCCTCATTTTTCACCCATAAATATTTAATTTAAATAATATAAAAGAATCATATAACAAAAAAACGGAAAACAAAAATTAGTTCCCCATTCAGTCAACACTTATTCATACCTTCTTCCACCAATACTTCTCTAAATTGTGTTTTTTTAATTTTGTATATCTTCAGGTTTATCCATACTTATCACAACTACAAAACGCAAAAACATACGCGAGAAACCTAAAATCTCATCTCCTTTAATGTTAACCTTGTTAAATTTAGATTATGATTTTGTGAGAAATTTGGAGTGGGTATTGTTTGAACACTTTAGTAATAGTCAAAGTAGGTTGTGTACAAAGTTTGAAGTTATTTGGTGGAGATTTGGACGAGTTTTATACAAGAATTGCAAGTAAAAATTGTACAAAAATTTCGTGAGAGATGCTTATATATTTTTATACAATGTTATACACTTTTACACAAAAAGGTACATTTTGTATATAGTTGTATAAAAGTTTATAAAGATGTATAATCACAGAATGAAAATATTCTTGATACACTATGTATACAGGTGTATAAGAAGAAGTGGAAGAAGAAGGCATTCTTCTTCTTCCTTGGGCATTCTTTGAAATTTAACTTAATTGTAGCCTAAATATACTCCAAATCATTTGAAATTTAACTTTTGAACTCATATTGATGACAACACTCATTCCAAACAACTAACAAATCGGAAAACTTAATTTCTGAAATCGAATCTCCGAACTACCTCTAATGTTGACTTCTATTTTTCCAATCCTTAGTTAACCATTGGAATCCAGAAAAGAATTGGAGGAGAATAATAATAGTAGATAAATTTTGTGGTGCAAAGGCTGACATAAGAAGAAGAAGAAGAAGAATGAAAAAAAGGAGAACGAAGAAAAAGGAGTGGGCTAACGAGTGAGAATTAATTTTCAGATTATATACAACCTGAGTTATACTGAATAAAAGCTTCAAATATGAACTATTTTTTGATAGATTATTTGGACAAGTGACAAGAAATATAATTCCCAAAAAATGATCATGATTATCTCAAAAAAGGTCACCACGCTAAATTTCTCTTGGTTCCTGGACAAATGCCTTAGGATATAGAGTACATAGTTTTATATTAATGCACAACCTAAGTTTCCTTCTACTATTATGTACAGGAAAAACTAAGGATCTGACGTAGCATACTTTTCATACGATCAAATGTGATGAATATTAATGAGAAATATTATTAGAAATTCAATAAAAGAGTTAAACTACAAAATTTATACTCCACCTAATTTGAACCTAACATGAAAATATATAGTTGTATACCATAAAAATGGAAGTCTGTACAGTTTTTTTAATAAAGTAAACATCATATGTCAGTTTTTTAATAAACTAAACTATGACCATCAAAATAATTTAATGGTCATATTCAAATAACAGAATATATGGATCAATTATAACATGCATCAATATGAGAGAAAAGGAGATCTGAACATATGATTAAATGTGATGAATATTACTGAGAAATATTATTAGAAATTCAATAAAAGATTTAAACTACAAAATTTATACTTCACCTAATTTGAACCTAACATGAAAATGTTTAGTTGTATACCATAAAATTAAAAGTCTGTACAGTTTTTTAATAAAGTAAATAATATATATCAGTTTTTCTAATAAACTAAACTATGACAATCAAAATAATTTAATGGTCATATTCAAATAACAGAATATATCGATCAATTATAACATGCATCAATATGAGAGAAAAGGAGATCTGAACATATGATTAGATGTGATGAATATTAATGAGAAATATTATTAGAAATTCAATAAAAGATTTAAACTAAAACAACTATCCAGTATAGTCCCACAAAGTGGGGTCTGGGGAGGGTAATATGTAGACGGGCCTTACCCCTACCCGAAAGGGTAGAGAGGCTGTTTCCAATAGACCCTCGGCTCAGTGAAGGAAAGGAACAACAAAAACACAAAAAAAAAAACAAAAGAGCATTATAACTCCAGCAGAAATAGCGTAAATAATTATCAAAACATAAGAAACATAAATAAAATAGCATGCAATTAGTATCATACAGTAACTACCATAAATAACTAACATAAGGGAGACAAAAACCAAAACACAAATCATCTATGGATAGCCCTGCCAAGCCTCACCCAACCCCAGGTGAGGAGTATGAAAAACTCAAGGAGCCCCTATCCTACAACCCTAATACTAGACCTCCAGACTTTCCTATCAAGGGTCATGTCATCGGAAACACGCATTCTAACCATGTCATGCCTAATTACCTCTCCCCAATACTTCTTAGGCCTCCCTCTGCCTCGCCGAACGCCGACAATCGCCAGCCGCTCACAACTCCTCACCGGGGCATCAGGGCTTCTCCTCCGCACATGCCCGTACTACCTCAGCCTCGCTTCTGGCATCTTCTCATCCACCGGGGCCACCCCCACCTTCTCTCGAATAACTTCATTCTTAATCTTATCTAACCTGGTGAGCCCGCACATCTACCTGAGCATTCTCATCTCCGCAACCTTCATTCTTTGAACATGAGAGTTCTTCACGGGCCAGCACTCCGCCCCATACAACATTGCATGTCTAACCACAGCCCTATAAAATTTTCCCTTGAGTTTATGTGGAACTTTCTTGTCACACAGGACTCCTGATGCAAGCCTCCACTTTGACCACGCCGCTCCTATATGATGAGTGACGTCCCCATCAATCTCTCCGTCCCCCTGAATCACCGACCCAAGATATCTGACTGTCCCTCTTGGCAATAACCTGAGATCCAATCATCACGTCCCTGCCTACTTCGCTCGGCTCGGCGCTAAACTTGCACTCCAGGTATTCTGTCTTAGATCTGCTTATTTTGAAACCTTTAGACTCGAGAGTCTGTCTCCATACCTCTAACCTCTCAATAACACTGACTCTCGTCTCATCTATCATGACTATGTCATCAGCAAATAGCATACACCAAGGCACATCCCCTTGAATATGACGGGTTAGAGCATCCATCACCAAGGCAAACAAGAGGGGCTAAGCGCCGATCCTTGATGGAGCCCCATAACCACTGGAAAATGGTCTGAGTCGCCACCCACCGTCCTAACCCTAGTCTTAGCTCCATCGCACATGTCCTTGATTACTCTGATGTAGGCTTCCGGCACGCTCTTCGCCTCCAAGCACCTCCATAACACCTCTCTTGGGACCTTGTCATACGCCTTCTCCAAGTCGATAAGCACCATGTGCAGGTCCTTCTTCTTATCCCTGAACTGCTCCACCAGCCGCCTGACAAGGTGGATAGCTTCTGTAGTGGAGCGGCCCGGCATGAAACCGAACTGGTTCCCAGGTATAGATGTCATCTCCCTCACCCTCGCCTCGATCAACCGCTTTCAGACCTTCATGGTGTGACTTGTTAATTTGATACCCCTATAGTTGTTGCAGCACTGGATGTCCCCTTTGTTCTTGTACAAGGGCACCACTGTACTCCACATCCACTCATCCGGCATCTTTTTGGTCCTGAAGATCGCATTGAACAACCTGGAGAGCCACTCCACTCCTGACCTACCCATGCACTTCCAAAACTCCACCGGGATCTCGTTAGGCCAGGTCGCTCGACCCCTACTCATCCTATGCAATGCCCCCATGACCTCCTCCACCCTAATGCGCCTGCAGTACCCAAGGTCTCTATGTTGCTTTGAATGCTCCAACTCCCCTAGCTCTATGTTACGATCCCCCTCCTCGTTAAGTAAGTCTCAAAAGTACGCCTGGCACTTGACAATCAAAATAATTTAATGGTCATATTCAAATAACAGAATATAAGGATCAATTATAACATGCATCAATATGAGAGAAAAAGGGATCTGAAATTATGACAAACTCTTTATTTTTAATTGGGCAACCTATCATGTGAATCATTTATTAAGTGCACTGGTAAGTGAGTAAACAAGGACAAAAGATATGGGTTAGTAGAGAAACCCTTCTTTCTCTCTACACACAATTTCACCCTTTTACAAAATAACTTCCACATGGACCTAACACCCACCACCGTCGAAACCACCAGACCTACACATTATGCTTATTGAGTCACCATCACATACCTTCTATGGTACCAAAATATCCTTCAAAGAGACTCTTCTAAACCAACAACAAATATTACAACCATTCAGTACTACCAACAAACCATCACCACCTTTAGATTTATCCGATGAAACAGAAAAATAACCCCCACCATGAATGCTTTATATCACTCATCCTCTGACAAATCTCACATCTACTAACCTTGGAAATTCTCAGTCATTGAAAGTTTTTTTGGACGTCATATTGGCCACCAAATGCTTAAAAATAAACTCGTTTCTTTATGGCAACCTACTGAAAACCTATTCCTCATAGATCTAGGTTGTGGCTTCTTCCTAATTATATTTCATTAGGAAGAAAACATGAATAAAACCCTACATGGTAAAACTTGGTTCATCTTTAATCACTTTTCATCAGTACATAAATGGGAAACTAAGATCATAACTACCAATGCAAAACTCACCTATTCTGCCATTTGGATACATCTACCAGAACTGCCAACTGAATTCTACGAGTTTTATATCTTGCATCTGTTTGGTTCAAAGATTGAAAATTTTCTAAAAATTAATACATGTACATTAGCGACAACTAGAGGTCGATATGCACGTATCTGTATTAAAGTTTCACTTGAATGCCCAGTAAAATCTCATGTGTTCATCGGCAACAAATACTATATGAAAGGCTCTCAATACTGTGTAAACTCTGTGGTAGACTAGGCCATAACAAAAATCTATATACACGACCACACAATCCTACGAATCAGTTATCACATACATCTACTTCTAATATTACTCCACAAGAAAGCAACGCACCAAAAAATAACACAACCCATACAGACACACCCTCAACTTCACATGCATCTAATACCAATGAATGGTAAACAGTCTCATTCCCAATAAGAGGAACACTAGCCCATCTCGAGGAAAAGGAATTCATCAACTCAAACCAAATTTACTATTAAAACAATTTCATTTAGTTCATGCAGTCATGACAGCTGGGCCACAAAAATTAAATAGCATGGGCGCTACAGGTAAGTCTTCTAATGAATCATTCCCCTCCCATACCATCCCCCCAAAATTTTTTAGTAAGGAAATACTAGGTCTTGTTGAAGAAAATACAGATCTTTCTATGTTGGACTCCATCACAACTATCTTTGGGTCAATGATTCCCTGTCCAAAGCCCAAACCCAATACTCAGAATTTAGATGTTACCACCCTCAGCCCAAACAAAAATATCTCACACACTCTTACTCAATACAATGGACACCAATCAGAAACACCCTCTTCCATGTCCAAACCATCACATGCCATACCAAGTTACGTGTATTGCACCACAAATACGGAGGCCGGCTCAGCAACCCAGTCAAACCAAGCCCCAAACCAAATTTTCATACATGAATTAACCCAGCTCACGATGGTCCTAAGCTTTCTGCTACCCCAAGCCCAAAGACATCGATACAACCTATTCCTAACCGACACACTCCTCACTCAGCCAAACACATAGCACACACGTCACATGAATCCCTTCCATGTGAATTGACCCCTACCAGCTTTGAATCATTAATTACTACATCAAATCAACCGCAAGTGCTGACCACTCCAATTCACCCCACGCTTGAAACCATTTCATTAATTCAACCACATAATTTTAACTCTCCTACTACAATAAACACCCTGTTAAAATTACCCAAAACCATCATGAACCGTCTAAGCCTAACTATCAACACAGGAGAACTCTATCCTACTCCAACAGACCTCTTCTCAACCACCCCATAACAATGAATCGCCAAATAAATTACCTTTGGAATAACCCAATAAAGAACTTACCACCACTATACATCACCCAATATCCACCAACACAAATGCACCCTTAATCTTGGCTAGAGATGAGCCTATAACCTTCATGATGGAAGTGGAAGGGCAGAAGGTGATACTGATGCTACAAAATCAAGAAGGCATTGCACAAATAGTAATGGAATGCATGATTGATGGGAGTAGAGCTATACAACCATTATCTTTATGCCATGCATCCACCATCATCTCTGCAACATTTTCAAACAGACACACAACTCCCATCACTGTACTACCACCAAACAGCTTCAATCGATCTTCCATTCTATCCACCAAAACTTCTATCACACTTCATGGTCCCATAGATACAACAAAGGTCATATCTCTACATACCATCCCCATTGCATGGACAAGCAGCGCCATACCAATGCATTCCATTACGTCCCAGCAAGTAACTCCCAGCGGACTCGACGAAATAGAACAACTAGAGGTGGCAGCGACAATGGCAGATATCAGGGAAACATGGCCAATCCAGTGCTTCCTCAACAATAAAAAATATTACAACCTCAAAGAATATTATGCAAGAAAATTTATCGTCATGTTCCCCCAATATCTTTAAAGCTACTCACTAAATCTACGCCCTACAAACAATCCCGAGGTAGGAAAATATGGACTAGTTTTGATACCCTCAATGAGGGGACTAGCAATGACTCAAGTGGAGCCACAACAGACTCCATCAACACCAACAACACACAGTAATCAAATGAAGTTCGTATTTTGGAATTGTTAAGGCGCTCAGTTAGAAGACATTAAGAGAATTTTTCGCTCATTACTCAATTACCATCAACCTGCTCTGCTGGCACTTTTAAAGACCCGCATCCAAGATCATGTTCACCTGAAGGAAGAATTTGGTTTTACCAATATGGTAGAAGCACCACCTCAAGGACATTCAGGGGGCATTGTCTTAATGTGGCATGACGACTTGCTTAAACTTAACCAAATAGAAGTAATCACAGAAGCAATACACTCCATTGTCTTGGTACCACCTAATCCTAGTAATTGATTATTTCCAGTTATATATGCAATAAATAATTGACATTCACGTAACTGTCCATAGGACCATTTAAGGACATTTCATGATAATATTAATATGCCTTGGTTAATAGGGGAGGGGGGATTTTAATGAAATAATACGCGCAAATGAAAAATATGAGAAAATCCCTTTAATAATTCAAGATGTGATAAATTCATTTATTGTCTTGATTATTGTAATTTACTAGACATAGGATTTATAGGAAGTAGATATACTTGAAAATATAAATGAGGTTTAGCTAATAAAATTCTAGAATGTTTAGATAGATTCGTTTGTAATTACGAATCGCTCAATTTATTTTCTGAAGCCAACGTACAACACCTTCCTACAACTCATTTGGATCATTTCCCTTACACCTCAATTTAAAGCATAAATTCGCTCGTAAAAAATATTCCGATTTGAAACAATTTGGATGCATACCCGTCTTTTCCTTCTCTTATTACTAATAATTGGACTCCTAATAAGCCTTTATTAACTGCTATAGAGGATTTCACTGAAGAGGTATAAAAATTGGAATCAACACACTTTTTTGAGAACATTTTTAAAAAATAAAAGAACATCCTAACACACCTAAATGGGCTACAATCCTCTCCTTCTTAACCCACTAGCCACTTCCTCCAAAATTTAGAACAAGATCTTATTACTGAATTTAATCAACTACTAAGACTGGAGGTGGACTTTTGGAGCCTAAAATCAAGAATTAATTGGCTACAACAAGAGGATGTTCAATACTAAGTTTTTCTAGCTTACAACACTTCAACGTAGGAGGCGGAGTAGGATCACCACCCTCGAGGATCTAGGTAATAATTGGATTAAGGAACAGCTGTTGGTAAACTCCTTAATAATTAGTTACTACAACACATTATTCACCACTACTCACATTAAGTTCCTCATCAAGCTGCCAAAGTATGATAGTAATACACTTACTAATATAGACCAGTCACACTTGTTAATACCTTTTACCATAAAAGAATTCTATCAAGCCATACGTTCTTTCCAACCTCTTAAAAGCCTCGGGACCGGACAAACATCCTTACTTTTACCAAACATATTGGCCTCAAATTTCACAACCAGTAGTATTCTTTTGTAATGAGGCTTTTACAGCTGAAAAAATACCAACTCAGATTAATGCAACCTATCTATATCTAATTCCTAAATTTAAAAACCTTCAATGATCACTCAATATCACCCAATCGGGTTTTGCAACACTATCTGTAAAATTGTACCTAAATAAATTTTACATCGCGTTTAATCATTAATTACAAAAGTAATTAGTGCAGAACAGTCTGTTTTCCTAAAGGGGCGAAGAGCAGCAGATAATGCTATCACCGTTCAAGAATATCTTCAATACCTTAGAAAGAAGAAAGGTAAAATCATAAAATTTTAATCAAATTAGACCATTGAAAGACCTTTGATAAAATGGAATGGAGATTTATTAAAGAAACTTTATATTTCTTTAATTTCTCTCATAAAATTATCTCTAATATTATGTCTTGTATTGCAACTACTTCCATTTCAATCCTTATTAATGGGCACTCTTTTACCTTTCTTCTATCCATCAAGTAGCATTAGACAAGGTGACCCATTATCCCCTTACATCTTCATCTTATGTATGGAAAGGCTCTCAGGACAAATACACCAATTGGTAGATTATCAACAATAGAAAGCTATCAAGCTATCCAACAAAGGACCTCAAATATCTCATCTGCTTTTTGCAGATGATATCACCTTAACATCTAAAATAAGCACATTAACTGTACACATTGTTATTGATACTCTAACAATTTTTACACAAAAACCTGAGCAAAGTATCAGTTTTGAAAAATCAAAAATATATTTCTCCAAAAATACTTCTCAATCAGAAATTTTTTTGTCCTAACGTCTTTTAACATGAGGGAGGGTATCCTGTTTGGTAAGTACCTTAAATTCTCATTGTTTGTGAAGAAACCAACTTCAACTGAATTGCAGTACATATTAGATAACATCACAGCTAAATTATCAGGGTGGAAATCTAATTTTCCTTCAATGGCGGGGGGCACTACCTTAGTAAAATATACATTGAATGTCTTACCAAACCATATAATGCAATATATTAAAATACCTTCACAAGTCAATCAAAGAATGAACCGTTATCAAAGGAACTTCCTATGGGGTATTACAGAACACAAAAAAAATTCACTTAATAAAATGGGCAGTGTGAGCATGTGATTTTTGCCCTATACGAATTACTCCAATAATTTCGTTTGTTTATTTGCAATTTTGATTTTTCGTGGCATTATTCTATTAATTGTTTGCATTTTTGTGTAATGAAAATACAAAAAAAAATACATGAGGCATGTGCACTTAGGAGTGATTTTGCATTTTAAGAAATTAATTAGTAATTGGAAAAGGAAATTCAAAAAATGGCTTAATTCGCACTTATGATTGATTTTTAAGTAATTTTTCCTTCTAATCTTTTTATTTATGTTATGTAATTATTGTATGGCTAATTAGGTTTTTAGGGCTAATTAGGAATTTTTTGAGGGTTTTAAATAATTTGGGAATTGAAAAAAAAAAGAGAGAGAGAAGGGGAAACCTTAAAATATATATTCATCTGGGCTATTTTTGATATAAAACCCAGGCCCAAATGCCTAGGGGTGCCAAACGACGCCGTTTGGTTGCCTTTCATTTTGGCCGTCAATCACCCATCATCCAACGGCTCACGTGAAATCTTGCATTTTACATAAAAGTTTCCAAAACAAGCCTAAAGGTTTTCTTCTTGATGAGATCGATATTGATGATAGTGACGATATTGATGATAGTGACAATCTTGATGCTAGTGACGATATCGATCGTGACCTTGATACGGAGCTGGAACTGCTAACTAGGATGAATGGGCTAACTATGGATATGATGCCGGAAATAGACCGATTTTATATCACCCTTCAATTCGAATTAGCATGTGTAATAACATTAGTGTCAAAATGTTCCCTCCTTGTACAGTTCAACCGATAGTGTAACACCACCATCGAGCCACCGCACCCCCACCGTTCGCCGCCGGCCGAAAATCGTCGTTGGTGGAGGAAAATCTCCAAACCGTACCAAATTAATATCCCATATGCACCTCAACCTCCTCTATCCAAATATCCAACTCTTGGCCCTCGAATAATCTCCGAACGACTCGAATATTCGAAGAAGTGATCGCCGGCTCCGCTGTGTCTGGCGGCGTTGCTTCTGAATCCCCCCAAATTCATACACAAGGGTCTCCTCACCTTCTTCTTCCCCAATCCAAGACAAACCTCTTTCAAAACCCACCAGAACTGCACGAATTTTAGATCTAAGGTCACGTTCAAAGAAGGTCGAATTTTCATAGGTGCCAGTGTTCGAATATGGGTTTCCAAATAAGGCTATATGCTTGTTCTTGGTAAGAACAAGCATGCAACATTATTTGGAGACCCAATTCGAGGTCAGTCCAAGCAATTGCCTAGAACTGTTAGTTTTTTTCAATCTTTTCCTGTGCTTGTTTTTTTCCTTTCTCTTTGCATAAGTTTAATGCACGCTTCTAGTTTCCTATTTCCAGTATTTCTTTTCCGTGAGTTAGGATTCTTTGATTTAGGCTTTCGATTCTTGAACATTGCAGTCGTATGGTAAAAGTCGTATTTGATTGAGTGTTTGTTGTTGATAAATCATTTTTAGTTTTATGTTCTGCTTTTAATTAGCACTTATGCTTCTAGTCTTCTATTTTAAGTACTCCTTTCATGAGAGTTAGGGTTCTTTGATTTAGGCTTCTTGAACTCTGCATTCATATGGTTTAGGTCGTATGTATGTTTCAATAATCTCTGTTTGTTGTTGGTAATTTTTTTTTTTTATGTTCCGCATTTAATCAACACTTTATAAATCCTGAATGTCTATTGTGAATTGTTTAACCGTTAACTTCTGTGCTTCTTTGCCATGCCTGATGTAGTTTACGCATATGGTCTTTAATTGGTGTAATCCTCTTAATTTCAGAATCTGAATATGAGTTTGTAATCAGATATAATCAGGAAAGGGTCTTGAGTGTTTAATGTGCTTAGCATAACAATGCCCATGTTTGGTTGTTAATTTCAGTAAGTGTTGGCTCACATTTTTTGAGGGATTGACTCTTGATATTTAATTTTTGGTAAGGATAGCCTCATAATTATTTTTGTGATATTGGAATATTGGACTTGATTTCTAGTTGAGTGCTGAATTTGGATTGTTTGTCTTTAAGTAAGTATTATTTGGATTGGATATGTATGTTAGGATTAGGAAATTAGCCTTAGGAGTTAATTTAGAATCCAAATAGATAATTAAAGGGTAGCACTTGATTTGTACAGGCATTTCTGATAATTTTAAGACAATCAACGGCACTATGGATCTTTCAGGTTGTTAATGGTAATATTGGGGACAAACAAGGGTAATATAGGTAGCATCTAAGGGGTAGAAAATGGTAGAAGCATTTAGACCCTTATAGAAGGAGTCATTAATACAAAATCTACAATATTGATGCAGTAACTTTGGAAACAGGTCATGAAATAAGGGTTCAAATAGGTAATACCAAAAAATTAAAGAGGGAGCTAAGGGAAAATCATAATAAAAATATGATGCCCTAGTTTTGGCTATAAAAGGGGGGGGGGGGGGTGGTTAAAATCACTGAAAGGGGGCTGGAAGATCTGGAATAAGCATCCTTATGTTTCTCTTATAATTTTGAAACTAAAATCCAGAAATTGTTACTGTTCTATTACCGATCATAGTAGCCTTTGATCACATCATGTTTGGAGACCATTGTTGTCTTAGTTAGTATGAAAACAATCGAGTGTGGCTGATAAAATCTGGTTGTGAAGTTGTTGTGGTTCCAACTTGTTTGAAATTTCATTATCTCATTGTTGTATTTCTTTCCTGGGATTCAAAAAATTAAAATCTGAAGTTGCTAGGGATTTCTATTGGTCTTTGGGGTATACATCTGAGTATATGCTGCTTCAGTTGTTGCATTTCTGCGGCTGAATCTGCTGACCACCCTTTTTTCCATTTCCTTGTGATTTCCAGGTATATTTACTAAGCCCGATGCAAACGTAGAAGTCTAGTTGATATTTGAATGAAGTTAGCTACAACGTTTCTATATTTGTTGTCTGATGTTCTTACATTTTGAGTAGATTCTTTGGTTTGTTTAAGTTTTCTGAATGTAAATAAATTTGGGACTGTTTGGACTGTTAGACTAGTTATATAATTGTTAGTAGCTGTAATTTGGTTATGGGTTTCCTAAGGGTCGGACAAATTTGAAGTACTATTTGGACTGTTAAAATTCATTATATGATATTTGTTAGTAATATAATTTCGTCTGAGATTTCCTAAGTGTTAGCTAAATTCGAAGCTTGATAGTTGGTTGTGTTAGACAAATTTAAGTTGAGCAGGTGACTTTGGTCACATCCATTACGTGACACAAGCAAGCATGTAACAATTATTTGTGCAATGCCAAGCCTATTTGGGCCATATGGCCCACCAACTTCAGTAGTTTATATATATAGTCCCTGCGGTTTGGGCTTGGATTCATGATAGGGCCCAAAGTATAGTAATAAATAATGACTCATCTCATTTGAAGGTTAAGTGAAAGGGTTGCCCTTGAACCCAAGATTAGGGCTGTCAAGCTGCTCCATTGAGGCCCATCTAATACGTGAACCCAAGCCATTTGTATGTGGCATCGACAATAAATCCCCGTAGTTATTTTTTAGGATCAAATAAGTCCTTTGGGTTATCTCCTGTAAAATGCTGGGTTTAAAATACTTAGAATTTGAGACGAGCCGTATAGGGAATATACGGCCTCTCCTAAAGATAATAATTCGCTAGTCGCCTTAGGACGCGTCTTTAATAATTCACCTTTCCTAAATTCGGGTGCACATTTATGTGAACCAAATCTAAATCTCAACGAAGTTGAAATATGTCAAAATTTACGGGTGAATTTATTTGACGTGGTTCAAGACATGTTTTAACAATGTTGCAATTTTCCATAAAAAAAATTATAAAAGTGGTTAAAAGAGTCAAAATGCACATAGGTCTATAATTATAAAATCAGATAATTTAAGCCAAATATAACAGTTGCGCGACCGTGCTAGAACCTCGGAATGCGGGAGTGCCTAACACCTTCTCCTGGGTTAACAAAATTCCTTACCCCGATTTCTGGTTCGCGGACTGTTAAATAGAGTCAGTCTTTCCTCGATTCGGGATTCTAACCGGTGACTTGGGATACCATAAATCTCCCAAGTGGCGACTCTGAAATTCTCTTTAATAATTGAATCCCGTTTTCGATTGTCCTTAACTTGAAAAAACTCCCTTAACTACGCCCTTTCCTGGGTTGTAGATAGCCAAAATGAGGTGTGACAGCTCTGGCGACTCTACTGGGGACCAAACCCAGAATCTCTGGTTCAGGGTTCAAGAATTCGAGCTTTGAATAGTTGTTGTATTTGGCTTTGTTTATTATTTGATTTTACATGTTGGCTTAATGTGCAAAATGATACTTTTACCGTTTTGATATTATCTGAACTGAACATATAAACAGCTACGAAACCCTTCTCTTCTCACCTCTGGGAATGTGCTTACTGGTTGAGACTCATTATTCTGTTAGTGTCATACCCTGAAATAAGAAAGAGGCCGGACAAGTTACTAAGCCAGATGGCCTTTTGGTTCCCGGTACATAGGCCCCTCCTCGACTCGAGTTGTCCGCTCGGGTACACTGTCTAGAACACATACTTAGGTTTTTGAGATGCTAATTCACCTTAATAAATGTGCAGAATGAGCACGATAACGTTCATAAACAAAATTCCCTTGGAGCTGCACTTGTGGTAGAATGACCTGGGGGAAACGGGACAAAACAGGGTCAATACGCATTTGGGAGGACTTACCGGGCTGCTGAAAATTAACCCGAGGGGGATATCATAAAGGCATTGATCACATTCTGGGACTCGGGTCACAATGTCTTCCATTTCTTGGATTTTGAGCTCACACCGACGTTGGAAGAAATAACTGGATTTATTGGGATCCCAACAATTCCTTTAAGACACCAATACCTAATTGCACCAAGAGCCATTTACATGCACAAGTTCGTGGACTCCTTGAAAATCAGTAGGAAGGTTCACAATCCGGACCTATCAGCCGACTTCTGTGCCCCGCAGTTTATATATCAAAGGTACGGCATATAGTGGGATTCAATAACCCGGTCAATTATATTTTTAGCAAAGGGAACCGGCTCAAATGGGAGGAGCATCGATGTTGTGCATTCATGGTATTTCTCTTGGGTCTTCTAGTGTTTCCGCGGAAGGATGGAAATATTGACATACGGATAGTAGGGGTCGTCACCACTTTAATGATTCAGGCCAAGAGCATCCTGGCTCCTATGATCTTATCCAAGATCTTCCGTGCTCTCACCACATGTAAAGAAGGAGGATAATTCTTTGAGGGATGTAACCTATTGTTACAAATATGGATGATTGAGAATTTATGCCACCAGCCTCGGTTCATGAATTATGGGTCACCAACAAAAGGTTGCATAGAAGAATTCTACAACAGGGTTGATGGGTTTAGGTTACCTGACGGTTTCACAAAATGAGTGTCGCGTCTTCCGGTTGTCACTGCAAATCTGGCTCCCTATGGATAAGAATGTGCATATGCCGGCCACCTGGCCTCATTTCCTTCTGTTGGGTCTCCGAAGTATCCAAACCTATGCGCCAAAAAAAGTGTTAAGGCAGTTGGGTAGATGGCAAATGATTCCCCGGGACGAGGACATTGGTCACCATGCGGTTGAGATTAGCCCCAATGGTCAATTCCCTAAAGCCATCGTGCACCAAATCTGGAGTGAATGTCAATACTTGACAACAGATACCTGAGTATGCGACATATCTAAAGGCAGGGTTGCACCGGGATACACTTCCTGGTATAGAAAAGAGACAAAGCCATGGAGGCCAGCTAAAAGACCACATCTCCATGAATTTGTTGAAACATCACAGGAACAATGGGATTGACTAGCCAAGGAAAATGAGTACAGAGCCACCATAGGAAGAGTAGAAAAGAACGTCCAAGAACTACAATTTGAAAAAAGTTTAAAAGCCGCAGCAGATGAGGGAGAGAAGAAAAGAATAACCAAAGAAAATGAGGCGCTGTGAGCCCAAATCCAGAAGATGAAAGTAGTCGCAGAAAATCCTACCAGGAGCGCGAAGGATGAAAAACTCATAGACAATTTGAGGCAAAATTTAACCGAATATGGGTTTGACATGAATAAAGCCAAAGGTGAGCTGTCTAGGGTTCGAATACAATTAGCTTAAAGTGCGGAAGAACGAGGTCGCATCATTAAGCAATTAAAGGAAAGGTATGACGATGAGTTAAGACGGATGGTCACCATGGTTGAGAACAAAGTAGCCAAGCAAGTCGGGGACCTCAAGGCTGAAAGAGAACATTGTTATGCAATGATAGCAAGGTTGGAGATGGATTTGAGGAAATTCCAGGAACTGAACCAGGTAGCCAAGAAAACTTTAGAGGAGAGGGCTAAGCAAATTGGGTGTTCGTTGCAAGAAAAGGGTGTTATTAGGGAAATAGTACGCGCAATCGCAGACTACATCACCACAAGGTGCAACTGTTGCGAGGATATGACAAAATCCATGTTCTTTGCCACCGCCATGACTTTTGTCCGACAAGTGATGGAAGACCTCCACCACCTCCAAGGGAGTTTAGCACGCAAGCCAGCGGCAAGGCTGAACAATGCCTCGCGAGGCCCAGGAGCACTTGAGGCATTAATGTACTCCTAAAGATTGCACTATTAGTTTATTAGTTTTTAAAGTCTATTAGTTTAACCGAGTCTGTATTTTATTTATGCATAGTTGGTTTTTGTTTGAGTCTGTAGTTCGTTTATCAGGATTTTTTTAATCTATCACCTTTCGAGTCTTTGTAATTAAAGTTTGTTGTTATAGAAATTTTCCCAAAATATGTTATGCTCCGCTTTTTATTTACAAGAACTACGCTCAGTCTGATTCATGCGGGGACATGATACGTAGGCAATCTACATAGGATTCGACCATAATGGTGTAAATTGGAAAATGAATAAATATGGAAAAGGGAGAGAATAAGGCTAAACCAAAAGAGAGTTTCACAAATAAAAGCCGGGATGACGCAAGAAACCAATGCATGTAGGGACCAATTTCCATTTATGTGCATTCATACCCAATGTGTGGCCACATATGCGTCAAGAACCTAACCGCTAACGAGTCTTAGGTGTTGTGATTCCAGTTCCAGATTAGGCAGGTGACTAGTACTCGCGACATTCTGGCAACTCACTCCTACAACACGCGGTCGAAAAGCAAACAAGTCATGGCCAACCATGAAGCTGATATCAGCATTATTGACCCCTCGAAGGAGGTAGAGGAATTGGACGTTAATGCTATGAAGGAGGAAATGTATAAGCTTAAACACCAAATGGTTGAGATGTACCAGGCATGGGAAAGAGGACTGCCGCCCCCGACCTGTCCTGCCAACCCAATATTCATCCCCCCACTTGGCCAAGAACCTGATCAATCCGTCACTGATCCGCCTCCAAGTTTTCCTATATACTCACAGCATCAGGGTTGCTAACTCTCAGCCACCAGCCCCACTACCCAAATTCACTCCTCTCCCTCCCCCGCCAATCACTCCTATCTATGTGGCCCTTCACCTCCTACACTGCATAGGTCGTCCAGTGAATCACTGCTTCAAGCGTATGACCGTCAATACTATCCCCCAGACCTACCTACAAAGCCCAGGAGCCTTACTCCTATGCTCCTCGTCCTAAAATCCCAATGGGAGCTGAGAAGCCGATCAAAAATTCTGAGTAGGAAGAAATGTTTAGAAAAGTCTCGAGTTTGGAAAAATCATTCAGGGACATGCGGGGATTAGGTGGCCAGGTGAGCATGGCAGTAAAGGATCTTTGCTTATTCACGTATGTGCAGTTTCCTCCAGGTTTCAAAATACCTAAATTTGACTTATATGATGGGTACGACGATCCCAATCGGTGGTATACCTAGGATGACTTAGCACAAGCATTTTGCGCATTTGTATTCCACTTTTAATATACTCTCGAGATTTTCGCGGATCGTCTATCTCTGACAAAGCTGGAGAAGAAACACAACGAGAGTTTCAGGGAGTATGGTTTCCGGTGGAGGGAACAAGCAGCCATAGTTGATCCTCCCATGAAAGAGAGTGATATGGTTAACTATTTTCTGCAGACTCTGGAGCCTACCTACTTTGGGCATTTGGTATCAGCGGTAGGGATGTCTATTAACGAAGTGGTCAAGATGGGAAGTATGGTTAAGGAAGGCCTCAAATCCAATAAAACCATGAGCTACTCAGAAATTAAGGCAACTACTCAAGCCATCCAGGGTAGAGCTGGGGGAGCTTTTAGGAAGAAGAAGAAGGAGGAAGTAGCGACAGTGGAGTCGGGATCTTGGTTCAGGCCTTGAGCACCATCTCATTACGCGCAGCCACGTCCTCATAACCAGACATACCCACACACTCCATATGGCCAACTGCAACATCACTATCTATCACCAAAACCTCGTTTCTCCGTCCACCACGCACAGGCATATACCCAACCTCCTGCCATGCTCAATGGCGTGTGCCACCCCCTCAAAGCACTTACCCAAATCACAAAATCATTACCTGCCTACAAGAACTTACCAACAACCCCTGAGGCCCGCCTTCCGAGGAAATTCGGCCGTGAGAAATTAGAGGGTGCAGAAAAAGAAGACTTTCACTCCGCTGGGAGAATTTTACACTAGCCTATTCCACAAGTTGCGACAACTAGATATGTTGAGACCAATTGAGGTGAAACTGCCAAATCCTCCCCCAAAGAAGTTAGATTATTCAGTCAGATGTGAATACTATTCTGGCGCACCTTGGCATGATACCAAAAAATGTTGTCATTTAAAGAACGCCATCCAAGAACTTATTGACTTCTACAGAATTGAGGTGCAAACTCCGGAGGTGCCCAGTATTAACCAAAACCTGATGCCGACCCACCAGGAAACCAACATGATTGAAATTGAGGAGAGAAGGGGAGAGTCCAGAAGACCTTCACAAATAGTAATGATGATCAAAGCCTGATAGCCCACCAAGGTCGCAAGCGATGAGAAGCTGGTAACCGAGGAAAAAGAAGGCAGTAAAACTGTCGTTGTTCAGGGAAGCTCAATATGCATGGTTGCACTAAAGTGAGAACATGCAAAGGTAACAGTACACGAGACAGCTAAAGAACCCGTCGTGGTCATGGAAGGTGTCCGCATCGAGCCAATTATTGTGAAGCCATTAATCCAGCCCCCAATCATCAACAACAAAGTCGTTGAACAAGCAATAGTGATGTACAAAGGGAAAGAAGTTATAGAGGAAGTATGTGAGGCACAAGGTTTAGCTTGGTCAAGAAGGTACTTTGTCCCAAAAGAGTTGAGAAAGGGCAGAATCTCTAAAGATAACCCTGAACCAGTAAAGAAAGTTGTATCAGAAGAGGAGGGGGATGATTGAAGAAAATGAAAATGCAGGACTACTCCATCATAGAGCAGTTGAGGAAGACACCAGCCCATATCTCTTTGTTATCCTTACAAATCCACTCAGATGAGCACCGCCGGGTGTTGATGAAGATTTTGAATGAAGGTCATGTCCCAGATAAGATAACGGCGAACCATTTGGAAAAGATGGCAAACAAGATATTCGAAGTAAACCAGGTCACAATTTCTGATGATGAATTGCCTATGGAGGGTACTGAGCACAGCCAGGATCTGACTGTGAAATGTGAAGATGCCGTGGTCACCTAAGTTTTGGTAGACAAAGGGTCCAGTGCAAAAATTTGTCCACTTTCCACATTGACCAAGCTGTATGTGGAAAATGAAAGGGTCCACAAGAATAACATCTGTTTTTGAGGCTTCTATAGCGGAGGTAAAGACACCGTAGGGGATATAGTATTGGAGGTAACTATAGGCCCCGTCGAGTTCATTATGGAATTCCAAGTGATGGATGTATCAGTCTCCTATAATCTATTATTGGGCAGGCCCTGGATTCATTCAGCCAAAGCAGTGCCATCTACACTACACCAGATGGTCAAATTTGAATTGGACAAGCAAGAGATTGTCGTGCATGGAGAAGATAATCGGTCTACCCCAAGTGACGCGATCATGCCTTTCATTGAATCCAAGGACAGCAAAGGGCCATGGGTCTACCGGGTGTTTTATGCAGTGTCAGTTCAGAAGATCCCAGAAGGTGAGGTTGTTGCAACCCAAAGATAACAACCACATCCATCATGGTAGCTTCAGAAATGTTGATAAATGGTATTGTACCCGGCAAAGGGTTGGGAGATTCTCTGCAAGGCATTGTGCTACCGGTGTCCCTTACTAAGAATCTAGACATTTTTGGCTTAGGGTTCAAGCCCACAGCCGCAGACATAAGGCGAGCCAGGAGGCTGCGACAGAAAGCCTGGGTTCTCCCGAAACCTATCTCAAGGTTGTCCAAATCATTTGTCAAATCCAGTAACGGCCCCCGGCCAAAGATTTTTGACCCGCTGATTGACGCAGACGGAGATCTTAATAAGAGGTTAAAGAGGTTGTTCAATAAGGTGAATATGGTCGAGGAAGGAGAAGGACTGAGCAGGGCAGATATGCAGTTTGTGGGAGCATGCGCAAAAATCAATAACTAGGAAGCCACTCCTCTTCCCACTCTGACGGAGTCGTGGTAGTCGGCTTTGATTTTCCTTTCAGTCTAGTTTGTATTAGCGTCAAGTTGTCAACTCAGTTTTTATTTTCGTCCATTTGGATATGCAGGCTCTATTATCTTTTATTCTAATGAAATGCAATTTCCCTTTCAGCAATGTTGTAGTTTTCATTTCTCTTTACTTTTCTTTCTTTTCTCTTTTGTACAATTATTTTTATGCTGGTTCCATTGATCTGACATGCATAAGGACTCATCAGCCCAATCTTCACAACTGGTATGGTCCAGAAGTAATAAATCAGGAAATAGAACACGAGGATGAACCAGGGTGTGATGAGGAAGGGGCATGGGATGAGGTTAGTAAAGATATGACCCAATTCAAAGAGAAACCCAAACCAAACCTGAATAATACAGAGGCAATCAATCTAGGAAGTCCGGATAATATCAGAGAAACAAAAATTAGTGTCCATCTGGAGCCACAACTTAGGGAAGAAATAATCGAAGTATTTCTGGAGTACAAAGATGTCTTTGCATGGTCCTACGATGACATGCCCGGATTGAGCAATGATTTGGTAGTCCACAAGTTACCTACTGACCCAGCTCGCCCGCTTGTTAAGCAAAAGTTGAGGAAATTCAAAACTGATGTGAGTGTGAAAATCAAAGAAGAAGACTAAGCAGTTTGAGGCAAAAGTCATTCGCGTCACACGATACCCCACTTGGTTAGCTAATGTTATGCCTGTGCCGAAAAAGGACAGAAAAACAAGGGTGTGTGTTGATTATCGTAACCTCAATAAAGCAAGTCCAAAGGACAAATTTCCCTTGCTGAACATCCACATATTAATTGACAATTGCACGAAGCATGAGATTGGGTCATTCGTGGATTGTTAAGATGGGTACCATCAGATTTTAATGGACGAAAAAGATGCAGAGAAAACGAAATTCATCACGCCATGGGGACGTATTGTTATAGAGTCATGCCTTTTGGTTTAAAAAATGCTGGGGCCACATACATGAGGGCTATGAAAACTATTTTCCATGATATGATACATAAGAAAATTGAGGTCTATATGGACGATGTAATAATCAAGTCTAGGAAGCAGTCTGATCATGCCAGACCTGAGGAAATTCTTCCAATGGCTCCACAGATATGACCTCAAACACAACCCCGCAAAGTGTGCGTTTGGGTTCCCCCCAGAAAAGTTGTTAGGGTTCAAAGTCAGTCGCCGAGGCATCGAGCTAGACCCATCAAAAATCAAAGCTATATAGGAGTTGCTGCCACCCAGAAACAAAATAGAAGTAATGAGTTTACTGGGAAGATTGAATCACATCAGTTGATTCATCGCCCAGCTCACAACTATATGCAAGCCCATCTTTATGCTGTTGAAGAAGGATGTTGCGTTAAAACAGACGGGAGAGTGTCAGGAAGCTTTCGATGAGATAAAGGAATATTTGTCAAACAATATTGGTCCCGCCGGAGCCAGGAAGGCCCATGATCTTATATTTGACAGTCCTGGACAACTCATTGGGTGCGTGTTGGGTCAGCAAGATGTTACCGGAAGAAAAGAGCAAGCCATATACTACCTCAGCACGAAATGTATGGCTTATGAGGTTAAGTACATTCATCTTGGAAGGACATGTTGTGCCTTGACGTGAGAAGCCCAAATGTTGAAGCATTACTTGTCATTATACACTGTTCTTCGACATTGAAATACATGTTTCAAAAGCCCATGCCGGCAGGGAGGCTCACAAAGTGGCAAATCTTGCTTACTGAATTCGACATTGTCTACATGACTAGGACTACTATGATGGCACAGGCATTAGCAGACCATCTAGCAGAGAATCCCATAGATGAAGAATATGAGCCCTTAAATACCTACTTCCCAGACGAGGAAGTAATGCACATCAATGAAATGGAACGGGATGAGAAGTCGGGATGGAAACTGTTCTTCAATGGGGCTGCCAACATGAAAGGCGTCGGGATAGGAGCGATACTCATTTCTAAAGAAGGGCACCATTACCCTGTCACAGCTCAACTCTGCTTCTATTGCTCCAACAATATGGCTGAATATGAGGCATGCATTTTGGGTTTGAGATTAGCAGCGGACACGGGTGTCCAGGAAGTCTTGGTCTTGGGAGACTCATACCTTCTGGTACACCAGATTCAAGGGGAGTGGGAGACAAGAGATC
The DNA here is from genome assembly GCA_034376525.1 of Nicotiana benthamiana. Classification (NCBI taxonomy): domain Eukaryota; kingdom Viridiplantae; phylum Streptophyta; class Magnoliopsida; order Solanales; family Solanaceae; genus Nicotiana; species Nicotiana benthamiana. The sequence goes on along the minus strand of CM067332.1, from coordinate 105,596,697 downwards.
TAAAACTCATATCTTACCAGCGATGTTTGCATGATCTTTGTCAACGATTCCGATCAGTAGAATCAAGCACATTCCCAGAACTCACAATGAGGGTGTCGATGCCCTGGATACTTTGGCGTCAATGTTACATCACCCGGACAAGGCTTATGTTGACACGATACATATCTGGGTCCATGACCGAAATGCTTATTGCAACATGGTGGAAGATGAGCTTGACGGCGAGCCTTGGTTCCACGACATCGAGGAATATATCAGGAAATGTGTATATCTGATGCAAGCCACAAGTGACCAGAAGAGAACAATCCGTCGTTGTCAAGTGGGTTCTTCTTATGTGGGGGAATATTGTACAAAAGAACGCCAGACCTTGGTTTTCTAAGATGCGTATATGATGGGCAGGTGACAGTCATCATGAATGAGGTGCATACTAACGTATGCGGGCCGCACATGAGCGGATATGTTTTGCCAAAGAAGATTCTCCGGGCAGGGCATTATTGGCTTACCATGGAGCGGGATTGTATCAGCTTTGTGCGCAAATGCCACCAGTGTCAGGTACACGGAGACCTAATTCACTCTCCTCAGTCTGAATTGCATACGATGTCAGCACCACGGCCTTTCGTTGCTTGGGGTATGGATGTCATTGGGTCCATCGAGCCAGCGGCTTCTAATGGACACAAATTTATACAGGTTGCTATCGACTATTTCACCAAATTGGTTGAAGCCAAAACCTTCAAGGCAATGACCAAGAAAGCCGTGGTCGATTTCGTGGACACAAACATTATCTATCAGTTCGAGATTCCCAAAACACTCATCACCAATAATGGGGAAAACCACAACAACCACCTAATGAGAGAGGTATGTCAGCAGTTCAAGATCACACATCGAAACTCTACCCCGTACCGACCCAAGGCAAATGAAGCAGTCAAGGCAGCCTATAAGAACATAAAGAAGATACTTCATAAAATGGTGGAAGGATCTAGGCAGTGGCATGAGAAGCTGCCTTTTACATTGTTAGGCTATCGCACCTCTGTCCGCACTTCAGTGGGGGATACTCCATACTTATTGGTATATGGCACGTACGCGATGATCCCGGCCGAAATTGAAATCCCCCCTCTTGGGATCGTGGCCGAAGCAGGAATAGATGACGAAAGAATGGGTCAAAGCTCATTTGGAACAATTGAGTTTGATTGACGAGAAAAGATTGGCGGTGGCCTGTCACGGCCAGTTGTATCAACAAAGTATGGCCAGGGCATACAATAAGAAGGTGCGTCCCAGAAAGTATAAAGTAGGGCAATTGGTACTAAAGCGCATCCATCATCACCAGGCCAAGGCAAAAGTCAAGTTCGCTCCAAACTGGCAAGCTCCATTCATCATATCAAGAGTGTTGTCTAATGGAGCATTGTATCTGACGGATGTGGAAGGGAAATGTGCAGAAATGGCTATCAATGCAGATGCTATTAAAAGATATTATGTATGATTTTCTTTCGAACATTGTTTATACTTGACATCTGTTTGCACTTGGCAAATTTTGAAGATTGAAATGACTAAGGCATTTTGTTCTGCTATCTAAAGACTCTATCTTATGATAACCTCTTTGTGTCTTAGCTATTTTCTTTTCATACCCCTCTTTCGGAATCAGAAATCAGTAACAAAATTGGAAACGCATGTGTGAGATGGCACAAGAAGGAAATAAAAGGAACATGAAAAAAAAATCGAAAAGAAAAGAAAAGAAAAAAAGGAAAAGAATGAAAAGGAAAAGAAAAGAAAAGGGAAAAACAAGAAAATAAAGGAAAAGAGAAAAGAGGAAAGGAAAAGAAGAAAGAAAAGAAAACAAAGAAAAGAAAAGGGAGAAAAGAAAAACAAAAGAGGATAAGAAAAACAACAACAAAAACAAGGAATCGGCATGAACTATGTTTGACCTGATTCCTTTTAAAAGGATACGTAGGCAGCCTCACGATTCGGTCTCATATAAATAAAAATCCAAAAGTCCTCAAGCAAAAAAACATGGGGCAGAACTTGTGGTCTTTGTAAGAATTTGGCTCTGAAAGTTGTAATTCTGAACCCATTTGAGTTATTTTGAGCCTTTAATACCCTCTCTTTCTAACCTTATCCAAAAGCCCACGTTACGGTCCAAAGAAATATCTTCTGATCAGTTTTCAAAAGATGCCAAGTTGAGAAAGTAAAGAGGATTCCTGACAAGGATAGCACTCCAAGCTAAGAGAGATAATGAAATGAGAGAGTATTATTGGTGAAAACCCTCACGGGCACCATAAGGCAACGAGAGGATTAGGGAAAACAAAATGAGAAGAGTATTATCGGTGAAAACCTTCATAGGGATCGCGAGGTTAAAGTAAGATAAAGCAAAACTCAGAAAGGGGCTATTGATGGATAATCACTGCTGGGCAAGACGAGTTAGGGTTTGATTAAAAGGAACCCATTAGAAAGGTCACAACGACAAAAGCATGGTAACAGCAGGTCGGTCATCGAAATAGATTGGGTCGAATAGGCCGAAGTGCATGTCATGATCCCAAGAACATGTAGGTTCCCTTTCAGATAAGTCTTCTTCCTTGTTTTTCTTCAACGGTTAGCAAGTCTGGAATTCTTTACTCTAAATATCGTTCAGAGTCTTTGCATTTCATTCTTCTTTCAAGTCTAAAATCTTTTGTTTAAGCAAACGAAAGGAATGTCAAAGCCGATTATCAAACTCCTAATGGAACAAAGCGCATAACGCCCAAATGCGTAACAAATACAACAAGTTTGGAATAGCAAAGGGATGGATTCATAAAGCTGCAACCGATGGAAGAGACAAGAATCAGCAAAGTGAAGAAGTACCATATGGAAAGGGGCATGCACAGAATTCTGGCAAAGAATCGAGAGTGCAATATAAAGTGGCAAGGAAGTAAAAATCAAGAGTCAGTCAAACATCACAAAGAGACCAGGTAATCTCAAGAAAGGGACAAGGATTTTTGGCGAGGGCTCAGAAATGTAACACCAAGATGAGAAACAAAAAAAACCACAAGTATCAGGGGACCAGCCAAGCATAACATCCTAACTCGTCAATCGTTGAAAAGAGGGAGTATAAAAGAATTCCAGAGAAGGTTCGAAGGTGCAACACAAAGTAGAGAGTGACATAGAGGTATCATAGACAAACTGGTTGATTTCGGGAAGGGGCAAGGATTTTGCCAAATGAATGGAAGGGTAACACAAAGATAAAGAAAAAGCGAAACCTCAACGAGGGGAGGTTTTACCAAAGCATGGTACATCAACACATCAATCATGGGGGAAGGACAGAAAGGCTCCGGCCAGTGATTAGTAATGCAATACAATAATGGGGGGGGGGGGGGGAGTAAAGCTTAGAGGTATCGAGGGGTCAGCTGGGCAATTTGAGCAACTCATCCTCAACATGGAAATTTGAACACAACGGAACATGACAACGGGAGGCTGTCTTCAACAAGAATGTCGCGAGCCAACCACCACTTTTCAAACTAACAAGTTTTCTTTGATTGACACAGGGGCAGAAAATTCCAGAAGAGCCTAAGAGGGCCGTCTACAGGAGAAGGAAGGTACACAACAGGTATTATCAAAATCATAGAACCCACCTGGAAGTAGGACTTAGTTAAAGGTCAAAAGGGACATAGTCCTCCATAAACACCCTCCCCAATAAAGAGCACAAACTGGACAAACTTTAACTAGCAAACCCCAACAAGAACAACTGAGGGTTAAAAGAGGCATGAAAGTTGAGATGGAACACAATTTAAAACTCAAACAGGTGCGGGTAACATAGGTAAGCACCAACACCTCCCTAGTAAGAGTCGCAGAAACAACCAGAAATTAGAACTGGCATATAAGTAGGAACCTTTAGGACCCTTCTGGAAAATGGGACTCATTTTGAGGTTAAAGGTAATCATGGATAATAAATGACATAAAATGACTTGCATGTCGAAGTAGGATTCAGTTAGAGTTTTCAGGACCTTCCTAGAAAATGGGACTTAGCTTAGAACATAAACAGTCGGGTGGCAGGGTCAAACCCGAATACTTCCTCAACCAGAGTCAATAAGAGTCATCAGGACCCTCCTGAAAAATGGGACTTATATTAGATATTTCCCAAACAAGAGTCAACAAGAGTCATCAGGACCGTCCTAAAAAATGGGACTTAGAGCAAAAAATATCCTCAACAAGAGTCAACAAGAGTCGATAAGAGTCATCAAGACCCTCCTAAAAAATGGGACTTAGAGCCAAAATCTCCCCAGCTAGAGTCAATAAGAACCAAGAAGAGTCATCAGGATCCTCCTGAAAAATGGGATTTAGAGGGAAAATTTCAAATTTCCCCAGCTGAGTTAGCAAGAGTCATCAGGACCCTCCTGAAAAAATGGGACTTAGATTAGATACTTCCCTAGGAAGAGTCAACAAGAGTTGTCAGGACCTGCCTGGATAATGGGGGGTAGTTTTAATTATTGGCCACCAGCAGATCCCAACAGTTACAACTCACAATAAGGCATCGTGGAAAATAATACCTTTTCAGAAAATACATCATAGTCTTGAAATTGTCAGCAGTTGAGAATTGTCAGGACCAGTTTTGCAATCAAGCGCCCATCTGGAGAACAAGGGAATATTTTTTAAAATTTTAAGTTCATTGGTAATCAGGAACCCACCTGTAGAACAAGGGAATATGTTTCAAAATTTTGAGTTTTGGAAACCAGGCACCCACCTGGAAAACAAGGGCATGTTATTCAGAATTCAAGTCTTGATAATCAGGCGCTCACTTATAGAACAAGGGAATATTTTACAAAATTCAAGTTTTTGCGATCAGGCGCCCACCAATAGAACAAGGGAATATTTTTTAAAATTCAAGTTTTGCAATCAGCCGCCCACCTGTAGAACAAGGGAACATTTTTCAAAGTTTTAACTTTTTTGGTAATCAGGAACCCACCTATAGAACAAGGGAATATGTTTCAAAATTTTGAGTTTTGGAAATCAGGCACCCACCTGGAAAACAAGGGCATATTCTTCAGAAGTCAAGTCTTGATGATCAGGTGCCCACATGTAGAACAAGGGAATATTTTACAAAATTCAAGTTTCTGCAATCAGGCGCCCATCTGTAGAACAAGAGAATATTTTTCAAAATTCAAGTTTTGCAATCAGGTGCCCACCTGTAGAACAATGGAATATTTTTCAAAATTTTAAGTTTTTTGGTAATCAGGCATCCAACTGTAGAGCAAGGGAATATGTTTCATAATTTCGTGTTTTGGAAATCAGGCACCTACCTGAAAAACAAGGGCATATTCTTCAGAAGTCAAATCTTGATGATCAGGCGCCGACCTGTAGAACAAGGGAATATCTTTCATATTGCAAGTTCAAGTAGACAGGCTCCCACCTGTAGAACAAGGAAATGCTTTCAACGGAATACATCTCAAGTCCAGCGATTCAGCATCAAGCACAGAAGAAGAGAAAATAAGAAGTCAACAAGGAAATAAGGAGTTTACATAAAGAAATACCAATCAAAAAGGCAACACGAAGTTCCACAAGAAGAAGTACCAAGAAATAAAGAAACAAGGAGTCCACAGCAAGAAATACAAAACAACAAAAGCAACTAGGATTCAGAGCAAGTCGGAAGATATAGATAGGTTTCCTTGTAATCCATAGTTCATAGCTAAGTCTAGATTCTTTATTTTTCACAATGGTGTAATAAGGGGGTCTAGCAGCAGCAACAATAGCATCAGTAAAATCACAGCCTCGGTAGCCCCAACTACCAAACACTCTTAAACTACCCTAACCTGATTCCTCTTCAGCCGAGGAAATGTAGGCAAACTCTGAAGCAGGGTGCGGTCAAACTTTTCAAAGATGCTTCTCACGGAGTATTAAAACGAGCAAAAATTGCTCATGTTCGCTCACTTATCTTTGCACGAAAAGCTCTTCATGTTTCCGCGCAAAGAGGGGCAGCTGTGAGCATGTGATTTTTGCCCTATACAAATTACTCCCATAATTTTGTTTGTTTATTTGCAATTTTAATTTTTTGTGGTATTATTATGTTAATTGTTTGTATTTTTGTGCATTTATAAATAATGAAAATACAAAAAACAATACATGAGGCATGTGCACTTAGGAGTAATTTTGCATTTTAAGAAATTAACTAGTAATTCGAAAAGGAAATTCAAAAAAATGGCTTAATTCACACTTATGATCGATTTTTAAGTAATTCTTCCTTTAAATCTTTTTAATTATTTTATAGTAATTATTATATGGCTAATTAGGTTTTTTTAGGGTTAATTAGGAATTTTTTTGAGGGTTTTAAATAATTTGGGAATTGAAAGAAAAAGAGAGAAGGGGAAACCTGAAAATATATATCCATCTAGGCCATTTTTGATATAAAACCCAGGCCCAAATGCCTAGTCCACTAGTCCATCAACCTGTCCAGCCCCACGGGTGCCAAACGACGTCTTTCGGTTGCCTTTCATCGTAGCTGTCCATCGCCCATCATCCAACGGCTCACGTGAAGCCTTGCATTTTACATAAAAGTGTCCAAACACTGTGTAATAACATTAGAGACAAAATGTTTCCTCCTTGTACAGTTCAACCGACAGTGTAACACCACCATCGAACCACCGCACCCCCATCGTCCGCTGTCGGCCGAAAATCGACGCCGCCAGCGGCAAGTCTCCAAACCGTACCAAATTAACATCTCATATTCACCTCAACCTCCTCTATCCAAATATCCAACTCTTGGCCATCGAATAATCTCCGAACGTCTCGAATATTCGAAGAAGTGATCAGCGGCTCCGCCGTGTCCGACGGTGTTGCTTCCAAATCCCCCCAAAATCATACACAAGGGTCTCCTCGCCTTCTCCTTCCCCAATCCAAGACCACCATCTTTCAAAATCAACCAGAACTGCACGAACTTTAGATCTAAGGTCACGTTCATAGCAGGTCAAATTTTCATAGGTGCCGGTGTTCGAATAGGGGTTGCAAATAAGGCTATATGCTAGTTCTTGGTAAGAACAAGCATGCAACATTATTTGGAGACCCAATTCGAGGTCAGCCTAAGCAATGGCCAAGAACTGTGAGTTTTTTTCAATCTTTTCCTTTGCTTGTTTTTTTCCTTTCTCTTTGCATAAGTTTAATGCACGCTTCTAGTCTCCTATTTCCAGTATTTCTTTTATGTGAGTTAGGATTCTTTGATTTAGGCTTTTGATTCTTGAACATTTTAGTCGTATTGGTTAGGTCGTATTTGATTGTGTGTTTGTTGCTGATAAATCATTTTTAGTTTTATGTTCTGCTTTTAATTAGCACTTATGCTTCTAATCTTCTATTTCAAGTACTCCTTTCATGAGAGTTACGGTTCTTTGATTTAGGCTTCTTGAACATTGCAGTCATATGGTTTAGGTCGTATGTTTGTTTCAATAATCTCTAATTATTGTTAGTAATTTGTTTTTTCTATGTTCCGCTTTTAATCAACACTTTAGGAATCCTGGATGTCTATTGTGAATTGTTTAATTGGTAACTTCTGTGCTTTTGTGCCATGCCTGATGTAGTTTACGCATATGGTCTTTAATTGGTGTAATCCTCTTAATTTCTGAATCTGAATATGAGTTTGTAATCACATATAATCAAGAAAGGGTCTTGAGTGTTTAATGTGTTTAGCATAACAATGCCCATGTTGGTTGTTAATGTAAGTAAGTGTTGTCTCACATGTTTTGAGGGATTGACTCTTGGATTTAATTTTGTAATGGTAGCCTCCTAGTTCTTTTTGTTATATTGGAATATTGGACTTGATTTCTAGTTGAGTGTTGAATTTGGACTGTTTATCTTTGAGTAAGTATTATTTGGTTATGGCTGTTAGGATTAGGAAATTAGTCTTAGGAGTTAATTTAGAATCCAAATAGATAATTAAAGGGTAGCACATGATTTGTAAAGGATGTTTTGATAATTTTAAGATAATCGAGGCATTATGGACCTTTCAGCTTGTTAATGGTAATATTGGGGACAAATAAGGGCAATATAGGTAGCATCTAAGGGGTAGAAAATGATAGAAGCATTTAGACCCTTCTAGAAGGGGCCATTAATACAAAATCAGCAATATTGCTGCAGTAACTTGGGAAACTCATGAAATGAGCGTTCAAATAGGTAATATCTGAAAATTAAAGAGGGACCTAAGGAAAAAACATAATAAAAAGATGATGCCCTAGTTTTTGCTATAAAAGGGGGGGGGGGGGGGTTAAAATCACTGGAAGGGGGCTGGAAGATCTAGAAGAAGCATCCATATAATTCTCTTAAAACTTTGAAACTAAAGTCCAGAAATTGTTACTGTTCCATTACCCATCATAGTAGCATTTGATCACATCATGCTTGGAGACCATTATAGTCTTAGTTAGTATGAAAACAATCGAGTGTGGTTGATAAAATCTGGTTCTGAATTTGCTGTGGTTCCAACTTGTTTGAAATTTCATTATCTCACTGTTGTGTTGCTTTCCTAGGGTTCAAAAAATAAAAATTTGAAGTTGCTGGGGATTTCTATTGGTCTTTGGGATATACATCTGAGTATAGCTGCTTCAGTTGTTGCATTGCTGTGGCTGAATCTGTTGACCACCCTTTTTCCATTGCCTTGTGATTTCCAGGTACACTTACTAAGCCTGATGCAAATATAGAAGGTTGATATTTGAAATGAAGTCAGTTGCAACTTTGCTAAATTTGTTGTCTAATGTTCTTACATTTTGAGTAGATTCTTTGGTTTATTTAAGTTTTCTGGATGTAAATAAATCTGAAACTGTTTGGACTGTTAGATTAGTTATAGAATTGTTAGTAGCTGCAATTTGGTTATGGGTTTCCTAAGGGTTGGACAAATTTTAAGAACTATTTGGACTGTTAAAATTTATTATATGATATTTGTTAGTAATATAATTTCGTCTCACATTTCCTAAGTGTTAGCTAAATTCTAAACTTGATTATTGGTTGTGTTAAATAAATTTAAGTTGAGCAGATGACTCTGGTCACATCCATTGCGTGACATAAGCAAGCATGTAATAATTATTTGTGCAACGCCAAGCCATGTTTGGCTGATTGGGCCATCTAGCCCATCAACTTCAGTAGTTTATATATATATATATTCCCTGCGATTCAGCTTGGATTCATGATAGGGCCCAAAGTACAGTAATAAATAATGATCATATCATTTGAAGGTTAAGTGAAAGGGTTGCCCTTGGACCCAAGATTAGGGTTCTATAGATGGGCTCCATTGAGGCCCAGCTGATACGTGAACCCATGCCATTTGGATGTGGCATCGACAATAAATCTCCGTAGTTAATTTTTAGGATCAAACAAGTCCTTTGGGATATCTCCTGTAAAATGCTGAGTTTATATTACTTAGAATTTGAGACGAGTCGTTTAGCGAATATTTACGGCCTCTCACAAAGATAATAATTCGCTAGTCTCCTTAGGACGCGTCTTTAATAATTCACCTTTACTAAATTCGGGTGCACATTTATGTGACCCAAATTTAAATCTCAATGAAGTTGAAATATGTCAAAATCCATGGGTGCATTTATATGACGTGGTTCGAGGCATGTTTTAACGATGTTGCAATTTTCTTTAAAAAATAATAATAAAAGTGATTAAAAGAGTCAAAATGCACATAGGTCCATAATTATAAAATTAGATAATTTAAGCCAAATATAATAGTTGAGCAACCGTGCTAGAACCACGGAATTCGGGAGTGCCTAACACCTTCTCCTGGGTTAACAGAATTCCTTACCCGGTTTTTGGTTCACGGACTGTTAAACAGAGTCACTCTTTCCTCGATTCGGGATTCTAACCGGTGATGTGGGATACCATAAATCTCCCAAGTGGCGACTCTGAAATTCTCTTTAATAAATGAATCCCATTTCGATTTTCCTTAAATTAGAAAAACTCCCTTATCTACGCCCTTTCCCGGGTTATAGATAGCCAAAAGGAGGTGTGACAGGTAGTAGTACAAAGACCTAAAAACCAAGGGAACCTAGGTATTCAAAACTTAACTACCAAAAATAATGCTCTATCAGAAAATCTAGCTTGGCGCGTTTTAAAACCCCTAATTCACTATGGGCGTCCATATTACTCAACAATTATAAAACACATAAAATTAGTTTCTAAAACTTCCTTTTCATGAAAAAATATTTTATAAGGGTGGAAGCTTTGCCAACTATGATTAGTATGGCATGTTTCAAGAGGAACACATATCAATATGTGAAATGATCTATGGATTGGACCTAATACTATCCTCAAATATTTAATCCATGGATCGCTAAACTCTCAAGAAACTAATCGCGAAATTAGCCATTACATCTCAAATAACACAGTTGATACAACCTCATTATCCTTGATCTTAACGGAAAGTATTACTTCACACATCAAAAAACTTAATATACCTAAGTTAACAAACCCTCACACTTTTGATAAAATTATTTGGGGACTCAATCCAAATGACCAATTCACTCTAAGTCACCATATACAGCCTTATAAGAATCAATAACACCCTACACTTACAGTTGGCTATGGAAATTAAATTTACCTCAAAAAATAATTCACTTTCTTTGGCTAGTCACACATCAACGTTTAACAACCGCTTCTTACCTATACCATATAAATGTTACCCCATCAAGTTCTTGTAACCTATGCCTTCAATCCATAGAAACAATTAACCCTGTACTATTCCACTGCCCAATTACACCTACCATATGGTGTAAATTGAATATTAATCATATCGTGTAGACTTGTGACACACACATCTTACCACCAATTCAAATCATTAATTATTTAACAAAAAAATACTAAAAATCTACCTTACAACTTGCCATCAACTACTCTTATCCCACACATAGTTTCGCACATCTGAAAATTAAGGAACCATTATCTTTTTAATCATCAAAGGCATCAATCACCCCCTTCGATACCATAATTGCTCACTCAGGCAGCTGAATTTTATTACCTTATTAATCAAAACATAAAAATACAAATGGGCACACATATAGGTACACACATATATGTCAAATGACACCCCCCCCCTCCCCAGCTGTGGGTACAATTAAACTTAACACTGATGGAGCAATCAAGGCAACCACTTCTACCTATGGTGTTGGGGAAATATTTTGTAATACAACGGGACAATGTTTCATGTGGTTCATGGGTGCAACATCCACAAGTAATTTCACATGCATGGCATTAAATGCCTTAATACAAGGCTTACAACTAGCAAGGCTACATCAACTCACCCCACTGGAAGTAAATATGGATTCTACTAAGATAATAATGAAATGATAATTACATTACTCATCCTTTTTAATGGGATGCATATACTTACTTCAGTAGCTGGATAATCCTACAATTACTCACACATACAGTGAGCAAAATTACGCTGCACGTTATCTAGCTCAACACAGTGCATCTACAAATGCTCAAGACTGCACAACAATCTTCACTCAGCCTCCAGATTTTTTGTTGCCACAATTCTTGGCTGATCAACATGGCCCTGCCTATCAGAGATAAGTGAAGTCTACATGTACGACGGATTTGTCCTACAGTCCCACCTTTTTGGCATCTGATCACTCAGTCGATCAACATTTTGATAACAACTTTTATAATATTGTGTAACTGGCTCCTTGTAATGTTACTATTTAATTTAATATAAGCTCTTTTGACGATTAAAAAAAAAAGAAGAATCATTTATTACATGACGTCTTCCATCTTTATGTCACATGCAGTAGTTGAGTAAATTTGAACAAATTAAATAAAAGGTTTTCATTATGTGCCGCCATGCTTCAATTTAAGCGGAAGGGAAAATCTAGAATATGAACTTTTTTATTCTGGTTCACCATATTGTTTTCGTTATCTTGTATGGTTTCATCTCATTTCTCTTTGAAAAGAGGTATTTCTTATAAAAACTAAAAAGAACAACTTCTTTTCTCATAACAGAGCTGTTTTTCAGTTTCGTAGAAAATGAATTGTTTTCTAACGACGTTAGGTTGAAATACGTCTTTCCGGAAAGCTTTTTTTGGTTTTTCCTGAAATCTTCTTCGCTATGTTTTGAAACAAATGCCTCGGTCATCTTTTTCCATATCTTTTATAATGACAATAATGCTAAGTTTTAAAGGACATATACAAGTTTGTTGCATCCACATGATTTGAAAGCAATAATGGTTACAAATGGAATGTTATACGTTTCGTACATATAGGGTGTGTTTGGTATAGAAGGAAAAAATTTTCTTGAAAAATAAATAGTTCTTTTACTCATTTTCTGGTGAGGGCATACAAAGAAAATTGAAATATCACATCAAACCAATAATTCAAGTCAAACCGAGAAAAAAAAATCTGACGGGGTTTATTTCATTTTATTGGTATTAGAAAAAAACCCGATCATAATTGATTTGGTTTTGTTTTAATTAAAAAATTAAATCGAAATCAACTAACCCGATATTATATGTGTTAGAATAGTTATGTAACCCTAATCTTTATGTATTAGGAATAGGATATATATATATATATATATATATATATATATATATATATATATATAATACATTAAGAAAAGATGTTCACAGGGGCCAGAAAGACTCGGTCATAGGAATTTAGAACACCTACGTGCTGGTAAACGAAAACCACCTCGACCGGATCAGAGTAAACAAGAATGTCGAATTAGGCCGCCCTTTGCCTTGAAAGAATTCACACGCGGCCACCAGCTTTCCCAAAATAAGGGGAGATCTGCTGCTTACTGCTCACGGAAACATCCGACCTATACTATAGTCAAGTCGTTCGCCTATCTTTCTGATCTCCTTTCCTTCTATTCTTCAGATTTTAGGCTTTGACCCAGTGAGAAATGGGGTTGATGGTGTTGGCTTTGGGGCTTGGGGATAGAGGGTTTTCTGGGGGAGAGAAAGTTTCCAGGTTGGATTTTTTTAGATCAAATAGTACTAGTTGAGTAGATAGAGGTGGTGAAATCTAACCTTTGCATCGATCTTCTTTAGCAGGGCGGGTCGCTTGAGTGTCAAAACCAAGCGGTGGTTGTTTTTTCTTGGCTTATCGAACCAGCGTTATATATATATATATATATATATATATATATATATATATATATAGCTCATTGTATCATGTTTAATATATGTGAATAATATCAATCATATTTTTTCCTGTGTATTCTCACATGGTATCAGAGCTTTAGTAAGAAACCTATCTTTGTACATCTTTCTAGCGACTTCTGAGAAGAAAGACCTCGTCGTCGTGTAATTTTTCGGTGACTTAGAAGGCTGCCAGTAGTCACATCAATTTATGTTGGTGTATGCAAAAGATCGATGCCACCACAAAACTCCTCAGGCTCCGACGACCAAACCCCAGTAAAACTCCCTTACACGCGCCCTCACGCGCCAGAACTTCCTGGCGAGATCCTACATATGCGCCCCGCGCACCGGTGCATGAACATTGTTCTGGCTATTTTTTGAAAATCTTCCAGTTGGACAGTCGGATCGCCTAGTAATTTTGAGTCTATCCATACCTCTTTCGTTTGATTCTGACCACTTTGAATTTTTTCAGTACCTACACTGACTTTTTCTGGCAGCTATAGTAATGTTCTGGCAAAAATAGTGTTACCTTCTTTTGTTTCAGCAAGTTGTTAGTTAATTCTTTCTGTTATTTGGTGATAATCTAACGATGTCTTTGGGAGTCGATGCTTTTGGATCTAAAAACCTGGGTTTTGGTAGTTCCGGTGTTATTATTACCTCAGAACCTTTAATGGGAGGTTCAAATTGTTTAGCTTGAGCTTCCTCTGTCGGGTTTTGGTATAAAGGTCAAGGAGTTCAAGATCGTATTTACAAAAAAGGATAGCGAAGGTGATGAAAAGGCCAAAATACTTTGGGAGAAGGTCGATGCTCAGTTATGTAGTATTTTGTGGTGATCTATTGATTCTGAATTGATGCCCTTGTTCAGTCCATTCCAGATATGTTATTCAGTTTGGGAAAAGGCTCGTAATTCATACAATAATGATATATCTCATTTCTATGATGTAATACCGCAAATGACAAGCTTGAAGAAACAGGATTGGATATGTCTACTTACTTGGTACAAGTACAAGCAATCATGAAAGAATTTAAGACGTTGATGCCATTTTCTGCTAGTATTGAAAAGCAAAAAGAGCAACCATAGAAGATGTTTCTAGTTCTTACACTCGTTGGACTCCTTAATGACCTTGATTTAGTACGTTGGCTAGTCCGATTGTCCCACATTTGATGAATTATTCTCTCGATTACTTCGCCTTGCTGCAGAACCAAGTCACCCAGCGGTCTCATCACAGACACTTGACTCATCTGTCCTCGTATCCCAGTCAATGGACAATCAGGCATCTCAAACTATGGAGAAGAGACGAGGAAGACGTCGTTTTTGAAGATCTAGACCCAAGTGCTCTTATTGTCATAAACTTAGACACACTCGTGACGTATGCTATTTTTTACCTGGTTGCTCACACAAAAATGCTTATGTTGCTCAGACGAGACTACAGGTAAATAGGGATTTTCTTTATCTAAAGGGGAGTATAATAAATTCCTTCAATATCGAGCAAGTAAGCAAAGTCTCCACAAGTAGCCTTTGTTGCTCAGTCTGATACTTCTGCTGCTGGTAATTCTTTTACGTGTGTTTCCCACTCTAGTACTCTTGGACAATGGGTTGTGGACTCAGCCGCTTCTGATCATATCTCTAGTAATAAATTATTTTTGTCAAATATTACATATTCACAATCTCTTCCCACTGTTACTTTAGCCAATGGGTCTCAAACTAAAGAAAAAGGTGTTGGACAAGCGAATCCCCTTCCCTCTGTCACTCTAGATGCTGTTCTTTATGTCTCTGGCCATCCTTTTAATCTTGCATATTAGTCGTTTGACTCGTGCCCTCCATTGTGGTATATATTTTATTGATGATTGTTTGATTATGCAGGATCGTAGTACGGGACAGACGATTGGAATATGACTTGAATCAGAAAGCCTTTACTACCTTAACTCACTCAATTCCTCCAAAGCATGTCTAGTTACAGATCCTCCGGACCTAATCCATAGACGTTTAGGACATACAAGTTTATCCAACATTCAAAAGATGGTGCCTAGTTTGTCTAGTTTATCTACATTAGAATGTGAGTCATATCAGCTCAGGAAACACACCCGAGCCTCCTTTCCTCGTAGTAGTAAAAGTCATGTAGAGTCTGTTTTTTTAGTTCGTTCTGATATATGGGGTCCTAGTAGAGTCAATTCAACATTGGATTTCCTTATTTTGTTAGTTTCATTGATGATCATTCAAGATGTACTTGGATTTTCTTAATGAAAGATCGTTCAGAGTTATTTTCTATATTCAATAATTTTTGTGCTGAAACTAAAAATCAATTTGGTGTTTCCATTCGCACTTTTCGCAGTGATAATGCCTTAAAATATTTATCATCTCAGTTTCAGCAGTTTATGATTTCTCAAGGAATTATTCATCAGACCTCTTGTCCTTATACCCCTCAACAAAATAGGATTGTAGAGAGAAAGAACATGCACATCAATGAGACTGCTCGCACACTTTTCATTGAATCGCATGTTTCGTTGCATTTTTGGGGCGATACAGTTCTTACAGCTTGTTATTTGGTTAATCAGATGCCTTCATGTCCCATCCAGAATCAGATTCTGTATGCAGTATTGTTTCCCCAGTCACCCTTATACGTTGTTCCCCCTCGTGCTTTTGAGAGAACTTGATTCGTTCATGACTTAGCACCTGAGAAAGATAAGTCATCTCCTTTTGCTCTCAAGTGTGTCTTCCTTGGTTATTCTCGTGTTCAGAAGGGATATCATT
This sequence comes from Nicotiana benthamiana, assembly GCA_034376525.1. Taxonomy (NCBI): domain Eukaryota; kingdom Viridiplantae; phylum Streptophyta; class Magnoliopsida; order Solanales; family Solanaceae; genus Nicotiana; species Nicotiana benthamiana. The sequence goes on along the minus strand of CM067332.1, from coordinate 105,580,869 downwards.
GTTACTCACCCGATCTTCATTGGAACTTTATGTCCTCTAACGTTACATTTTTTGAGTCTAAACCTTTCTTTACCTCTTCTGACCACCTTGATATATCTGAGGTCTTACCTATACCGACTTTTAAGGAGTCTACTATAGCTCATCCTTCACCTTCCGCCACAGAAGTCCTAACCGAGTCTCCTATAGCTCCTCCTTCACCCTATACTATAGAAGACTTACCCATTCCTACTGTTGCGGAGTCTAGTGGCTCTTCCTAGACTCCCTGCCACAGGAAACCACTCTTGACATATCATCTTCGTCCTCACCCAGCATCAGGCCCAGCTGATTTACGTCCTGCACCTGACCCTGCTCCTATTGCAAACTTGTCTCTTCCTAGTACACAGATTGCACTTCAGAAAGGTATACGGACCACCGTTAATCCTAATCCCCATTATGTTAGTTTAAGTTATCATTACTTTTTATCACCCTATTATGCTTTTCTATCTTCTTTTTCCTCTGTTTCCATCCCTAAGTCTACAGGTGAAACAATGTCTTATCAAGGATGGAGACAAGCTATGATTGACGAGATGTTTGCTTTACATATGAGTGGTATTTGGGAGCTCGTCCCTCTCCCTTCAGGTAGATATAACGTTAGTTATCGTTGGGTGTATACAGTCAAGGTTGGTTCGGATGGTAAGGTTGATCATCTTATGGCTCGTCTTGTTTCCAAGGGATACACTCAGATATTTAGGCTCGATTACAATGATACCTTCTCTTCTGTGGCTAAGATAACATCAGTACGCCTTTTTCTATCCATGGCTGTTATTCACCATTAGCCCCTCTATCAGCTGGACATTAAGAATGTTTTTTTACATGGTTACCTTGAGGATGTTTATATGGAGAAACCACCCGCGTTTGTTGCTCAGGGGGAGTCTCGTGGCCTTGTATGTCGCTTGTGCCAATCACTTTATAATCTAAAGCAGTCTCCTCGAGCCTAGTTTGGTAAGTTCAACACTATTATCCAGGAATTTGGCATGATTTAGAGTGAACTGATCACTCTATATTCTATCGGCATTCTGCTTCGAGTCTCTGTATTTATCTGGTGGTTTATGTTGATGACATTGTTATTACTGGCAATGACCATGATATTATTATTAAATTGAAGAAACATCTCTATCAACACTTTTAGATTAAGAATATAGGCAAACGAAAGTATTTCTGCGTATTAAGGTCGTTCAGTCTAGCTCAGGTATTGTGATCTCACAACGAAAGTATGCCTTAGATATTTTTGAGGAGATAGAAATGACAGGTTGTAGACGTGTTGACACTCTGATGGATCCGAATTCTAAACTTCTGCCAGGACAAGGGGAACCTCTTAGCAATTCTGCAAAATATAGGCAGTTGATTGGTAAATTAAATTACCTTACAGTGACAAGACCTGACATTTCCTTTCCTATGAGTGTTGTGAGTAATTTTATAGATTTTCCATGTGATAATAATTAGGATGCAGTTGTTCGCATTCTTCGGTATATAAAATCAGCTCCAGGAAAAGGTTTATTGTTTGAGGATCGAGGCCATGAGAAGATCATTGGATACTCAGATGTTGATTGGGCATGATCACCTTCTGATAAACGTTCTACTTCTAGATATTATGTCTTAGTAGGAGGAAATTTGGTATCTTGGAAGAGCAAGAAACAAAATGTGGTTGCTCGCTCTAGTGCAGAATCAGACTATCGAGCAATGGCTATTGAAACATGTGAGCTAATTTGGATCAAACAGTTGCTCAAGAAGTTAAAATTTGGTGAGATTAGTCACATGGTACTTGTGTGTGATAATCAAGCTGCTCTTCATATTTCGTCAAACCCAGTGTTCCATGAGAGAAGTAAACACATTGAGATTGACTGTCACTTTGTCAGAGAAAAGATACTCTCGGGAGATATTGCTACAAAGTTTGTGAAATCGAATTATCAGCTTGCAAATATTTTCACCAAGTCTCTCACTGGTTCTCGTATTAACTACATATGTAACAAGCTCGGTATATATGATTTATATGCACCAACTTGATTGGGACTTCAAATCCCTCCGATATGGGACAATTCAACACCCCATCCCCCTCCCCCCATGCTCAAGCATCTGGAGCGTGGATAACATAAATGGAGGCCTAACATCGATAACAATAATTGGGATGGGTCTGGCTCTAATACCATGGTAAGAATGGACCTTGGGCCTAACTCAAACCCAAAAGCTAACTTGTGAGGTTATGATTGCCCAAGCCATATAAGGAGACCAAGGACCTCAACTTCCTCCGATGTGGGACAACTCAACAATATGCATATAAGTTCTAAAAATATTTGTACTTCAAAATATTCATTCTAATGTAATTTATAAAGACTTTTTAAACCTTTTTATATTTCTCTCTTTTAACGTATTTTTTCGAGCTTGGACTTAGAATTTTTGAATGGTGCAATATTTTTTATAGCGCAAAATATTGTTAGATAGCACAGGCTAGCCAGTTTTCGGACTAGTCATTCAAAAATAGCCAGCATTTTCCAAGTCATTGAAATATAGTCACTATTTTGCTGCAACAGAGACGGTCCAACATAATATACTCGAGTTCGGTACACCTGTGTATGAACTTCCAGCATATTATGCTGGACCGGTATACTTTGTTGACTCCAGTATAATATACCGGAGTTCCTGATTTTGAACACTATTTTCATTCTAATTTATCTTCACATGAAAACTGGTTAAATTTCTATGACTTTTGACATTGTGTCTATTTTGAATAACCACTTATAAATCCAACTATTTTTGAATTTCTCCCATAAATATCAGTAAGCCAAATAAAGGTCAAACCAAAACCAAATCAATATTAATGCTAAATTCAATTCAACAATAATATTGGATATCTATTTTTTAGTTTTGCATAATAATGGAAATGCATAACTTATTACTTGAATATGTTAACTTTTGCATTTCCACGATATCGTTATGATCAATTAATGGGACTTGGCCGGAAAGTGTTCTTGCCTCGTAATTCATTATATTTATTATTGAATATTTTGGTACAACGTCACAACTCATCTTATTTTATTTTGTGATATTCTTTTGGGTAGCATCTTGTATAGTTGTATCATGTAACTTCAGATTATATACATTTTTATTATGACTTTTTAATTAAAAATATTTATTTCTATGTGATGTTATTATCTTTAATGCTGAATATTTTTTTAGTACAATAGCATGACTCATCCCATATTATTTTTTGTGTTTTTTTGGGTAATACATTATATAATTGTATTTTACTTATACCGAAAAAATATTTTGGGCACATGTTATATGTTTTGTGCTATAAAGATTTAATCGGGAAAAAACCCAAAAAACCCGAGAAAATTGGGAAACCCAAAATTGAAAACTTTGATTTTTCTTGGTTTGATTTGGTTCATAGATTTAAAAATCTGATACAACTGGTTTGGTTTGGTACTTAAAAAATCTGAATCAATCCGACCTATGTACACCCCTATTTTTTGGTGTTTGGTTAGGTAGCAGAAAATATTTTTGAAATATACATATAATTTAGGCAAATACTACGGGAGATAATATCGGTAAGGACATGGGAGGGTGGTAGGTCGGGGTCAAGGTTTGGAATGATAGGGATAGGAGCGAGGGTTGCGGGTAGAGGCGGAGCTAGAATTTCGACCTTATAGATTCTAAATTTTGGGACCTGAATTCAATTGTTAATGACTGGTTCTAGATTTAATATTAATGCATAGTTCATGAATTCAAAATATCAAATACAATGTTTGAGCAAAAACTACTAGATTCGATCGAGTGAATAGGTTGACTTGCGCCTCCGCCCCTAATGACGGGAATAGGAGGTAATTTGAGATGGCTGGAGTGTGAGCTAGGGAAAGAGTTTTAGAAAATATATTTTTTCCTTTTGATAGGAAATTCATATTTCTCTAATTGAAGAAAAAATAAATTTATAAGAAATATTTTTTAAGATATCGAAGCCCACCATACATGAAAATATTCTATTTATCAAACATACCATAGTTTTGCTCTATATGATGAAATATCAAATGACCATTTTTTAGATACATATACAATTTAATTCTAATTGATGATTTCATATGATTATGAATTTATACATCTCACTTTCTAAAGATAGTTTGAGACTTATTGAGTACTCCAAGTAATCACGTTTAAAGGATAATCTGTATTTTGGGTTGAATAAGTCGCACTAGAAGAATCACGCGCAATTATCTCCAAAAAATAATCCGGGGTGAGTTTGGTACGAAGGAAAATATTTTTAAATTTTTTCATGTTCAGAGCCTTATTATTTTGGAGCACATTTTATTTACGAACTCAATTACTTCTTATTGGCGGTAAATGACTTCCCTAACAAAAGAAATAAAAATATTTTTTAAAATTCTTTCTCCACCTTCCCCACACTACCCCGTCCCTCTACCCTTTAATGTCAGCCCGAACTACTTAGGCCATGATACACACGAAATATTAATGGATATAAGCATAATGCAACATGGGTACAAATAGTTACAACAAGGTAACAACCAACTGCTTTGGCACGTTCGCCGTATGTATGTCTTTGCTTGGCTAGCTGCTGCACGCACAAAGCTTGCATTGCGCCCAGTCTTGGTCTTTTCACATAGCTCCGCCCCAATGTCATGCCTGCAACTTGCAGCCATGACTTTTCCGCACACGCCCCACGACACCGCCTCCCGCATACGTCTTGGCTAAGTTTCTGCCTTGTCCATGTCAGACAACCCTTGTTTCACCCGTTCCATTACTTGTATTTTAGCTTTTGCATCATCCTGCGCTGCTTTACCTTAGTTTAGCCCACTCTTGCATTGCCACAAGCCAAAATGCCTATGCCACTTATTTTGGTGCCCATGACATGCCATGCTGCCCCAATTTGCCCACACTACCTTGTCAAACTTTTGCCAAGCATGCTTTGCCTAGTTTGCCCACACTACCTTATCAAGCCTTTGCCAAGCATGCTTTGCCTGTCCCAAAGCTATACTTGCCCACAACAGCCCGCATGCCAATGCTGCCCTCATTGTCCGCATAGGCCAATGGCAAAGCCATCATGCCCAGTCCTTGCCACAGTCATGCCTGACATCAAAGAGTCAAGCCCCTAACACCTGCAACCTCCCAACATCGCCACCACCACTCCAGCCCGTAGACCCCGACCTATCGCCCTTCTCGCCCTTACCCATTTCGTCTCATATAGTGTTTACCTAAATTATATATTTTTTCAAAAACATTTTCTGCTATCTAGCCGAACACTAAAAAAATAGTAAGAAAACCACTAATATTAGAAGAAAACATTTTCCACGAAAAATATTTTCCTTGGTACCAAACTCTTAGTTGTTGAAGCATAGGAGTAACAATCTGAAACTTTTAAGTACGAATTCCACCTACAGTATTTGACTTGAGCGCATCTGCACCCACCGTGATGGACAAAATTACCTTGGTAACAATATGTTTTACCATGATATATAAATAAAATCACCTACAACAGCAAATTCTCTTTTCCTTTAATTTTGGTCAATAACAGAACATCACATGAAACACTGTTAGGTGCGACTTGAGAGATGTCAAAAGGAAAGATGATGCTATTTACAAAATGTAATCAAGAACAAACTATAGCCTTTTGCGTTTGCTTACAGTCCAGGAGGTTTGAGAAATGGAGTCAAGCCGAATATGGCATCCAAATCCACAGGAACGTTAATAGCTCGAGAAACAATTTCTGGCATCTGTGCTTTTCCCTTCCATGTGTTGAACCATGGTCCTCCCCCAACTTCTAGACCTGCCATATTGCTTGTAACATCCAAAATAACCTACAAAAAGCAACAACGCCATTGAAGATAAAAGAAAAGCGATCAATGGCTGCTGGGTCAATGTTGGCCGACAACTGGATCAAAATATGAAGAACTTATGCAACGCAGTATGAAATAACTAAATCAAGGTACTCTTTTGGTCCCTTTTAACAAGTGAAATTTTAGTGATTGGAGGATAAGGAGTTTTAACCTAAACTGTAATATGTTAATTGGTAGAGCAGATCACCAAAGTAATATATGTAGCATTGTCATTCTTCAATAGATTTGAATTGTTTGCTTAATAAATTGGGAGTTACCAAACCAGTGAAATTGTATAGAACTGTCCATTTGTGGAATTATATTAAGTGAAAAACTGAACATCACAAAACAGACATGTCAAGCTAAGTAATTTGGATGGAAGGAAAATATCCCAAAATTTAACAAAAATAAAAGTCATAGACAAGCTTAGCAAGCAAACGAAGTGGATGATATGAATTGTAGAGATCTCTTATGCAGTGAATAGTAATGCAAGAATTGTTATGTGATAACTAATAATGCAAGAATCTTTTGTGGTGAATAACAATACATGTATTGTTATATAGATATTCCCTAATTTAAGAACATTTACTCTTTAAATATTCTTATCCATTATTGTTACTAAATTTATTTGTATTTCTGCGTTTTATCCCGCATAACATAGCACCAAAATTCAAATATAAGTTATATCGGCATTTGTAATTCAAGCGTCTAGTTTCAGATATTCTAATACAGAGTCGTTGATCAAGTTCTTTTTTGTAAGTATGTGGAAATAAGTTTACTTATCTCCAAACTAAACGACCCTAAAAAGTTCATGCATCTCTACTTTAACTTCCAAATATGATAAGTATGCCCCAAAATAACATGTACCTTTCCTTTACTTCCATTACTCTTCCGTTCCCACAACCGCAGTCTTAGATCACCGAAACACGTGTCTCTACATGCAGGAGCGAGACCCATCTCATCTGTGGGAGCGCGCAATGTGGTACCTGGATCTTCCGCCGTTGCTTCCAGTTCTACCTGTTCAAGTTACATATCCAAATAGGTATCTAATGCATCTACCACAAACACACTTAATCAGCTTCCTATTCTGATCAATGAAATTCAGGTCTTTGGGACTTAAATAGGGCATTAATTTTCATTTGGTAAAGAAAACCAAAATGCCAAATTGGCTTCAGAACTGATGCAAGATATCGGAAAGGAGTTATATTCTCAAAACCCAAACTTACTGTATGTGTCTCATTCTCCCCAAATATATGCCATTTACCCCATTGAGCAATTTCCCAACTAACGCAAGCATTCCATGGAACAAATTCATAGAAAACACCTCCATAGTGAATTCCTATCTGCAAGGATTTGTTAAATGTAAGGATTAATAAAGGTAGTGAAATTACATAGTAAAGCAAAAACTAGTTAAGTACAAGCTTTCAAGATACAGCATGAAATACGATCTCTTTCCTCGTCTGAATGCATTGCTCAAATGAAGTTCGACAAAACTGGTAACCAATGAAGAGAGAAGGGAAACAAGGGCAAAACTCGCAAAGGGAAGTACCAAAGCAGCATTTTCAAAAGTCTGACTCAATCCAGGAAGCTGCCTTAATCCACCACCAGCAGTCAAAGCAACATCTCCAATCGCACCTTCAAAGACACTGCATTGCACCTGTAATTAAAAAGATTGAATGCAAACTGAGAAAGGAAAATAACGACGTATTGCATTTCCAGCAGTAGAAAGTGTCGTTACGATTTAATGAACTAATTATTTTTCTTTGCATATTAGCCTGTTCAGCCTCACACCTACCCTTTTTTTTTTTGGGTCTCTTCCAGGGTTTCATGAGAACTTAGGAGATCTAAATTGACACATCAGCTAAATGAATAACAAATAGTTCATTGATTCTTTAGCCAACCTCTCAGAAATCTCAAGGATATATACCCTGAATGCCAAATATCTGATCCCAAAACCAGTGATTAAAAAGACAGGGAAAAAAATGTAGACAAGGAATACAAAATGGTTGATAATTCTTAAAAACGTTGGACACAAACAAGAAGCTGAAATATATTCTGCAAAACGAGATGCGAAGGAGGCAAGAGGTACCCAAAACCACTTTCTTGGGAAGGCACCACCCCAATTCTTTTCAGAGTACGAAGGAGCATTTTGAAACTCATATCGCTGACCATCCCACTCCATCCAGCCTGGCAGAAGAAATCATGATTAGGTGCTTCCTCTTATTCCTTTTTAGGTTTATCAAACAAACAACAGAACATTGCACTCCACTTTTTAGCTGATAAATATTTGCATTTCAACTCTAATCATTAAAGTACATGAAATATGGATCTGGTTTCTACAGCATACTCCAAAATACCAACCTTCTTTTATTTCTTAGTTTATACGTGTCAAATACCAATCCTACAGTTCTGCAACTCTCAATAGGGTCTCAGGGTGACCCTAGATGGACTTGGATGCCTTTAAAAATAAAGAGTTCTTCTTTTACTCCAGCTAGTAAACAGTTCAAAAGAAACAGTCAAATGATTTTATCTGCAGGTGATATTTTTGCATTTCGTAATCCGAAAATATGGATTCCAGCACTTCCTTTGTGCTGATGTTTTAATATACCGTTACCCATTTCAAAAAACAGTCAAATGATAAATCTGATTTCATAATAGCATATCCGTCATGTGGTTTTTGGAGATAAATTTAAATAAAAGGATCATAAGATCCAGTTTCTCGTATTAATCCTGATGACATAACAAAATTGAAAAATTGGAGGACTGAAAGGAGGATGTAACGAGGCGTATAGGACCTTATAAGTCCAAATTGGGGCCAAGAGATCAGACTGAAAAACTATGAGGGTAGATTAATGAAAAACTTCCAACTCATACAACAGAGAACTCCATGAAATGAAATAAAATCAGAGAAAATGCTTGATAAGCTGAAGCCTAACTGAAAAGCGGGGAAAAGAATTAGATATTACCTGTTGAGAGTCCAGCTGCCATGCATATTTGCCAATGTGGTTCAAATACAGGAAAAGCAGCAGGCCACCCTGCTGTGGACTTCTGCTTTGAGTTAACGTCACCCCATCCATAAATGGGCCGCATGCTATACTCCCAGCTAGCAGTTTCCACAATTTCAGTATAATCTGTCCTGTCAAGTTAAGTCATACCAAGTGATCAGCACCTATATGATAACCGCACAAAAAATAGCATACAAATATAATTCAAGCAGAAAGTATGTTAGGACTCAATCTACCTTAATTACAAGATAACAAAGGCCAAATATATCTTTCATGAACTTGTTGATAATATCAAATGTTGGAACCTAGGACCAGATACTGTTCTATAAGGTATGGGCAAGGCAATCATTAAGATTTTTTTCTTTTTTCTTTTGGAGATAATGTCTAGAAAACTTGTTGGCGGGATACATTGACATCCCCTTCAACTTGCCAGTATATTTTAGTTAGACACTTGAATTAAGGAGTGTTCCACTTGAGCACCTGAAGACAAGACAAAGTGTTCCTATTAGATACTTCCGGCTCAATCTTGGAAAAGCTTCTGCGTGTGTCCTTAAGAACCCATTACGTTGATAAGTTAACCAATTAAAGCATGCCCCACTACGTTAATTACACACATCAAATATAAGCCTCTGTTATAACAAACAATACCAAGATCTGTCAGTTAAAAAGAACCTAATCAATTAAAAACAATTCTTGCTCCATTAAATAAAGTCCTGCTCCGTTAAAAAGAGAAAATCAAGAGTCATTTTCCTAAAATCTTCCCGAGGAGTGTCTAATAGGCACACTTTGACATGGGTTCAGGTGTTCAATTGGAACTGGCATCAGTTGGAGTTTCCAAGTAAAATATAGTGGCAAAGTTTAAGGGGTTGTCGATGTATTCCGCCAAACTTGTCTGATGCATGAGAGGAGAAATTTGGTTGAAAAGAAAGACAACAGCAATATAGCATACGATTTACAGCATTAAGGCAAAAGAGTTGCTGAAGAGTTATCATACACTAGTAACAACTATAATGAGAACTCCATTCTGGTCCGTTACAATGTGCAACATGATCCTTGCGTCGTACAACAGTATAGCTGCTACAACCTTGATATGCTTGTTATTAAATGTTGAATACAAGATCCTAGGGTTGTTAAATACAGCACCATCTTGGTATTGAACTGAAAAAACATAGCTTCTCCAAGAAAAGAAGCAACATTCCCTGCTTCTCGAGCGAGGGAAAGTAAAAGGAGAAACGGTATATCAATCTCTTTACATCATACAGAATTGAGTAGCCTAAGAAGGGAATATGAAATACTTAGTAGACGTTTGGACATAAGAATGGTAAAATTCGAAAAAATGGTGAAAATTGTTTTCAAGTTAAAATGGTATTTGAAATTTAGAGTTGTGTTTGAACATAAATCTCAATTGGGTTGTTTCTGAAGTTTTGTGATGATTTGAGTGAAAATTTTGAAAAAATTGTGAAAAACAACTTTTGCAGTTTTTCAAATTTTGGAAAATTTTCAAAATGCATCTTCAAGTGAAAATTAAAAATTTTATGAACAAACGTTGATTTCAAAAAAAAAAGTGAAATATTTTTGAAAAAACCTTCCATCAAATAATGTCCAAACGGGCACTTAATACTCAAAGAATATCATGACAACTTGAAGCAAACAATGGTGCTGAACTTGGTTTCTGCTCCACCCTGTTTCAAGAGAATACGCATATTGAAAACAACACAAGAAACTTCAAAGAAAAAAGTACCTCCCGTCATTGCGAATACTTCCTTGATGCCAAAGTGGGGTAACTTGAAAACCCTCTACAACCCGGCGATTAAACTCCTATACAAGCCATTAGAAAGACATAAGGCCAATCATAGGGCATACTAGGGATGTGAATGGTGGAGTTTTCTTACAGGAAATGTCACCAGTTAGTATAACAACAACTACCCAGTATAGTCCCACCAGGTGGGGTCTGGGTACCCGTTAGTATAATTGTATGATTACTTAAGTAAGGTCAGGTAGATGCAGTATCAATGTTCAAACCGTAAATTCATAATTTATTGTTAAAAAACGCGATCTTTGAAAATATATTACTTAAGGGAAAAAGATTAAAAGTTTAACTGAGGGCAGACAATGTAAGGTAGATACCTGCGGAGGAACTTCCTTGTTTGGAGGCCTAGCACTATTTTGGGCAATGAAGGTGTTCCCAAGCATCAGTTCATGCCTACCTGATCATGACATACTGTTACCCATTAGAGCACTGGGAACATTTTAAACGGAACACAACAACATGCTACATAACGGAAAACAATACTAGTCCTTTTCCCCACAAGAGACGGTTTTTGGTGGGATATAAAAAGGTAAAAGAAAAACTGCATGCTATGTTCAAAAGTAATCCTCATGACCTCATCATAGAAAGATGTGACTGGAACAAATAAGAGAGAGCAACCATAAGTACAGAACATCCTGGTGGTTTTAGCACACTGTGAAATTGGTCACACCGAGAAAATTCCTGATATGACTGATTTAAAATGACAAGGCTCTGAATAAGTTCAAAGGAAATTCATAAGGGAAGACAGAAACCTTCTTCTGCTAAAAAGATGAAAGGTAAGGACAGGAATAGCTTTCATTTACTGAACTACTACTATGCATGAGAAGAGATGATCATCCACTTTGATAGAGGGGCTTCAGTCCTAGTACCACAGAACTCATTGCCAGCTCAAAATAACAAAAATCACATAGAAAATTGTAAGAACATACTTCCCCAGAAGTTTGAAGACTCTTGAGTATATTGACAAATATACTTGTCATCTGGACCAAGAATTTGAGCTCCCACACCAGTAAACCGAGGACCATATTGCAACTCCTCAAAGCTGCTCAATTTCTTGGGAAATGCTGGATTCTCTACAGAATACATAAAGCAGAAACTCTGTCTGCATTCTGGAATTGATACCTTAAAGAACCAACCTTCAAAGAATTCTCTACTACTTCCATCAAAATGGTACCTAAGACATCAAAGTAACATGACTTATACTACACCAATGACCAAACTACAAAGTAAATTATCACAAATGGGTCATCCTACTTCTATATTCCACTCTAAATATCAAAAAGCAAATTCTAACTCCAGATTACTTCACACCTCCACTCTTCTCAGTAAACAAATACAGCATTTTTTCAATTCTTTCCAAGCAACTTCCTCTCTCATATTTGGAATTAAAGATCAAACACATAAATTTGATAGGCGCTTAACAATCAAATCTTTTGAGGAATTTACTATTACCTTTCAATTTCATTCAATTAAATCATAAAAATGGCATGGATTTCCATTAAAAGTCAATTTTTTGAGAAATTTACTACTCACTCCATTTCAATTTATACGACACACTGTCCTTATTAATTTATTCCAAAAAGAATGTGTCTCCTTATGAATTTATTCCAAAAAGAATGATATATTTCTATATTTGAAAACAGAACTTCTCACTTACCCATTTTACAAGATTTTATAGTCACACAAATTGAAGACCCCACAAAAGCTTTTACCCTTAGAGGTCGTTTGGTATGAGGTATAAGAAGGTATAGTGCTAGTATAAAAAAATTAATAACACCTTAATACGATAGCAAATCTGGTATAAAGTTATCCCGGGATTAAAATTAGTACGAGTATAACATATACCTTTAGCCTCTCTGCCCTTTCGGGCAGGGGTAAGGCTCGTCTACATATTACCCTCCCCAGACCCCACCTAGTGGGAATATACTGGATAGTTGTTGTTTTTGTATAACATATACCTTGTAGAGATACCTTGTAGAGGGTGGGGTAATTAGCACTGGTATAACTTATACCTTGTGGAGGGTGGGGTAATTAGTACTGGTATAACTTATACCTTGTAGAGGATGGGGTAATTAATGTTGGGATAACTTATACCTTCCTCTTAGAAATTATGCAATTGTCATTTTTAATACAACTTATCTCGGCATAAGTTATCCCGCCATATGCAGTATTCAAACCAAACTTCAAAAAAAATGTTTCTTCTTGAACTCCGTACCAAGTCAAGCTAAACGGTTTCAATTTCATCAACTAAACCATCAAAATGGCATGGATTTCAATTAAACATCAAATATATAATATTTGATGGGTGCTTAAGAATCAATTTATTTTTAGATAACTACTGTAATATTTCAGTATCATTCAACTAAAAATCATCAAAAATGGCATGGATTTCAATAAAAAAAAAAATCATACACATAAATTTGATGGGGGTGCTTCAAATCTTTTTTTTTTTTTTTAGACAACTACTGTTCTATATCAGTTCCATTCAGCTATATCATCAAAAACAAGAAAGGCATGGATTAGTAGTCCTGTTACCCGCTATGAGGAGTTCGAAGAGGACGATTAGAAGGTGTAGAAGAGTAAACCGGTTTCACAGCCTCCCTATTTTCCTCTTTTGTCATTTCAACAGATGAATCAGCTCCTGCGACTGCTTTCAGTACACATGCATGGCTTGATTTTTGACACTGCAGCTTTAAGGTAGACGAAGAAGTGCTCAAATTCTTGAACTTGGCTAAAGAGAGAATTTTCCGATTTGTTACTGAAGTTGCAGAATTAGTCACAGTCCAAGAAAATCCAAGATTTTTCTTAGGCTGAGAAATTGAAGAGATGGTGGAAAAATCGTACATGTTCTCCATTGTAGTACAAGATTTGAGAGGTGTCAATTGGGTTTGGAGCATTGCTAAGAAGAGGGGTAGTGAGAGTTGCAACCAGGAGTATTATTGTTTTCTGGTATTTTAAAATAAGAAAAGTCACCTTTTAATTTGCATAGCACATATTTCTCACATTATTCACTCAACTTAGTCAATTTTAAAATAAGAAAAGTCAATTTGCAAATACATGTCGCTCAACTTAGTTACCTGTGGATAACGTAAATAAGCTTTTTGGGATTGCAGAAAACTTCGCCCAACTTTGCATGTGATCGCTCAAGCTTTTTCCTCCTATTTCAAACTAGAGAATATAACTTTTTCATTCAAATTTCACCATAAAATTACAATAAATTCTAAATTTTTAGATATTTTTATATACTTTTGTGTGTTTGTGTGGATTTTTATTTGGTTGTTAGAGAATAAGATGCAAGAAATTTGATATTTTGTTTTTTTTTTTATGAATTAATAAATTTAAAGATATCGTGTACTTAACTTTATGATTGTTGTGTAAATATTAAGGACAAATGTCATGTATTTGCAACTTTTATTTGATAAAGTTAAGGATATCATGTTCTTAACTTCATGATTACTGTATAAATATTAATGGCAAAGTGTCATGTATTTGCAACTTTTATTGATAAAATTAAAAACATTGTGTCCTTAACTTCATCATTACTATGTAAATATTGAGGACAAAGTGACATGTATTTGCAAATTGTATTGATAAAGTTAAGGAGATTGTGTCCAGCTTTATGATTACTTTGTAAATATTGAGGACAAATTGTTATGTATTTGCGACTTGTATTGATAAAGTGTGGGACACAATATTCTTAACTTTATGACTACTGTGTAAATATTAAGGACATAAAGTCACGTATTTACAACTTGTATTACTATAATTTTGGATATCGTATCCTTAACTTCATGACTGCTATATAAATACTAAGGACAAAGTGTCATATATTTGCAATTTGTATTAATAAAGATTAGGACATCGTGTTCTTAACTTCATGGTTATTATATAAATATTAAGGACATAGTGTCTTGCATTTGCAACCTCTATTGATAAGGCTTAGGATATCGTGTCCTTAACTTCTTGAATACTGTATAAATATTAAGGACACAATATATTGTATTTTCCATTTTCTTGACTTGCAAGATGGATATAATATGTATTATAGCTTCTTTTAATGGTAGATGGACCGCAGACTATAAGTATCTAGATCATCAAACAAAACTTGTTCTAGTACCTAACGTAATTCGATTTGAAGATTTCATCAACTAGGTTTTTAATATTATTGAATTAGATAGAAACAAGTTTGAATCAATGATATGGATTAATATCAACTTGGGAACAAGAAAGGGAATGCTTGTATCCAAAGTTTTGGATCTTCACACATGTATACAGTTACTAAAAAGTCATTCACTCTTAAAGCGCTGTCGTTTCATTCTTGATGCTTCGGAAAGAGTTCTTTTCTCTACAAGCACCTTTGAACGTGTCAAAATAGAAGCTCAATAAGTCAATCAAGACATATGCCAATAGATAATGAAAATAAATGGGTTTGAACATAAACCAATAATTGAAGAGGTGTTTCAAACATTTATTTCTATTCAAGTGGAATGACAAAGCATTATGGAGATTGACAACCAGCAAGCTTTGGATATTAGTACACAAGTAATAGAAAAAGTTGCTGAAAAATCCTCTACTCAACTAACTAGATGGAGCTCAAAGTCGAAACAAAAAAAATCCACAACTATAATATTAAGAGAAAATACTTCATTGAATGAAATAAAAGTGGGATCGATATATGACAAAAAGAACAGTATAATTAACTATTTTTCAAATATAGAAATTAAAGGACAATTTGAAATCAAGGTTGTTAGATCAAGCTCAACAAGATATTCGTTGAAATGCAATGATGAAAAGTGTGGGTGGTGAGTGTGTGCTTTAAGAATTAAAGATTCAACACTATTCAAGATAGTAAAGATTGAGAAAAATTATGTCTGCTCTGTTAATACTATGAAAGTTGATCAAAGGCATGCAACTTCAAAGTTAAGTAGTGGTTACATGTGAGGACCCAAAGGGTCATCACCTGTTTTTAATCAATTCGGTCCTTCCGAAGCCTTGAAAACCTCATTTAGAGCCATCTCGATTTGTCTGCACATTGTTATTATATGATTGATTTGGTGAGAACGAGAGTAAAAGCATGAATGGTGATGTCGTGCACACTTTTACTATAAAATATTATTTTGGTGAGGACGAGAGTAAAAGCGCGAAGAGTGATGGTGTGCAAATTGTTTGTTTTCTGATTCTTGTTGATATTCTAGTTATGTTGTTTCTTTCCTTACTTGTTGTTTCGATTCGGAACTTTTACCTCTCCCACAACATGTTTTCCACCTCCCACATTGACAGGTTATTTTCCTGTATTTCTTTTCTGTTGTATTTGTATATAATTGAACTGCACATGTTTATTTGGTAGTCTGGTCCTAGCCTCGTCACTACTTTGCCGAGGTTAGGCTAGATACCTACCAATACATGGGGTTGGTTGCGCTAATACTACACTCTGTGATCTTTTGCACAGATCCAGGTGCCAGACAATAATAATAGTTGGAGAGCTTCATTCAGTCCACGCAGAGACCCAAGGTAGACCAACAAGCGTATGCAAGCCCTGTGTCTCCCCTATCTCTATTTTATGTTTTCTCTATCTTTATTGAGAGACAGTGTGTTGTTATTTTTTCAAACCCAGTATGTAGTATTCTTAGACAGTTTGTGGTACTGTGACACTAGATTATGGGCATATTAGAGGATTTGAAAGTTGTAATAGACGCTGCTTTTAGATATTTCATGGTTACCTTCCGCTTAAGTATTTACATTTCTATTGTCTTCATGTTATCACTGGTATTTGTTAAAAGAAGTAATTTATTAATAAAAAATTTAGTTAAAGGATGGCTTGCAAAGTTGTCACTAGTAGGCACTATCACGGCTCCCGAGGGCAGAAAATCTGGGTCGTGACAAGTTGGTATCAGAGCTCTAGGTTACATACGTCTCACAGTTTACATACAAGCTTAGTAGAGTCTGAGGGATCGGTATGAAGACGTCTGTATTTATCCCTCAGAGGCTACAGAGTTACGAAAAAGTTTCACTTCTATTCTTTCCTGTCGTGCGATTTTTGTTCTCTCAGTGATAATTGAAACCTCTACTCTTGTCCTTTCGCGAATGGCAAGGTCATGTACCACTTCTTCAGCCGAGCAGCAGCATGGATCGGTGATAGATCAGCTACATCTTCGGAGGCTTTGTGGAGGTTGGATAAGTTTCCCCAAGCTCTTCATTATTATATTCAGTTGTACATCTATTGGGGATCCCCGGGATTATGAACACAGCTGTCATGAGGTTCTAAAAAAATGGGTATAGTTGAGACTAATGGGCTCGATTTTGCTACTTTTCGCTTATTTGGATCTGCCAAGACTTGGTGAAGATATTATTATTTGGCTAGACCAGCCGGATTGCCAGCTTTGATTTGGGAGCAGTTCACGCATCTATTTCTGGAGAAGTTTCTCCACATCACTCAGAGAGTGGTATTATATGTGGAGGTAAAAGTATTAGAGGTGGAGGTAGATGAAAGTGTAACTTCCTAATTGAGTTCCAGGAGCATTCTCACATGATAAACCATATGTGCTTGGCTTCTGATTTTGACCATTACTTGTATTTCGTTCTGCTACATTTGTGTTCATCCCATAGTTGAATGTCATAGTATTATTCTGATCAATCTGAGAGTTGTCTATGTGTACATTGACTGCATTTGCACTATGATTAGGATAGTGAGCCCCAGAGTTTTTCTTTTTGGACTTGAAATCTGTAGGATACCCTACAATCTTATAACAATTTTCTTTACTATGTCTTAAGCTTACAAAAGTTAGATTGTATGTTGTATTTCTTGAATCATTGGGGCTGATTATTACCATTTCTTGAGTATATAGCCACATCATAACTACCAGGAATTGCATTAGGATTAGATCCTAACACACCAGACGCAACTGCAACTAATTTTTTGGCTTTAATCACTAACTATCATTGCATATGCTTGATTTACAATAGGTAATGGACTTCGCATTAGGATATGACTTCTGGCCTGTGAGTATTGCTCATTTAGCCCCATCAAAAACTGATACAATTTTAACTTTTGTATGTATAACACAAAGACTCTTAATTTTTCACAATCACACCCAGGAGCAGGCACTAATGCCTCAAACTTTTCCCACAAATCTTTCAATCTTGAAAAATATACAGATACTGAGGTAGTCTCTTGAGTTAAAGTTGAAATTTATTTGTGTAGGTTGAAGGTTCTTAACCCATCAATTTTATCGAACCTTTCTAATAAATCTTCCCAAACAGCTTGAGCACTCGAAGCATACTTAATTCCTCCTAACAACCCCTTAGCCACAGAATTCATTATCTAAGATAGAACAATTGCGTTGACTCTTTCCCAGTGATTCCCCATGGTTATTGGAACATTTTCTTTCTTGCATGTCCCATCGATCATGCCTAATTTGTTTCTACCCAACAATGCTACTCTCATAGACCTTTTCCGAATTGAATAGTTTTCAATCCCAGCCAACTGAAAAGAAATAATTTAAATTCCACTTACATCGGCTGGTGAAAAGAAAAGTGGGTGATTGTAATCCAATCATGCAATCGGGTTTCTAGAATTTTGAGTACTCTTCTCTCCTGTGCCCTGATTTGCAAGAATTTCCCTTGATTGTTCATCTGTGATAGCCATGGATTCTTGACCTTCAGCAACTAGAATTTCCTTTATAAATGTAACCCAGTTTCTTTGATCGATTTACAAGCTTTAATTTCATAACAACTGGAGCAAAGGTCTCATCGTAGTTTATGCCTTCCTCTTGGCTACAGTCTTGAACCACTAGCCTTGCCTTGTTTCTTGCGACAGTTCCATCCTCATCAAGTTTGTTCCTGAACACCCATTTGGTACCAATGACTGATTTGTCCTTGGGTCTTGGAACTTGGTGCTAGACTTGAGTTCTTTCAAATTGATTGAGTTCCTCCTGCATATCATTGACACAATCTACATCCTGCAAAGCCTCAACAACATTTTTAGGTTCAATAAGAAACAGAAAAGCATCAAATGCACATAGATTCTTTAGTTGTGATCTGATTTTGACTCCAGATGTTGGATTAATGAGAATGTTCTCAATGGGATGAGAACTTTGATACTTGTGAGGTTTCACGACCAATTTCTTTCTGTTGAATGTTTCATCTATTTGTTGAGAATCAGGTTCATGAAAAGGTTCCTTCAAGGGGTTTATTTCAATTCCTCTTTGATTTCTTCCCCTCGTCAGGTTGCCCTGTAAGGAAGAACCTGTTCCATCACCTGTTCCGTCTGTAGGTGCTGCTTTGACTTGAGCTGATGCTTCACCCAAGTATTTGACCAGTCCAGTGGTTTCATCTTCATGTTCCTATCCTTCAGAAAGAATGTTAGTTTCATCAAACACAACATGCAAACTTTCTTCTACACACAAAATTCTTTTATTAAACATTTTATATGTTTTGCTATGTGAAGAATATCCCAAGAATACTCCCTCATCACTTCTGGGATCAAACTTACCTAGGGAGTCTTTTCCATTACTATGCACATAGCACTTGCAACCAAATGCCCTAAGATGGGATATGTTTGGTTTTCTCCCTTTAAGTAACTCATAGGGAGTCTTCTCAACAAGAGGTCTAGTCATGCATCTATTGATTATGTAACATGCAGTGTTTACAGTCTCTGCCCAGAAATTATGGGGTAATTTACTAGAGAAAAGCATGGTCCTTGCCATATCCTCAAGGGTCCTGTTCTTTCTTTCAACTACTCCATTTTGCTGAGGAGTCCTAGGGGCAGAGAAGTTGTGATCTATACCATTTTCATCACAATACTTAGCAAATTTTGCATTTTCAAATTCAGTTCCATGATCAGACCTAATAGATGCAAGTTGATTTCCTAATTTTTTATAAGTTTTTCTAATAAAAGCAGTGAACATTTAAAATGCCTCATCTTTAGATGTCAGAAATAGTACCCAGGTAAATCTAGAGTAATCATCAACATGCACCAACACACATTTATTTCCTCCTCTGCTCGTAGCTCTCATTGGACCACGAGATCCATATGAACCAATTCCAACGTCTTGGAGTTACTTTCCATTTACTTGGATTCGAAAGATGACCTTACCTGCTTCCCCCTTGTACATGCCTCACAGAATTTGTCTTCCTTGAACTTGATTTTAGGTAATCCTATTACCAAGTCCTTGGAAACTAATTTGTTTTGCTCATTTAGACTAGCATGACCAAGTCTTTTGTTCCACAGGAGGGGATTATTGTCTAACACACTTAAGCAAGCGAATCATTTTTTGAAAGAGTTTACAAATCTACAATGTAAATATTTTTAACTCTTTTTCCCTGCAAAACAACCTTGTCAGTGATAAGGTTAATCACAAAACATTTGGTAGAGGTAAAAGCCACAAAGTTGCCTCTATCACACGATTGTGACGCACTTATTAAGTTGTATTTCAAACCATCTATTAGGTAGACATTCTCTATGGAGTGAGAATCAGTCCTGCCTACCTTTTTAACCCCAATGACCTCACCTTTCTTTCCATTACCAAAGGAGACATTACCTCCTTTTAGGTTGTCAAGTGAAAGGAACTGGTCCTTGTCCCCAGTCATGTGCTTCGAGCACCACTATCCATATACCATATTTTTCTCCTCCCTCTCACTTGGACCTGCAAAAGGAAATCAGTGGTTATTCTTAGGAACCCAAACTAGTTTGGGTTCCTTTCTATAAGCAAATGGATGTATCAGATTCTTTTTTGCCCATCCAGGAAACTTATTCCTTTTTTTAACAAAAACTTTGTTCCTTTGACTGCCCATTTCTTTTGCATTACATTCATATTTGTAATGACCAATCTTACCGCAGTTTGTGCGAATTTTGTTTTCAGGAAAAGTGAGGTACTTGCTTTTTGGGTCTCATTTAGGAGCTTGAGTCCTATAGCCAAGTCCTCTTTGGTTACTGCTATGATGCTCTTGCAACCAGGAGAGAGCATCTGAGGCTTGGTTCCACTTGCAAGTTCTGTCTAGTTCATGTTTTACCTTTCCTAGATCTTCTTTTAAAACTTTGATGAATTCATCTCTTCTGTGCAATTCATCTTTCATTTTTCCCAGACTTTCTTCTAGAGTGAGATGTGAGTGATCAGCTATATTCTTTCTTGTTCCAATTTTAATTTCAGATTCTCAAACCTAAGTTCTAAGACACTGTTGACAAGTTGAAGGACCTGGTTCTTTAACTTAACATTTTTGTTATCACTCTCATTTGCCCTAGACTCTAGACTTTTACATTTGCTTTTAGAATCACACATTCCCTAGACAGAACTTCCTTCTCATTGTTGATTATCTCATACTCATCAATGAAGTCTTTTAATAGCTCAGCCAGTTTTCCTTTAGAAGAGAATTTAATCTTGTCTTTGAGATGAAGAATACTTACCTCTTTTTCATCGTTTGATACTTCGATGGCCATTAAAGTTTGCTCCTCCTCAATTTCATCTTCTGAATCTTCATCTGAGGTGTTTCTCCCCTAGCAACAACCATAGCTTTAGTTGAACCTTTGTTTCTCCTGGGTTGAACCTATTTCTTCTTCTTGTTCCTTCATTCAACTCTTTCTTTTTTCCACTCAATTTCCTCTTGAGGATAGTTTTTGATCATTTGGTCAGTCTTGCCACACTTGTAGCATCCCTCATTTTCCAGTTTCTCCGGAGCTCTTGTTTTATTGAAGATTTTACTTCTTGAAGAACCTTTTCCTCTCATTAGATATCTTTTTGAATCCCTAGTGATCATAGCTATTTCATCATCTTCCAATTCTGCACCTTCAGCAATTCTGAGAGCTAAGCTTCTCACCCTTTTGGGGTTAGCCATCTTCATAGTTTGTCTCCTGATTTCGTAGGCAGTTAAACTTCCAATCAGTTCATCCAATCTGAGAGTAGCAATGTTCTTGGATTCCTGAATGGCAGTAATTTTGCTTTCCCATGTGGCTGGAAGAACTCTTGTCAGAATCTTCTCAACCTTGTCTTCTTCAAGGATAGTCCTACCAAGAGATTCCAGTTCATTTGTCAAAGTGGTGAATCTAGTGTACATCTCCTGGATAGTTTCTCCTTCATTCATAGTAAAATTCTTATATTGAGAATACATAAGTGTTCCTCTTGATCTTTTCACTTGAGGTGTCCCTTCATGAGCCACTTGTAGAGTGTCTCATATTTATTTAGCAGTTGTGCAGACTTGGATCCTACTGTACTCGTCTGGACCTAGGCCACACACAAGCCACATCTTAGCTTTAGCTTTTTTCTCCCATTTTTTCAAGTCTTCAGCAGTGCAGTCAGCCCTTGTCTTTGGTACTTCAATTCCTTCGGCATTCTTCTTAGTAGTTGCTAGAGGGACATCAGTGATTATGTCCCAATGTTCATAATCTTCCCTTATGATGTGATCTCTCATTCTGTTCTTCCACCAAGAATAGTAATGGACATTGAAAAGTGGAAAACTAGCAGTGGATGCCCTTCCTAGTTCCCAGGTGGTGCACTCATTGTTGATCTTCTCCTAAGGTGTTAACCTCTTCAAGGATAACCTGCTCTGATACCAAATGATGTTCCAAACGTTAATACCACACAAGAGGGGTGTGATTTGTGTGGTACCAAATTTTCGCACTAGAAGAACCTGGTCCTTCTAGGTGTACTAACTATGACTGTTTGCGGAATTAGGAGTGCATAAAATAAAGAACACGGCCATTTTTACGTGGAAAACACTTGGATCAAAAGGTGAAAAACCATGACCTACTACTCAGTAGGATTTTCCAAAACATCCACTAAACTCTATGAGCCAAAACAACATTTACAATACTCTTGTAAACCTAAGGATTAACTCTAATCCCAACGTGGTATACATCCTCAATTGTAGCGACACTTTCAAGTTAACTCTAACTTGAATATTCAACGTACCTAATACAATTTGTTTCTATGAATGCTAGAAAGGTACAATATTAAATCACCTACTACAATAGAACTAGAATTAGAAAACACAATGGAACTGGTTCTTCAATCTTGTTCAAGTAGCTGCAGGCGTGCACACTTGATCTCACGTAAATTGCTTGCAAAATAGTCTTTCTCTTTTGCTCTCAATTTAGCTCTAACTTCTTTGTATATGTGCATACCTATATAGGAGAATAATATTACTTTTACAGATTTAGTAATCAGAGTTTGACAAAAACTCAAATTGCTGATCCTTCATCAAGTTCGAGTCCTAAAACAATTCAAACTCCAATTCCTTGTCCTAGATCCAGATATAGTACTCTTCATATAAGGATACCTCTTCTGCTTATCTCATATGCAATCATTTCGATCAGTTTAGAAGATATTTAGAAGATATTGTTGCTCGATCCCAAAGGCTTATCTTCTTCACGTGCATCTCATGTGCATAGGCTGTAACAACTGTGTCTCATAAGATGGACCTAGTCCTTCACTGAGTTCATTTGTCATTCTTAAAAACTTCAACTGAACTTGGCCTAACAAACAATTACCTGTCGAGAATTCAGATGGCTCCGTATATGGCATTGCATGGGAAACGGTGTAGATCTCCAGTTGGTTGGTTTGAGCCCCACGAGGCTAGGCTATTGGGGACCGAGTCGGTGCAGGATGCGTTAAAGAAGGTGAAACCGATTCAGGAGAGACTTCGTACATCTCAGTCGCAGAAGAAGAGTATGCAGACCGGAAGGTTCGAGATATGTCTTATATGATTGGTGAGAAGGTCTTGCTGAAGGTTTCACTCATGAAGGGTGTTATGCAGTTCGGAAAGAAAGGGAAGCTGAGTCTGCGATTTATTGGGCCTTTTGAGGTACTTAGGAGGATTGGGTAGGTGGCTTATATACTTGCTTTGCCACCCGTCCTATCAGGCGTGCACCCGGTATTTCATGTAACTATGCTTCAAAAGTATGTTGGGGACCTGTCCCATGTGTTGTACTTGAGCATGATTCAGTTGGACGATAATTTGACCTATGATGTGGAGCCAGTGGCTATTTTGGGTCCTCAGGTTCGAAAGTTGAGATCAAAGGATATAGCTTCGGTGAAAGTGCTGTGGAGAGATCGGCCCGTGTAGGAGGCTACTTGGGAGACCGAGCGGGAGATGCGGAGCAGGTATCCTCACCTGTTTGAGGCCTCAGGTATATTTCTTGACCCGCTCGAGGAAGATCATTTGTTGTAGTTGGGAGGATGTGATTAACCGACCCGTCATCACATGAGTTACCGCTTCGTTTTTCCCGTTTTTAGCTTCTTTATGCTTCATTATCCGTATCTTATGAGATCGAGTTGGTTCGGAGAGGTTTTGGTAGGAAAAGAGACACTTAGTCTCTCTAAGGAAGGTTTGGTTTGGAAAAGTCAACCGGATGTTGACTTATGAGCTAGGAGGTTCGGATGCAATTTCCGGTAATTCGGTTAGCTTCGGGGATGATTTGTGACCTAGGAGAGTGATCGGAATTTATTTTGGAGGTCTGGTGTAGAATTAGGCTTGAATTGGCAAAGTAAGTATTTTGGCGAGTTACAGTTGGTATGTGAGATTTTGATTCGGGGGTCGGAATGGAATTCGAGAGTTGTTGTTGCTTCGTTGTGTGATTTGGGATGTGTGTGCAAATTTCTGGCCATTTAGAGGTGATTTAGTTGGATTTTTTACCAAATGTGAGTTTCGAAAGTATTAGAATAAATTAGGCTTGAATTCGATGTTTTTGATGTTGTTTTAAGTGTTTTGATGATTGGAACAAGTTTGGATGATGTGTTGGTGTATTTGATTGAGGTCCCGGGGCCCTTGGGGTGATTTCGAATAGCTAACGGGAAGTTTTGGACTTGTGTAATTCTTTATTTGTTGTTTCTTCTGGTATTTTCGCTTCTGCGGAATTTGGACTGCAGAAGTGTAATTGCAGGTGCAAAGGGGAGACCGCAGGTGCGAGTTTTTGGCATGGCAGCTATTTCCGCAGAAGTGGACTAGGAGTCGCATCTGCGAAGCCGCAGATGCAGGATTTCGACCACAGAAACGATTCCAGGGAGGCTAAGTGATTTTCGTAGATGTGGAGTTTTGACCGCAGAAGCGGCACCGCAAAAGCGGGTAAAATTGACCGCAGATGCGGTTTTGCCTGGGCATGATATTTAATAGGTCTTCTTGGCAAATTTTGAAGGGTTTTTCATTTCTAACTTCAGACTTGGAGTATTGTGGGAGATTTTGAAGAGGGGTTTTACGAAGCTTCGATAAGGTATGGATTTTTGGACCTTAAATACAATCCTATGGTATTTTTAAAGGAATTAAGGCTCAAAAAGACTAAAAATGGTGGTTTAAGGCTTGAACTTAAGAGAGCATAAATTAAGGATTTGAAAGGTCAATTGAACTCCGATTCTTGTGATTTTGATATGTATAGACTCGTGGCAAAATAAGAAAACTAATGATATGAAATTTTTTTAATTTTGAGAAGCGGGCCCGGGGCGCGGGTTTTTCCAATCTCGAATTTTTTGCTATTTTTTTATTCTTTCTGATTGGGTTATGTTCCCTTAGCCTATTGTGATGTATTTGTTGTGGTTTTGATCAAATTCGACGCGCGTGGAAGCCGATTTAAGGGGAAAAAGAGTCACAGGCTAGAGATTTTACCTGTTCGAGGTGAGTAATAAGTGTAAATGATATCCTGAGGTTTGAAACCCAGGATTACACATCGTAGTGCTATATTGAGGTTAAACACGCGCTTTATGGCGAGCGCGAGATTATTTACTCTTGGGTATTATGACTTGGTCTATCGCAATTGATATTTTTTGTACTGCGTATTCAATTGAGATGTGTTTGTCGTCAACATGATTTGGACTTATTGCCATATTTTGGACTTTATGCCGATTACTTGAGTCCTTCGTGAATTTTTATCTCCTTACTATTTGATATACTGCCTGAATTCAGTCCTTTCAATTATATTGTGTTACTATCTCAGCCACTTTAATTGAATTTTGAGACTTAAACGATATTTCCACTGTTGTTTGGGCTGACCCTACTATTTTATTGATGCCCGAAGAGCTTATGATGTTTTCTGTACAAAGTGAGACCAAGGGCCTGAGATACATTTATATGCCACGAGGTGGCTTGAGTGACATGACAAGGCTTTCGGGCCTTATGAGTGACGTGAGAAGGTTTTCAGGCCTTATAAGTGATGTGAGAATTCAGGCCTTATGTTGATATAGCGCTTAGGCCGTAAGGGGCCCATCCGCAGTCTGGACACCCATAGTGAGCGCGAGTACCTATATAATATGAGAGTGAGCTCGAGGGGTTGATACTATGCTGAGTGACTAATGCTGAGCCCTAGGAGCTAATATTATGCTGAGTAACTAATACTGAGCCCGAGGGGCTGATACTGTTCTGAGCAATTGATACTGGGCTCGAGGGGCAGATTTGTACTCACTATTCACTTGTCATTTTACCTGATTTACCTGTGTTTAAAAGGAGATTTCATTTGGTTCTTTACTGTTTTACTACTTTTAAGCGATTTACTGTCTGATAGAATTGCCTTGTGAATTTATGTGTTTTCTTACCTTCGGTTATTATTTATTATTATTAGTCACTGGGTCGGAGTACTCACATTACTCCCTGCGCCATGTGTGCAGATTCAGGCATAGCAAAGTCTGCACCTGAGCACTGATTCCTACCAGACCAGGCAACGAGTTGGAGTTACGAGGTAGCTCTTGACGTCTGCAACCCCTTGTCTCCCCTATCTTACCTCATTTATATTTTCTTCAGACTATTGTACCGGATATTATATTATGTAGACTTTAGCAAACTTTGTAGAAGCTCATGACTTGTGACACCCCGGTTTGAACTGTGTCGGGATGTATCCTTTGCTGTTATTGCTATTTTCTGCATTTATAACTGTTTACACGTGGTTTGGATCTGCTAATATTAATTATTTGATTAAAAGAGGTGTTTGCGTTGTTCTGGCTGGCCTTGCCTTCACGAGAGGCCATCACGACCGGGTGTGGGAATCGGGCCGTGACATAACTGAATGAAAAAAGAATTCTACAACTGATTACATACACATTAATTTAAATATACTAACTAATTTAACAACTAATAGGAATTGACTAAACTGACCTTTTATACTTTAACAATCACATAAATTGGAATCTCAAAAGAAAATTTTCTCTCCGCCTTACTTTATCAACTAAAAAAGTCTCAAAAGGAGGAAATTATAAAGTGATTCTTAATGCTGAAAATTTTGGTAGTCTACCCAGAAAAAGAACATACTATGCGAGGCAGCCATATGAAGTTATGCTCAGCATGATTTTACCACATTAAAGATTAAATAAATGGATACAAGATTCTTGAGTGTAGGATAGGGGCTCCTAGAGTTTTTCGTACGCCTCATTCGGGGTTGGGTGTGGGTCAGCAGGGTTATCCATAGATGATTTGTGTTTTAGCTGATGTCCCCCCTATGGCTGTTAGTTATGGTAGTTACTGTATGATATTATTGCATGCGATTGTATTTATATTTCGTATGTTTAGATAATTATTTACACTATTTACGCTATTTCTGCCGGAGTTACTAATGCTTTATTGTTTTGTTTTTGTCTTTGTTTTTGTTTTACTGCTGTTTTTCTTTTTATCCTATGAGCCGGGGGTCGATTGGAAACAGCCTCTCTGCCCTTTCGGGTATGGATAAGGATTGTCTACATATTACCTTCCCCAGACCCCACCTGATGGGAGTATACTGGGTAGTAGTTGTTGTTGTTGTTGTAAGATTCTTGAGTGTCAAGGTTTATAACTGTTTCAGTGTATAATCTCTTTCTTTCTGTAGAAAGACCATATTACATATTTTATTCTTGGCTTGGGCATAAACATAAACTAACCATGCACGTGTGGTGGACAAAACCAGAAGAATATTCAGCCAACTTCTTGCAGAAAAAATAAATTTTAGGGATAAATTAGTTATATTAGTTTCCTATTTCGCCCTAGTAAATTATTGATTTTTTTATTTATGATTTTACACGAAATAAAAAGATTAGGGTGAAAATGATTTTAAAAATAGAATCATTAAGGTGTAAATCACAAAAAATTGTCTACTATGTATTAGGGGTTCAATAAAATTGCAAAGATTTTCCAAGTGATACGTGCAAGAAATTGGCAAAAGCATATGATATCCAGAAGTTAGAGATAAAATCAATTACATTCAGACCCACAAAATCTAAAAGAACATCACAAAGCTAATTGTCGTTGTCGATAAAAGCAATCGCAACTTTTCAATCGGCAAAAATAAATATATACAAAAATTCAAAAAAAAAAAAAACCACCTAATATATTTCTTATATTCAAAAAATTAATATCTAAATATTAAAAAACTTTATAATCATGTGTGCGGCAGAAAGAATAATATTAATTAATTTAGCTTGAAATTGAAGTCCCTAATATAATCAGTCACATTCTGCATCTTGGCCTTTAACTTGGTCAGCATACTCTCAATCTTTGAAGCTATTGCATGTTCGATTCCAATTTGAAGCAAAGTGCACAATAGCAAAACAAAAGCAAGTTGAATATTAGTATTAAAAATTTGGAAATACCATGAAATAAATAAGGAAATGGCATCATAAGAATCGATCAACAAGATCAAGAATAGAACGATAGCAAATGTGATGAAGAGGCAAATCAAGATGATGAAAACAGCAAGAAGAAGAATGCATGAGATGAAGAACCCATAAAAAAGTGCAAGCAAAATTAGCTCAATATTTGGTACCATTTGTTAAGAGGGAAGAGAGAACAAGAAAATGAGAAGGAATTAAATAATGCTAGATGATGTGGTAGCAATTTCATAATTATTTGCTTGTGAGTTGAGAAAATGTTTGATTTGGAGAAAGGGAGAGAATGAAGTGAGTTTCACTCATTCTTGATAAATTTATCCTTATTTCCTATACTGCTAAATAGAGTATAAAAGGAGAAAAGGTATCATATCTATATTTTTATAGAATAATATTTTCAAGTTTTAAACTGTTCCTTCTGATTTTTCTTCAAAGTTCAATATTTCGGGAAAAGGCGGTATAACTAGTGGCGGAGGTAGTTCTTCATCGACGGATTCATTGAACCTAATAATTTTGCCGCAAAACATAAATATATAAGTGGATCGTTCACTAAATAACAAAAATAATTTTCAAAAAATATAATAAATTCAATGCCATGAATTTTAAAGGTGAAACTACCAAATTTAAATATTAAATTTGTCTCAGAATACTAGAAGTAACCCACTGTAGAATGCAACAGTAGAAGTTCTTATAAGCAGCAATTCTTCAGGTAATAGGCTTGTAATATCGCTAATCTTATTGCTATTTTTATGTTGAAACTAGGACTAGCTCAAAAGACTCCAAGATACTCATGTTAATCCTTTGCTCCATGTAAAACCAAAGGGTGGGAAAATGCAAAGAAACGATTGATTATTAATCCTTATGTTCAAGTTTATATGAACTTATTTTTTTTTTTGGTCCGTTCCAAAAAGAATAATTCTTTTCTAAATTTGGTAGTAATCTAGCTTAAACTTATAATTATACCCTTAATGAAAAGCTTTTATAACCACAAAAATATTTTGCGTTCTTTTTGACTTGTTTATGATTACAAATTTTAAAAATCTTATTTTTTCTTAAACTTTATTCACAATCAAACAGCAGCAGCAGCAGCAACAGCAACAACCCAATATAATCCCACGTAGTGGGGTCTGGGGAGGATAGTGTGTACGCAGACCTTACCCCTACCCTGGGATAGAGAAACTGTTTCATTCACAATCAAACAAATTCACATAAATAAGCACTGAGGGAGTGTATGTTTAGGCTCAATCAGAAAACACTGTACACAACAATAAAGAGGCATTTTTTCTGTAAATTTGGAAGCAAGATACATAGGAAGAAGGAACTAGCATGATAAAAATAAGTCCGTCAATATAGCCAAAGACGACTTCCTAATATACTTAACCCCATAAAAAGAGGGGAATAGTTCTTAACTTGTAAAACTTGCCTTTTTAGGAGAAAAAAATTGTACGTTAGGCAAGTCATCCTTGGCTAATAAACAAAGACTTTTCTTTTCATGTAAGGTCTCTCTTCCAAAAATTTTCTATAATTTTTTCTTAGTTGGCACTGAATTTCGGTTCTGTATTTATAGCAAAGAAATTCAATGTTTGCAGTTACCTTTACACAATTTGCTCATCCATACAATATTTTATTTTGTTCTCTTGGAGGAATATGCTTATCTATGAAAGACGAACTAATTATATTGGTTTTTTTCCTTCTTATTGATCTTTACTCGTCAACTAGATTGGGATGATGCAAAAGAATTGAAGTTTGTGATCAGATCTTATGTTTGACATTCCATTATTGCATATAATTAATTAGCAGGTCCGGCAATTGGCTTTTGGAATCAAATATTAGATCACTACCCAGATAGCTACTTGACCTTCGAAAGCAGTCAATATAGATGTTGTGCTGGAGACAACTACATTGTTATTCCTTCTTCTCTCGCTGTTGACGCTATATAGATGATATTTACACCTTAATATTGCTATCCTTTACTATTATTTTATAGGCAAATTAACAACAAAATGCTCTAAATGGTATTTTTTTGCTTTACAGGGAATAATCTAAGTGAGGAAGTATTATAGAATGTTTTGAAGCCAATAATGGGAAGAAAAGGCACAAACAAAAAGTACCCGACCACAAAGAAGCAAAACAATGGAGTGAATGAAGTTCCACCGTGATCGCGGTGGAACCGCGGGAACTTAAGTCCTCGAGGCAAAATGCTAAGCGTTCACCGGGATCGAGCCGCGGTCTTGCCGCGACCGCGGTGTGCTGTTCACGTGCCAGAAGTATGGGAACCAAAGTGTAAATTGGAAAAAACTTGTTCCAAACCCTTATAAACCTTAGAAACTCGCCCAAGACATGTTTAACCTTGTCTTTAGACTATTTTGGAGGAGGAACAAGTGTGAGAAGAGTAACAAAACATTAGAGTTCTTCTATCTTCTTTTCATTATTTCAATCACCCATTATGAATAATTTAGTAGTTTTATCTTATTTTTCATGAGTAGCTAATTTCCTAGTCTAGGGTTTCGATGGAACCTATTGAAGGATAAACTTCTTGTTATGTTAATATAGTTTGCCCAGTTTAATCTCTTTGTTCAACTATGTGCTTGTTGTAATTAATTGACAAGATCCTCAATTAGTTGTGCCTATTTAGTGTGCATAACTAGGGAGAGAGTGCATATTTAGGCATTTGTTGAACAACACCACTCTCAAAGTATAAGAGGGATCAATAACTAAGGGTTTAAATGTGGGATTAAGGATAACGAAACCTTGAGTGCAATCTAAAATGAGCTGTAATAAATAAAGCCAGCTAGCATATCTCGAGAGAGTACGTCTAGTAAATTATTGTGGTTACTCGGGAGAGATTTACGGTAATAAAAGTGCTCATGATTTGTAGAGACGATTAGGCAAGTCTATGTGAAACATAACCGGAAAGGATTCCACCAATAGAGGAAATCATAACCTTAGATCCTTCTCTTCATTGTTTACATCCTAATCATAGTGAGTTTTCAGTTGCTTATTTACATTCATTCTTAGTTAGTAGAAATATCTCAATTGTTATTCAAACGTTTGGGAGGTTGATTCCGTAGAATTTAGTAATTATAACAAGAGTAATTGATAGGTTAATTCCTTGTAGGTTCGACTCTAGGCTAAATACTCAGATTATATTTGCAACGTCCGCATGTTCTTTTTATAAGGCATATGAGTGTGATTAAATTTTAGCGTCGTTGCTGGGGAGTTAACGGTATTATCAATTACAATTGAAAGAAATACAAAAATTCTTAGTATAGTCAGTTTTCTCTATACGCATTCTTTACATTGAAATTTTAACGTTTGTTGACTTAGATATACAGGTGCATGCCAAGAAACTCGTCGCAAACTGGTGAAGTATACAAATCTTTATCTGATCCCGAGAAAGTTTTTAAGGCCTTGAACTTGGCCAACTAGAAAAACAAACAGCAACTAATAACTGAACAAATCAAACTAGACATGGGAGATCACGAAGAAAACCCATATATACCAATAGCGCATGTGGCACCTCCTGTGCCAAAGGCTGCTCTCTATGACGGGGCATAACCCACAGCTGAAAATCTAACCACATCGATTTTAGTCCCGCAGATACAGGCTAAATCGTTTTAAATCACAAACAGCATGTTGCACTTGTTTCAGAACAAGGGACTATTCTAAGGGTCACAAGTCGAAGATCCTCAACAGCACTTGAAGAATTTCCTATCACTCTGCAAAATCCAAAGACAACCAAACGTAACTTAGGAAGCAATCAAGTTGTTATTATTTCCATTCTCTGTGACAGGAGCTGCCCAGACCTGGATAAACTCACTCCCCATGAATTCTATAACAACTTGGGAGGAGATTGTCAAGCAATTCCATAACAAGTTCCATCCACCCAACAAGATTGCTCAACAAATTGATGAAATTCCGAGTTTCAAACAGAGATCAATGGAGACACTGCATGAAATATGGGAACAATTCAATGGGATAGTGGTTATATGTCCACACCACGGTATTCCAGATCTGATATTGTGGCAGCAGTTTTACATGGGATTGTTTGATAGTGCGAAAGGTAATGTTGATGATTCAGCTAGTGGAGCATTTTTGAGTAAAACATGGAGAGAAGGCCAGAATCTGCTTGACAAGATGTCACGAAATTCGGGATAGAAAATCAGAAATGCACCTATCAATCTAGTGGTTCACTCAGTGCCCTTAGATTCGTCCAATACTCTTGCTGAAAAGATGGCCACATTAATGATATCGATGAGTATACTCATCAAGAAAGTGGAAGAATCATGGCAGAAGCAGCAGGTACAAATTATATTATCAACGGGGGCTTGTGCACATCCTGCATTAGTTAGCCAATTAGTAACTAGTGGAATGCATAACATGACCATCATCACTACTCTGGAGACATGAATTATGTGTCTAATTATGGAGGGCAGAGATGGAGTGGTTAGAATTAGGGCCAACAAAATCAATCGTACAGGCTAGTCCAGCCACAGTTCAACAATGGAAACATGAGAGGTATGAGACCTCCAAATAATGTGGCACCTTATCCAAGGCCACAAGGATATAATAATCAGAGTCAACAGCAGGGGTATCATCGTCCTCAGCAGCAATATGTTGGACGACAGGAAGATGGGTTTGCTAGACTTGGGGCAATGATGCAGCATGTTATTGGGTCTAATGCAAAAATCAGTGAAAGATTAGATGCACATGATTCATCTATTAAGAATATTGAAGTGCTATTGGGCCAAATTTCAATGTCTCTAAACAATCGTTCTCGTGGGACATTACCTGCAGACATTCAAATAAATCCAAAAGATCAAGGCTCAAAGTAGCTTATGGAAGTGAGTCCACAGAATGGTAGAGATTTAGACATGGAGAAAGAGAGAGCTCGAGAAAGTAGACATGCTAAGACACTTGTACCCGTTTCCATTGAGCTGGATGATTCAATAAAGCTGATAGAGGTGACAGTACAGCCTATCCAGGAAGAACCGAACCTTCAGATTGAGACTGAGAAAGAAGCCGTGACAGCCTAGGAACAAGTAGTTGAGGTGGTAGCTGATAAAGAGAAATCCCAAATCATTAGGAAGAAGAGACCTCCCGCACCATTCCCTTAGAGGCTAGCTAAGTACCAAAAAGAGGAGCAATACAAGAAACTCTTGGAGATGCTGAAACAAATCCAGGTAATTATTCCACTGATAGATGCTTCGAAAAAGATGTCTAGGTATGAAAAATTATGAAGGACTTAATGTACCGCAAATTTGATTTTCAAGACTTGGCCATGGTGACTCTTACTCAGACCTGCAGTGCAGTGGTGACTAGACCAATTGCTGAGAAGCTGTCTGACCAAGGGAGCTTTACAATTCCCTGCACCATTGGTAATTTTGCTTTTGCCAAGGCA
Organism: Nicotiana benthamiana; assembly: GCA_034376525.1. NCBI lineage: Eukaryota > Viridiplantae > Streptophyta > Magnoliopsida > Solanales > Solanaceae > Nicotiana > Nicotiana benthamiana. The sequence goes on along the minus strand of CM067332.1, from coordinate 105,547,246 downwards.
CTTTGTAATCTAGAGGCCAGTATAAATCTTATGCCCATTGTGATTTATAATAGTCTGGGGATTGGAAGTGCTAGACATACTTCTATATTGTTGCAACTGGCTGAGTGGGCTTAAAAAGACCTTTTGGTATCCTAGATGATATGTTGATTCAGGTAGGGAAATTCGTGTTCCCTGCAGATTTTGTGATCTTAGACTACAAGGTGGATGAAGAAATTCCTATAATTTTGGGAATCCCGTTCTTGGACACTGGCAGAGCTCTTATTGATTGTGAGACTGGGGAGCTCAAGATTAGATTGAATGAAGAAGAAATATAATTCAATGTGCAGAAATCTATAAGGTGACAAAGTGAATTTGCCAATTGCTCTCTTATTGATGCTGTGGATGTAATCGTAGAAACTGATGATGAGATGCTAAATATTGAGGATCCTCTTGTTGCATGTCTAATGAATATAGATGAGGTGAATGGAGAAGAACTGGCATAATGGGTGTTGGCATTAGAGGGCAGAGGGTTCTGGGATAGAACTCTTGAATTTGAGACCTTACACTTAAAAAATAGAGAAGCTCCTCCAGCTAAGCCATCCATTGAAGAACCACCAAAGATGGAATTGAAGCCATTGCCAGCCCACCTCAGGTATGAGTTTCTTGGACATGACTCCACATTACCTGTTATTATCTTATCCAGTTTGTTAGATGTGCAGGCACAACAACTCTTGTAGGTACTCAAAGAGTGTAAGACTGCCATTGGGTGGACCATGGCAGACATTAAGGGGATCAACCACACCTACTGTATACATAAAATTCTACTGTAAGGGGGTTACTAACCTTCTAGGGAATATCAAAGAAGGATGAACCGAAATATGAAGGAAGTGGTGAAGAAAGAAGTGATAAAGTGGTTAAATGCGGGAATCATCTTCCCAATATCTGACAGCAACTGGGTTAGCCCAGTGCAATGTGTGCTTAAAAAGGGTGGTATGATGGTGATAAAAACGATAACAATGAACTAATCTCAACATGAACCGCCAAGGGCGGGAGAATCTGCATGGACTACAGAAAGTTAAATCTAAATACTCGGAAAGGCCACTTCCCATTTCCCTTCGTTGATCAGATGCTAGACAGATTGACAGGAAGGTCACACTTCTGTTTTCTGGATGAGTACTTGGGATATCAAATGCCTATATAGGATTTATGCTTTTCGAAGGATGCCCTTTGGCCTATGCAATGCACCTCCCACATTCCAAAGATGCATGATGGACATATTCACTGACATGGTAGAAGACATAATGGAGGTATTCATGGATGATTTCTCAGTGGTGGGGAACTCATTCAATGAGTGCCTTATCAATTTGACTTGTATACTGAAACGGTGTATTGAGACTAACCTGGCTCTTAATTGGGAGAAGTGTCATTTCATGGTACAAGAGGGCATAGTCTTGGGGCACCGGATGTCAAGTAAAGGAATTAAGGTGGATCGTGCTAAAGTTGAAGTGATAGCAAAGTTTTCTACCTCCAACTTCAGTCAAAGCAATCAGGAGTTTCCTCGGGCATGCCAGTTTTAGCAGGAGATTCATAAGAGACTTTTTAAAAGTTGCCAACCCTCTCTGTAAGTTGTTAAAGATCGCCCCTTCTTGTTTTCTGATGATTGCAGGGTAGCATTCGAGGAGATGAAAAAGAAGCTGGTCATAGCACCCATCATTGTTGACCCCGACTGGGAGCAACCATTTGAACTCATATGTGATTCCAGTGATACGCAGTTGGGGCAGTGCTAGGACACCCGAAAGAGAAACTAATAGATCTAATCTACTATGCTAGTAGAATGCTAAATGGAGCCCAGTTTAACTACACTATGACGGAGAAGGAGATAGTTGCTGTGGTGTTTGCTTTCGATAAATTCAGATCATCCTTGACCGGCTCTAAGGTAATTGTATACACTGACCATGCAGCTCTCAGGTACTTAATTGAGAAGAAGCAATCTAAACCGCACTTCATTCGTTGGGTGTTGTTTCTGCAAGAGTTCGACCTTGAAATTTGTGACCATAAGGCACAGAAAATCAAGTGGCTGATCATCTATCACAACTTGAGGGAGATGAAAATTCAAATAAGGTTGAGGATATTCTAGAAATCTTTCCAAATGAGCAACTGCTCGCTGCTAGTCTTGAGAAAGTGCCATGGTATGCAGACTTAGCAATTTACCTGGCCAGTGGTATAGTTCTCTATGACTTTTCCTCTATACAAAAGAAAAAGTTTTATCGTAACTACCTTATGTATTATTGGGATGAACCGTACCTGTTTCGAATATGTGTTGAAAATATAATTCATAGGTGTGTCCATGCGATAGAACAATCTTCTGTTTTGCAGGCATGTCATGAGTCAGGACAGCTGCGAAAGTGCTAGAGGCCGGTTTCTTTTGGCCAATAGTGCTCAAAGATGCACACCAATGCGTGAAGGGCTGTAATGAATGTCAGTGAACCGGGAATATTTCTCGTCGCCATGAGATTCCCATGAACCTGATTCAAGAGGTGGAAGTGTTTGACGTTTGGGGAATTGACTTCATAGGACCCTTCGTCAGCTCCTTTGGCAATAAGTACATACTTGTTGCAGTAGATTATGTGTCCAAATGGGTAGAAGTTGCAACTTTTCCCACCAATGATGCCAGAGTAGTGGTGGGGTTTTCAACAAAAACATATTTACCCGTTTTGGGACACCGAAAGCTATTATCATTAACGGAGGCACCTACTTCTATAATCGAACCTGTGAGAAGTTTCTAGCAAAGTATGATATGCGGCACAAGGTGGCAACACCGTATCATGCGTAGAAAATTGGACAAGCGGAAGTGTCTAATAGAGAGATAAATGGTGTATTGACTAAGACTGTAAATGCCACAAGAACTAATTGGGCAAAAAAGCTAGATGATGCACTCTAGGCTTATAGAACTTCTTTAAAACACCAATTGGTATGTCACCATATAAGTTGGTGTTCGGGAAGGCTTTCCACATGCTAGTGAAACTTGAACACAAAGCTTGGTAGGCATTGAAACAGTTGAACCTAGTCATTGAGGCTGTTGTTACAAGGAGAATCACTAAATTGCATGAGCTCAACGAGTTCAAATATCCAGCTTTTGAGAGCACAAGGTTGTACGAGGAGAGAATGAGGATATTGCATGATCAGAACATTATTGAGCGACATTTCAACCCCGGGGACAAAGTATTGCGCCATAACTCAAGATTAAGGTTATTCCTGGGAAAGCTCAAGTCAAGATGGTCTGGTCCGTTTCGGGTGGTCGAAGTATTCCCTTCAGGGGCAGTGAACATTTCCTCGGAGAAAGACCTCACATATGTAGAGTCAATGGGCATAAATTGAATCTATATGTAGGTATGAGTGAACCAAAAGAAATGATAGAGATCCACCTGATAGAACCTCAGAGGTCGAGCGAACCGTAAATACGGTTATCTGTGTCGTGCTGCAACGTTAAATCAGACGTTGCATGGGAGGAAAACCACGACTGTTGTACTTAATTCGTGTATGTAACTAGGACTATGTAAAAATTTAAAAAAAAGGGCAAACCACCGATCGCGGTGGAACCACGATAGGACCGCGGTGAAAGGCGAGGACACTGCCTCGACATTGTGTAGCTCACCGCGGTAGAACTGTGGTGACGTCGTCCAACCCACCACGAAGGCGGTGGGAACGGGGTTGAACAACGGTGAGACGTAAAGATTTTTCCTTTAAACTATTTAATCCACCGCGCCCGCGGTAGGACCGCGGTGGGCACCGAATTTTATATATATATATTTTCTTTTTTTTTCTTCTTCTTCTAATTTATCCTTAATCAAACCGCCCCCTCCCCCTCCCCCTTAATAAAATAACCCCCCCCCCCCCCCACACGCCCCATTCCCCTCTTTAGTTCCCAACATCCCCCCTCTTTATTTCCTAATTTTCCTCTCTCTCTCTCTCTCTAAACCCTAACACCCCAAATCCCTTATCTCTTCTTCTTCTTCTTCTTCTTCTTCTTCTTCTTCTTCTTCACTCCTCATACCTTCCTCATCCCCACTCCTTTAATTTTCTCCTCCGTCAAGGTATTTCTCTTTTCCCTTCCCTCATCTTTTGTAGTTTATTTTAGTTGTTATCTAGTTTAATGTTTGTAATTGTGTAGTAATATTTTGGTAGATTTTGTTAGTTTTCTTATTATTTTCTTTTGAAATTCGTTTTTTGATTTATTGGTAAAGGGGCTTTGTGTATAATGTAGTGGAAAGGCGGAGGTTTGTAGGTGATTCCACAGTTTAAGTGTGGGGTGTTTGGTGTAACAGAACCGTTGATTTGGGGGAAGCTTTGATGTACCCATATGGGCTATGTGTATGAAGAAAGTGTCTTGCCCACAAGGTGTTTGGGAAATTGCTCCAATGGAGTTATAAGGGCTAATGTGACATGGTTGTGGTGAAGTCTGAGTAACCAACGATAGTCACACATTTCACACACTCACTGATAGGTGTTTCTCTGTTTGACAGCCACAATAAATCAATCTAGGAAGAGACAAAACACTGGGTCCTCCGCTAGTGGACCGAAAAACTCCTCGAGATCTAGGGGCAAGCCAGAGCACCGCAGTTTGACAACACTAGGTTTGTCTCCCAACAGGGGGAGGATAGGAACAATGCAAAGGTAGCTAAGAAATTGCTACACGAGGTGCATATTGACCGCCAAGCCTTAGAGGTGGAATGCCCGAATATCATCAATGAGTTGAGGAGGTACCAGAGGAGGCCAATGTTCAGATGGTAAGGGAGTTTTATGTGAATTGCCCGGAATATGAGGAAGGCGTTGTTACTGTTTGGAATACATTGGTAAATGCATCTATCGAGGCCATCCACAGGGTGTACCGACTGCAAGTGTTCAAGGGAGAATCTGATGATTATCGCATTTTAGTTCAACACGTGCCTTGTGGTGGACTCTTCTTGAGACTATCTATGTGATGTTCAGATGGTAAGGGAGTTCTATGCGAATTGCCTGGGATATGAGGAGGGTGTTGTTACTGTTTGGAGTACATTGGTAAATGCATCTATCGAGGCCATCCGCAGGGTGTACCGACTGCCAGTTTTCAAGGGAGAATCTGATGATTATCGCATTTTAGTTCAACACGTGCCTTGTGGTGGACTCTTCTTGAGACTATCTATGTGCCAGACAGAGAGTACATTTGGATAAATCCCAGGATCACACAACTCCTAATCTCTCAATTGGGAGGCTAAGTGTTGGCTCACCATTATTAACAGTCAACTGTTGCCCTCCAACAATCGATGTCAATCTACCACGGGCGACAACTATCTACTATTTCATGGCACACAGGGATTTTGATGTGGCTAGGCTCCTCTATGATGAGATGATCATTAGATCACCTGAGTAACTCAAAGGCTTTTACTTCCCTTCTCTAGTCACCAGGCTGTGCCGTCTTGCTAGAGTCCCTGAAGACCTTGGAATTGTTGGGAAATTAGCACTGAAAGCCCCGTTCCTAGCAAGAAAAATTAGAATTGGGATGTAGCCAGTGGTGAATGTTGATGACTTGGATGATGAATCTAATGATGATAATGCTAAGGCAGCTGAGGGTGGGGTAATGGGTGGTAAAAGGATATGATGACCTGCGCGCTAATGTCACGTGTATTTCCTCTAGTTGAGGAGGATTACCGGGCATTGCACAGATTAGTCCTGTAGGCTAATCAACTTAGGACCTCTCTTTTTCAATTCCTATATGTGTTTAAATTATCTAAACTTCCTTTTTTTGCATATATGTGTGTTTAAGATGTCCAAACCTATTTTACCCTCAAAAGTTCCTTGATCGTATATGTGTTTACACTGTGAAACTACCTTTATTTGCAAATACGTGCTTACTTGTTAATTAACTGATTAACATAGTTTAAGTTTGACCGGTACCTACCGTTGTGGACCGTGAGGGGTGCCTAACACCTTCCCTTCAAGGTCATTTCGAGACATTACCTTAATCTCTGGTAATGCAAGCGAGTTACACGAGTTAATTACTCTAGGTCGCATCATAATTCGTTAGGTAGCGAATCTTTAAATACCTAATTCTCAAAAGGAAACGAATTGTTCCCCCATAAGTGTCAAAACCCGGAATTCACGAGGAAAAAGGGGCACGACAGTTAGTGTACCTACCAAGCCAAGCATTTTATGTTAAAATTAAACCTAGAAAAACAGACCAAAGGTGGTCGATTTTTAATAAATAATAAAAAAGATTGCAAATTACCAACCAATATTGGTCGGTATTTATTAAAAAAATAATAATTGTCTATTACAGACAAAAGTTGGTCGGTTAATGAACAAGGAATTCCCAGAATTCAACATTACCAACTAACTTTTGTCGGTATTGATAAATTTTAATTATTTTAAAAAAATATATTTTCTTTTACCAACCAACTTTGGTGGGTTTTTTATTTTAATAATTAAAAAAAAATATATACATTAAATACACCGACCAACTTTAGTCGGTAAAATTAAATTAATAAAATATATTCCAACCAAAGTTGGTTGGTAAATTATTTAAATTCTTCAGATGGTCATTTTAATAGATCGACCAATTGGTCGATATATTAAAACGGCCATCAAAATACCGTCCAAGCATATTTGGCTGCGTTGTGATTGTAATTGGCCATAATCGATCAAAGTTGGTCGATTTTCTTAATCAGTATTTAACGAATTTCTAGTAGTGATCAATGGTATCTCTCTTCAACTCAAAAGTAATATCTTGGAATTTCAACTCCATGATTGTACCGTGGAGTTCAAAATAAGGTATCATTGATGGGTTTTGAATCTTTAAATATTTGAATTTCAATACTGTGTGCTGGAATTTTACTTTTAAAAATCATAAAATTTAGTATCGTATATTTTGAATTTCACATAGAGAGAATTTTTTCGATTCCAATATATTCTACTGGAATTTTGTTTGTAGAATTTTTGAATCCAGTAGCAATTCTGGAGTGGATCATGAATTTTATAAGTTCGAACTCTAGGACAATATCCAGTATCACTTCACTTTTATAAGTTTGAAGTCTAGACAATGAAATCAGCCCATTCTTTTCTCAAGTACCACACATAAAATTATCTCATTATAATTTTCTTTGCACATTCAATTCTTAGATCAGGCTGACAACCGACCTCTCTTATATGAGTAACACTAGTGGCGAACGGTCTGTGCTCTGAGATCAGGCCCGAACATAAAATGGAAAAATTAGCGTAAATCGAACTAAGTAATTATTTTACTTTATGTTATACATATTTATGATTAAAGCATTTAATATTAATTTCAGTTTTCTGTCAGTAAAGAATTTAAGTTTATGTGAAGACAACTTTAATTTTTTATCCAAAAAAAGACGTAGAGTATAACAACTCTATATATAAAGTTTATCCAACTTTATATATATATATATATATATATATATATATATATATATAAAGTCTAATACAACTTTACGTCTTTTTTTTGGATAAAAAATTAATGTTGTCTTCACGTTTCTTTTGGATATACATATTGGATTTGTTGCAACTAAGTTATTATCTCAATATTCAAGACATTTTTTCAATATTCTATTGATGAGTCATGCTTCACTTGAAACAATCTTCCTCAAACAACTCTATTAAACTTATTGATTCTTTAGTTTTATATACTTAAACCTATGACCTACAAGGTAGGGATGCACGACATATAATTTAGTAAATCAGAAGTCTCTATTCTTCTCTTACAGCCAACCAATTACGAAGAATCAGACATTGAAAACTCTACTCGATGAATTTAAAGAAGAAGTCAGAGAGAGAACTTTTCCGGCTATATAAATTCCATATCCAAAATACTCAAAAGGAACTTTCAGTATCTAAATCATGTGGGAACCTGTCATAAGAATCCATATAGTTAATATATGACCTTTAAATTTATGGAACACTGACAACAAAGATTATATAACTATTTCCTTCTCCAAAGCAAATTGAATATATGACCTACATGACTATCCAAAGCAGCAGCAACAACAACAACAACTCAGTGTAATCTCACTTAGTTGGGTTTGGGGAGGATAGTGTGTACGCAGACTTTATCCATACCCTTGGGTAGAGAGGCTGTTTTCAAATACACCCCCGACATCATTCCCTCGAAGAACTTCCCGTCTTGCTCTTGGGGAGACTCGAACTCACAACCTCTCGGTGAAGTTGCAATGTTGCTAATTTAAAGAATGTGATGAGAAATAGATAAATTCCTATCTCTTAAGATACCGCAATAATCTGAACATGATTGTAGAAGATAAAAAAATAAATAAGTTGTGCGTCAAATTCCACATAGATGGTAATTTGATTTATAGCACTTATTGTGGCTTACTCATACACGATTTAATCATGACTATACTAAAAATACCAACCAAGGTAATAACACATAGCTACTTGACTCCAAATTACCGATTCGACGTTCCCTGTTTCTATCGCATATTTAACCTATGCAAAAGTAGCATTGCAAAGAAAAATATTTTAATCGGTTCTAATTTATGTGAACATGTTGGACTGAGCATGAAATTTAAGTAAAAATGAAGACTTTTAGAATTGGTGGTCATAAACAAGTTAAAAAGGGGCTCAGAATATTTGTATGGTTATAAAAACTTCTCGTTAAGGGTAGAAATATACGATTAATCTAAATTGTTACCAATTTAGAAAGAAATTATTCTTTTTGAGACGGACAAAAAAAAAAGGTTCATAGAAACTACAAGAAAAAGACTTATTAGCAACCAAAATCTTGGGAGGGGTGGAAAATCTCGTCCCTAAAAGTCTACTTATAAGGACGATATTGTTATGAAATATTAGATTATGGTGGATGTCCCTAACTCCTATAACACCCACTACTTTTATCCATTATCTCCATAACTCCCACTACTCCAATACTTATGGTTGTAACTCCCACACCTCCATGATCTCCCCCATGATCTTCCTCCATGATCTCAAAAGCTTAATGACATATTTATGGAATTCTTTTAGTATACCTCTATGTAGTACTATAAATAGAGGATGAGAAATCATTTTGTAATACACTTGGATACATAGAAGAAATATATTCTCTTTTCTATTTCTCTCTACTTTGTGTCTATCTTTTGTTTATTACTTTGAGCTAAGTTTTGTAACACGTTATCAGCACGAAGCTCTACTATCTCAAGATCTCTTTGAGAAAATTAAGGTATTTTTCTCCTCCTAATTTTGTTTTAATTATGTCTGACATTATGAAAAGAAAGTTTGTTGCCCTTGAAATTTCGGGCAAGAACTACATGACATGGGTGTTGGATGCTGAAATCCATTTGGATGCAATGGGTCTTGGAGACGCCATTAAAGACAGAAATAATGTATCCACCCAAGACTGTGCTAATGCGTTGATTTTCTTGCGCCATCACCTTGATGAAGGTTTGAAAATTGAATATCTCACAGTCAAAGATCCACTTATCTTGTGGAATGGCTTAAAGGAGAGATATGACAACTTAAAGTTGGTCAATCTGCCACAAGCACGATATGATTGGGCTCATCTGAGGCTCCAAGACTTTAAGTGTGTTTCTGAATATAATTCTGCAATGTTTAGAATTACTTCTAAATTGAAACTCTGTGGAGATACTATAACTGATTATGATATGCTTGAAAAACGTTTACAACGTTTCATGCCTCCAATATGGTTCTGCAACAACAGTACAGAGAGAAAGGTTTCAAAAAGTACTCTGAGCTGATTTCTCTTCTCCTTGTGGCTGAGCGAAACAATGACCTGCTCATGAGAAATCACGAAAATCGACCCACTGGGTCTACACCATTGCCTGAAGTAGATAAGGTGTATTCCCAATATGCTAAACGTGGAAAAGGCTATGGCCTTAATCATGGTCGTGGTCGTGGTCGGGGTCATGGCCGTGGACGTGGATAGGGTAGAAATTTTCCTGGTGTTAGTCACCCCCTAAAGAGATATAACCACCAAAAGCGGAAATGGAATTATGAGAATCCAAAAGCAAATAGTTCAGAACTATATGTTATCGTTGCGGTGGAAAAGGGCACTGGGCAAAAATTTGCCGTGTACCAAGACATTTGGTTGAGCTTTATCAAGCATCTCTAAAGAGTAAAGGCCCTGAAACCAATTTTGTCTCTGACAATAATTTTGACATCACCCACTTGGATGTGGCAGACTTCTTTGAGCACCCTGAGGGAAAAATAGATCGCTTGATCGGTGATGGATCCATGGTTAAAGAAGATTGAGCAGTTTGATATTTTTATTTTTACTTATTCGTAGTAGTTAATGAATAAACAATTATCATAGTTTACATAAGTTATCTATTATTGTGATATGGTTCAAATTTTATATTTTCTGCTTTAAGCTAGTAAAGCTAAGTATCAAGCAAGTATTCGTTAAAATTATAATATGCTTGAAATAAAATAAAAAAAAATTAAACAGAATGATCAGCTTCATTTTTGTAATCCTTTCTAATCTGTTCGGTGTTAATGTGTTAGCACATTAAAGGTGCTATTATGCTAGTAGTATTATGAACCTGAAACAGATTCACTGCCAACATCAATTAACTCAATTAGTTGAATCATTCTAGGTGAAACATTCAGTTCAAAACAATTCAATCAATGATCAAATATTGATATGTAACTTAAGAGTTTTATCAATTTGACAAATAATCTGTATTATGGTTTTAAAATATATAACTTTAGATTACACATTCATCTTATGCTTTATTTGTAGCACATTAAATATAGTAATAAAAGAAATATTGTGAAGACTCTTTATGCTACTACTAATTGTTAATACTTTGATATTAAAAGGAGAATAACTATGATAAAAGATATTTTTTTTTCATAATGACCGCACTGAAACTATTATGTTGAATCATAGACTTAAATTTGTTTATTCTCATATCTATAAAAAAAAAAGAAATACTAATATTTTTCGTATATTTCTTTTGTATGTCAAACCATGGGAAGCAAATATGGATATCTCACAAAGCAAACTTGGATCAACGTCCAATTGTAAAAATATTTGTTTAATTGATTCATGTACCACACATACGATATTCAAAGAGAAGAAATATTTCTCTCATTTAAGTATGTGTAAGGCAGATGTTACTACAATTTCTGGTAGTAGTAAATTGATTGAAGGCTCCGGAAGAGCAACTATAACTCTGCCTAAAGGAACAATATTTATCATAGAGAATGCAATGTTCTCTTCCAAGTCCAAGAGGAACTTGTTGAGTTTTAAAGATATCCGTCAAAATGGATATCATATTGAGACAATAGATGAGAATAATCTTGAATACCTCATCATTACAAAGAATGTCTCTGGCCAAAAGAGAGTTATTGAGAAGTTCCCATCTTTATCTTGTGGCCTGTATTGGACAAAAATTAGTGCAATTGAGGCACATTCCACAGTAAACCAAATGTTACTGATTCCAATACTTTTGTACTTTGGCACGATCGATTGGGACATCCTGGATCAATTATGATGAGACGGATTATAGAAAACTCATATGGGCATCCATTAAAGAATTTAAAGATTCTTTTAAATAATGAATTTTCTTGCACTTCTTGTTATCAAGGCAAGTTAATTATTAGACCATCACCAACAAAGGTTGGAACTGAGTCACCTACGTTTTTGGAACGTATACAAGGGGATATTTGTGGACCTATTCACCCACCCAGTGGGTCCTTTAGATATTTTATGGTCTTAATAGACGCATCCTCTAGATGGTCTCATGTGTGCCTATCACGCAACCTTGCGTTTGCAAAATTAATGGCACAAATAATTCGATTACGAGCACAATTTCCTGATAATCCAATTAAGTCTATTAGACTAGATAATGCTGCTGAATTTTCATCCCAAGCGTTTAATGATTATTGCTTATCAATTGGGATAAAAGTGGAACATCCTGTAGCTCATGTTCACACTTAAAATGGTCTTGAAGAATCTTTAATTAAACGTCTGCAGTTGATTGCAAGACCATTACTCATGAAAACGAGGCTGCCCACTTCGGTTTGGGGTCACGCCATTTTGCATGCAGCAATGCTAGTTCGTCTCAGACCGACGAATTATCACAAATATTCCCCGTTGCAATTAGTTTTGGTTCATGAACCTAATATATCCCATTTAAGAATTTTTGGATGCGCAGTATATCTGCCTGTAGCACCGCCATACCGCACCAAAATGGGTCCGCAAAGAAGGTTAGGAATATATGTTGGGTTTGAATCGCCCTCCATTATTCGCTACCTCGAAACATTGACTGGGGATTTGTTCACTGCACGATTTGCAGACTGTCGATTCGATGAGACACATTTCCCAAAATTAGGGGGAGAAGTTGGTGAAACCAAACGGGAAATTTTGTGGAAAAATCCATCATTATCTCATCTTGATCCACATACCTCTATTTGTGAAAAAGAGGTGCAAAATATTATCCATTTGCAAAGAATAGCAAATCAAATGCTTGACGCATTCACGGACTTGAAAAGGATAACAAAATCTCACATCCCCGCAGAGAATGTTCCAATCCGTATTGATGTCCCTATTGGACAATCTTCTAATGTCATATCTAATGAGTCGAAAGCACGACTAAAACGTGGCAGGCCATTAGGTTCCAAAGATCGAAATCCTAGAAAAAGGAAAGCAAATGATCAAAATGACACTACGAAAGAATCTCATGAGGAAATTCACGATTTAATAAATTCTGAGATTCATGAAGAATCCATTGATCCCGAGACTCAGGAAAATAAGGAACTATCAATAAATCCAATCGATATTGAGACAAATTTTAATCGAGTGGATATAGTGGTGGATTATGTCTTTGCATATAATGTTGCATCTAGCATTATGCAAGAAAGTGAGGATCTTGAACCTCAATCTGTTGGAGAATGTCGACAAAGACTTGATTGGCCAAAATGGAAAGAAGCAATCCAATCAGAATTGAATTCACTTGCAAAACGGGAAGTTTTTGGGTCTATAGTTGAAACACCTAATGGTGTTAAGCCTGTTGGCTATAGATGGGTCTTTGTACGCAAGAGAAATGAGAAAAACAAGGTACAAAGATATAAGGCACGCCTTGTTGCACAAGGATTTTCTCAAAGGCCTGGTGTCGATTATGTAGAGACATATTCACCCGTAATGGATGCTATAACTTTCCGTTATCTCATTAGTTTTGCTGTCTTTGAAAAGCTTGACATGCATTTAATGGATGTGGTTACTGCCTATCTTTATGGCTCACTTGATAATGAGATATACATGAAAATTTCCGATGGATTCAAAATGCCAAACACTCATAATTCAAAGTCCCGGGAAATGTTTTCAATCAAATTGCAAAGATCTTTGTATGGTCTAAAGCAATCAGGACGAATGTGGTATAATCGTCTTAGTGAGTATTTATTAAAGGAAGGCTATATAAATGATGCCATTTGCCCATGTGTTTTTATAAAGAAAACAACATCGGAATTTGTTGTACTTGCCGTATATGTCGATGACATAAACCTTATTGGAACTCCCATAGAACTCCAAAAGGCAATTGATTATTTAAAGAAGGAATTCGAGATGAAAGATCTCGGAAAGACAAAATTATGTCTTGGTTTGCAAATTGAATATTTGGCAAACGGAATTTTTGTTCATCCATCTGCCTATATAGAAAAGGTATTGAAACGGTTTTACATGGATGGAGCATATCCTTTAAGTACTCCGATGGTTGTTCGATCACTTGATGTGAATAAGGATCCATTCCGACCGCAAGAAAGGAATGAAGAGCTACTTGGTCCTGAAGTACCATATCTTAGTGCAATTGGCGCACTAATGTATCTTGCAAATACTACAAGGCCTGACATAACTTTTTCAGTTAATGTCTTAGCAAGATATAGCTCTGCTCCCACAAGGAGACATTGGAATGGAATCAAACATATATTGCGGTATCTAAAAGGGACTACCGATATGGGCTTATTTTATAGCAATAATTGCAGTCCTGATCTTGTTGGTTATGCTGATGCTGGATATTTATCTGACCCACACAAGGCTCTATCTCAAACAGGTTATGTGTTTATCTGTGGAGGCACTGCCATATCTTGGCGATCGACTAAGCAATCAATTGTGGCTACTTCATCTAATCATGCTGAGATAATCGCTATTCATGAAGCAAGTCGAGAGTGTGTGTGGTTGAGGTCTATAATACATCATATTCGAGACAAATGTGGTTTGAAATGTGACAAACTACCCACGATTTTGTATGAAGACAATGCAGCATGCATAGCCCAATTGAAGGGAGGATTCATAAAAGGAGATAGAACAAAGCATATTTCACCAAAGTTATTTTTCACACATGATCTTCAAAAGAATGGTGATATCAATGTGCAACAGATTCGTTCAAGTGATAATATGACTGATTTGTTCATAACATCTCTACCAACGTCAACCTTCAAGAAGCTGGTACATAAGATTGGAATGCGAAGGCTCAAGGATGTGAATTGATGCTCTTTTCAGGGGGAGTTAATGCGCGTTGCACTCTTTTTCCCTTACAAGGTTTTGTCCCACTGGATTTTCCTTGCAAGGTTTTTAACGAGGCAACAAAAAAATTATTTTGTTAGATATGTATACTCTTTTTCCTTTTCTAGAATTTTTTTTTTCCCCGTTGGGTTTTATTTTAGTTAAGGTTTTAACGAGGCACATTATCTTTGGACATCCAAGGGGGAGTGTTATGAAATATTAGATTATGGTGGATGTCCATAACTCCTATAACACCCACTACTTTTATCCATTATCTCCATAACTCCCACTACTCCAATACTTATGGTTGTAACTCCCACACCTCCATGATCTCCCCCATGATCTTCCTCCATGATCTCAAAAGCTTAATGACATATTTATGGAATTCTTTTAGTATACCTCTATGTAGTACTATAAATAGAGGATGAGAAATCAATTTGTAATACACTTGGATACATAGAAGAAATATATTCTCTTCTCTATTTCTCTCTACTTTGTTGTCTATCTTTTGTTTATTACTTTGAGCTAAGTTTTGTAACAGATATTAATTTCTGGTCCGTAATTCTGAATTTTATGTTATAATTAGCGAAATGACTAAATCCGGCCACTAAGATAGTTGAATTATTGTCCTTAATACTGTTATTTAGTGGACTAGACCACGTCATTTAGCTTTGCCTTAAAAAGATGAAATAAACAAAAATAAAAACTCTGAAATTAAAAAGATAAAAACTCTGTAATTAGAACTTAGTTCTCTCAAAATTCCATCTCTCCTTCTCAAAACCTTAAAAACCCTAGATCTCATCTCTTAAACCCGTCAGATCTCCAAATCTTCATCTCTCAATATTTCATTTTTCCGATTTCTTCCTTTACTGTTGGAGAGTGATACACAATTAGCAAATGAAGCCACATAGAAAGCCAACGTGGATGCCAAGGAGATCAATTCAAAAGTTAGTTAGAGAAATTTGAATTGTAGTAGTGATGGGAATGTTAGTTCGAAGCAAATTTGGCATCTCTACTTCTAGATTCTTCAATGCAGTAAGCCTATATATAGAATCTACTGAAATTGTTTTGGGGGAAGGAAATATATAGAAAATTGTCCCATCTCTCTCTTCTATTTCTCTGTTATCTCTGTTCCATTCTCGATACCTACCAAATTGATATCAATTGGTATCAGAGCTCGTCACAATGGGACCACGTAAGGTTGTTGATCCAACGACTGGGAATCAAATAGCTGACGGGCAGGAATCATACGAGGATCTAGCTGCCCAGCAGTTAGATCTCAAGGAAGAAATGACTCAAAAACAACAGGAATTACGAGAGGAATTAGATCGAAGGCATACAGAATTGCTACAGCTAGAAGTTTCGTTGAAGAATTCCTTTGATGGTTGGCATCTGCATCAACAATCGAAGGACAGTGCTTCTAACACAACTGGTAGAGACAAGGTGTTGCAATCTGAACAAGGCATTCTAGGACCAAATCCTTATGCTGGGCAGGCTATCCCACAATCACAGCCTCAATTTTCCTCGATTCAATGGTGAGAACTTGAAAACATGGCTCTATAGGATTGAGCAATACTTTTCTATTGATAAAACTCCTCTTAATCAAAGGATGGTTTTAGTGGCTATGAATTTGGATGATGAAGTCTTAGAATGGCATCAATCTTACTTGAAATTTAGAGATTCAAGTGATACACTTGACTGGGATGAATACTTAGCTGCTTTGATTGAGACCTTTAGTGAGGAATTCTTTGATCCTATGTTAAAACTTAAACAGTTGAGGCAGACTGGACTAGCTAGGGAATATTAATTTGCTTTTGCACGACTGTTAGCTCAATGTGATCTATATGTTAACCAAGCTATCTCCTGCTTCCTTGGAGGATTGAAGGAAGAGCTGGTGCATCCTGTGAAAATGTATGAGCCTCAAACCTTATCTAAAACTTATAGACTGGCTAGATTAGCAGAGGCAACATTGGCATCTAACTCTAGAGCATTGAGGTCTAATACTAATAGTCAATCATCATTTAACATAAGGAAACCTGCTTCGAGGGAACTGCAGCTAAACCTCCTGCTCATTCCACCATGATGCCTCAGAAATTGGGACTGCCTGCTCCTAAACCTGTAGCTGCCTCTAAGACCAGGAGGACTATATCTCCTACTGAGATGCAATCTAGGAGAGCCCAAGGTCTATGCTACTTTTGTGATGAAAAATACACAGTTGGACATAAGTGCAATATTCATAAACAACTGTTTGTACTGGATTTGGATTATGGTGATGATCAAATCCAGAATTAGAAATTGTGAAACCTGAGGATGAAGGTAGAGAGGAGTGGTCTGCAAATGAGGAAGATACTCCTATTATTTCACTATGTGCATTAAGTGGGATCAAAGGAGGACAAACAATTCATGTGACTGGGTATAATAATAAGCAACCTTTGTAGATTTTATTAGATGGTGGAAGTACTCAGAATTTTATTGATTGTGAATATGCAAAGAGGCTGGGTTGTGACATTACCCTTACCAAGGTTGGATATGTTAGCCTTGGTAATAATTCTGTGGAAGCCACTTCAGGTGTTGTGAGAAATTTTCAATGGATGCTTCAAAGTACTACCTATCATTCTGATTAACAGTGTTTCCTGTGGGAAGGTATGTCATAGTGCTAGGAGCATTGTGGATGAAGACATTGGGACCAGTTACTATGGATTACACTGCTTTGACTATGTCCTTTGATTATCAAGGAAAGCATCACATCGTTAAAGGAGTATCTGATGAGTGTAAGTCTTCCAGTCCTAAGTCCTTAAACAAAAAGGGAAATCAATACCTTCAATTGCTTATGTTATATGTGCAACAATTTGTCCCTTCCTACCAACCTGAGAGTCAGTCCTATGCATTGCATTTCCCCAATGAACCCCATATTTCTCTTGTTATTCAGGACCTTTTAGGACAATATTCCTAAATCTTTGCAGAACATGTTTCATTACCTCATACTAGGGGTGTGTTTGACCACATCATTCCTTTAAAACCTAGTACTAAACCTATCAACAAGAGACCATATAGGTACCCATCTATGAAGAAGGACATCATTGAACAGTTGATTAGGGACAAATTGCAGCAAGGTATTATTCAGGATAACAATATCCCTTTTGCTTCTCCAGTAGTCTTGGTTGGTAAAAATGATGGTTTGAGATTGTGTGTTGATTATAGGGAATTGAATCATTGTACCATTAAAGATAAGTTTCCTATTCATATTATTGATGATTTCTTAGATGAATTGGCTGGTGCGGTTCTCTTCTCTAAAATAGACCTTCGAGTTGGATATCATCAAATAAGGATGCTACCTGCTGACATTCATAAAACATCCTTTAAGACTCATTTATGCCATTATGAATACTTGGTTATTCCCTTTGGCCTATCTAATGCCCCATCTACATTTCAATGTCTTATGAACCATCCGTTTCAGCTTTTTATTTGAAGTTTGTGTTAGTTTTCTTCGATGACATTCTCATATACAGTAAGTCTCTTGATGAGCATGTTAGGCATTTGCAGCAGGTATTTGATATTATGGTTCAACATCAGTTGTTAGCTAAATATTTTAAGTGTGTCTTTGGTGTTCCATATGTAGAGTATTTAGGCCATTTTATTTCTAGTGAGGGTGTTTCTACTAATCCCAAAAAGATCACTGTTTTCCAGAACTGGCCTTTCCCTAGTAATGTTCGACAATTGAGGGATTTCTTAGGCTTGGCTGGTTATTATAGAAAATTCATCAGAAATTATGGCCATAGCAGTAGACCCCTTACAGAGCTACTTAAGAAGGATAACTTCAAGTGGTCTAATAGTGCAACCCAAGCTTTTTCTGCATTGAAGTTAGCTCTAACTTCAGCACCAGTGTTGGCACTACCTAATTTTTCAATACCATTTGTAGTAGAGACAGATGCAAGTGGTAATGGTATAGGAGCTGCCCTTATGCAGGATGGGCATCCTATTGCTTTTATTACTAAAGGACTAACTCCTAGACATTTGGCCTTATCAGTCTATGAGAGGGAGTTGCTGGCCTTGGTGTTTGTTGTTGCCAAATGGTCACACTATCTGTTGAGCCAACATTTCATTGTTAGAACTGATTAGAAGGCCTTAAAATATATTTTAGACCAAAAGTTACACACTGACTCCTAGTTGAGGTGGTTAGCCAAATTACTTCCATTTGATTTTGAGATACAATATAAAAAGGGCAACGAAAATCTAGCTGTTGATGCTCTTTCAAGGGTAACTGGTGCAGAACTTATGTCCATGATGGTCTCTTCTGTGAGCTCTGAATTGTGGCATTCTATTTCTTCATTGTGCTCCACGGATCCTGAACTTATTGCCCTTATTTCTTCTTTACAACATACTCCTCAGAAGCATTTCACTTGGCTTAACAATCAGCTGAGAAGGAAAGGAAAACTGGTCGTTAGAAAGGATCCTGCCTTGCGACAACATATTCTCAGTGTATGGCATTCCTCACCTACAGGAGGTCACTCAAGTATTGATGCTACTACCAGGAAGGTCTTGACTTACTTTTACTAGAAGGGTATCCGTCAAGACATTTTGGATTTTATTCATAAGTGCGATGTCTGTTAGAGAAACAAATATGACACTTCAGCCTCCTCTGGATAGTTGCAACCATTGGCTGTCCCCTCTGTACCTTGGTCGGATATTAATATGGATTTTATTGAAGGATTGCCCAATTCCCTGGGCAACACTGTTATATGTGTTATTGTTGACATGCTCACCAAATATGGCCATTTTATTGCCTTGGCTCATCCATATACAGCTAAATTCCTTCCTAGACTATATCTTTCGGCTACACGGATTTCCAGCATCCATCACTAGTGACAAAGATCCCATCTTCATTAGTGCTTTTTGGAAAGAATTCATGTTTATTAAAGGTGTTTCTATCCATACCTCCACAACTTATCATCCTCAAACTGATGGTCAGAGTGAAGTTTTGAATAGGTGTCTTGAAACTTACCTTCACTGCTTCTGTTCTGACTCACCTAAGGACTAGGGTTCCTTCTTGTCTATTGCTGAATGGTGGTACAATTCTACTCCCCATTCAGCCATCAAGACCTCTCCATTTGAGCTTCTTTATGGTTACCCCCCTCCCATTCACTTTTCTTATCTTTCTGGGGACTCTTCTATGGATCAAGTTGAGGACATCTTTTTGGTTCAAGAATTCAAGCTTCAGCTTGCTAAGTTTCACCTTTGTCGAGCTCAGCAACGCATGCAAACCCAAGCCAACCTCCATAGGTCTGACAGAGTTTTTGTTGAAGAAGACTGGGTTATTGTCAAGTTGTAGCCTTATAGGAAGTCCACACTCTCTCTTTCTCCCTATCATAAGCTCACCTCTAAGTACTTTGGCCCTTATCCTATCGTTAAGAGAGTGGGTGTTGTCGCTTAAACATTGTTGTTTCCTCCTGAGGTTCAACTTCATCCCATTTTTCATGTTTCTCACCTGAAACGCTGCTATGAACTGCCTTCCACTATAATTCATCCTCCAGTTCAGGATTTGGCTAGCCCTCTCTATCCTCCGCCTGAGGCAGTGTTGAGTAGATGCTTCATAAAGAGAGATAACAAAGCAGTGTTTCGGTGTTTGATTTAATGGAAAGACCTCGATGAGTCCCAAGCTACATGGGAGTTAGCTTCTATTGTTCGCATCAGATTTCCTCAATTCACCCTTGGGGACAAGGGTGCTCTTCACGGGGAGGGTACTGATACATAATCAGCAAATAAAGCCAGCTAGAAAGCCAATGTGGATGCCAAGGAGATCAATTCAAAAGTTAGTTAGAGAAATTTGAATTGTAATAGTAGTGGGAACGTTAGTTATAAGAAAATTTGGCTTCTCTACTTCTAGATTCTTCAATGCAGTAAGCCTATATATAGAATCTATTGAAATTGTTTTGGGGGGAGGAAATATATAGAAAATTGTACCATCTCTCTCTTCTATTTGTCTGTTATCTCTATCTCTTACTCTGCTTCTGCTTATTTCCCTTCTCTTCTGACTTCTCATCTTAATCTCTGTTCCATTCTAGATGTTAGGGATATAGTAGATATGCCCTAGATCCAATATCATATTTGATAACTTGAACATATTTTTGTGAATGTCATTTGATATAAAATATACGACATTTGATATTCTTTTATCATTATTATTAATTGTTCGATTAATTTGATAAGGTCCTTGATTAAATTTTGAGATTTGTCGTCGTGATAGAGATCATGATAATGAGAGCAAAGTCTCTTACAATTTAATCTAAATTTGTTCTTGATTGTAGGATTATTAATTTGGACATTAGTAATCCGGTTAGATCAATATTTATGTGATCGTCTTTATCGGATAAAGATTAGTTGATCTCATTAACTAAATCACATAGATAGATGATGCATATAGAGATATGATCATTGAACCGACTCATTGGATAATTCATAATGGTTAGAATTACCATAATTGTCAATAGGATATTTTCTTGAAGAATGTGATGTAACCGTTTCCTTTGACTTGAGATCGTCATAGTAATTGACAAGTTATTCATTGTGCTTTGATACTAGACACCTATGGCCCAAGGGAGATGGTTGAAAGGATATTGGGTACGATTGAACACTTGTAGAATTAGTGATTGATCAAGACGGAATCTGTCAACTTGGTAATGAGTTTAAGCTCCATGTTGTCATGAATTATAAACGACCAAACTAAGACCTTGGCCAGGGCAATTAAATGAAAGAAGAAATGAGTTTCTTAGGTCATTCAATGGTCGATTATATTTGACGTGAACACATAGTTGATCGCCTATTAGGATTTGACATTTGAACCATATCCTAGGGTGATCAAGAGCTATAAGGACAGAAGGAATTACTACATTATTCTTCTAATGGTTCTTCAGAGTAAATTGTATACTTCATGCTATCCGGTCGATAAGGAGTGTCGCTAGACGCCACCCTTGATTACTATATTGATATGATCAATTTACTACCGGTTTAGTATTGAACCTATGGGGTCGCACACTAACGAGTGTTCTGATATTTGCTAAAGGATTAATTAACTTATTATTTGATAATTAAATTAAAGAATTTAATTAGTCAAATAAATTTAGTTATTAGTCCAAATAAAATATTATTATATTCTTTGCTAGCACAAAGATTATAATTAATATTGTGAACAAATTGAAGTTTCTATTTGGAATAGAAATTAAATAATATCTCTTGGTTGAAATATATGTGATATATATAATTAATATTATTTTATATAATAGATGAATATAAAATATAATATTAATAAAGGCTTGTTAATAAATCTAATTTTGAATTGGATTATTAATGTTTAATTGAAGTTTTATCCTATTTGGAATGGGATTAATATTTTAATAGGAAAATATTATATCAATATAAAAGTTTATAAATTAGAATCCAATTTAGAATTGGGATTCAAAAAAGTCCAAAAATTTTCGGCACTTTTCAAAGAAGGAAAATTATACAAAGTTTAATTTTAGAAATTAAATTTGTACTTTGGAAAAACGTAAGAAAGCAATTCCAACTTTGAGTTGGAAATTCACGTGACGTTAATTTTGGCAAATTCCATCCGAATGAGATTCAAAATTTTATGGAAGATTGTACAAAGTTTATTTTTGGAATTAAACTTTTACCCTAAGTAAATTATTACCTCAACCAAATAGGAAAAGGGTTTGTAAGTGATGCTATATAAAGGGTGATGGAGAAAATTTGCAAAGTTTTTAGGTTTTAATTTTTCTTGAGAAGAAAACCTACTTTGTGAAAGTGAGAGTGCAATACAAAGCCAAAAGAGAAAATACAATTGCAAGAAAAGTGTTTCTTGTTCTTCTAATTTGAGTTGAGATTTTTTGAGAAAAATTTCAACACAATATTCTTTGTTCAATTTGTTCGCGGGTTCCATTGATCAAAGAGTTGATAGCAAGGATCAGTCTCAGTGTGGATTTGCATAGAGTCTTCGCACTATCAAAGAAATTTTGAAAAAGAAACGCTCTTCACCAGGTACGTCTTAGATTCGATCTTTGAAACGTAAATAAATTTTAAACATAAAAAATCTACTTAGGATTGTTATTGTCTTCCGCTGCGTGTTACGAACACCTATACGCAATCCTTCAGTGGTATCAAAGCCAGGTTTATTATGTCTAAAATTTATTTACGAAATATTTTTAATATTATATTTGAAGAGTTCAAACCATAATAGATATGCCTTGTGCAATAGTCAATTCGTTTGAATATTGATATTATTTTATTGTGGATAAAATATGAATTCATATAACTATTGAGATCGTTCATAACTTGAATTTGAAATTTTGTATTAGATACAACGGGAATCTATAATAGGTTACATGATTCTATTGTTATTTTAATTGTTATTAGTTCATGAGATGTTAATTAATAATAGTATTCTAGCATGAATTCTTTTTATGTGATATATAAGATAAATATGTTAGAGGATGTTGAATTTTGTTTTATGCCATGTGCTTGTTCATTACATAATTTTGAATTATTTATTACATGTGATGTAAATTAATTTAGGACTAAGCATGTAGACAACTTGAACTAAATTCACTTGCTATAAAAGATTCGATCTTCGTGTTATTAAAAATTATTTTTGTAACAATTCCCTCTTACTAAAATTTGAGTTTTTAAATAATAAAATATAAGATATTTTATAATAGAGCTATCCATCAAGGTAATTCATTTTACTTATTTCTTGTTTATAAGGAGCGGCCTGAATACTAGGAGACTTATAGTTCGAGAATATGTTAAGATTATTTATTGCATTAGATGTATGGATTGGAAGAATTATTCAATTTTACACTAGATGCCTGGACTACCCCGGGGAGTATAAAATTTAATAAGTTCTTTGCTATCATGATGGTTGAACTCAATCATGCCAATAGGGTCGACCTGACTACCATGAGACTATTTGACATAGAGCTATTTAAGGAAATTGTATGGAGATACAATTGGTAAGATTACCTACCTTTAAAATATATGTGAGAAACGACTTGATTTCCAAGGGGCGCATACATATTGTTAAAGGATTCCTTTACTCTGCTAAAAGAAATAAAGATTTCGTAAACTATAATGAGGGTAAATAGTTTAAAATAATTAGTGGAAATATCATTTAGATAAAAGTCCATGTCTTTATGATATATGCAAATATGTTCTTATATTACTACTTTTTCTTTTCTACATTTTAGATTTCTCAATATGTTTGCTATATCACTGCGTGGAATACTTGAGACCAACAAGTTGGTAGGACCAAACTTTGATGATTGGTACAGAAATTTGAGAATTGTTCTCATGCATGAAAAGCTTATTGATGTGATCGATAAGCCTGCCAAGGAAGTCCCAGATGAAAATGATGATGATGCTACCAAGATTTATCAGAAATACTTGGAAGAATGTCTAACTACCAAATGCATCATTCTCGCTTCTATGAATTCTGAACTGCAGAGGAAACATCAGGATATGGATCCAACTGCAATTATTGAACATCTTAAGAAGATGTTTGGTACACAAAGCAGGACAGCTAGATACCAACTATCTAAGGCTTTATTTGGATCCAAATTGACTGGAAACTCACCAGTGGGACCCTATGTCAATCATATTATTGATCTTATTGAAGAGCTTGAGAAGTTGGGTGCAAACTGGGTAAAGAGCTTTCTCAAGATTTGATCTTGCAGTCACTACCAGAATCCTTTTCACAATTTGTTATTAATTTTAATATGAATAAAATGGATTGTGATCTTCACGAGATGCTTAACATGTTGATTGATTATGAGAATCAAATTGCATCTGAGAAGAAGAAAGGAACTATCATGTTGGTTGGAAACTCTTCTAAGAAGAAGGGTAAGGGTAAAAGTAAACCCAAGAAAAAGCCCACTACGCCCAAGGGTGGTGTGACCAAACCCAAAGGCAAAGAAGGCAAAGCTGACCAATCTGATGCTGTATGTTTCCATTGTAAGAAAATAGGACATTGAAAGAGAAATTGCAAAGAGTATCTTGCAACTTTAAAGGACAAGAAACAAGGTAAGGCTTTAATGAAAAATGTTTTCAAGGTTTCCTTAACTACTACTAATTCTTCATTGTGGGTATTAGATACTGGCAGTGGTTATAACATCTGCAATATGTTGCATGAGTTCCAGATAAGTAGAAATTTGAAAAAAGGAGAAATTAATCTACAAGTTGAAAATAGTGCAAAAGTTGTGGCCATAGCTATAGAATCAATTTCTTTAATAATGCCTACGGACAAAGTACTTATGTTGGATGATTGTTATTACGTTCCTCAATTTTTTTCGAACATAATTTTAGCCTCTATCTTAGACAAACGTGGTTTTTGCATTGATATAGGCAATGGTATTTGCTCTATTTATTACAGTGATAATTTATATGTGAATGGCTATCTCCAACATGATGTTTATGTCTTACCTAGTGTGAATGCTAATTCGATTATGCATGTTTCAAGTCTTAAGAGGAAAAGAGATGATCATGTAAATCAAACATACCTTTGGCATTGTAGGCTTGGTCATATTGGAGAGAAAAGAATTAACGAGTTGTACAAGGAAGGGTACCTTAACAAGTATGATTTTGATTCATATCCAACTTGTGAATCTTGTCTCAAAGGAAAAATGACCAAATCTCCATTTACTGGAAGTGGAGAAAGAGCTTCTGAATTATTGGGACTAATTCATACAGATGTTTGTGGGCCCATGAAAATTCAAGCTAGAGGTGGATATTCTTACTTCATCACCTTCAATGATAATATGTCAAGATATGGATTTGTATATCTTATGAAACACAAGTCTGAATCTTTTGAAATGTTCCAAAGATTCCGTAGTGAAGTTGAGAAGCAGACTTGTAAAAGTATCAAAGTACTAAGGTCTGATAAAGGTGGAGAATATCTTAGTGAAGCTTTTACCAGATATCTCAAAGAGAATGGGATTCTCTCATAGTGGACATCTCCAGGAACACCACAACACAATGGTGTGTCTTAAAGGAGAAATATAACCTTATTAGATATGGTGAGATCTATGATGGGGTTCACGGAATCTTCCAATAAATTTATGGGGATATGCTTTGGAAGCAGCAACATACTAACTCAATAAAGTTCCCACTAAGTCAGTCTCTACAACACCATATTAGATATGGAAAGGATGTAAGCTTAACCTTAAACATATTAAGGTTTGGGGTTATCCAGCTTATGTTAAGAGACTCCAATATGATAAACTTGACTCAAGATCTGATAAGTGTAGGTTCATAGGGTATCCCAAGGAAACAAGGGGATATTATTTCTATCACCCTTCTGACCATAAAGCGTTTGTGGCTAGAGAAGTAACCTTTTTGGAAAGGGAATTCCTTTTGGAAGGAAATTATAATGAAGAAATAGAACTTGATGAAAATCAAGAAACTGATGAACCAACACAATATAAAGATCATGAGACCAAAGTTGAAGAACCTTGTGTGTAAAAAAAGGTTAGTGGGAGCACAATTATATTTTTAGTGTTGTATGTTGATGATATATTGCTCATAGGGAATGATGTACCGGCATTGCAAAATACCAAGATTTGGCTATCTGAACAGTTTTCCATGAAAGACTTGGGAGAAGCAGCTTATATATTAGGAATAAAGATATATAGAGATAGATCTAGAAAGCTGCTTGGACTTTCCCAGTCTTTGTACATTAATACTATCTTAAAGAGGCATAACATGGATAATTCCACAAGAGGCTATCTACCGATAGGCAATGGAATTTCTCTCAGTATGGAGGATTATCCTAAAACACCTGAAGAGAGAGAACGCATGAGTAGGATCCCATACGCTAGTGCAGTGGTAGCTATCATGTATACCATGACATGTACACGTCCTGATGTGGCTTATGCACTTGGAGTGACTAGCCGATATCAGGAAAATCCTGGTGAGGAACATTGGAAGGTGGTGAAGACCATTCTTAAGTACTTAAGAAGGACTAAATACCAATTCCTCATCTATGGGGATTCTGAGTTGAAACTTGAAGATTATACTGATGCAAGTTTCTCTTCAGAAAGGGATGATAGCAAATCTATTTCTGGTTATGTATTCACCTTAAATGGTGGTGCAGTGAGTTGGAAAAGTTCCAAACAAGCTACAATAGCTGATTCAGTGACTGAAGCAGAATATATAGCGGCTAGTAAAGCTGCTAAGGAAGCTGTATGGATGAAAAAGTTCTTAATTGAACTTGGTGTGGTTCCTTCAATAGAAGGTGCGGTTCCATTGTTGTATGACAATACTGGAGCCATTGATCAAGCAAGAGAACCAATATCACACCAAAAGTCCAAACACGTTATGCGAAGGTATCACTTGATAAGAGAGATATTGAACGTGGAGACGTCGAGGTTCAAAAGGTTGATGGAAAGGAAAATGCTGCAGACCCATTCACTAAAGCTCTTGGCGCAAATGAGTTTGACAAGCACAAGTGGAAATTGGGGATGAAGCACAAGAGCGATTGGCTCTAGTGCAAGTGGGAGATTGTTAGGGATATAGTAGATATGCCCTAGATCCAATATCATATTTGATAACTTGAACATATTTTTGTGAATGTCATTTGATATAAAATATATGAAATTTGATATTCTTTTATCATTATTATTAATTATTTGATTAATTTTATAAGGTCCTTGATTAAATTTTGAGATTTGTCATCGTGATAGAGATCATGATAATGAGAGAAATGTCTCTTACAATTTAATCTAATTTTGTTCTTGATTGTAGGATTATTAATTTTGACTTTAGTAATCCGGTTAGATCAATATTTATGTGATCGTCTTTATCGGATAAAGATTAGTTGATCTCATTAACTAAATCACATAGATAGATGATGCATATAGAGATATGATCATTGAACCGACTCATTGGATAATTCCTAATGGTTAGAATTACCATAATTGTCAATATGATATTTTCTTGAAGAATGTGATGTAACTGATTTCTTTGACTTGAGATCGTCATAGTGATTGACAAGTTATTCATTGTGCTTTGATACTAGACACATATGGCCCTTGGGCGATAGTTGAAAGGATATTGGGTACGATTGAACACTTGTAGAATTAGTGATTGATCAAGACGGAATCTGTCAACTCTTGGTAATGAGTTTAAGCTCCATGGTGTCATGAATTATAAACGACCAAACTAAGACTTTGGCCAGGGCAATTAAATGAAAGAAGAAATGAGTTTCTTAGGACATTCAATGGTCGATTATATTTGACGTGAATACATAGTTGATCGCCTATTAGGATTTGACATTTGAACCATATCCTAGGGTGATCCAGACCCATAAGGACAGAAGGAATTACTACATTATTCTTCTACTGATTCTTGAGAGTAAATTGTATACTTCATGCTATCCGGTCGTTAAGGAGTGTTGCTAGACGCCACCCTTGATTAGTATATTGATATGATCAATTTACTACCGGTTTAGTATTGAACCTATGGGGTCGCACACTAACGAGTGTTCTGATCTTTGCTAAAGGATTAATTAACATATTATTTGATAATTAAATTAAAAAATTTAATTAGTCAAATAAATTTAGTTATTAGTCCAAATGAAATATTATTATATTATTTGCTAGCAGAAAGATTATAATTAATATTGTGAACAAATTGAAGTTTCTATTTGGAATAGAAATTAAATAATATCTCTTGGTTGAAATATATGTGATATATATAATTAATGTTATATTATATAATAGATTAATATAAAATATAATATTAATAAAGGCTTGTTAATAAATCTAATTTTGAATTGGATTATTAATGTGTAATTGAAGTTTTATTCTATTTGGAATGAGATTAATATTTTAATAGGAAAATATTATATTAATATAAAAGTTTATAAATTAGAATCCAATTTAGAATTGGATTCAAAAAAGTCCAAAAATTTTCGGCACTTCTCAAAGAAGGAAAATTATACAAAGTTTAATTTTAGAAATTAAACTTGTACTTTGGAAAAACGTATGAAAGCAATTCCAACTTTGAGTTGGAAATTCACGTGACGTTAATTTTGGCAAATTCCATCCGAATGAGATTCAAAATTTTATGAAAAATTGTACAAAGTTTATTTTTGGAATTAAACTTTTACCCTAAGTAAATTATGACCTCAACCAAATAGGAAAAGGATTTGTAGGTGATGCTATATAAACGATGATGGAGAAAATTTGCAAAGTTTTTAGGTTTTAATTTTCTTGAAAAAAAAAACCTATTTTGTGAAAGTGAGAGTGCAATACAAAGCCTAGAGTGAAAATACAATTACAAGAAAAGTGTTTCTTGTTCTTCTAATTTGAGTTGAGATTTTTTGAGAAAAATTTCAACACAATATTCTTCTTTCAACTTGTTCGCGGGTTTCATTGATCAAAGAGTTGATAGCAAGGATCGGTCTCGGTGTGGATACTCATAGAGTCTTCGCACTATCGAAGAAATTTTGAAAAAGGAACGCTCTTCACCAGGTACGTTTTAGATCCGATCTTTGACACGTAAATAAATTTTAAACATAAAAAAATCTACCTAAGATTGTTATTGTCTTTCGCTGTTGCAATCCTTCACTGGATACCTAACAAATTGGTATCAGAGAGACACGGGTAGCCGTTGGATGGAGTACTGATGTTCTTCCTGTTGCAAAGTTGTTGAATATTGCATTGTTCCTAAATCTGATACAAGTTTATGGAGTGATTTTTGGGTATGTCAAAAAATATCCTTTTATATACATTCTGTAATGGTTTATCTAGTTATTCTTTATTGTTTGGGCCGATTTCTCACCAAAGTTACAACAAATCTAGCTAGGGCTTGAACTCCGGATATATTTTGGGATGGGATTCTCGATAAACTATGTCCAACAAAGTTAATTTCTTATTATTATTGGCGACGAGGAAGTGATTTCATTCCAAGTATTTTTTATGGATTTACAGTGTGATTACAAATTTTTGTTTTCCAATTGTTAAACTAAAAAAAATTTCTTTGTTTGCTTGCTTTGTTCTTTTTCGCTTTTAATGTCAATGTTCAAACGGCCATGTAAGTTGTGACATACTATCACAGCAAACGTCTTACTGAATCCAAATGTAACGATAAAGAAATTGTTTCATGAATTTGAATTAAAAATGTAAATTGCATCAAGTTATGACATGATAATTTTGGAAGGATCTAAGTAGTTGAGTAATCAGCAGAGTTAGAGGCTCCCTTATTGAGTTATGGTTTCTTTTTTCCCCATAGAAATAATGTACTATATTTTGTTCTACTTGTGAGCTTATTTTTGATCAGTTAATTAAGATATTCGTTGTGTTTGGCCATGATACTCCATTTGAATTAACTTGTACCTATTTTCACATCTTAGATTTAATATTTGCATTATCCCAGCATTTTTACAAGCTTCAATCCATTGAGATGTATAATATTCTTGTGAAGCCAATCTCATTGGTGCAAAGTTATGTAGAAATTCTTAGTTTCACTATTCTTTGTTTGGCGTATCCCTAGTTATTTTTCTTATCTGCTAATGAAATCATGATCTTGGTTGTTAATATATTTTTCTCGATGTCAGTTGCTATATTTTAGGTTTTTTTCGATGTCAGTTGCTATATTTTAGGATTAGCTATTATTATCCTTCATCTTATTTGACTCTTTTGACTTCATGGAGAATAATAGGAGCAAACATATGAGTATTTAATTAATTTAGGCTGAGCAACTATACCCTTTTTCCAAAGTAATATTAGTAGAATGGAAAATACTATTATTTGTCATGACTTGAGTGACATTCAAATTGGTGAACAAACTATATCCCCTGGTTATCATAAATGAGTAGTTGAAAAGTGAAGTACTTGAATAGTGCTAGAAAAGAAGCCCAATTGATCTTAGACAGAACAACTTGATTAGTAGAGTATTATATTAAAGGCAAGTTTATGGTGTATTTGTGTGGCATGAATATATTCTTTGCTGAGAGTGAATGAATACGTTCTATCTATAGTTCTTTAGTTTTTGATTTTATGTGTGTGGAACTTTTCTAAAAAATGTGATATGAGGCATTTAACTCAGGAAGAAAAAGCAAGTCTTCACCTCTGTTTAAAGTACATAGAGTAAGCATGAGTGTGGCATGGCATTAGAGTTTTCACCTGAGGTGTGGCTGTTGCACTGCTCAGGTTGTTCTTTCATAATGGCGGGTGTGACACAAACAGGGTAATGCATCAACCGATTTGGCCTAGAAGTGTGGTTCAACTTGCTCGAGCACGAGCAGAGATTTTAGTATGGGGTGTTGATGATAGGTAATTAGACTATAATTAGGCCCTAAAGAATCGTATTTTTGTATAGCTTTTACGATAAAAAGTGATAACAAAATTCTCTGATTTGTGCTTTTCATGCTTTGCAGATTATATCCAATAAAAGAAGTCTGTGAAGTACTTTTGGGATCAGTTACGGAGAAAAGGATGTCAATCATACAATATCCACAAAGTGCACCAAGCGAAGGGACAAAATCAGAATTGAAGTTGGTCTGCCGCTGTCCGGGCGTAACCGCGGCAGAACACTGTTGTAGGTTCTGATTGCCACTCTGGTCACAGTCCTGGCATAACCGCGACAGGACACGTAAACTTCAGGGACCAAAGTGTAAAAATACGGGATTTTAAGCCCTAAACCCTATATTAAACGAAGAAAGCCAGCCAAGAAACATGAGAATGATTTTTGGAAGTGAAAAGCATCAGAAAGAAGGACAAGAGGCATGGAAGATCATTGGACATCAATTTTTAATCTTCTTCTTTGCTTTTTTACCTTTGAATATGAATTCTTTTGTGATTTTCATTATTTTCATGGTAGCTAACTTTTCTAATCTAAGGTTTTGGTGGAACCCTTTGGTGATAAATTTATTGTGATGTTAATATAATTTTAATTGGTTGTTAATCTCTATTTGTTAAATTACATTCTTGTTGTAGTTGATTGAAGGGCCCTCAATTATCTGTAAATATTTATTATGTATCTACTTGAGTGAGAGTGCATATTTAGGTAGTTGTTTGAACAACATCACTCCTGGAGTAAAGGCGAGAGTCATAACCGATGGTTTAGAGGTTGGATTAGAGATAACGATACCTCGGGTGCAATCTAAGTGAACTGTAATATGAATCTAGTTAGCATAGCTTGAGAGAGTGCATCTAGTAAATTATCATAATTGCTTGAGAGAGATTTATGATAGCAGGAGAGTTCATGATTGATAGAGGCAACTAAGTCAACACTATAAGAAACATACAACCAAGGAAATCAACAACGGGGAAAACCATTACCTTAGACCTATTCCAATTGTTTACAAATCAAGCATAAAATAACAACAACAACTACCCAGTATAGTCCCACAAAGTGGTGTCTGGGGAGGGTAATATGTAGACGAGCTTTACCCCTACCCGAAATGGCAGAAAGGCTGTTTCCAATCGACACTCCAATCGAGCCTTCCAATCAAGCATAGTTTTTAGATATTTATTTATTTTTAGTTTTAGTTGTTTGAATTACCATCAACTGTTATATACAATGTTTGGGAAGTTGATTCTATAGAATTTAGTAAGTCCAACAAAAGTAATTAATAGGTTAAGTCCTTGTGGGTTCGACTCTAGGCATAAATTCTCAGATTATATTTGCAACGCCCGCGTAGTCTTTTAAGAGACTCAGTTGAGCGTGATCAAATTTTGGCGTCGTTGCCGGGGAATTGATGGTGTTATCAATTACAATTGAAAGAAATATAAAAACTCTATATATAGTCAGTTTTCTCTATACTCACTCTTTCATTGAAATTCTAACGTTTGAACTCTTGTGGAAGTCAGGTGTATGCCTGGAAGTTCTTCTAGGACTAGAGAACTGCTTGAAGGACTCACAGACCCAGAAAAAACATTCAGGGCAATGAATCGTGCCAATGAGAGACTTCAACAATTCCAACAATCACACCAGCTCGAATTAAACATGGATGACATAGACAACAACAACAGAAACATTGGGGATCCACCAGAAACCCCAACGCAGGAGTAGTGGCACCTCTTGTGCCAGAGGCTGCACTTTATGACTGGGCACAGCCCACAAATGATAACCTGGCCACTGCCATAGCTGTGCCCGCAATCCAAGCGGAGACTTTCCATATAACCAACAATATGTTGCATCTGCTGCATAATAAAGTATTGTTCTATGGGTCACTCATTGAAGACTCGCAGCAACACTTGAATTTTTTTTGTCAATTTGTATGACCCAAAAGGCTGCCAAACGCGACTCCGGAATCTATCAAGTTGCTACTGTTTCCGTTCTTTGTAACCGTGGATGCTCAGACTTGGCAAAATTTGCTACTTATCAACTCTATCACTACATGTGAGGAGTTAGTCAAGAAGTTCTTGAACAAGTTCTATCTGTCTAACAAGACTACAAGACAAATTGATGAAATATGACAATATAAGCAGCAGCCAACTGATTCCTTGCGATAAACTTGGGAAAGATTTAAAGGGATGCTAGTGAAGTCTCCTCATCATGGCATTCCAGACTAGATGCTCGGCCAGAGATTCTACATGGGTCTAGCTTACAACTTGAAAGTGAATGTTGATGCTTCAGCTAGAGGTGCTTTCTTAAGCAAAACATTCACCGAGTGTAAAATCCTTCTCGATAAGAAGTCACAAAATTCAGGGTGAGTGACTAGAGGTACAACACTGGTACCCATAGTGCATTCAGTTCTGCTTGATCCTAATAATTTGCATGGAGAGAACATGGCCACACTCATGACCCAGGTAAGCATCCTGACAAAGAAAATTGATGAGATAGGTACAAAACATGTGCACATTGTTGATACAACGAATGGAGGACTTTGTACACCATGTATTAATCAGTTGTATGTGTGTTCATGGAGCAGGGAAGGTGATAATCAACGGGCACGAGAGGATATGAATTATGTCAACAATTATAGGCAGAGACAAGGAGCACAACAATGGAGACCGCAACAAAATGAGCACTACACGCCTAATATGCAACAGCCTAGAGGTATGCACCCTCAAAACCAATTAGTGCCAGCACCATATCAGATAGGGCTCTCCACAGAAAAATCAACAACAATTACCTTATCAACCGCCTCCTCAGCAGCAAGATAACACTATGGTGGAAATCAGGGGTATGCTTCAGCAACTCATTAGGACAAATAATAAAGTTCAGGAAAAATTAGCAGTGCATGATTCAGCCATAAAGAACATAGAAACGGAGCAGGGACAGCTGTCCATGGCTTTGAACAACCGTCCTCAGGGTACCTTGCCTGCAGATACTAACATAAACCCCAAGGAGCAAAACCCCAAATCAACTGATGGCAGTAAGTCTCCGGAATGGGAGATATTTAGATAGAGAACAGGAGAATATACAAGCCAGTAATGGGAGTACAACGGCCGCTCTAGTTCTGTTAGAGGTGGAGGATCCAACAAAGCTTACTGAAGTGGTGGTTTGAGCATAGTCAAGAGAAAGAAAAGATAAACGAGCAATCTGCAGAACAGGTGGCACCTCTTGTGGCAGAAAATTCCAACATACAGAAGCCAGCAAGCAATGCACAAAGGGTGATACCTGCACCCATCCCTCAGAGACTAGTTAAACAAAAGAAGGAAGTTCAATGCAAGAAATTTATGAAGATGCTACGTCAGATTCAGTTGAATATTCTTTTCATGGATGCTTTGAGGGAGATGCCCGGTTATGAAAAGATGATGAAAGATTCAACGTCTCAAAAGTTTGATTTTTGGGATCTTTCCACTGTGATCTCACACAGACCTGCAGCTCAATAGTGACAAGACCGATTGCTCAAAAGATGTCTGATCCAGGTAGTTTCACTATTCCGTGCACAATTGGGAGCTACGCCTTTGCAAAGGATTTATGTGATCTGGGGGCCAACATAAATCTGATGCCACTGGCTATGTACACTAAATTGGGCATCGGCAGAGCTAGACCGACTTCTATGCTAATAACTACTTTAAGAAAACTGGCTTTCCAACAATTTGCACAAGTATGCACTCGTCACCTCGTACACAAGGAAATTTAATTACCAAATATCATATCCTAAGGGAAAAAGTCCCCCACACATGGTTAGACAATCCACTTACCTTGAACCGGCTAAAAAATAACTAAAAATCACGCCTTTGCCATGATTATCTGACTTCAAATAGCCCAAATCTATTAAAATTTATTTCATAATGTAAATAATACTTCAAGAAGCTGATTCTACAATCAAATTCTAAGTTAATATGCGAAATTATTTAAAATAACCAAAATGCCCCTCGGGCCAATGTCTCGGAATTGGGTGAAATTGACATTTTTAGAAACCCCGTACTCTCACGAGTCCAGCCATATTAAAATTATCCAAATCCGATATTAAATGCCCAATCAAAACTCAATAATTCGTCTTATGAAGTTTAATCAAATCTTTTCCAAAATTTTCATCCCCAATCCGAATTTAATGATGAAATTAACTAAATATTGATGGAATATAACTAGAAAGGGTTAAAGAATTGCTTAACCAAAGATATTCTCTTCAAATCCCTTTCAAAATCACCCTCTCTCGAGCTACAAGTTGATTTTTCAACTTTTGAGACCAAACTATCAAAATTTCATATTTCTGTCTAGCTATTTCCGCATCTGCGATTATGGGACCGCATCTGGGATCCTGCTTCTATGGACCAAAATATTGCATCAATGACTTTCACTAAAAAGCACAAGAGCTACATCTGCGGTACGTTTTTTGCAGATGCGAAACCCCTTATGCCGTGAAACTTTCGCATTTTTGGAACCCGAAGGAACACCCAAAATCTACATCTACGCTAGCCTTGCCGCTTCTGCGGATCCGCACCTGCGGAACCCAAACTGAAGGTGCAGTTATGACAGACACCAGCAAATTTTTTGTAATCTCCAACTTCCGAAATCATCCCTAAATCATCCCGAGGCCTCGAGGACCACAACCAATAACACCAACATCACCTAATACCCTATTCAAACTTTTACTAATCCTTAAACCACCTAAATTAACATCAGAACTCAAATGAATCAAGATTTAAGCCTAAGAACTCTAATATTTCCTTAAAATACGCTTTCGATCAAAAACATAACCAAAACCACGTCTGAATAACTTGAAATTTTAAAAACACATCCCAAATGACATGACGGATCTACTGCAACTTTTGGAATTCCATTCCGACCTTCGGATCAAAATCTCACTACTAGACCGGAACTTCTAAAATTCAACTTTTGGCATTTCAAGCCTAAATTAGCTACGGACCTCCAAAACACAATCCAAACACGCTTCTAACCCTGAAATCACCTAGCAAAGCTAACAGAACCGTCAGATTTCCATTTCGAGGCTCTTTTAAAATGTTCCAACTATGGTCAATGTTTTCCAACACTTAAGCTCTTATTTAGGGACTAAGTTTCCCAAAACCCTTCGAAAACTCAAAACCGAACATCACGACAATCATATTAGCAGAAATGAACTTGGAAAAAATAGTTAATAAGGGATCAGGACGTTAATTCTTAAGATGACTGTCCGGGTTGTCACATCTATACTAGGAGCTTTATCACTTCCTATATCCTCCCTCCCCTCATATATCTCTTGAACAATTACTTCTGTATTCAAATCTTGTTGTTGCTGATGTATTAATGGTTGCCTATTTCTCATCACCAACATATTAACAACAGGTAGAACATATGCACTGGTTCTCATCAAGCTTTTGTAAAAGTTAACTATCTCATTCTTGATAGCTTTTGGTTATGTTATAGGGTTGCTTGATAATGCTTGTAATCCCTTGATTTGCTTCTTGTGCTATCTCTCCTTTATGATTACAGAAAAGAACTTGTTGTTGGAATCTCCCAATTTGATCCAATTAGCTCGAGCCTTTTGTTGTAGTATTCCTTCTTCCATGAATGACCATGTTTCCAACTTATATAACCATTCTTTCTCCTAGTCTTGTAACAAATCACTGTAGTTTGTTTGCATCTGGCTTTGTATGGAAAACACAACTTGTCTAGCTTGTTCAATCTTTTCAGATACTCATCTAAATTCAGTTGTATTTAAATGTCTAAATTGACTTTTTATCTCTTTGAACTTGAGCCATATGTTTTTCATTTTTTCCTATTGAATTGTTCATGTTCCTGTTCCATCTTTCAGCAACTATCAGATTAAAATCTGGATGATTAATCCATATATTGAAAAATTATACAGGGCATTTGGTGTGAATCTTGGGTTGCCTTATATTGATACATATGGATTATGATTGAGATATAAGGCTCCCCATGTTCAATGATTAGATGATCATAATTCATCATCCATTCATCATTCCCAAACACCCTATCTATGCGACTCCACACGCTATCCTCACCCTAATTCTTGTTAGTCCATGTAAAATAATCCCCTCTCTATGGTAACTTTGTAATGCACATATCATGACACAGTTCTGCAAGTTCCTTTATGTCAGCTTTACACACAGGTACCTTAGATATTCTATCTTGAGGTGTAAGTATTTCATTGAAATCTCCCCCTAACATCCAAGGTCCTGTAGTAGATTTTGCAAAATGTATATATGTTGCCATAGATTCTTCCTTTGATTGGTAGTATACTGACCATATATCACAATGAGGTAACATTGTAGCCTATTTTGTTTCCTTGTTACTCGACAGTAAATGAACTGGTCTTGTTTTTCAATTGGTTGCACTGCATACATTTGATCATCCCATACAATCCACCCCTTCCATTCACAACATATTCATAGTTAGTCAGCATGTTCCATCTAGGTGATATTTTACTAAGCACATTTCCTGCTTTAGCTTCTTTCACCTTTGTTTCAACTATACCGCCCAACTTGATATGTTTATCCTTTATGTAGTGCTTCATTTCTTTTTTGTTTATATCTATTATTCAATACCTTAATATTCCAAATTAGCTAAGTCATTATTTTATGATAATTCCACCCTCTATCAGGTGACATTGGATTCTCCCTGCTATTCTCTTCACATTGTAATATCTAAAATCCATTCTGAATTGGTACTAATGGTGTTCCTGCCACCAACCTTGTGATGCTTGCTAGCATAGGCCATTCTTCCACTTGTTCATTGCTTTGTCTTTCAGTTGCTTTGAATTTAACCTTAGTCATTACTGGATTCCCAATAATTTCAGCATCTATTAGAGCGGTAGTATTTTCCTTTACCAGTGATTTGTTTGTTCCATCATTTGGATCTGCTAGCTGATATTGTCCATGTCCTTTAACTTGCCATCTCATAGTAACTTTACCTTGTTTTTGATTTTTCTTGAGGTTATTTTTCCTTATATGTTCTCTTATTCAATGCATAGTCATGCCCAATATTCAGATACTCTGCGCAGTAGTGTGGTTTTCATTCATACTCAACTTGTTGCTGAAACGTTTTCCTGAAGGCTCTTGCAATATCAAATCTATAGGAAGTTTTTTTGTGTAGCTTCCATTAGAATCCTAGCATAAGAAATAAAAGTATGCTTCGTTGTGCATTCATCTGTAAAAACAAAGGCTTTTCAATGGAACTAGCCAATTGACTCAAAGTCTCGTTTCCCTAGTAGCTCATTGGAAGCCTTGGAAAAGTAATCCACAATTGTATCTCGATCAGAAACACTGCCTTAAGATCAAAATCTCTATTCATTGTTTTATGATCATTGGTCTTCCATTTATAGTAAATGTTGTTCAAATCACCAATCTTATTAAACTTACATATAATAGCCTTATTCATGTAAGTACAGATTTGGAATTACCATACGGCTCCAAGTTTGAGCTATGTACCTCTCCATAGATTTATACCTTGGTGTATCACCAATTATATAGATAATTACGATACACTCCCCATTTTTATTTTGAGCATCAATTTCATCCTTAACTAACTTGACCACAATATTACCATATACTATTTATGGTGAAAAATTCGATAATACCATACCATTTTCTGAAGATTTATTTCTAGCAAACAAGTTTTCCCATGATTTTCCTTGCACCGGAGTCTCTACATGTGGCTTTGGTGCAGCAGTCACCTCTTTTGTTACTGTTTCATTGGATTTCAGCTCAGCTCCTTCTATTTATCCTTTTCCTTCATATTTTCCACTTCTACACTTACTGGTGTGCCTTCGCATGACGCCAAGTGACAGTCATCTGAATTGCATTGAGATTTAGTCTTTTTGCTGGTCCCTTAGTACTGGTTGAGGAACCTAGTTTCTGAACACTAGGTTGATATGGGCTTCCGATTGGGGTGGTTATTTTTTGAATAGATCATGTAGTTAGTGTATTTGCGATTGCCATAGCACTTATGGCTTCTTCAAACGTCATGTGTGGCTCTCGTTCAGGTCGTCCGTGCTTTCTCGCCATGGCTTCTTCTCAAATGGCCTACGTTAGCATAACGTGAGAGCCTAGAGAGAAACTAAATTAACTACTATTTGTTGATACCCCGTGGCTGCAGATTCAGAATTAATGAAATTGTTTAATTACCACACACACAAAAATCTTCTTCTCCATGTTAATCGTCTAAGTCCTTCTTCAATTATTTTGCTGTTTATTTTTTTAATCCACATAGCATATGAATTTCCGCTAATTCATTATATATACATACATATATATATATATATACATATATACATATATACATACATACATATATACATATATACATACATACATATATACATATATACATATATATATATACATATATATGCACAGACATATATACATATATCATTTGTGAATAGGAGTAGCAAAATAATTAAAAGAAGACAGTTAACCACTCATCTTATCCATTAAAATATGGGTTAAAACGTGTCAAATATGGATAAAAATCATATTATCCATTTAGAAAATAGATAAATAATGAGTAACCAATGGATAAGCAATGAGTCTAACTTTTACTCAAATTGGGGGTTCCTCAAGTTAGGGAGACTTGAAATTCTCCCAAAAGTGATCATAGAAGAAGTCATGGATAATATGAGTAACCTATATTATCTGTCGGTTAACCCTTTTTATTCGTATTAAATATGGGTCGAGTTGGATAATTGATTCATTCTTTTATTACCCATTTTCGATCCGAATCATATTCAAGCCGGCCATCCCGCCCGTTTGCCATTCATATTTGTGAATGAAAGGCCCTCCACGTTAATTTCATATTCTACCAAAGGGAGATGAGCGCCTAACGAGATAATGAATGGGTAGAGATTGGACTATCTGTACATCTTATTCCGTTGACATTCTATCTAAATCTATTAGAAAAGGATAGATCGAGAAGCTGGTTGAACCATTAGGAAGGAATATGTTCCACCAATATGCATGAATAGAAACATCATTCAGATCTATAGGGACTGGAATTCATATGGATGAGGCAAATTGTCAATGAGGATCAGATACTACTGTCAAAGCAGAATCCGAAATCCTATCATTTGTATATAAATATTGAAAACAACAAGTAAATTTGATTAGGCACTGAATTTAAGAAACTTTTCTTTTTCAAAAATTTATGGTTTAAGATAAGCCTTAAACATTTATGTGACTGTAAATTATCTCACAATTAAAAGGTAAAAGAGAAATTTTAAAGTTAAATTATTTATAAATATATAAGGATGCTATTTTTTCGGGCAGACTAAAAAGACAATGTATCACATAAATTAACACTTATAGGATGTAATTAGTAGCATTTATTAAAGAAATTTACCTGTAATTATCTTAAAAGTGACCCCTGTTTGTAAAACTGCATTGTATAGGAACCAAGGGATCCAACTCCCCTTCATTTTCTATTGTCTCCATTTCTCCAAGTTCTTACTTGGATGGATGATACTGTACTCGCTGAATTTCTTCAATAAATGCTGCAATTTGCCACCAAATCCGTCACACCATATTCATTATCATGATAGAGTCACATTCATATAAACCTTTAACTGCTCAGACGCAGACTCAATAAAAGGAAATCTGAAAACAATTCAGTGTACATATGGATGTTGTTAGATCAATTATTTTCATATATATATATTTACAAAATATTGAGTCCTCTTGATGTAAACAAAAGCTTCGAGGTATAGCTTAAGTGTGCTGGAGTTCTTTTAACATACAGTCTCACACTCTAAGGTCGAAAGTAGTATCGAGCAATTAAACTCCAGTATTTATTGATTTAACAGATATATATGAATCATACACTAATTACATACATATTATATATATTTAATATATATATATATATATATTTAATATATATATATATATATATATATATATATATATATATATATATATATATATATATATATATATATATATATATATATATATATTCACCGGCTATTTTTAGTTTAGACGATTGGATGAAAAAAATAACATTAATTCTTCTAATCATAAATTTATTTAACCAAAAAATGAGAATTTAGGTCAAAGCTTGCTACTAGAAGAACTCGGGTTACTGATAATCTAATAGAAATAAGAATAAATGATGTAAAAGATAGTAGGATAGAAAGCAAAGTAAATCAGTATATTTTAATAATAACTCGTATCCTTACAAATATTTATCCCTCACCTTTTATAGCTATCTCTACATAATATATTTTCTTTCTCCCATAATGAAGTCATTATGAACAATTAACAACATTTATTGTAATGTTATTTTTGGGAAATCATAGCCGTTCAATACAGATTCCATAATGTTTTCCGTAACTAATGCTCATTAACTACCGATACTACGTATATATTTTTTTGTTAACTAGGTTCTTTTTCCGGCGCTTCTTCAAATTACCAAGAGGTTCGAGCATCTATACCTTATAGTTTTTTGGATCTTTGCCCG
Source organism: Nicotiana benthamiana (assembly GCA_034376525.1). NCBI lineage: Eukaryota > Viridiplantae > Streptophyta > Magnoliopsida > Solanales > Solanaceae > Nicotiana > Nicotiana benthamiana. The sequence goes on along the minus strand of CM067332.1, from coordinate 105,505,878 downwards.
TGTCTATAAAAGCTCGTGCCTCTTAAACCAAACTTGCCAGCTGTCATTCTTCTATTAACCCACGTGTCATGACACATCACCACAAAACTAAGCCAATATACTAACTTAATTTTTTTCATACAGAGAGTCACTCCACTTGCCATTTATTCAACAATAGAATATTTGGGAAGTGGATCTCATTAAACCGGAAATTTTGCTGCCATTATACTTTTCCCAGAACTGATGGTTCGTACACTTCCATTTGATGCTCGTGACACGTGGCCTCTTTTGATTGGATCTGCAACTCTTCAGCCTCTTTTTGGGCATTTTTGTAGCTTCATCAATTACAAAGTAACAATTTTCATTATGGTGTTTCTATCATTACACCCTTTTTACGGTTGATTCTGAGTATAAATATAACTTTTGTCTTTGTCTTTCTCATAAAAAGTTGCCTATCTTAGAATATTCCTTTTTGTTTTCTTCCTTATACAACCATGTCTTCTTCAAACCCTAATCCTCGAAGAGTCCCCATTGTAAATGAACTTTCCCTTGCTCCTATTAGAAGCAGAAGAGGGGGTAGATTGCGTAGTGTAGGGTCTTCTTCTATAAGAGGTGCTTCTTTAACTCCTTCAAGTTCCACCCCTCCTTCAAGAACTAGGAGTTCTCTTTCAAATAGATCTTCTTTTAGAAATAGAGACTCTAACAAACCACTTTGTGAACCTTTAGTAGATGAAATTATTCCTTCTGAACTATCTTTTTATTCTGATAGAGAATCGATTAGGAATGAAGTTTCTTATATGTCTTCTTTGGATAATGCTGATGTCTATCCTTCTCAGATCACCAAAAGTTGAATCTTTGTTGTCAGTAGGGAATGCCATTGGAGTCCTGACTTTCCTATCCTAAATTCCTAATACAAACAAAAGAATTACATCTTATATGACTGTATTTTCTTTTGTGTACTACGTATTATTTTAAATTGAATTTCAAACCCCCCATTGGTCCAGCTATCATTGAGTTATGTTATTTTTTTAACGGTTTTTTAGGACAAATAGGCCCCATTGTGTGCAGGGTTGTTGCTTGTTTAAGGCATTTACCACAGTTGGCTAATTTACCTATTACTTTCTTTCATTTGATCTACCTCTACTCCCCTAAGCTTTTCCGACATGGGATCTTTATCTTAGTGGCGAGGAGTAAGAGAGTGCTAGTTAGCCGAGAAGATGACAAGGATCGTGGCTGGTATGCCAGGTTTGTTGCTGCCCCCACTGTTGGTTTAGTGGGTGAAGAAAGTGTTCCATTCCCTGAAAAGTGAAATTTTGCACGTAAGTTTTTCTTTTACAACTTTCTCTCTCTCTTTTTCCTTTATTTTTTCTGTTGTTGTTTAACCTTTTATTGTTTTTATAGCAACCATAGAAACTGTTGATGAGATTTCCAATTTTCATGGTTTGCTAAAAAAGTTGTTATCTATTGTACCGATGGAAGGCAGATCTTGGAAAAACCTTTCACATAGGTATGGTTGGAAGGTTCAAACTCTTGGTGACTATTTTACCTCCCACTCTTATATTTTTGTTCATATTTCTTTTAGAGTTTATGCAACCCTTCTTTTTATTAGGGCTTCCTATACGTGGTGCATGTGCTGATGCAATCGCGGCTTCCAGAGTTTCTTTGGAAAGAGCTCAAGAGATAATCTTAAGTTCTTCATCGAAAAGGAAAGCTGATGTGACTCATGATTTGGAGGAGGATGAGGAAAAGGATGGAAGTTCCTTGGTTAGAATTCCACGGGCCAGAAGATGCATCTTTTCAGACGATGAAGCAACTCGCCCCTGTTCTGTTCCCATGACTGAGCCTGTTGAAGCCACATTTTTGAGTTCTGATAATGATATTCCTGCGGCAGCTCGTGACTCTAATGAATAGCCTTTTTATCGTCAGATTGATGGTGAGAATTTGGATTTTGTTTCTGATGAGGCACCCCCTGCCGTTTTTACCATGTCTATTCATGTGGTGTGTTCTTTGCCAGTTGCTAATATTTCTGCTCCGCCCCATGCTGTTATGGCTTCTTCTATAGTCCTCACTACCATCATTCCTTGAACCGAGGTTGGTTCTTCAAGTGGAAGTGTAGGAATGAAGCAGATTACCATTGAGGTCTCTTTTGAAGTCAAGCCGGGCTGACGTATGGTTAAAATCTTAGATTGGTCCTGCTTAAAAGTCCAAGCTAGAAAGTCATAGCTCTTTGACCTGGATAAATGACATAGTTCAATACATTCTATTCCATTTTATCTTTACTAAGGTTCTTATCCTTTTTTTTTCATTTTTTAGATCAATCTCGTTGGTACAGAGATAATAAATAGAGTTTCTCATACGGAGCAGTTAATGCATGATTATCAAATTGAAGCAGACAATTGGAAAGAGCAATATGAAAGTCTTCCACTTGATATGGAAGTGTTAGAAGAAAACAAGTATACCTTAGAGCAGCAGTTGAAGGTCTTGATTTTAGAGTTAGCGGTTGAAAAAGCTTCTTCCAATCAAGCTGACAAGGATAAAAATGACATTGAGACATCATTTTCTAAGCAAATGTCCAAAGCTAGCGAAGAGATTAGAGGATTAAAGGCCTTGCTGAAAGAAAAAAAGGTTTACGCAGGTGAACTCGTTCAGACACTTACCCAAACCTAAGAAGATCTTTGTGAGTCTTCTAATATGGTTAGAATTTTATGAAGTTTTCTTGACCCTATGCAATCTTCTTATGATGCTGCTTTGGCTGAGAAGTATGAGCTTAAAAACGAGATTGACCAATGGGAAAGAGATTATGAGGCTCTTGAGGACAAGACTGCTATTGAAGTGAGTTGGGCTATTTTAAACACACGCCATGGTACCCTTGTGGTGGCTAGCCAAGAAGGTTTTAACTTGGAGTTTGAGTTAGCCAAGATAAAGGAAACCATGGAGAAAACTCAGCAAGGCCAAAGTTTTCATTCTCACATGGCTGGTATTCTTGAGAACGTCGAAGCAGATATAGGTATGGTGGATTTCCCGTCTCCTTCAAGTGAACTCGAGCCTTCTGTTGCTAATGGTGCCGCTTTAGATTCTTCTTCTGCCCCTTAGTGAAAATTTTATGAAGTGTGATTCCTCTTTTTTTCTTTTGGTGGAAATTGTGGTTTTTACCCTAGTCCTATTTAGGGGTTAAGTTTGTTGAAAACGATAAGTGCCCGGTCTTTTCGGGGCATCTTGTAGAAAATGACAATCAGTTTATGGCTAAGCTCATACTTAGTGTAAACTTAATATTATAATGTGTTTGTTTCGACTTAATTATCTTGAGCTTCTGTTTTACTCTCTTTTGCCTTTATATTCAAGGTCTTTCTTGTCAATTCATGGGTTTTTACCTTACCCTTTTTGCATTTTTTATGCTTTATTAACTTCATGAATCTGCAAATCAAACATGAATTTATAAAAGAGGGCCCTTTTATATATGACACTTAATGAAGAAGACGTCTGAACTTCATAGCGGTGTAAATATACGAAGAAGGACTAAGAACACACATGTTTCTTAAAATAACTTCGATAAAGTTTTCATTTGAACTTTGACAAGTTCAAATAACATCTTCCATGTATTTAAATACCTTATATTACTTTTCTGTAACTGTTTTCTTTACAACAGGTTTACAAAAAGAAAATCCAAGGGTTTCTTTACGACCCTTGGCTAAGTACTGCATTTAACGTAGATTTCAAAATCTATACAAAGGTTTTCAGATTGGCTTGTGCTATTGGTTCATGACTTTGCTCCGAACTTGATATTCGATGGGTAGGATTTTAGGCTTGACTTGAGCGATTTAGCTATTTTTAGCCTTTATATACATCATATGTATGTTATATAGTCCCCTAAGTGTTTGAGCTTTGAAGTATGAAATCTCGTGCACTTGATTATTTCTTCGATATGGTCCTTTTCCTGGAAAGTAAAAACATATGGGACTCGGAGGTACGATTTTAGAAGAAGACTGCTTAACCCTTTCAAATTTCCATCAGAATAATTGTAACCCTAGACCGGGAATTATGTTTTTGCCACGTGTATTATAGGTCGTAATTCATCATTTAGTGCGGGCTGGCTTTTTGTCTATCATCTAAAATCGTTAGTAAAAATTTAATAATTCAAAAATCAAAAAATGTTAATGGGGATACCTGTCGTGGGTATTTCTTTTCCTTAAAGACAGTATTGAAGGTAGAATCTTGCCATCCAATGTTTCCTGCTCGCGTGCTCCATTTCCTGCGATACCATGAATCTTATAAGGCTCCTTCCAAGTTGTACTTAACTTTCCTGCATTAGCTACCCTCGTGGATTGATAAACTTTCCTGGGTACGAAGTCCCCAATCTTGAAGTATCTGAGATGCGATTTTTGATTGTAGTACCTCTCCATAACTTGTTTTTGTGTTGCCATCCTTATTGAAGTAGCTTCTTCCTTTCTTCAAGTAAATCCAGGTTTACCCACATCTCTTATTCGTTTAACTCCTTAGTAGCTTGAGTATATCTCGTGCTTGGTTCTCCTATATCGACTGAAATTAAAGCATTAGCTTTATAAACAACTGGGAACAATGTTTACCCCGTACTTGTTTTTGTCGTTGTTCGATAAGCCCATAGACCCCAGGTAACACTTCAAGCCAATTGCCGTTAGATTCCTCAAATCTTTTCTTCAGGTTGTATTCAGCTTGTCCATTACCCACTGGATGGTAAGGAATTGAATTAATCCCTCGGAAAATTTTTATGATTTGTGCACCTATAAATTGCGAGCCATTATCCCATACGGTTTCCTTCGGTACTCCGAACAGACATATGATGTTCCTCCAGATGAAGTCTTTGACCTCTTTTTCTCTACCTATTTAAAAGCTCCTGCTTCTACCCACTTAGTAAAATAATCAGTGAGCACAAATAAAAATCTTACCTTGACTTTGGCTTGCGGAAGTGGACCCACGCTATCCATACCCCACTTTATAAACGGCCAATGTGCAATGATAGGATGTAATAATTCAGCAGGTCGATGCAAGTTGTTATTGTATTTTTGACACTTATCACATTTAGCCACAAAATGTTCCACATCTTCTTCCATCTTTGGCCAATAATAACTGGCTCTTACCATGGTTTTACTAAAGATCTTCCTCTCGCGTGATTTCCATAGTGCCCTTGGTGTATTTCACTTGTCACATACTCTGTTTGAGAAGGCTCGAGGTATCTTTCTAAAAGACCACCAAATATTATTCGATAAAGATTGCCTTGCTTCGAACAAGAGCGAGCAGCTTTTTTGCATGTTACTTGAGCCTTTTTCTTATCTTCAGGTAAAATTCCATACTACAAAAAATGATAATCTCGTTTCGCCAATCCCATGTTAGGTTATTGAAATTTACCTTGTTTTTGGCTTAATCAAGTACTCAATAAAATAAATGAATCACAGAAACATTTTCCTCATTTGTTACTTGTGCTGTAGATGCAAGATTAGCTAAGGCATTTGCCTTTGCATTTTCTTCTTGTGGCCTGCATGACCTTCCAAGTTTAAAATTGCCTGACTAATTCCCGTGCGTTTTCTAGGTATTGCTGCATCCTCATCTCTCTTGATGTATAAGTCCCCAGTATTTGGTTAACCATGAGCTGTGAATCGCTTTTGATTATGACATGTTCTATACCAAGCTCTCGTGCTAGTTCTAGACCTACAATCACAGCTTCATATTCTGCCTCATTCTTAATAATAGGGTGACATTTATGGCTTGTCATACGATTTCTCACGTGGGTGGTACCAAAACAATACCTAGGTCTGCCCCTTTTATATTGGATGAACTATTAGTGAATAAAGTCCAAGTACCAATGTTAGATTTGTTAAACATTTGCGATTCTTTTTTCTGCTTCTAATTGTATCCCTTGACTTAAATCTGCCACAAAATCTCCTAATATATGTGACTTTATGGCAGCTCTAGATTGATATGTAATGTCATATTTACTCAATTCTATGGCTCACTTGGCTAATCTACCTGATAACTCTTGTTTATGCAATATATTACGTAAGGGGTAGGTAGTTACTGCAAAAATGAAATGATATTGAAAATAAGGTCTTAACTTTCTAGATGACATGATTAATGCAAGTGCAAGTTTTTCTAGATGAGGATACCGAGTCTCATCATTTTATAATGATTTGATAACATAATAAACCAGAATTGTTTCCCTTGGTCTTCCAAAACTAATACTGCATTTACCGCCACTTCTGAAACAACAAGGTAGATGAGTAGTTTTTCCCCATCATTTGGTTTTGCGAGTAACAGTGGATTTGAAAATCTATACTTTACAGTTTCTAAACATCTGTTGACACTCTTCAGTCCATTCAAATTGATCCTGCTTTTTTAGGGTTGAAAAGAACCTGAAACCTGTTTATGATGATTTAGAAATGAACCTTCCTAAGGTAGCTATTCTTCCTGTCAGTCTCTGTACTTCTTGTTTACTCGTCAGTGTATTTGAAATTTCCTCAACAGCTTTGATCTGCAGGGGATTTACTTCAATGCAACGTTTAGAAACAAAAAAACTTAAAAACTTACCAGACAAAATTCCAAATGCACACTAATCAGTATCTAACTTCATGTTAAATTTATGAAGAATCCAAAATGTATCAGACATGTGTTAAATATGAGCCTCTTCTCATTGAGATTTGACCAGCATCTCATCTATATAGACTTCAATGGTTTTCCCTAGATGTTCTTGAATCAATTTTGTCACCAGCCTTTGACATGTGGCTCTGACATTCTTGAAACCAAATGGCATTACTTTGTAATAGCAAGTTCCCCTGTCTATTATAAATTAAGTTTTTTCTTCATCTATAGAATCCATTTTTATTCGATTATATCTTGAATATGCATCTAAAAAACTTAACAATTCAAGCCCTGCACTAGCATCGATTAGCTGATCTATATGCGGTAATGGAAAAGAATATTTAGGACAAGCTTTGTTTAAGTCAGGTTAATCTACACAAACTCGTCATTTACCGATCGTTTTGGTACTACTATAGTATTTGCTAACCAATATGGATATTTTACCTCGCGGATTGACCCAACTTTTAAAAGTTTTTATACCTCATCTTGAATCACCGAATTTTTGAAAGATCCTTGCTTTCTTTTATTTCTCTTGACATGTGAGTACGATGGATCTTCGTTTAATTTGTGGGTCATCACTTCCGGAGGTATTCCTATCATATCATAGTGTGACCAAGCAAAACAATCTACGGTAGTTTTTAAGAATCCAGTCAACTTGCCTTTCATTTCTTAACTTTAGTTGGCCGCGATGTAATACTTTCCCCTCAGGCTAAGATGCAAGTAGCTTTACAACTTCTAATTCTTCAATTGTTCTTTGGATGTTTTCGCTTTCCTCTAGTCCTGAATGGTATCAGGCCTCGAGTCTACATCTGTTCTTCTGTGCTTAGTTGAGGCTAGTGTTAAGGCATCCTCAACTAAATTGTGTGATTGCTATTTTTCTTCACTCTTTTAACTTGAACCCGGAATTAATGCTCCTAGACACTTGTATGGTCGCCATGGATTTTCTGTACTCCCTATCGTGAAGAGATTTAACTTGATGCATGGTCGATGGAACATCTTCCATTTCATGAATCCATGGTCTACCAAGAATTATGTTATAAGCCATATCCATTTCTACCACTTGAAATTTGGTGTCGTTAACTATTCCTTCAGCGAATGTGGTGAGTGTTATCTCGCCTTTTGTTACGATACCCGAGTTGTCAAAACCGGATAATGTTTGAGCCTTGGGCATCAACTTATCATCAGGTTGCATCTCATTTACCACTCTTAATAGAATGATATTCATGGAACTACCTGGATCAATCAAAACTCAATTCACATTAGGAACTTGTCCAGAAATACCATAATGAAAGGAACATAAGAGTTTGTCGCTAGGTATCTATGTGTTGGTGTTCTATATGACTAACATAAGACTCGACTTGTTATATATTACATATGTACAAGTACAGAAATTGCTAGTGCATCATTATATGGGTTAGCACACCATCTGTGTCTGCATCATCGAATGTAATATTATTTGTCACACCTCCCTTTTTATACTACACCCTGCGAAGGGCGTAGATAAGAGAGATCTTTCCAATTAAAGGACAATTGAAACGGCATTATTTATTTAAAAGTTCAGATTCGCCACTTGGTATATTTATGGTTTCCCAAGTCACCGGTTTAAAATTTCTAATCGAGGAAGGGGTTGACTCTGTACAACAGTCCGCGAACCAGAAATCCGGGTAAGGAATTTTGTTAACCCAAGAGATGGTGTTAGGCATTCCTGAGTTTCATGGTTCTAGCAGGATCGCTCAACTGCTATATTTCGATTAATTATCTGATTGTATTACAATTTTGAACCTATGTGCATTTTTTAAAATTTCAACCGCTTTATTCATTTTAGTAGAGTTGCAACACTATCAAAACACGTCTTATATCACATCATAGAAATGAATCCACAGTCTTCGACATATTTTGACATTGTGGAGATTTGGATTTGGGTCACATTAATGCGCACCAGAATTTAGAAAGGTAAATTATTAAAATTCCGCGCCTATAGCATTAACGCATTTTTAAATTTGCGAGGGCCATTGAATTTGCTAAATGGCACACCTCGTGTTCTAAGTATTAAATCAAACTGATTAAAACGAGGGCCATGGACTATGGCTTATATAGTGTGGCTTACACCCCATAAAGAGATACTAGTTGAAACTAGACTTACGGGAAATGTGACTACCTAGATTTGAACTTGTTACTTGCTCAAAGGCTGCCAGGCCTAGTGACAGGCGCAACGCTTGTCGAATCTCCATAAGGGCTGAAAGCATCCCAATAACACACGCATGCCATGCGTGAATCAGGCAAAAATCAACACCAGACTTGGGGCTCGAAATGGGCCTAATCCAAGAAAAGCTCGATCGAGTCAAGTGTCAAGTGGGTCGTGGATCAAACCCATATTAAGTTACTCGGAACAATATAATAAGCTAGCCATCGATTAATCACTTCCAGAAACAATTACATGCTTAACCCATTCATAGATCGGCAATAGTCCACCACAGATCAACAATCAATCGCTTCTTTACAATTCCCATTCTTGCTTGGAATTATTATTACAAGTGATCCAAGACTGAGAAATAACATGTAAATCTTCTATTTCTTGTCATAACAAAGTTGTTTCATCACAGTCCACAATCATAGGCATAACAGTTAAGACCATATTGAATCATGTGATAGCATGTTAATGACATAAATCACCTCATGAATACAAGCAAAACTCTAAAATAATAACGAGTGCTGACTCAACAACAGAATCAACATACAGCCATTGTGCTTACGAACGTTGCCTAATTTTTAATTACAATCATTCCACGACAAATACATTAGTCAAAATTCCAAAATTACATAAAGATCATGAAATTTAAATAACATGAGGTCAGGTTCACAAATAATTTCATATCTTATACCATCCTCATTTCATTCATCAGTTTACATGCCAAGTTACACCCAGAAAGGACTGAGACATACATGGAACAGAAAGATATGAGTAAGAAGAGAGAGGTCAATAGTCAGCAGTAGCAAGAACAAGAACAACAACAAAGACAACCCAAAATGATCTAATTTAGACTAAGAAGAGATTTAAAATCGACCCAAACGCGCTTAAAATCTCTAAACCAGCTCTTAAGACCTCCAAATCCGAATTGTTTCACCCAAAATAAACTAGAAGTTCCTTCAGGAACTAGAAAGTGAAAGAACTTCCAGAAAATTCAACAAACAGTACCAGCAATTGTATTTTTATCTTTTTCTGAAAATCTAATCTCTAATCTTTTTTTTTTTAGCTGCAAGTAGCAATGCCTTTATAGGCAAGCTACTAGGGCAGCCTTGAGGGTTTAGTTATTTCATTTTAGTCCTTTTTAAAATATTCTTTTTGCTAGTTAGTCTCTTATTTTCTGACTTGTCCACCAAGTAAAACCTATTATCAGCTTCTAAGAAGCTTCTGAGGTAGTTACTGAGAGATACCTTAGGTGAATTACCCCTTTGTGCCGTTGTTTTTACCTTGAAATTCATGGTTCAAGCTGACCCAATACTCAAGCTAGCTCAAACACGGGTAAAAATGACCTGACTCAAAACAACAAGCTTAACTCGAAAAAGACCTTGGCTAATTCTTTCTTTGGGTCCGGGTCTGGGTCTATAACCCAGAAGAATGATGAGGCGGAAAGCCTAGGCATAAATTATGAATCAAAGACTTCAAATTAGACCTGTCTAACGGGCCGGTTTGACCTGGGACCGGCCCGGACCGGCCCGGACCGGCATAAACCGGGACCGGATCGGCCCGGTTCTTAAGGGGTGGGCTGGGGTGGGTTGGGGGGGGGGACGGGTTAGAACGGTTAGGATTTTAGAAGTAGGACCCGGAACCGGACCGGCCCGGTAAGCCAAACAGTGCTTGAACCGGTCGACCCGGACCGGTACAACGGTCAAAAATTTTTTTATTTTTAAAAAAAAAATTTTCTGCGCATGTGGGCCCCACAGGACCGTTGGCAACGGTCCAGAACCGTTGGCCAACGGGAGTATTTTCAGAAATGGCCACTTTTTTGTTTTTTTTTTGTATTTATTAAATTACATTATTAACCCTTCTTAAAATCTATAAATACCCTCCCCTCTTCTTCATTTCCTCACTCAGAATTATCAATCTCTCTCTCAGTTCTCAAATTATCAATCACTCTCTTCTCTTCAATTTTTAAGAATTCATATTCCAATTTTATAATTTTATTGTCTTGTTTTCCCGAATTTAATTTATCGTAATTTCACATTCGAAAATCGGAATTCTAAGCTTGAAGTTCAAGTGCTCAACATTGAAATACTTGCTTGACGTTTGTTCGTGGTAACACCGGATTTGCGTAATCAAGTGCTCAATTTATTGTCGAATTCGGTGCACTCTCTCCAACTCTTTCTCTTATTTAATATTTTAATTGCATATTTGATTTTAGCTTATATATTAATTTTTACAATATGTTGAATGCTGCTAAAAGAGCGTGTAGAAAAGTTACTGGTAGGGGTGGAAGTAAAAAAAGAGGTAGTCCTGTAGCTTCTGGTAGTAATAGTAATGCCCCAATAACACATGTTTCTGAACCATCGCCTAATTTGCAAGATGTAGAAATTGATTATGAACAATTACAAGAAGATTACGGAATAGAAGATAATGAAATTGGAATAGCAGATGAGATACCACATACACCTAGTAGTGGAAATGTTGGTAGTATTGGAGTTGGAGTTGGTAGTGCAACAAGGGGTAGAAGACCACCAGTGGCTCCAACTTCTACTCGTAAAAAAAGAAGTCCTGTTTGGAAATTTTTTGAAATAATAGAAGGTAATGATAGAGTTAAGTGCAAACTTTGTAACGAAACGTTTAAACATTTGACGGAGGTAATTTAGGGGGGACTGGGACACTTACTAGACATCTGTCGACTATCCATCCTATAGAATGGGGAGCTAATTGGGATGGAAGTCAAACAACAATTAACCCTACTACCGGAGGTCTCCTAAAATATGATAAAATGAGGGATCGAGAGGAATTAGCGAAAATGATTGCTTTGGGTTGTCTACCTTTTTCTTTTGCTTCTTCCTCTTATCTTATTATGTATATTCAAAGGATATACAATCCTTTGTTTAAAGGTATCCCTAGAAGTACTTGTAGAGCAGACATCTTTAGACTTCACGGGCAATATCAAACATACATACGTTATTTGTTTAGTCACCTTCCTTCTAGAGTATGTCTAACTTCTGATATTGACAATGCTGTTAATGGAAATGATTATTTAATAATTACATGTCATTGGATAGATGATAATACTTGTATGCAAAAACGTATTATTGCTTTTAAATATGATGAAGATCAGAGTCATACTGCTGCATTTATTATTGATTACGATGAACTTGCTAGGGCAATGCAAAGAATTTGATGATTCCGATTACTACTAGTTTACTACTTGTTACAAAAGATGTAAAGTTTTTACTACTTAAGATACATTTTAGTTTTTCGATTTGAATTTAAGAAATAAAGTAGCACTTGCAATAAGTGCAACTTTTTTCCCATCTTTTGTTGTGTTCATTCAATTATTACAAAGTATTAATATAACTTAATATTTATACATAATTCTAAAAAAAAAATACAAAATAACGAAACCCGGCCCGGCCCGGACCATTACAACCCGTAACCCGTACGGTTCAATCTTAACCCCTAACAACCAAGCCCGGTGAAAACCGATACTGTTTGGAACCGGCCCGGCCCGGACCGGTAACCGGACGGGTGAAAAAAAATCGACCCGGACCGGACCGGTGGAACCGGTTGAAAGCCTTACTTCAAATGCAGCATAGAAAATAAAATTAAAAGGAGAGAAGGGAATCAAGCTAATCAAATAGACAAAAGAAGAAGCAATTAACACCTAAATGGATTAACAGAAACGCATAGAAGAGCAAAAAAAAAGAAGAAAGATATCAGAAACTAAAAACAATTAAAACATACCGAAATGAATATTACAATTAGGCGGAACACAGTTTTGGAATCAAAACTACATAAGGTCTTTAATTTTGGCAGAGTTGAACCTTAATCATGTGTTCTCAACCGAAAACACACGACTAAAGTCGACTTCGACCCCAAATCTTTAAGGCCTAGACCATTTGTTTTCTGATTTAGGGCTCAACTTTTGATATAAAGTTCGAACAACTTGAGGGGGATTCAAGATTGGCGGAAAGGAGGCGGTTGGGTTCAAGGATGTGATTTTGAGAAGGTTTGGTGGTGGAGTCGCCACCGGAGACACTATGGCGGCCGCTAGGGTTTGTAATTTCATATCAAAATTTGAGTGATTTGGGCAGGTTTCGAAGGAAATTGGTTGTGGATTGAAGATGTGGAGGCGGAGAAGAAATTGTGGTAATGATTTGGGGTGGTTTGGAGACGTGCGCCGCCATGGTGCGATTTCTGGCGGCAGCGAGTGATGGCGGACAGTGTAAGGGACGAAGGTGAGATACTAGGTTGTTTGGACATTATTATGTAAATAGGATAAGTGGGGACGACCGTTGGATGATGAATAATGAATCTGCGAGATTAAACGAGCCCAAATGAAGTCGTTTTGGGGTTGGGGCAGAATTGGACCGAGTTGGGGCATGGGTATGGACTGGCGGGATTTGGGTTATAGGTAGGGGACTTGGGCTTGGACAAATAATCACTAATGGGTCCAATTGAAACTACCCTTATTTTATTTATTTTTACTTCTTTTCATTCTCTTTTTTTTAAATTCCTTTTCTTCTTTTCCAAAATTAGATAAATAAAAATGTAAATTAACTCCTACTTATCCTAAAAACACTAGTTAAACCTATATGATGATTATCACGATGAATCATACCAATTAAAAGCAAAACTGCTCAAAATCAAGGTTAAAACTAAAAAAATGTAAAATAAACTATATTTGTGATTTTCCATATTATAAAATAACCTAATTAGTAATTAATTCTTAAATGTAGAGTTAAATACTGAATGCACAAGAAACACATTTTTTGTATTTTTTTATTAATTAAAATGCGCAGACATAATATAAATAATATACAGAACATGCCACAAAAATCTATACCATAACAAACACTATAAGAAATTATTTTGTTTTGAATTTATGGGAGTAATTCATATAGGGCGAAAATCACGTGCTCACATTTTCTTCTTCCAAAACTTGTCGAACTCGCTTCCCATAAGTAACCATTATTTATGAAACCTTCCTTGTTATTGTTACTCTATTGATATCTTCTCCTCCACTTATGATATTACCTGTCCTTTTTTGGTGAAGGGGGTTTTGGAGGTTCCTGTCTATTTTCCATATATGCCTATTTTCCTTTTTTACTAGATAATTCAGCTAAATATCCTTGCTTCAACAAATGTTCTGCTTCACCTTGCAGCAACCTACTATCCACTATTTTGTGACCGTGATCATGTTGAAACTCGCACCAAAAATCAGGATTTTTCCTGTTCGGGTTTGATCTCGTTTCTTTTGTCTAGCGTAACTTATCGCCCATGCATCTTAAAACAACTATCAATTCAGATGTGCTTATATTAAAACTATAACCACCGATCTTTGCCTTAGAGTTATGTCATCACCACGCGTCTCTCGGGTGTTTCGTTCTTTCCCGATCTTGAGTCTCCATTTCGTGATCTATGATTGTACCTTGGATTTTCCTATTTTGAATGCGAGTCTCTTCCTGATGGTCCCATGTATAGTTCTACCTGTTTTATCGGACCTGTTTTTAGTTTCAGATCGTCTTGAACATACCTTTTCATCCCTTCGATAGTGAAAGATGACATCCTCTTCTATTCGCACCTTCGTGATATATCTGTTGTAAACATCATTCCAAATTTTTGCTGAAAATTCTCGTAAACTTTCTTTGATTCGTCTCGTGGCTTCTGAACCTTTCTCATTTAGATTACTAGCAAATGCCATCGTGGCCCACTTATCAGGTACACGAGGAAACATCATCCCTTCATGTTGGAATCTATCTACAAATTCTCTGAGCAGCCACGTAACTCGTTGTTTTATTTTGAAAATAACCTCTATTCCTTTTTTTAGCTTTTTGAGCTCCCAAATGTGCTTTGATAAATGAATCTACAATCGCAGCAAAAGAATTTATAGAATTTTCGGGTAAAAGAGAATACAATGTTAATGTTCCTTTATGGAGTGTTTCTCCAAAATTTTTGACCAATACTGATTCAATTTCCTTCTTGGTCAAGTCGTTGCCCTTTACGCCAGTTATGAATGCAGTTACACGATCCCGTGGGTCAGTTATTCCATCATATTTCGGAATATCGGGCATCTTGATTTTTTTCGAAATTGTTAGAGGAGCAACACTTGACTTCCAAGGTTGTTGTGAGTATCTGTCCATATCTATTCCCTTGATTACATATGGCACTCTGGCTATTTTCTCTATGCGGTCGCTATGGTCATTAAGTTGTTTCTTCAAAGTTAATACTACATTTTGTAAATAAGAATTAAATGTGTTACTTGGTTTTCCATCACGTGATTCACTGGGAGTTCCAGCACTGCCTGAAATAACGAGTCCAGAGCGAGGATTTTTCAAGGTGTTGTTGTTTGTAGTTGGTGTTGGCGGTGCAACCGTTAACTGGCTGGTAGAAGCCTGAAGAGCATTGCTGGCCTGTTGAGCGATTAATTTTTTAAAAGCTTTATCAATACCTTTATTATTTGCAAGTGCATCATTTTCATTCAATTTAGATATCTTAGGAGTCCCATCTCGTGATTGTCGCTGAGAATGCTGTGGCGAAGAAGATGGAGTCCTATCAACTTGTTCATTCAGCTGATATTTTGGATCTTCTTGGAGTGATAAATTATGCCGGTTATTGTCGTTGACATTTGACATGATTGATTTGACGAAAAGGTTAATTTGGTAAGTAATAGATTATCCAATGACAGAACCAATTTGTTTAACCAAGAAATTGTAATTTAGGCCAAAGATTTTTATTAGAAAAACTCGGATTACTGATAATCAAATAGAAATAAGAATAAATGATATAAATGATAGTAGGATAGAAATCAAAGTAAATCAGTGTATTTCAATAGTAATTCGTGTCCTTACAAATGTTTATCCCTCACATTTTATAGCTATCTCTAAGTAATACGTTTCCTTTCTCCCATAATGGGGTCATTATGAGCAATTAATAACATTTATTGTAATGTTATATTTGGTCAATCATACCCGTTCAATATAGATTCCATAATGTTTCCCGTAATCAATTCTCATTAACTAACGATAATACATATCTATACTTTTTTGTTAACAAGGTTCATTTCTTCGGTGCTTCTTCAAATTACCAAGAGGTTCGGGCATCTATTCCTTTTGGTATTCTTGCATTTAGGTTTAGATGGCTTGTGTAGCTTGGTCGAGTTAGAAGGATTGAGTCCTGGCAGGTATGGTTTGTGCCCGGGAAACACATAGATTTCTTGATGGTTTCTACCTCGGTTGGAGATGTATATTTTCTATGGGCATGAGGAGCATGGGATGTACAGTGATCTTCTTCTAGATGAGATCAATGGAAAGTTCCTGACTATTTGAGTACGTAGATGTTTGTGGCTCGGAAAGAAGATGAGGTTCTCATGTTATCCTAGGATTGTATGGTATATGCGGTATATTGTGGAGGATTGAGATTTGCGTTTGTATGGTTATGATTCATTTCTAAATGGAAGGTAACAAAATTCTTAGGTAGCACGAGCTATTTCAGATAATTAGAGAAATTATCTTCAGATGATTAGAGTAATGATCTTCAGATGATTAAAGAAATGCTATTGCTAATTGGGGTGATTTGGGAGGGTATATATTATAGAAAAAGGCAACGTCATTATGCTAATGCTATTTTATTAGTATTGCAACACTTTCTTGTTGGATCGACTGTTGATATTCGAGTTTGCTTGGTGGCAGGACAAATCATAAGAGTATCTCTCATGGGAATAATTGGGTATTAGACGTGTGTTGTATACTCGGGCGGTGGAATTCGGATCGGATATGGTGATTCATGTGCTGTATGGAGTTGGAGACTGGAGTTCTCATTTTCAGGTTATGTTGTGGTGTTGGGTCGTGTGTATCGGCACTATTTAGTGACTATTAAGGTTTAGAGACCCAAGTGGATCTTTTGCTACTTGGTATGTTAGATTTTGGATGTGATATTGGGTATAGACTGGTTGTCGCCAGTGTTGTGTAATTCTAAGCTATTGCGCTAAAGCGGCGATGTTGGCTATGCTAAGAATTCCACGGATTGAGTAGCGAGGTTTGACAGATTATGTTCTTAATAGGTTGGTTTTATATTTCGAAGACCTAGCAGTTGGATGGGAAGGATTGTCTTTCTTATTTAGGATTTCGTGATGGATGTCAGTATAGAGACTCGTACCATTGGTTTCGTTTAGGTGGTGAGGGACTTTTTAGATGTGTTTTTATAGAGGAAAATTTTGTTGGGCAAAATTTTTGATTTCGGAATTGATTTGATGCCGGACACTGTATCGTACGGCACATGCAAAGGTAAAGGAGTTGATGGATTAGTTTCATCGTTTCCTTGATAAGGGGTTCGTTGGAAGGCCAATGTGGATGTGTGTTCTAACTTGAGTCTACTTTGTTGGCTCCAAGTTGTATTACTTAGTGATGTGTGAGTCAATTGTTATTGAGCCCATTAGTTTTCTTTGGGGGCATTTGGATTTGTTAATTATCAGCACATATAGTATGGTGTTATTGGGGTCTTTCAGTGGATCTCGAACATGAGGAGTATTTGATATTTCTGGACGGATGGCGTATTGGTTATGTACTGTTGGGATACGTGGTGTTATGTATTTGCTTGACTGAGGTTATGATGATTCGCTTTAGTTCTAGACATCAATTGCATGTGGTCGTCAATTTTGAGTAGAGTGACTTGAGGTATTTCATGTGGACTAGTGTTTGGATAGGGTCGCACATTGCAGCAAAGATATCTGGAGGTATGACCTTGCGGGTTAGATTCATGTGTTCTATTTCTATAATGTGAGGCAGGGTCTCAGCCTTGTGTTGTGGTGGTACTGGTGAGCGTACAACTCTTTCATTTGAGCCATTATCACGAGTTGAGTATGTTCAGATTGTATTATTGATGCACAGACTGCCCAAGTTGCGGCTTTAGTCTGTATTGAGGAATCATATCACCAGAGTGGTTGTGTTGGTTAGATGAGATGATTGGTATCTTTAATGAATACGATCAGATTCAATTTCAGCATGTTAGAAGGCTAAATATCGAGGTTCGGCTCAGAAATTTGCTATGGTGCTTACTAAAGGAGTATGGCTTACTATGTGTTTCATTTATCATTGGCAGTATATGAAAGATTTGGAATGAGACTTTAGCTGGTAAGGGGTGTTGCATCGATATTCAGTTGTTGTGTGTAGCTACCGTGATTAGAGGTTATCGCTACAAGTGTTTAAGTTATGTTGTATATCATGTAATTGCACTTGAGGTTGCAAGTATGGGTTACAACTTATTCGGACTTATCCAGAGAATAGATGTGAGATTCTGATCTTGTGGATGATTTTAGAAGATGAAATGTGGTTCTAAGGTTTATGGGCTAGGATGGATTGTGAAATTTTAGTTACATTATGTTATTGGACCTATATGAGATAGGGTGATGTAGGATCACCCCCTGGTATGTGCATGTTAAGGTTATTTAGCGATTGATTGGCTTTTGGAATAACTCTGGGAGCGTTCGAGGACAAATGTATGCTTAAGTGGGGGAAGATGTAATGACCCAACTGGTCGTTTTGAGATTTTGCACTTTGCTCGCCAGTTCTCGGGCATGACTTGCCCAATGCCATGTTTTATGACTTATGTAAATTGTTGATTTTTGTTTTCAGGGTAATCGGAATGAAGTTGGAAGAACAATTCACAGTTTGGAGCTTGAAATTGAAAGGTATGATAAAGTGTTGAGTTACTGGTAAACGACCTCGAAATGTGTATTTTATGGCTCAGATAGCTTTTTTAGGTGATTTGGGACTTAGGAGTGTGTCCTGAATATTTTTGTGATGTCCGGTGTAGAATTAGGCTTGAATTGGCGAAAGTTAGTTTTAGGCAATTTTTTGGTCGGCAGTGGAAAATAGGATATCGAGGTCGGAATGGAATTCTGACAGTTGGAACAGGTTCATAATGTCATTTTGGATGTGTTTTCGAAATATCAAGTCAATTGGAGTTGTTTTGGAAAGTTTTGGCGTCATTGGTGGAATTTAGGAATGTCAAAGTTCATAGGCTTAAATTTGACGTGTTTTTGTGTTTTGATGTTATTTTTGTGTTTCAAATGCTCGACTAAGTTCAAGTGAAGTTATGGGACGTGTTGGTAAGTTGCTGATATTTTCGAGAGCCTCGGATGGATTTTGAAAGGTTAACATATCAATTTAGACTAGAAGAGAAGTTGCTGCATTATTTCATAGCAGCATGAATAGTAACTCGGGTGAATAGTAACTCAGGTGAACTGTAACTCGGGTGAATAATACTCGGGTGAACAGTAACTCGGGTGCACAATAAAACGCGTGAACAATATTTAAATAAACCTTCTGCGACCATTAAACCCTTTACACCATTTTTGAACGAGAAAAGAGCTTTGAGACGATTTTAAACCGTGAAAATTGTTGTTAATCATTAAGTTAAGAATTTTGGAACATAAAACTCGACTACTTGTGGTTAAAGAACAAAATATCAGTGTTTAATTCATGAAAATCAGTAGAAAAAGGTGGAGTTAGGGCTTGAGATTTTGATACCTTCTAGCGATGATTTCAGGGGTCAAACAAACTACGATTTTTGAGTTCTTTTTATGTACGAACTTGTGAGATGATGAAGAACATTTTAATATAAAGCTATTCCAATTCTGGGATGTGGGCCCGAGGGTCGAATTTTGACTGATTTTGGGTTATGTGCTTAACATCAATATTTTTCAATTGGAGTTCACTCGTTTACCATAGTTTGATGATAAAAATATGGACATGGTAGATTTGGAGCACTCGAAAGTTGGTTTCAGGGGCAAGCGTGTTGAAAAGTAGCTTTTTGGGCTAATTCAAGGTGAGTAATAATTTTAAATGATGTTCTGAAGGTATGAAAGCCTGGATAACACAACGTTCGGCTGTGTTGAGCTGATGCACATGCTAGAGGACGAGTGTGGGGTCATACACCCTTAGGGATTGTGACTTAGTCCATCTCGAATGACTATTTTTCTTTATATTTGGTAGCTATATGTTTGATATTAACGTACTTTGGGCTAAATTCCATATTTGGGCCTCGTTCCAACTATTTGAACCATTATGAGTTCGTTAATGATACTTTCCGTACAGTTTGATTTCATATTTGTGCTAAGTCACTCCATATCTATCTTTCACTGTCTTTAAAACCCAACTATTTTAATCTTTTTGAGAAACCTTAAATGATGTATTAAAGATATTTTGAGCTGAGAGGCATATTTTTACTATTTCTCGAGGGGCTTATAATATTCTGACTAAGTAAAGCCAAAGGAGACACAGTACTAATATACTGATTATGATAATAAGGCCGAGGGCCTGATATTGTATGCCATGAGGTGGCTTAATATTGATACGGGGCCGAGAGCCTGTTTGTGATGCTACGAGATGGCTTGATTTTTCACTTGGGCCATAAGGGGCCCCTCCACGAGTCTACACACCCCAGTGAGCGCGGGTACCCATTGTAGTATGAGATAAAGCCCAAAGGGCTGGTTTGTCCTGTGATATTGCAAGAGAGGCTGATTTCTATGTTATTGTTTCAGAGGGGCAGTTCATATGTGTTTGCCTTTCTGTTTTTTATTCCTATATATTGTTGAGTGCGTAAAGGTGTTTATGAGATTTTCCTGCTTTATTATATTTACTGACTGTTGTTATGCCTCTTATAGCTTAATGTCATGTTTAACGTAACTTTGTATCACTCAGTCTTCATTTATTTTTATTGCATACTAAGTTCTTAGTACTCACTTTACTCCCTGCACCTTGTATGCAGATTCAGGCATTTTTAAACCCGGTAGCGGGTATTGGTTGCTCAGAGGCAGAGTCATCAGAGTTTTGAAAGGTAGCTGCCCGACATTCGCACTACAATTTTTCTCCCTCTCGACTTTATTGGACTGTACCTAGTACATTTTAGACTCGTGATGTATTCAGACCTTAGTAGATACTCATGACCAGTGACACCCGAGTATCGGGATGTGTTGGGTTTGTTGTATAGGGATATGTTGGGTTTGTTTTACTCAAATTAGACTGTTAACTGCTTATTTTTGAGATTTTATCATGTTTAAGACTTAATACTTATTATTTTATTGCTTAAGCTTGATGCAAATGTGTACATTGTATTCACGAGAGGTGCTATCACGACTTGGTTTGGGTTTAGGGTCATGACAGAGATCAAATGAAGGTATTCAGTATATGAGATCATGTAGCAAGTAGAAGCATGTAGCAAGTAATGGCATTTAATAAGTGAAAACATATGGTAAGCAACAACATATAGCAAGTGAAGACATGTAGTAAGGGAAAGTATTTAGTGAGTGAAGATACCTAGCAAGTAAATCATGTGACAATTAGAGATACGTAATTGGTATGGGCTAATAACAACTAAAGGCATGAATTTGAAGAGGACATGTTGCAGAAGCAACTCATGTATATGTGTATGTGTAATAGTAACATAAAAGGTAAAGATATATCTATAACGCTAATAGGCCAAAGAAATCATAGAGTACATAAGGAACTCAACGAAAGGTATCATGAAAAATAGCAAACATTAATAGAAACCAAAGTAAAGGTCATGTAAATGCTCAACAAATGAGTAATTCTAACATGAATCTAACTTCCTTTATTTTTGCATGGTAATAACAAACAAACCAATCTCATTTCAAACCGCACGAAAATACTCATCGTGTCAACATCATATCAAATACACGAAAATACCTATCGTGCAAAACATAGCCTTAAGACCCCAATCATCATCTCTTATTACGAATAAAGAAGCTCAAGTAACATAATAATAACATATATAGGTATAGGTTCCTGACACTACGATCAAGTTAAGTATGCAATCAAATCTTGTAAACAACACATTCAACCCCTTTTAACGTGTCATATATTCTAACATGATTTCTAACGAAGATAATTGGGCTTATTAGTCATCGAATTAAATGAAGCTTAAGTCAAGGATCATTAAGTTCAACTTCCCCTTCCCCTATTAGAAAATACGCTTAACGCTAGAGGGGGGGGGGGTGAATAGCGTTATGATAAAAATTAGCGTAAACTTGCGAAATTTAAAAATTGCAGGAAAGAAATAAGTGCGATAAGTAAATAATTAAGAACGAACGCACCGATGTATCCTGGTTCACCACAACCCGTGGCTAGTCCAGTCCCCGAGAGACTCTCTCGAGATTTCCACTAACACTGTTAAGCTTACGGGTGCTCAACAAACCTTTACAAACTGAGGACACAAGCCTCAACAACCTTTGCTCGAAGATACAACACTCGAAGACTTCAACCAAAGGAAACACAATTCCTTCTTACAATACAAGGGACTAACACTTCCCTTCAAGTGTATAAAACACTTAGCACTCACTTAAACAAGACTCTCTTAATAGAGTAGATATGAGTAAACAGATACGCTCAAGAACGCAACAACTTTCGCCAAGAATTTTGGCTCTCAAAACTTGTGTAATGAATAGAAAGTGATGAACAATAGAGTATGCAAGATATAACAATAATATGATCAGTTGTTGTGTTTAGAAGACTGATTTGAAGCTGTATTTATAGTTGCAAAACCATGCATTACCATTGCCTAATTGCCAATTAAGAATTGCTGATTTTACTCAGTGACAATCGATTGTCAAAATGCCACAATCGATTGTTTGCCAATCATTCCTAAAATCATTCCCAGATTTTACGCTTAACAATCGATTATCTAAGATCAATAATCGATTACTGGCAACGTTCAAAAAATCATTTCCAGATTTTACTTAAAACAATCGATTGTCAGAAATCTACAATCGATTACTTGGCAACGTTCAAAAAATCATTTCCGGATTTTACTTAAAGCAATCAACCTTATGCTCAAGAGATTATGTTTTAGACCCTTAACTAGCAATATATGCTTAATGGAAGAGGAGTCATCCTTACCGACCGATCCAATGCCGATAATTTTTCCTTTGTTGTTATCACCAAAAATAACGCTTCCTCCTTCCTTATGTTCTAGTTGAAGGAACTTAGATTCGTCTCCAGTCATGTGCTTGGAGCATCCACTATCAAGGTACCAAAGTATACTTGACCCCTTCAAGCACACCTACAAAACAGATTAATGAGTTTTAGGTACCCATGCCATTTTGGGTCCTTGGGGGTTAGGCAAATCATAGTGATGTGATTGAGTGTTATGTCTATGTCGTGTAAAACAAGCAGGGGCAATATATCCAATTCGTCTACAATAATGACAAACAACATTAGAATTATGCATTCGTCTAGGTTGATAGTGATTGGACGGACGAAAATCATTGACAATATGACTATTGCGCAATTCATGAAAATCATTTCTCCTACTATTTGTTCTAGGATATGCAGCATTTCTAGAATAGTTTTTTCTAGGTTGAAAGCCATTTCTAGGTGCTCTAAAAGGTTCAAAGTTCCTTCTTGTGTTTGGCCTAGAATATGCGTTATTTCTAGAATGATTATTTCTAGGTTGCGATTGTTGAAAGCTATTTCTAGGTTTGTTATATCTAGGATGAGCGTTTGTTTTATTAATCCTAGGTTAAGACTTAGGTTGTTGGGGGTTGGCTTCAACCTTTTCTTTAGGCTCATTTTTAATGCCTATGCCATGCTTGGTTGACTTCAAATTAACAAGAACTTCATTCAAATTTTTATGAGAAGAATTAAACTTATCTAGGGTGCCCTTAAGTCTTTCTACCTCATTTTTGGGATGCATGCAAGAAGTACAATTTTTACTAGAGCTCTCGGGTTTGTCGGCACTTCTCTTGCCGAAAAATTTGTTTTCTTCTTTCAACTTCTCATTTTCCAAAATCAGTTTTTCCAAATCCTTTTCTTTCAAAGAGAGTTGTTTTTCAAAATCTTTTTCTTGTAAAGAAGCATTTTCTTTTATGCTTTAACAGTTTTGGAAGCTTTAATAAATTCACTATACAACTCATCAAACGCATTTTGCATTTCCTCAAGAGAATAGAAATTTTTGGAAGAAATTTGACATACCTCTTCTTGATTGTTTTCGTGAGCCATGAGACAAAGATTTGCGGCTTCGTCTTCTTCTTCCTCACTCAACTCGTCACCGGAGTCGCCTCCCCAAGATATGTATGCTCGTTGTTTCTTGAATGGTTTCTTCTCCTTTTTGGCGTTTGGGCAATTTGATTTAATGTGCCCGGTTTCTCCACACTCATAGCACTTTATTTGATCTCCTTGCTTTTTGCCCTTTCGTTCATACTCTTTTCGCATGAACTTTTGAAATCTCTTAATAACGAGTCCGAACTCGTTGTCTTCGTCCTCATCATTTTGAGGTTGGCTTGTGCTTGCCTTGAGAGCGATCTTTTGTCTCCTTTGATCATCAACAAGAGGGTTAAGTATAGTAGATTCATAAGTTTTAAGATTACCTCTTAATCCGTAAAGGTCTTCTTAAGAGCATGTAAATCATTAACGATTTTTTAAAATCGTTCGAACATCTCATCGACCTTTTCGCCTTCCTTCATGTGAAACAATTCATATGCATGGGTTAGGAAATCAATTTTAGCTTCCCTTACATGGTCCGTACCTTCGTACGTAATTTTCAGGTTGTCCCACATTTGCTTCGCCGTTGTGCAACATGATATTTTCCTGTAATCATCAGCATTTACAGCACAATATAATAAATTAATGGCTTTAGCGTTGCTTTGCACCTTTCGGATATCATCCGCATCGTATTCATCTTCGGACTTTGGAACATCTTTATTTTCAACCTTTTTGGTTGGAATTTGTTCTCCCTTCATTATAACCTTCCAAAGATGAAAACTATTTGATTGAACAAATATTCTCATCCTCTCCTTCCAGTACGTATAGTTTGTACCGTCGAATAGTGGTGGTCGGGTAGAGCATTGTCCTTCACCTATTCCTGCAAAAGAATCACGAGTAGAAGCCATGGATTGTTTCTCTCAAACGGTTAAGTCTTCAGAGAGTTGGGCTCTGATACCAATTGTTAGAAAATACGCTTAACGCTAGAGGGGGGTGAATAGCGTTATAATAAAAATTAGCGTAAACTTGCGGAATTTAAAAATTGCAGGAAAGAAATAAGTGCGATAAGTAAATAAATAAGAACGAACGCACCGATGTATCCTGGTTCACCACAACCCGTGGCTAGTCCAGTCCCCGAGAGACTCTCTCGAGATTTCCACTAACACTGTTAAGCTTATGGGTGCTCAACAAACCTTTACAAACTGAGGAAACAAGCCTAAACAACCTTTGCTCGAAGATACAACACTCCAAGACTTCAACCAAAGGAAACATAAGTTCCTTCTTGCAATACAAGGGACTAACACTTCCCTTCAAGTGTATAAAACACTTGGCACTCACTTAAACAAGACTCTCTTAATAGAGTAGATATGAGTAAACAGATACGCTCAAGAACGCAACACTTTCGTCAAGAATTTTGGCTCCCAAAACTTATGTAATGAATAGAAAGTGATGAACAATAGAGTATGCAAGCTATAACAATAATATGATCAGTTGTTTTTTTAGAAGACTGACTTGAAGCTGTATTTATAGTTGCAAAACCATGCATTACCGTTGCCTAATTGCCAATTAAGAATTGCTGATGTTACTCAGTGACAATCGATTGTCAAAATGCCATCGATTGTTTGCCAATCGTTCCAAAAATCATTCCCAGATTTTACGCTTAACAATCGATTATCGAAGATCAATAATCGATTACTGGCAATGTTCAAAAAATCATTTCCAGATTTTAATTAAAACAATTGATTGTCAGAAATCTACAATCGATTTCTTGGCAACGTTCAAAAAATCATTTCCGGATTTTACTTAAAACAATCGACTGTCAGAAATCTACAATCGATTACTTGGCAACGTTCAAAAAATCTTTTTCAGATTTTATTTAAAACAATCGATTATTAGAAATCTATAATCGATTACCTGACGGTGTTTGAAAATATTTTGGCAACGGTCAATTACACAATCGATTATGCTATGAGAACAATCGATTGTATATCAGTCTTTGAAAAATCAATTTAGACACTGCCTTAATGCACTCGATTGTCAAAGGTACACAATCGATTATTTTATGACTTTGAAAATGTCTGATAGACACTGCCTCAACAAAATCGATTGTCATAAGTTCACAATCGATTATTTTGTAGCTTTGAAAAACTTTGATGTACACTGCCTCAACACAATCGATTGTCATAAGGTTCACAATCGATTGTCATGCAGATTTGAAAAATCTGATGCACACTGCCTTAACACAATCGATTGTCATAAGTTCACAATCGATTGTCATGCAGCTGACTTAACATAATCGATTATCATAAGTACATAATCGATTATCTTAGTCCAGATTTTAGAGGCATGTTTAAAAATCATTTGGACTAAAGTAAATATGCATGATTTAAAATCATTTTGCTTTAAATTAAATATGCATGATTTGATAAAAAAGATTTTACGAGAGAAGCCAAGTCTTGAGTCAAGTTATCAGATCAAGATCACAATTAAAGAACGACTCATGTATAACTTTATATCTTTGCTTGATCTTGGTCTTGTGCTTGAATCTCGTTATATATTAATTGCGCGCTTGTGCTTGGACCTCGTCATATGTCCATTGCGCATAGTTTTTCATTCATCAAAACCTACAAATATGAACACACGTTTTAGTATAGTGCCTTGAGAACGTGTTTCAACATCCCCAACATGGAAACCCTTGCACTTGCATATATGCTTGTAACCTCGCATATGTATCACCCCACATGTAGCAACTAATATTACTTAGCAAAACAAATTTCCCTCGGAAACTAGGAAAGACACTTATCTCATTCCAGAACAAAATAAACCATGAATTTTCCTTTAGAACAAGATTCCAAAAAAATTGAATCTAGCCAATATTATTCAAACAATTCAAAACAAGCTTTAGAAACTACCCACGAGCGAAAAAGGTTAAATCTTTAACTAAATTGAAAGAGTTAACAAAAATTAACCCGAGAACATGTTGTCAAAATTCGATATTTTAACCAAATTCAGATAACATGTTCACCCCCGAGCTCCGGTATGTACTTTATTTTGAAATCTAACCTCAATTTAAGGTCTAGAGCTCAATTTTATAAAATTTCTAAATTCTACCCAAAACTCCTAATTTCTATTCTATAACTCATAGATTTGAAGTTCTAAATTCATGAAAAAAGTAGTTGAAATTGATTGAAAATTAGTTAAAAATACTTACCAACGAATTTGGAAAGAAAATCTTCTTCAAAAATTGTCTGTATGGAATTTGGGGTTTCCAAATAGTCAAAAATGAGATAAGTCCCGATATTTTCCTCTTTTACCCAACTACAGATGTCACAAATGCGAACCCATTGCGATAAGTGTCACAACATTGCAATAGTCACAAATACGACATTTCCTTGACATTTGCAAAGTCCACAATTTTTCTCTTATGGACACAAGCGTAGCAAACGCAAAGTATCCCAGATTCCCCAGGGTCGCAAATGTGATCCATCTTCCGAAAATGTGATACGCCCACAGTCACAAATACGATGTTTTATTTGCAAATGCAAAGTCCTCAGACCCCAGCCCAACTCCACAAATGTGAGCCCTACTTCGCAACACCAAAGTCGAATCACCAAAATAACAGTAAACAACAAGAATTGAACATCAAAACACATGGATTTTCAAGTTTAGATCTCATTTTTCAAATTTTTCACATAATGCGCTGAAACGGCCTCGGGTCAATTAGGACCACAACAAAATATACATACAAGTCCAAAATTATCATATGAACCTACTGGAATTTTCAAAATACCGAACCGGCGTCGTTTACCAAAAATGTTGGACATGGTCAACTCTAGTCATTTTTAACCTCAAAAATCATATTTTCTTTAAATACTCACATTTAAACTTCTCAATAAAAGACACAGACCTTGCACGCAATTCATAAATAATCAAATAGAGATATGAAAATTCTTTGAACACAAAAACGAAAGCTAGTATTCAAAACGATTGGTGGGGTCGTTACATTCTCCCTCACTTAAACATATGTTCATCTTCGAACGTACCTATAGTCACTTCTGAGCTGTCAAATAGCAGAATGAACTCATTATACCCATACCCATGAGCGAATCTTTGCCACCTCGGTCAATATAAGTCCACAAACATAACCCCGACTGAAAATTCTCCCTTCTACCTTAGCCTCACTAGGCGTGGAACAAAATTCTAACATCTGAAACCCTTTATGAGATCCAATACTTGTATATACACGTTGTATTAATCACAACAACATGCATCAAGACATTAATACACTTCTAAGGTCAAGCTCCATGATGTGCCACATAGCAGATGTACTTACAATAATATACATTTCACAATGATACTAATGATAAAAGCAATATGCAGAAACTCGTAACAACCCATGAAAACAACAATTCGAGGAGATCTCACATCCAACAAGGACCATTGCAAAATTCATAGCAAAATTACGGTATTATTATGCCAAATTCCTTATCCAAATATGATAGTGCAAATTCCAGGTCTACAAACCTCGTCTCCACAAAAAATACATGGAATCTCACACTATGTGGTCTGTACACCAAACAAGCAATAACTCATATATGTTCAAAAATTAAAAGAAAATAAGGTACAAGGGCTATCCAACAAGCACAAATGATATAAAAACAAAAGAATAATTCCATGAACTCATCCCCCAAAAAGGTAAACAAAATACACAAAATGAACACAAGGGAGGGTATCCCACATACTCTATTGCGATGCACAGTCCGATCCCAGATATAGTGATCCACATAGGTATATCCATCAACCGATAGTGCTCGTGCTCACTAAGAATATGTGCATCAACATTAAACAGAATAGAGCGCACAAATTTAACTGTGGAGAGGTGAATGCTCATAAATCAATATGGAAAAAGGGCAAGCATAGGAAGGGCACAATAAGTAAATAAACATCTCAAGAGCCATCTCACTCATATATTACACAAGACCTACATAAAATCACAACACACATGTGAATAATCAAGTATCCTCACTAATGAATATAACATTAGAGAGAAACAGATAACATTGACGAGAGAAAAATAATATCCATTTCACCCTATATTATACCTATGCTAAATAGTTGTAAGAGTAAAAAAAACCCGATTTGATGTAAAATACACATTCTAATTAGGCTTAAAACTAGTCCTTGAAGTAATTCAGATCATTCCCAAATAGGTAATAACCTAGTAAAGGTCTAAAGCAACCTACCCATAACACATACCCTCATCTATCCAGTTTAGCTTATCTTCACAGATTGGAACCAAGGAATAGTCCGCCTACAAGAGCATCCTGTCTCTAAGCCTCGTAGATACCGGAATCTCCACATCCTCTCGCAACTCCACTACTCATGGATGATACATTGCATATACTCCATCATCCTATGGAAAATACTCGCATAGATCTTATAAGCCATGTAGCAAAACCTAACCCAAACAACCCAAAACTAGGCAATCACTGTAACACTAGTCCAACATCCACAAGTCAAAATATAATGTGTATCCTAATATGCACACCCTCCTAAGGAGAGACCATATACTGCCAACATTATTTTAAACACCTGAAGTCGTCTGTGCCATCTATAACTCATGATCTTCCCTTCGAAACTAAACCACAATCTTATGCTCACAACTTTGAATTCCACAAGGTGCACTGTAACTATCATGCTAACTCGTGAAAATATGAAAAATCAACTCTTAACCGCAAGCAGTTTGAACATCTCATCAAGTGAGAACCTTCCATTAAACTCATTCTGCAAGGACATCAACGCATGAAACACGCCGTCTATATCTGTAAAAGGCATCAACCTCGAGCTATGGCCAAAAAGGATTCTTCAAAACCCGTTAACACATAATAAATTCATCAAAACTTATTTCCTTTAAGTTAATCGGGTCACACAAAATATGAAACCCAAAAGTAATTCAATCAAGTGCTCGTTTGGAAGAGACCTTCTGTGAATCTGAAGTCGTTTCTTGCATCCCTCTGATTATGCCATGCCAAGTCATTATTGATATAGAAGTACCACAAATCAAGATACCATCCACTATCAATCTCAAGCTCTAACCATAAAAAATATGAAAATCCTCAAATGCCACATATGAATCTTGAACTTGGTATACCATTTCTATTGTCATCCATCTTGATTTAATATCCATTACACAACAATATGCACTAAATAACTTGCACTTCGCCAGCACATGTAACCAACAGAAGCAACAAAGTAATTCCTTTTCCTTGCACACTACATCTGTAATGAGCATCAAACTTGAATTATCCCCAAGATCTCTATATAATTATAAGGTATATTACTTTATGTTCCCAGCAAATCCCTTACCTAAAATCATCCTCGATAATACCTATCTCAAATCATAGCTAATCCACAAGTGTCTCTTAGCCTAGAAACTAATACAACACATGACCTTGCTAAACAATCTTCAATAGAAGACTCCCTTACTTGGTTCAAATCCATAGAAAACATCATAGGTAATCCACAGTACTATTCCTTCATGGCTGCCTTGGCCACGCGTTGTTAATTCTCTGAATACTTCATAAACTCACGTAACACCAATCATCTAACACTCCAAAGATCTTGCAGAGTGCATACTCATCCTTCTGACAATCAAGGAAATTTCATCAAATGCTACAATATAATAGTGTATGCATTCCAATGAATAGAAGTAAAAACACACGATCTCAACTCTTCACGCAAGAGATAACCCACTAGCTAGACTCAAATAAACATTTTTCCATGACCCTACCATGGTCATAAAAACTAGGCAACCGATTTATATTCATGAGTTTACACTCATTGACAAGATAGAAGAATCCGCTTCTTCCCAAAAATGAGCAATTGGTAGATCTGCCAACATATCAACATCAAAGCCTGGACAACTATCTCGACTCCAATTTTCTGCCTTACGATGTCATGATGGTACCTAGTCTCAAAGACAAGGTAAGCCTAACAAATAAGAGAATGTAAATACCAAAAATGTGATATTAACTAATAAGCCTCATAACGATCTCAATACTGGACCACAATATAACATTTCCCAAAAACTAGTGAGACTGAGCCATAAGCTCTACAGAAAATACTAAAATCACATCATACATCACTATCTTCATCAAGGATACACAATAATAAGAGATTGCAGAACGTGTCTCGGGGGTCTTGGACATCGAGCATGTATACCTTGAATTATCCAAAAGGAGTAATCAATCACTAGCGTCCGACATGACCAGATCTACCTGGATTAGCAAAAACATATGCAGAAGCATAGTATGAGTACACCACAACGGCACCCAATAAATATCAAGCCTAACCTCGGTAGAGTAGTGACGAGGCTAAGTCATGACATATACTAGAGGAAAATAAACTGAACATGGTATAACATGGTCTAGTAATGAAAAGGGAGAAAATGGATGACAAGTAAGCAGTTTGATAATGTATACTAACCATGGAAATAAAAATGGAAAAAGGCATTAAGTGAACATATGAGGAAAATAACAAGTAGACAAGCAAGGATAATTACAAATGCAACAATGAAGAGACAACAAGAATTACTCAACCAACAATCTTTTAACATGAGATGAGAAACAATAATCATAACCGAGGTACCAACCCGTTTCCACATTTCACAATTTCAATCACAATTGTTTCTTATATCACAACGTGATCCTTGTACTTAGTTTTAAAAAATATTTTCCCGAAATAGCTACACGTATTTCAGCCTACCTTTTCTCACCGCGTGGCTTCAAGTAGTTCCCCTACTAGCAACATGAGTATCAAACCCACCTTATCCCATTGTATACATATCAACCCCTAGCCTTATACACGCATGCTTATCAATATCACAACACAATCACAACTCGCACCACAAGTAACCATATTGCACAAATTTCCAAAAAAGTCAAGAATAACATGTCAAGACCCGGATTTTCCACCATCGGGAGTCGTGATGGCATGTACTAATGAGATCTAGGCAAGCCAATCCTCAGCTACTTACTTCATTAACACGTTGCTTCTCTTTTAATAAATATAAGTCAATAACATGAAAACTGCAAAACATTGAATAATTAAGCGGAAGGTAATTTTTTTTTCTGAACACAAACTTCTAATACAACCATTTGAATTTTGACTACCTAGAACTGGTGTCACAGTTTCACAGACGATCTAAGAATACGACACATAAAGGTCTGAAAGAAATAAACTCAACACTTTCTCTAGAAATACATGAAAGAAATAGGAATGTGGATTAAAGGAAATGCCAGGGTATGCGAACACCTGCATGGCTACCTCAGGTGGCCTGATGAATAATATCCAGCAATCTTACTACAGTCCAAATTCTACAATACTAGGGTCAGCACAAATGAGTGCAGAGTGTAGTATCAGCACAACCGACCCCATGTTCTAGTAAGTGCCTAGCCTAACCCCGGTGAAGTAGTGACGAGGCTAGATCGGACTACCATATAAACTAGTGTAGTAATCCAATATGCATATCTCCTATTGTTTGTCATTATCAAAAAGGGGGAAATTGTAGGAAATCATTCTATCCATGATATGTGTGCTTTGGTTGTATTAGCATGATTTCCAGGTATAGGTTTTGATGAATGACAAACAATGAAGTCAACTGTCAAACAATGTTATTATGTGACAAACAATCAAGATTGAATGCCAAGAAGCATATTGATGAAGGGATTGCACAGAAAAGCCAAGACGAGCTCAAAAGTTCAAGACCGAAGACCCAAGGCATAGGTCGTTAGGTAGAACCAATGTAAGAGCAATGTTTACGTTATCTCGTCTTTTGGCTCAACATAGGTCATCATAAATATGCATAAAATCATTTTATCAAATCATAAATATCATAAACATTTTCATATACTTCAAACAAAATGATTTTCAACGTTTTCATTTTAACCAAAATGGTTTTTGATGTAAGTTTTCGATTCTGGACAGAACAGCCAGATAATCGATTATCCTTAAGCTGATAATCGATTATGCTGGGATTCCAGCCAAAACTGGAAATTCCAGCATGGCTGCATAATCGATTATCACTATGAGGATAATCGATTATCTGTTTTTTCCAGCTTAAACTAGAAATTCCAGAGAAGGAAAATAATCGATTATCCTCTAGAGAATAATCGAATATTCACTGACCGTTGCCTTCCAACGTTCAGTTTTATGAACGTTGAGAAGATAATCGATTATGTAAAGTAGATAATCGATTATCTTGGCATAAAATAAGCATTATTGATTGCCTATTAATCAACGGACATACAACCTCTACCACCTATAAATAGAGGTCTTTGGGACTCATTTCACATGAACAACATCTATCATTATTCTTGAACATATTGATAACATTTATACATCATATTTAGAGCTTTTGTTGAGCCATTTGAGAGACAACTTTGTGTTGTTCATAGAGCTTATATTGTATCTCTTTATCTACTCTTCTTAGAGAGTTCTTGTTGTAAAAGAGAAAGGTTCTTGAGAAGACCATATCTTTTCATTGTGAGTTGGGTTGCTAAGTACCTTCAATCTTAGTGTGTGAAGTCTTGTGGTGCGGTATCCACGAGCAAGGTGAAGTCTTGAGGTGAGGTATCCTCGAGCAAGTTGAAGTCTTGTAGAGCGTAAATCTAGTCTAACGGTTTGTTAGGCACCCGTAAGCTTAACGGAGTTAGTGTAAACTCGAGAGAGTCTCTCGGGAGACTGGACTAACCACACGTTGTGGTGAACCAGTATAAATTCGGCGTGTCCTCTCCTTACTCTTTTAATTACTGCACTTACTTTACTCCTGCAATTTTAATTCCGCAAAATTTATCGATATTCTCGTGCCTCACTATTCACCCCCCCTCTAGTGAAGGGCATAAATCCTAACAGTTGCTATCAGAGTCTAACTCTCTGAAAGCCTTAACCGGTTGAGAGAACGATATATATTGTTTTTGTTGAGAATGTTGAACGCAGGTATGATGAGCGAAGGACACTCTACCATTAGGCCTCCACTATTTGATGGAACCAATTATACATATTGGAAAGAGAGGATGAGAATATTCATCCAATCAAATAACTTTCGATTATGGCACATCATCAAGAACGGTGAACAAATGCCGACAAAGAAAGTTGGGGAAATCATGGTTCCAAAGAAGGAAGATGAATATAATGCCGAAGACATCAAGAAGATTGAAAATAACGCAAAGGCCATCAATGTGTTGTATTGTGCCATGAATCCGGATGACTATCGAAAAATCTCTTGCTGCACAACCGCCAAAGAGATGTGGGATAAGCTTGAAATCACTTATGAAGGTACGCCTCAAGTCCGAGAAGCTAGAATTGATTTTCTAACACATGAATATGAACTCTTTAGAATGAAGGAGCCTGAAAGCATCGATGATATGTTTGATCGATTCTCAATGATCATCAACGATCTCCATGCTCTTGAGAAAGTATATTCGAACAAAGATCTTGTTCGAAAAATCCTGCGGAGACTCACTCCCGAATGGCATCCCAAAGCCAATGCCATCCAAGAGTCGATGGGAATCACGGACGTCACAATTGATGGACTAAGAGGTAACCTCAAAACTTATGAAAGCACAATTCTTAAACTTTCATTTGGAGATGAGAAAAGTCCAGGTATTGCCTTCAAAGCCTCATCTTCTAATAAAGTAGAAGTAAGTGATTCCGAAAGCGATGATGATACTATTTCCAACGATTTAATTGAAAAATTTTATAAGTTTATAAAGAAGGAAATGAAGAAGGAAGAACCAAGTCCTTCATGCCATAATTGTGGAAAACTTGGCCACACCAAGTCACATTGTCCAAAACCCAAGGACAAGAAGAAGAAGAAACACCAAAGGCGCGTGACATGGGATTCGGACAGCTCGGGTGATGAAACTGCCGCCCTATGCCTCATGGCCAACGAGGAAGAAGAGGTAAGTACTCCTAACTCTTACTCTTATGAAGAATTACAAGAAGCTTTTCAAGAATTATATGATGAATTGAAAAAGTCTTTAAAAATCTCAAAAGAGGCCAAGGCTAAAATTAAAGTTTTAGAAGAGAAAAATAATTTTTTGGAAAATGACAATATTGATCTTAGAAATAAAATTAAGGAGATGAATGAAACTTCTTCAATTGATCAAAATTCTAATTGTTCATCTTGTGATTCTTTGAAATTAGAGAACATAGAACTTAGGAACACACTAAAAAAACGCAGTGTAGACAATCCTAAAATAGTTGAGGAAATTAAAAAGAAAAGGCCCAGGAAAAATAAAAGGCATAAAAAGAATAAGAATCATGTTAGAAATTCTGATGCACAACCTAGAAATAATTCTAGGAATTTTGTAAATGAGTCTAGAATTAATCATTTTAGACCACCTAGAAATGACTCTAGGAACTTTATTAATGAGTCTAGAATTAATCATTTTAGACCGCCTAGAAATGACTCTAGGAATTTCAACGCTGCTAGGAATAACGACTTTAGATCACCTAGAACGTTTTTGGCTCAACCAAGACATATGCACAACCCGAATGTTATATGTCATTATTGCAATCGGGTAGGACACATAGCACCCGTATGTTTTGCAAAACATAGGGATTTATCTTTTAGCTATGATTATTATTTGCCTAACCCCCAAGGACCCAAAAGTGTTTGGGTACCTAAAGCCTATTTTTAGGTACGTTTGCAGGTGTGCTTGAAGACTACAATATAGTAGTAGATGCACCAAGCACGAAACATTATTGCATCGAGGGGGAATTTCAGTTTGTTATCATATTTTTGATAAAAACGTAATAGTTGATATGTGTTAACGATTGATATGTCTTTGTTAACAATTGGTATCAATTTTTCATGTCTTGATAACTTTTATTTTGAATAACAATTGGTATCAATTATTTTTGTTAAAAATAATGATTGATTCATTTTTTGATGAATGTTATTTTTGGTTTGAATAACAGTTGGTATATTCTTGAAAAATAAATGATTCATGTTTTTAATACAACTATTAGTTTGTTAAAAATTAACAGTTGATATGTTTTTAAGTAATATGATTTGCTAAAAATAACCGTTATTATGGTTGTTATGTTTTTACTAACATTTGGTATCATTTTATGTTGGTATGATTTTTTTTTAAATCGTCATCATGTATATTCCTCATTGTACTTCCTATTTTATGTTTGACACTAAAAGTTGGTATTCCAAAAAGGGGGAAGTGTCAAAAGGGGGAAGTAGCCTGTGTATACTCTCTTTTTGCTAATGCCAAAAGCGGGAAGAAATTAGGCGATATGCATCTAATAAGGGGGAATGTCTCCACCTTCTAGTATGCTTTAATTGAGGGGGAATACTCAATTAAGGGGGAATTGTTTGCATAACTTATGTGTTGAGATATTGCATGGCTTTAGGGTGAATCCGATATGCATATCTCCTATTGTTTGTCATTATCAAAAAGGGGGAAATTGTAGGAAATCATTCTATCCATGATATGTGTGCTTTGGTTGTATTAGCATGATTTCCAGGTATAGGTTTTGATGAATGACAAACAATGAAGTCAACTGTCAAACAATGTTATTATGTGACAAACAATAAAGATTGAATGCCAAGAAGCATATTGATGAAGGGATTGCACAGAAAAGCCAAGACGAGCTCGAAAGTTCAAGACCGAAGACCCAAGGCGTAGGTCGTTATGTAGAATCAACGTAAGAGCAACGTTTAAGTTATCTCGTCTTTTGGCTCAATATAGGTCATCATAAATATGCATTAAATCAATTTATCAAATCATAAATATCATAAACATTTTCATATACTTCAAACAAAATGATTTTCAACGTTTTCAATTTAACGAAAATGGTTTTTGAAGTAAGTTTTCGATTCTGGACAGAACAGCCAGATAATCGATTATCCTTAAGCTGATAATCGATTTTGTTGGGATTCCAGCCAAAACTGGAAATTCCAGCATGGCTGCATAATCGATTATCACTTTGAGGATAATCGATTATCTGTTTTTTCCAGCTTAAACTGGAAATTCCAGAGAAGGTAAGTAATCGATTGTCCTCTAGAGAATAATCGATTATTCACTGACCGTTGCCTTCCAACGTTCAGTTTTATGAACGTTGAGAAGATAATCGATTATGTAAAGTAAATAATCGATTATCTTGGCATAAAATCAGCATTATTGATTGCCTATTAAGCAACGGACATACAACCTCTACCACCTATAAATAGAGGTCTTTGGGACTCATTTCACATGAACAACATCTCTTATTATTCTTTAACATATTGAGAACATTTATACATCATATTTAGAGCTTTTGTTGAGCCATTTGAGAGACAACTTTGTGTTGTTCATAGAGCTTATATTGTATCTCTTTATCTACTCTTCTTAGAGAGTTCTTGTTATAAAAGAGAAAGGTTCTTGAGAAGACCATATCTTTTCATTGTGAGTTGGGTTGCTAAGTACCTTCAATCTTAGTGTGTGAAGTCTTGTGGTGCGGTATCCACGAGCAAGGTGAAGTCTTGAGGTGAGGTATCCTCGAGCAAGTTGAAGTCTTGTAGAGCGTACATTTAGTCTAACGGTTTGTCAGGCACCCGTAAGCGTAACGGAGTTAGTGTAAACTCGAGAGAGTCTCTCGGGAGACTGGACTAACCACACGTTGTGGTGAACCAGTATAAATTCGGTGTGTCCTCTCCTTACTCTTTTAATTACTGCACTTACTTTACTCCTGCAATTTTAATTCCACAAAATTTATCGACATTCTCGTGCCTCACTATTCACCCCCTCTCTAGTGAAGGGCATAAATCCTAACAGTTGCTATCAGAGCCTAACTCTCTGAAAGCCTTAACCGGTTGAGAGAACGATATATATATTTTTTGTTGAGAATGTTGAACGCAGGTATGATGAGCGAAGGACACTCTACCATTAGGCCTCCACTATTTGATGGAACCAATTATACATATTGGAAAGAGAGGATGAGAATATTCATCCAATCAAATAACTTTCGATTATGGCACATCATCAAGAACGGTGAACAAATGCCGACAAAGAAAGTTGGGGAAATCATGGTTCCAAAGGAGGAAGATGAATATAATGCCGAAGACATCAAGAAGATTTACAATAACGCGAAGGCCATCAATATGTTGTATTGTGCCGTGAATCCGGATGACTATAGGAAAATCTCTTGCTGCACAACCGCCAAAGAGATGTGGGATAAGCTTGAAATCACTTATGAAGGTACGCCTCAAGTCCGAGAAGCTAGAATTGATTTTCTAACACATGAATATGAACTCTTTAGAATGAAGGAGCCTGAAAGTATCGATGATATGTTTGATCGATTCTCAATGATCATCAACGATCTCCATTCTCTAGGGAAAGTATATTCGAACAAAGATCTTGTTCGAAAAATACTGCGGAGTCTCACTCCGAATGGCGTTCCAAAGCCAATACCATCCAAGAGTCGATGGGAATCACGGACTTCACAATTGATGGACTAAGAGGTAACCTCAAAACTTATGAAAGCACAATTCTTAAACCTTCATTTGGAGATGAGAAAAGTCCAGGTATTGCCTTCAAAGACTCATCTTCTAAAAGAGTAGAAGTAAGTGATTCGGAAAGCGATGATGATACTATTTCCAACGATTTAATTGAAAAGTTTTATAAGTTTATAAAGAAGGAAATGAAGAAGGAAGAACCAAGTCCTTCATGCCATAATTATGGAAAACTTGGCCACACCAAGTCACATTGTCCAAAACCCAAGGACAAGAAGCAGAAGAAACACCAAAGGCGCGTGACATGGGATTCGGACAGCTCGGGTGATGAAACTGCCGCCCTATGCCTCATGGCCAACGAGGAAGAAGAGGTAAGTACTCCTAACTCTTACTCTTATGAAGAATTACAAGAAGCTTTTCAAGAATTATATGATGAATTGAAAAAGTCTTCAAAAATCTCCAAAGAGGCCAAGGCTAAAATTAAAGTTTTAGAAGAGAAAAATAAATTTTTGGAAAATGACAATATTGATCTTAGAAATAATATTAAGTAGATGAATGAAACTTCTTCAATTGATCAAAATTCTAATTGTTTATCTTGTGATTCTTTGAAATTAGAGAACATAGAACTTAGGAACACACTAGAAAAACGTAGTGTAGACAATCCTAAAATAGTTGAAGAAATTAAAAAGAAAAGACCCAGGAAAAATAAAAGGCGTTAAAAGAATAAGAATCATGTTAGAAATTGCGATGTACAACCTAGAAATAATTCTAGGAATTTTGTAAATGAGTCTAGAATTAATCATTTTAGACCACCTAGAAAAGACTCTAGGAACTTTATTAATGAGTCTAGAATTAATCATTTTAGACCGCCTAGAAATGACTCTAGGAATTTCAACGCTTCTAGGAATAACGACTTTTGATCACCTAGAACGTTTTTGGCTCACCAAGACATATGCACAACCCGAATGTTATATGTCATTATTGCAACCGGGTAGGACACATAGCACCCGTATGTTTTGCAAAATATAGGGATTTATCTTTTAGCTATGATTATTATTTGCCTAATCCCCAAGGACCCAAAAGTGTTTGGGTACCTAAAGCCTATTTTTAGGTACGTTTGCAGGTGTGCTTGAAGACTACAATATCGTAGTAGATGCACCAAGCACGAAACCTTATTGCATCGAGGGGGAATTTCGGTTAGTTATCATATTTTTGTTAAAAACGTAATAGTTGATATGTGTTTACGATTGATATGTCTTTGTTAACAATTGGTATCAATTATTCATGTCTTGATAACTTTTATTTTGAATAACAATTGGTATCAATTATTTTTGTTAAAAATAATGATTGATTCATGTTTTGATGAATATTATTTTTGGTTTGAACAACAGCTGGTATATTTTTGAAAAATAAATGATTCATGTTTTTAATACAACTATTAGTTTGTTAAAAATTAACAGTTGATATGTTTTTAAGTAATATGCTTTGCTAAAAATAACCGTTATTATGGTTGTTATGTTTTTACTAACATTTGGTATCATTTTATGTTGGTATGATTTTTTTTTTAAATCGTCATCATGTATATTCCTCATTGTACTTCCTATTTTATGTTTGACACTAAAAGTTGGTATTCCAAAAAGGGGGAAGTGTCAAAAGGGGGAAGTAGCCTATGTATACTCTCTTTTTGCTAATGCCAAAAGGGGGAAGAAATTAGGGTATGCATCTAATAAGGGGGAATGTCTCCACCTTCTAGTATGCTTCAATTGAGGGGGAATACTCAATTAAGGGGGAATTGTTTGCATAACTTATGTGTTGAGATATTGCATGGCTTTAGGGTGAATCCGATATGCATATCTCTTATTGTTTGTCATTATCAAAAAGGGGGAAATTGTAGGAAATCATTATATCCATGATATGTGTGCTTTGGTTGTATTAGCATGATTTCCAGGTATAGGTTTTGATGAATGACAAACAATGAAGTCAACTGTTAAACAATGTTATTATGTGACAAACAATCAAGATTGAATGCCAAGAAGCATATTGATGAAGGGATTGCACAGAAAAGCCAAGACGAGCTCAAAAGTTCAAGACCGAAGACCCAAGGCGTAGGTCGTTATGTAGAATCAACGTAAGAGCAACGTTTAAGTTATCTCATCTTTTGGCTCAATATAGGTCATCATAAATATGCATTAAATCAATTTATCAAATCATAAATATCATAAACATTTTCATATACTTCAAACAAAATGATTTTCAACGTTTTCAATTTAACCAAAATGGTTTTTGAAGTAAGTTTTCGATTCTGGACAGAACAGCCAGATAATCGATTATCCTTAAGCTGATAATCGATTTTGTTGGGATTCCAGCCAAAACTGGAAATTCTAGCATGGCTGCATAATCGATTATCACTTTGAGGATAATCGATTATCTGTTTTTTCCAGCTTAAACTGGAAATTCCAGAGAAGGTAAGTAATCGATTGTCCTCTAGAGAATAATCGATTATTCACTGACCGTTGCCTTCCAACGTTCAGTTTTATGAACGTTGAGAAGATAATCGATTATGTAAAGTAGATAATCGATTATCTTGGCATAAAATCAGCATTATTGATTGCCTATTAAGCAACGGACATACAACCTCTACCACCTATAAATAAAGGTCTTTGGGACTCATTTCACATGAACAACATCTCTTATTATTCTTTAACATATTGAGAACATTTATACATCATATTTAGAGCTTTTGTTGAGCCATTTGAGAGACAACTTTGTGTTGTTCATAGAGCTTATATTGTATCTCTTTATCTACTCTTCTTAGAGAGTTCTTGTTATAAAAGAGAAAGGTTCTTGAGAAGACCATATCTTTTCATTGTGAGTTGGGTTGCTAAGTACCTTCAATCTTAGTGTGTGAAGTCTTGTGCTGCGGTATCCACGAGCAAGGTGAAGTCTTGAGGTGAGGTATCCTCGAGCAAGTTGAAGTCTTGTAGAGCGTACATCTACGAGCAAGTGTAACGGTTTGTTAGGCACCCGTAAGCTTAACGGAGTTAGTGTAAACTTGAGAGAGTCTCTCGGGAGACTGGACTAACCACACGTTGTGGTGAATCAGTATAAATTCGGTGTGTCCTCTCCTTACTCTTTTAATTACTGCACTTATTTTACTCCTGCAATTTTAATTCCGAAAAATTTATCGACATTCTCGTGCCTCACTATTCACCCCCCTCTAGTGAAGGGCATAAATCCTAACATTCACATTCCATTATTTCCACAATAAATAATCCATTGCTCAATCATAATTTTTCAATAATCTCAATAATAACAAGATGAATATGGAATACTCAACAAGGAAAGGTACCTCAATAATTAACAATTTTGCCTCAAAGCGATAACTGATTATACAACTTCAACACCAATAACTCGACAAGAGGATATTCCACGAAATAACAATTTCAAGTAAGAGTCATTCAACAATAAAGAGCTAACAAGACAATAAGAAAAGTAATAACTTCAATTAAGACATATGAGAGCAATATAACAACTAAGAGGTAGAACAAGTGATAGCAACATCTAATAAGACATGTAGGAGTAGATTAACACATGTACGAGTTAACTAACATTGCAATATATAACATGTTATGACAATTCAATTAAGGCATGAAATGAGTCTTAATAACCTAAATAATTCATATACCACATATAGCCCATATACACACGCATCCATTCACTTACACTTCTTTCACATAACACAAATAGCACAATCAACCCAATTCCTAAGGGGTATTTTCACTACACAAAGTTAGAAAAGAAACTTACCACGAATGAGGTAAATCACCCCACTAGTAAGCCTTTCCCGCGAATATCCAATTGCGGAAGGCTTGAATCTACCAAAATAACATAATACCATAAATACAAATCATAGGAAACGATTCTAGATAACAAAGTTTAAATCTTTAATGAAAATCAAAAAGTCAAGTAAAAAGTCAACAATAGGACCATACCTCAGAACCCGACCAAACTTACAAAACCCGAACACTCCTTTTGTTACGAGTCCAACCATACTAAAATTTTCTAATTCTGACCTCTAATCGACGCTCAAATTCTTATATTTATAGAATAGTAAGTTTTCACAAAAATTCTCAATTTATCCCACTCTAAACACTAACTAAATGATAAAAACAAGGATGGAATCAGGAATAATTAGCAAATTTGAGTTAAGGATACTTACCCCGATCCAATCCTTGAAAATCCCATCCAAAATCGCCCAAAATCGAGCTCGCTAACTAAATATATATGGATAATGAAATAAAACACTTGATTTGTCTATTTTTGCCTAGTTATTTCTGCTTCTGCGGAGATTTAGTCCCTTCTGTGACGTTGTAGTTGCGACTAAATTTCAGAACTTGCGGATTCAACTTAGGCACCCAATGAAGCGCATCTGTGGGACCTCTTTTGTTGTCCTACCCTCGCTCCTGCGAGTCCATTTTTTGAAAGAGTTCACCGCGCTTGAAGAACCTGTGCACCAAGCATATTTATGCTTTTACAACTCAAAGGCTGCTTCTTCTGAGCCACACCTGTGGCTCCAAGTGAGCATGTGCAAATGC
This sequence comes from Nicotiana benthamiana, assembly GCA_034376525.1. NCBI lineage: Eukaryota > Viridiplantae > Streptophyta > Magnoliopsida > Solanales > Solanaceae > Nicotiana > Nicotiana benthamiana. Next base: position 105,462,996 of record CM067332.1, on the reverse strand, counting down.
TCCAAAACTCAGCAAGCCTCCGAAATCCATCAAGTCTCCAGTGAGTCTGAACTCAAGCAGAATCACACCTGGGACCCTTTTCGAACATATCATCAAGTCCCAAAACACATAACCAACCTACTCAAATCATCAAAACACGTCAAACAATGTCAAATATATGAATCACACCCCATTTCAATCCTATTGAATTAATAAATATTCAACTTCCAAAATTGTTGCGGACTCATACCAAATAAACTATCCCAGCAAGTCAAATAAGCATAATTGAACATAGATGGGGCAATAAATATGGGAACATGGCTAAAATACTCAAAATGATTGGTCGGTTCATTATAATAACACATCGTGATGGTGATAAAGAATCCACATCCCTCCGCAACCCGTCCGTAATATCACAAACTGTCCGAGCATAATATACTTAGTGCTCAACATTCCATACAGATGAATAAGAGGAATCAACAAGTTTTAAGATGAAGCAAGGCCATATGATAAGGAAAGAACGAAGAGAAGTTTCCTAAATTTCATGTAGCCTCTCGAAGATAGGTATGGACATCATCATACAGATATGGAAGACTCTACTAGACAATTTATCAAGACTCGTGGATCCTATGAACCTAGTACTCTAATACCAACTTGTCACGATCCAGAATCCAACTAGTCGTGATAGGACCTAAGCTAACCCTCTAGGTAAGACAAACAATGAATGTTACAACTAGTTTGAGGAACAACAATATATATGTTAGACACCACAACTGAATTCAATACAACTATCCTATGGACTTCAGTACAATTCATGAGCTAATATAACTTAGATTTATAAAATTAATGTAAAGAATAAATACAATATATGTTTGAAGAATACATAAATAGAACTAAAATACCGAACTAACATGAACAAGAGGCATCTTGAATCTAGAACGTAGGTATTTCTTCAATGCAAGGCTTTGTTTACTAGAGCTACGCAACTCCAAGATCTGCACGCAAGGTGCAGAAGTGTAGTATGAGTACAACTGAATCCATGTTCTCTGTAAGTATATTAACTAATCTCGGTGAAGTAGTGACAGGGTTTTGAAGTTAAAGACACTAATTTACTATGTACTTGTGCAGATAATAAGCAGGTGAGACATGGCTAGAGATATGTCGAATAATGGTAAGAGCATCAACTAGAGAGGTATAGAGAAAGTTCGCAGACATGGAAAACAAGACATAATTTTATATCCATTAATGCGGAGGAAACAATAATCACGAAGTACGTGAAAGGATCATAACCAAACATCACTAACAATTACTATCGTGGCGCGCAACCCCATCCTAAAATTGATAAACATTATTACAGAGAGCAACATCAATAGACATTGTTGCGGCATGCAAACCGATCCTAGTAACTATGAACATTGTTGTTGCGTACAATCTGATCCCAATATTGATAAATACTATTGTAGCGTGAAACCCTATCCCAATATCAGTAAATAATTTTTTGGCGTACAACTGAATCCCAATATACATTAATTTCCAAAAATACAACAACCACAAACAAACACGGGAAAAGTTCACAATATAACACTAAGAAAACAAACATGTGGTATTCAACTATATAATACAACTCAAACATAGTGAGATGAGGAGTCTAATATAAAAAAACTAATCTATTGTATGTAATGACAAAGCTTCCACAAGGCATAACACACAATCAATCTAAAAGTCACCACATCCGATTAAGAAAAGAAAAGTAGCACATGAAACGAACAAAGATGTTTGTCAAGTAAGAACATGGATCAAATGAATGTATTTAACATACGAAATCATGTAGCAAGTAAAGGCATTTAATAAGTGAAGGCATATGGTATGTAAAAGCATATAGTAAGTGAATACATGTAGTAAGCGAAAGTATGCAGTGAGTGAAGACATGTAGCATGTTAAGATCCAACAAGTAAATCACATGACAATTAGAGGCAAGTAACAAGTATGGGCTAATAACAAGCAAAGAAATAAATTCATAGAGGACATGATGCAGAAGTAACTCATGTATAAGCATAGGTGTCACAGTAACAAACAAGGTAAAGATATATCTATAATAGTAACAGGCCAAAGGAAAATTTGTGATGATCCGATAGGTCGTTTTGAGTACTAAGCTTTATTCTTGAGTAATAAAACCTCTAGCTTTGTTTGATGTTTCTTGGTTTTCGTGCATGTTCTTCTCTAAAAGCTTTTGTGTGAGATTTTAAAGAAAATGGAAATTTTGATTAAATATGAGGCTAGAGTTGACTATAGTTAACATTTGTATAAACAACCTCGAATCGGTATTTTGATGATTTTGGTAGGTCCATATTGTGGTTTTGGACTAGCGTATGCCGGGAATTTATTTTGGAGGTTCCTAAGTTGATTTCACTTTGTTTTGCCGAAACTTAGCAATTTAAAAGTTATAATACTTCCTATGTTTGACCATTGGTTGACTTTATGGTTAACGAGTTAGGATTTTTGTTTTCAGATATAGTATAGGTCCATTTCAACTTTAGATGTTATTTTGGGTTTTTATCACGTGAACAAGTGCATACTTGGTTTTGGGCCCGAGGGGCTCAGATGTGTTTTGGATGCGTTGCATGTGTGTTTGGGTAGTATAAGGACTACTAGTGTGTGTCAGTTCTTGTGCTAGGTTGTAGGTCTCGCAGTTGCGAAGATCTGTTCCCAAATGGGAACTCAGATTTTGTATGGTTGATATCAAAATTCCGATGGGGGACTTGGTAGGGTAGTATTTGCATTTACAAAGAAATGTTTGCAATTGCAGAAATCCAATTATTTGCGTTTGTGACTGAGCCTTGACAGGTTTTCAAATGCGAATCTTTGATCGCATTTGCAGTTGGATATGTAACAACTAGGCAGGTCGTTTCGTGCGTTATATCCCAGTTTCCCTCATTTCTTCTTCTTTTTGTGTTCTTCAGCTATAATTGATCGTACCGCGTTAGTTGGTTCGGGTTCGGAGTAGTTTTGGAGTAAATTGAGACACTTAGTCTCTTTTGACAAGGCTTTAGTTGGTAAAGTTGAGTGGATGTTGAATTATGAGTGAACAAGCTCAGATTTGGATTTTGATGATTTTTTTAGCTCCGCTAGGTGATTTTGGACTTAGAAGCGTGTCCGAAATATGATTTGGAGGTCTGTGGTAGAATTAGGCATGAATTAGTGAAAGTTGGAAATTTGGCAATTTTGGTCGGCAATAGAAAACTTATTATTGGGGTTGTAATGAAATTTCAGAAGTTGGAGTAGGTTTGTAGTGTCATCTGTGACTTATGTGTAAAATTTTGGATCATTCAGACGAGATTTGATAGGTTTTAGTGTCCTTTACGAAATTTGAAAGTTTAGACATTTTTAGGCTCGAATCCAAGGATAATTTGGTACTTTGATGCTATTTTGAGTGATTTGAGGGTTCGACTATGTTTGAATGATATTATGGGATGTGTTGGTATGTTTTGTGGAGGTCCCGAGAGCCTCGGGTGACTTTCGGGTGGTAAACAGAGCATTGTTTTCCATGAAAAGACTATTGTTTGCTGTTGTATATTTCTGTTGGTTTACTTAAATGAGATACCATGAGGGAATCCATGATTACGTAGTATTTATTTGGTAGATGTGATGATTTTCAGTGCGATCTCAAAAATGGGCTCGCGATCGCGTATATGTGGAAAGTATTGCTTCAGGAACGCGTGGTCAATGTCACATTTGCATAGAGGAGATTGAGCTTAAGAGGAGTTGAGGTAATTTCTCTATGCAATCGCGTAAGGCGTGTTGCGATCGCGTAGGTATGTGTGCCATAGGTTCACGAATGCATGGATATTTTTTCATTCGTGTAAGGTTAAAAGTGTCACAACACAAACCGATGGGCTGCGACGCGCAACCAATACATTACTTTACTGAGTACCAACAGAATGTATCTTTCGTATCATTATATGATAGGTAATGAACCGGAGTAAAGCATGAGAGAACAAAAACATAAACATATGCAGTACGGGCCTATACGGCCGGTACGATTATGTATACACTCGAGACATAGGCCGACAAGTCAACATAAGTATCCATATACATCACATTTGTCTACAAGCCTCTAAGAATTTACAATATAATAAAGGTCAGAACAGGGTCCCGCCATACCAATCAATATATGTACTAATCATACTAACCAAATAAGCAACTCCGGAACAAATAGAGCGTACCAACACCTTCTACTGAGCTACTATCCTACTTGGAGGACTCTCGACCTACCTATCAGGACCTGCAGTTATGAAATGCATCATTCCCATGCAAAAGGAATGTCAGTACAAATAATGTAAAGAGTATGTAAGGAATGAAAATTAGTAACTAGTAGACATGAGACAAACATGGAGTAGAAGACTCAACATGTATATCTGAAAAATTTATTATTATAATAACGTGCATATGCATATAGATGTCATAACGATCTATTTACCCCATATCTGCTTCTTATTTCCTTGTTCATCTGTATTTTGTATTATTGGGTTGGTTGGCTCGGGTTCGAAAGGGTTTTGGTAAGGTTTGAGACACTTAGTCTCTTTTGAGTAAGCTTGAGTCGGAAAAGTCAATCGGGTGTTGACTTATGTGACAAAAGGGCTCGGATGTGAATTTCGATTGTTCAGATAGCTTCACGAAATGATTTGGAGCTTACGAGTATGATTGGAACGTGTTTTGGAGGTTCGTGGTAGATTTAGGCTTGAATTGGCAAAATGGAAGTTTGGCATTTTCCGGTTGATAGGTGAGATTTTGATATAGGGTCTAGAATGGGATTCCGGAAGTTGTAGTAGGTTTGTTGTATCATTTGGGATGTGTGTGCAGAATTTCAAGTCATTCAGACGAGGGTTGATACACTTTTAGATCAAAAGCATAATTAGAAATATTCTTGTAACCTTAGGCTTGAATCCGATATGTTTTAGTCAATTCGATGTTCTTTGAGGTGTTTTGAAGTTTGTTATAAGTTTGGATAGTAGTAAATGACTTGTTTGTGCTAATAGTTGAGGTCCCGGGGGCCTCGGGTGATTTTTGATGGTTGACAGAAAGTTTGGAGTTGAGTTTAGAAGTTGAAGTGTTTTTGTTGCAGTAATAACTGCACCTGCAGTTGGGAGGTTGCAGGTGGATGCTTGTAGAAGAAGAAGGCAGTCGTTGATGCGGCCAAGAAGAAGAGAAGCTAGAACCTCAAAAGCAGCTAATGAAGCTCATCTACGGTAGCACAGGTGCGAGGATGTGATAACAGACACGAAACTTAGAGTATAACTGTAAACCACAAATGCAGTGTCTTTGACCGCAAAAGCAATAATGGGACCGCATGTGCGAAAAGCGTAGGTCAGAAAGTATACAAGATTTCCTTCACAATTTTTGAGTTATTCACCACCATTTTCATGCGGGTTTGACCTTTGAGGGAGCTATTTGAAGAGGGATTTCAAGGGGATTTCATAGAGGTAATGCTTTTGGACCCTAAACTCATTTTTATGGTGTTATTTCACTAATTTTCCTTGAAATTTATTTAAAATTAAGGTTTAAAATTGGGAATTAAGGCTTGAGATTGGAGACCTTTGAGTTAGGGTTTCAGGGGTCAAATGTAGTCACATTTTTGTACTTTTGATATGTATAAACTTGTGTGGGATAGAGAGTCTATTGATGTAAATATTTATCGAATCCGGAAATGTGGTGGCCCGGGGGTTGGGGTTGGTTAATTTCGGGGTTTGCATTTTATTATGATTACTTTCGCGTAGGCTTTGTTCCCTTATCATATTTTGATGGCTATATACCGATTTTGGTTACATTTGGAGCATCCAAAGGCCGATTCGAGAGGCAAAGGCATTGCAGGCTATAGTTTGGACCGGATAGAGGTGAGTAATGATTGTAAATGTTTTCTTGAGGGTATGAAACCTCGAATTTCACATTTTTGTGCTATTTTGAGGTGACACACATGCTAGATGACGAGCATATGGGCGTGCACCATTTGGATTGTTACTTAGTTCATCTTGTATAACTATTTTACTATGTATTTGATTGAAAACTTTTCGTTATCATCATATTTTTTGATGAATGTCATATTTAGAGGATTTTTACTGCTATTTCCTCACTATTTTGATTTCATATTTGTACTCAGCCATGTTGTATTCTACTGTTTTCATAACTCATCCATGTTTACTCTGTTTTGATATATTAAATAATATTTTGGGCTAGTCATCATATTTTATTCTGTCCGAGTGGCTTTTATAGATTTTTGACTGAGTAGGGCCAAAGGCCAGTGTTGTGAGGATTATTATGGATAGGGATGCACGCCGTAGCACTGTAATACTAATTTAAGATTATAAGGTCGAGGGCCGAAGTTGTACGCCACGAGGTGGCTTGATATGTGGCCAAGAGCCTATAGATTGTACCACGAGATGGCTTGATATTGCACTTGGCTGTAAAGGTTCCCTTTTGGAGTCTGTACACCCCCAGTGAGGGCGGGTACCCAGTGTAAGTTGTGCTAAAGCTGGAGGGGCTGATGTTGCTCCATGTTATTGCCCGGTGGGCAGATAGGAGTGATTGTGAGATATCCTGAGGGGTTGATTCTTTAGGTACTTTGCCAGAAGGGTTGATTTTGTGTGTTTATGTTTCTCACTGCTTTTCATGCACTCGTTTAACTCGTAAAAGATTTTTTAAAGACCAATTGCATATGATGTTTATGATATCATTGTTTTGTACCATCGGGGGAAGGCCAATGTGGTGGACGAGCTTTGACGGAAGACGATGAGTATGGGGAGTTTGGTGTATATTCTAGTTAGGGAGAGACCTATTGCATATGATGTTTAGGACTTGGCCTATCAGTTCGTGATGTTGGATATTTCAGAGCCTAATGGGGTATTAGGTTGTGTCATTTCTCAATCTTCCTTACTTGATCGCATCAGATGGTGCCAATATGATCACCTCATTTACCTGTCCAATGTGAAGGTGATTAAGAAAAGGCTTTGTACACCGCATTCGAGACAAAAGAGTTATGCTGACGGGAATGTTTGGAATGTGTCTTATATGGTTAGTGAGAAGATTGTGTTAAAGGTTTCACCCATGAAGGGTGTTATGAGATTTGGGAAGAAGGGTAAATTGAGTCCTCGGTTCCTTAGGCTTTTTGAGGTACTTCGAAGGATTAGGAAGGTGGCTTATGAGCTTGCTTTGCCACCCAACTTGTCGAGTGTGCACCTTGTATTTTATGTTTCTGTGCTCCGGAAGTATATTAGGTATATGTCTCTAGATTTCAGCGTGATTTAGTTAGATAGTGATTAGACTTATGATGTGTAGCCTATGTCTATTTTGGAGTGTCAGGTTTGAAAGTTGAGATCAAAAGATATAGCTTTAGTGAAAGTGAAGTGGAGAGGTCGGCCCTTGGAGGAGGCTACCTGGGAGACCGAGGGGAGATGTGGAGCAGATATTGTCACCTATTTGATGCTTCTGGTATGTTCCCATTGTTCAGATAGATTGGGGAGATGATTTGGGACTTAGGAGTGTGATAAGAACGTGTTTTAGAGGTTCCTAGTAGATTTAGGCTTGAATTGGTGAAGTTGAATTTTTGGCATTTTAAGGTGGATAGGTGAGATTTTTATATATGGATTGGAATGGGATTCTAGAAGTTGCAGTAGGTCCGGTGTGTCATTTAGGATGTGTGTGCAAAATTTCAGGTCATTCGGACGAGTTTTGATAGAAATTTTTATCAAAAGCCTAATTCAGAAGATTCATGGAACCTTTGGCTCGAATCTGATGTGTTTTTGGTTAATTCAATGTGGTTTGGGGTGTTTTGAACGTTGGTATAAGATTGGATAGTAGTATATGACTTGTTTGTGCTTTTGGTTGAGGTTGTAACTGCCTCGGGATGATTTCAGATGGTTGAAAGAAAATTTGGAGTTGAGTATTGAAGCTAAAGAATTTTTGTTACTTTTATAGCCACATATGCGATTTGGAGGCCACAGGCGTGATGCCCGCAGAAGCGGAAGGCAGCTGCAGATACATCCAAGAAGTGGATCAGCTAGAACCGCAGAAGCGGCTAAGGAAGCGCACCTGCGGTACTGTAGGTGCGAGGATGTAATCGCGGCGTGGAACTTGGAGTATAAGTGAAAACTACAGATGCGGTGTCTTGGACCAGAAGCGGTAATGGGACCGAAGGCGCGTGGGTCAAAAAGTATAAAACCTTCACGATTTTTGAGTTATTCTTCACTATTTTCATGTGGGTTTGAGCTTGAGGGAGCTATTTGAAGAGGGTTTTCAAGGGGAATTCATAGAGATAAGGCTTTTGGACCCTAAACTCATTTCTATTGTGTTTTTCCATGACTTGGCCAGAAATTTAATGGAAATTAAGGGTGAAAAGTTTAAAATGAAGGCTTGAAATTGGAGAGCTTTGAGTTACGGTGTGAGGGGTCAAATGTAGTCGGATTTTTGTAGTCTTAATATGTATGAACTCGTGGGGAGATAAGGAGTCTATTAATGTAAATTTTATCGAATTCTGAGACGTGGGCTCGGGGGTCGGTGTTGGTTAATTTTGGGATTTACGTTGTATTATGACTTTTGAGCGGGCTTTGTTCTCTTAGCATATTTTGGTGGTTATGTATTGATTTTTGTCAGATTTTGAGCATCTGGAGGCCGATTCAAGTGGAAAAAGCATCGCAGGCTAGAGTTTGGATCGGATTAAGGTGAGTAAGGATTGTATAAGTTGTCCGGAGGGTATGAAATATCAGATTTAACATTGTTGTACTATTTTGAGGTGATCGCACATGCTTGATGACGAGCGTAGGGTCGTGCATCATTGGGGATAGTGTGTTAGTCCGTCTCGTATGACTATTACTGCGTATTTGATTTAAAATATTTGCTATCATCACGTTTTGGGTTGAATGCCATATTTGGGCCTCATGCCAACTGTTTTGGACCTTTAGGGGATTTTTACTACTATTTTCTCATTGTTTTGATTTCATATTTGTATTAAGCCATGTTGCATTCCACTGTATTCATAACTCTGCCTTGTTTACTCTGTTTTGACATCTTAAGCGATATTTTGGGCTGAGCATCATATTTTACTGTGCCTGAGTGGCTTTAAAGATTTCTAACTTATTATGGACCGAAGGCCTATATTGTGAAGATTATTATTGATCAGGTTGCACGCCGCAGTAGTGTTATATTGATTTATGATTATGAGGCCGAGGGCTGGAGTTGTACGCGACGAGTTGGCTTAATATGAGGCTGAAAATATATTTATTATGCCGCAAGATGACTTGATATTTTGCTTGGGTCGTAAGGGACCCGTCCTAAAGTCTGCACACCCCCAATGAGCGCAGGCACCTAGAGTGAGATGTCTTTAGCTGGAGGGGCTGATGTTATACCATATTGTTACCCGAGGGGCGGATAGAGTGATTCTGAGATAGCCCGAGGCGTTGATTCTATTGGTACTTTGCTGGAGGGGCTGATTTTGTGTGTTTATCATTTCTCACTATTTTTCATTCACTCGTTTAATTGCTAAAATATGTTTTAAAGAAGCTTATACTGACCTAAGGTGTTTGACAAGCTTTCACTATTTTATTGCGTTGAATTGGTTTTATACTGCCTCTTTAAAGCTATTTGTCGTGTTTTATGTTTTTTCTTATCGCTCAATTGCCTTTACTTTTATTACTCACTGAGTTGGCATAGTCACTTTACTCCCTACACCCTGTGTGTATATCAAGGAGCATCGGGTCCTAGTGAGTGTTGATTGCTTCCAGCAGGTGGTTCGGAGTACATTAGGTAGCTGCTCGGCGTTTGCAGCCTAGTGTTTCTCCATCTTATCTTACTTTCCTTATAGTAGTTCTGTAATAGACTACTTAGTCACTTTCATACACTTAGACAGATGTTTAGATGCTTATGACTGGTGACACACTGATATCTGGCTGTGTTTATTTTCGCACTTGTTCTATTCTACTATATTTTGGGGTTTATCTCTTATTAATGGTTTAGTGATAAATAAAAAAATTGTTAATTTCTATTGGGGGTTTGTACCAACTAGCCTTGTTTCATGAAGGTGACATCATGACCGAGTCTAGATTTAGGGTCGTGACAAGTTGGTATCATAGCTTAGGTTACATAGGTCTCACGAGTCATGAGCATGTTTAGTAGAGTCTCGCGGATCAGTACGGAGACATCTGTATTTATCCTTAGGAGGTTGTAGAACCTTTAGGAAAACTTCATATTCTTGAAATGCTTGTCGTGCGAATCTGTTTATCCAAAAAATAAACTTCTGTTATTATATTATCTCACATATGTTTAGGATAAGAGCGACAAGTCAGGATGGACAACCACCAGTACCACCAGCTGTATCCACTAGAGGCAGATGATGCGGTCAAGGTTGTGGTATGGAAAGGGGTGTGGCCTACACATCAGCTAAGGCAGAACCTGCAGATCTACCAGTCGCCTTAGTTCAAGATTAGGTCCTAGTTATAGATGCTCCAGAAGCACTAGCTCAGACACCAGTTGTGCCCATTGTGATTCAGGGTTTTCAAGATGGCCCAACTCAAATTCTATCATTATTCACTGGCCTAGCTCAGGCGGTCTCAAATACTACAGCCACAACTACTTCTCAGGTTGGGGAAGGCACTTAGACTCCCGACGCGTGCACACTTGAGCAGGTCGTGCAGTGACTTGAGACATTTGGGGCACATCCAGCCTTCCAGGTAGCAGCTGTTCAGGAATATGTAGATCTTACTATGCCAGAGGACGAGCAGCGGATGTAGGAGAGGTTTTGTAGAATTCAGCCTCCGACTCTCAGTGGTGAAAAGGGCGAGGATGCCCAGGTTTTCTTGTAAAAGTATTAGAGGATTCTTCATATAACTGGTATTCTGGAGACTAGCAGGGTCGGTTTCACTACTTTTCAGTTTTCTAGAGCAGCCTTCACTTGGTAGGAGGCTTATGAAAGGCGTTGGACTGTTGGTGCAACACCTCTTACCTGGCAGTAGTTCCATTCTGTTTATGGAGAAGTATGTGCTACGGTCTCACAAAGAATAGTTGTGCGGGCAGTTCGAGTGGTTGCGTCTCAGAGTTAACTCGTCATACTATTTTGTTGGTTCCTAGAGAGAGAGAGGGGATTAGGAGGATTATCAATGGCCTTATGTATCACGTAGAAGGTGTTTGGTGCTAATTTTCAGGAGGTTGTTGACATTGCTCGCGATATTGATTTAGTTCGTCGCCAGGAGCGAGATTAGAGGGAGGCCATGAGGCCTCGAAGGTCTGGTAGTTATGGTGGTGCTCCTTCGAGTGGTCAGATTCAGCACGACAAAGGCTGTCCATTCAGGTATGCTCAGTCAGCTCGCCCAGGTTATCATGGGGCGTCATGAGTCCATATTTCTCACAGTTCCCATCAGGTGTCAGTCATCACTCAGTCCCTTTCCACCTTAGAGTTTGTCGCGTGCTCTATCAGTTCGGGGCTCTTCTATGCTAGATTCATTGTCTAGTGATTTCGGTACTAGGGGTTCCCTTCAATCCTCATCTCTAGAACTCAGGAGGTACTATGAGTGTGGAGAGTTGGACTATATGTGGAGGTAGTGTCCTCGTCTTCTTGGGGGTTCATCTCAGTAGAGGAGTCTGCTATCGGCTCGGCGCCAATTACTTCACCACCATCTAACCAGCCAGATAAGTGTGGAGGTAAGTCAGCTTGGGGTTACCCTAGATGGGGGAGTTCAAACCCATTTTATGCACTCCCTACTAGGCTGGATGTTATTGCTGCAGATACTATTATTACATGTATTGTCTCAATTATCCATCTAAATGCGTCTATGTTATTTTATCCCGGTTCCACTTATTCTTATGTGTCATCATACTTTGCTCGTTATTTGGATACGCCCCGTGAGTCTCTTGTTTTATCTATCGTGTATCTATTTCGATGGGCCATATTGTTGGTGTAGACTGTGTATACAAGTCATGAGTGGTGACTATTGGGGGTTTTGAGACTCGAGTGGATCTTTTATTGTTATATATGGTAGACTTTTATAGGCATGGATTTGCTATCTTCATGTCATGCTATTTTTGACTATCATGCTAAGATAGTGACCTTGGCAATGCCGGGTGTGCCATGGATTGAGTGGCGAGGTTCAACCAATTAAGTTCCTAGCAGGGTGATTTCTTTTATGAAGACCCAGCGTATGGATAGGAAGGGTAGTCTTTCATACTTAGCATTTGTGAGGGATATCAGTGCAGAGACTCCAAATATATATTATGTTCCAATTGTGTGGGATTTTCCCGATATGTTTCTTGTAGACATGTTGTGCATGCCACTAGACTAGGATATTGATTTTTGCATTGATCTGGTGTCGGGAACTTAGCCCATTTCTATTCCACCATATCGTATGGCACCAGCGGAGTTGAAGGAGTTAAGGAGCAGCTTTAGGAACTCCTTTATAAGGGGTTCATTCAGCCTAGTGTGTCATCTCGGGGTGTGCATGTTCTATTTATGAAGAAGGAGGATGCCTCGACGAGGATGTGAATTCATTACAAGCAGTTGAACAAAGTAAAAACTGTGAACAAGTATCCTTTTCCTTGTGCCGATGATTTGTTTGACCAGCTTCAACAAGTAAAAGTGTTCTCCAAGATTGATCTTCATTCAGGTTATCACCAGCTGAAGATCAGGGACTCGGATATTCTTAAGAGGACTTTCAGGACCCGATATTGTTATTATTAGTTCTTGCTGATTTCTTTTGGACTAACCAATGCCCCAGCAGCATTCATGCATTTAATGAAAAACATGTTTCGGCCTTATCTCGCCTCATTTGTCATAGTTTTCATTGATGATGTTTCAGTATACTCGCATTGTTAGGAGGAGCACGTGGAGCATTTGAGAGTTATGTTGTAGGGATTGAGGGAGGAGAAGCTTTATGAAAATTTCTCCAAGTGTGAGATTTGGCTCGATTTAGTGGCTTTCTCGGGGCATGTGGTGTCCACTGAGCGTATTCAGGTTGATCCGAAAAAGATAGAGGCTATTCAGAGTTGGCCAAACCCATCCTTAGCCACATAGATTTGCAATTTTATTGGTTATGCGGGGGTATTGCCACTAGTTTGTTAAGGGATTTTCATCTACGCATTGCCCTTGACCAAGTTGACTCAGAAGGGTGCTCCATTTATGTGGTCTAATGAGTGTGAGGAAAGCGCTTAGAAGCTCAAGACTGCCTTGACCACATCTCTATTGTTAGTTTTTCCATCAGTTTCAGGTTCATGTAGCGTGTATTTTGATGCTTCGAGAGTTGGTGTGTGTTGATGCAGAAGGGTAGAGTTATGGCTTATTCTTCTCGACAGTTGAAGCCCTATGAGAAGAACTACCCTATTCATGATTTTGAGTTAGCTGCCATTATTCACGCGTTGAAGATTTGGAGGCATTATTTGTAGGGTGTGTCTTGTGAGGTGTTTACCAATTATTCTAGCCTCGATGACTTGTTCAAGCATAAGGATCTCAATTTGAGGTAGCGGAGATGGTTGGAGTAGCTAAAGGATTATGATATCACTATGTACCATCCGGGGAAGGCCAATGTGGTGGCCAATACTTTGAGTCAAAAAACGGTGAGTATTGGGAGTTTGGCGCATATTCAAGTTAAGGAGAGACCTCTTGCTATTCATGTTCAGGCCTTGGTCAATCGGTTCATGAGGTTGGATATTTTGAAGCCCAGTCGAGTATTGGCTTGTGTCATTTCTCGGTCTTCCTTACTTGATCGCATTAGAGGGCGCCATTTTGATGACCATCATTTACTTGTAGTTAAGAACAGGGTTCAGCACAATGATGCCAAAGATGTGACCATTGGAGATGGTGGGGTGTTGAGGATGCAGGGACGGATATGTGTGCCCAATATAGATAGGCTTCGGGAGTCGATTCTGGAGGTGGCCGATAGCTCGCAGTATCATTCATCCGAGTGCCGTAAAGATGTATCAGGATCTGAGACAACACTATTGGTGGATAACAATGAAGAAGGACATTATGGGATTTGTAGCTTGTGTCTCAATTGTCAGCAGGTGAAATATGAGCATCGAAGACCGGGTGGCTTGCTTCAGCGGATGGATATTCCAGAGTGGAAGTGGGAGCGTATCACCATGGATTTTGTGGTTGGGCTCCCACTGACTTTGAAGAAGTTTGATGCTATTTTAGTGATTGTGGATAGGCTGACCAAGCCCGTGCACTTCATTCCTATATGTATTAAATATTCTTAGAGTGGTTGGCAGAGATATATATCCACAAGATTGTTCGTTTGCATATGTCCCACTTTCCATCATTTCAGATAGGCGCACTCAGTTTACTTCATAGTTTTGGAGGTCAGTGAAGTGAGAGTTGGGTACTCAGATTGAGTTGAGCAAAACTTTTCACTCTCAGCCGGATGGGTAGTCCGAGCACACTATTAAGATATTGGAGGACATGTTGCGTGCTGCTGCATTGATTTTAGATTGTCATGGGATACATTTTTACCGCTCACTGAGTTTTCATATAACAACAGTTACCAGTCGAGTATTTAGATGACTCCATATGAGGCTTTGTATAGGAGGCAATGTAGATCTCCAGTTTGTTGGTTTGAGTCGGGTGAGGCAAGGCTATAGGGTATAGATATAGTGCAGGATCCATAAGACAAGGTGACGGTGACTCAGGAGATGCTTCGTCCGCACAATCAAAATAAAACATTTATGCTGACTCAAGGTTTAGGATGTGTCCTACATTGTTGGTGAGAAGGTTAAGCTGAAGGATTCACCCATTAAGGGTGTTATGAGATTTGGAAAAAAGGGTAAATTGAGTCCTTGGTTCATTGGGCCTTTTGAGGTACTTTGAAGGATTGGGGAGGTGGCTTATGAGCTCTCTTTTCCACCTAACTTGTTGAGTGTGCACCTGATATTTTATGTTTCTATGCTACGGATGTATATTGGGGATCCTTCTCTTCTTTTTGATTTCAGCACGGTTCAGTTAGATGGTTATTTGGCTTATGATGCGGAGCCAGTGGCTATATTCGTGCGTCAGGTTCGAAAGTTGAGATAAAAAATATAGCTTCATTGAAAGTGCAATGGAGAGATCGGCTCGTGGTGGAGGCTACCCAGGAGATCGAGCGGGAGATACGGAGGAGATATCCTTGCCTATTTGAGGTTAAGGTATGTTCTTTGACCCGTTCTAGGATGAATGTTTGTTTAAGAGGGGGAGGATGTGATGACCTGGCCAGTCATTTCATGAGTTACATCTCTGTTTACCCTATTTTTTCTTCTTATTGACTTGTTCAGCTATATTTTTTATTATCGCGTGTTGGCTTGGGTTCGTATGGGTGGTTGTAAGGTTTGAGACACTTAGTATTGTTTCGTTAGCATATTTGATGGTTATGTATTGATTTTGGTTAGATTTGGAGCATTCGGAGGCTGATTCGACAGTCAAAGGCACCGTAGGCTACAGTTTGGACCAGATAGAGGTGAGTAATGATTGTAGATGATTTCCTGAGAGTATGAAACCCCTTGATTTCATATCGTTATGCTATTTTAAGGTGACGCACATACTAGATGACGAGCGTGGGGTCGTGCACCGTTGGGGTACTCCATCCCCTATAACTGTTTTACTACATATTTGATTGAAAACTATTTGCTACCATCATGTTTTGGGTTGAATGCCATATTAGGGCCTTGTGCCAACTACTTTAGACCCTTAGGGGATTTTTACTACTATTTCCTTACTGTTTTGATTTTATATTTGTATTCAGTCATGCTATATTCTACTGTTTTTATAATTCATCCATATTTACTCTTTTCCGACATCTTAAATGATATTTTGGGCTGAGCATCATATTTTACTATGCCCGAGTGGCTTTTCGAGATTTGTGACTGAGGAGGGACAATGGCTTGTGTTGTGAAGATTATTATGGATTGGGCTGGATGCTGCAACAATGTTCTTCTAATTTATGATTATGAGGCCAGGGGTCGGAGTTGTATGACACGAGGTAGCTTGATATGAGGCCGAGAGCATATTGATTATGCCACGAGATGGCTTGATGTTGCGCTTGGGCCGTAAGGGGCCCCTCCTGGAGTCTTACACCCTCAATGAGTGCGGATACCAAGTGTAAGATAGCTCGAGGGGCTAATGTTGTTCCATGCTATTGCCCGAAGGGTGGATATAAGTGATTGTTACATAGCCCGAGGGGCTGATTCTGTTTGTTCTTTGTCCGATGGGCTTATTTTGTGCGCTTATCTTTTCTTATTTCTTTTCATTCACTCTTTTAATATCTAAAATATATTTTAATGAAGCTTTTACTGAACTAAGGTGTTTTACATTCTTGCATAATTTTATTGCATTGAGTTGGTTTTGTACTACCTCTTTGTAGCATTTTATTGTGATTTATGTATTTTCTTATCTCTCAGCTGCCTTTACTTTTATTACTTACTGAGTTGGCGTACTCACTTTACTCTATGCACCCTGTGTGCAGATCCAAGAGCCTCGGGTCCCTCTAGTGAGTGTTGATTGCTTCCAGCAGGCGATTCAGAGTACTCTAGGTAGCTGCTCGGTGTTTGCAGCCCAGTGCTTCTCCCTCTTACCTTACTTTCCTTATAGTAATCATGTAATAAACTACGTAGTCACTTTCATACTCTTAGATAGATGTTTAGATACTCGTGACTAGTGACGCCTCGATGTAGGGCTGTGTTTATTTCCGAACTTGTCTTATTCCACTGTATTTTGGGGTTTATCACTTATTAATGGTTTGATTATGAATTAAATTACTATTAATTACTAATTGGGGTTGGTGTCGGCTGGCCTTGTTTCATGATAGGCACGATCATGACTGGGTCCAGATTTAGTGTCGTGACATTAAGTGTTTGAATAGTGGGGCTCACATTACTTGCCACTTTGCAATTTAATTTAAGAGTCATTTACTTTGAATATGGGATGCCACATTATATTATTTTACACTGATCCAATATATTCCTAATTAATTATATAATATCCCATTACCCGATAATTAACTAGTTACCCGTATATTTAATAATTATCTCAATTTACTTAAAATACTACTTGCTTTTAACATACCTTGTGCACCTTACTATCACGGTCATGTAGTACCTTGTATGGATCGAGTTGCTTGCTTCAACAGAAAGATTCCAGAGTAGAAGTGGGAGCGGATCACTGTGAATTTCGTAGTTGGACTCCCACGGACTTTGAGAAAGTCCAATGATATTTGGGTGATATTAATGATCGGCTGACCAAGTCCGCATATTTCAGTTCTGTGTGTACTACTTATTATTCAGAGTAATAGCTGAGATTTATATCCGAGAGATTTTTCATTTGCATGGTGTCCCAGTTTCTATCATTTCAGATAGAGGTACACAATTCACATTGCAGTTTTGGAGGTCCATGCAGTGAGACATGGGTACTTAGGTTAATTTGAGCACAGCTTTTCACCCTCATATAGACGGACAGTCTTATTGCACTATTTAGATATTGGATGATATGTTGCGCGCTTGTATCATTAATTTTGGGGGTTCATGGGAGTGTTTTCTACCACTCACGGGGTTTGCATGTAACAATAGTTATCAGTCGAGTATTCAGATGGATTCATATGAGGCTTTATATGAAAGATGGTATAGATCTCTAATAGGTTGGTTTGATCCAAGCGAGGCTAAGCATTTGGGTACAGACTTGGTGGAGGATGCTTTGGAAAAGGTGAAAGTGATTCAGGAGTGGCCTCGTACAGCACAGTCAAGACAAAATATATTATGGAATGTTTGTGATGTGTCTTATATGGTTAGGGAGAATGTTATACTGAAGGTATCGCCTATGAAGGGTGCTATGAGATTTGGAAAGAAAGGAAAGTTGAGCCCTAGTTCATTGGGCCTTTTGAGGTGCTTCAAAGGATGGGGGAGGTAGCTCATGAGCATGCTTTGCCAACTAACTTGCCGGGTGTGCATCCAGTAATTAATGTTTCTATGCTCCGGAAGTATATCCGTGATCTATATCGTCTTGGATTTCAACGCGGTTTAGTTAGACGGTGATTTGACTTATGATGTAGAGCTTGTGGCTATTTTGGAGCGGTATGTTCGAAAGTTGAGATCAAAGGATAGAGATTCAATGAAAGTGTAGTGGAGAGGTCGACCTGTAGAGGAGGCTACTTAGGAGATCGAGATTGAAATGTAGAGCAGATATCCACACCTAATTGAGACTTCAGTTATGTTTCTAGACCCTTTTGAGGACGAACTTTTTTTAAGAAGGGGAGGATGTAATGACCCAGCCAGTCATTCATTGATTTATGGCCCCATTTCCGCAATGTTTGCTTCCTTTTGTGTACTTCAACATTAATTGATTGTATCGCTTTAGTTGCTTCGTGTTTGGGGTGGTTTGGAGTGAATCGAGACACTTAGACTCTTTTGAGAAAGCTTAAGCTGGAAAGTTGACCAAATATTGACTTCTAAGTAACTGACCTCAGATTTGAAGTTTAATGATTCTGTTAGCTCTGTTAGGTGATTTTGGACTTAGGAGTGCATCCATAATGTTATTTGGAGGTCTGTGGAAGAATTAGGCATGAACTAGCGAAAGTCGTAAATTTTGTAATTTTGTCGGCAGCGAAAAATTTGACATCGCGGTCGGAATGGAATTCTGAAGTTGGAGTAGGTTTGTAGTGTCATTTTTGACACGTGTGAAAAATTTGGGGTCATTCGGAAGAAATTGATAGGTTTCGGCATCGTTTGTGAAATTTGAAAGTTTAGAAGTTCTTAGGCTTGAATCCGAGGGTAATTTGGTATTTTGATGTCGTTTTAGGAAAGTTGAAGGTTCTACTAAGTTTGAATGATGTTTTGGGATGTTTTTGTATTTTTGGTTGAGGTCCCGAGGGCCTCGGGTGTATTTTTGCTGGTTAATGGACCATCTTTTGCCATGAAGAGACTATTCTTTAGTGATGTATTTTTTTGATAGTTTTCTTATACGTGATTGCATGAGGGCATCCACGATCGTGTTGGCTTGATTGGGGCAGAGGTGAAGTTGTTCAATGTGATCATAGATGTGGGGTCGTGATCGCATACGAATTTATTTATCATTTGTTTAAAAATAGCATAATCCTTATAATCCCCAAATAATATTTTTCCTTGGACTAATTTCAATTACCTTACAACAATCCAACGTACAATACTACAGGGTGCAACATCGTCGTAATTTATTATCGCGAAGAATAACATCATTGTAATATAATACTTATAACAAAAAGACGGGGCATCCTGTTTGTGCTTCGCGATCATGTGGGTATTTCTGCGATCACGATAAAGGTATACATGGTCAGATTTAAAAGATACAAAACGAGGGTTTCGAGTTCATAACATAATTGAAGTGGGAGCTTGACATAAGGTGATTTTTGAGGGAATTTTCAAATAAGTGATTAAGGTAAGTGTTATTCACTTGATTTAGGTTAGATTCCATGATTATACCTTTATTTTTATCATCTAAATTTGTAACTGGAGTGTAAATGATTGGGGAAAATGAAAGAGAATTGGATAGATTATTTTGGGGATTTGAATGGTCATTTAATGTCGAATTTTGATGAATTTGGAATTGTTAGACTCGTGAGTGAATGGGCTTTCTAGTCTTGTAATTTTCGTCGGATTCCGAGAGGTAGACTCGGGGGGGGGGGGGGGGGGGCAGGCTTTTGTGAATTTCGGGATTTGAGCAAAATTTGATAATTTTTCTTGTGAAATTCATTCCATTAGTGTATATTGATGGTATTGTTCTAGTTTTGAATAGATTCGGCAGGGCATGAGGCAGATTCGAGGGTCAAGAGCTTCACGAGGTAGGGATTTTACCGGTTTGAGGTAAGTAACGATTGTAAATCTAGTCCGTAGGGTATGAAACCTCGAATTTTGTACAACTTTACTATTTTGCATTGACGCACGTGCTAGGCGACCGTCATTTGAGCATGCGCCATTGGGGATTGTGACTTTGTCTGTCCTGTAGCTACTATAAGTTGCGTATTCATTTGAAACTATATGATCCTTATGTGTTTTAAAAAGCGTTTTCTGTAAATTGGGATGAATGCCAGTTTGGGCCTTGTTCCAGAGCTATTTGGACCCTTTGGGACCTTTTTCTTACTATCCTCTCACTTTGTTTTATTTAAAATCTATACACAGACATGTTATACTTATTGATTTCATAACTCAGTCTTTACTACTCTATTTTGATGCATATAAATGTTATTTTGGGATGAGTACCCTATTTTTACAGAGAACCCGAGTGGCTTGAGAGGTTTATGACTGAGTGAGGTCGAGGGCCTGATGTCTGAAGATATTTATTGGATCGGGCTGCACGCTGCAACATGTTGTACTAATTCATGATTGACTGAGACCAATGGCCTGATTGATTTATGCCACGAAGTGGATTGTTATAGATTTGGGGCTGAAGAAGCCCCTCCACAGTCTGCACACCGCTAGTGAACATGGATAACCTAAGTGTGAGTGATGGTGAGCTATGCTCAAGGGGCTGTATACGAGCGATTGTGAGGTTTTCCCGAGGGGTTGTACATGAGTAATGTTTTTCCTGAGGGACTGTTTATGATTTCATCATGTTGCTCACTGTTGCACTGAACCTCACTTGAGAACCGTTCCAAAAATATCTTCAAATAATTTTTCTGAAACTTATTTTAAAAGAAATAATTTGATTCAAACTCTGCTTTTAAAAACATGTTGTATTTTTATTGAGATTTTATGATATAAACTTTATACGTTTTATTTCTCGTCACTTCTTCTTAGCCTTTAATCACTTTGGTTACTTACTGAGTTGGTGTACTCGCTTTACTCCCTGTACCTTGTGGGCAGATCCAGGAAAATCAGGACCGGTAGCAGCTGTTAACTATTCCAGCTGTAGATTTTCTTGGAGTTAGAAATGTATTTGCTGGCAATCGCAGCCATGCTCTTCTCCCTCTTATCTTCCTATAGTTTGTTTTGTAGTTACATTTCCAGACTGTGTTAGTGTCTGTATGTTCGGACAGATTTTAGAAGATGCTCATGACTAGTGCCACTTCAATATCGGGTTTTTAATTCTGCACTTTCATTATTAAGATTTTCTTTCTAGTGCATTATTAGTAAATACCGTTAATTTATCATTAAATCTGAAATATCGCATTATTTTTCGTAAAGAGTCGGCTTTCCTAATGACACGATAGGCATCATCGCGACCTGGTTGATTGAGTAGTGACATGATAGGAGGTCACATTTGTGATGTTTTTGCCTCAACAACGACTATAGCAGACTGGGAACACAGCTTGCAATTGTGACATGTTTCTCGCATTTCTGATCTTGTTCGCAACTGCGATATTTGCAGCTAGAAAAAAAAGAGCAAAGAATGGTACTTAGCTCATTTTACACCTTATCTCAACCATAAATACTCAATAGGTTATGTTTCAAGAATTTATACATCCCAAAATCATTGGTAAGCAACTCTAATCCACTTTCTTTCAAGTTTCCATTACATTTCATGAGATTTCAACATGAAATTTAGGATTTCCATGATAGAACTTAGGGATTTTGCGTAAATTTAGACATCAAATCGAGGTCGGATTTCAAAAAAATCACAAAACAGTGATCGAGGGTGAATGAATAATTGGATTTTGGTCCAAATATCGGGCTTTGACAAAGCCATCCCCGGGTTGAATTTTTCAAAAAATGAATAAAATTGAAGAGTAGTTTCTAAAGCTTATTTCAATCGTTTAATCCATAATTTGCTAGATTTAGTTAGTTTGGAGGCTTATTCATAAGGCATAGTCGTGGTTAATTGATTGCTTTGTCACGGAGTGAGGCAAGTATTGTATCTAACCTTGACTTGAGGGAATTATGACTTGTTGAATTATTTGTTATGTGAATTATGTGGGAAAATAGCATATATACGAGGCGAAAGTATATATATACCATCATGGGATTTAGCATGTGGGATTTGGATATTTATTTCCATATTTTCATTTATTCCATGATATCTCTTGTTATATGCTTTAACTATTACATGTTTTCACTTGACTTCTATGCTATATTTGTTACTTGTTACTTAATTATCACTTGCCTTAATTTGTTCATTCCTCACATGATTTCTGCTTATTTGTTACGTGTTCCTACTTGCCTTAATTTTATACCTTTATTGCCACATGTTTTACCTCATTTTGTTGTTTTATATTATAGATGCACTCTATTAGGTTGTTTATCTTATGTGAGATGTTTAACTATTTTGTATTAGTGAATTATTACAATTTGACATTCTGAGATGTTGGAGATCCTTCGTTTATGACGTGGTTCTTTACTGTTCTATACATTCCACGCTCTTTGTGTGATATTTTATAAATATTATTGTTGATTTGTTTATGTTAATGACTTAAAATTAATTAGAGATCGGGTTGCACACTGCAACAATTGATATTAAAAGGATATGAAGAAATAAGGATAGATTATGATATGACCAGATGATGATATGGTGGAATTTGGTTGTGTGATGCAACGAATTTGTTATGGTTTAAATGTTTATAGTTGTTGACTTATCCTCGATATTGTGATATGAGAGTTGTGATTTTGTTAGTCTGGGGCTCTATGGTAGTTGACCTTCATGTCCA
Source organism: Nicotiana benthamiana (assembly GCA_034376525.1). Classification (NCBI taxonomy): domain Eukaryota; kingdom Viridiplantae; phylum Streptophyta; class Magnoliopsida; order Solanales; family Solanaceae; genus Nicotiana; species Nicotiana benthamiana. Next base: position 105,440,413 of record CM067332.1, on the reverse strand, counting down.
TTTATATGAGTTTATTGCTTTATTTTATTCTTGTTTTTCTATTATCATTATTTGGTACTAGTTATTTGAAAGTTACTTATCCATAGCCTCGTTACTACTTCGTCAAGGTCAGGCTCTACACTTATAGAGTAAATGGGGTATGATGGACTCATCCTATACTACTGCCCTTCTTATTCAGATATCAGTGTTGGTCCCCACGGTGCATAGTGAGACAGCTTGGATTCAACTACTTTATGCGGCTTAAGGTATAGTTGTTCGGTGTCCGCAATCCTGAAGTCCCCTTTCCATTTTGTATTTACTATTTATTTAGTTTCAAACAATTGTATTTTGTTCAAACGTTATATATAGCACTCTAGATGCTCTTGTATTTGTGACTCCAAGTTCTGGAATTGATTAGACTTCGTCATTTAGTAATTTATTTGTATATTAAAAATGATTATAGTTTTTCGTTACTAATTTTTTTGATCTTAAATTATTAAAATCGGTTATGTAATTTAGCTAATATTGGCTTGCCAAGCAAGTGAAATCTTAGGCGTCATTACGGTCTCCAGAGTGGGATTCAAGATTATGACAAAATCAAAGAGATAACTACATAAGAAGCTGGACGGAAGGTATCATATAAAACAACAAACATTAATGGAAACCAAAGTAAAGGGCATATAAGTGGTTAACGAATGACTAATTATAGCAGAAATCCAACTTCCTTTATTTTTGCATGGCATAACCAACAAACCAATCTCATTTCAAACCGTTGCGTAATTACTCATCATACAAACATCATATCAACCGCATCGAAATAGCCATCGTGCTAAACATAGCCCTAAGGACCATATCATCATCTCTTATTACGAAAAAAAAAGCTCAAATAACATGACAATAACAAATATAGGTATAGGTTCATAATAATACGATCAAGTTAAATATGTAATCAATTCTCAAAAATAGCAGATTAAATTCTTTTTAAGATGTAATATATTCTAACATGATTTCTTACGTAGGTAATTGAGTTATTAGTCATCGAATTAAATGAAGCGTATGATAAGGAATCATCAAGTTGAGCAAAGGCACAAAGAAGATATAACTTTGTATATGGTTAAAATTGAGCGTGCTCGATTTTGCTATTCAATTGAGACCTGGAGATCACGACGAGGGTCAGCCTCGTGATGGATGGGGATATAACACGAAGACAATGTGTCAAGTTCAAGAGTCGACATGTCGTTCAAGGCCGAGGCTAGCAGCAATTGAGAGCATGAACGACTTCGAGTGAAGTGAAATAAAAAAAAGGCGATATATCTTAAACCGATAGAAGATCACGGCGGAAACCACGAAACAGATCGAATCAAAGGCGGTTAATTTTAAATCATGAGATTTACTTTTGTAATTAGAATTGCACCATAATTAAGATTTCTCTAGTATATAAAGGGGAGTCCCCATCATTTGTAAGACAACTTAAATTCATACAGATAAAAGCAATATAATATTCTCTATTTAGATCATGTTCTTTTGTTAATCAACTTGCTACTCTTTAACTATTCATGCTCTTTCAAGATCGAAGGTTCATAGGCTTTAAGACATTGACAAAATTCTTGTTTGCTTCGTATGATTGTCAATTTGCATCACTGATATTAACATTTATCGATTGATATTAAGTGAAATCAAGTATCATTAAAATCACATTATAAGTTTAATTGTTACAGAATTTTAAGGTAAATAATTTGGCGCCAACCGTGGGGCTAAGGATAATAGCGATTGCTTATTGTTTTTACCTTTATAACACACACCGCTTTTATGCTTCTTCTCCTGAGTTTATTTAATTTATTAATCAACATATAAAACTCTCAAGCAGTACCCACCCACCCTAATACCAACCTTGGTCTTCATGGCAAAAACAAACATGTGGTCTCCCCGCGAAACAGCGCTCCTCCAATCCATCCCGACGCACCACAAGTGGTAGATTTGGTTTATATCAATTCTCGTTTCACCATTCTTGGAGATTTAGGCACTGACCCTGAAAATAGCATCTGAAGAGACACCCGGGTAGCCGGTTAGAACGTACAACAGTGACATGGGCTGATGTGCATAATCGATACCAATCAAAGATCAAAGTCAAGGATGATAAGTTAGGAGCTCCATATGATTTCATTTACCCAAATAGGTCTGATGGAAAGATTCAAAGTGACATCGATAAAGAGCATGATCGAACAATGATCGGTACCAACGATATAGCGCAGATCGTAGAAATAATGAACCAGGACATAATCTTGTTTGAAATGATCGAAGGAATGATTGTGGTCAAAATTCTCGAGGGCTCATGAGTAAAAGTGGATTCGATAAATATTTCAGGCTTAAAGAAGTACCACGATTATCGGAATACAACTTCAGCATCGATGCTTCAGCTATTGTGTCAGCCATTGGACGAACCAAAGATACTAGGTGGCCCAGACCCCTACAGACTAATCTATCCCAAAGGAATCCAAACCAAATGTGCAAGTATAGTGAAACCCATGGTCACAGGACTAAGGATTGTAGATAATAAAGGGAGGTGGTATCTCGTTTATTCAATGAACAAAATCTTTGATTTCTCGAGTGACCGAGCAAAAAATCACTTGAAATAAAAGGATGCAAAGAGGAAGAATAAGCATGAAGAACCACAACATTTGATTCATATGATCGTCGACAGGGTCAATATCCCTTAGGGTTCGACATTTAAACGCACCAAAGTCACATCTCAAAGGAGAAGCATACCCAGGACTACTTACCAGAAGATACCTTAACTTTCAATGAGGAGGATTTAGATTAGATCAACCTCACAACAATGCACTGGTAATATATATCTTTATGAATAAAATTAAAGTTAAACGTGTGTTGGTTGATCTAAGTAGCTCGGCAAATATTATTCGTATGAGGGTCATGGAGTAGCTCAGCCTTCATGATAAAATCGCGCCTGCAAATCGAGTACTCAACGGGTTCAACATGGCAAGTGATACCACCAAAGGGGAAATCTTGTTGCCAGTGAACGTGGGTGGAACTATCCATGAAACAAAGTTGCATTTAATAGAAGGTGATATAAGATACAGCACGCTGCTTGGACGACTTTGGATCCATAATATAAGGGCGGTACCTTCAATGCCTCACCAAGTCATGAACTTCCCAACACCATAAAGAGTCAAAATGGTGTACGGAGAACAACCAGTAGCCAAAGAAATGTATGCAATTGATGAGGTGATACCACTATCAACTCTAACATCAACAAAGGGACAAAAATAAAAGGAAAAGTAGAAGGTCGAATAGCAATAATAGTTGCCTGCTTCTACAGATAAAAATGGAAGGAAATTATCGAGGATGATGATTGCATGAAACCTCAAACCTTCATAATCCTGGATTAATCCTATGTCACGAAATCAACGGTCGAAGGGCTGGAACAAGTCATATATTGATCGAGCATCTACTCAATAAAAAGGTATACCTGGGAACGGGTTAACTCTCGAGATCACCACTCATATGGACTGTTTTGCTTGATCCCACCTTGACATGACAAAATCCCAGTGGAGATCACCACTCATTGATTGACTTTAGACCCGAGATTCAGACCGGTAAACAAAAAGAGAAGACCGCCTTCTGAGGTAAATCATGCATTCATCAAGGACAAGGTAACCAAACTTCTCAAAATAGGATCCATCTGGGAGTAAACTATCCCTAGTGGTTAGCAAACATAGTTATTGTCCCTAAGAAGGGGAATAAACATATAATATGCGTAGACTACAAAGACATAAACAAAGCATGCCCTAAAAATTATTTTCCGCTGCCTAATATCGATCTCATGATCGATGCCACGGCCGGCCACGAGATCCTCAGCTTTCTCGATGCATACACTGGGTACAACCAAATACAAACTAACTTGGAGGATCAGGAAAAGACTTCATTTATCATTAAGTACGATGCTTATTGCTATAATGTAATGCCATTTGGGCTAAAAATGATGGTGCTACATATCAATCTTAGTAAATTGAATGTTTGATGAACAAACAGGTAAATCAATTTAAGTTTATATTGACAACATGTTGGCTATGTCTCTACTCGTAGAGGACCATTTGACACACTTGTAGAAAACCTATCATATTGAGGAGATACAACATGAAGCTCAACCCCGAGAAATGTGCATTTAGGGCCTATTTAGGAAAGTTCTTTGGCTTTATGGTATCAAATTAGGGAATCGATATCAACACTGATAAAATCAACACAATCAAAGATATCATAGTCGCGGATAGTCTTAAGGCCATACAATGGTTAACAGGACGGATATCTGCTTTTGATCGATTTATCTCGAGGTCTTCATATCAAAGTCACAGGTTCTTCTTACTGCTCAAAAAAAGAACAATTTTCATTTAGACCCTGAAATGCCAACAGGCATTGGAAGAATTAAAGAAGTATCTTTCGAGCCCACTGTTGCTTTATACTCCAAAAGCGGACGAGCAACTCTACTTATATAAAAGGAAATCTCGGAGGTTGCGGTAAAGGGTGTCTTATTTCGAGAAAAGCAAATTACACAATTTCCTAGTTACTACGTTCGTCGAACTTTAGGTGAAATATAGAACCACTACCCATTCTTGGAAAATTTAGTCGTTGATCTAATAAGGGCCTCTAGGAAATTAGAATCGTATTTTCAGTGTCACCCAATTTTTGTTGTAACCACTTATCCCCTTCGTAATATTTTGCACAAGCCAAACACTTGGGCCAACTGGCCAAATGGGTCATCAAAATCAGTGGGTACGACATCGAGTATCAATCCCGAACTGCCATCAAATCTGCAATCTTAGAGACGTCGTGGCCACTTTGCACTAGACCTTGTACCGAAGATCAAAAAGGAACTATTGCTAAAATTAGGTACATCCTAAAGATGTGGGCCTTTTCCAAAGATGGTGCTTCGAATGTTAAAGCGTCCGGGCTAGGCACTGTTTTGAAGCCACCCACAGGCAATACAATTAGACAATCTATCAAACCTTTGACTAACAATGAGGCCGAGTATAAGGCCCTAATTGTAGGTCTCGAGCTGGCTAAAAGTTTGAGAGCAGAGGTCATCGAGGCCAAAAGTGATTCCTAACTAACAAAGCCAACAAAAATGAATGCAGAGGTACATGGACAAATTGTAGGTAACCTGACACTAGTTCAAAGAATTGACCCAATATCATGTACTTTGAGAGTAGAACGGTCAGGTCAATGACTATGCGAAATTGGGGTCATCAGTCGAAGATGATGAAATTAGCTTAGGGACCGTCGCACAACATTCAAAGTCAGTAGTTAAAGAGTACCACGCCAAAATAAACTCCACAAGCCTAACTTGGGATTGGAGGAACAAATATATTGATTATCTAAAGAAGGGGAAACTTTCGCCGGAGCCTAAGTAATCGAGGACTCCGCGAACGAAAGCTGCACAATTCACATTGGCTGAAGAAGGAACATTAATGGAAGGATGATTGATGGGCCGTTGGCAATATGCTTGGGTCAGAGATACACCGACTACGTCCTACGAGAAATTCACGAGGGTACTTGCAAGAACCATTTTGGTGCCGAATCACTGATTCACAAATCATCAAAGTAGGTTATTATAGGGAAAATATGGAAAAAGATACTAACGAGTAGGTTCAAAAATGCGACAAATGCCAAAGACATGCATCAATGATCATCAGCTTTGGGAGTAGCTTCATTCAGTCTTATCCCTGTGGCTGTTCATGAAATAGGGAATGGATATTGTCGGTCATCTGCCATCAAACCTAGGTAAAGATAAGTTCATTGTATTTATGATGGACTATTTCTCTAGATGGGTTGAAGCATATGCTTTCGAGAAACTCAGAGAGAAAGAAGTTATAGATTTCATCTGGGATCACATCCTATGTTGATTTGGGATACGCATCGAGATAATTTGCGACAATGAAAACAATTAATCGGTAGCAAATTAACGAAGTTCCTTAAAGATCACAACTGAAAAAGGATATTATCGACGTTGTATCATCCTAGTGGGAATGGATAGGAGGAATCAACAAATAAGACTATCATTCATAACCTAAAGAAAATGTTGAACGATTCTAAAGGGAAATGGAGAGAAATTTTGTTCGAAGTCCTTTGGGCATATCGATCACAAAGTCCAGTACTAGGGCAACGCCGTTCTCCTTAGTATATAGTTCCAAAGCTCTAATACTGGTCAAAGCCGGGGAACCAAGTGTTAGGATTCGATACACAACTTAATAATCAAATCACGAGGCCATGAACACATTCCTCAAATTTCTTGACGAAAAACGATAAGCCACCCTCGTTTGAATGGCCACCCATAAACAACTAATCAAAATATAATAGAATGAACGAGCCAATCTTTGACACTTCAAAATATGGGACTTAGTTTTGAGAAAGGTCACCCTCAACACTCGAGATCCAAACAAGGGGAAACTCGGCCCAAATTGAGAAGGGCCATATTAGGTCATTGGTAACATCGGAAAGGGATCTTACAAACTTGGCACGGTGAACAACAAATAATTGCCAAATAATTGGAAGATATCACTTCTCAAACGATATTATTGCTAAGGTATGACTCTCTCCCTTTTTTGTTTATATTCGATACGAACTTATTACATGTGTTCGATCAAAGACATTGAGAAATTTTTTAACGCAAAGACCTCAGGTTTTAAATCCCCTGTTATACTCTTTTTCCCTAAGTCTGATTTTTGTCCCAAATGGGTTTTTCCGGTAAGGTTTTTAATGAGGTAACAATTATTTGTGCTACCTGGGAACAATTAAACAGTAGCCGAGTCTTCTTTACAATCAACCTCGAATACAGGGGCATCGCCCTTATATGTTCTGTTTTCAAAAAAGATGTTTCATGTCAACAGGGTCTCGATAGAAAAATTTTATAAAGGGCTATATTTTTAAATGAACCGTGCCCATATATATTGCCTGAGCACTAATGACAAAACATGTATGCATGAATGATCCATTGAAAGAAGTACTTTTTCCTTATTAGATGCTACATGCTTTAGTGAAATTTCTACTTTACAATGTGGTACTTGCGATATATAATGGAAACCGACTAAAGAGCAAATCCAACTGAAGCAATTAACCCCATACTCGAGAACTATCGTTCGAAAATCGACATGCTCAAATTATTAAAATTCGAAATCTTATGACCTTATAATGGCAATACTCGATTTTATAGGCCACGGCCACCCCACTCGGGAACTGATACGTTTAACAAGTTTGAATTATAATCGAGAAACAAGACCTATGGGAATATATCAAGTTAAAGGCTACAACAAAACTAATACGTTCGGAGACGTCCGAATTTCGCAATCAAACATGCCTTCAAATATTTCATAAAACCGGTTCAAAAAGGGATACCCATGGCAAATTTACATAGGGTTTTGATTGCATCAACCCTCGAATATCTTAAGAGGTACCAATTAAGCGAACATATGGTAAGGCATAATAAAGTTTTTTGATAATACTAAATTCTAGTGGGTACAGATTTATCATATGCTGACATATCGACCCGATTCAGCATCCTAATGGACGTTACATTGTTGTGCTCGAGGGCCCACCCTTTCTTAACAAGAACCTAAGAGTTTTCTACTTGGAGTTCGAGCAAGTACTCACTCAGTTATAGAGACAATAGCAATCTGATTTCAACAAATTTTTCACAAAGCAACAAAGTGAGTCAAATTTCTCACTAGACCTAAAGTATATCATAATTATCATAAGGCAAAAGCATTCATGAGTTTTCATAAAACAAAAATCAGAGACAAATCGGAAAGAAAAAAGGACCGTTAATAAATGCAAACTTATTTACAAAGACCACTCAGGGTCTTACACAAAAATCAAAAAAAAGAAGAAAAAAGTATAAGTGCTTAATATTCCCTTGAAATTTCATCTTCATCTTCTCTACTCTCAGATCCACTCGCACACCCAGAGTCATTATCATCATAGAGTAAAGCTTTAGCTTCGGCCAATAGAACTTTCATATTCTCGATATTGGCAGTAACGTCAAAACCATGACCATCAATATCTTCGAGAGTCTTTCTTCAAGACTGGCAATTTGCATGCTCAGCAACGTAGAATGATCCAACCTAAGCAGCATCTTTCCTTATCTCTGAGCGTTTGCGATTTCAGTATCGGTTTGCAGATGGCTATGATCGCCTCCATGTCGTCCTTTAATCTTTCTGCTTTAGAAGCGGTCTTCGCAACCTCAGCAGCCAACTGAACCTTGAGCTCCTCCATTTTCTTGGCTTGGGCCAAGCTCTCATTTTATATGCTTGGAGTTGATGTTTAGACAAAGATAGCTGGGTCCAGGCAGTGTCTTTCTCTGAGGCAAGGCAGTCCATATTTTGTTTCCATCCTAAGCCTCTGCCTTCTTCATCTTGGCCTCCTAAGGATATTGCTCGATCATTTTGGTCTTTTGCTGAACCTGTAAGATTGAAGTACTAGTTTTCATCTTCGGATTAGTAAAATGAGCTTCTAAAAGAATTTCATTACCTACTCGATCAAATCAGTTTGCCCTCTATGAGCTATTGCCAATTCAGATCCAAGTCCCTTGTCCTCATCTTCCTTTTGCTCAATAAGGAGTTTTAGGGAATCCCTCTCCTTTGTTAGCTTTTTGAGATTGGCCTCAGACCGGTCCAGCTCTACCCGGGATTTAGAAAATGCTTCCCAATGAAGCGTAAAAGCTTATGAAGAAAGAAACAGAATCAAACAGAAAAATAGAGAGAAAGATAATATAAACAAAGGGAGATAAGGCTTACAAGACTAGGAAGTCGATGGGCTTCATCTAAGATACTCGATGCATCACCCTGATAGGAGGTCTCTTCAACCCCCGTGAAGCAGCCGCAGAAAAGGTCTTCCCCTTCATTGGTCGTTCCTACATCGAGGGTCCCTATAGCCTGGGCTTCATAAATTTTCCCCTCAGAAAATGAAGGGAGGGACGGGGAATTGTCAACATTAATTGCACCAAGTGTATTACTTGGGGAATTCTTTTCGTTTAAAGGCCCTCAGAACTAGGCCCTTGAGGTACGTCCACTAATCGCCCATCACGGCATGAGACATCTTCGGCCTCCGATGACTCGAGGATTTTGCTTGGGCAACCCTCCAAAATCCCTTCGGGCCAAAGCTGAACTTTCTCGACCGTCACCAGCTCAGCAGCCTTAGGACCTCGGCGTTCCCTTTTCGAGCCAATAGTTTGTAGACAACATTTTCATTCTCATATTCTTCGTCTCATGCCTATTAAACTAAGTTTTTAGGAAGAGTGGTTGTATGTTTCTTCGACATGCAAGCCTTGCTCTTCAAGGGCTTTGGAGTATCAAAAAGCGAGACCGTTTTCCTCTTTTTATCGTTAGACGGCTTTGGGGCCTTCTCTTTGCCAGGTGCGGGCAGCCTCATGACAGCATTATCTTTGAAACGTGTATAGGAGGAAATCGAGTAATGATTGAAAAAGAAAAATTTCATAGAAGAGCAACAAACACGAGTAAAGAAGCTTCCCATGATTTTTGGCCTCCCATCGGCCCTTTGCCAAATCACGCCACGAGCGCTCAATTACGAAAAGGTCAAGGCAGATTTTCGTACCCAGCCATCAAGGTTCAAGATTGCACTAGGCAACCAAGAAATTGATGCATCATAGGAAATTATATGAATACAAAAAGGCAAAAGAAGAAAAACAACAAACAGAAGCTATATGTGAGTTTGTGCTTACGCTTCGTGTTCCACTCTTCAGGGAATGACATCTTCTCGGACGGGATTATTTTCGGAAGTCTTCACTCGGATAAACTGACCCATCCATCCTCGTTTCTTCTCCTCGTCAATGCTCAAGAACAGCACTTTGTTGGCCCGACGCTGAAGCCTTATTAACCCTCCTTCATAATGATGAGGGCAGTATTATCTGATGAGATGGTTGAGGGTAAAAGGCATCCCTTTGACCGTGCTCTTGAATAACCGAAGCAAAATGACAATATTCCAGAATGAAGGATGCTTCTGCCCTAGTGATATTTGGTGCTGACAATAGAAGCCGGTGATAACCTATCGACAGTAAAAGGGTAAGTGTAAATATGTAAGAACCCTTCTACGTGAGTGACGATGTCCTCTTCAGGGATCAGAATCACCACCTCCTTATTTTTCCAATGGCAATCTTTTTTCACCTACTCAAGATCGCCCTCGGTTATCTAGTTTATATATCGCAACATCAGCTCATTTCGACCAAGTACCGACGAGGGTTTCTCAACTTTGAAGTCAGAAGTAAGATCACATGACCAAGGAAAACACTTTTCGATGCATGGCTCCACCGATGTTTTATCTCCGACCGGCCACAAAGAAGAGGCTTTTTCCTTTTAGGAAACGGTTTTTGATGTTTTTCCATTTTTATACGAGTTTAGAGAAAGAAGAATGTAATACATGTTGTTTGAAGAGAAGGTTGTCAAAACGTATTATGAACATGGTCTATTTATAATATTTGATATGACGGTTCAAAGGCATTAGTGGCCGGCCCTAAATTGGCACTAGTTAATGATCTTGAGAATTGTGCCGACGCAATAATTTAGTCACCTCTCTCGCTTACATCACAAGGATGATGTCATAATTGGTTGAGGTACAAATCAAAGTCTCAGTTCATTTCTTCTCATTACACTCCAAGAAACAAAGAGAGTATCTGTACATAGTTAAAATCGGGCTCAATCGAGACTAGGAGATCAAAATGAGGGTCAGCCTCGTGATTGATCGGGCTATAAAACGAAGACGAGGTATCAAGTTCAAGAATCAAGATTACCATCGATAATGAGGCAAGCACAAATCGAGATGAAGTATGACCGACTTCGAGTAAAGTGAAATAACAAAAAGGCGGGGTATCTGTAACCGATTAGAGTAACGTCAAATCAAGGGCAGTTACTTGTACCAATATTAGAATTTACTTTTGTAATTAGAATTATACTATAATTAGGATTCCTCTAGTATATAAAGAGGAGTCCCCATCATTTATAAGAAACCTTACATTCATACAAATCAAAGCAACATAACATTCTCTCTTCATCTCACGTTCTTTCGTTTATCAACTTGCTGCTCTTTAATTGTTCTTGTTGTATCAAGCACGAGGGTTCATAGGCTCGAGAGCATTGACCAAATTTTGGTCGTATTATGATCAATTTGAATCACTTATCTTTGTGTTTATCAATTGATAATAAGTGAAATCACTTATCCTTAAAATCACGTTATAAGTTTAATTGTTACTCAACTTTTAGGATAAAGAAACTTTCCTCTTCTAAGAATAGGAATACTGGCATATGTATATATGCTCGTCACCTCGTATATGCATCACCCCGCATATAACATTCGATGTCATTTAGTAGGAAAAAATTTCCCAACAAAGCTAGGCAAGTCACTTACCTTAATCTGAAACACAATCAACCATTAGCCACGACTTTTTCTTTAGAACAAGCCTCTAAGCTAATCGAATTTAGCTAACTATCAATCAAAATATTCAAAACAAGCTTTAGAGACTACCCACAAATATAAAAGATTCAATCCTTAATAAAATTTTAAAAAGTCAACAAAAATCAACACTGGCCCAAGTGGTAGAAATTCGAGATTCGGAACATAAAGTGGTTATGCATTCATCCCCGAACTCAAATACGTAATTTATTTTGAATTTCGACCTCAATTTGAGGTATAAATCTAAATTTTATAAAATTTCTAAATTCTACCCAAAACTCCTAACTTGTACTTTGAAAATCATAGGTTTGATGTTAAAAATGCTTGAAAAAAGTAGTTAAAATTGATTAAAACTAGTTAAATATTCTTACCAATGAATTTGCGAAGACAATCATCCTCAAAAATCACCTCTATGAGCCTTGGGGGTTGAAAAATGGTATAAAATGAGCTATATCCAGAAATTCCTCTTTTACCTAGTTGCAGATTTCATAATTGCAAACTATTGTTCGCAATTACGACCATCAGAAAGTGAACCCGTTTCGATCAATGTCCCAGCATGCAATAGTCGTAAATGTGACTTTTCCTTCGCATTTGGGAAGTCCACTAGTTTCCTACTGCGGATACAAGGGTCGAAAAACGAAGGAGCCTAGATTCCCCACTGTTATAAATGCGACTCATTTTCTTCAAATGCGATATTCCCACCAGTCACAAATGCGATGTTTCTTCGCAAAAGCGAAGTCCTCAACCCCAACCTAACTCTGCAAATGCGAGCCTGAATTCATATAAGTGAAGCTCATATTTGCGAGAAGGTCTTCGCATTTGTGAGATCTGTAGCCCAGCTGCACTAGATTTTGCTTTGATAATTCATTTTCTTCCAAAGCATATTCAAAACTCACCTGAACCCCTCGGCTCCAATCCAATCATGGAAGTGTAGTAACATCATATAAATTTATTGTATCGATATTACTTTAGGTATTAATATATCGGATACAAATAACATATAATTTTAATACAATTGTGAGACGATTCTAAAAAAATTGTGATAAATTTATCATACAATTTCTGCAACTTTGTTTTCTTCAACTTTCAATCTAATATTTTACGTAAAATAAACTTTATAATTAACAAATTTTTATCAAAATTGAGATATAAACTATAATGTGTATTCTCCATCATTTGTAAAAATACTCAATCCAAACAAATCAAAAATTCATAAATTTCAAATATTGAATTTAAAGTTTCGAAACTTTTTAATGGATATCGATGGAGAATTCTTTGCTACTGTAATTTTAGAGATTTCGTTTACATTGTGAGAGAAGTACGAATTTTGGATGATAAGTATGAGGGAGAGAGAACATAATGTAAAATCCTTTAAGAAATAGATGAAATTCAAAATTTTTAGGATGAGGTAGTTGAAGGAGAGAGAATGAGATGCTAAATTTAAGGAATATTTCATTTTCTTCCTTTTTATAATTTTGTACATAAATTATAAATATAGATAAATAATGTAATTAAGTACGAATCTAAATAATAAATTAATTTATGTTATGGTATAGCTACGTAAATTTTCCTTCAATTTCTGTTGCCATATGTGTTGCTTAAAATGGGTCTAAAATGACCTTTTAGTTCGACACAAACTTATATTACCTTTGTTTCAATTTAAATGACATATTTTTCTTATTAGTCCATTCCAAAAATAATGATATTTTTTTATTATTGAAAATAGTTTAACTTTAAATTTTTTATTTTAATCAGTTTATCCGTAGTGATAAGTTTTTATAGCTGCAAAAATATCGTGGGCCCATAAAGCTTTTGCTCCTTAAGCTTTTAGTACGACACGTTTCAAAATCTTTTTTTATTTTTTTTTAAATTTTATGTCAAATCAAATTATATCATCTAAATTGAAATGAGGACTAACAGATTTAAGCCACCTCCAAATGGCCCCAAAACAAGTATGTTTTTATTGTTATATCTAGTTTGTGTTATAAATACACTTCTATTTAAGGTGAATGTCTTTAATTAGAGAGATTCTAGAGTTCTATTATTGGTAGCTAGATCATCTCACTCCCTATAAATAAAGGGGTCTTCTACCATTGTAATACATCCCTAACAATCTCTAAGTATCAATGAGAATACTACTCTCTCTACTTTTCTCTCTATTGTTCTTGTTCTATTGCTATTGTTCTTATATTTCATAACACGTTATCAGCACGAGACTCTACCGTCTGAAGAAACTTTTTATGAAGCGTTGTTTTTTTTTTCCTTCTTAACGCTTACAAATATTTTTTTTTCATCAATTGGCAGGCAACTAATTGGTTGGCAGCAACGACGAAGAAGTAGCAAAGCGGCGCGGGGGTTCTGCCTCTCATTATAGGCTGCTACGTGCCTTTCCGAGTTTGAGATATCTGTATCAACCCTACAAGGAAAATATTGGAATATTGTGTGGCGCAATGAAAGCGCCTGCCAACATGGATATTGGAATTTCTATACGAAAAAAAAAATAGAAGAGATAGTATCATCATAAAGTAATGCAAGGGAATGGAAACTCAAGAGGTATATTTGATATCATGATGTTTATTGGTATACCTTAAAGGTAAGTAATTTACTTTTCTCTTTCAAATTCTTGGAAGTCTATAATTTGTTTTTATATAAAAGAAAAGATAACAAAGTTTGATTATAACTCTAATGGAGTTTGTAAGAAATTATAACCACGTGAAGTGGTAAAGTTTCTATGTCTTGCCATGATTAAATTCATGTATGATTGTGGGCAAATAATTAAAAATCCGTCCCATTGAATTTGCTCCATTCCCTTTAGAGAATGTGGTAGCAGTATATGATAAGTCTGAAAGAAGACAAAATTATTACCATGAAGGTATCAATGAATGTGGACGTGGCAATAGACGAAATTATAATCGTCATTATTGTGGTAATGAGAACAATAAGGATTCTCAAAATAATCTTTCACTTTATGAAAGTAATATTTGACATGAGATTGTGTATAGCACATACAGATGATTATGATCCATTCCCTGAAGTGAATGTCATAATTGTAATAGAGCCCGTAAGTATGAACACACTCTTGATGTAATGTCTGACATTATGAAAAGAAAGTTCGTTGCCCTTAAAATTTCGGGCAAGAACTATATGACATGAGTGTTGGATGCTGAAATCCATTTGGATGCAATGGGTCTTGGAGATGCCATTAAAGACAGAAATAATGCATCCACCCAAGATTATGCTAAGGCCTTGATTTTCTTGCGCCATCACCTTGATGAAGGTTTGAAACTGTGCTAAGGCCTTGATTTTCTTGCGCCATGACCTTGACGAAGGTTTGAAAATTGAATATATCACAGTCAAAGATCCACTTATCTTGTGGAATGGCTTAAAGGAGAGATATGACAACCTGAAGTTGGTCACTCTGCCACAAGCACGAATGATGAGAATCCAAAATCAAATAGTTCATAAACTATATGTTATCGCTGCGGTGGAAAAGGGCACTGGTCAAGAATTTGCCGTGTACCAAAATATTTGGTTTTGATTGCTTTTATCGGTATTTTGTTACTAATGAAAATAGGTTTTCATCAGATCCAAATTAGAGAAAGAAAGTAATCTAATTTGACTTCACATTTAGTTCAAAATACTAAACTAGAGTTTAACCGTATATGCTTATTATGTCTATATATAATTTATATTACCAAGAAACTTATTTAAATTGTATAGACATGATTATTTTATATGATATAACTAATGTCACAACTACTGGAAATAAGACACTATTATTTCATGTACTTTCAGGACGGTTGTAATATATTATAACGTTAATACTTTGTACAAATGTTATATGACAATTAATAGTGAAATTATGACAAGTGAGCAAATGTAGTAGTCATCATTTTGATTTAATGAATATTTCATTAATATCAATCATTACTGGAATGAGAAACGTTGGCGGATGAACATGTCGTATTATAGTGGATTATGAAGAAGACATAAGCAGATTGCCAGGTACGTATTTTATGATAGGTGCTATAAGATTGTATTAGACAGGTTGCAGGTACTGCGCATTATAGTGAAAATATTGAATTTTCGTATTATAATATTTCATAAGATCAAATATTTTCGTATATTTCTTTTGTATGTTAAACCATGGGAAGTAAATTGATTGAAGGCTCCAGAAGAGCAACTGTAACGCTGCCCAAAGGCACGACGTTTATCTTAGAGAATGCAATATTCTCCTCCAAATCTAAGAAGAACTTGTTGAGTTTTAATGATATCAATCAAAGTGTTCTCCTCCAAGTCTAAAAGGAACTTGTTGAGTTTTAAAGATATCATTCAAAATGGATATCAGATTGAGACAATACATGACTATAATCTTGAATAGCTCATTTACTCATGAAAACGAGGCTGCCCACTTCGATTTGGGGTCACGCCATTTTGCATACAGCAATGCTAGTTCGTCTCTGACTGACGAATTGACACAAATATTCCCCGTTGCAATTGGTTTTGGGTAATGAACCTAATATATCCCATTTAAGAATCTTTGGATGCGCAGTATATGTGCCTATAGCACCGCCATCCCGCACCAAAATGGGTCCGCAAAGAAGGTTAGGAATATATGTTGAGCTTGAATCGCCCTCCATTATTTGCTACCTCGAAACATTGACAGGAGATTTGCACGATTTGCAGACTGTCAATTTGATGAGACACTTTTCCCAAAATTAGGGGGAGAAGTTGGTGAAACCAAACGGGAAATTTTGTGGAAAAATGCATCAATATCTCATCTTGATCCACATACCTCTATTTGTGAAAGAGAGGTACAAAAGATTATCCATTTGCAAAGAATAACAAATCAAATGCCTGACGCATTTACGGACTTGAAAAGGATAACGAAATCCCACATCCCCGCGGAAAATGTCCCAATCCGTATTGATGTCCCTGTTGGACAATCATCTAGTATCATATTCAATGAGTCAAATGCACGCCTGAAGCGTGGCAGACCATTAGGTTCCAAAGATCGAAATCCTAGAAAGAGGAAAGCAAATGATCAAAATGACACTACGAAAGAATCTCATGAGGAAATTCATGATTTAACAAATTCTGAGATTCATGAAGAATCCATTGAGCCCGAGGCTCTGAAAAATACGGAACTATCCATAAATCCAATCAATATTGAGGCAAATATTAATCGAGTGGATATAGTGGTGGATAATGTCTTTGCTTATAATGTCGCATCTAGCATTATGCAAGAATGTGAGGATCTCGAACCTCAATCTGTTGAAGAATGTCGAAAAAGACATGATTGGCCAAAGTGGCAAGAAGCAATTCAATCAGAATTGAATTCGCTGGCAAAACGTGAAGTTTTTGGCCCTATAGTTGAAACACCTAATGGTGTCAAGCCTGTTGGCTATATATATGGCATGAATGATCGTTGGTCACGTACCTATTGTACGCCAAAGTATTTTGGAAATATGACTATTAAAGGACAACGATAATGCAAGAAACATATCTTGCATATAAGTTTGACATGACCATAATGGTATAACTTTCTCTTTAAGAAAGATATTCACCACATGGATGTTGATGAATCTGTGGTAGTACAAAATTAATTGAGAGCTCTAGAAGAGCCAATTATTACTATGTTGGAGAAACACAATTGAGTATTGTGCTGTAGTAAGTCTCAAAGAAACTTATTCAGTTTCCAAAGTACACGCAAAAGCGATTGATTATATTGAGACTATAAATAAAGGAAGGCTTTGATATCTCCTATTACTAAAACTTGTAGCGGGGTAATTTGCATATGAAAAGCTACCCGCTTTGTTCTCCAGTTTGTATTACACAAACGAAAGAATGCCACAATAAAGTGGATATCTATTGGTATAAAAACCCATGTCATAATAAACCTGAAGTTTATTGATAAGTGCACATGTCATGGTGTAAATTTGAAGTTTACCAATATTGATAATTTATTCAGTTAGCATTCGTGTTAGCCATCTCATTTTAAGTATGATGTGCAAATTCACATAGGTGAATATCAAAGAACTAGAAAGTTCTTTACGAATTCTCTTGTATCACTTGTTCTCATTAATGAACTGACCAACTAAAGAGTTCGGGTTGAAGCCCATAAATTCTGGAAATATCAAAGCTGAATATGGGCCCATTCACCTGCCATGTATACCACATATGATGCATCTATGAAATGGTTACATGCGCAATTGTTATTAACCCGCAGCCTGGCCGGTGCTTGCGAGGTAAATTGCTCAGTAATCTAACTTCGAGCATAATTTCCAGATTTTCTACTCAAGATAGTTCATCTTGATTAGTTGGTTTATAACAAAGTTGGTTTAGCTAGATAATTATTGAGTGCTTCCACTTAATAGCTAAACTATTTCCTATGAGAACAAAGTTATATATATCAGTTTGATATACGTTGTATACGAGAGTATATTATATTCTCCCCTCACAAGTGGTTCAGGGTCAGGAACCAAATAATTTCATCTTATTATTAATGTACTGTGTATATTGACATGATAATGCACAAAGATGATTTCCCAAAGTTGAGGAAACAAGTTAGCTTTTCTAACATGAGGGGGAGACATGATAAACAATTGAGAAAAGGTTACATGGGAAGAATTATCATTTGTATATGTAGATCCCCGAATATCATGATATGAACCTGAAGTTCATAAAATAGATAATTCAATTGCAACATATTGCAAAGCATGCTATACGCATTTGCTGACCCAAAGAAAGTGACTATATTCTCACTACAAATGCTCATATTAAGTCCCAGAAGGACAAAGTCTTTGATACGCTTAAAGCATATAGACAAATACTTGATTCCATGTGAAAGACATGTAGATTTGGACATGTAGTTCAAATACTTGAGAGTATAAAAGTCAAAGCATGATGGCATCGAGAATACATCTATGGAGATATTGAAGAGTTATTCCACGACATTATATGAAGATGTTCATATCTATCAAGAATGATGATTTCAAGGTGCGGAATATTTATTCAAGTCAATATGGTTGATTTGTCAAACGTCTACCAAAGATCGTTTTGAAGATGATGCACAAGATTGGAATGCAAATGCTCAAGGATATAAATTGATGTTCTTATCAGGGGGGAGTTAATGCGCGTTGCACTCTTTTTCCCTTACAAGGTTTTGTCCCAACTGGGTTTTCCTTGCGAGGTTTTTAACGAGGCAACCAATAGGCGCATATTCAAACATGTGTACTCTTTTTCCTTACTTTAATTTTTCCCATTGGGTTTTGTTTTAAGGTTTTAACGAGGCACATCATTGAGTAGACATTCAAGGGGGAGTGTTATAAATACATTTCTATTTAAGGTGAATGTCTTTAATTAGAGAGATTCTAGAGTCCTATTATTGGTAGCTAGATCATCCCACTCCCTATAAATAAAGGGGTCTTCTACCATTGTAATACATCCCTAACAATCTCTAAGTATCAATGAGAATACTACTCTCTCTACTTTTCTCTCTATTATTCTTGTTCTATTGCTATTGTTCTTATATTTCATAACAGTTTGGATTATTTCTGAATAATTTTCGAATAATTTAAATTAATAAGAAATAAGAAATGAGATTTTGCTTATTAAAAGCTCCGAACAATTTCTCAAGTTCATACCAGTCCAAGTAAGACTTGGATCTATCTAACAATCTGGACCATCACCGAATGGCCCTAATCAATTGATTCTGTAAAAATAACAAGGGGCGTCTTATTTAGTTATTTTTATTTTAATATATATTTATTTTTAAAATTTTAAATTTGTTTAATTTTTAAACAACTTCAACCCCTTTTTCTTCCTCATTCTCCTCATTCTTTTTCTTCTTCTTCCTTTTCTTCTTTATTTTTTTGCCGTTTGTGCTGCTATGAAACATCAGTTAGGGGAATTCTAAATCGAACCGAAACCGAAAACTGAACTGAAACCAAAGCTTAACGAATTATTGGTATCGTGTTAACTGTTAACAGACGGGGAACGGATTGAAATTTTTTCATTAACGGCTTATCGGTTTTGGGGAGAATTATTCAATTTTTTTAACAGATAATCCGTTAACCCGTTATATATATTCCTTTAAGAATATATATATATATATATATATATATATATATATATATATATCAAATATCCTTTCACTTCAGTCTTCCACTCTTCCAGTACTCTATCTTTAAGTGCTAGCGCCTAATTCCTAAATAATCGGAATTATGATAAATATGTAACATAATCCTTGTTAATTACTTTACAAAAGACAGAAAGTTCAGAATCAAATACAAGCATACAACTGTTTTGGAATTCTCATACAGATGAAGCAGTATTATATTATAAACAAGTCTTTCTCGGGCATAATGCATAAAGAATGTAACAACAGTTGACCAGTTGGGTGGCAGAAAGTTTTTTTTATTGATTTTCCAGTATTTTCATTTCTAAGGAAACATTTAAGGCATGAAAAACATCAAGTTTAACTTTTTAAAATAAATCATTGGCTACGGATGATAAAAGTTTATTTCCCTAAATAGAAGTCAAATAGAGTTATAGAAAAGAAAGTGTTTAAAAATGCACAAATATTCTTTTTCTGTCCATTGAATTATGTTTTAGAAATATTTTCTTTAAGACAACTTAATTTTTGTTGCAGATGTGTTTGAGTATCCGCCAACTTCTTAGAAATTCAGTTATGGTGGGAGTTTATAATCTTACTTGTATTAGGTTGATAAATCGTCTGATAAAAACTAAACTGATACTAATTCATTCGATATTCTATCGCATGGCTAGCGGACTAATACATTAAAAATCGATAACCGATAAGCAAAACCGTTAAGAGTAAATAACTACCAAATCCGCCCGATAAGCAGCCCTAACTTCAGTTCTTAGATTGATTGCCATAAATATATTTATCAAATTATTAAAAAATAAATTATGAATAATTACCTAAGTTAGTAGACAACAATTTGTGAATATTACCACATACGTAAGTTAGTAGACAATAATAATTATGTTATTTTCATGTTTATTATTTCTAAAATTTATTATTTAGATATTATTGGCAATATTATTATTTATCTACTATGTTAGAAAGCCTTTTTTAAAAACTTCATTTTATATAGTGTTAGTTTTTTCAAATAAACTAAATAACTTCAACATTTTCTGCTGAATTTTTTTAATTTATGACAAAACTAATTAATTCAGGACCAAAAAAACATCAACTTTTACTGCTGAAATTTTTACAAATGAACTAAATAATTTCATCAGCTTCTGCTCAAGTTTTGGAAAAAGTTTATCCATGACAAAAAAAACTTCAGCTTATTTAGTGTTAAAGTTTTTAAAAATGAACAAAATAACTTTAGCATCTTCTGCTGAATTTTTTGAAAAAGCTTAATGACAAAACTAATGAATTCAGGAAAAAAAAACTTCAGCTTATTTAGTGCAATTACAAATAATAACTTAAGCACAAAGAGAATAAAACTTCAGCTATTATGCTTTAATTCAGAAGTTACAAAAAAAAAGAAAGCTTCAACAGATTGAGAGCAAAACTTCAGTTACTATGCTTAAGTTCAGCAATTACAAACAAAAATTTCAGTACACTAGCTACTTCAGGCTCGTTTACTAGAATATTGAAGTATAATTTTTTTTTTTTGCAAAACAGACACAAGTTAAAACGTGACCCAAAAAGCTAGTATAGATGGAATATGCCCCATTAATTCCAGTTCAAAGAAAGTTAAAGCCAAAAACCAAAGCAATTTGGAAATGATGAACATTATTATTATTATTATTATTATTATTATTATTAAAAGGAACCTTTTACGTCTAAGTTGAATTACAAAAATACCCTTTTAAATACCTGATTATCCTACATTAAAAAAAGAAAAAGGTAAAAATGATGCCACAAATAACTCCCAACTAGCCAATACAAAGAAAGAAAAAATGTTTTGAGGAGGGGACCCTTGAGGAAGAGTTGCAAGCATCGCACTGATTGAGGAAGAGTTACAATTTCATTCTTTTGAAAAATCAATCACTTTACTTAAGAGCTGTGATCTTCTTTTCTTTTTTTTTTTTTTTCATCAAGAGTTGCCATTTCATTCTTTTAAAAAATCAAGTGCTTTACCTATTTTCCTTTCCAGTGTACCTATGCGTTGCAAATTTTCATAGCTAATCCAGATACTCTGGCTTCCTCCTTAACGTTAATTTTACCACAACATACATTAATTCACGGCCTCCATATGATCTATGATGGAAACAGTCTCTCTGTCTCTCGGGGTAAGAATAAGGTCTGCATATATATTATCCTTCCCATACTCTATTTGTAGGATTATACCGGATTGTTGTTGTTTTTGTTTGTAAATGATCAAGAATTTGGACCAATATGATATACATTGTGTTTTTGAATGGTAATATATATATATATATATATATATATATATATATGTATATATATATATATATATGTATATATATATATATATATGTATATATATATATATATATGTATATATATATATATATATATATATATGTATATATATATATATATATATATGTATATATATATATATATATATTACTTGTATTATTGAAAGAACCATTCATTATTCAAAGATATTGGTGAAATTCTTTAATTAGGGATTGTGATTTTGCGATCAGCTTGTAAAAATTAAAATGATATATGGACTACGACGATTCTTTGTTCCTAATGATTCATGTGATTTTCAATTTGTTTGCAATTATTTTATATCTTGTCCAGCCAATGTATCACACCCCTTCACTAATAGTCTTATCAATCCTTTTCAATAATGGGGATTGAATTCCACTATCATAGCCTGTTGCTTGAGAATGCACAAGTATAAACTTCATTTTTCAAAAACTTAATGAAATATCAACCAACTAGGGTTAAACAAAATATTTTATCTAACATATCTTAATGTGAATTTAACTGGCGTGGAGAAGTTCTCTTTCTAGTTCTCAGGTTTGGCAATCCAATTTCTTTTTTAAAATTTTTTTTTGTTTTGCTTAGGTTGAGATTGGGTATTATATATACAATTCACATGACTATTTTAGACTGAAACCTATTGGATTCCTAAAGTGGTTCGGCGTATAAGCCCATGAACAAGTCCCTTGTAATGCTTGGAATGAATTCTTTCGTTAGTTCTTCAAAATGCTTTATGAATTTCTATTGTGAAAATAAGATAAAATGATCGATTATAATCTTTGCATGTATAATGTATAGTTAAACAAAACAAAATATGTGATTTAACACATTGTGTTAACATTAAGATTTGGTTACTTCGTACTTTTTTCATCGCAAAAATCTACTGATTTGGGATAAAAGAAATGTTTTTTCCCTATTTCATGGAAAATGTCACGATCCAAAATCTATTAAAAATTGTGATGGCGCCGGACAACGCTGTCAGGCAAGCCAACCATAAATGCTTAATTAAATTCTTATCTCAAAAACTTTTAAAACGGAAATTTTCCTCCAATACAGGTAGTAAAAGGTATTTTTTTGCGAAAATAAATACAAAGATATTTAGAAATAATACAAAATATCACATAATCATCCCAGAATCCAGTGTCACAAGTGCATGAGCTATTTCTAAGAAATAATATGATACATCAACTGTCCCGAATACAATAATGGACAGAAAATAAATACATTAATCTTAAAGAGACTCTGTTGGTCGTGGTCGTCTCAGAAAATGCAGCTCACCTAAGTCTCCGTATCAACCATGCTGCTATGTCCACTAGGCCAATAGTGATACATGTGCATGTTCAACAAAAATGCACAGAAGTGTAGTATGAGTACGAAAACAACGTGTACCCAATAAGTATCCCGTTTAATATCGAAGAAGTAGAGACAAGATGGTCGACTTCGACACTTACAAGGGGTAATTAATGTGAGAAGAATGTATAATGTGTATGGATAGCACAAGTTATTAATATTGAATAATCATGGAATAACAGTTCTTTCCCAATTAATATTATGGACATTCACCAATATTTCAAGTAGATATGAAATTCAGTCCTCAGAGAAATTGCTAAGCACAATATGTGCAAGTAACACCGCGGGACGTACGGTCCGATCTAACATAAAAGTAAATTGTGCAATGCCGAGGATCGAACGGCTCGAACCATAGATTCATCTACTACCCTGCTCGCGAATCATACATGCGACGTGATAAACTTTAAATAAACAATTATTCTGCTCGCGAACCTTACATGCGACCATGTACACATAGAAGTACATGATCATACAACAAATTAGGAATTTATCGGGGAATATTTATCCAAATAAAAGTAAATTCTCTTTTATTGATTTAAAAAATAAATTTAATCGTATTAGAAATTTATTCACCAATTCGATAGGATTTAAACAATTCAACTGCCAACAAGATTACAGATATTCCAAGTATAGCATGCTTTGGGGTTCTAGACTACCTAAACTTACACATATTAGTAGCTACGCACGTACTCTCGTCACCTCGTGCGTACGTAGCCCCCCACCAATAGGAGCGTATAACCAATTATTTTATCTATAAGGATAATTCATGCTTACAAGGTTAGAAAGGAGACTCACCTTGCTCTGAAGATCCATAACCGATATTCCACGCCCTTCCGAAGACTTGAATTGATGCTAAATTCTCCAAAGCTAGCCAATAATTATGAAAAATCATTAATATAGGTTCAATTACTCATTACAATCAAATTTATAATAGTTTCTAACATCGATCGAAAAGTTGACAAAAACGCCATCGGGCACACGTGCCCGATTCCCGAAAAATTTCGAAGATAAGGTTTACCCATGAACTCACGAACTCAAATATATGTTTTTCTCTTAATTCCATACCTAAAATAGTTGTCAAATTCCAACAACATCAAATTTCTAGGTTTTTTCCAAACCCCCGAATTTATGCCAATTTACATGGTAAAATCCATACATAATCGATATATTTAACTCAAGATGGATGAAATTAGCTTACCTTATTGTTGATGATGAAAATCCCATCCGAAAACTCTCCAAGAATTGCCCAAGCCAAGAAAATATGAGAGAAAATGGCCAAATCCCGATTTTAAAAGAACCATTATGCCTTCAGCACTTCCGCGCATGTAGTCCCTTGACCGCTTCTGTTGTTCCGCATGTGCGAGCCAATCTACCGCTTCTGTGGTTTCCTCCAGGCCCCCCTTTGCCACTTCTGCGCCCTCTCTACTGCAGATGCGGTCCTACATCTGCGGCAAAACAACTGCATTTGCGGTCCCAGCTCTCATGACATCTAACCGCTTTTGCGATCAAATTCCTCTCGCCTGCAGGACCGCTTCTGCGGTGAACCCTCCATAGAAGCGGTTATACCAACAACCAAACCCCTTCAGCTATCTCCAAAAGTCTAATTTCGATCCGTTAACCACCCAAAATCCACCACGGGCCCTCGGGACAGCGGCCAATCATTCCAACCAGTTCCAAAACACATTACGGACTTGGTTGAGGCCTCACATCATATAAAAGAATGCCAAAACCACGAATCAACCTCCAATCCAAGATTTATGAACTTAGAATTTCAAACTTTTCTTTCGATGTTTAAACCTATCAAATCACGTCTGATTGGTTTTAAATTTTGTGCACATGTCATATTCGACATTACGCACCTACTGCAATTTTCAGAATAGAATTCCGACCCTGATATCAAAAGTTCCACTTCCGGTCAAACTTCTCAAAACCTTCAATTTTCTATTTTAAGCCAAATGACTCCAAAATGACCTACGGACCTTCGAATTCACTTCCGATCACGCTTCCAACTCCAAATTACCATACGGAGCTACTCCAAGACTCGGAATCCCAAACAGACATCGATAACGCTAAAATGCACTTCAAGCCAAACATATAAAATTTCTTCCAAAATTCTAACTCTCACATAGGTGCCAAAACACTCCCGGGTCATCTAAAACCCGATACAGGCATACGCCCAAGTTTGAAATTATTATACGAACCTGCCGGAACCTTCAGATCTCGATTTCGTGGTCGTCTACACTGAAATCCAATCTTAGTTAATTCTCTCAACTTACAGCTTCCGAAATGAGAATTCTCTTTCCAAATCGACTCCGAACTACCCGGATTTTAATTCTGACCACGCGTACAAGTCATAATATCTTAAATAAAGCTACTCATGGCCTCAGACTATCGAACGACGTGGTAGAGCTCAAAACAACTGGTCAGGTCATTACATTCTCTCTCACTTAAACAAACATTTGTCCTTGAACCTACTAAGAACTACCGCTGCGGGGAGGGTTGCCCGAAATCACGATTTAACACCTTGTGCACTTACCCGTGCTACTACAACCCAGTTGAGCATATTAGCTCAATCAATTCTGAAGATATTCAGTTTTATTCAACCAAATAAGCCTTAGTGCCCAATTCCAACATCCAGAATTATCTGCCAGGCCTATCCCAACATACGCTCACCGAATCAATAATTACACGCGACACCAAACATGATTGCATACCTTAACTGAATTCATACCTTGTACCGCTTTATTCACAGGACCACTATAACACTCTCTATGCACAATAGTCAAAATTTCATGAATATGATGCTCCCATAGCACCTCATGCTATATATAAGTCTTTCTCTAACTCTTAATATATCACCATAACGGAAGAGATGTGTAGAAATTCATAACCACTGCCGGATCGACAATTCATTGGGTCTATACTCCTGACAAGAACCATCACCTCATTCTGAACCAAATAATGGTCTTAACTCCTTAATATACTTCATATAATCAGATTGAACTGATCCTAAATCCAAGGATTTCGTACCACCCAGTACGAACTGCTCATGAAATAAGCCACCTCCACATGACAAAAGTCTTATGTGATGCCACAATGTGCCTATAGGCTTCCAATTCAAACGCGATATACAAGGAAAACAAACTCTGAAAAGGAAATCCAATTACCCCGCTCACGAATCATACATGTGACACGGGCACACAGCTAATATGAGCTTTCATCCGAAAAATAGGAAGCAAAACACATAAAAATAGATATAGGGAACTATATTGAACATCACGCTATTGCGGCGTGCATCCAGATCCAAATAACATACGCATGGCAGCGTGCCACCTTATCCACACATAGAACTCACATAATGAGTTACATACCGAGCTAGATTGATCATTACAACAAGATACCGAATATCGATCACAAGCACGCTAAGTGCATAACACCATTTACCTAGGGAGATATATAGCGCCACAAGCTACGAACTAACGCGTCACTGAGATACTACGTACGACCTGAATCTCAAGAGCCATCCTACTCATATAACAGCATCTCTACGTGGAACCTCAACACATATGAAATTCACCAAGCTATCTCACAACTCATACAGCGCGATATATCATTACATGAAATAGCTGACGATGGAATAGCACCCCGACTACTCCTCCATATGGAGCACATTACTGAACTGAACACATCTGGCCTGATATGGAGCCCATATTCACATTTATGTGCATCCACATACCTTAAATCGATTCTGATCACATTGAACTAGACTAATAACCTTTCAAAGGTCCATAATAACTCCCCTTTCATCATAATGCATAAGAACAACCATCATAACCGGATTCCACCATCCACAACTCAATAAATCAAATTCCCTCCATTCATCAATTCCCGAATCAACGATATCACCACAATCTTCATACTTGGTTTAACTCTTCAACCAATCAATCGAACTACATGCCACACTTATACTTTCCTGTAGGGTATTCTTCCACAACCTTTCATAACAGATAACAAGTCTGTACATCCAAACCATCGGCCGCACTAACGCTAAAAATGATCGAGAATCCTTAACCAGGATGCAAAGCCTTTTTCACAAAACAGCGATCTCAGGTGACGTTAAAGACAATACCAACTCAAATTAAACATTGAAACTCCTTTACTGCTCATCCGAGCTGGTGACATCTTTGTCAACAAGGAACTGCAACCTTAATCCTTACTTTAAATTCCATACCACTCATTGCACCCCATGCACCAATATACGATAGAACAGGGTTTTCATCATAACTTCGGAACCACTAATAGGTCAACACTTCATCATATAAAAACTTGTCACTTAACCAACTTCCGGAGATCTATAGCAAGACGCATGTAAATTCTCATAGCCATAGAATGTACAAATCTAAAAGTAGTGATCTAATCCACCATAACCTTTCCGGGATCTGCCTACACGTAACATGCCATAATAGTAGAATACTAATGAACATTCTGGGCACCTTCTCATAAGCTGCTACAAAGCTTGATTCTTAAATGTACCTATAGGCTCGAAATCATTAGGTACCCTACTTTACCCCTTCGAATTCACTAGGACCGTCGTTAAGAGTCAACCATTCTATCTATGTCCCGAATATAATCAACTCCAGAATCTTCTAGCGCCTGAATAATCTCTCAATGAAGCTCCCAGCAGAATCACTTCCCTTGAAACCCGTATCCATACAAGGCATAAATCCTGATCCCTTCCCAATTCTGAACATAAGCCAATAAGGACAACAATAGCGCACCTTTAACAATTCTCTTTCTCAAATTACCATTTATGTTCTTTTCCCGTTGATAAAATAACATAACAATACGCCGATAACCCAAACCTCACAAGGAGATAAACATACAACCCAATCGTAGGCGGTGGGACTCTCTCACTTAGCTTGTAGCCACTATTACACAACTCTGAAATTCATCAGGATTCTTTATCTCTTATTGACATAGCCATGCACAATCAACCGTCAAATTCTCGGAATCTTTTGGTAAAACCCCTTTTTTATACTCTGAATCATCAACCATATTTGCATGACCGATCTCTTTGCTGTTCCAGTTCATTCACTCCTCGTGGACACCACTTGAATGTGTGGTAACATCTTTCTAAGTCAAAGTTAGGTTGTACCTTCTTCATCTCAAGCAGCTCTTTTTTGTTATATCAAATCTACTGCCCCATAATAGTCGTGCTTTAAATTTATCCGTAAGCCCTAATCAACAATCATTAAAATTCCCAAATCCCTCCAAACTCTAGTTATGGTGCGTGATCATCCTACCACAAGCCCATATACAACTCTGCCACTCTCCCACTTTAGCGAAACTCACCCCTTTAGTCGACTACTCGATCTTTGCTTCTTATACCTGGACTTCTAGAAATTTATCCACCGCTTGACACTTCCTACATGTCTTTCATCATTCTTTGCTTCTCTACTGATTCCTTAGATCAAAACACATCTCGATAACACCTAATCCAATAGACCTCCATTAACTTATACACCTTTCCGAGGATCATTTTTCCCATCGTTCACATTTGAAACACGGATTCAATCCTGAACCTTCGCACCTCGCGATCTCTGACAGTCGTTTCTTCAATATTGACTCACAATATCCTGCTTCAAAGGCGAATTGTAAAAGATCATGACACCGACGAACTTCGTACATTAAACGAATATAGCAACACCTCAACACAAATAAAAATTCCAACACATTCGCAAATACCAAGCCTCGTTACCCCATCGGCCCGAATCTTAACATTCTAAGCTCGATTGCCTTTCCTCTATCGGGAATAAAATGCCGAATCTCTAGATTATTCACTAAGTAAACCTCCCTTCAAGTCATTCACTGCCCCGATATATAGGCAACATCCTACCATCATAACAATATCATGGAACTATCATTCATAGCATCACGATAATTTGTGCCTAGCCTCAAAGCTCTAAGAAGTACCACTATTCAGTTGAATTGATAGAATATCCTTCCACAAGGCGACAACAATTGCTCAAACAACCTTGCAGGGAGAAACACCCTGCACCACATTCGTAATACCATTACAATCCTTAAATTCTCGAATTGACCAGCGGTTTGCATCGTGTAAGATTAAGTAGGAAAGAAATAAAGGCATAAGCCTCAAAGGAATCAAATTGCACGATGAGGAATCAAGAAGGAAAGTACTCCTAACAGCCTTGTAGCCTCCCGAAGATAAGTACAGACATCTCCGTACCGATCTTCGAGACTTTACGAAACCTGCTCCTGACTCGTAAGACCTAAGGGAACCTAGTGATCTGATACCATATTGTCACGACCCAAAATCCACTAAGGGTCATGATGGTGCCAAACAGCACTGTCAGGCAAGCCAACTATAAATGTTTAATTAAATTCTTATCTAAAAAAATTTTAAAATGAAAATTTTCCTCCAATCCCAGCAGTAAAAGATAATTTTTTACAAACGTAAATACTAGGATATTTAGAAATAATACCGAATATCCCATAATCATCCTAGAACCCGGTATCACAAGTACATATGCTATTTCAAATAAGTAATGTGATACATCAACTGTCCGGAATATAATATTAGATAGAAAAATAAATATTGTAATTTGAAAGAGGCTATTTTGGCTGCGGTCATCTCAAAAAATGCAGCTCACCTAAGTCTCTGTATCAACCATGCTACGACACCTACTAGGCCACTAGTGATGCATGTGCATGTGCAACAAAGATACACAGAAGTGTAGTATGAGTACGAAAACAACATGTACCCAACAGTATCGTGTCTAACCTCGAAGAAGTAGAGACGAGATGGTCGACTTCGATACTTACTTGGAGCAATTAATGTGACAAGAATGTACGCATGGATAGCACAAGTTATTAGCATTGAATAATCATGGAATAACAGTT
The DNA here is from genome assembly GCA_034376525.1 of Nicotiana benthamiana. Classification (NCBI taxonomy): domain Eukaryota; kingdom Viridiplantae; phylum Streptophyta; class Magnoliopsida; order Solanales; family Solanaceae; genus Nicotiana; species Nicotiana benthamiana. The sequence continues at coordinate 105,410,250 of CM067332.1, read as the reverse complement.
CTATCCCAAGTATTATCATAGACATTAACCAACATTTCAAGCAGATATTAAATTGAGTCCTCAAAGAAATTGCTAAGCACAATATGGTAAGTAACACCGTGGGATGTACCATCCGATCCAACATAAAAGTAAATTGTGCACTGTCGAGGGTCGAATGGCTCAAACCATAGATGCATATATTACTCCGCTCGCGAACCATACATATGACGCGATCAACTTTAAATAAGCAATTATCCTGCTCGCGAACCGTACATGCGACGCAAGTACACATAGAAATATATGCAGAAACAAAAAAATTAGGAATTATAGGGGAACATTTTTCCAAATAAAAGCCAATTATCTTTTATTGATTTAAGAAAATGAAGTTTAATCCTATTAGAAATTCATTTACCAATTCGATAGGATTAAGCAATTTAACTGCCAACAAAATTATAGATATTCCAAGTATAGCATGCTTTGGGGTCCTAGACTACCCAAACTTACACATATTAGTAGCTACGCACGGACTCTCGTCACCTCGTGCTACGTAGCCCCCAATAAATAGGAGCACATGACCAATTATATTAAATATGGGGACAATTCCCTCTTACAAGGTTAGAAAGGCGACTCACCTCGCATCGATGATCCATAATCGGCATTACACACCCTTTTAAAGCCTCAAAGCGATGCTAAATTCTCCAAAGCTAAATCAATAATTATGAAAATCTATTAATATAGGTTCAATTACTCATTATTATCCAATGTATAACAATTCTCAACCCCGATCGAAAAGTTGACAAAAACGCCCTCGGGCCCACTTGACCGGATTCCAAAAAATTTCAAAGATAAGGTTTACCTATGAACTCACAAATTAAAATATATGATTTTCTCTTAGTTCAATACCCAAAATCATGGTCAAATTCAAAGAATATCAATTTTCTAGGTTTCCGCAAACCCCCAAATTTTTAACAATTTACATGCTAAGATCCATACATAATCCATATATGTAACTCAAGGTGGATGGGTGTCACGACCCCAGTTCACCCTCCATGAACATATCGTGATGGCACCTAGACCCTACAACTAGGTAAGCCTAACAACAGAGAAATTAATATAACTGGCGAAAGCATTTCATTAAATTAAAAAAAACAAGAGGATAAACGGCATATAAATGCCACATGGCATATACAAACCAAAAATAAATGCGGAAGTCTATAACTCAATCCCAAAACCCGGACACTCATGACAAACACATGCTAAAAGAAATACTGTAAATGCTCTAATCTCCAGAATGTCTACATCGAAGAATGATATAATCTAAACACTACCGATAGAATGAGGAAGGAAACTCTTTGGTCTGTGGACGCTGCAGAGATACCTCAAGTCTCCGCTAGATCGCTCCGCCTCGATGATAGTGCACCTGAGATGAAGTACCTGCATCTACACATGAAAAAACATGCGTAGAAGAGGCATAAGTACACCACAATGGTACTCAGTAAGTTCCAAGCTTAACCTCGGTTAGGTAGTGACAAGGAAGGTCATGGCCCTACTGAGATAAATATAAATTATGGTAATAAAGAAAAAAATAGTATAGATATAGTCTACAGCGAGAATCTAAACAGGATAAATAAGGGAAACCAGCAATAGGAAAACGGAATAAAGCAATACAAGGAACACTACTCAGAACAAGACATAATGACCGAGGATCTCTTAGTATCCTCATTATGTTCACCAGGGATCTCTTGGTATCTCGAGGATCTCTTGGTATCCTCATTTTGTTCACTAGGAATCTCTTGGTATCCCGAGGATCTCTTGGTATCCTTATTATATTCACTAGGGATCTCTTGGTATCCCGAGGATCTCTTGGTATCCTTATTTTATTCACTAGGGATCTCTTGGTATCCTTATTATATTCACTAGGGATCTCTTGGTAACCCGAGGATCTCTTGGTATCCTCATTATATTCACTAGGGATCTCTTGGTATCTCGAGGATCTGTTGGTATCCTCAAATCATACAATCTCATGTGCCAGGGATCTCTTGGTATCTCGCACCCTCAGTCCAGAACATATCAAGTGCAGGGGGATCTCCCGGGAGGCCAACGCGAAGTCCCAACTTAAAAACACACAATAGCAACCCAAACATTAGGAAGGATACATAACTCAGGACAAGGAATAGAAAATACTAGCCAAGCATACTAAGCGAAGTAAAAATAGGACAGTTTAACACTTAGGCAAGCAATTCAAATGAACACGCCTCTCTAAACTAGCATAGAATGAACTCACAATTTAAAATGATCAGGTAAGCAAGAAAATTCAATTTAAATACTTCAAGTAAAAACGGATTTTCCAAAATTTTTCTCAAGTACACGCTTGTCACCTCAAGTACGAGGCATTCAATTAACAATATCATATCCTAAGGGGAAGGTCGCTCACTCAAGGTTAGACAAGCCACTTACCTCAATCAGATCCAAAATCAACTTGAAATCACTCTTTTGCCACGGGTACCCGACTCCAAATAGCCCAAATCTATTCATTTCAATTACATGTCATAAATAACATCTCAAGCAACTAATTCTACTATTTAATTTATAGCTAAGACAAATTTTAGGTAAAACCCTAGGTCCTACCCAATATATCCAAATTTTCCCATTAAAATCTTCGTTTTGATGTTGAAATTATGTTAAAGGGTGTTATGGAGTGAAGAAAATGAGTTAGAAATCACTTACCAATTGTTTTGAATGAGAAGAATTCCTTAAAATATAGCCTCTTATGTTTTGGGTTTTTGAAAAGTGAGAAATAACTATAATATCCCATGTATTTGTACTTTCTGATGCACCCAGCGCAGTCCGCGCGACGATGACTGCGGCCGCGTAGCTCACACCATGGACCGCGCTAACGCGGACGCGACAACACTAGTATAACTAAAGGCTGCTGGTTCTCTGAAGCTTGCAGCATGGACCACACGAGGAGGACCGCGATCGCACGGCTCACACCGTAGACCGTGCGAGGACGACGGTAGCCGCGGTGCTCGTACTGCGGACCGCGCGAGGACAACCGCGACCGCGTGCTAGAACCTGCAGCTTGTCCCTGACCTGCAATATCTAGTTTTTTTGAGTCTAAGACCTCCCGGAACCTACTCGAAACTCACCTGATCCCTCAAGGATCCAAACCAAATATGTACACGACCTCAAAAACATCCTACGGACTTGTCTGTGCGATAAAATCACCAAAATAACATCATCTACATCGAATCGAGCCTCAAATCTCATGATTTTTTCCAAATTTGTCATATGACATAAAATTCCCATTTTGGGTCTGAAACACATCAAACGACGTCCGTTTTCAACAAAACTTTACAAATAGTGCTTCAATCATATATACGACTTGCAAAAGGCACCGGAACCAAAATACAGGCCCGATACCTCAGTCTTCCAATAAAATTTCGTTTTTATTTTCTTTAATTATTTCCAGAAAATAATTTCACATAAAAAATCATTTCTCGGACTTGAAACCTCGTAATCTGATTCTAGGCATATGCTCAAGTCCCATATTTTTCTCCAGACCCTACGGTACCATCAAATCATGGTCCGAGTCCGTTTACCCAAGACATTGACTTAAGTCGAATTTGTTTCATTTAATATCAAAATTTAGCTTTTCTCACAGAATCTGTATCTAAGCTTTCCGGCTATGCGAAAGGACTGCACACACAAAACAAGGAAAACCGAGAGGAGGTTTTAAGTCCTTGAAAGTACAGAACATAAAATGAATAAGTGATGACCTCATTGGGTCATCACATCCTCCACCACTAAAACAACTGTTCGTCCTCGAGCGGACAAAAGAAAGAAGTACCTGAGCCTGGAAAAAGGTGAAGATAAAGGCTCCGCATATCAGACTCGAAGTCCCAGGTCGATTCCTTAGGAGGCTGACCTCTCCATTGGACACGAATAGAAGGAAAACTATTGGACATTAACTGACGAACCTACCGGTCTAGGATAGCTACCGGCTCCTCCTCATAAGACAAGTCCTTGTCCAACTAGACAGTGCTGAAATCCAACACGTGGGCTGGATCGTCGTGATACCTCTAGAGCATGGATACATAGAAAACTGGATGCAGGAATGGTAAGCTAGGAGGTAATGTGAGTCTATAATCCACCTCTCTCACTCTATCAAGAATCTCAAACGGACCAATGTATCTAGGGCTAAGCTTGCCCTTCTTCCCAAATCTCATCATGCCTTTCATCGGCGTTACTCGGAGCAATACTTGCTCCCTAACAATAAATGCTACATCTGGAACCTTGTGATATGCATAACTCTTCTTCCTAGAGTGAGTTGAGAGAAGCCTGCCCCTAATGATCTTGACCTTATCCAAGGCCTCCTGAACAAATCTGCACCTAGCAACTGAGCTTCCCCTGGCTCGAACCATCCAACCAGTGATCGACATCCTCTACCATATAAATCCTCGTAAGGAGCCATCTGAACGCTCATCTGGTAGCTGTTATTGTAGGCAAACTCCGCTAATGGCATGAACTGGTCCCGAGACCATCCAAAATCCATCACACATGCGCGAAGCATATCCTCAAGAACCTGGATAGTACGCTTGGATTGTCCGTCCATCTAGGGGTGAAATGTTGTATTCAACTCCACCTGCGTACCCAACTCCTACTATACGGCCTTCTAGAACCGCGATGTGAATTGAGTACCTCTGTCTGAAATAATATAAACTAGAATGCCATGAAGACGGTAATCTCCCGGATATAAATCTCCGCCAGATGCTCCGATGAATACGTGCTACACACAGGAATGAAGTGAGTGTAATTAGTCAGTCGATCCACAATGACCCAAATGGCATCAAACTTCTTCAACGTCTGTGGGAGTCCAGATACAAAATCCATGGTGATGCACTCTCACTTCCACTCCGGAATCTCTATCTTTAGAAGCAACCCACCTGATTTCTGGTGCTCATACTTCACCTGCTGACAGTTGAGGCATCTAGTTACATATCAAACTATATCCTTCTTCATCCGCCCCCACCAACAATTTTGCCTCAAGTCCTGATACATCATTGCGGCACCCCGATGGATTGAATACCGCGCACCATCGGCCTCCGCTAGAATCAACTCTTGTAGCCCATCGGGTACATAAAAACCGCCATGTATCCTCAACACCCCGCCATCTGTAATGGTCACGTTTCTGGAATAACAACGTTAAACCCTTTCCTTTAGGGCAAGCAAATGGAGGTCATCATACTGTCGTCCCCCAATACGATCAAATAAGGAATACCGGGAAACCACAAAAGCTAGAACCCGACTAGGCTCTGAAAGATCCAATCATATGAACTGACTGGCAAAGGTCTAAACATCCATCGCCATAGGCCTCTCTGAAAGTGATAAATACGCCAAACTCCCCAAAACTTTCCACCTAGCGGCTCAAGGCATCCACTACCACATTGGCCTTGTCCGGGTGATACAAAATAGTGATATTGTAGTCCATTAGCAACTCTAACCACCCTCTCTGGCGCAAATTAGATCCTTCTGCTTGAACAAATGCTGCAAGCTCCTATGATCAGTATAAATCTCGCAAGGCACACTGTACAAATAATGACGCTAGATCTTCAAGGCATGAACAATAGCAGCTAACTCAATGTCGTGGATAGGGTAGTTCTTCTCATGTATCTTCAACTGTCTGGATGCACAGGCAATTACCTTGCCGCCCTGCATCAACAGCGCTATCAGGCCAACTCTCGAGGCAACACAAAAGACAGTATAAGACCCCGAACCGGTGGGCAATAAAATAGGGGCTGTAGTCGAAGCCTTCTTAAGCTTCTGAAAGCTCACCTCACAGTCCACTGTCCACTGAAATGGAGCACCCTTCTTGGTCAACCTAGTCATAGGCACTGCAATCGATGAAAACCTCTCCACAAAGCGACGACACTAACCCGCCAAACCAAGGAAATTGCGGATCTCTGTAACTGAGGAGGGCCTGGGCCAACTTTGCATGACCTCTATCTTCCTCGGATCTACCTGAATGCCCTCGCTCGAAATCCGTGGCCAAAGAATGCCACTAAATCCAACCATATCTCACATTTTGAGAACTTCGCATATAACTCCTTCTCTCTCAGGATTTGAAGCACGATCCTCAGATGTTGCTTATGATCTTCCCGACTCCGGGAATACACTAAAGTATCATCAATAAAAACAATAACGAATGAGTCTAGATATGGCCTGACCACGATGTGCATCAAATGCATAAACGCTGCTGGAGCTAAGGCTGCTAAGTGGTCCGGGCCTGGCCCGGGACCATCCCAAAACCGCGGTCCTAGTAGGCCTAATGGGCCGGTTCTGGTGGGCCTGGGCTCAAGCGGTGCAAAAGCCCGTGGTGGGCCGGTTCAACACGTATGGACCGTGAGCCCGGGACCGCCAGGCGGGCCTGCGCCGGTTCAACCGGGCCAATCGGGCCTAAACGGGGTCCAACGGTCATTTTTAAATAAACATATCTTTAAAAAATGGCCAATGGTCAGATTTTTAATATCTAGCCGTTTGCCTTCAAATTTATCCATTGGCCACTTTAAAAAATAGCCATTTCGCCCCCAAACTTTATTTTAAACCCTAACTTTATATAATTACACTTTTTCCCAATTCTCAACTATAAATACCCCCTCATTCTTTCATTTTTACTCACCAGTTAATCAATCTCTCTCAATCTCTCTCAAGCTTTCTCAATCTCTCTCAATCTATATTTAATTTCTCTTATATTACTTACTTTATTATTTCATATTTCGTGAAAATTGTGAAGTTGGTGAATTGAAGTATTCAACTCTTCAAGTCTTCAGCGATTTGCAATATTCAAGAAATTGTTCGGAAATTCGGTAAACACGTTCCAACTTTTAAGTTTTAAGAATATATTTTTTGTGTGTTTTAGTTTGAATAATTGTAATTAATATGGCATTTTCTTTTAAAAAATTATTTGGCGGTAAGGGAAAAGCTAAAATTGGTGAAAGTAGTGGCCAAACTACTACCCTCCCCCCGACACCCTGACCTTCTTCATTTACCCGTCCTGCTGCTCCTATTATTCTTGATAGTGATAACCCTTGTTTTCAATTTTTCGATAGTCAATTTTGCTATAATGTTGCACCGGATGAACAATTAAATGAAGAAATTATGAAGGCTCTTTATCCTAATCAAACTATCTTAGAAAATGATGAGGAAAATGAGGATATAGACGAAACCCAACCGGATTTAGATGATACACCTACTAGTCCTGTTAATAACCCAACTGATGCCCTGGCCGACCCACCTGTAGAAACCCCTACATTTAATAGACAACCTTCTAAACGCCCCGAAACATCAATTGTTTGGCATTTGTTTTACTCAAGTAAGAGAATAAAGTAAGGCTAAGTGTAAAACTTGTGGGAAATTGCTAGTGCATAAATATACTGGAGACCGTAGCAGTACGGGTAGTTTGGCTAGGCACATAAAAACACACCCTAGAGATAAAGCTAAATATTTACAAATGAGAGCGCAGCAAGAGGGGACAAGTGTAGATACTGCGGCTAACCCTAATACTGGTTCAAATTTAGTTCAACCAGGAGTTAACACTGTGACCGGTGGTATTCTATATTACGATCCTAACAGAGATCGTGAAGAATTAGCAAAGATGGTTACCGTTATGTGCTTACCCTTTAGTTTTCCATCAAACCTTCATTTTGTGCGATATATTAGAAGAATTTTTAATCCTACTTACAAAGGTTGGCCTCGCGCAACAGTTAAGAGCGATATTTATAAATATAAACATGAATATGAACTATATTTGCGTTATTTGTTTACTCATATAACTAATAGGATTTCTATTGCTACTGATATTGATAGAAGTAATAATGACTGTGATTATCTAACTGTTACTAGTCATTGGATAGATGAGGAGTGGATAATGCAAAAATGCATTATTGCTTAAAGAATAATAAATTCACGGCACACGGGTAAGTTTATTGCTAACACTGTTACTGATATTTGTAGATATTTTTGAACTAGAGATAAAATAATGGCATTTTCTATGGATAATGCTTCTAGTAACACTAGGTGCTATAGGCATACTTACAACAACACTGAATTCTGCATTTAGTAATTTTTTCCATGTGAGATGTATTTGTCATATTTACCATTTAATTGTTGGTGATGGAACGAGAATTTTAAAATTAGAAATTGAAAAGGTTAGAATGGCTCTCAATTGGATTTACTATAGAAATAGAGTTAAGAGTTTTAAATAATGTGATGAATATGGCTTTAGAGAAAGAAAGGTTCTTAAACCTTGTAAAACTAGATGGAATTATATGTACGAACGTTTAGTTGTTGCATATGAGTATAGAAACTCAATTAATGCAACTTTTAATTCTCGTGTTGGTGGTGAGGATGATGATGAAATCCTTACAAATCAAGATTGGATGAGTGTTAAAATTCTTATTGATTTTTTTAGAACATTTTCAAATTGCTACTAATGCATTTTCTGGGAAATATTATCACACTTTTTCAAAGTGTTTAATTTATATTGCAGCACTATGTGATTTGTTTGTTGAATTTTCGGAGGGTGGGAAATTTATCAACTTGCTATAAATACAATGAAAGAAAAGTTTAAAAATATTTTTTCCCTATTCCCGCTATTTATAGTGTTGCTGCAATGTTACACCCTACAATGAAATTAGGAGGTCCTCACTTTTGGTACTCAAATATTTATAAGAGTTTAGATCATTCACATGAGGAATTTGCTACACTAGGAGATGCAAAAGCCTAAATTAAAATAAATGCTCAAACACTCTATAATGCTTATCAACTTTCCTTAGATCACGCTAGGCCAAATGTTCCAACCCCTACTTCGTCCAGTACACAATCGTCTAAAAGGGTTGCAGGCCTAAAAAACTTAAATCTTGGACAGAGTTCAGGGGTTCTCAAGGTGATAATTTTGATGACACTTCACATCTGAATGAGCTTCAAATTTATTTGTCGCAGGGACTTGAAAAGGAGAATCCGGACGGCATCTTTAATCTTTTGGAATGGTAGAAGGCAAGGGAAAAACATTTTCCTGTTCTCGCAAGGATGGCTCGGGATATTTTATCTATTCAAGCTTCAAGAGTTGCGTCAGAGAGTGCTTTCGGTCAAGCAAGACTTCAAATAGGAGATCATAGAGCATCTATGAGGGAGAACTTGGAAAAATAAGTACTATTAAGAGATTGGATGGCACAGAAAGAAGAAAACTTGGACTTGCAGAATCACAACCACAGATAGACGACACTTATGAAGAAATGATAGCGGAACTTGCGAAGGATGTTGCTTCGCCCGGAAGCGGTGATGAACAAGCTTCTTTTCCGCCACCACCAACGGAACCTCCTCCGAACCTTGAAGGATCTATGAGATTTGTTAGAGATATAATATAGATTATGGTGTAACTTGTACTTGGGCACATCTTCTTTAGTTTTTTTTTCTTTTAATGGTGGTATTAGCACCTTGTTGTGCTCATTTCATTGGGGGGAAGAAGACTAAGAAAGATATGCCATTTTTGGGTAATAAAAATTATAAGACATTCCCTTGAATATGTCTTTGCAATATTTTTTTGGTCTTTAACTTGCAATTCTTTATAAGCTATAATATATATATATACGCAACATAGTATATATACTATATATATAATATATATATAACATATTATATATTATATATACTATATATATTAAATATATAACATACTATATACTATACATAATCTACATATATATACTAACATACAATATATACTATATATATATACATATATATATATATATATATATACATAACATACTATATATACTATATAAAGAATATATACTATCACACACACACACACATATATATACACACACACCGCATATATATACATATTCTAACATATATTCTATGCATAATACACCCCTATATAGTATATATATACATATTATATAACGCAATATATAATAATATACACACATAATACACCCATATATATATATATATAACGTAGAGTATATATATTTATATAGCTATATAAATATATATACTCTATGTTATATATATATATATATATATATATATATATATATAGAGAGAGAGAGAGAGAGAGAGAGAGAGTTTACAAGAAAGTACCTTAGATAAAAAAAATTAAACAAAAATAGTCCAGAACGAAAAAGCCCGTATAGGCCCACAAGCTCGGCCCATTTAGCCCGGGACCATGTGGGCTTAGGACCACCATGGGCCGGTTCCACCCACTGGGACCGTAAAGACCGGGACTGTTGGGCCCAAGACCGCACGAATCGGCCCATTTAGGCCTGTTACACCCGACCCAAATAGCAGCCTTAGCTGGAGCATTGGACAGCCCAAAGGACATACGAAGGAACTCGTAATGACCATACTGAGTCCTGAAGAAAGTCTTCGAGATATCTGGCTTCCAAATCATTAACTGATGGTACCCTAAGCGCAAGTCAATCTTAGAAAACACATGTGCGCCCTAAAGCTGGTCAAATAGATCAGCAATACAAGGCAAAGGATAACGGTTCTTCACTGCAACCTTGTTCAACTGGCGGTAATCAATGCACATACGTATAAAACCATCATTCTTCTTCACAAACAAAATAGGAGCACCCCACGGTGAAACACTGAGTCGATAGAACCCTTATAAAGCAATTCCTACAACTGATCCTTCAACTCAGGAGAAGCCATACAATATGGAGGAATGGAGATGGGGTGAGTGCTCGGCAACAGATCAATGCCAAAATCAATGTCTCTATCAAGCGGCATTCCCGGAAGATCAGCTGGAAACACATCGGGATAATCCCGTACTACTGTATATGAGTCGACAGAAAGGGTATCCACACTGACATCTCTCACACAGGCTAAATACGCTGCACACCCCTTCTAAACCATACGCTGAGCTTTAAGAAAAGAGATAACTCTACTAGGAATGTGATCTAAAGTACCATTCCACTCAACACGCGGAATACCTAGCATAGTTAGTGTCATGGTCTTGGCGTGACAATCAAGAATAGCAAAATGGGGAGACAACCAGTCCATGCCCAAAATAATGTCAAAATCAATCATATTGAGTAACAATAAATCCGCTCTGGTCTCAAAACTACGAATAGAAGCTAAACATGACCGATAGACGCAGTCCACAACAAGAGAATCTCCCACAGGAGTAGAAACATAGACGGGGGCGCTCAAAGCATCCCGAGACACACCCAAATGTGGAGCAAAGTAAGAAGACACATAAGAATAAGTAGAGCTCGAATAGAACTGATGCCTGTCTGTGACAAACCAGTATAATACCTGTGATAACATAATCGGAGGCAACAGCCTCAGCACGAGCATAAAGGGCATAATATCTATCCTGGCCTCCCACTCGAGGGCGACCTCTACCTCCCCAGCCTCCACCTCTAGCTAGCTGAGCGGGTGGGGTGGCATCTGGAGCTGTGATCATGGCATGAGAACTCTACTGAGCACGCTGTGACTGAGAAGGCTGTGGGGGTGCACTCCTCCCAAGTCTAGGGCAATCCCTCACCACATGGCGGGTGTCGCTACACTCAAAACAAGCTCTTGGAGGGCGTGGTGGCTGTGACAGACTAGGGCAAGGTCTGCTTGACTGACCTCTTGAAACACCCTGCGCAGGAGGAGCGCTAGAAACTGGAGGTGCATAGTAAGGCTCTTAAGCTACAAGAGGAGCTGGAGCTTTGTTGGCTACTAGAAGAGCTGAATGAACGGGGCAACCCACAAAATCCCTACAATTTCGACCTGTACGGGCACAAGAGTAGTGGCCCGACTCTCGAGACCTCTTGGCCACCCTCTCCCCTCACTTCCTGGCGAGCATACTCTCGATCTCCTAGTAATGCTCACTATCTGCAGATAAGGAATGTCCATCTCCAACTCTCGAGCCATGCTAGATCTAATGGGTTGTATAATACCCTCGATGAACCTACGAACTCTCTCGTGGACTGTAGCAACCAAAGACGGTGCATGCCTGGCCAATCTGGTATAACGAATAGCATACTCCGAAACGGTCATTGCACCCTGGCACAAATGCTCAAACTCTGTGCGCCATGTGTCCTTGAGACTTTGAGGGACAAACACTCTCATAAATATATCCGAGAACTAGGTCCAAGTCAGTGAAGCAGTCGATCAGACTGTCTATCTCATAAGTGCGCCACCAACCATAGGTGACTCCCCGGAGCTTGAAAGCAGTAAAGGAAACCCTGTTGGACTCTACTATGCCCATAGTACGTAGAATATAGTGGCACTTCTTCAGAAATCCCAAGGCATCATCTCTCGCTAGTCCATTGAAAACCGGAGGATCATACTTCTTGAACCTCTCCAGCCTCCAATGCTCATCCTCAGGAAGCTACACCATCCACGGGCTAAACTGAAACTATAGGCGGAATGGGAATGGACCCTGGGGCCTGCTCAACCTGCACTCGCTGCTCAAGAGAGCGTACGGTGGGACTCTGTGCTCTTCCCACGGCCTGGGATGTGGATACAACAAGGGGAACATCCCTACCTGAGCCAAGGTGGTGTACATGGACATGAACTAAGCTAATGTCTCCTGTATGGCAGGCGTACTAGTAGCAGTAATAGGTGTGCCAGGTGCTTGGGCTCCGGCTGAGTCTGCTGGTGGTGCCTCGGTTGTAGCTCGCACACGTGCGCTGGCAGCACCACGTGCGTGACCTCGACCTCTATCCAGGCCCCGGCCCTGGCATCGGACGGCTGTGGTAGGGGGCGCGGGTGCCTGATTGTCGCGAGTAGTGCGTGTCTTCACCATCTGTGAGAGAATAGAAGACAAAAGTTTACATTTGACGTCAAAAATATTGCACGATAAGGAAATCAATGAAGTGAAGATTTTTCCTAAACGATTACATAAACTCTCGTAGATAAGTACAGACGCCTTCGTACTGATCAGCGAGGCTCTAATAAACCAGCTTGTGTTCCGCGAATCCTATGAACCTAGAGCTTTGATACCAACTTGTCACGATCCCAGTTCACCGTTCATGAACATGTCGTGATGGCACCTTGTCCCTACAACTAGGTATGCCTAACAATGCAGAAATTAATATAACTGGCGGAAACATTTGATTAAATTAAACAAAAAAACTAGAGGAGAAACGATATGTAATTGCCACTTGGCATATATAACCCAAAAAATAAATGCGAAAGTCTATAACTCAATCCCAAAACTCGAAAACTCACTGGAAACAGACGCTAAAAGAAATACTATAAATGCTCCAATCTCCAGAATTCCTACATCAATGTATGATAGAATCTAAACACTACCAATAGAATGAGGAAGGAAACTCTTCGGTCTGTGGACATTGCAGATATACCCCAAGTCTCTGCTAGTCTCTCTGCCTCGATAATAGTGCGCCTAAGATGAAGTGCCTGGATCTACACATGAAAAAAACATGCGTAGAAGAGGCATAAGCACACCACAGTGGTACTCAGTAAGTGCCAAGCCTTACCTCAGTTGGGTAGTGACGAGGAAGGTCATGGCCCTACTGAAATTCCCTTTTCAGGTCTGAAACACATCAGACGACGTCCATTTTCAACCAAACTTCACAGAAAGTGCTCCAATAATATATAAGACTTGTACCGGGCAGCGGAACCAAAATACGGACCCAATACCCCTGTCTTCTAATCAAATTCTGTTTCCATTTTCTTTAATTATTTCCAGAAAATAATTTCACATAAAAATTCATTTCTCGGACTTGGGACTTCGGAATCTGATTCTTGGCTTACGCTTCAGTCCCATATTTTCCTACGGACCCTCCGGGACCGTCAAATTACTAGTCCGGGTCCGTTTATCCAAAACATTGACCGAATTCAAATGATCAATTTAATATCAAAATTTAGCATTTTTCTTATAGAATCCATATCGATGCTTTCCGGTTACATGCCGAGACACAACACACGTAAACTGAGGCAACTCGAGAGGAGGTTTTAAGGCCTCAAAAGTATAGAACGAAAAACAAATAAGTGATGACCCCATTGGGTTGTCACTATGGGATTAACTTACCTTATCGTTGATGATGAAAATCGCCTCTTGAAAATCTCGAAGAATTGCACAAGTAAATAAAATATGAGAGAAAATGGTAAAATCCCGATTTTAAAAGAACCATTTTGCCTCCAGTACTTCCGCTCCAGTGGTCCCTTGAACGCTTCTGCGGTTTCGCAAGTTTGAGCCAATCTACCGCTTCTGCGGTTTCCTCCAGCTCCACTTTTCTACTTTTTTGCCTTCTCTACCGCATATGCGGCCCCGCATCTGTAGCAAAACGGCTGCATCTACGATCCCAGCTCTCATCATGTCAAACTGCTTCTGCGGTTAAATTTCTCGCGCCTGAGGGGCCACTTATGCGGTGAACCCTCCGCAGAAGCGGTTATACCAGCAACCAGACCCCTTCAGCTATCTCTAAAATTCCAATTTTGATCCATTAACCACCCGGAATCCACCCCAGGCCCTCGGGATCCCAATCAATCATGCCAACCAATCCCAAAGTACATTACAGACTTGTTCGAGGCCTCACATCATATGAAAGAACGCCAAAACCACGAATTGACCTCAAATACAAGCTTTATGAACTTTGAATTTCAAACTTCTAATTTCTATGTTTAAACCTATCAAATCACATTCGATTGGTTTTAAATTTTGCGTAGAAGTCATATTCGACATTACGCACCTACTTCCATTTTCATAATCGAATTTCGACCTCGATATCAAAAAGTCCACTTTCGGTCAAACTCTCAAAACCCTCAATTTTCTATTTTTAGCCAAATGACTCCAAAATGACCTACAGACCTTCAAATTCACTTTCGATCGCGCTCCCAACTCCAGAATCACCATATGGAGATTATCCCAGGCTCAAAATTCCAAACAGACATCGATAACGCTAAAATGCACTTCAAGACAAACTTATGAAATTTCTTCCAAAATGCTAACTCCCGCAGTAGATGCCGAAATGCTCATGAGTCATCCAAAATCCGATTCGGGCATACGCCCAAGTCCGAAATCATCATACGAATATGCTGGAACCTTCAAATCCCGATTCCGATATCGTTTACTCGAAAATCCAATCTTAGTTAATTTTTTCAAAATAAAGCTTCCAAAATGACAATTCTCTTTCCAAATCGACTCTATATTTCACGGAATTCAATTCCTACCACGCGTACATGTCATAATACCTTAAATGAAGCAGTTCATGGCCTCGGACTACTGAACAATGCGCTAGAGCTCAAAACGACCGGTCGTGTTGTTACATTCCAAACAATCCAACAATTATGAGCACCAACTTCCAATAACTAATGAGACTACTAAAACAAAACAAAAAAGACCAGTGGTCTTACTTGAAAAAAATTCTGAACTAGCTTAATTTTTATGTTAGTATTTGTCGAAATATTAAAGTATTATTGCTGGCGTGTCAATCTAACTTTCAAATTAGTGGGTTTCTTTATATAAAATTAACTTATTCTATTAATATGGTATTCAAATTTTCATTTGTATTATTGCGTTGATTATTCTGATTCGTAATATTGCTAATGCTTTTATAGATTATCTATCAGTATTCAGTCAAAAAAGATGTCAACATATTATCCTAAACAACAGGTAAAGGTCAATTGTATGCTTAGTTAAAATAATTCATTGTTTTCATAAATTTATATATCAACAATGTTGCTATTTTACATAAAGTTGTGTTTTAATAATTTAGATATTATTTTTTTAACACCGTGTATTCCAAAAATCAGCATACACGTGTAACGTGCGTGTCGAGAAACTAATATAATTAAACTTGGTAACTATATTTTAAAAAATTTAGGCACGTTACACGTATGTTTAGGTCGGAGATACATACGTTCCATACGCAAGAAACAAAATACGGCAATACAATATCAAACAACAATAATAGGCCAATCATAGGCTAATTTAATCCAAACAAGCATAATATTATCAGAATAACTAATTCAAGTCGAATTTTATTCAGTTAAAGCAATCATGCTAGAAAATGCATAATTTTATTCTATATATTTATATCGTTAAAATTATGTTGTGTGCAGAAAAAATGCTCAAAATAAACGTCCACAACCATGATTTGAATTTTGAAGGAAACATAGGTTTTTAGAGAAATAGCCACCTCTCTAGCTCCCATTCACGGACATGGGTTTGGTCTTTCGAAATGGGTGTTTTTCATTCAAAATTTGTCTTTTATCCAATATATTTATTTACTATGTTGGCATTTTACCACTTTGTTTATTCAAGAAATTGTTGACATAAATATCCTAAAGAATACGTAAAGAATAAAAGAATAAAAGAATGAAAAAGGAGAGGAGCAAGAGCATAAGAGAAATAATATGTTCGCTGTGAGAAATACTTTATCTTGAAAAAAATAGTTGATCATTAGCTGGATACAAAAGGTATTTACTTCTAGTAATCCAGCAAGATATCTGCTTAATTAAGGATAAAGAAACTTGATAATTTTTGTATCCCTAAAGCCTAAAGGTAAAAAAATAATATTTCATCTTTATTTTGAATTAAGTGATAATATTAGATAAACATATTAAGAAGATGGATATCTTGCCTATAACTCAACAACAAAAGTTTGAAAATTATAAAAAATGAGAATAACCCAAACACGTATAATATAAATTAAGAGACACTTAGTAACATAACCTATTCACACAACTAATTAATGTATGACGCTTAACGATATGATGCTCAATAATAGAAGCGGAGCCAAAATTCTAACCTTATAGGTTCTGGATTTTAAAAAGGCATCCTCAAGTGTTAATGGTTGTGTCCTAAATTTAATATTATACATGTATAGTAATTATCACAAACGGAACTAGGATTTGAAATGTGTTTGTTCTAAACAACAGAACCCAATTTTTTTTTTTGGGTGCTTTTGTTTCTTTTTTTCTTTTTTAGTATTTTAGAAGAACTTTTGTTAGTGAAAAAGGAAAATTATAATTCTGATTATGCAAGGAAACTATTTTATAATTAGTTTGTGCTCTTTTTATTTTTATTTATTTGAAAAAATAAAAGAAAACGTGGTAAAATGGATTGCTGTCAAAAGATTTCTAACCTGCGTATTTCCGTGAAAACCTACAACCCCTACCACTAAGCCAGACGCATTTTGTTACAGTATTTGGCGTGACACATTTTTTGTTTTTTTAACCCTTCAGAAATTAGAAGGATCTATAGTGCTCCCACACTTCCCCTCCATGGTGACTCGAACCCAAGACCTAACGGTCTTAGGTGGAGGTGGTTTTACCAACTGAGCAAGCCTCGTGACACAGACCGTGAGGTTTTCAATCTCAATACAGGAATAAGATATTGAGTTTGCATGAACCCGCACCTATTACTGTAACTTTGCCCCTTCATAAAATATAATATTTGAGAAAACTAATGAGTTTAATCAAACTCGTAGCTCAGCTTTTAGCTTCGCCCATATTCAACAACATATATGAGAAGAGGAAGAAGATGGACTAACATGATAGAGAAGAGCTCGTCAAGTCGCCAAAGATGCTTGCCACTCATACAATTCCAACCATGAAAAAGGGGTCTGTGCTCCCTTTTTGCATGCATTGATGAAAGGCAAGTCATCCTTGGCTACTAAACAAAGAGGAACTCTTCTAATTCATGTAAGGCCTCTTCTCCTAACTTGGCTAGCTCCTTCTTTGGTTAACTATGGATATAATATGTTTCTTGGTTCGGTATTTATAGCGATTACAATATTATTCTTGCTAAATCTCAAGTATAGATCCTATGAACTATTTTTGTTCCTCTTTTATCTAAATAGTGGTCTTTTCCTTAGCTTTGAATATGTTCCTCTTCAGTTCAAGAAGAGCCTCTCTTTCTTTCTCTCTTTGTCATGCATAGACAGATATATTCGTCATTTGAATGATTGATATAGAATGTCAACAAATATAAGCATATTATCTGATAGTGATAATATTCAGCAGTTCCACGTGTGTAATGCACGTCTTTACCCTCTCAAATTTTTGCCTCACACAACGGGTTTTCTCAAACTCACTCTTTGTTAAGTGTTTCGCTCTTTTTCTGTTTTATTTTGTTTTGATTTTCACATAATAAAAGTGTTGGGTTCTATCTTATGTCACGGCCCAAAAACCTATTCAGTCGTGATGGCATCTATTGTGGTATTAAAAAAATCGATCTATTACCAAAATAAATCGATATTTTTTATTTCAAAGATATTTTCAAAGCTATTTGATATAAAACCTTCGTTATGAGTTCGAATCAATCAAAGTGTGGAAAAGAAAGCCCAACATCGGGAAATCACTAGTCATAAGTATGTACTACAACCATATGATAATATCAAGACTAATATAGTCTAGAAATAGCTGAATACAAATAAGGCAAGATAAAGATGGAGGAAGGCAGGGCTGCGATCGCCAAACAGCTACCTTGCTAACTCTGATGGATCTGAAACTGAATAATCAACTACCACTATCGGGTCCACAAATACTTGAATCTGCACACAAGCTGCAGGGAGTATCGTGAGTACGCCAATTCAGTAAGTAACCAAAATAAATAAAGGCTGAGAAGCAGTGACGAGCAATAAAATAATCAAGTTCATATCATGAAATCTCAGTAAAATACAACATGCTTTTAAAAGAAAAGTTTGAACCAAATCATTTTGTTTGAACTTAGTTTTAGAAAAATCATTTGAAGATATTTTTCAATGGTTCTCAAACAGAGGCTCAGTGCGGTAGTGAGAAAAATGATTAAATCATAAACAACCCCTTTGGCAAATATAACTCACATATAGCCCCTCGGGCAAACATAAATCATAAATAGTCCCTCGAGCAAACATGAATCATAAACAGCTCCTCAAGCAAACTTTTCCATCACTCATATACATCCTCGCGAGCAAACCTCATAATCACTCGTAAACAGCCCCTCGGGCATAACATCACTCAGAATTAGGATATCCCCGCTCACTAGGGGTGTGCAGACTCCGGAAGCGCTCCTTCAACCCAAGCGGCATAACAAGCCACCTTGTGGCATAAATCAATCAGGACCCTCGACCTCGCTCAATCATGAACCAATAACAACATGGTGCGGCCTGCAGCTCGATCCCATGATATCCTCAAAATAGGGCACTCGACCTCACTCAGTCATAAACCGCTCAAGCCACTCGGGCTCTCAGTAAAAAAAAGGATACTCAGCCCAAAATAGGTTTTTATATATATCAAAATAGAGTAATAAAGACTGAGTTATAAAATCATTAAGTGTAGCAAGACTGAGCATAGATTTTAAACCAAAAATAATGAGATAAAATTAAGAAAAGGGCTTTATGGGTCCAAATAGCTTTGGCACAAGGCCCAATTATGGCATTCGGCCCAATTTATAGAAACTTTTTCTAAAACACATAAATATCATATAGTTTCAACCAAATGCGCAACTCTATAGTTGCTACGGGACGAACCAAGTCACAATCACAAACGGTGCTCGCCCACACACTTCTCACCTAGCATGTGTGTCACCTTAAGATAGTCAAAATGATATGAAATCCGGAGTTTCGTACTATCAGAACTAGATTTACATTCGTTACTTACCTCAAACCAGTCAAATCCCTACTTCACGAAGCCCTTGCCTCTGGGATCGGCCTTCAAATGCTCAGAATCTATTCACAACCAGAACAATACCATAAATAATAAGCTCCACAAGAAAAACTTGAAAATTTGGCACAAATCCCAAAATCCTCTCAAACCCGACCCCCGGACCCACATCTCAGAATCCGACATAAATCATAAAACTAGATCCCTTGCACTCATGAGTCTACACATACAAGATTTATCAAATCTGACTCCATTTCACCCCTCAAATCCTTTATCAAACACCCGTCATTTTCACCTTTAATCACCACTAATTACATGAATAAAGAATACGAAATTATCATAAGCACAAGAATTAGGGATCAAATAACTACCTCAATGAAAAGCCCCTTGAGTCCCTCTTTAAATTACTCCCTAAAGCTCTAAAAGTGGATAAAAATGGTAGAGAACAACCCAAAATTCACGAAGTCCACAATTTATACTTTCTATAAAGAATTTTCACATCTATAGTCCAACAGTCACTTCTGTGATGACTCACCTGCGAAAAATCCCTCGCAAGTGGGTTCTCACTTACGCCTTCAGAACCCGCTTCTGCGGTCCAATCCACACACATGTGATCTCGTAGATGCGACCTCACCTACGCACATGCAGACCCAACCCATCTCAACACTGTGCGCACCTGCGGGCTCCCACTCCGTATATACAGTTATGACAGTTGATTTCCAACCTCAACCTATTTCAAATTTCAAAACTCTCCAATAACCATCGGAAATCATCCTGAGGAACTCAACCTATAATACCAATAAGTCATATATCAACATACGAACTTAGTCGAAACTTCGGAACACTCAAAACAATGTTGAAAATACCAAATTACACTCAGATTCAAGCCTAAGTACTTCTAAACTTCTGAATTCCGCAAACAATGCCAAAAACTGACTGAATCATCTCTGTATTACCTGAAATTTTGCGCGCACATCACAAATGACACTACAAACCTACTCTAACTTCCATAATTCCATTTCGACCCCGACATCAAAATTTCCACTTCCGACCGAAAATCATCAAATTTCTAATTTTTCCAATTCAAGTCTAATTCTACCACGGACCTCCAAATCACATTCTAGACGTGCTCCCAAGTCCAAAATCACCCAAAGGAGCTAACCGAACCATCAGAAATCCAATCCAATGTCAAATACTAAAAAGTTAAAACTTGGTCAAACCTTTCAAATTTAAAGCTTCTAGTTGAGATCATTATCCCAAGTCAATTCCGGATAACTTGAAAACAAAAATCGATGATTCACATAAGTCATAGTACATCATACAGAGTTACTCATTCCCTCAAACAACCAAGCGAAGTGTAAATGCTCAAAACGACTGGCCGGTCGTTAAATCCTCCCCCACTTAAACATACGCTCGTCCTTGAACGTGGCTAGAGTTGTTCCAAAATCCATCACAGTATAATCTCACAATATGCATACCCGGGGGTGACCCCACGTCACCCTATCCCATATAGGTCTGTACACAACATAACTGAAATTCCTTAATCCAACATAGCCCATAAGCCTTAGAATCCAATTTCCACATCTGAAGTTTTCTATAAGATCAGAATCTTGGATCCACACATTGTACAAGTTTGAACAAGCTATATCTAGTTATATCCATGACCCAAGATGAAATCACATGATATACCACACAACTCAAACACTCATAACGATGATTTCCATTCACATCAGCTGCCTAATATAACCAAATGCTGGTAATAACCTCTTATCAAATAGAGCATCGTTCTACCACTTTGTTATACGGCCAATGATGAAATAAACATGCAGAAACTCATAACCATTCGTCAGATACACAAGTCATGGAGTTACATTTCCTCTGACAGGAACTATAGCATATTTCTAAGTTGACTTCTAATATTATCCTTCCAACCATGCTATAACCAAATTCTAATAGTATTCATTCTAGGTCTAATTACCTCATCTCATCCAACAAGACCTCTCTGATGACATGACACGTCAATATGATCCAAATCCATAACATGTGCAATTCGTGCACCTAATAGCAACATCCCAAATATACTCAATCATATAAATGAATCAAACGAGAAAACTATCCCGCCAGCTTAACAATTACCATCACAACCATGCTAAAGCCTAGCACACATCGTAGGAGCAAACTCATGAATTTAACACAAAGGGTCATACCTCTACATAACCCCCCCCCCCCACCCACAATGAGTGATCCCTTCCAAACGCTAGTCCACATGAAATACTTCAAGCCACCTTGCTCAAAATCAATAACCATGCGCGAGTTGACATCAAGTACTCAAAGTGAATTACCATAACCACGGATAATAAAATGATGCATCACCATATAAAACTCGAAAGAACATAACCAATACTCCATCCACCAAGAAATATCCTATACTTTTCCCGCTCCAATTATGCTATACTACGTTAATAGAACTGCACCATATATGCATATAACCAAGAAGTCATTGCTCCTCGTAACACAAAATGGTAATTCATAGATCACTCCAGAACATGAATAAGCTCAACAACAATCGAATGGAATATCCCTCAATAATAGCAATTCATAGTCAATTAATCCAACCAGGAGTAGAACACACATCTATACTGGACCTACCAATGAACCCCAAGTTAGTCGTGGTCACTCACGATAGATAAATAACCCTCCAAAGTTCACGATGACTAAAGCATAGCACAAACTATCATCTAAGTAGCTTGCCTAAATCTTCAAATTCCACAACCATGAAACAATCAACTCACGAGAACTCCTAGTCTCCAAATCCATAGAACATACAAATCACCATCTCTTATCTCAACTCCACCGTCTGGATGTCCATATTCCTCCAATTATAGAATCACCTTATTAGCAATACTTCTAAAATTCTTCTATGTCGCAAAGAAAAATTTGAAATCCATCAGATGATCAAACAAAAGAGCGCCTCAATACTAATGAAGTATCCATAACTCAAAAACATCACCCCTTTCTAAATGTATATTGTCATCCACCCATACCAATTAGTAATATCATTTACCTAGTCATCTGAAACTATCTATGCTGCCTAAGAACTTATGACCTGCCTTTCAGAATTGGACCGTGACCTTGTATATGCAAATCTCAATCCTACACAACATATTGCATATACCATGCATCCTATGATAATATGAGAACTTCATTGCATACAACAAATCATAGGGTCTAATTTCTCGTCATTACGACACCTCGTAAGCAATAGATGAGGGTCATCGATGCTTGAACTTAGGGCAGTATAGGCCAAGGGTTATGGTGAAAGTGGGGAGTTGCCAAGGCACATGACTAGAGCTTACAAAGCCTAGTGTACTAGTCTAAAAATGAATCAAGGCATTAAATGGTTGTACCGGTCCATATATTTATAATTAATGCATTTGTACGATGATATGATTTCCTCTCCTATATAAAGGGGATCCCTGTAATCTTATAAGGATCTGTTGCTAAATACTACGAAACACGCGAACATTGTCTCTACTCTCTAACATATTCTCTTGAGTTCATTACTTAATCTATTTTTTATTTTTATTGTGTTTTATTTATTGCTCTCTATTTATTGTCTATCATTGATCATATAAGATACATCATCATAGCTCTCATAACTGTTATTTCCCCTCGAATATGCCAAATGGGCCATCCAGCTCGACCCCGAGGTTCGGTGATCGACAACTCGAGACCCTCGATCTCCAGCCATTTGGTTCGACTGTCACATCATTTTAAGCTATAATCTAGCCTTCTATTCTTTTTTCTTAGCATCTATGCTCAAACAACTAGCATAAAAATATACCATATATCTTTTGAACCACATAATAAAATTTAATTGTTCTTATCATTTTACGAAAAATAGTTTGGCGGCCACCGTGGGGCTAAGAATGATATTGATTATGTGCTAGTTTTACTACACAATGCAAGTTATCTTTCACGCCTTTTTGCCCAGGATCCTTGATTTCAGGTCAAAATGTCTGACTCGGTGAAAAAATATCTTGAGAACCATGGAGAAAATGGTATGGATGTTTCAAGTGTTGGTATACCACCACGAAACACTGAGAACGC
Organism: Nicotiana benthamiana; assembly: GCA_034376525.1. Lineage (NCBI taxonomy): Eukaryota > Viridiplantae > Streptophyta > Magnoliopsida > Solanales > Solanaceae > Nicotiana > Nicotiana benthamiana. The sequence continues at coordinate 105,386,544 of CM067332.1, read as the reverse complement.
ACCAGAGCAAATTTCCCTAAAAGCATTCTCATGTAATGCCCAACAAATCGATATAAGCTCCTACACTAACAGGAGCGTGCACCAGGGAGACCAACAAGAAGCTTAGGAAACCCCGAATAGGGAAGAATGGGAGAATAGACTTCACGTTATTTTTGAAATTTTGTAGGCACAATAGCTGGCTATTGCTCAGCTACAAAGTCACTCCTAGCACAATAGCACTGACGACGGCTCCCCCGGCTGAGCAGGTACCAGAGAGATCAAGAAATAATGGATCGCTAGCTGGCCTCACCATTGTAAAGATGCTCGAGGACCTCATGAGGAGGATCAAATAGAGCGAGAAGAAGATAGAGGCCAATGACAAAAAGTTTGAGACATACAACTTCAAGGTCGACAAAATTTAGAGCGCACCCCCAATCTTGAAAGGCGTGGATTCAAAAAATTTCATACAGAAGCCATTCCCACAGGAAGCGGCCAAAAAACCCATTCAAAAATAATTCAGAATGCCAGATTTTACGAAGTACAACGGAACCTCCGACCTTAATGAGTTCATTGCCGTTTACACTTGTGATGTTAAGGGCAATGCCCAAAAGAATGACGAGATCTAGTCTGTCTTACTGAAGAAGTTCAGAGAAACGCTTTCTAAAGGGGCAATATGTGATATTACAACCTAGCCCCAAACTCGAAAGATTTATTTGCCATGCTGGCGGATTCATTCATTAAGGAACATGTTAGTGCCATCAAAGTAGCAACAAGGAAATCCGACGTCTTCAAGATTAAGTAGAGCGAGAATGAGATGATGTGAGAGTTCGCATCGTCCTTTCAAGTGGAACGAATGGAACTACCACCAGTCTTTGACGATTGGGCAGTACAGGCCTTAAGTCAAGGTCTGAATGAATGAAGCTCGGTGGATTCAAAGCAGCTGAAACAAAATCTGGTTGAATATCCTTTCATGACCTAGTCAGGCGTTCATAACTAATATTAGTCAAAAATCAAGGTCGAGGACGACCAACTAGAAGCCCCTCGGGCTCGGTATACCCAAGCAGGCTTCTGGCGAAGGAGCCAAAACCAAACAAAGGAAGGTACAGCCATACACCAAAGATAGGAGAAACACCCCAAGGCACAATATACCCTGCAATGATCAAAGAATGGATCGAGGACAGAATCCTCTAGGACTCGTCAACAGAGCCGGCACATGCTTGTCAGAATACAACTTTAATGTCAAAGAATCAGATATTGTGTTCGTCATCAGTAAAATTAGAGACTCCTGGTGGCCCAGGCCTGTAGAATAAGATCCTTTACAATGAAATCATGACTTAGTATGCGAATTTCACAACACGCACGGCCATAGGACCGAGAATTACCACCAGCTCCGAGAAGAAATAGCAAGACTACTTAGTAAAGGTTACCTCCAAGAATTCCTAAGTGACCGAGCAAAAAATAATTTTTGGGAAAGAGAGGCGACAAAGAAAAATGAAATGAATGAGCCACAACACGTCATCCACAGGGTCTTGGGAGGAATGGATGCCCCACAGGAGCCCATGATGAGAAGAACAAAAATCTACATCACCAGAGATAAGCGAACTAGAGGTTACATACACAAGGACGCACTCATATTCAGAGACAAGGACATTGAGACCTTGTCTCAGCCACACACTGGTAATCTTTTTCCTTGTAAATATATTTCAAAATAAACATGTACTTTTGGATCCAGGTAGCTCGGCCAACATTATCGGGTCGAGGGTGATAGAGCATCTCAAACTGCTTCACCAAATCATACCCGCCTCTCGAATCTTCAACGGATTCAATATGTAAGTGAAACAATGAAAGGGTAAATCATCGTTCCAGTCAACATGGCTGTCACAACCTAAAATACCAAATTTCATGTCATCGAAGGAGAAATGAGGTATAACGCCTTGCTCGGAAGGCCATGGATACATTGCATGAGAGCAGTACCATCCACCCTCCATCAAATGATTAAATTCCTGACAAAGGATGGGATTAAAACTATCCACGGGGAACAACATGCGGTAAGAGAAATGTTAGTGGTGCACGATGTAACATCGACACTAGTACATCCACCCTCGAAGGAAGTGAATGATAAACAAATAGTGAAATAGCTGTAGAAAATCATTCTATCCATGATATGTGTGCTTTGGTTGTATTAGCAATGATTTTCAGGTATAGGTTTTGATGAATGACAAACAACGAAGTCGATGAATGACAAACAATGAAGTCAAGTGTCGAACAAGTTATTATATGAAAAACAATCAAGATTGAATGCCGAGAAGCATATTGATGACGGAATTGCATAGACAAGCCAAAGACGAGCTCAAAAGTTCCAAGACCGAAGACCAAGGCGTAGGTCGTTAGGTAGAACAAATGTAAGAGCAACGTTTAAAGTTATCTCATCTTTTGGCTCAACATAGGTCATCATAAATATGCATAAAATCATTTTATCAAATCATATTTCAAATACTTCAAACAAAATGATTTCAAACATTTTCATTTTAGCCAAAATGAATTTTAAACATGTCTTTCAAAGCTGGACAGAAATAATCGATTATGCTTATTGTGATAATCGATTATGTTAAGACAGTGTAAACCGGAATTTCCAAAACAGCACAATAACCGATTATTATGCATATCTGATAATCGATTATCCAGCATAAAATCAGCTTCTGATTTTTAACGTTAGAGCAAATAATCGATTATCTAAAGTGCATAATCGATTATCCTTGCATAAAATCAGCATAATTGATTGTCAATTAAGCAACGGACATACACCCTCTAACCCTTATAAATAGAGGTCTTTTGAGCTGATTTTAAACACACAACACCTCTCATTATTCATATACATATTGATATCATTTGTGCATCATTATAGAGCTTTTGTTGAGCCATTTGAGAGACAACTTTGAGTTGTTCATAGAGTTTATTTTGTATCTCTTTATCTACTCTTTTTAGAGAGTTCTTGTTGTAAAAGAGAAAGGTGTTTGAGAAGACCATATCTTCTCATTGATTGTCGGGTTTGCTAAGTACCCTCAATCTTAGTGGTTGAAGTCTTGTGGTGCGGTATCCACGAGCAAGGTGAAGTCTTGAGGTGCGGTATCCTCGAGCAAGTTGAAGTCTTGTAGAGTGTACATCTACGAGCAAGTGTAACGGTTTGTTAGGAACCCGTAAGCTTAACAGAGTTAGTGGAATCTAGAGAGAGTCTCTCGGGGACTGGACTAACCACAAGTTGTGGTGAACCAGGATAAATTTGGTGTGTTCTTTCCTTACTATTTTAATTGCCGAATTTATTTTATTCCTGCAATTTTAATTCCACAATATTTATCAATATTCTTGTGCCGCACTATTCACCCCCCCCCTCTAGTGACGGGCATAAATCCTAACAATAGCGACCAAAATGCATATTTTTGGTTGTATCTAAATGAAAAGGGGAAAGACTGTACCGCATCCTTCGAGCGAATAACTGAAGGCCTACCGATGCTTAAAGGGCCATCATTATTAAGGTATGAGCATCTCCCTTCCAATTTACAACTTGTACAAACCTTTATGTAGGTGTCCGACTGAGACAGTCAAACCGCTGACCCAGATCGAAGTCATTAAGGTTCTAAAGCATCTGTTGCACTCTTTTCTTTCGACTGGGTTTTTATCTCAAAAAGGGTTTTACCGGAAATATTTATTACGAAACAACATCCACCTACTACCTGAGGAAGACTCAATAAGTATTCAAGGCTTCTTTTGCAATCAACCTTGAATACTGGGGGGCATCTCCCCAGAAGGCCACCTACTCGGAGAAGCCAAGATATGCCGAACGGGGTCTCAATAGGAAAATTATGTACTGGGCTAAATAGTCGAATGAACCATGTCCGTATAGAAAATCAGGCCCCCAACAATGAAAACATGTATACTTGTACCAAATAATCAAAGAATACATTCCATCAAATTCTTTAACGCATCAAGAAAAACTCAGTAGTTTTTGCAAAAACGGATCCTCTGTCAAAAACGTCCCAAACACTCGGGGACTGGCGTCAACAACTCAAAACAATGCGACCCCGGGGTCGGAGCTCCTAACTCGTAAGCCCTCAATGAGGCAACATCAAGATACCAAAACTACTCCAAAGCAAAAATGTCTCAAACACTCAAGGACTAGTGTCGAAAGCTCAAAGCCACATGACCTCCGAATCGAAAACTCCAAAATCGTAAGCCCTCAATGAGGCATTACCAAGTTTGCAAGTAATGGCTCTCGATCCAAGGAACCCTTGATGACTCGGGGATTGTCCCCGATCGCCACTTACCAAAAACCTGAGGCTAAAAGACCCCAAGTAGGTAGCCTCGGTCTCGTAAGGCCTACATATGGTACCAACAATATCTGTAATACCCAATAAAGGCATGAACCATACTTGTACCAAGTGAGAATATCAATAAGACCTCGAGCAACGCATGGCCATACTTGTAGCAAGTAACCAAAATTGTAAGACCTCAAAGGCATGTAAAACTTGTAAGACCTTATTAATGGCATAAACATGATCTCAATGTTAAGGCTATATATCAAACTTGTAAGACCCCTAAAAGGCATACCCTTGATATAGACGCCGAAGCTACTTCACTCGGGACTAAAAGGCTTTGACAAAACACAAATGACTATGGTCACAAGTATGTGCCATCCAAACTAACGCGACTCGAGAACGACCGACCGTCGCTATAAAATAACAGGCCTTCAATTACTTCGAATCTATTTTGAAAAGAACCGGTTAAATAGGCTACCTTCGACATAGGCAAAAGTGCTTCGACCATGTCAGCTCCAAATTACAGTCTTTGAGATACTCAACCTCCGAGCCAAACCTCCTGAGGTGCTTGATCATTGCCACATAACGACTCATAATCAAGGTTTTTATCAAACCATCGAAGATCTAGGCAAACAGAATCTAAAAGATCCTTATAGCAGGAAAATTAAAGCTTACATAAAAGGTCCCATTGACTTAAAGTATAAGATCCATTATCGCCGTCTCACATATAAGGTCACATCGACAAATCATTAGACCCTTTGTTGCGAGCTCACATAAAAACTAATACCGGACCAACGCGTAAGAGCCTAAGGGCTAACTTAAAATTCAAAAACTTGAGGTTCAAATGATCTTGAGTCGATACCTAACTCGGAGACGGAAGTCAAAATAGTTGACCAAACATGCCTAAGAGCAAAAGCATAAGAGCTAAAACATCGGCTTATATTAAAAGGTCACATCGGCCAAACACACAAGAGCCTAAGGGACAACTTAAAATTAAAAAACTTGAGGGTCAAATGAGTCCGAGTCGATACCCGACTCAGAGACTGAACCCAATATAGTTGACCAAACATGCCTAAGAGCAAAAGCTCAAACACTGGCTTATACTAATAGGTTGCATAGGCCAAGCGCGTAAGAACCTACAAGCCAGCCCAATGAGCCTCGGGGCCATATTATGGGTCTAAGAATTCCTTCTAACTAAAAAACCACTTAATCTGGCTAAATTCAAGGCAAAAAGAAATACAAAAGAAATAAAATGGTAAGTTTCCTTATATACACGTATGCAAAAAAATACAAGCTCCATTTACAAACGTACTTTGAAAGTTCTATATGCAAAATCATAAAGTGAAATCTACGTATCCCATGGGAAATATGGCCTGTCAGCCTCGTCTTTGCTATCCTCAGTGTCAAATAGAAGTAAGAGAGCACCATGTTCGTCCGCCCTCACCAAATTCACCCCTTCCGAGGGGTCAAAGCCCCTAGCACGGATCTTCTCAAGGGTTTCCCTTCAGGACATACATCAAGCTTATTCCTTGCTCTTGTCCTCGCGGTCAAGAGTCTTTCTCAGCTTAGCTTGAGCATTGGCAGCATCTTTCAAATAGACTATCACATTTTGGTCAACCTTAGTTCGGCTCATTATAGCTTTAGCTCGGGCATCCACAACCTCGGCCTTTACCATAAAAAGCTCAAACTCGATCTTCGTAACCATATTCGTTCGAACCAAGCTATTATCACGAGCTAAGCAAAGTTGAACCTCAAAGGCAGAGGCTTTAGTTCGAGCACCCTTCGCCATTGAAGCCTGAACCTCCAACTGACCCCTTAACCCATCATACTCGCGCTTGGCTTGGCCAACTTTGTTTAGATGGAGCTCCAGGTATTCCGTGTTTTTTGCAACTGAAATAAATGAAACATTAGCCCTAGAGGATCGAAGAAAGAACATACACTCACTTGGAACAAAAACTACCTACTCCTTTAGGTATCTCTCATAATTCAAGATGTAAATCGCCTTATACCACAAACGTGCCAAATCGACTTCCCTTTCATCGCAACGGAGCCTAAGGGAGATCTCCCTTTCCAGAGCTTTCTGCAGCCTAGCCTCATGGAGAATTAGCTTAAACTTAAACTTGTCAAAGGCTTACAAAAAACTCAATAAGGAAAGAAAGGCGCAAAACTCGAAAGGCATGGGCTAAGACTAACCATAGAGTGAAGCCGCTGGGCTTCCTCGAAGGTTGAGCGTGAAGCAGCTAGTCTAGCTCCCTCACCTTCAAAAGAATCATCCTTGATCACGGTGCGGTCACACTGTGCATATGATCCAAGGTTTCGAGTATCCCTGAAAGAACATTCAACGAAAAAAAGAAGACGACAACAGAGGAGGAACCGCCTTTCCAAAACCAGAAATCACAAGCGCAACAGGCCCAGTCAATACTTCCACTCTGGGCCCCTGGTCCAGGTTTGCCTTGCTTTGAGCATCATCGCCGCGCAAATGCATTTCTTGCTTAATGTTATCATTCTTTTGCCCAGAAGCTGGCAATCCTTATCCCTCTCCGAGGGGGCACGACCTCACCTCAAAAGGCTCCTCGATGTAACATGGTTAGTACGTACAAAGAGAAAGTGCCTTTCCAAATAAAAAGGGAAGGAAAAAATCGTACAACAGATACGATAATGTTTTACTTCCTACCTACCTCGAGAAAAAGCTTGACATTTATGCTTATCGTAAGTCGAATGGGTCGCCAACTCCTGAGCCTAATTTGGAAGACTACATACCTCACATGGCATCCTTAAAATTGATGTAGAAAAGGAAAAGAAGAATATTTACGGAGCACACCTTCACCATAATTAAAAAGCTGCGAAGGCACGAGTATAGCACTTACGTGTATAAATCCATTCCTCAAGGAATGGCATAAACTCCACAAGGATAATATCAACAGTCTGTACCCGGAAGAATCGACTCGTCCACTCCTGATCTATGTCTTCTTCATCATCAACAATGAAAAGCATGGTCGACTGGCATCGTAAGGTTAGTAGACCTTGATGGTGAAAAGGCTGGTACAGCCTGATAAGGTGACTGATCATAAATTCAAGCCCTGCCTTCTCCATAAAAAACCTCATCATCAACACTATCCGCCAAAGTGATGGGTGAATCTGCGCCAAGTTAACCTGATACTTTCAATAGAAGTCAAGCACAGCCCTATCAAGGGGGCCATCATGAAAGGATACATGTACACATTATAAAACCCCCTTAGAGCAGTTCGTGATGTTCTCTTCCAGGGAAGGTATCTGCAGTACTACCATTTTCCCCCATCCATAGTCTTTCATTACCAACTCAAGGTGTCCCTCTCCTATCGAAGAAGCAAATTTCAAAGTATGATCCCATTGACCATGAGAATTGCGATACTTTCCTGACGAGAATTCCCCTTTCAAAGTAAAATTCCCCTAGTCAGGTCCTCCTGGCATCAGCGGCACTCCGACAGCAAGGCGAGAACCATAGGCGAAACTCTCTCCTCCTCGCTGAACGGATCCTGATGTAGTAGTAATGACTGAGCTAAAATTAGAGATATGGACCAAGAATTTGGGAAAGAATGTTAATACTGAATAAATGAAAGGCCTGACGCAGTAAAAGAGGATAACTACTCAGAATGGTGGAATCTCCAAAAGCGTGAAGACAACCCTATATATGAAAAAATCAGCGAGCACCTGCTTACCTTAAAGACCAATTAAAAGTACTGGCCAAAATCACTTTGGGAATATGTGACAGCGGGATCGCCTCGATCACTTTGTAGCCGTATCATACACTTGATGATGCTATATGATGTTTTAGGGTTGGAGACCCCTACACTGACCAAGCCTCGAGATGGTACTCGATCTCGAAGACCTCCAAAAAAAAAGATAGGCTCAAAGAAAACCATTGCGATCGTTATAAGTCCCGATATGGTACTCGGTCTCGAGGACCTCCATCAAAGGAAATACAAGCTCCAAAAAATTCATTTCCATCATTGTAAGTCCCGAGACGAAACATAGTTTTGAGGACCTCCGTCAAAAGAAATAAAGGCTCCAAGAAAACTATTGCCATCATTGTAAGTCCCGAGGCGATACCCTATCTCGAGGGCCTCCATCAAAGGAATGACAGGCTCCAAGAAAACCATTGCCATCATTACATGTCGTGAGATGGTACCTATCTCGAGGACCTACATAAAAAAGAAGATAGTCTCCAAGAAGCCATTAATATCACTACAAGGCCCAAGATTGTACCCGATCTCGAGGACCTCCCTCAAGAAGAAATTAAGCTGTAAAAGGAGCCGCTCATATAGGAGCATAACTTCAAGATGGCACCCTACTTCTAGAATTTTGGCTATGGCAAGTAGGGATTGTCTACCCGATTGTCCAGGCCTCAGACTACCTAAGCTCGAACCAACCCCCATGCGAAAGATATCAATAAAGCTTTAGAGCTATCTTTCATCTCTAGATCAATCTACCTTTGAAAGTTCGAAGCCTTACTCTTATTCAAGTCGAAGCCAGGCATCCCTATGATCCAAGTTTATGCAGCCTACCTAGGCTCTGTCCAAGGGAAAACAAAAGATTCCACAGGGAATAGGGTTAATAAATCAAGTGCCAGAGGAGATACTCACACCTGGGCTCGACACTCATGTAATAAACGATGATTACAAAAGCCCGTGAGGGATCCTTACATGTGATTACAAAAGCCCACAAGGGATCCTTACACAGAAACAAAGAAGCAAAAGGGTGCATATATAATTAAATCTCAGCCTATTCTCGAAGGTGAATCCTTGGCAACAGTCGAGCATATTCAAGAGAGAAGATAAAGAAGAGGAAAATGATGTAGAAGAAGTAGGAAAAAAGATGAAAAAAAAGCCATAGCCCGCCAAAGAGCAAACGCTATTATCAGGCCAAACCATGGCTCGATAGAAGATTTGGCTGGCATTGGCCTTACCTGCATGACAACTTTAAATCCACTTCATGGGACATTATACCATGCAATTTAAGCGGCCGGTAGTGCCATTTCACCCCGCATAAATCAAAGGGGATGAAGTGCTACACCAGGCCAAAATAGGGAGATGAGCATGGGTGTATAGTCCGAAAATACTCCCGAGCAGCAGTGTAGAGTCCAAATATCCTCCTAAGTCGAAAGAAGTCATCCCCCTATCCCATCGCCTCCAGCCAAAGACAACAGCAACACCAACACAAACAACAACAGCGGCGAGCCGATGTAACCTCACTCGGTAAGGGAAATCCCTAGGAAAAGTCCATGGCATGACTAATGAGAATTCCGCCATGCGACTTTAAGACCACGGGCCTCAAACATGGAAAATGACAGTGGATGGGGATAAAAAGAAAAAAGGAGTGAGAGGTTATTAGAGAGAACTTGAATGAAGAATTGATTCGAGAAAGCTCCCATTTATAGAAAAAGAGGAGCATAACCTACAAGCACAATCAATACACTATGGAAAACATAACCAACTGTTCTATCAATGTCCTTGAAAGACGTATCGGCAGGCGCAATCAATGTGTTTTTGGAAAATGGACTTAGGATGATATTATGGTTTTGAAGAATACAAACTGACAGGGTAATTAATATATTTGTACTATATTGGGATTTTCTCCAATATAAAGGGGATCCCTTTCATTTTATAAGGATCTATTTCTGAATACTAAGAAACATACGAACATTCTCTCTACTCTTTAACATAATCTCTTGAGTTAATTACTTTGTCAATTGCTTATATTTATTGTGTTCTATTTATTGTTATTTATTTATTACCTATAATTGATCATAAAAGGGCAATCATCATAGCTCTCAAAATTGTTATTTTCTATCTACTACCCCAAATCGGCCATCTAGCTCGACCCCGAGGTCTTGTAATGAACAACTCGAGACCCTCAATCTCTAGACATTTGGTTCGACTGTCACATCGGTTTAATTTATACTCTTGCCTTCTAATCTTTTTCTTAACATCTATTTCTCAAACAACTAGCGTAAAAATAGATCACGTATTTTTAGGATCACATAATTAAATGTAATTGTTATTACCATTTTCACGGAAAACATTCATAATACTTTCCGAGTCACAAGAAACTACATACTCAACTAGCCAAGAACGTTCCATTAGATCCTATCTAGGAGAAAATCACTATACATCACATGCTCCTTACGCTAGTAGAAAATACATATCTTTAACAGTGGTAGAATCCATCAAGAACTCTCCAAATATCATTTGCACAAAACCAAACCTGTCAGTACTGAATCCTTCTAACTAAACCAAGCTATGCATGTCACAAAAAAACCCAAGAGCCTTGCCACGAAATACCTGTAGAAACTCATTACCTCATAGACACCCAAATAGCTAATTATACCCATTATTATGCTGATCCAACCTACTACAAAGATGTCCTATCTATCCGAGTCCCTTCTAAATTACCTTCAAATCCTCAACTCAAACTCACTACACAAGACCCAAGCATAAAACCATACCGTCCTAAGGCTTATAAGCTGATGAATACTCTCTTAAATATCCCCAAAAGTACCACATTCAAAATATTTATCCTGAAAAGACTTTCTGTGAACCTAAAGCCATTACCTTCACCTTCCTGATATTGATATGTAGAATCCATAATTATATCGAAATGCCACAAGTCTTGACACCTTCTAATATAAACCTTGGGTTTTAGTAAAATACTCATCCTGAAGATCCTAATTGTTACATATAAATCTTGAATCCATTAGAACCATTCTCGGGAGTCATTAACTCTACTCAAGTCTCAATTAATCTGATCAAACGAACTGAACAACTGTGCCCCATTAGTACAACAATATCTTAGTAAGTAACCCATCTTTCTGAGTAGCCGAGCGTTCCCTACTCCATAAACGTAACTCCCTTCACTAATAACAATTCAAGTCATTCTATGATTCTCACACACCCAGAAAGCATAACATAACCCTTATCCAAAATTTCCTTTACTCGATTCATCATCGATCTTAACCCATGTAAACGAACACTGATTCAACAGTATACCTTAAACTGAAACCAACATAACACATAACCGTGCAATCAACTGATCAATAGCAGACTCCCCCACTTGACTCAAAGACATAGATCAAAATATATAATAACTCATGCTATCCATATTCTATGAATGTCATACTGCCATAGTAAGATTCAACGAAATCCTTCATAAGCTCATGCAACACAACCCATCTAATACCTCAAATCATTTGCAAAGCTCATATTCATCCTCATATAGTCAAGCCAACTCTTATGAGAGATCCAAACTCAAACTACAACCCAAATCATTCACTGGTAAAAGAGGACTCGTTACAAAACAACATAGGGATCACACACCCTCAGGAAACCCCCAGGAGAAAACCCACCTGTTTCGCCCCAAACTAATATCTCTTTATACCTTTCCACCGTCATAAACATTACACAATCACTTGATCTTCCTGATCTGAACTCGTAGCGCGACATGAAATCTAATTCACTCCCCAACTAAACAACATGAAAAGATCCTTCAACACACCCATAACCCAAGGCTATACATCAAATCAAGATGGAAATCAAGCACAAAATAGTTCTTCCTTTACCTCAAGCAGACCCTTCTCATCACATTCAAATCATATGAACACATCTCGTAATCACATCATACTAATCACGTAGCCAACCAGCCATCACTTTCACTAGTAGGGAAACTACCGAACATATAAATCCAAAACCATGTGTGCACATAATCAACACCTCAATGCTCAAGTTACAGAAAAAACTCATCCTTAAGTCCTCTAGACTGGCCCAACATCAACACACGAAAATCACATCTCGCCCCTTATCTAGGGAATCATAAGCCATTTATGCACAGCTAATACTGAGCACTCATGTGCACATACAAATGCATAAGGAATTCAAAGAGTTACACTTCAAGATGAATCAATACCGCACGATAAGAATTTAGTAATGTGAAGTTTTTCTAAAGGTTCTGCTGCCTCTCAAAGATAAGTACACAAGTCTGCATATCGATCCACAAGACATTACTAAACCCGCTCATGACCCATGAGACCTATGTAACCTAGGCTCTGGTACTAACTTGTCATGATCGAAAAACCAACCCGGTCGTGATGGAGTCAATCGTGGTACTAAGTAAGCTGATACAATACCAAAATGAACTGATATTTTTCATTTCAAAGATACTTTTAAAGATATTTTATATAAAAACTTCATAAAGAGTTCAAATCAAAATAGTGCAGAAAAGAAGCCTGACATCAGGGTTTCGCTAGTCATGACCATCTACTATAACCATCTGACAATATCAAGACTACCATAGTCTAGAAATACCTAAATACAACTAAGGGTATATAAAGATAGAGGAAGGCGAGGCAATGATCGCCAGGTAGCTACCTTGATAACACTGATGGATCTGCAACTGAATGATCAACACTCACTATCAGATCCAGAAATACATGAATCTGCACATAAGGTATATGAATAACATGAGTACGCTAACTCAGTAAGTAACTAAATTAAATAAAGGCTGAGAGCAGTGATGGGCAATAAAACATATCAAGTTCATATCATGAAATCTTAGTAAAATACAACAGGCTTTCTAAAGTAGAGTTTGAATCAAATCATTTCATTTAAACTCTATTTTAGAAAAATCATTTGAAGATATTTTTCAACAGTTCTCAAACGGAGGCTCAATGCAACAGTGAACAAAATGATAGAATTATAAACAGCCCCTCTGGCAAACATCACTTGTTTATAGCCCTGGAGAAAACATAATTCATAAACAACTCCTTCTGCAAACATGAATTATAAACAGCTCCTTGGAAAAACCTCACTATCACTCGTAAACAACCCATTGGGAATATTATCACTCGGAATCAGGGTAACCATGCTCACTAGGGTGTGCAGATTCTGGAGGGGCTCCTTTAGCCCAAGTGCTATAACAAACCACCTCGTGGCATATATCAATCAGGCCCTCGGTCTCACTCAATCATGAACCTCTCAAGCCACTCGGGCTCTCAGTAAAATAAGGGTACTTAGCCCAAAAGAGAATTTTATATGTATTAAAATAGTGTATTAAAGATTGAGTTATAAAACCAATAAGTGAAGCAAGACTCTGTGTAGATTTTCAACCAGAAACAGTAAGGATAGTAAGAAAAGTCCCCTAATGGTGAAAATAGCTCTAGCACAAGGCCCAAATTTGGTATTCACCCCAATTATAGAAACTTTTATAAAATACATAAATATCATATAGTTTCAACCAAATGCGCAAATTTATAGTTGTTATTGGGTAGACCAAGTCACAATCTCCAACGGTGCACGACCACGTGTCCGTAAACCCAGCATGTGTGTTACCTTAAGATAGTAAAAATGATATAAAATCTTGGGTTTCATACCCTCAGGACTAGATTTACAATCTTTACTAACCTAAAACCGGTCAAATACCTACTTTGCGATGCCCTTGCCTATGGAATTGGCCTACATATGCTCTGAATGTATTCACAACCAGAACAATACCATCAATATACGCTAATGAAATAAATTCCATAAGAAAAACTAGCAAATTAGACACAAATCCCGAAATCTTCTCAAACCCGGTCCCCGGGCCTATGTCTTGGAATCCGACAAAAATCACAGAACTAGAAATCCATTGCATTCACGAGTCCATACATACAAGATTTATCAAAATCCCGCTCCATTTGGCCCTAAAATCCTCAATCAAACTCTCCAAAAATTCAAGCCCTAACCCCTCATTTTCACCCTTAATCTCCACGAATTACATGATTAAATAACGAGAAATTACCATAAAAGCGAGTATTAGGGCTCAAATAACTTATCTCAGTGAAAAACCCCTTGAATCCCTCTTCAAATTACTCCCAAAAGGTCTAAAACTGGATAAAAATAGTAGAGAATGACCCATAATTCGCGAAGTCCACAATTTATACTTTCTACCCAAACTTCGTATACGGTCCAACAGTCGGTTCTGCAACACTACACCTGCGAAAAGTCTATGGCAGGTGCAGTTCTCACTTCCGCCCTCAAAACACGCTTCTGCAGACCAATCAATGCACCTACGGTCTCATTAATGCGATCTCACCTACGCAGCTACAAACTCAACCCATCTCAACATTGTTCGTACATGCGGCCTTAACAACTCTTTCGAATTTCCAAACTCCACGATAACCATATGAAACCATCTCAAGGCCTTCGGGACCTCAACAAATAATACCTACAAGTCACATATCAACATACAAACTTAGTCACACCTTCGGAACATTCAAAATAGCATCAAAACATTACCCTCGTATTCAAGCATAAGAACTTCTAGACTTTTGAATTCTATAAATGACGCCGAAACCTACTAAATCAGCTCTGCATGACTAGAAATATTTTACACACATCACAAATGACTCTATGAAGCTTGTCCAACTTCCAGAATACCATTTCGACCCGAATATGAAATTTTCACTACCTACCGAAAATCGTAAAATTTTCAATTTTGCCAATTCAAACCTAATTTATCAAGGACCTCAAAATCATATTTTGGACTCGCTCCCAAGTCCACAATAATCCAACGGAGCTAAAGGAACCATTAAAAATCCAATCTGAGATCAAATATGAAAAAATCGAACTTGGTCAAACATTTCAAATTTAAAGCTTCAAGTAGATACCATGACTCAAGTCAATTCAGGATAACCTGAAAACTAAAATCGATGATTCACATAAGTCATAATATATCATACGGAGATACTCATACCCTCAAAGAATCAAGCAAAGTGCAACTACTCAAAACAATGGGTCGGGTCGTTATATCTAATTAGATAAGAGGGGTGAATAGGAAATGGAGGAAAAAGATTTGGAGGGAAACAGAAAGTTTGAAGTTATTTTCCTTACTAATACACTTTGTCCCTCATTAGAAAAAGAGAAGTAAATCTTTGTGCTTATATAGAAGCATATCTTCTGCTCTTAAAGAATTATAAAGAAGTCGTGTATCGCGCCGTCATTGTCGCTCGACTTGGGCTTCAGAACTTATTCAACCCAGAATGTTTGGATATCAATTCAAAGGTTTTTCCTCATTTATGAGTACCGAAAAACTATAAACTCTCCCCTTTTTCCGCATTTTCTGCACTGTTTATCAAAAACAGAAATGTAGGCATAAGTGTGGTTTACTATTATTTGTTGAGTTAGACGGAGTTCTGTAATTTGTATTATCGATATTATAAAATACGTGGTCTATTCTATACTATGAGGGATTAATCCAATAACTATGGGTAGCAGAGAGGGGTTTAAATTCCTTAACAAAACATAGTTTTCTGTTTGGCTCGAAATTTTTGTTTATCTTTGTTTCTATTCTATTTTTGCTTCTATTTTTTGCATAAATTATTATTGAACACAGGTTTATAAAAATATTTCTACTCCAGTTTTGGAGATTAAAATCCAATTCAGAATTTATACAATCCTAGAAATTTTTTATATGTTCATATTATTTTCTGCTTTTTGGAGACTAAAATCCAAGGGATTTTCTACTCCCATATTGGAGATTAAAATCTTCAAATTTTCTACACCAGTTTGAGATTAAAGTCTTTCTGACTTTCTACTCAATCTGAGATTAAAGTCCTTCTGACTTTTAACTCAATTTTTTATATTTCATTTAAATATATAAAAACTTGACCGACTTACTAATTCTAGTAGTATCAGTTTCTTCTACAAAAAAGTGACAACAAGTACGGAAAAACATAATGATTCTGTTGGGACTACTGTTGCAATGGCTACTACATATTCAAGTCACACAACTCTTGCTCCGACGATAACACCGGTAGAACAGCCCAAAAAAAATTTGGCAAGGACTTTAAACATTGGTAGTAAAAAAATATTCTTCTACCTTACCACACTCAGTTTACCTTGCTTTATCAGTGAGGACGTTCCAATTTTGAGAGAAGAAACGCCTGAAAGTAAGCAATTTGCGGTCACAGAGGCATGGAAGCATTCTGATTTATGCAAAAATTTATTTTAAGTTTCTTTAGAAGACGGCTTGTACATATTTATAGAATTATTAAAACATCACAATAGTTGTGGAATGATCTTAAAAAGGCTTACAAGACTGAAGATGTTGGACTTAAGATGTGGACGCCAAATTTTGGATTTCAAATGGTTGGCGGTAAAACTGTCATAACATAAGTCCAAGAACTTTAAGTGATTGTTCACGTCCTCCTTGCTGAAGGTATAAATCGAGTCAATATTTTCATTCAATATATTAATTATTTTACTAATTATAAATATATGCTTGAAGGAATGGTCATAAATGAAGCATTTCAAGTTCCGTCATCTACTGAAAAGCTACCTCCGCTACGGAAGGACTTTAAGAATTACTTGAAACATAATAGCAAGGAGATGACACTTGAAAACCTTATTGTTTGTCTACGGATTGAAGATGACAACAAGGCTGTTGAGAAGAAGTCTCATGGTAACTCAACAATAATGGGAGCAAATATTGTTGAGGAAGAGTCTACAAGAAACAAAAGGAGAAATAATTCGTCTGGTCCAAAAAATTACCCGAGCAAGAAGAATTTCAAAGGTAATTGCCACAACTGTGTAAAGCTTGGAGATAAGGTTGTGGACTGCCATGCACACAAGAAGGACAAGAAGAAGATTCAAGCAAACATGATTGAAAATAATGACAAAATCGGGGACTCGCCATGCTATCTAAGTGCAACTTGGTAGGAAATCCCAAGGAGTGGTGCATTGATTCTAGAGCCACTCTCTGTGTGTGTTCTAACAAAGAGTTATTTGTCTTTTATGTTCCTGTAAGGCCCGGTGAGACCATATTATAGAAAACTCTGCAACAACAAAAATTAAAGGAGTTGGAAAGATATCTTTGAAGATTACTTCGGGCAATGTTATGACTCTGGACAATGTTCTTCCATGTTCTTAAAATTCGCATGAATTTGGTCTCTGCTATACTTGTTATCAAGAATGGATTTAAATGTATGTTCTTTTCTGAAAAAGTTGTAATAAGAAAGAATGATGTGTATGTTGGAAAATGCTACCTAACTGAGGGCATTTTCAAGTTGAATGTAATAGCTATTGATATCAGTAAAGTTCAAGCTTCTTCTTACTTACTTGTCTCATTGCATGCACGTCTAGGTTACGTCAACTTCAAAACTATACGGAACATGATTAACTTGGAAGTATTACCTAAATTTGAATGCAATAATTTGAAATGTCAAAGACGTGTGGAATCCAAATATTTTAAACATCCTTATTGTTAGGTTCAAAAGAACTAAAATGTGATGACCCGGCCAGTCTTCTCATTAATTACTGCTCTATTTGCCTCATTTTTGCTTCTTTATCCATTTTTTGTAGTATCGGGTTGATCAGATCGAGTCCAGAATGATTCTGGTAAGGTTTGAGACACTTAGTCTCTTTTAGGAAGGTTTAAGTTGGAAAAGTCAATCGGAAGTTGACTTGTGTGTTAAAGGGCTCGGGTGTGAGTTTTGATGGTTCAAGTAGATTCGGGAGGTGATTTATGACTTAGGAGTGTGATCGGAATAGGTTTTAGAGGTCCGGAGTAGAATTAGACATGAATTGGCAAAGTTGATATTTTGGCAATTTCTGGTTAATAGGTGAGATATTGGTATAGGGGTTGGAATAGAATCTGAGAGTTTCAATAGTTTTGTTGTGTAATTTGGGATGTGTGTGCAAAATTTCAGATCATTCAGATGTAGTTTGGTTGGGTTTTTGAGCGAAAGCGTATTTCAGAAGATTTTTAGAAATATAGGCTTGAATCTGATGTTTTTGGATAATTTGATGTGGTTTTAGGTGTTTTGATGATCAGAACAATTTTAAATAAGTTTTGATGTACTCATTCGGATCATTTTTGGATTTTGAAAGTTGGAAAATTGCAGGTTTAGTGTTGCAAGAAAATTGCCCTTCACGATCATGTAGGGTAAATTTCTTTCGCGTGGAAGGATTGAGGAAGGCCAGAAAATAATCCTTCACATTCGCAAGATGGGGGTTTGCACTTGCGGAAGGTTGGGAAGTAGTACATCGTGTTCACGAGAAGGCACTCGCGATCACGTAGAGTAATTTGGGTCAGAGGGGTTCAAGGTAATTTTTTCATCGCGTTTGCATAGGTGTTATCGCGTTCACGAAGGTCTAGGTGGAGGAAGAATCGCATTCATGATGGGTGTTACGCGTTCGCGTAGAGGAAAATTTGGCCAACGCAAGTATGTACTTTGGGAAAGCAAGGGGTTGACCGCGTTCGTGAAGAATGAAAGTCAGGCCTGAGCAGATTATTTTTAAGTTGTCTTGTCAGCGATTTTGGGTCTATTTTCGCTCATAGCTGCTCGTTTTTGAAGCTTTTATAAGGGGATTAAAGAGGGATTCAAGAGGGTACGATTTGAGGTAAGATTTCAGACTAAAAACTCGATTATCATGTGAGTTCCACGTAAAATATCATTGAATTTAAACAAAAAAAATGGAAGAACTAGGGCGTAGAATTTTGGAATTTTGATTTGGGATTTGAAGGACTATTTGGAGTCGGATTTAAGAACTTTTGGTATGTATGAACTCGTGGGGAGATGAGAAATATGTTGGTGTAAAAATTTCTAAATTTTGAGAAGCGGGCACGGGGCTCGAGTCTAATTACGGGATTTGTGCTCTTTATTGATTATTTTTTCTTGGTCTTTGTTTCCTTATCATATTTTGACATCCTCGTTCCGATTTTGGATAGATTCGACACGCGTGGAGGCCGATTAGAGGGGCAAAGACGTTGCGAGCTAGAGATTTAGCTGGCTCGAGGTGAGTAATGATTGTAAATGATGCTCTAAGTGTTTAAAACCCTGGATTTGCACATCGTAGTGCTATGTTGAGGAGAGACACGCGCTTGATAACGAGCATGGGATCGTATTCTATTGGGGATTGTGACTTGGTCCGTCCCGATTAATGGTTTTACCACGTAGTTGACTGAAACTTATTTGCTATCACCATGACTTGGGCTAAATGCTATATTTGGACTTCTTGCCAACTTTCTGAATCCTTCGGGAATTTTTATCACTATTTTCTCACTGTTCTGACTTATTACTTGAACTTAGTCCAACTAATTTCCACTATTTTACTATTCAGCCATTCTTTCTCTGTTTTTAAGACTTAAATGATATTTTAAATAATGTTTGGGGCTGAAAACACTATTTTACTATTGCCCGAAGGGGCTTGTGATAATTTTTGGACTGAGTAAGGCCGAGAACTTATATTTTGAGGAACATTGATACTGATTTGAGGTCAAGGGTCTTATATATATATATATATATATATATATATATATATATATATATATATATATATATATATATATATATATATATATATATATTATATATATATACCCGCGAGGTGGCTTGATTGGTAAGAGGCCGAGGACCTAGATTTGACGCCACGTGATAACTTGTTATTGCACTCGGGCCGTAAGGGGCCCCTCCAGGAGTCTGCACACCCCCAGTGAGCGCGAGCACCCATTTGTGATATGAGATTAAGCCCGAGGGGATGGTACTGTATTGAGATATATCCCGAGGGGCGGATTTGTGGATATTGCGCTCGAAGGGCAAACTTCTATATGTTTATATTACATTATTTACCTGTTAATTTCCTATTTTACCTGTTACTTCTATATGTTTACTGCTTCATTATAGAATGCCTTGTGCTTATTGTGTTTTCTTATGCCCTGAGTGTTGATTCCTCGAGTTTCAGGCGGTATTTGGAGACCACGGAGTAGCTGTTGGCGTCTGCAACCCCGTATCACTACTATCTTATCATTTCTATGTCTTTCAAGCATTTTTACTAGACTTTGGATGTAGCAAACATGTATCAGGGTCCATAGATGCTCGTGACTTGTGACATCCCGGTTAGGGCTGTGACGGGTTGGATTATCGCATTTATTATCTGGGTTTCTGCTATTCATTACTATTAAACCATGTGTAGACTATATTTGTGTAGTCTAACTATTTAAAATATGAGAAGTTGGTTCAATTGAATGGCCTTGTCTCCACGAGAGGTGCCATCACGATCGAGTTCGAGGTTAGGGTTGTGATATAAAATCTTTTAGACTTAATTCACACAGATATTTGTGGCATGAAGTCATTACCATCTCACAATGGGAAAAATTATTTTATAACTTTTATTAACAATAGTACTAGATATTCCTATATTTATTTACTTAATATTAAAAAAACAGTAATTGAGTCATTCAAGCAATACAAAATGTTTCTTCTAAAGGAAATTCATTTTCACCACACCTATCACTTCTTATCATTTTGATATTTTTGTTTACTTGTGCTTCAACTAATATGTTTTAAATATAGCATTATTCACCAAACAATTGCCCCTTACTCACCGCAATCTAATAGAATTGCGGGAAGAAAGAATAGAACGTTAAAGTAGATGATGAATTCCTTATTGATAAGTTCGGGTTTACCCCAGAACTTGTGAAGGAAAGCTATTTTTACCGCTAATCAAATACTCAATCGAGTTCCCTATAGAACACACAAAATTCATTCCATATGAAAAATAGAAAGGTAGAAAACCCAACTTAAAATATTTTATAGTGTGGGGGTATTTGGATAAAGTGCAAGTTTCTAACCCAAAAGGGTTAAGATTTCACCAAAAACGGTTGATTGTATTTTCATAAGATATGCAAAAAATAGTAAGACATATCATTTTCTGATTCATAAATCAGAAAATTCTAACTTTTACATTAATACGGTAATGAAATTTGATAATGCTGAATTTTTTAGAATACGTATCTGCATAAAAATGAATGCAAGTCGTGTAGTAAAAATTCTAAGCGACCCCGAGAAGAAGCAAAGGGAAGTACGTTTATGAGGAAAATCCAAAAACATAGTAAACATCAATGGACCACTACTTCCTTTCGACCAGACTTTCTGACATTTTTGTTGGAAAATGAGGCTAAAATGTTTAAAAAGCAATGTCTTCCTCGGAAGTACAATATTGGAAAGGGGTAATCAATAATGAGATAGAATCCATATTAAGTAATCATACTTAGAAATTGGTTGATCTTCCTCAAGGAAATGAACCCTTGGGTTCTAAGTGGATTTTCAAAAGGAAAACAAAAAATGATGGTACTATTGACAAATATAAGGCAAGATTGGTGTCAAAGGATTTAGAAATGAGAAGGTCTTGATTACTTTGATATATACTCAACGGTAACGAGGACTACATCTATTCAAGTGTTAATAGCCATAGCTTCCATGTATCGTCTTGAAATCCATCCGATGAATGTGAAGACAACATTCTCAAATGAAGATTTTGAGTAAGAAATTTATATGGAACAACCTAAAGGATTTGTAGTTCCAAGAAAGGAAAAAGTTATAACGACTTGTTATGTCTCTTTACGGATTAAACAAGCACCAAAACAATAGCATGCAAAGTTTGACTAAATAATATTGGCAAATGAATTTAAGATTAATGAGTGTGGTAAATGCTTTTACATTAAAAACACTCTAAATAATATCGTCATTGTATCTTTATATGTTGATGATATGTTAATAATGAGCAAAGATCTTGCGGATATAAATGCTACTAAGCGCATGCTTCCTAGCAAGTTTGATATGAGAGAGTTAGGAGTTGTTGATTTTATTCTTGGAATTAAAATTGATAGAACTCCTCAATGACTAGCATTGTCTCAATATCATTATGTTAAAATGGTACTTGAAAATTTCAAGTATTTAGATTTCAAAGTCACAAAGACCCTGATTGATGTAAATGTTGCTCTTACAAAAATTCTAGGTCAGAAAATATATCAACTAGATTATGCTCGAGTGTTGGAAAGTTTAATATATATCATGAGTTGTACACGACCTGATATAGCATGTGTTATAAGTAAACTGAGTTGTTAAACAAGTAATCCGACCAAACTCATTAGATGGCGATAAAACGAGTTTTGGGGTATCTAAAACATACCCAAGATTATGCTTTGAATTACAATAAATATCATGTGTTAATTGAAGGATATACTGATGCAAATAGTATCACAGAGAAACAAAGTCCACAAGTGGATACGTGTTTATTGTTGGTAGAGGAGCACTGTCTTGGAAATCAAGCAAATAGACATGCATCGCTCGCTCTACAATGGAATCTGAGTATATAGCTTTAGATAAGACTGGAGAAGAAGTTGAATGGCTCTGGAATCTCCTAGAAGATATTCTATTTTGTTCCAAACCAGTGGATCATATATGAATACATTACGATAGTCAAGCGGCTATAGGAAGGACTGGAAGCATTATGTATAATGAAAATTTTCATCGCATATGACGAAGACATAATAATGTTAGATAACTACTCTCTGGTGAAATTATCACAATTGACAATGTAAAGTTAAAAATAATGTGTCGGATCCACAAAGGACTAAATATAGAGACAGTTGATAAACATCAAAGGGAATGAGTCTATGGCTCAAGACAAGTACTATGGCAGTAACTCTATCTAGATGAGTGGATATCCCAAGACTAGGTACAAGTAGATCAAATGGACTTATTATTGACGGTTCAATAATGGCAAATGAAATTTTAGTATATTCTCGTGATAAGAAAATGTTCAGTACCAAGGATAAAACGTTAAGACTTTTTAGTGATTTTTAAGTTTGATATGGAGTATATCAAATAATGTATATATGTGATAACACATTTAGGAATCATCTATATAAGTGTGTATTATAATCCACTTCAAGGAGAATTTTCTAAGGCGAGTTCTCTACGCTCTTATGAACCAGGGGGTATTTATGGCTTAAACGAACACAATAATAAGAACCAAAAGCGGTTAAAGGGTTGATTGTGTGACTTATGGTTGTCTAGGCATACATCAAAATTCGATGGTTCAAAGATATCAAATCTACCTATTGACCGATTATATCCGACATAAGTTCACTATGGAAAGTTCAAAGTTCATACCTCCTTTTTAACGAATAGGAAGTATTTTTCCAATTAAACAGAATTCGATTAGGATTATTTAATTAATTCAGAGACGCCACTTGGGATAATTATTATGGTTTCCAAAGTCACAAGTTCATTTTAAAATCTCAAATCGAGGAAATTGACTTTATTTTAAAGTCTGATAAAACTAGAAGATCGAGTAGGAAATTCTGTTAATCCGGGAGAATGTGTGAGGCACGCTCACGTTTCGTGATTTTAATACGGTCGTTTTTAATCATAACTTGATTAATTAATTATTTACTTAAATATTTAAAAACCTATGTGCATTTACCTATTTTGTGCTTGATTATTCGTATTACGAAATTATCTTGAAATAAATCACGCGTACGTGTATTCATTTTATTTGTCATGTTAAGAATTATGTCACGTGTATATGTACATAGTTAACAATACTTTATTATTGGTAAGATTGTTAGGCCAAGGTCGCATGTACACATACTCGTATTTAATTTTGGGACCATAGTTATATCACGCGAACGTTTATATAATCATGATAATAGATTAAATAGGGATGCGCTCAAAGCAGTCTAATGTATTCATGGATTATTTTCCTACTTTGAGATTATTGCGAGGCCCTGACTTATGAACATTGATTTGTGAGAGGATATATAATAGTCTATTCCATTTTTTATGGATTTATTAGGGGGGAAAAAAGTAAAATATAATAATACCTAAACTCAAATTCACATAGCTTGATAAATCACCTCACAGCCCCGCAAAGCAAACAAAGCAAATTGTTATGGATTCCGTGTAAGGTTTACTCTGGTGCTATCTAGTTTGCCTCTTTTTGCGTATTCCGCTATAGTGCGTGTGTGCGTCACTATTCTCCATAGTCAGTTGGAGGGATAGTGGCCGCGGCGGGGGATAATAGTGTATGGTCATGTCCTTGGGGGGTGGGGCGGGGGTGAGTAGGGGGCAGGGAGTGGTCCTCTGGGTAGGGCGGGAGGTATGGGTGGGAAGAGGGTAGCGGACGCTCATTGATTAAGGATTGGGTCGTGGAACATAGGCACTCTGACGGGTAAGTCCATTGAGTTGGTGAAGGTTCTTCAAAAGAGGAGGATTAACATAGTCTGTGTCCAGGAGACTAGGTGGAAAGGGTCGAAGGCGAGGAATGTAGACGGGTTTAAGTTGTGGTATTCTGGGGTCGTGAGAGGTAAGAATAGAGTGGGCATCTTGGTTGATAGGGATCTAAGGGAGTCCGTGGTCGAGGTTAGGCGAGTGAATGATAGGTTAATGTCTATTAAGTTGGTTATTGGGGGTTGCGTCCTCAACGTCATCAGCGCTTATGTGCCGCAAGCGGGCTTAGACGAGGAGGCTAAGAGGCGCTTTTGGGAGGGTTTGGATGATCTGGTGAGTAGTATTCCCCAATCTGAGAAGTTAGTTATTGGAGGGGACTTTAATGGTTATATTGGGGCTGATGTTGGTGGTTATGGTGAGGTGCACGGTGGCTTTGGCATTGGGGTTAGGAACGGAGGAGGCATGTCACTGCTTGATTTTGCCAGGGCTTCCAAGATTTCGATTGTGAACTCGACATTTCAGAAGAGGGAGGAGCATTTAGTCACCTTGAAGAGTTCGGCGGCGAGTACTCAAATTGATTACCTCCTCCTCTGAAGGAGCGATAGGGGTATGTGCAAGGACTGCAAGGTTATTCCGGGAGAGTCCTTTCGACTCTTCATAGACTCCTAGTGATGGATGTCGGCCTCTGGGTGAAGAGGAAGAGGAGGGGATCTCGGGGACAACCGCGGATTAGATGGGGTGTTTTGACTAAAGAGAAAGCACAGGAGTTGGAGAGGAGGTTAGCTGAGGGCGGAGCTTGGAGAAGTTCTTGGGAAACGGACGCTATGTGGTCAAAAACGGCGAATTTGGTTAGGGAAGTAGCACGGGACGTGCTCGGGGTAGCCAAGGGCTATTCAGGCAGACATCAGGGTGACTGGTGGTGGAACGATGTAGTCGAAGGAAAAGTGGAGGTGAAGAAGGCGGCGTTTGCTAAGTTGGCAGGGAGCACAAGCGAGGAAGAACGCAGAACGAATAGGGAGATCTACAAGGGGTTGAGGAAAGAAGCAAAGCTGGCGGTTAGTGAAGCTAAAAACACGGCATTTGGTTGCATGTACGAGGAACTAGGGGAGAGAGGCGGGGACAGGAAGTTATTCCGGTTAGCTAAAGCAAGGGAAAGGAAGGCGCGTGATCTTGACCAAGTTAGGTGCATTAAGGGCGAGGATGGTAGAGTTCTGATGGGGGAGTCTCAAGTCAAGCAGAGGTGGCAGGTGTACTTTAGAGACTTACTTAACGAGGAGGGGGATCGCAACATAGAGCTAGGGGAGTTAGGGAATTCAGAGCAACATAGAGACCTTGGGTACTGCAGACGCATTAGGGCGGAGGAGGTCATGAGGGTTTTGCGTAAGATGAGTAGGGGTCAAGCGACCGGGCCTGAAAGTGCATGGGTAGGTCAGGAGTGGAGTGGCTCTCCAGGTTGTTCAATGAGATCTTCATGACCAAAAGGATGCCGGATGAGTGGAGGTGGAGTACAGTGGTGCCGTTGTACAAGAACAAAGGGGATATCCAGTGCTGCAACAACTATAGGGGTATCAAATTAATAAGTCACACCATGAAGGTCTGGGAGCGGGTGATCGAAGCGAGGGTGAGGGAGATGACATCTATATCTGCGAACCAATTCGCTTTTATGCCGGGTCGCTCCACAATAGAAGCTATCCACCTTGTCAGGAGGCTGGTGGAGCAGTTCAGGGATAAGAAGAAGGACCTGCACATGGTGCTTATCAACTTGGAGAAGGCGTATGACAAGGTCCCAAGGGAGGTGCTATGGAGGTGCTTGGAGGCGAAGAGCGTTCCGGAAGCCTACATCAGAGTAATCAAGGACATGTACGATGGAGCTAAGACTAGGGTTAGGACGGTGGGTGGCGACTCAGACCATTTTCCAGTGGTTATGGGGCTCCATCAAGGATCTGCACTTAGCCCTCTCTTGTTTGCCTTGGTGATGGATGCTCTAACCCGACATATTCAAGGGAATGTGCCTTGGTGTATGCTATTTGCTGATGATATAGTCTTGATAGACGAGACGAGGGTCGGTGTTATTGAGAGGTTAGATGAATGGAGACAGACTCTCGAGTCTAAGGGTTTCAAAATAAGCAGATCTAAGACAGAATACCCGGAGTGCAAGTTTAGCGCCGAGCCGAGCGAAGTAGGCAGGTACGTGATGATTGGATCTCAGGTCATCGCCAGGAGGGACATTGTCAGATATCTTGGGTCGGTGATTCGGGGGATGGAGAGATTGACGAGACGTCACTCATCGTATTGGAGCGGGGTGGTCAAAGTGGAAGCTTGCATCAGGAGTCCTGTGTGACAAGAAAGTTCCACAGAAGCTCAAGGGGAAATTTTATTGAGCTGTGGTTAGACCTACAATGTTGTATGGAGCGGAGTGCTGGCCAGTGAAGAACTCTCATGTTCAGAGAATGAAGGTTGCGGAGATGAGGATGCTCAGGTGGATGTGCGGGCTCACCAGGTTAGATAAGATTAAGAATGAAGTTATTCGAGAGAAGGTGGGGGTGGCTCCGGTGGATTAGAATATGCGAGAAGCGAGGTGGTTCGGGCATGTGCGGAGGAGAAGTCCGGATGCCTCGTGAGGAGTTGTGAACGCCTGGCGATGGTCGGTGTTCGGCGAGGCAGAGGGAGGCCTAAGAGGTATTGGGGAGAGGTGATTAGGCATGACATGGATAGAATGCGGGTTTCCGAGGACATGGCCCTTGATAGGAAAGTCTGGAGGTCTAGTATCAAGGTTGTAGGATAGGAGCCCTAGAGTTTTTCGTACTAATCACCCGGGGTTGGGTGAGGCTTGGCAGGGCTATCCATAGATGATTTGTGTTTTGGATTGTGTCTCCCTTATGGTAGTTATTTATGGTAGTTACGGTATGATATTATTTCATGTTATTTTATTTATGGTTCTTATGTTTAGATAATTATTTACGCTATTTCTGCTGGACTTACTAATGCTCTTTTGTTTTTGTTTTTGTTTTTGTTTTTCCTTTCCTTCACTGAGCCGAGGGTCGATTGGAAACAGGCTCTCTGCCCTTTCGGGTAGGGGTAAGGCTCGTCTACATATTACCCTCCCCAGACCCCACTTTGTGGGACTATATTGGGTAGTTGTTGTTGTTGTATATGTTTTGTCCATTTAATTTATGACCAAAATCACTTAGTGGAATTACATGTCCAGAACCTCCTTTAAATAAAGTCCATATCCTTCTTAATACAGATATATACCACGGCCTCGCTCAATCTAAAGAAGTTTCAACAAAATTTCTTTTGCATCACATGAAACAAATATTTTTCACATATGTTTAATTAATTAGATCTACTTATCCAATACATGGAGCTTATAAAAAGACAAAAAGATAAAGAAACAAAACTTACATCTAAGAATAGAATATTCTCATGCCAAATAGACAAAGAAACAAAGACAAGTACGTAGCATTATAAAAATTGGTCAGACAAATCAAAATAGACTTTGTATTAATTGAATCCAAGCTTTAGAATTTCTGCTACTCAACATCAAGCCAAGACAACGATCACGACCATAAACCTTTGCCAGCGGTAGCTTCGACGGACCTCTCGAACCACAAACAGAACAAACAATCTGTAACCCCAAAGCACCAAAACTCTGATACTAGCACTCAGTGGTTATGGAGCTGGTTTTGTGACTGTTTTCAGATGCTTTTCGTGGCTGAAGCTTTTGCGTTTATTTGATGATCATTTGAGTCATCAATCGTTTTAAAAGTAAATTTGATATTTTGAGGCCTTAAAATTCTCTTTTTGCCTTATCTCGATTTACGTATATAGTCCTGATGCATTTTCAAAAAGACTTTATGTAAAATCAAAATAAAATAAGAAAACTGGCCTTTAAAATTGATTAACATTGACTTTGGTCAATATTCTTGGTATACGAATCTGAACGCGTAAACTAACGGACTTGGGCGTATGCCTGAAATTGAATTCCGAGGTCCCAAGCCCGAGAAACGAATTTTTGAAAGAAATTATTTAACTAAAACTATAAGAGTTTTTGGAAATTTAAAGACATTTGAATTTGATGTAATTGGGCACCTAATTGGTCAATATTCAGTGATCACAAATGCGATGACTGATGGCATGGGAATTGCGAAGGGCTGATCGCAATTGCAAAACCAGCCCTGGCCAACCTAGCTTGCATTTGCGAGACTTTCTTCACAAATGCGAAAAACCCCAGAAATCCAGAGGTCGCAAATGCGACCTTTTACTTCGTAATTGCGAAGATGACAAGAATTGTTAGGGGTTGCGAATACAACAATTTTATCATTTGCGAAGCTAGCAGAAATTCTCAATTGCGAACCCTGGTCAAATTGCAGCATTTGCACCTGATAAGTGGGATATCAGACGGGATTCTTCTACATTTTACAACTTTTCAAATCCTAAAACATCTTAAGGTAATTTTTCAATGGCACAAACTCTTTCTAATAATTAGTAAGTAATTTCTAATTCATTCTTTCAATCTAATCCATCTTGTTACATGATTTCATTTCAACTTAGAATTTATAAATTTTGGGGATTTGGACCTCAATTTGTGGTCCAATTTCAAATCAAATTATATATTTGAATTCATGGGTGAATGGTGATCGAATTTTGATTCGAACTTCAGGTTTTGACCAAGTAGGTCCAGGGTCGGATTTTTAATTTTTCGAAAAATCATTAGAAAACCTATTTCATGTATTAGAATTAGTTTTTTAGCATTAATTGATATCGTAAGTAAATAGTGACTAGATACAAGCGAATTGGAAGGGAATCAAGAGGTAAAGTGATACTTGAGGCTTGATTGTGTTTGTGGAATTCAGGTAAGTGTTTGGTCTAACCTTAGCTTGAGGGAATAGGATTTGTGGTCTTATTTGCTATATGTTACTTATTGAGTACGACGCATATGTGTGGTGACGAGTATCTATATGTTGGTGTCAAGCATACCCGTGAGTCATATACTATGATTGTTGTGACTCAGTTATGTATTGTCCATGCTTAATATGATGATTATCAATGTTGAACAAGGCTTGTGCAAGTATTCTTGGTAATTGAACATTGTTGAGTATGGGCTCAACATAAGATTTATGTGGTGAAGTGATTGTGGAAACGAGAAGAGATTTATGATATTATTTTCTTTGCTGGGATGTTATTGCTTATGATACAGTTTCCCTTGTCGGAATATTATTGTTATGCTATTATTCCCTTACTGGGATTCTATTGTGATTTTAATGATTCCCTTGCCCGCATTGCTTTGTGATTGTTGCTTGGGTAATGAAGAGTGGAAAGCACGAAGGGTGATGTTGTACGTGATATTTGTGAGTGAGTATTAATGCATGAAGGGTGATTTTGTGCCGATATTTGAATGCAAAAGCACGAATGGTGATGTCGTCCATGATATAAGTGATAATGCACGAAGGACAATGTCGTGCCATGATTATGTGAGGTAAAGTCACGAAGGGTAATTTCATGCCGAATCTATTTATTCTTGTGGTGAGAACGAGTGTAAAAGCACAAAAGGTGATGCCGTGCACTTATTACTATTTTCCTTATTCTTTCTTATAATTGAATTATAGTGTTCTTTATGCTTTTCTACTGAAATTCTGTTAGTACTTCATATTCCCCGTAGTATGTTCCCCCTTTCCATCTTTTACTGCTTATTTCTGTTATTATTATTTGTTGTATGTGATTTAACTGCACAGATTTATTTGGTAGTCTTATCGTAGCCTCATCACTACTTCGTCAAGATTAGGCTCGGCACTTACCAGTACATGGGATCGGTTGTGGTGATACTATATTATGCACTATGTACAGATTTGGTACTGGAGCATTTGGACCATAGAGAGGTTGCTGCCTTCAGTCCAGTGGAGATTTGATGTAGTCGTACAAACATCTGCAAGCCTTAGCGTCCCCTTCTATCCTTTCCATTCTGTTAACTTATTTCAGAGACAGACTTGTACTTTTCTATTCTGACCTTATTCTTAGTATTAGTAGATGTTCCATGACACCATGACACCAAATTCTTGGTAGAGTTGTACTTTTGGATTTCCATACTAGTATTCAGTTAAATTTTCAGATTTTGTCTTCCGCATTTCTTTATTATTATTATTAATCTGTTGTTAATCGCATGTTAATTTGAAATTGTTAAGAGGTTACGGAAAAGGGGTAATTAAATAACTAACACTCGGCTTGCCTACCTTTTACGAGTAGGCGCCATTATGACTTCCGAGGGTGGAAAATCCAAGTCGTGACAAGTTGGTATCAGATCTCTAGGTTGATTACATCTCACAATTCACGGACAAGCTTACTAGAATCTTAGGGATAGGTATGGAGACGTCTTTGTTTATCCCCAGACGCTACAGAGTTAGGAATAACTTTACATCTATTATTTCTTGTCGTGCAACTCTATTTCTGAATGCTAATTGAACTTTCACTATGTTCTCTCGCAGATGGTGAGAACACGTAACACTTCA
Organism: Nicotiana benthamiana; assembly: GCA_034376525.1. NCBI lineage: Eukaryota > Viridiplantae > Streptophyta > Magnoliopsida > Solanales > Solanaceae > Nicotiana > Nicotiana benthamiana. The sequence goes on along the minus strand of CM067332.1, from coordinate 105,355,723 downwards.
TCAACTGAACAACAGCTTGAGCCCCCAGTAGCAGCTCCTGCGAGGGGCAGAGGTTGAGACCGTGCTAGGGCCCGAGGCAGAGGTAGAGTTCAGCCTAGAGCTCGAGCAGTAGAACTAGGGGCACAGCCTCGGGTTGAGTTTAACGATAAGGTTCCAGCCCATACAGTTCTAGTAGGACCAGCTCAGGTCCCATAGGGGTTCATTGCCACCCTGGTACTTCAAGATGCTTTGGTCCGTCTAGTGGGCCTTATGGAGAGCGTCACTCAGGCATATGTATTTCCTGTAGCACTAGCTATCTCTCACACTGGATGAGGAGCCCAAACTCGTGCTACTCGCACTCCAGAGCATATGTCTCCTATTTTTCAGACTCCAGCAACTCAGCCAGTTAGGGTACTTTAGTCGGGTGTTGTGGCACAGACCGGTGAGGGGCCAGCTATGTCTGCTGATTCCTTATGGAGGTTGGACAAGTTCACCAAGATTTTTACTACCACTTTTGACGGTAAATCTTTTATAGGATTATTTGGATAGATGTCATGAGGTTCTACGGAATATGGGGGATAGTAAAGACCAATGGTGTTGACTTTGATGCCTTTTGTCTGTTTAGATCTGACAAGACTTAGTAAAGGGATTATTGTTTGGCTAGACCAGCTAGGTCACCGGCTTGGACTTGGGATCAGTTCTCTTAGCTATTTCTGGAGAAGTTTCTTCCTATCACTCAAAGGAGAACTATCGGAGGCAATTTGAGCGTCTCCACTAGTTCTATGACTGTCACTAAGTACGAGACCAAATTTATTGACTTGGCCCATCATGCTCTTCCTATACTTCTTGCCGAGAGAGAGAGAGAGTGAGGAGGTTCATTGAGGGACTCATTCAACCTATTCGATTGTAGATGGCTAAGGAGAAGGGGAGCAAGATGTCTATTAAGGATGCAACCAATGTAGCTAGAAAAGTTGAGATGATTCTATCATAGGGGAGTGGTCAAGGTTCTAACAAGACGCCTCGTCATTCGGGCAGGTTCAGTGGTGCCTCATTTGGAGGCGGGGATTCTTTTGGTAAGGTTCATCCTTCCAGGCCATTTCATTCAGCACTATAGGCTTCTCGCGGTGCTCAAGGTGGATGTGGTTTTCATATGCAGTATTCCAATTAGCTACACTAAAGTGCATCGCCAGCTCCTATCAGTGCACCCCCACTCTAAAGTTTTTAGTGTCGTCAGTCCTAGAAGCAGAGGGCTTGTTATACTTCTGGTGAAATGAAGCATATCGCTAGATTTTGCTCTTGATCACCTAGTAGCTCTCAGCATCAGGGTTCCCGTGCCATGATTCAGGCATCGAGTGTTCCACTACCCGTTCAGCGAGCTAGATGTGGAGGTAGAGATGCTAGAGGTGGAGGTAGAGGTATTAGAGGTGAAGTTTAGGCTGCTAAAGGTAGAGGCCAGCCAGCAGGAGACCATCCTAGATATGTGATTCAGAGTGGTAGGGCCTAGCCCCGATGTTATGTTCTTCCAGTCAGGCCTGAGGTTGAGGCCTCTGATGCAGTTATTATAGGTACTGTTCTGGTTTGTAGTAGAGATGCATCAATTCAATTGATCTAGGCTCTACATACTCCTATGTATCATCTTATTTTGCCCCGTATTTGGTCATGCTTACTGATTTCTTGAGTGCTTATATAGATGTGTCTACACCAGTAGGTGATTCTATTGCAGTAAATCATGTCGATCATTCATGTATAGTTGTGGTTGGGCATCTTGAGACACGAGTAGATCTATTACTTTTGGATGTGGTTGATTTTGATGTGATATTGGGGATGGACTGTTTAACACCTTACCACACTATCTTGAATTGTCATGCCAAGACTATGACATTAGCCTTGTTGGGTTTACCTCATTTAGAGTATAGAGGGACTCCTAGTACGATGGCCCGACATATGGTTGATAAGCAATGTTTTGCCTATTTCGCGTATGTTTGTGATTCTAGTGCTGAGGTTTTTTCTATGGATTTTGTGCCTGTTGCTCATATGTTTCTTGAGGTATTTCCTTTAGATTTGTCGGGGATGCCATCCGACATGGATATTGACTTTTGCATTGATTTGGCTCTGACGCTCAGCCCATTTCTATCCTGCCATATCGTATGAACCCGCCAGAGTTGAAAGAATTGAGAAAACACTTACAAGACCTGCTTGATAAAGGATTTATTAGACCTAGTGCTTCTCTTTGGGGTGAACCAATGTTGTTTATTAAGAAGTACGACGAATCAATGAGGATGTGTCTAGATAATCGGCAGTTGAACAAGGTCAAAATCAAGAATAAGTACACATTCTCGAGGATTGATGATTTTCTTTTACCAGTTTCAAGGTGCCAAGGTATTCTCGAAGATTTATTTGAGATCAGGCTACCACCAGTTGATGATTTGGGCGTCTGATGCCCCTGTGATAGATTTTTTCACTCTATACGGGCATTATGAGTTATTGGTAATGTCATTTGGGTTGACAAATTTCCCAGCAGCTTTCATGAATTTGATAAACCAAGTGTTCAAGCTTTACTTTGATTCCTTCGTGATAGTCTTCATTGATGATATTTTGATCTATTCCCGTATCTGGGAGGAGCATGAGCAACATCTCAGAGTTGTTCTTCAGACTTTGAGAGATAATCAGTTGTATGCTAAGTTTTCATGTGAGTTTTAGTCGGGATTAGTTGCTTTCATGGGTCATGTTGTATCAGCAGAGGGTATTCAGGTGAATCCGAAGAAGATAGAGGAAGTCAAGGACTGGCTTAGACCAGTATTAGCTATAGAGATACGGAGTTTCTTGGGTTTGGCAGGTTACTATCATCGCTTTATGGTGGGGTTCTCATCTATTGCATTCCCGATGACCAGATTAACCCAGAAGGTTACCTAGTTTAGGTAGTCAGATGAGTGTGAGGTGAGCTTTCATAAGCTCAAGATAGCTTTGACTACGGCGCCGATGTTGGTGTTGCCTATAGGTTCAGGGCCATATATATTGTATTGTGATGTATCTCATGTTGGACTTGGTGCAGTGTTGATACAAGATAGCAAGGTCATTACGTATGATTCGCGACAGTTCAAGATTTACGAGAAGAATTATCCAGTTCATGATTTGGAGCTAGCCGCCATTGTTCACGCACTGAAGATTTTGAGGCACTATTTATATGGCATGTCATCTGAGGTGTTCACGGATCAGAAGAGTCTGCAGTACTTATTCAAGAAGAAGGAGCTAAATTTGAGGTAGAGAATGTGGTTGGAGCTACTGAAAGCCTATGATATCACTATCTTATATCATCCGACGAAAGCTAATGTAGTGGTTGATGCTTTGAGTAGAAAGCCAGTCAGCATGGGCAGTCTTGCGTACATTTCGGTAAATGAGACTGCTAGCTTTGGATGTTCAAGCTTTAGCCAATCAATTCATGAGGTTGGATGTTTCTGAGCCCAGCCGTATGTTAGCTTGTACAGTCCATCATTATTCATTATTTGAGCGTATAAGAGATCGGCAGTATGATGACTCTCATTTGTGTGTCCTTAGAGAGACAGTGCGACACGGAGGTGCCAAACAGGTTCAGTTAATGATGATGGAATTTTGAGGATGAAGATTCGAGTAGGCTTTCCTAATTTGGATGGGCTTCGATACTTGATTCTACAGGAGGACCCTAGTTCCCAGTACGAAGATGTACTAGGACTTGCAGTAGCATTACTAGTGAAGGAGGATGAAGAAGGATATTGTTGCACATGTGGCTCGGTTTTTGAATTTTCAGCAAGTAAAGTACGAGCATTAGAGACCTGGTGGTTTGTTTCAGAGGATTGAGATTCTTATGTGGATATGGAAACGTATCACTATCGACTTTGTAGTTGGACTCCTACGAAATTAGAGGAAGCTAGATGCAGTGTGGGTTATTGTTGATAGGATGACCAAGTCAGCGCATTTCATTCATATGGCAATTTTCTATTCTTCTGCGAGATTTGACGAGATCTATATCTGGGAGATTGTTCGCTTTCATGGTATGCTCGTGTCTATCATTTTTGACCGAGGTACGCAGTTCACCTCTCATTTTTAGAGGGTCGTTCAGCGTGAGTTAGGCACAAGGGTCAAGTTGAGAAAGGCATTTCATCCTCAAATGGACGGACAGTTTTAGAGGATATGCTCCGAGCTTGTGTTATTGACTTCGAAGGCTCGTGGGATCAATTCTTTCCTTTAGCGGAGTTTGCCTACAACAATAGCTATCAATCGAGCATCCAGATGGCTCTCTAGAGGCATATATAGTACGCGGCGTTGGTCACCGGTTGGGTGGTTTGAGTCAGGAGAGGTTCGATCATTGGGTACATATCTAATACAGGATGCCTTGGACAAGGCTAAGATCATTCAGGATAGGCTTCACACAACTCAGTCCATGAAAAAGAGTTATGCCGACTACAAGGTTCATGATGTGGCACTCATGGTAAGAGATCAGGTGTTGCTTCGGGTGTCGCCTATGAAGGACGTGATGAGCTTTGGGAAGAAGGGTAAGCTAATCCCTAGTTCGTCGGTCCTTTTAAGATTCTTGATCGAGTGGGAGATATGGCTTACAGACCTGCGTTGTCGACGAGTTTATCAGTCATGCATCCAATGTTTTATGCGTCCATGCTTCGGAAGTATCGCGTCGATCCATCCCACGTGTTAGACTTGAGCACTGCCAAGTTGGACAAGAACTTGTCCTATAAGGAAGAGCAGGAAGCTATTCTGGACCGGTAGGTTCATCAATTGGAGTTCAGTGGAGGGGTCAGCCTTCTGAGGCAACGACCTAGGAGTCCCAATGTGATATGTGGTGCCGATATCCCCATGTTTTCACCGACTCAGGTACTTTTCTATGTCAGTTTGAGGATGAACGCTTGTTTTAGAGGTGGTAAATGAGATGATCCAAAAGGTCATCACTCATTTTGAAAGTAAATTATGTGTTCCTAGGCCTTAAAACCCTCTTTTGGCCTTACCTCGTTTTTCATGCACAGTCCATTTATATTTTCGGAAAGCTATTATGTGAATGTAATTAAAATAAGAAAATTGGCCTTCAAAATTGATTAAAGTTGACTTTGGTCAACACTCTTGGTAAACAGAACCAAACCCGTGATCGGAAGGTCCCATAGGGTCCATAGTAAATATGGGACTTGGGCGTAATGCCCGATATTGAATTCCGAGGTCCCAAGCCCGGGAAATGAATTATTAAAAGAAATTGTTTAACTGAAATTATAACAGTTTTGGTGAAATTTAAAAATGTTTGAATTTGATGTTATCGAGCCTATATTTTGACTTCGGAGTCCGGTACAAGTTTAAGATAATAATTAACTTGAATCTACGATATTTGGTAAAGATCGGAACTGGTTTGGTATAAATCGGACATTTAGTTGACAAAATGAGAATTTCAATATTCTTGAGTAATTTCATGAATTTAAGGCTTAATCTGTAGTTGTTGATGTTATTTTGATGATTTGATTGTATGAGCAAGTCTGTATGATGCTTTTGGACTTGCGTGCATGTTTGGTTTGGAGTCTCGAGACCTTGGATGAGATTTTGATAGGCCAAGATGTTTTATTGGACTTAGGAAAATTGCTGCAGGTTCAGTTCTGGTACTTTGTCCTCTGATCTCGCAATTGCGCGATCAGGGATCGCAAATGCGAAGTCTGATGGCATGGGAATTGCAAAGGGCTGATTACAATTGTAAAATCAGCCCTGGCCAACCTAGCTCGCAATTGCGATACTTTCTTCACAAATGCGAAAAACCCTGAAATCCCAGAGGTCGCAAATGCGACCCTTTCCTTCGCAATTGCAAAGATGACAGGAATTGTTAGGGGTCGCAAATGCGACAGTTTCTTCGCATTTGCAAAGCCAGCAGAAATTCTCTGGGTTCGCAATTGCGACATCTGCACCTGATAGGTGGGATTTCAGACGGGTTTCTTCTTCAATTTTACAACTTTTCAAACCCTAAAACATATTTGGGCAAATTTTTAAGGGCACAAACTCTTTCAAACCGTTAGTAAGTCATTTCTAACTCATTTCTTTCAATCTAATACATCTTTTTACATGATTTCATTTCGAATTCAATTGTTTTTCATGGGAAAATGGGTGATTTTTGCTAGAACATAGGATTTTAAATTTTGGAGATTTTGACCTCAATTTGAGATCCGATTTCAAAATAAATTATATATTTGAGTTTATGGGTGAATGGGTGATCAAGTTTTGGTTCGAACATTGATTTTTGACAAAGTGGGCCCGAAGTCAGGTTTTGACTTTCTGGAAAATCATTAGAAAACCTATTTTATGCATTAAAATTGGTTTATTTTGCATTTATTGATATCGTTAAGTAAATTTTAACTAGATACAAGTGCATTGGAACGGAAATCGAGAGGTAAAGCGGTAGTTGAACCTTGATTGTGTTTATGGCATTGAGGTACGTGTTTGTTCTAACCTTAGCTTAAGGGAATAGGAGTTTTGATCTTATTTGCTATGTGATAATGGTTGAGTACGACGTATAGGTGTTATGACGAGTACCTATACGTTGGTGTAAAGCATGTCCCTGAGCCTTATACTATGACTGTTGTGACTCAGTTATATATTGTTAGTGCTTAATGTGATGATTATCGATGTTGAACAAGGCTTATGGAAGAATTCTTGGTAATTGAACATTGTTGAGCATTAGCTCAAGTTGAGATTTATGTGGTGAAGTGATTGTGGAAATGAGAACAGATTGATGATATTGTTTCCCTTGCCGGGATGTTATCGCTTATGATATTATTTCCCTTTTCGGGATATTATTGTAATACTATTGTTCCCTTGCAGGGATTCTATTGTGATTTTATTGATTCCCTTGCCCGAATTGCTTTGTGATTGTTGCTTGGGTAAGGAAGAGAGGAAAGCACGAAGAGTACTTTCGTGCGTGACATTTGTGAGCGAGTGTTAATACACGAAGGGTGATACCATGCCGATATTGTAAATGTAAAAGCACGAAGGATGATGTCGTACCATGAAACGAGTGATAATGCACGAAGGATAACGTTGTCCCATGATTATGCGAGGTAAAAGAACGATAGGTGATGTCATGCTGAATCTATTAATTCTTGTGGTGAGAACAAGAGTAAAAGCAGGAAGGGTGATATCGTGCACTTGTTACTGTTTTCCTTATTCTTGCTTATAATTGAATTATGGTATTCTTTTTCCTTCTCTACTGAAATTCTATTAGTACTTGATATGCACGGAAAGTATAAGTTTTCTTCTTCTTTAGGTTCTGGATCTAAAAGACATCTGGCGCATTCTCTGTATTGAACCATAGTCGATCCATAAATTCTAATGCCATGCTCACCCAATTGTCCCAGTTCTTAGGGTTATGGATTATGTTCCAAGACAGGGTATCTCCGGTAAGACTTCTAATGAAGAGCCTTATTCGGATTTATTCATCTTTTCTGACCCCTACGAGGTTTTCACAATAAGTCCTTAAATGAACCTTAGTATAACCTATTCCGTCAAAAGTTTCAAACTTAGGAGGTTTGTAACTCCCAAGTAGTTCCGTGTCTGGTTGTATGCATAAATCCTCATAATTCACACCTTCTATCCATTTACCCTCTGTAACGCCCTGAACTTGACTTGTCAATTTCTTGAGCTCCTCGGCTATGTTCTTGATGAGCAGGTTCTTCTCAGCGGATTCTAGTGTATAAGACATTGGTTGAGTGGAGTGAGGTACGGTTTCTACGTACATGGGGTATTTTGGTGAGTGTCAGGGATTTTTATGTGGTGCTGGTCATTGGTCGAGTAATGAGGATCGAGGTTAGGTTGTGGTGTATTCTGAGGAGTATGAAGGTTAGTGGTTTGTGAGTACTTGGTTGGTTGATGATGTTGTTGTGTAGGAGTTGGTACCGGTAAAGTATTGACATTTGGAGGTGGAGCTACATATTGATAAAGTATGGGAGGTTTTTGTGGACGTGGGTTTGGCGTGTTTTGAGAAGGTGCTGGGTTTTGAGCATGTTGTTGGTTAACTTCTGGGATATTTAGAGTGAGGGAAAGATTTTCCAAGTTACAGACCTGCTCAAGTTCTCCTTGTAACTCCAGTAGCTTTTGCTCCAATCGCAAAACTAAGTCATTTTGTGCCTGAGTATATATCTACCTCGAGACCCCTTCACCCGTGTCCTATTTGCGCAAAAGTTTCTCAACCATAAAGTCGTCGACGATCGAGCAGCCCCCGATAACGAGTGCTTCCACGGGAGGATCCGCGACCGGTTTTTTAGCAACCACAACGAGGGAATCCATTTCAAGTATGACACTTCAGGAGCAACCACTTCAATACCAGCGGCCGGTTGAGAATATGAAAGGGAAACCTGTTGAGGAACGATTTTTAATGTTTTGGTCATTGTCATATGATGAGTGTTTGAAAATTTGAGAAATAAATGCAAAGTTTAAAATCTAGACAGAAATCTGGAGATTGCTATTGAAATTCAAGAACAAGGGTAAAGATATGAAAGTTTGAAGAAGGTTTGTTGATGGCTGGAAAGGTCGAAGATAGTGGTGTAGTTGAAAATTAAAAAAAAAAGACAAAAGGAAGAAGTTTTTATAGGGAAGCAATTGACGCTTCACATTCGGAGGCTACCTACAAGTGAGTGACACATGTCCGAAGTCAGAACTATGTGATTGATTGGACGTTTCATCTCCCTCATCTTAACATACAAAGGAAGGAATCGGAGTCATCTCTCATTTTCCATTATTTTGACAAGCTGACTCTCTAAGAAATGAGGGGACTAACTGTATACGGGTAAAGTCAGGTCCACTGAACACCTCAATTTCTCGATAAGTAAAATGGAGCAAGAACGTGATCGTAATGAATCAGAGCCAGAGTGAGGAGACCCTCGTATCTAGGCTTGGGCAAATTACTTGCCCTCGGTGGTATCTGGGACATATACTCTAGGTCCGGTTCGAGGGGCAAGACTTAGAAGGGCATTACAAAATATCTTCATACGATTAACAAAGGAATGTGATGTCCGTGCCTAACCGGATAATACGGTTTGAATCTCGACACGTATCAGCAGAAATCAGTGATCAGAGAAACATAAGATTTTTACTTTCTTAGAATTGTACTTATGGTAAAACTGTCCTACTATTTAAAGGGAAAATATTATTATTCATAGAACATATTATAATATGCACATCAAGGCAATTTATTCAATTCTCTTTGTTGCTTAAGTTCTTATTTTTTTCTTACATTCTTCATAAGTGCAAGCTTGGAATCAAGGGCGGGTTCTTCATCGAGCCATTAACCGAGCTTAGAGTCTCCCTTATCATTGGTATGGTCTTTTATTATGTCTTTCATTTGCTTTATCCAATGTCATTATCATTTGTATTGCATCAATCCATATTTCCGTAAAACCATATTTAAATTCAATTGTTATCCATTTTTAGGGTAAACGGATTCATTAGTCATGAATGGGGGAATATTTGAATTTAAACTAAAGTATTCTACTGTACATAACTTTTACGCAATATACTAGAACTCCGTGCACAATTTTGAGTGTGCACTATTGTTTGAGGTGCAGTCAGACCTCTCTATAACAACACTCTTATATAAGAGTCATTCACTATAAAAGCCAAGTTTTCCCCATAATCGATTTTTAAATTATTTTTTACCTCTCTATAATAGCTTTTTACCTATAACAGCAACAACTATATTTACAGTATTATAATAGCCATTGATCACTCCAAACTATGCCTCCTAAGAGACAAATCGCTTGTTGCAAATATAATCCGGTTTCAAGTCCAGAGTCGAATCCTCAGGGAACTAACCTATCTATTACAACTCTTTGGCAATGGTATTATCATTCAACCAATTTCCATGCGTGATTTTATCAATCAATCTTGGGTTTTTGTTTAACTACTTCAAATAATATTAGAAATAACAATATGCTGGATTAAAGATAATTCAATTGTAAAAAAGTCTAAGGTAGTGATTTTCCCATTTGCTAGTGTAGGTCTTGACTCTGTCACTACAATCTCGACGTATTACTCTATGAGGATTATGAGCTATGAGTTATTGTAATTATCTCTCGATCAACTACAATAATTTACTAGAGCATTTTATCGAACTACTCTAACTAAAAATATGTGCAACTCTAAATTATCCCACCAAGTTTCATTATTTCTAATCTCACTTTTAAGTTCAAGTAATGAATCTCTTCAATTATCTAAAAGTTGTATTGTTCAACACCAGTCTAACCTAATATTTTTTCTCAAGCAATATGAGGTAATTAGACACGATTAATCACCATACAAAACGTAGTTGAACAGTCATATAATATATCCGGCCTGATTATAAGAAGTTGAGTCAAAACTTCAACCAACAATTGATTCCATCAACCCTAGATAATATTTTAGCCACTCCTAACAAAATAAGACAAAACTACAAAGTTGTTCATAATGTATAATTGCAAGAATTAAAAGGAAATAGAAAAACTTCAATATTTGGTTGATCTTCTCACACTTGTTCTTGCCTCCACGGTAGCTTAAAACAACCTTAATGATATCTTGGGCGAGCTTCTAGAGTTTAAAAGGGTTTGCAATAAGTTTTCCGGAGTTACACATTGGTCCCCAATTTTCTGGCAAGTGAAAAGTTCACCGCACCGCCACGGCACGACCGCGGAGAAGGCTAAACATTCTGCCTCGCACAGTTTATTTTCGCTGTTCAACTAAGGTCCCACTGCGGTAGCGGTGGATTTCACCTCAGTCCATTTTTGCTTCTTTATGGTCGGGTGCTTCTTGATTGGACATTTTCTTCAACATTATTGAATATAAAACACTATGTAGTGCTTTCTAACTTAGATTATTCCCTGCAAAAGCAAAAGAACACCAATGAGAACATTTTGTTGCCAATTCGCCTATAAAACAACAATAAAGCATGGTGATATTAAGGTGTAAATATCATATATATAGCCTAATATCAACAACCCCACACTTAAATCATTTCTAGTCCTCGAGCAATCCACCACACTCTAACAAAGTTCCCTCCCTAAGCTTTTCCCTTAACGAATCACACCTTGAATAATTTACCAAAGTTACACCTAGTAGTGAACAACCTTTGCCTCAGAAGTCAAATCTCTCATACCATGCAACATTCACACTTACTCAAACTACTCTAAATAGAAGTCAAGAATTACCTTTCCTTTGTGAATCACGTGCCCTCACATCACACAAGAGAGTATTTCCACAATAAATATGATTAAAAAAACTAGGAACTCAGATGTACAAAATTCTTGCACTCTCCAAAAGAACATTCACATGCCACAAAGATGCACCAAAGGCTTGCCCGTAGTGTAATACTCTACTAATTGAGCCTATCTAGTCCATGATCAATAGGACTTCACTTGGTTGTAATGTAGGTTAAGGGATGGATAGGATATATTTGGATATGGTGACTAACCTCCCTACACACTTTAAATACATAACACATCAACATTTCAAATCATTCTTATGTCAACTACACGTTCTACCACAATTTATTTATAACATCACATTCCTTTAGGTGCATTTGTATCAAGCTACCACTTATCAACTATTACATTTATTCACAACTTTTTGTGGTGCTTCTCCTTTTATTCTTCAAAGCTGAACCTTTCATCTATTTCATTGTATCCACTCAACCAAACCACCACCCCACACTTTAGCTTTTTCATATGTCAAGGCCATTTAAGTGCTCATGGGAGGTAAAAGGGGTTCAAACAGAAGGCTATTAAAACAATTGGGTAAGGTTCGCAATGTGGTTTCCAAATAAAAGGGCTTATAGGCTCAATGGAGTTAACTAGGATGTGTTACATTCAGGTGGGTATATGTTATATATCTAGCTTACAAAGAAATGCCTATATCACTTAAAACTGAATAAAGCTACTATTTCGTTTCGCAAACACACCGGGCAAGTTCTAGGCATCAAATGTAAAGCATAGAATACAATATAGATCACACACACGGTATGTCTCACTCCGGATTGAATTATCAAAACATTCTCTTTTGAGTGTTCAAGTCAGCTACAAACATACAACTTTAAGGCACTTTAGCAAGACTCAACCATTGAGACTAGGCGTTTTCACTCTATTGTCGATTGTATTCAGGTGTATTAACGCCAAAGTATTCTCTTTCTATTTCAGCTCGTATCCCATCAATGATAACTAAAACTAAAAACAAAATAAATGAAAACTACCTAAACCAGGTTCAAGTTAAACCCTTCAAAAAGAACCGTGGCCCAAAAAAAACCAAGGGGGAGTGACTAAACTACCTAAAAAAATAATCTTTTTGGTATTTTCTCTAGACTAACTTCCCTCAAGAACTATCTCAATTATCTGTCATCAGGAAGATTCTATATATATTTTTTTGGTCTTTTATGAAAACTTGGTCTCTCAAGAACCCCGTCGAAAGAGATCTATTATCAGGACAAGTCAACTTTCCTATTTTAAGCTTTCTGAATTTAACTATCAATCAAACCACAAAACAAAACAATCAAGAATTACATGTCAAAAAAAACAAGAATTACATGTACATACATACATTGAAGTATCCGCCACCCCGCACTCAAAAGATAGCCATGTCCTCATGGCATAAAACATTTAAGGAACAGTGAGGTAAAGGAACTTCCCTGAAGGATCACTCCTGATAAGAGACGGCGTCTAGGATCACATTACAAGCCCGACTCAGAGCTCTTAGCCAGCCCAAGATTTTCTTCTCCGACTTGGTATGGTGGGTGGCTAGAGTGTCAACTCTAGTGCCCAGGTTAGTGACCAAAGTGCGGAGACCAGCCATTTCCTACTCCAGACCCGTCAGGTGGGTACTTCGGCGGGGCTGTGATGGACCCGCATCATCAATTCTCGTGGAGATTAGGATAGCAACTCCCCCAGAATCATCATCAGATTCATCATCATCATCAACTACCACCACTGGATCTCTGCCAATTCCGATTTTTCTCGCCCAAAATAGGGCTTTTAATGGTAGTTTCCCATCAACTCAAAGGTTTTCAGGGACAATAGCAAAATGGCACAACTTGGTGACCAGAGAAAGGAAGTAAAAACCTTTAAATATCACAGGTGATCGAATGAACATTTCATAGTGGAGGAGCTGGGCTACATCAAAATCTCGGTGGGTCATGAAACTATAGATAGCAGCTGCCTGTGGCCCATTGATATCATTCGTGTTGCTATAGGGTAGCAAGCGGCTATTGATAATGATGAGCCAACACTTGGATTCCCAATTAAGAGACTATGAGTTCAACATGATCACACGCTTTATCCAGATAAACTCCCTGTAAAGCACACATATGACATCAAGCATGGGTGCCCAATTAGCCCTAGATGATAATTAGTAAGGCAATAATCTATCTCTCCTCCTGCTGGATGGCCTCGATGGATGCATTTACCCAGGTATTGCGTACAAATTAAACCCCATTCTCGTGCTCCGAGTAGTTAGCATAAAATTCCCTTACCATCTGAACATTGTCCTCCTCCGGCTCCTCAAAGAAGATGTCCAGCTAACACTTCCCCAACTCAGCAAAGATACTTAGGCATTCCACCTCTAAGGCTTCCCTATGAATATGCACCTCATCTAACAATTTCTTAGATGCCTTTGCATTGTACCTATCCTAGTACGTGAAACTGTGCTGCACTAGCTTGACCCATACCTATTGAGGAGCTTCCCGGTCCACTAGTGGAGGACCATATGTTGTGTCTCTTCCTAGATGGATGCATGTTACCTGTCAAACAGATAAATGTCTATCAGTGAGGGTGTGAGATATGTGAACTATGGATGGTTACTCAGATTTCACCACAACCATGGTCACATTAGCACTTATAGCTCCATTGGGGCAATTCCCCAAGCAACTTGTAAGCAAGACAATTCCTCACACATATAGCTCGTATGGATACATCAATGCTTTCCCCAAATCACAAGTTTACTACACCATTCCACCTCACAATAATTATTTCAACACCTACAAATATACTCCTCTCCGCCACATTATACATATAACCCCTTCACAAGTGACTACAACAACGAAATGTAAAAGAAAAAAGAAGAAAAATAACAAAAATATACTAAAAGTACTACACAATTACAAACATGAAGCTAGCATACCACTAAAACAAAATACAAAAGAAAAATAAGGGGGGAAGTTACATACTGTGATAGAGAAGGAGTGAGAGGAATGGAGATGGGGGAAGTAGGATGAGTGAAGAAGAAGAAGAGATGAAGGATTTTGGAAAGTTATGGTTAGAGAGAGAGAGAGAAGAATTGGGGGAATGATAGAGGTGAGTGGGTAGTATGTGAAATAAAATTTGGAGGGGGGGGTTGAAAATAAAATACATAAATAAAAAGAAAAAATTAATTCTAAAACTTACCTGCGCGACAATTTTTAATGCCTCACCGTGGTCAAGCCACGGTCATGATGGGTTATCAAAGTGAGGCAGTGTACTTGCCTCTCACCGCAGTCGAGCCACGGTCGCAGTGGGGTGACGTTCCTGAGGCAGAATGCCCACCTCTCACCGCAGTCAAAGCGGCGATGCCACCGCGGTCGCGGTTCATGGAAACTTTGTTTTTTTAAAGTTACATACAAGAATGAAACAACAACAATCATGGTTTGCCTCCCACACAGCGTCTGACTTAACATCGCGTCACAATGCAGGTTAGGAGCATCACTCCTCATTCACTACTAGGGCTCTTCCAATACTACTATCTCTTTGTCTCCTTTCTCATTTGCCATTGCAAGGTAATGTTTCAACCTTTGACCATTCACTATGAACTTATTCATCTCATCATCTTATTCTATCTGAACAGCTCCACTTGGGAACATTTGCACCAATCTGAAGGATTCTTACTATCGGGACTTTAACTTACTCGGAAACAATCTCAATCTGGAGTTGTATAATAACTCTAGCACTCCGAATTTGAAGTTTTGGTCCGTGATGTGCTTGTCATATATCAGTTTTGTACGTTCTTTGTACAATATAGTACTCTCAAATGAATGGAACCTGAATTCTTCTAGCTCATGTAACCCAGTGACTGTTAGTGCATGCTGTCTCTATGTCCAAGTTCAATTGCCGTAATGCCAAAAGTTCGTTGTGCTCGAGCTCTACCGGGAGGTGGCATCCCTTTCCAAACACCAACTTGTATAGTGACATACCAATTGGAGTTTTGAAGACTATGCGGTACGCCCATAATGCATCATCCAACTTTCTTGCCCAATCAGTCCTTGTTGCATTCACTATTTTTGTAAGGATGCTTTTAATCTCCATGTTGGACACTTCAACTTGCCCGCTTGATTGTGCATGCTACGAGGTGGTCACCTTATGAAAAACTCCATACTTTCCAATAGCCCTGCGCCCTATAGTAAAAATGTGTTCCGCCATCACTGAGTATACCTCTTAGGGTGCCAAAAATGGTGAAAATGTTCTTCTTCAGAAAGCTTGTTACCCATTTAGCATCATTGATCAGGAGAGCCACTGCTTTGACCCACTTGGAGACATATTCAACTGCTACTAAAATGTACTTGTTACCATACAATCTGAAAAATGGCCCCATGAAGTCGATCCCCCACATGTCAAAAACCTCCATCTCTTGAATTGTGGTCATTGGCATCTTGTTTCTGCGAGGTATGTTGCCTGTCCTTTGGCATTCATCGCAACGTTTGACCCATCCATAGGCATCCTTGAACATATTTGGCCAATACAAGTCCGACTCCAACACCTTAGCTATTGTCTGAATTCCTCCACAGTGTCCACCATATGGTGAAGCATGCCAAGCCTACAAAACAGAATGATCTTTCCTGAGGGTACACCGTCGGATCATGTTATCTACACATATTGTAAACAATAGAGGTACATCCAATAATAAGACTGACAATCATGAAATATTTTTTTCTTTTGAATTGAGGAGAGTTCATAAGGTACAATACCACTTAATAAATAATCAGCAATGTCAGCATACCACTGTGCCTCCTCCATTGTCATTGCTAGTAACTGTTCATTTGGGAATGTCTCTGCTATATCCTCAACCTCTACCTTCTTTTTAGCTCCTTCCAACCTTGAGAGGTGGTCATCCACTTGGTTCTCTGTTCCTTTTCTGCAACGTATCTCCAGATCGAATTCTTGTAAGAAAAGAACCCAGCGAATCAAACGTGGCTTTGACACCTTCTTTTTTATCAGGTACCTAATTGCTACATCGTAAGTGTAAACAATAACTTTTGAGCCAATTAACTATGACCTGAATTTATCGAATGCAAAAGCCACAACTAATATTTCCTTTTCTATCACGGTGTAATTGAGTTGTTCACTACTTAACGTTGTGGTTGCATAGTAAATTGGGTGCATCGGTTTATCTTTTTGCTGCCCCAAGACTGCTCTTATAGCATAATCACTTGCATCGCAGATGAGCTCAAACGGTTGCTCCTAGTTGGGTGCAACAACAATAGGTGTAGTCTCCAATCATTAGGAAACACAAAGGGGTGATACTTTTCAAGGAGTTTACATAACGAGTTAGCAATCTTAGAGAAATCTTTTATGAATCGCATGTAGAACACGGCGTGCCCAAGGAAACTTCTCACCGCCTTGACTGAAGTAGGCGGTGGCAACTTCTCAATCTCGTCAACCTTAGCATGGTCAGCCTCTATTCCCTCACTGGACACTCGATGCCCCACGACTATCCCTTCTTGTACTATAAAATGGCACTTCTCCCAGTTCAGCACTAAATTTTTCTCCACACATCTTTTGAGCACTCTTCTTAAGTTGTGAAGATAGTCCTCGAATGAAACCCCCACAACGGAGAAATCATCCATAAAAACCTCTATAATGTCCTCTACCATGTCCGTGAAAATGGCTAGCATGCATCGTTGAAATATCACTGGTGCATTGCAAAGCCTAAAAGGCATTCTCCGAAAGGCAAAGATGTCATACAGACAAGTGAATGATGTTTTCTCTCTATCTTCTAGGGCAATTAATATCTAATTGTACCCTAAATATCATCAAAGAAACAAAAGTACGACCGCCCAACCAGCCTGGTCAATGAATGGCAGGGGGAACTGGTTCTTCCGGGTGGCTGTGTTCAGTTTCTGGTAATCCATGTAAATCTGTCATGTTTTGACTGTACAACCCGAGATAAACTCATTTTTCTCATTTGGTACAACTGTGATTACCCTTTTTTGACACACATTGAACAGGGATTACCCAATTGCTATCGGAGAGAGGGAAGATGATTCCCCATCTAACCATTTTATCACTTCCTTATTCACCACCTCTTTCATATTCGGCTTTTGCCTTCGTTGATATTCTCCGAAAGGTTTGTGCCCTTCTTCCAAGAGAATCTTGTGCATACAAAAGGCTAGGCCGATACCCTTTATATCTGCCATGGTCCAACCAATGGTAGTCTTATATTCCTGTTGTACCTGTACGAGCTGCTCTACCTGCAAATCTAGCAAACCAGATGATATAATAACAGACAAAGTAGAATCAGGCCCTAAGAAAATGTACCTAAGGTGAGCTGCGAGCAGTTTCACCTCCATCTTGGGTGGTTCCACTACTGATGGTTTTGCCGGAGGTGTATTCCTTTTTTCTAAGTTAAGGGACTCAAACTGAGGTTCTCTTTTCCATAATCCTTGGCCTTCAAGTGCCATGACCCACTCAGCCAACCTTTCACCATCCATATCCTCTTAATTTTATCAAGCATGCCTCCAATAGATATTTAGCAGTCAGGGTCACATCATCTTCGTGCAGGATCACATCCACTGCCTCCACTAGGGTGCAATTACCATAGTCAATGGGTCTCCTCATGGATTGCTGAATGTTGAATATGACTTTTTCATCGTTCAGCCTCATTTTTAATTCCCCAGTTTCACAATCGATTAGTGCACTTCTAGTGGATAAAATGGCCTCCCTAAAATAATAGGTATCTCCTCATCTACCTGACAATCCAGAATGACAAAGTCTGGAGGAAACACAAACTTCCCCACTTGTACCAACACATCATCAAGAATACCAGTTGGCCTTTTAACCGTGCGGTCAGCCAGTTGCAATAGCATTGAAGTCGGTCTAGCTCTGCCAATGCCTAGTTTGGTGTATATATCTAGAGGTATCAAATTATGCTGGCTCCTAAGTCACATAATGCCTTTGCAAAGGCATTACTCCCAATAGTGCATGGAGTAAAGCTACCTGGGTCAGACATCTTTTGAGCCATGAGTCTTGTTACTACTGCGCCGCAGGTCTATTTCAGAGTTTCTGTGGATAGGTCCTGAAATCAAAATTTTGAGACATTAGGTCCTTCATCGTCTTTGCATAGCCTGGCATCTACCTCAAGGCATCCATCAAAAGAATATTCAACTGAATTTGATGCAACATCTCCATGAATTTCCTGTATTAATCTTCCTTCTCTGTTTTACCAGTCTTTCAGGGAATGGTGCAGGTATTACTGCTTGTTGGCTTCTCTCCATTGGCTTTCTGTGGCACAGGAGGTACCACATGTTCTGTAGTTTGTTCATTCACCTTAGACTTACCCTTAGTCAACCAGACATTAACTATTGAGTTAGAGGGCTCGGATGTGAATTTCGATGGTTCGGTTAGCTTCGAGGGATGATTTGTGACTTAGGAGTGTAATCGGACGTGGTTTTGAAGGTCCGGTGTAGAATTAGGCTTGAATTGGCTAAGTTGGCATTTTGGCGAAGTCTGGTTGATAGGTGAGATTTTTATCTGAGAGTTGGAATGGAATTCCGAGAGTTTCTGTAGCTTCATTATGTGATTTGGGATGTGTGTGTAAACTTTCAGGTCAATTCGGAGGTGATTTGTTTAGGTTTTTGATCGAATGCATGTTTCGGAAGTTTTAGAAGAACTTAGTCTTGAATTTAATGTAATTTGATGGTTTTGGTGTTGTTTGAGGTGTTTTGATGATTGGAACGAGTTTGAATGATGTTTTAGGATGTGTTGGTGTTTTTGGTTGAGGTATCAAGGGCCTCAGGGTGATTTCAGATGGCTATCGGGGAGTTTCGGACTTGGATAGAATTGCAAAAACTCAAGAACTATTGCAAAAGGTTTTTTGCCTTCACGAACGCGAGAAGGGCCTCGTGTTCGCATAGAAGGATTTTGGGGTAGGCCAGGTTTGTTCTTCGCGTTCGCGCCTGAGGGTTTGCGATTGCGTAAGTGTGAGTTCCTTGAGCTTCGCGTTCGCGGGAAGATATCAGTTCGTATAGAATGATCCGAGGTCCCGCTCATTTTGTTCTTTGCGTTCGCGGCCAAGGGGATGCGTTCGCATAGTTAAAGCAGTTGAAGCTTTGCGTTCGCGGGCAGGGTTTCGCATTAGCGAAGGGTTATTTTTGGGCAAAGAATTTTGTGCATCTCGAAAGCGAGAGGTCCCTCGCGTTCGCATAAAAACAATTATCATCTGGGCAAAAGGGTTTTAAAATATTTCCTCCGCGAGCTAAGACATATTTTCCTCCATTGTTAGGCATTTTGAGAGCTATTTGGGAGAAATTGGAGAGGGTTTCAAAGGGGATTAATTGGAGGTAAGTTCCATGAATCAAGAACATGATTATTATGTGAAATTATCCTAGAAATCCATGGAAACTTAGCTAAAATCTGAAAAAAAAACTAGGGCTTGGGATTCTGAGATTTTAATTTGGGATTTGAGGGGTCATTTGGAATTTGATTTTGGTGTTCTTTATATGTATAGACTCTGGAAAGATAAGGAACCTGTTGATGTAAAAAATTTTGAGTTTCGAGAAGTGGGCCCGAGGCTCGGGTTTTGCAATATTTGGGATTTTTGACATTTTCGATTGGGTATTGTTTATTTGGCATATTATGATGTATTCATTGTGGTTTTGGTCAGATTTTACGCGCGAGGAGGCCAATTTGAGAGGCAAGGGCATAGCGAGCTAGAACTTAGTCTCCTCGAGGTGAGTAATGATGTTAAATAATGTCGAGAGGGTTTGAAACCCCGAATTTGCACATTGTAGTGCTATATTAAGGTGATTTGCATGTCAGATAGCCAGCGTGGGGTAGAGCTCCGTTGGGGATTGAGAGTTGGTCCGTCCCGATTGATGAATTTACTATTTATTTGACTGAGACTTGCGTGTTATCATTATGATTTGGGCTAGTTGTCATGCTTGTGGCCTTGTGCCGACCTGTAGAACCCTTAGGGGTACTTTAACTGATTTTTCCTCACTTTACTTGTTAAAAATCATATCCTCAGTCATGTTTTTAATTATTTAAAACAGCATAAAATGGTTTTAGAAATGCGAATCCTAAATGAAAGAAACATGTGAGCTGAGATCCCTACCTTATATTATTGTGCCCGTGATATTGTAATTATAATGACTGAACTGAAAGGGGTTGAGAACCCAATAGTGAGGAGGTTATATATGTTATGGATCGGGCTGCACGCCGCAGCAGATACTTATGTGTGTCGGGCTGCACGCCCCAACAAATATTTATATGTATGGGGCTGCGTGCCGCACAATATAGAGCTTGGGATGTAGGAGCCCCTGCGGAGCCTGCACATCCCCAGTGAGTGCAGTCGACAATCTATATGGATCGGGTTGCACGCCGCAGCGATGTACCGATCGGACTGCACGCCGCAGCGATTATTCTGATTACTATTTCTATAAGAGTATGTGAGTCGAGTGCTGAGATTGTGTGCTAAGTTATGATAATGAGCTCGAGGGTTGGATTCCTACTTGTTATTATTTGTTAATCTTCCTGCCTTATCTTATTTGAAGACATTTCATTCGACTTCTTCGTTGGTTTACTGCTTAAGTGATTTTACTGTTGGATATAGAATTGCATTTTGCCTTTTACGTGTGGTTATGCTTTCAGTCATTATTTATATTCATTACTCACTGAGTTGTAGTGCTCACATTTCTTCATGCAGCTTGTGTACATATTCAGGTGTTTTCGAGGTATATTGGGAGTTTCTCTTGCTGACTACTACTACCGGAGTCATCTAGGTAGCTGCATGGCGTCCGCAGACCCGATTTCTTCCTCTATCTTTTACCGTCCAGTATCTTAGACTATCTCAGTATTTGAGTGTCTAATTCTTGTAATAGAGGCTCGTGACTTGTGACAGCGGATCGGTAGGCTAGTAAGAGAGTATTGTTATGATTTGTTTTCCGCACATCTTATTTATTGCGGCAGACTTTTATTTTTGTTAATTGACTTTTAAAATTCTGATAATTTGTAATGAACTCTGCGAGAGAGGGGTTGTGATTGACCTAGCAATGTGTTGGGTGTCATCACGACGGGATTTGGGATCGTAATAGTTGGCTTTTGCTTTGCGTCAAAAGCTAATCTACCGTCTAAATGCCAAGTATCACTTTAATAATTGGAAGATCTTTCTAATTTTTTTAGTTGTACTTTTTCGTAGATTATCTCTAATTCTCAATTAGCAAAAGAAAACTTTGGAATATGTGTCTACCATCATCAGTAAAGGACCTCATTACATAAACATTCAAAAGATCAAAAACTAAACTCTAGATAAATACCTCACTATGTAGATTTGTTTCACTTTGCTCATTGGACTATAAAAAAGTTTTATTTAGGGATCGTTTCGTCCACACAAAAATTTATATCCAAATTATACTACGAGGATTATAACACAAGAATTAAATAATAAGAAGATTATTTAGTGAATATATTTTATATAATAGATGCTTAGTTTTATTGAAATATCAACATATATTTTAAATGTAGTTGGTATGCTAGATAAACTTGAAAACCCTTTTAACTAAAATTTTCAGCTTCACTTTTTAAGGCTTCCTTGAAACATGTGGTCATTTACAGTAACTAACATTTTCTTGGCTATGTGAGTGCTTGAGCTTTATTTATATTTTTCAGTTTAATTAGTAAGCAAAGAACTTCCTGCTATATTCCAATGCTAGGATTTGTATTATAAAAATATTCAAACGACAAAGGAAATCCAAAGTAGCTGCTATGAAGTTCTCTACCTATTTTGAATATGGAAACACTTAAAATGCTTGTCATGTTACTTATTTTCCTTCAGTCTCCAATCATTTGAGGATGAATCGTAAAATTCAATGAAGAAATGCACATATCCATTGATTTTCTTAAAAATAAATTTGTTAGTTCCAAAATGAAGATATAAGAGACTACTTAGTTAAACTATTCTTATATTAATGCTAATTATATGTGTCAAAATCATAAATGGTACTGTTCTAAACGGAAGATAAAATTGCCGGAGAACCTATGCACGACTGTTTTAAATAAATATATACAAGTTAAGTAAAAACTTACTCATGTTATTTGATGATGGACTCTCATACAGGAGTTCATTAATAAAAAAAAGCTCAAATGTTTAGCGTACTCATAGCCACATATAAAATTTAAAGCGAGTTATGAATTTCAATCTTTTTAAGTTATTGAAGTTCTAAAATAATAGTTTATACATATTCAATAAATTATCTAAGGAAATTTAAAACTTAAACCAAAATTTTTGAGTTTAATCCATAACGAAATTCTAGCTTTGCCGCCAAATATATTGTTATTGGGCCCGAGCATAGCTCGGGCTATCTATACTAGTTTGAGTATAACTGTGTATGTTATCAATTAGAATCCAATTGAATTTGAAATTCTCCAAGAGGAATTCGAAGTTCTTCGCGACGAATGTCACGACCTGAATTTTCCACCCTCGGGAGTCGTGATGGCGCCTACTCGTAGAAGCTAGGAAGGCTACGAAGTTTAGAAATCTTTATCTCTTTCATTTTAATCCTTTTAACAGCTTGCATTAACAGGTGATAAATATTTAAATAATAGCGGAAGATGAAAATTTAAGGGGAAGACTTAAACGAATATAATACCAAAAGAAACACGAAGAGCCAACTTATGTCTCTACCTAGAAATCGGTGTCACAACATTCACGGACTGCCTATGATTACTACATACAAATGTCTGAAAGAAAGAAACACAATTTGTCTTGGATACAAGTGATAACACAACATAATAACAGATAGAAGAGACGTCGGGTCTGCGAACGCCTGCAGGACTACCTCGAATCTCGGTGGACTGAAGGTTGGCTCCCAAGCTACTGTCCCAATACTTCTCTTGATATATATATATATATATATATATATATATATATATATATATATATATCAAAAAAATAACTGGAACAAACAATTAAAGCTGGAAAGGGAAAACATGCTTCGGGGAATAATAAATATAAAAAAAATCTCAAGAGAACTATAAGGAAACAAAAATTTAACTTCTAACAAGGATAAAGAAAACAAAGGCAGGTTTCACTTTCGGTTCACATCTGTTGCAGGCATGCAATCCGATCCTATTTCTTATATTTGTGGTAGGCATACCACCCGCTCTCATTTTATTATATCTTCTGGTAGGCGTATCACCCATTCCCATTTTATTAAATCGTGGTAGGCCTACCACCCGCTCCTATTTTATTAAATCTTGTGGTAGGCGTACCAACCGATCCCATTTTATCATATCTTGTGGTAGGCGTATACCTGCTCCCATTTTATTGAATCTTGTGGTAGGCATACCAACCGCTCATATTTCATCATATCATATGGTAGGAATACCACCCGCTCTCATTTACAAGCCAACACAAAATCACAAGGAATCCCGACAAGGGAACAAAAGCAATATAATAACTTTCTGGTGAGGGGACAACAATATCAAAACAAACGTCCTGCCAAGGGAGAATCAGCTATAACCAACCCTAACTCAGCTCATTAATACCAATACTCAACCATAAATAAGTCCACGAGAATAAACTAGTGGGTATGATATTGAGTTTCGACTCCGAACAGCCATCAAGTCTCAAATCTTGGCAGACTTCGTGGTTGACTTCATATTGGCCCTAGTACCCGAGGTTGAAAGAGAATTGTTAATCGGCTTGGATACATCTTGGGGGATCTAGACCCTCTTTACGAATGGTGCTTTGAATATAAAAGGGTTCGGACTCGGCATCATGCGGAAACCACCTACAGGTAGCATAGAGAGTCAATTTGTTAGAACTATCAAATTGACTAACAACAATGCCGAATATGAGGCCAAGATTGCAGGTCTCGAACTAGCCAAAGGCTTGGGAGCAGAGTTAATCGAAGCCAAATACGACTCCCTCCTCGTTGTGAATCAGGTTAGTAAGTTTGGGAAGAATGAATGCAAAGATACTTGGAAAAGCAACAAGTAACTCTATGACGATTAAAGAATGGACTTTGCAACATGTGCCTCGAGATCAAAAGAGTGAAGTTGATGCTATCCCAAACCTAAGCTTGTTAATCGAAGACAAGAAACTTAATTTGGTGGCTGTTGTACAATTCATGAGGTCAGTGGTCGAGGAAGGCCATACCGAGATAAATTCCACAAGTTGACTTGGGATTGGAGCAACAAGTACATACACTATTTGAAGAACGGAATACTTCCTTCAGATCCAAAGGAATCGAGGTCCATGCGTATGAAGGCCGCCCGATTTAGCTTGTCCTAAGAAGGAACCTTACTCATGAGGATATTCGACGGTCCGCTAGTGATATATCTGGTACCGGGTGATACTGATGTTCTGAGGGAAGTCTACGAAGGCACATGTGAGAATCACTTAGGCACCGAATGGCTGGTCCGAAAGGTAATCCAAGCCGGCTTTTACTGGATTGATATGGAAAAATATGTGAAGGAGTTTGTGCAAAAATGTGATAAATGTCAAAGACATGCTCCGATGTCTCATCAACCCGAAGGCTGATGTATTTGGTTTTATCCCTATGACCATTCACGAAGTAGGGGATGGACATCATCGGACCTCTTCTATTGTCGCTAGGTAAGGCTCAATTTTTTTTATTTATGAATGACTATTTTTCTAAGCGGGTTGAAGCACAGGCCTATCAGAAGGTCAGGGCAAAAGAAGTCATAGACTTCATTTGGGACCATATCATATGTCTATTCGATACCATCCGTAATTTCCTGCGACAACAAAAAATAGTTTGTTGACAGCAAGGTGACCAAATTTTTCAAAGGTCTCAAGATAAAAATAATGTTATCAACACCTTATCGCCCTAGTGGAAATGGGAAAGCTTAAGACCAACAAAACCATAACACAAAACCTTAAGAAAAGGTTGATCGATGCCAAAGGAAGATGGACAGAAAAATCCTGCCCGAAGTCATTTAGGCATATCATACAACTTTGAAGTCCAGTACCGGGGCTACCCATTTCTATTTGATTTATGGCACGGGAGCTTTAATACATGTCGAAATTTGGGAGCTGGGCATCAGATTTTAATACACGACAAAGGAATTGAATTATGAGGCCATGAATACAAGCCTGGAACTATTGGGTGAACGATATGAATCTGTCTTTGTTTGATTGGCTGACCAAAAACAACAAATCGAGAGCTATTATGATCAAAAGGCCAAACTTCGATACTTTATGTCCGAGACTTGGTACTAAAAAGGTAGCTAAACACCTAAATCCAAATGAAGCAAAATTAGATCTGAACTGGGAAGGGCCGTACCAGATGCTCGAAATCACAGGAAAAGGATCCTATAAGCTCAGCACGATGAACAACGAACAATTACCAAACAATTGGAACATTACTTAAAATCATACTAAATCTAAGGTATTGCCCCTCCTATTTTCATTTATATTTTAAACTAACTCTAGCAGGTGTTCGATCAAAAACAGTAATGAACTCCTCGACACGAAGACTTTAGTTGTGAAAGCACGCGTTGCACTCTTTTTTCCTTAGATCAATTTTGTCCCAAATGGATTTTCCGGCGAGATTTTTAATGAGGTAACCATTGATCATGCTAGCTTAGAAAAATTCAATAGTATTAGATGATTCTTTACAATCAACCTCAAATACAGGGGTGCATTACCTTCGAATTTTAACTTTGTTGCGAGGAAATTACTTCATGGCATTAGGGTTTCGATAGGAACATTCGTAAGATCCAAACAGTCAGATGAACCCTACCCGCATAGTTTGCTTGAACCCTGGCACACAACATGTAACCATGTATAATCAATTATAAAGAGAAGTATTTTTTCCTTTCCAATATCCCATGCCTTAGAAAAGTTCTTCTACTTTGCAATTTCATATTCTCAATCTACTATGTAAACAGGTCTAAGGGTCGAGCATAACCAGAGTTTGGATAATTTACCCCAGAATCAATGACTACAAAAAATAAACGGGATCGAATCGTTAAATCTTCAATATCATAAGACCTTTTAGTCAACTATCAATTTTTGTAGGTCGCGACCACCCCACTGGGGGACTAAAACTTTATGCAAGCTCGAAGTAAAATGGGAAAATAAGCCCAATGGGAAAATTCCTAACTAAAGAGGCTACGACCATATTAGCACAACTCTGAGACGTCCTGATTCCGCAGAATAATAGGCCTTCAAATTCTTTCATAAACCGGTTAAAAGGGCTACCCCGACAAAAACATAAAAGGCGCCGATAATATCAAGCCTCAAAACTATAAAGAGTACAAAATTGTTCGAACTCTCAAACAGTTCCTTATTTCATGCTAAGACATTACAACCTTTGTGAACACGGATGATAAACAAAGGTAAAAACATTAAAAGCCAAAATGGGGAGAAAAGCCTTATGTATACAAATGATCATTTTACAAAGGCCAGATTGGCCGAATACAAAATTTACAAAGGCTTAAGGGCTACTTACACTTCGAGTTCAAGAGATCCTTCTCACTTGACTAGAAATCCTAAAGGCTACCTAATTCCATGTTTGAGCATATCCTCATTCGATCATTAAGCTTAAGGGATACGTAAGATCAAGTTCGAGTTATCATTTGGGGTTCATTGATTAGAAAAGGTCAAAGGCGAGGCTTATTATCGGCACTTACCTTCCTCAAACCTTGGACCCACGAACACAACTTCATGATTTTATGCTAAGGCATTTTGACCCTTACATGAAATAACCAAAAAAAGACAACAGATTCATAAGCTATGAAAAGGAACAATTTTTATATTCATAAAAAAAATTAGAAAGGCAACACAGCCTGATGGAAGTTCTTTACAAAGTCCGAAACGACCTCAACAAAAATTAAAAAAAATATCGAAAAACTTAAGTTGTAAGATCCTTGTCGGAGGAAGCATCTTTGCCCTCGGAGTCTTCTTCACCAAATCCACTCAAACTTTCGGAGTCCTCCCGGGTAAAGGCTATCTTTCGAGCCTTCATTTCCTCTTCCCTGGCAACCTCAATTTTAGCAGATATATCAAAGCTTTGATCACGGGCCCTTTCAAGTGCCTCCCTTTGAGATTTACACTTTGCATGATTCACCATCCTCTTGGCCTGCACTAGGGTGGCTTCAGCATCGGCCTTGTATTGGGGCATACCAATCTTAGCCTTAATATTGATTGCGGCCCTCAGATCTGGCTACCTAGAGATCTTTGTCCAAACTGGCTAAATTGGACTCGAGCTCCTCGACTTTCTTTGCCTGAACTGAGGCACTCTCTCTTTCAGACCTAAGCTGAGACTCGGCCAAATATAGCTCTCCCTTAACTGCCTCCTTTTGTGCTTCCAAAATGTCAATACACCCCATGAACTCTTCATCCTTGGCTCATACTTTATCTATTTACCTTTTGAGGCCCTTGATATGTTCGAGCCTCTGTCAAACCTGCAAAATTGGATCATTAGTTGTTATCTCCAATTTATCCTCACTATCATGAAGAACTCGGAAGAGATGCTCAGCCATCTCAGCATGCTCATCTTAAGCCTCTACCAAGTCTACCTGAAGCTTATTACTAAGAAGCTTGTAAGTATCGTATTTCTTAATGAGGCTCTGGACCTTGGCTTTGCATTCCTCTCGGATACTAAGAAAGGCCTCATGATGCAACACTGTAGCCTACGAGAAAGGAACAAAATGTTAGATATATCTACAATTCAAAGTCATACATCGATAATGCAACAGCCCTTGAGCTTAGCTGATTCAGAGCATGTTGGGCCTTGTTTAACAAACAAGAAACCTCCACTTCGTCCATCTTGGCTTGGTCCATTTCAGTAACTAAGCATTGGAGATAGCTATCCATCCCTACGGAGGTAGAGAAAACTTGAGCATCCTCCAGGACCAAGATGCTGATTGGTCGCTTGCACCCGGGATCAACGCCAGGGGGGCGAGAATTGGTTGTTCAGTATAAATCATGAGGAAGCCTCATTTGATCTCTTCCTCGGTACGTCCAAGTCATCCAGTCCGGTGACATCTTCCAAATCAGGAAATAGCCACCTAAAAGGTCATATGCTTCATGGACCCCTTCGCCATCGCGAGTCTTCATCGCCTGAGCGTCCTTGATCGTAGTATCAGGGAACAAAGGCAAAGATAAGACATCTCCAATGTCCATTGCCCCAAGTGAATCTTTTGGGGTTCCACCATCGCCACAAGAAGCAACGACCACGGTTTCTACACCGGCCTCGACGGCCTCCTCAAAATCCCTCTCACATCGAGCTGAAGCACCTTCTGCTTTTTCTTACTTGGAGGCTTCGTCAAGATGAGGCAAAGCGATTTCAGCTCCCGTCAGTCCAACAGTCCTTTGAGTTTTGGTGCACGTTCGCACACGAGTCACCAACCCGAAGTCTTGTTCTTATTCATCCTCTTCAGACTTTTTCCTCAGCTGTTTGATTGACTCTATGGTTAGGCAGATAACGTTAACCTTGGGTTTATGAGGCCTTCTCGCCAATTTTTTCTTTTCGGGGCCCTGAAATATCGGAGCCCCTTTTCTCTTCTTTTCCTTAGTCTATTTTGGAGAATGTGGAAGGAATAGTACCGCTTCTTCAGTAGAGGGGGGTCTCATTTGTACATCCTTCCCTAGGCCTATAAAAGGGGAAAATGAATAAATAAAATATAAAGTTTGAATGGAAACCGTTCTTAAAATAAAAAATTAATATGGTTACGGGCCTCCCATTATCCCTTCGATATTTCCAACACGCTCGGAGTACAACCTTTGTGACACCAAGCCCCTGACCCATTTCTCGAGATCAGGGATCACCTCCGAAATGATGGCCACAACTACAACACAAAGGCTTGGATAAGGAAGGAATATGAGAAACAAAATGGAAAAGTTAGATATTCAAGGAGAAACAATACTTACAATTCAAGTTTTTTCAAGGAACAACATGTCTTCAGCAAGGATTAAGTCTGAAGTCTTTATTCAGACAAGTCTACCCATCCAACATCGGTCTTGGGTCTCATCTATACTCGAGAATGGGGTTTTGGTGGATCGGTGTTAAAACTTGATCATGCCTCCACGATAAAGCCGGGGAGTGTAGAGATGCATAAGGTGATCGAGGGTAAAAGGATGCCCCTCGATCTTGCTTGCAAAGAATAGGAGAAGGATTATGATCCTCTAGAACGATGGATGGATTTCGCCAAGAGTGACATCATACCTCTTGCAAAAGGTGACGATGATTGGGTCTAAGGGACATATCGTGAAAGGGTAAGTGTTGATACTCAGATACCCCTCCATATGAGTTGTGATGGATTCCTCGGGGGTAGGAACTACTACATCCTTGTCTACCTAGTTGCACTCCTCTTTCACCTTCTCGGGGAGATCTCCTATAGTCGTACATATGTACCTCGACAATTGTTCACATCGACTTGGCATCGAGGGTGTATTCTCTACCTTGAAATCAGTTATAGTGGCGCACTTCGTCGAAACGAATTCCTCAAGAGGATCCTCCGTCACAGCTACAGCGCCGACGGGCTTTGACGAGGAAGCGTTTTCCTTGTATGGGGCAGTTTTTGAGGTCTTAGCATTTGTAGATGGGGAAGAATGAATCGGGGGAAGAGCATTTAGTGTTTAGCGATGGAAAAAATAAGCAAATTTATAGATCTGAAAATATAGAGTCCTGAAAAAGGCAAAGATTTTGGAAATTAGAGAGAAGAAGATTTATAAATAAAGTTTGAAAGATAACGAAAGATGCATTTTTAGGTTGAAGATGGCGATTCAGTGCCGATGGTGGCCAACCATCGACTGACAAGCATTAAATGCCTAGAGAACTATACCGATGAGACGTTTCAATCATCTCTGCTGCTTACGTCACAATGCTTACGTCATGATAAATCGAGGGGAATTCGAAGACTTAATTCGTTTCTTGTCACCGCACTCTAAAAAATGAGGGGACTATCTGTATACGGTTAAAATCGGGCTTGCTTAATTTTGTATGACTAACTAAAATCAGGGTAGCAAATCAAGGCTCGGCCTCGATTATATTGGACTATGATACGGAGATGAATTGGTAAGCTCGTGTATCAATGGCCGATCAAGATTAAGACCAGTCCCGATCCAGACCGAAGCAAGAAAGCGATTGAGTGAGATCGACGGAAGCCTGCTAGGTCGAATGACAGAAAGACCAGATATCTGTAACCGGGCAAGGATTGTAGCAGAAATATCGGCACATATCGAGTCAAGACCGCTTACTTAGCATATCATGGGATTTGATTCTGTAATTAGAATTATACTATAAATAGGATTCTTCTGCTATATAGTGAGGGTCCTAACCATTTTGTAAGCATCATATATTCATGCATAATCAAGCAATATATTACATTTTTTTCTCTTAAGCTTTCTTAAGCTCTGTTGTTCAATTCATACTTTTTTGGCATACTTTATTGTTCGAGGGCGATCTAGCTCGAGGGCCACCGTTGTTCATCATATTAATTTGCTTTCTTTTACTGTTAATTTCTAGCATTGATTCTCATATTTATTAATTTATGCCAAGTGAAATCACATATCCTTAAAACTACTTATAAATTTAATTGTTATCCTATTTTAATGGTAAACAGTAATTTTACTCAAAGGCTTTACTCGATAAATGATCTGTGAAATCCATAATCATCTAAATCTGAAATCTTCTGTTTTCGGAAAAAATGGGCTTAAATTATTGTTTTTATTTAGATCATTAAGATAATAGGCTTGCTTTTTCTTTTTTTTTGTTTATTGAAACTAGGAGGCTTGTCTTCTTATACCTTGTGTATTCTATTTCACCCTTGCTTTTAAAATATATATATATATATATATATATATATATATATATATATATATATATATATATATATATATATATATATATATATATATATATATATATATATATATATATTCGATGAGAAAAAGACAGCCAGTTGGCCCATTTTAAAATATACTTATAAATAATTGAATGAATACTAAGGAAAACAAAAAAAAAAACGGAAAAAAAAAAAGAGAATCGCTTAAAAGATTTGCTAATCCACATTTAGTCCTGCGCTGCAGTTGGATTTGTTTTCAACATTCGATAAGCTAAAGACTCCTTGCATTCCATCTTATATTTTATTTTTTAAAAAAAATGAATAGGCACAAAGTGTTTATTTATTTATATATTATTTTAGCTATTGCAACAAGAAGATATTAAAGTAATGGTTTAAAAATTAGCTTAATAGAGAAAATGAGATCAAAGATTAAAAGTTGAATAATTAGTGAATTTGAAATCTTAAAAGCTGTGAAAAAAATTATATAAAAATGAAATGGTGTCAAACAAGAAAAATCAGAACAAAGATTAAAAGTTGAAGAACTATGAATTTGAAATCTGGTTTCTGTAAAAGAATTATATAAAAATGAGATAATGTGAAACAATTTGAGATTTCCAGAATGAAAAGACTATCAAACATATTTGAGTGGATAAGTAGCGCTTTAAAATATGCACAAGTCTGTTACTGAAATGCTGCCAGTTCAAGAACAATACTCCATTGCAGCATCAACTTGGATTACAAAAACTTCAGTTGAAAAGAATTGGCTGGGAACTTGAAACTTACCTATGAGTTGTAAATAATTTCCAACATGGCCACATTTTTTCTGCTTCTGTGCTTGGAAGCCAGAAGACTATACCGAGACTAGCTATGCAACTGTACAAATTAATACCTACTGATATAGCAGTAGAACAGGAAAAGGGAAGAGGAAGGCCGGGGGGAGGGGGAGGGGAAGGGGCAGAGAGAACTGGTCTCCTTCGTCTCTCTAGATGCTATAGCGCGTAGTGAAACATTACAAGCTCGAAACTGATAGCATTCTGGTGGTTGGTCCAATAAATATTTGCAGCAGATGCTCATAATTGTTTACCAAAATTTCCCTGCATTAGAAAAGATTGCATAATGTGTCAGAGAAGCTAATACCAAAATTTATTGACAAAGGGAACAACGCCATCATGAAAAATTATTCTGCTTTCAGTTGGTATTTACTATATTTAGTTGTCCAAGTTTCTTATAAATGTCTTACAGAATCAAGAGAAGTATTCTTTCTCCAAATTTCATAGTTAAACAACAATGCAGTAATGAAATTAGATGCTATTATTCTCCTGATTGCTTATATATTACAATCTATGGCATACTCAAGATTAGGTCACTCTCCCAATACCTTCTGCCCTGATATTACCAAAGATCATTGCATCAAATTTGATGGTGCACAATGCAGAAGGCTTTCTGTTTCTTGTGTATATGAACTGTTGAGATCCTAGCAAGTATATTTCTCGCTATATGATATTCGTTTCCACAAAGAGAACTTGAAAAATACGTTGTTTCAACCCTCGAATCAAGGAAAAGAAATTAGAGACAAGAATTGTACTCACAAGTTTTAGTGTGAGCTCCAAACACTGTTCGACATATGGACGTGGAATGCTGCTCTCATCTTTTTGATTTACCTTAAAGAGATACCAACACAAGTGGACCCCCCCCCCCCCCCAAACCCCCAAAAAAAACAAAAAACTCCCTTTCAAAAGAAAAAATAGCTTGCTTCCTTTCCTATATCAAGCGGACCCTAACCCAATTAATCTTGCTTCCTTTCCTATATCAATTTACCTCTCTTAACATTTGTTCAAATTAACTTTTTCCTTTCCTCACCATCTTTCTTTAGCTGTTGTGGAAGACTCTCTATTTTCTTGGCTTTCCCACATTCAACCTCTTCAATTCACTCTCACTCAGTTTTGGCTACACCGTTAATTAAATAAGTGCTCATAGTAGTTGATGTAAATTGGTTACCTTACATCATAGTTGTTGGCATCAATGGTTACCTCTTCACTGTAGTTGACAAAAATGATTACCTCGATTACAAAAGAAATATCTGTAGTTGATCCTATTTTTGACATTTGTTTTAAACTGAAGCATGAGCATTTTTTACCACTATTTTCCTCTATAACTCTTTACAATCAATTGGCTACAGGAGCCCTTTTACAGACGAGAAATTATTCAGTATCACAAAAAGTAATGCTGGGATAAGATCCCTGGACCTGACAGATATACCATAGCTTTTATCAAAGATGGAAGACATAATGAAAACCTTTCAATATCTAAACAGAGAAGGAAAATTTATAAATATCCTACATGCTACGTTCATAGAGTTCATATATATTGAGTTAAAAGACATTCAATCTTTCAGTCATTTGGGTAAAATATACAAAAACATTGCACGTGGTGACTATTTGGAAACAACCTCTCTACCCAAGGGTAGGGGTAAGATCTGCGTACACACTACACTCCCCAGACCCTACTAAGTGGGATTATACTGGGTTGTTGTTGTATTACACGTGGTGACTAGGGAACTGATCCCTGAATCTCAAAATGCATTTGTAGAGGAGAGGCAAATTGTGGATGCGCATAGTGGCCAATAAATGTTTGGATGCAAGGAAAAAGCAAAGGGTAAAAGGTGTCATTTGCTAACTAGACCTGGAGAAAGCATATCACCGTGCTAATATGTTGAAAGCATGTAACGTCTCGCTACAGTCAAGTACTTGATCCTAATCAATGGCACTCAATAAATTACTTCCAGCTACAAAGAGGATTGAAGCAAGGGACCTCCTTTCCTCTTTTTGTTACTTATGCAAGTCCTCGGTAAAATGATTAGCAGGCAGTAAATAGGAAATTGATCAAGGAAATTTTCGTTGGCAGTGAAACACAACAACAACAACAACAACAACCCAGTATAATCCCACTTAGTGGGGTCTGGGGAGAGTAGTGTGTACGCAGACCTTACCCCTACCCTTGGGTAGATAGGCTGTTTCCAAATAGACCCCAGGCATCCTTCCCTCCAAGAACTTCCCACCTTGCTCTTGGGGAGACTCGAACTCACAACATCTCGGTTGGAAGTGGGGGCTGCTTACCATCAGAGCAACCCCTCTTGTCAGTGAAACACAACATGATTGAGATATTCCACACCCTATATGCAGGCGGTACCCCGGTACTCTGGGGTGCTGAGGAATTACAATCAAGAAACTTGAAAGGGGTTAATTTTGAAAGCTGTCTTGGGTTACATGTCAATTTGGCAAAGAGCAGTCTCTTTTCTGTTAGAAATGGGAACAACACGAAGTCATTAGAAGCTATATAGGGACGTAAACTGGAAATTTTCCTTCTATGTACTTGATTCGCGCCAGAGCTAAACATGGTCACATAGACATGCTGCTCTGTGACAGAATGTGGTGGAAAACGTGAAAACAGGCTTGCTTCATGCAAAAGGCAGTTTCGTTCTTTCGGGAATAGAATCACCATAATAAATAGTTTAGTGGATGGGATTCCATGTTATTACATTCAACAACTCAAACGGAAGTGAAACAACTGGAATACACTTGGTACGGTGGAGGCGTGGAGCTGGGTTACACACCCTTAAAAGTGGGGAGGTCTGGGAATTAGAGACTTCAGGATGCCATGTGGAAGAAAGTTATCATCACTAAAGTATGCTATGGATGGGCCATGGTGCACTAAACAAACAGCTCAGGTATATAGTGTATCCCTCTCGAAGAGAATTACCAGCTGCTGGGGTTAGTTTCAAAACATAACACGGACTGTAGTAGGTGATGGACAAAAACCAGAACGTGGATTGACCCACGGTTTGATCAAATCCCTTGAGAGAGGCCTTCCCTGAAGTTTTAGGCACACAGTTGTAACCAAGAGGCACCATTGCAGAATGCTGGAATAATGAAAGATTGCATTTAGGGCTTAGGAGGAACTTGTTGACTGTGAAATAGAAAACTTAGCACAATTTATTCATACTACAAGGCATACAAACTCAGCCAGATAAACCAGATTCTCTAGTCTGGAAAGGAGATAAGAATGGCAATTCACTGTAAAACTATGCCACCAATTGCTGAAGTTTCCAGCTGATGCACAAGAGAATTGGCCCTGGAAAGCAATATGGAGAATAAAAGCTTCCCTAGAGCAGCTTGTTTCGGCTGGTTGGTTGTACATGAAGCATGCTTGGTGGAGGAAAATTTATCAAAAAATGAGGATTTAAGGTGTGCAGTAGATTTTTTCTATGTGAAGACTACACTGAGTTCTGTACTAAACCCTGTTCTGAAATGTGTTTGTGGAGCTATGGGCATATCCATCAATACTAAAGGAGGCAAGTACGTAGCTGGAATGGACAGAAATTGAAGAAGCGACTCAAAAACTTTTGGAACACTTTCTATTGTACACTTCTTGGTCTGTGAGGACGGGAAGTGATAGTATCCATGAAATTTTAACTCCACTGGAGACAAAGGAATTTCAAGATGTAAAGTAAAGAGACAATAGAGCAATCTCTCTCACATATTATTCCATAAGTAACAAGTATATATACAAGTACATAGAGCCCTAACTATGGGAAGAATCAAAAGGAAATCCTATAAATCTGTTGTGAATCCCTATAATTCTACTAGCTATGTACATTACATGAGCGCATGTCTACATTCATTATAATACTCCCCCTCAAGCTAGAGTATAGATGTTGATCATACCCAACTTGTTACAAAGATAATCAACTCGAACTCCATCTACGGCTTTGTGAACAAAGCAGCCAGTTGCTCTCCTATCATCACGTAGCCAATGGAGATCAATTTCTCCTGGATCTTCTCACGAATAAAATGGCAATCAACCTCAATATGCTTAATTCATTCATGATACACCCGATTTTAAGGAATATAGAGAGCAGCTTGATTGTCACACCAGAGTTTTATTGGTATTGGATGCTCCAACCCAATTTCAGTCAGAAGATGATGTATCCAAATAATCTCTCACGTAAACTTTGACATAGCTCTATATTTGGATTCTACACTTGATTGAGATATAACACTTTGTTTCTTACTCCTCCATGATACCAGGTTCCCTCCAACAAAGATACAATAACTTGTAGTAGATCTTCTATCAATTTTGGATCCAACCCAATCAACATCTGCAAAATACTCAATATGAGTATGGTTGTGATTGTTATATAATATGCCAAATCCAGGGGCTCATTTCAAGCAACACAAAATTTGTTCCAAAGCTGCCCAGTGTTTGACCATTGGTGCAGACATGAACTTCTAACAACAATTACTCAAAAGCAATATATGGACAACTTACAATAAGGTAGTTTAATTTCCCAACTAACCTCATGTATCTCTCTGGATTGTCAAAGGATCACCATCGTTTTTATAAGATGCACATCAGGAACCATTGGGGTACTGCAAGATTTAGTTACCAACTATCCAGTTTCTGCAAGAAAGTCAATAATACACTTTCTCCGAGATAAAAGAATTCCCTTCTTGCTACTATTTAGTGTTTACTTCTACTCCCAAAAAGTATTTCAACTGGCTCATCCCCAAATAGTCACTTCCTATGATAACAATGTTATCAACATAATACAACAAGGACAATCATGCCAGCTGCTGATCTTTTATGGAAGACTGAGTGATTGCACTTGCTCATTTTCAGCCCAAACTCCTAAACTATCTCATTAGATTTGCCAAACCAAGTTTGTGGGCTCTGCTTCAAGACATACAAGGACTTCTTCAAATGACAAACCTTTTCACACTCCCCTAAGCAACAAAACCAGGTGGTTGCTCCATATCACTTCCTCCTGAAGATCACCATGAAAGAACATAATCTTGATATCTAACTGATGTAAAGGCCAATTCTCAGACGCAACTAGAGAAATAAATAAGCGGACAGAAGTGATCTTGGCAACTGGAGAGAAGGTATCGAAATAATCCACCCGTAAGTTTGAGCATACCCTTTGGCCACAAGTTTGGCCTTAAGCCTTGCCATTGATGATACAACCATCTAGATTACTTTAACAGTAAAGACACACTTGCATCTCACCGATTTCTTTCCATTTGGTAAATCCACCAAATCCTACATATGATTATCCTTTGATGCGTGTATTTCCTCAAGCATTGAATCAGACCATCCGGGATAACTCAAAGCCCCCTTCACTGTTTTGGGTACCAGGATGGAGCCTAGAGAAGCAACCATAGATCTAAACATAGAGATCAAATGGTCATAGGAAATAAAGTTAGCAATAGAATATGTGGATTTGCAAGTACATGTACCTTTGCGAAGAGCAAGAGGAAAGTCAAGGTTTTCTGGAGGATCAAGCAGAGTAGAATCAAATGACAAAGAAGCTGGTGCGAGATATGTATCAATTGTCTCTCGCCTCCGCAAATAAACTTGAACAATTGAAGGTCTTGCTAATATAGCTGGAGCAGATGCTCAACGCAATATAGCTAATTGGTGCTCAATAAAAGAACTATGAGATGGAGGAATATCATCTGATTATTCTGTCAAAGTATAGGTAACTTGATATACTAGTCACTCATCTTCCTCCTCTTGGCTTGTAGAAATGGGAGGTGAATAGAACTGGTGTAGTCTCTGAAAATACCCCTTCTGAGGGCGAGAGCAACCTAGGAAAATACACTTAAATGCATTGGGATCCAACTTGGTAATAGATGGTCGAACATCTCGACCATAACATGTGCTTCCAAATATCTTAGGTTCCACCAGAAATAATTAGTTGTTCGGAAAATGAAAACGCTAAGGCACATTACCACTGACCGCAACAGATGGCATGCGATTAATTAGAAAACAAGTTGTAGAGACCGCATCAGCCTAGAACTGTTCAGAAAACTTCATTTGGAACAAATGTGCTCGAGCTGTCTCAGGTAGATGCCTATTCTTCCTTTTAGCGACTCCATTTTGAGAGGGTGTATCAACATATGAAGACTGATGTAGTATACCATGTTGTCTTATGTAGGACTGAAATAATTTTGACATGTATCCTTTGGTGGTATTACTCCTTAGAATATGCACTGAAGCATTGGATTGAGTTTTGACTTTAGCACAAGAGGCAGAAAAGTGAGTAAACACTTCACATCGACTCTTCATAAAGTAAATCCAAGTCGTCCGAGAAAAATCATCTACAAAAGTGACAAAATACTTATGCCCATTTTTAGAAACAACCGGACATAATCCCCAAACATCATAATGGACTAACTTAAAAGTTGGCTTAGCTTGCTTATAAAACTTGGACCTAATGAGATACGGTGTTGTTTTGCAAATAGACATGAGTCGCAATCCAATGACGAAGTATTCTGAAACTAAGGACAGAGCTTCTTTGACATAGGTAGGTAGGGATGTCTCAGTCGACAATGTACTTCAAACGGAGGCACATACTGGAGCATGCAACAAACCGTGGCTTCCATTCATATAGAGTGTAGAAATCACCAGATACATATCATTTACCTATAACCTGCATTGTCGTACGATCTAGAAACAAACAAATGATTGGGAAGCAACGAGACACAATAATTAAGACCTAAAACAGATGACAAGGTACACAACAGAGCCAACTAGAGAGAGGCCAAGTTGAACGTAACTTAATTTGTAAGAGAAAACCAATATCAGAACCAAAGTAGACAAAATCTAATGGTTTCCCAACCAAATTGGTAACCATAAATTGATCAACTATGGAGATGAAAATCCAACAGCAATTGACCAAACTAACCATCGTAATAAATGAAAGGACTCCTCACCACCAAATAAAAAAATACCGAGTGCTTATGAACCCCACAATGCCACCAAACTCACGAGACAGAAAATTTAATTAACAGTATCTTCGGCAAGAAAATAGGCCCAGTCGTGGCACGTTACTTATAATCACTCAAAAAAGAATCAAAGGTAGATACCAACCAGAAAGGACTTCAAGTCAGCAAAGAAACACCAGAGACACAGATAAATAGCCAGAGAAACTCAATCAAATCAGAGAAGCATTCACCAAGCAATTGAGTGGTTTGACCAAGAAAACCACCAAAATTATGGCAGGAAATCGCTTGTCAATGTGGAGACGGAAGTCCGATCTCAAACTGTCTTTCCACGATCCCGTACGCGCCGACGGGGTAATCCTACCAGAAAGTTATTGCTGACGCGTGAGATTCACGCACTTGGAATCTGGCCACCGGATTCTGGGTTTCTACAAATCGGAGGAAAGAGATTTCCCCTAGGTAAGCTATGATAGTTA
Source organism: Nicotiana benthamiana (assembly GCA_034376525.1). Classification (NCBI taxonomy): domain Eukaryota; kingdom Viridiplantae; phylum Streptophyta; class Magnoliopsida; order Solanales; family Solanaceae; genus Nicotiana; species Nicotiana benthamiana. The sequence goes on along the minus strand of CM067332.1, from coordinate 105,316,456 downwards.
CTTTGCAACTTGGCAGAAATCCGATGAGACAACAAACGAATTCCGGCGAGACGGCAAACAATTTTTGACCTAGCTACAAGCTTGGGTCTAATACCATGTTACGTACAGAGACAATAGAGAATCTCTCTCATATATATTCCAGAGGTAACAACTATATATACAAGTACATAAAGCCATAACTATGAAAAAAATCAAAAAGGAAATCCTACAAATCTGCTATGAATTCCTATAATTCTGCTAGCTATGTACATTACATAAGCATATGTCTACATTCATTATGTAATACAAGACAAGCTTATTGGGCTTCAGTTAGCAGTTAAAAAAAGTATATTATGGTGGAAGAAGAGCTCAAGCCTAAGGAGGATCTTTTGGCCAAGTCTTGCAACTATTTGATAGCGCAAATTGAAGTCCAATAAGAGGTGGGTTGGGGCCCAAGTCAACCCAAAAATGGAGCAAATCAAGCAGCCCAAACTAGTGTTTTAACTTAGTTTCTACAAGTTGCCTTCATGATACATTCAATCCTATGTTGACCCCGCCTTTAAGGCTTGTTGAATAGCAATGTGTTGCAGCCCTCTATGCACCTAGGTAATACCATAGGGTTGGCAGCAACCCCCTTATATGTTCCTATATAAGAGTGTTTTCTTCTTGATTGTAACTTCAACTTTGATGAATATTATTACTTGAGAGTTCTTTTGAACATTTGATGCTTCTTGCTATGGGATTTATCTATCAACCAAACTAGTTCATTGGTTAAGGTAATAAGATAACTTCTTCTTTGATATCTTTGGTTTCTTCTTGGTATTCTTAGTGATTAGTACTCGTTACTGACGGTTATCTAACGTTACTCATGAAACAGTCAAGAACTAAGTTTTTTATTCGTTTCTCAAAATCTGAATCATGTTTTTGATTTGCAGTTAGTTTTTATTCCATTCTTATCTTGCCCTTTCCCCCCGATAATTATTTGAATTTTTTTAGCTCTTTAGTATTAGCCTGAACATCTGTATTGGAGCTGACATTATTCCTTTTGCTATAACTCTTTTATAACTATTACGCATTTTCTTGATGCCAGCAATGATAATAATTACTTCATCAAAGAAAAGTCCATTCTTATCTTCCAAAAAAATGAAAGATCATGCGACACATCACCACTTGGCAAACCAAAGACAACTAACTCGTCCTGTGGTTGAGCCACCTTAGACTAAGGGGTGTCAATTGGCACCCCTTTTATCAAAAAGTTACACTGTGTAGCTAGGTCAAATTTATCATTTTACATGTATAGACTATCCTTGGTTTCTTCCTGTGTATAGTTCTTTATATTTTGACACCCCTTATAGAAATTCCCCCCCCCCCCCCTCATGCCCACATGTTGTTCCTCCATCACCACCCCAGATCCTCTCAAGTGGTGCTAGGTACTGCCTTGCCATGCCCTCCCTCATTGCCATCCCTACTCTTGGTGGGTGGAGGATCTTAGGGTAATTTGGTAGCAAAGAAGAAGCAGTTAGATCTAAGCTGCTTCGTAGGGTAAGTTAGGTAGCAGATAAGCAAGGGTTTGATATAAGCTATTCTAAGTTGCTAAAATTCTTGTTGTATATATCATATGGCAGGAAAGAAAGAGAAAACACAGAATCACGGAGAATGTGGACTGATATTAGTAGGCTGGTATAGAGAAAGTCAATAACTTTAGTTTCATAATTGGAAATTGTGATTTGGGTTGGAGACTCCTCAGCGTGTGATTTCCCAAAGTACTTAATAATGATGATGATGTCGTCACAAATATACAGAAATTGCTGAAATTATAGCAGCAAATTGAAAACCTACAGAGGGAGAGGGGGCAAATGGAAGAAGGGGGTTATTTCTTCCAGCATGACAAGCAGACACCTCATATGGTAGAAGTTACAACTGATAAATGACAAAATTTAAAGCTGGAAAGCATCTAAAAATGTTCATAAAAGCTGGAAACAAAGAAAACAGTAAAAGAGCTAGTAAGGAGCGTCATGGGGAAAATATAGACATAATTCACGCACCTTGTTAATGCTCAAGAATCTCTCTGTATGTCAAAATTGTAATCCAACTGAAGTAATGGTGCTTGAGTAGTTCTTCACCAGCCACTCATGAGGATATGGGTACAATATTTCTGTGTTGAATTGCCAAACCATGATTCTTGAACATTGCATCGGTAAGCATTCCATTTGGCTTTCATCTTCTACAACTTGTTCAATAAATGTGCTCACCTGCAATAGAATCATTAGGACTGACATATTCGCGTACGGGAATAAAGATAACAGTTCTAATATCCCTTCCCCTTTCTCCCAAGGGTGATTGGGTGTTGTGCTCCAACTTCAAATACATTTTCACTGACCATGCTCTTGAAGAAGTATCCACTAACAGAATATCTTTTTTTATTAACAATCATCAAAGATCCAGGAAGAGGCAAAACTCACTTGGGAAGCAGCTCTGGCTGTATCAGACTGCCTTATAGGTTCTAGTGTTGGTCGATGCCACCTTTTAGGATCCCAAAGTATCGTACTATTGAATGCGAATCCCGATATCTCTCCATAGAATCTCTGAAATCTTTTTGCTCTACCTTCAGTGTGCCAACCTATAACCTGAGAGGCGTTACAGATTGGACCCTGCAAGATAACGTTCCTATAATTTTCAGCTAGTCTTGCCACGATCCATGTCCCGAACCGGCTGCATACAAAGTTGATAAATAGGATTATAGACTCAGCAGCTTACCTAGAAGGGCATGATTCATCGCGTTTAAACCAAATGCTTATAATGAGAAAAAATATAGTGAGAGGCACCCAAGATCAGAGTGACCAAGATGCAAGTGACAGTTGACCTGTTAAGGATTTGAACATGAATTTCCTTTATAACTATAAACAAAATAATAACAGCTTACGTGAGATTAACAAAATGAGAACATGCAACTATCAACTAAATTGAGCATGGGTAATGTTCCCTAAGGATATATCCTATTGGAAACTTTCTTCCACTTGGCTTTATGTCACAAAGTAAAACAAGGTCGCTAACATGCAGAAAGTAAGAAAATTCAACAAACAGAGTACCTGATCTGTCTCATCTGCTCGTATAAATCAGCAGAGTATATGTTGTACTCATCAGCAAAATAGACAATACCATCGAGATGGTGTGTTTCAATGTGAGAGAGTGCAACATTCCTTAGGTGCACATTTTTTTCTTTCACATCAGTTAAGTTCTTGCTGCACACAAGATGCCTGTACATGACTCCAGTTCTTCTCAATATATCAGCTGTTTCAACAGATTGAGAGTGCATCTCAATAACTATCCACAACAAAGGAGAAGGCACCAACTTTAATGCATAGGCTAGACGATTCAGATAGTATGCTTGAAATGGCCGAGTTTCTGTAGGTGTCACAATAATCAAAAGTTTACGGGACACCATCAACTCTTGGTCAAGTGATTGGTTAAAGGAGGCATTGTTGGCAATATCTTTTGTAAGTTCAACATGTACTAAGTTAGGCTCCGATGTCGAATTATCCATGATAGGGAAGTCCTCAGTGATTGAAGTCACATTTCTAGATACGTCATATGAGCGAGCATTTTCTTCGACCTCAAAGGAGAAAGCTTGATGTTTAGATATAAAATTTGTAGACAAATTTAGTGAAACAAATGGAGTAAGGCCAATAAATACTCCAAGCACAAAGCAGAAAAAGAATTGTAAAAGAGCTCTCCTCCATATGAGCCCCTTCAACTTTGACCTTTCTAAGGGCCTGGATGATCTTCGGGACAAAAGACCAAGTACAAATGTTTGAACCTTGTACAGTGCATAATCCAATGAACCAAGAGAAGACCGCAATGTACCAGTTGGTGTATAACTATGAGTACATGATGATGACTTGGACAAAGGAGAGGCAACAAGACATGCTTCTCCATTCATAGTACTACCAGGCCGAGGCACTGGGGACAATGTTCTTCTAATTGAAGCCATAATAGTAATCAGACAACCTTAAATTGTTTCAAAGAGACTCTTGCCAGAAGTAACCAATACGATGTCCACTGAATTTGACACACGAAACTAATACCTTAGGCTTTATCCAACTCTATCCATATAATTAAAAATTTCTGAAACTATAATAGCTTAAAATGAGGGAAAGATTATAAGACCAGAATAGATAATAACTCCATCTTAGTACATCAAGTACACTCAAAATATCCTCAAAAATGACAAATTTGGCACAAGCTCAACCAGCTGTTTGACTCTAATAGAGTCAAATCACAATACACTGTCAATTGCTTAACATTCAAACCTTTTCCAAGTATTGATCTATACTCAAACAATGAAACGCCATGTCTATTAAGATTCAAAACATTGTAACAAAAGAGCACAAGACCATCAACCAAATCTTGAATGAAGTCAACAAAAGGTCAATACCCATAAAAGAAAAAGTCAATTCTGACCTCAAGAAAACGCCAGATTTGAACTTGAAATGAGCAAATCTTGAGCTCAAATAAAAGGAGTTACAGTATTTTCTTCCAATAAGAAAAGGGTCATCGATCTTTTTTTGGGTGTTCAACTCAATAGAAGCACAAAGAACAAGAAGAAGAAACAACCTCTTTTTGAGACAATTTAGTTAAGGGTAGTGCTAAAAATAGAAATTTCAAAAACCTTTCTTGGGGCAGCTGGTCAAACACAAAATGAGCTGAGAGTGTTCAATGTTTTGAATCTTGAGCAAAAGAGTGACTGCCGTGGACACGGTAAAATCTAAAAAAAGCACTCTTTTATCTTTTCTTTTCTTTTTGCCTTTTCAATTACATTACTTATAGACTTTTTATGATGAAACGTCTTACAATTTCCGAATTCATTACATGACCAGTATTATTGTTTCAAAAATTTAAATTTTGATTATACTAATATTTTTGTAAGACAAATTAACAATTTACTACTTTAATAATCTTCTAGTAATGCTTAAGAATTTTAGTTAACTCATTAATAATGCGACAATATGAGCTCAAGTTAAAAGAAAAATACTGTTCCTATTAAAGAATAAGAATACTAAAAGGGATCACATAAGTGAAAACGTCTCCCCCTTTTATGTTTTTATATAGATTCCTCACATTATTCACTTTATTTCCCTACTTTATGGATGTCTCTGGGCAGAAACTGTTTTGATGTAAAGTTTAATTTCGGTGACCAAAATGTTTATTTAGTTTGGCTGTGACTTAATAACTTTGAGAATTTGTTTTAGTAAAATGTTGTCATGAGAAAGTTATACATTGTGATAAGAGTCTTTGAGAGCGAATATTTAGATTTGTTCTATGACTGGCACGTGATGAACTAATAATTAAAGAGACTAATTTTACAGTCTATAAATCAGCAATTACACATCTCGTAAGCTTTTTCTAATTATGTTAATGACATTATCACCCATAATATTGACTTCACAAAATAAACGTTTATTGGATCATGTCTTCAACTATACCATGGACAGGAGAGTATTTAGTAATTTTTCAGTCTATTTCCAAATTAATCTCCTGTGGAGTGGGTGAATATATTTCCTAAATTTAGGGAGTGATAATTGCACATGGTATAATAAGAAAATATTCATGTTTTGTTATAAACTAAAGTAAAGACAAGAACAATTATGCAAGAACAATAGCAATAGAGAGAAGAGTAGAGAGAGTTCTTCTTATTGAGTTGAGAGGGGTGAATTACAATGGTAGAGAGCACCTCTATTTATAGGGAGGAGGAAGATCTTGCTACCAATAATAGGACTCTAAAATCTCTCTAATTAAATACATTAAAGACATTCACCATAAATAGAAGTGTAAGAATCTTCTATTTCATAACACTCCCCCTTGAATGTCTATTCAATGATGTGCCTCGTTAAAACCTTAAAACAAAACCCAATGGGAAAAATTAAAGTAAGGAAAGAGTACACATGTTTGAATATGCGCCTATTGCTTGCCTCGTTAAAAACCTTGCAAGGAAAACCCAGTGGGACAAAACCTTGTAAGGGAAAAAGAGTGCAACGCGCATTAACTCCCCCTAATGAGTACATCAATTTAAGCCTTGAGCATTTGCATTCCAATCTTTGTGCATCATCTTCAAAACGATCTTTGGTAGATATTTGATAAATAAATCAACCATGTTGACTTGAATAAATATTCCGCACCTTGAAATCATCACTCTTGATAGGTATGAACATCTTCATATGATGTCGTGGAATAACACTTCAATATCTCCATAGATGCATTCTCAATGCCATCATGCTTATAGTTATGGCAAGATACATATGTACACAAATTGTACTAAGGATGTGGTACTTCAGGACCAAGGATTGCATATGCTTCAAGCAACTTAAATCTTTCAAGTTAAGTCATGTAAGTCACATAATAGACTTTAGCTGCATATCAAAGTTTCATGTCATGCTAAACAAATAAGATATCGAAAACTGATTATACATACCTTTGACTTTATACTTTCAAGCATATGAACTATAGGTTCAAAGCTACATGTCTTTCATATGGAATCAATTCATCTTGAATTGTATCTCTTCCATTTAGTTACTTTCTTTGGGTCAGCAAATGCGTATAGCATGCTTTGCAATATGTTGCAATTGCATTTCCTTTTTATGAACTACAGGTTCATATCATGATATTCGGGGATATACATATACAAATGAAAATTCATCCCATGTAACACTTTCTCAAGTGTTTATCATGTCTCCCCCTCATGTTAGTAAAACTAACATGTTTCCTCAACTTTGGAAAATCATCTTTGTGCATTATGTCAATATACACAGCACCTTAATAATAAGATGAAATTATTTGGTTCCTGACCCTGAACCACTTGTGAGGGGAGAATATACTCTCGTATACAACTTATATCAAACTGATATATATATAACTTAGTTCTCATAAGAAACAGTTTAGCTATTAAGTGGAAGCACTCAATAATTATCTTGCTAAACCAACTTTAATATAAACCAACTTATCAAGATGAACTGTCTTGAGTAGAGAATCTGGAAACTATGCTCGAAGTTAGATTACTGAGCGATTTACCTCGCAAGCACTGCCAGGCTGCGGGTTAATAACAATGGCGCATGTAACCATATCATAGATGCATCATATGTGGTATACATGGCAGGTGAATGGGCCCATACTCACCTTTCATATTTCCAGAATTTATGGGCTTCAACCCGAACTCTTTAGTTGGTCCGTTCATTAATGAGAACAAGTGATACAAGAGTATTCGTAAAGAACTTTCTAGTTCTTTAATATTCACCTATGTGAATTTGCACATCATACTTAAAATGAGATGGCTAACATGAATGCCAACTGAATAAATTATCAATATTGGTAAACTTCCAATTTACACCATGACATGTGCACTTATCAATAAACTTCGGGTTTATTATGACATGGGTTTTATACCAATAGATATCCACTTTATTGTGGCATTCTTTCGTTTGTGTAGTACAAACTGGAGAACAAAGCGGGTAGCTTTTCATATACAAATTACCCCGCTACAAGTTGTAGTAATAGGAGAATCAAAGCCTTCCTTTATTTATAGTCTCAATATAATCAATCGCTTTCGCGTGTACTTTGGAAACTGAATAAGTTTCTTTGAGACTTACTACAGCACAATACTCAATTGTGTTTCTCCAACATAGTAATAATTGGCTCTTCGAGAGCTCTCAATTAATTTTGTACTACCACAGACTGAGGTTCGAGATCCTCACATTCTTGCATTCCGTATTTTCAAGAGTCTCAGGCTCAATAGATTCTTCGTGAATCTCGGAATTAATCAAATCATGAGCGTCCTCATGTGATTCTTTCATAGTGTCATTTAGATCGTTCTTTTTCCTCTTTCTAGGATTTCGATCTTTGGAACCTAATGGTCTGCCACGCTTCTGGCGTGCATTTGACTCATTGGATATGACACTAGATATTTGTCCAATAGGGACTTCAATACGGATCGGAACATTTTCCACGTGAATGTGGGATTTCGTTATGCTCTTCAAGTCCGTAAATGCGTCAGGCATTTGATTTGCTATTCTTTGCAAATGGATAGTCTTTTGTACCTCTTTCTTTCAAATAGAGGTATGTGGATCAAGATGAGATAATGATACATTTTTCCACAAAATTTCCCATTTGGTTTCACCGACTTCTCCCCCTAATTTTGGGAAAAGTGTCTCATCAAATTGACAGTCTGCAAATAGTGCAGTGAACAAATCTCCTGTCAATGTTTCGAGGTAGCGAATAATGGAGGACGATTCATACTCAACATATATTCCTAACCTTCTTTGCAAACCCATTTTGGTGCGGGATGGCGGTGCTACAGGCACCTATACTGCGCATCCAAAGCTTCTTAAATGGGATATATTGGGTTCATGACCCAAAACCAATTGCAATAGGGAATATTTGTGATAATTCGTCAGTCAGAGACGAACTAGCATTTCTGCATGCGAAATGGCGTGACCCTAAGCCGAAGCGGGCAGCCGACAAAGTAGCATTGCTGCATGCAAAATGGCGTGAACCCAAACCGAAATGGGCAGCCTCGTTTTCATGAAGAATTCAAGATTATTCTCATCTATTATCCATTAACTTTGCAAACGCAAGGTTGCGTGATGGCAACAAGCACACATTAGACCATCTACAGGATGCGTCTATCAAGACCATGAAATACCTAAACTACCCACTAGGTGGGTGAATAGGTCCACAAATGTCCCCTTGTATACGTTCCAGAAACTGGGGTGACTCAGTCCCAACCTTTGTTGGGGATGGTCTGATAATCAGCTTGCCTTGATAACACGAAGTGCAAGGATATTCATTACTTGAAAGAATTTTGAAATTCTTTAACGGATGCCCATATGAGCTTTCTATAATCCGTCTCATCATGGTTGATCCTGGGTGACCCAGTCGATCATGCCAAAGTACAAATGTATTGGACTCAGTATTCTTTAGATTTACTGTTGAATGTGCCTCAATTGCACTAATTCTTGTCCAATACAGGCCACAAGATAAAGACGGGAATTTCTCAATAACCCTCTTTTGGCCGGAGACATTCTTTGAAGTGAGGACGAGATATTCGAGATTATCTTCATCCATTGTCTCAATATTGTAGCCATTCCGGCGTACATCTTTAAAACTCAACAAGTTTCTCATAGACTTGGAGGAGAACATAGCATTCTCTATGATTAACGTCGTGCCCTTGGGCAGAGTTACAATGGCTCTTCCGGAGCCTTCGATCAATTTACTTTCCATGGTATGACATACAAAAGAAATACAGGAACATAAGAATAAGCAAGTTCAATTCCTTTTGTGTCACATAATATTTTCAAAATCTGCTACTAACAGTTGACAAACAAAATAAGATATGTTGTCCATAATCAATTACTATGCAGTTTGAAAATTTCAGCGTTTTTCATAAGACAATCGATTATTAAACACACACAATCGATTGTTGGAACATAGACAATCGATTGTTAAACACACACAATCGATTATTTGTTATTTTTGAAAAACTTCAGAGCACACTGTCTTAAGACAATCGATTGTTATGCATAGACAATCGATTGTTGGCTATTTTTGAAAAATTCCGGACCTCACTGTTTCAAGACAATCGATTGTTATGCATAGACAATCGATTGTGGATGATTTTTGAAAAATTCCAGACCTTACTGTTTCAAGACAATCGATTGTTAGACAAAGACAATCGATTGTTGATCAATTGTTTTTCAACTTTAATGCGAAAATAGTTGATAATCGACTAGTTTTTCAGGCTAGTCGATTACCCCCACTGGAAAATAAAAGTTTTATTGATATTTGAACATATTGAAGATATTCTAAAGAACTACTGCTAACATTGCTTTATGAACTAACTAATACGAGCTAATGCTAATGACTATTAGTTTATTCACTAACTAATACAAATAAGTAGAACAAAATCAAATAACTCCATCTTCTTTCATCACGGATCCATCGCCGATTAGGTGGTCTATTTTTCCATCGGGTTGCTCAAAGAAGTCTGCCACATCCAGGTGGGTGATATCCTCATTGTCGTCATAGACAAAATTTGTTTCAGGGCCTTTTCTCTTTCGAGATGCTTGATAAAGGTCAACCAAGTGTCTTGGTATACGGCAAGTCCTAGACCAGTGCCCATTTCCACCGCAACGATAACATATAGTTTCTGAACTATTTGCCTTAGGATCTTCTGGACCCCCGTTTCTGCTTTCGGTGGTTATCTCTCTTTGGGGGGTGACGGACTTCTTTGGAATTTCTTCGTTGTCCACGTCCTTGGCTTTGACCCCGTTTATGACCGTGATCATGGTCCCTTTTATGTTTGGCATAATGCGAGTGCACCATATCTGCTTCAGGCAGTGGTGTAGACCCAGTTGGTCTATTTTCGTGATTTCTCATGAGTAGATCATTATTTCGCTCAGCCACTAGTAAGAGAGAAATCAGTTCAGAGTACTTCGTAAAGCCTTTCTCTCGGTACTGTTGCTGCAGTACCATATTGGAGGCATGAAACGTTGTAAACGTTTTCTCAAGCATATCGTAATCGGAGATGTTATCTCCACATAGCTTCAGTTTAGAAGTAATTCTGAACATAGCAGAATTATATTCAGAAACGGACTTAAAGTCCTGTAGCCTCAGATGGGCCCAATCATATCGTGCTTGTGGCAGAGTGACCAACTTCAGGTTGTCATATCTCTCCTTTAAGCTGTTCCACAAAACGAGTGGATCCTTGACGGTGAGATATTCAATCTTCAAACCTTCGTCAAGGTGGTGGCGCAAGAAAATCAAGGCCTTCGCACAATCTTGGGTGGATGCTTTTTCTTTATCTTTGAGGGTGTCTCCGAGACCCATAGCATCTAGGTGGATTTCAGCATCCAACACCCATGTCATATAGTTCTTGCCCGAAATTTCAAGGGCAACGAACTTTCTTTTCATAATGTCAGACATACTCGAAAATTAAATTAGGAAGAGGGAAAATACCTTGGATTTTCGAGAATGATACTTGAGACGGTAGAGTCTCGTGCTGATAACGTGTTATAAACTAAAGTAAAGACAAGAACAATTATGCAAGAACAATAGCAATAGAGAGAAGAGTAGAGAGAGTTCTTCTTATTGAGTTGAGAGGGGTGAATTACAATGGTAGAGAGCACCTTTATTTATAGGGAGGAGGAAGATCTTGCTACCAATAATAGGACTCTAAAATCTCTCTAATTAAATACATTAAAGACATTCACCTTAAATAGAAGTGTAAGAATCTTCTATTTCATAACATGTTTGATGTTTTTCTTCTTATATTATCCAATTATAGTATGCAATAATTATTGGGAAATATATTGGTAGCATTTTACATCCGTAAGAGGTGCATGCAATATAGCCAGCAAACATTAATGTCTAACATTTAATTCTTTTCATTCGTGCATCTATTGATATTCAATTATGTAAGAGAGTTGTTCAGTATTATTGTTGCTTCAAAACACACCAAAGTATCTCAACTGCAGTAATTAAATAAAATTCTACTATGATCATTTTGTATCTCAAACGAAACTCCATTCTTATTTTACATAAGAAATTCACATCAACGAACTGAAAGTGAAGCGCCGACAAATGTAACATGATAAGGATTCTCACAAATATTTCCTATTTCCCTTTGATAGCTTGTTTGGATGGTTGTTACATATTGATATTGTATTGTATTGTTAAATATTTATTATATTATTATTTTAAATATAATATGTATTTTAATTGTTACTTAAATTTTATTGTATTATATTATTAAATTCAACGATGAAAAGTATTATTTTATGTAATGACCGATTTATGGAACACATCATTATCTTGTCTTTTCTCTCACCATTGTCCTTTATTATTATTAAATAATCTTTTACCTTAGTTTTTTATATAATAATTCTACCACGTACCGTAATTTCTCTCTGTAATACTGCAAGGTTATTTTTATATTGCTGATACATAACATCATAAAAAGAAGACAGACGATACAATTTATCCAAACATTGTACTCATCAAACGATACAGTATAATATAATACAATGCAATATAATACATTATAAAATTATACGAAACAATCATCCAAATAAGTTGTTAAGAATTTATCTCTGTAGTTGTACATGAATTTTATACTAAGTGTATCCACATATGGTTGCTTATACTTCTTTCACTTGACATAATATGAATTATCATTATGTAAGGTACAGGACGATCCAATTTAGTTCTATATTTGTTTGAACAAAATGCTAAGTTGGTTTTTTAGATAATAAGTTTGCATTAAAAAAATAATCATGATGGAAAATATTGTAACAAGTATAGTATTTGATTTCAAATAATGTGAGTGTACAATCTCTATGAATCCTTCGATTCTTATTTCCAATAGTAAATAAATTCAAGGGCCTTAAAGCTTGATCTTGAATATGCAGTTGTTGCCACGAACGATAATCTTGAATTCAACTAGCACGAACTTTAATTTGAACTCGTATCGTTGAATCTTGATTTGTTCTTCGTTCTTGAGTTTGAACTTGAACTTGATTGCTTGAACTTGAAACGTGCAGACAAATTTGCGGCATTTGATCCACGAGCTCTCTCTTGCTTCTTGTTATATCTTCTGGTATCTTTTCTAGGTTATGAGGACCCTATTTATAGTTGTAGGGTGGAAGAGTTATGATAAGAACAAACTCTTTCCGACAATCATATCGAAGTGTAACAAGAACGCTTTTGATCCGGCAGAACATGCCACTTGCACACGTCCGCAATTTCATTAGTCTTTTAATGTGACTTGCCATGCCTTGTTATTTTAACACGTGGTATGATCCTATTGTTTCTTTCGGTTGACTTGGCGTGCCACGTCATATGACACATGGCGCCAAACTGGGCCTCTAGGAAGATGACATCATGGGCTTAATGAAGTGGGTTCATCACTTTAGCCCAATTAAATATAAAAATTGCACCGGGGCGCCCTATTTGGTCGGCCACATTTAACCTATACCCATTTTTATAAAAAGTTTTAACTTGTACCCTGTTTTTAAATAACTTCAACCCTTTTTCCTCCTCGTTCTCCTACTTCGTTTTCTTCGTCTATTAACAATTGGAAGACACTATGATTCATTATCTAATACTACCACCATCTTAAGAGAAATTTGCATCATGTTTTTAATATTGTATAGGTAGAATTTTTACATTAGGTGAATGCAATGGTTGCAGCAATAGATTTGGAATTTGTTTCTCTAGAATAGTAGCACTAACAGATCAGGAGAATAATATCAGTTTTTTATTTAAGGAAAGGACTGAGGAGGAGGATCACAGTTTTCTTGCTTTTGTACTTGTCTGAATGGTAAAGTTCTTAATGTGCTACAGTGTCAAAAAGAATATTTTTGGATTATTAGTGTTTTGTGTAACATCTGTGGAATAACTGATTGTTGACTTGAAATTTGTGAAATATTTTAGTGCTAAGCTGGCTTTTACAGATAGAACTTAAGTTTTGACATTTATATTTCACTCTTCCTACAAATGTTATTTCAGCTTATAAAGTGCTAAAGTTTTTACAAATGAACTAAATAACTTCAACATCTTCTGCTGAACTTTTTGAAAAAGCTTATCCAGGATAAAAAACTTCAACTTATTTAGTGTTGAAGTTTTTACAACTGCTGAAGTTTTTGGAAAAACTTTATGACAAAACTAATGAATCCGAGACAAAAGAATTTCAGCTATTTTAGTGGTTAAGTTTTTATAAAATGAACTAAATAACTTCAACGTCTTTTCCAGGACAAAAAAACTTCAGCACTGCTTTTGCTACTTCAGGTCCGTCTACTAGAATGCTAAAGTTTTTCGTGATTGTCTTTGCTACTTCAGCCCCGTATTCTGAAGTTACTCGAAAAAGTGGGTACAGTTGCAATTTTTTTTGTAAAGCGGCCATAAGTTAAAATGTGACCTAAAAAGCGGGTATAGATACAAGTCCCTCCAATTAAATGGGCTAGCCCAATGGATTAAGATTTATTTATTTAATCCATGTATATAGAATTTATATAATTAATTCAATAATATTAGTCCATAATATTTATTTGAATCAATATATTTTGAATCTAAAATATAGCCCAAATTAATTTATAAAATTAATTTCATGAATTTTATACACGTATAAATACCTCCTAAATTAAAACTCGTTGATGTATAGACTTGTCGTAACAGAAAACGGGTCACGATGTATTAGCTGGCTATCAAATTGCCGCATGCCATATAGAAATCAAAGTATCACCCAAGTAGTTTGTTACAACCCAATCAATTACCTGAACAATGTAATATTCATTACCTTTGAATGAAGACAAAAGCAAAACCATGCAAATTATAATTGTAGCCACTAGTGACATCAAACTTTCCCATTATGAAACAAATTCTTTCTAATTGTAATGACTAGATACAATTTGAGTTTCCTTCAATTCTTACATTGCAGCCGAAATAAGACAACTCCCTTCTCGAAGATACATAGCTGAATCCCTAGCGAATGTAAAATTCAGAATCCCACATCGGCAATTCCCCTTCAAAAACTGTCCTATGACCTCTATAAATGCAATACTCTTTATACTGTTAGTTTCACTTTCGGCGTTTGCAACCACATTTAATCTATTTTTAATGATTTGGAAGTATTAACATAAAGGCCATTTTATTTGTGCTCTTTTTGTTCTATAACCCTTTTTGTAGGTAAAATAAGAAGGGTATGCTCTTGCGTAACGAGATGATTCACGTATGAAAAATGACCTTGTAGGGTGTGAAAGAATAGGTATTCATCCTCGTTCAAATATTGGAGAGATTACTTTTAAGGTGGCCTAGATATCGGAGAGATTACTCTCAATGGGACCCGGCTATTAAAGAAATAACTCTCAAGATGACCCGATTATCGGAAAGATTACTCTCAAAGTGGCCCGATTATCGGAGAGATTACTCTCAATATGTCCTAGCTATTAGAGAGATTACTCCCAAGGTGGCCCGACTTTACCTTAATCGCATAATTTAAGGTTTACACGCTTGAAGCAAAATATGATATCTTGTTGTGGGAGAGTCCAAATAATGAACTGTTTGATTTCTTGAAAATTAGACTTCAATATCTAAAATATATCCAAAACTTAACAGGCTGCTCAGCTTAGCATGCCTCGCAGAGCTCATAGGGTATGGTTACAGCTCCAGTTGCCGCCCCATTCGCTCAGCCAGCTAAAGGTGGAGGCCGGGGAGGTATAGGTCGCCCTCGAGGGGGAGGCCAGGCCACATATTATGCCCTTTCTTCTTGTGTCGAGGATGTTGCCTCCGATTTTGTTATCACATGTATCATATTGGTCTGCCATAGAGAGGCGTCTGTTCTATTTGACCTGGGCTCTACTTATTCTTATGTATCTTCTTACTTTGCTCCGTATTTGGGTGTGCCTCGGGATTCTTTGAGTGCCCCCGTTTATGTTTATACTCTTATGGGGGATTCTCTAATTATGGGTCGCATTTATCGATCATGTTTAGTTACTATTCGTGGTTTTGAGACCAGAGCGGATTTATTGTTACTCGGTACGGTTGATTTTGACATTATTTTGGGCATGGACTGGTTGTCGCCCCACTTTACTATTCTTGATTGTCATGCCAAGACCATGACATTAGCTATGCCAGGTATTCCGCGTATTGAGTAGAGTAGTACTTTAGATCACACTCCCAGTAGAGTTATCTCTTTTCTTATAGCTTAGCGTATGGTTGAGAAAGGGTGAGTAACGTATTTAGCCTATGAGAGAGATGTCAGTGTGGATACTCCTTCTGTTGATTTAGTCTCAGTGGTACGGGATTATCCTGATGTGTTTCCAGCTGATCTTCTGGGCATGCTGCCTGATAGAGACATTGATTTTGGCATTGATTTGTTGTCGTGCACTCGGCCCATTTTATATTCCTCCGTACTGTATGGCTCCTCCCGAGTTGAAGGAGTTGAAGGACCAGTTACATGAATTGCTTGATAAGGGTTTTAATCGACCTAGTGTTTCACCGTGTCTGTCTTGTTTGTGAAGAAGAAGGATGGTTCTATGCATATGTGTATTGATTATCGCCAGTTGAACAAGGTTACCGTAAAGAACTATTATCCTTCGCCTCGTATTCTGTTTGACCAGCTTCAGAGTGCACAGGTATTTTTTAAGATTGACTTGCGCTCAGGTTACCATCAGCTGAAGATTTTGGAGCCAGATATCCCGAGGATTGCCTTCAGGACTCAGTATGGTCATTACAAGTTCCTTGTTATGTCATTCGGGCAGACCAATGCCCAGAAGCTTTTGTGCATTTGATGCACAGTGTGTTCAGGCTATATCTCGAATCATTCATTATTGTTTTTATTAATGATATCCTGGTGTATTCCCATAGTCGGGAAGATCATGAGCAACACCTGAGGACCGTGCTTCAGATCCTGAGGGAGAAGAAGTTATATGCGAAGTTCTCAAAATTTAAGTATTGGTTGGATTCAATGGCATTCTTAGGCCACGTGATTTCGAGCGAGGGCATTCGGGTAGATCCGAGGAAGATAGAGGCCATGCAAAGTTGGCCCAAGCCCTCCTCAGCTATAGAGATTCAGAGTTTTCTTGGCCTGGCAGGTTATTACCGTCGTTTTGTAGAGGGTTTTCATCGATTGCAGCCCCTATGACTAGATTGACCCAAAAGAGTGCCCCATTTCAGTGGACAGAGGAGTGTGAGGCGAGCTTTCAGATGCTCAAGACAACTTTGACTACAGCCCTTATTTTGATATTTCCTACTGGTTCGGGGTCTTATACTGTCTATTGTGATGCCTCGAGAGTTGGCCTAGGAGCATTGTTGATACAGGACGGTAGGGTGATTGCCTACATATCCAGACAGTTGAAGATACATGAGAAGAATTACCATGTCCACGACCTTGAGTTAGCTGCTATTGTTCATGCCTTGAAGATCTGGCATCATTATTTGTACGGTGTGCCTTGTGAGATTTATACTGATCATAGGAGTTTGCAGCATTTATTCAAGCAGAAGGATCTAAATTTGCGCCAGAGGAGGTGGTTAGATTTGCTAAAGGATAATAATGTTACTATTCTATGTCACCCGGGCAAGGCCAATGTGGTAACGGATGCCTTGAGTCACCGGGCAGAGAGTTTGGGGAGTTTGGCATATTTACCTGCTTCAGAGAAGCCTATGGCGATGGATGTTCAGGCCTTAGCCAGTCAGTTTGTGAGATTGGATCTTTGGAGCCCAGTCGGGTCCTAGCTTGTGTGGTTTCTCGGTCTTCATTGTTTGATTGTATCAGGGAGCGGCAGTATGATGATCCTCATTTACTTGTCCTCAAGGACACAATCAGCACGGCGATGCAGAAGATGTGACCATTAGAGATGACGGGGTATTGAGGATGAAGGGCCGGATTTGTGTGCCCAATATTGATGGGCTTCGGGAGTTGATTTTGGCAGAGGCTCATAGTTCGCGGTATTCCATCCATCCGGGTGCCGCGAAGATATATCAGGACTTGAGAAGCACTATTTGCGGAGGCGGATGAAGAAGGATATAGTTGGGATATGTAGCTAGATGCCTCAACTGTCAGTAGGTGAAGTATGAGCACTAGATACCAGGTAGATTGCTTCAGCGAATAGAGATTCTAGAGTGTAAATGGGAGAGGATCACCATGAATTTTGTAGTTGGTTTCCCTCGTACTACAAAGAAGTTTGATGCCATTTGTGTGATTGTGGACCAGCTGACTAATTCCGCTCATTTTATCCCTGTGTGTACTACTTATTCATCAGAGCGGTTGGCAAAGATTTATATCCGGGAGATTGTTCGTCTGCATGGTATTCCATTTTCTATTATTTCGGATAGAGGTACTCAGTTCACATCACGGTTCTGGAGAGCCGTTCAGTAGGAGTTCGGTACTTGGGTGGAGGTGAGCACAACATTTCACCCCCAAACGGACGGACAGTCCAAGCGCATCATTCAGATTCTTGAGAATATGCTCCGTGCGTGTGTGATGGAGTTTGTAGGGTCTTGGGATCAGTTCTTTCCATTGGCGGAGTTTGCTTACAATAACAGTTATCAGTCCAGCATTCGGATGGTGCTGTATGAGGCTTTGTATGATAGGAGGTGCAGGTCTTCGATGGGTTGGTTTGAGTCGAGGTGAGGCCAGGCTATTGGGCATAGAGTTAGTTCAGGATGCATTAGAGAAGGTCAAGGTGATTCAGGATAGACTCCGTATGACCTAGTCCAGACAGAAGAGTTACGCGGACTAGAAGGTTCGTGATGTTACATATATGGTCGGAGAGCGGGTTTTGCTTCGGGTTTCGCCTATGAAGAGCGTCATGAGGTTTGGAAAGAAAGGAAAGTTGAGTCTGAGGTTCATTGGCCCTTTTGAGGTTCTGAGACGTGTTGGGGAAGTTGCTTATGAGCTTGCCTTACCTCCTAGCTTGGCAGGAGTTCATCTGGTATTTCATGTTTCGATGCTTCGGAGGTATCACAATGACCCATTGCACGTGTTGGATTTCAGCTCAGTCCAGTTGGATAGTGATCTATCCTATGGTGAGGAGCCAGTGTCTATATTGGACATGCAGGTAAGAAAGTTAAGGTCAAAGAACATCGCTTCAGTAAAAGTTCAGTGGCGGGATCAGCCGGCCGAGGAGGCGACTTGGGAGATCGAGCAGGATATGCGCAGCCGATACCCTCATCTTTTCACTACTTTAGGCATGTTCTCTATGCTCGTTCGAAAATGAATGAATGTTAAAGTGTACGAGGATGTGACGATCCGGCCTGTTGTTTTTGGAATTTACGCCCCGATCCCCTATTAACTACTTCCCCTAAGTTTATTTCTGCTATTTTGGTTTGCTGGGACGTTCTCTGTTGGGTTTCGGAGAGTTTTGGGACATTTAGTCCCGAATTGAGAGCTTAAGTGTTGGAAAGTGGTATGTAGTCATAATAGTGTGAAGACAGCCTCGGAATGGAGATTCGATGGTTCCATTAGCTCCGTTAGGTGATTTTGGGGTTGGGAGCGTGTACGGAATACATTTTGGAAGTCCATAGCTCATTTAGGATTGGAATGCCGAAGTTTGAATTTTTTGAAGTTTCTGGTCATAGTGAGTTTTTGATCCGAGAGTCGGAATGGAATTTTGGAAGTTGCAATATCTTCGTCATGTCATTTGGGATGTGTGTACAAAATTTAAGGTCATTCGGACGTGTTTCGGTTGGGTTTTTGATCGAACGTGTATTTTGATGAAATTGGAAGTTCTTAGGCTCAAATCCTTGGATTAATCGAGTTTCCGATGTTGTTTCAGCTGGTTTAAAAATAGGTACAAGTTTGAATGGTGTATCACGTGTTATTGGTGCTTTTGGTTGAGGTCCCGGGGGCCTCAGGATGATTTCGGGTGGCTAACGGGAAGATTGGAGATGTGTTGCAGCAGCCGAACCATTTCTGCTTCTAATATTTTCGCATCTACATCTTGGGAACCGCAGATGCGGCACCGCAGAAGCAGCTAAATGGCCGCAGAAACGGCTTTGCTCCTTTCCCTCAGAAATCGCATAAGCAGTGCTATTCCCGCAGAAGCGGCTCATAGTTTCCGCAGAAGTGGGACCGCAAATGCGGTCCCTTGTCCGCAGAAGCAGAAATCCCTGTTCAGAAATAGTGAAATCGAGGGTTTAATTTCAAAAGTTGGAAAAATCAAATTTGAGATCGGGAGAGCGCGATGTTGAGAGGGTTTTGAAGACGAGATTATTGGGTAATGTTTCTTTAATCCCTTCTAGTTATATTTCATCATTATGTAGTTAAATCCATCATTAGAGTTCGAATTGAGGATTAAAATTTGGAAACTTTGGGTAAAGCTTCATAGGCTAAACTATTGAGTTTTGAGTGGGTATTTGACCTCTGATTTGGGAGTTTTTTTGTATGGTTAGACTCGTGAGAGTACGAGAGTATGTAAAGTTTGTTCGATTCCGAGACATTGGTCTGGAGGGTGTTTTGGTATTTTACCTAATTTCACGTTTTATCTTTGAATTAAATAGTAGAATCAATTGCTTGAGATGTTATTTATGATATGCAATTGAATTGAATAGATTTTGGCCATTTAGAGTCGAATATTCGTGGAAAAATGTGATTTCGAGTTAATTTTCGAGCCGATTCGAGGTAAGTGGCTTGTCTAACCTTGTGTGGGGGACCTTTCCCTAGGATATGTTATTTGGTAATTGAGTGCCTTGTACGTGAGGTGACGAGCGCGTACTTGAGCTAATCGTGAAAAATCCAATTTTTACTTAAGATATTGAGACTGAATTCCTTTCGTATTTGCTTTATTTTACTTGCAATTATAACCTGTGTTACACTAGAAAACATGTTTAGTTGATTTAACTTGCCTACTTGCTTAAGTTGCTTTGACTGTTACATGAAGCATGTTAGACTAGTACTACCTGTTGCTTGTCTGTTTGTACTTCCTTTCTGAATATCTTTTGGTTGTGGTTGCACATTTACATTGAGATTACGGATGTGGGATTCCGGTAGCTCCCCTTCCCTTGTTTGTTTACTTTGGGACTACGGGTTAGATTTCCAGTAGATCCCCCTGCATATTTACTTTGGAACTATATGTTAGATTCCTGGTAGATCCCTATGCATATTTACTTCGGGACTACGAGTTAGATTTCCGGTAAATACCCTGCATTTTATTTTGGGACTACGGGTTAGATTCCCGGTAGATCCCCCTGCACATTGATAGTTGGGCTATAAGACGGTATCTCGGGAGATCCTACGGTTATAAACATATGATGGACTACAGGACAGTATCCCTGGAGCTCCTCAAAAAGTTGATGGAATGGACTACAGGACGGTATCTTGGGAGATCCTCATTTGGCATTTTGGTATTGAGTTGTACATCCATTTATTTACTCTGTTCATCGTTTAAATTTTATTGCCTCGCAAACTCTATCTTATTTCACTGTTGGTTCACATTATTTTTATCTAATTTCATACTATACACTCTTATTTTATTGTTTAATCTCAGTAGGGCCGTGACCTTTCTCATCTTTACCTGATCGAAGTTAGGCTTGTCACTTACTGAGTACCGTTGTGGTGTACTCATGCCTCTTATGCACATGTTTTTCATATGCAGATCCAGGTACTTCTTCTCAGGCGCACTATTCATGAAGCGGAGACGTCTAGCAGAGACTTCGAGGTACATCTGCCGCGTCCGCAGACCATGAGTCTCTATCTTATTCCAGCATTTAGTAGATAGCTTTTCCCTTCTTTCAGTTGCTTAGACATTCTAGAGTTAGAGCAGTATGTTACGTTTCTATTAGCCTGTGTTGTCCGTGAGTTTTCAGGCTTTGGGATATTGTTATAGGTTTTATGATATGGTAGACTTCCGCATTATTAAGTTGTATATGCCGAGCGACATTTATATGCAGTTTCTCTTTTAGTTGTTCAGTTTTATTATTTATTCTGCAAGTTATGTTGTTTTCAGCATTGTTGGGCTTACCTAGTTATAGACTAGGTACTATCACGACATGTTCACGGGGTGAACTGGGATCTTGACAAGCTCATTTGGTATTATCATCCTGCTCAAGTAGTAAAGAGAGTTTTCTTTCCCGTCACTATTTTTTTGGGCCAACAACACTCCAACAGACATTTTTTGTGCTGAAATATATAATATCAACAACTTTTGAGGTATCGGGGCTACCAAAACTAGAGGATCATCAAGTAAGTTTTAATGCTTTCAAAGGCATTGCTATAAGCTTGGTCGTTGGAAGATGAATTAGCGTTCTTCCTTCACTGAATTGGAAGATGATCGTTGAGGGTTTAGAGGGATGAAGAGACATGGAAGAGTGCGTGGACATTTAGCGAATTCTATGGAGTTTGAAATACAATAGTCCAATTAAAATAAGATTACCAAGTTAACCGTTAAACTTTACAATTTTAAAGGAAAAGGTTACCTTTAAGATTTCAATCAAGTCTCAAGACGTATCTTTAGGAATTTCAATAAAAAGTCCAAACATGGATATAAAACTACTACTACTACTACTATTATTATTATTATTATTATTATTATTATTATTAGTAGTAGTAGTAGTATTATTATTATTAGTAGTAGTACTACTACCACTAGTAGTACTAATAATAATAATAATAATAATTTGCTAGGAGACTAGCTTGGATTCATCCCTAGCTAAATAATTAAATTTGACCAAAAAAAAATTTAGCGCCATATTAGAATTTTCTGCGAAACCTTAAGCTACTTTTGAGCTAGGGGTTAGCCACGAAATATAATCCTAGCTAAATGACTACTACTACTATTAAATAATAATAATAACAATAATTGTTATGACATAATATAAGAACAAGAACAATATAGAGAAAAGTAGAGAGAGGAGTATTCTTATTGATACTTAGGGATGATTTACAATAGGCTAAGACCCCTCTATTTATAGGCATAAAAAAGACTTAGCCTCAAAGAAAACTCTTCTATAAGATAGACATTCACTCTAATTAGAGTTCTATTTATAACACCCCCCTTGAATGTCTATTCAATAATGTGCTTCGTTAAAACCTTAACTAAAACAAAACCCAATGGGAAAAAAAGGAAAAAGAGTACACATATTTAAATATGCGCCTATTGGTTGCCTCGTTAAAAACCTTGCAAGGAAAACCCATTGGGACAAAATCTTGTAAGGGAAAAAAAGTGCAACGCGCATTAACTCCCCCTGAAAAGAGCATCAATTCATATCCTTGAGTTTTCGCATTCCGATCTTGTGAACTAGCTTCTTGAAGGTTGACGTTGGTAGAGATTTTGTGAACAAATCAGCAATATTATCGCTTGAACGAATCTGTTGCACATTGATATCACCATTTTTTTGAAGATCATGTGTGAAGAATAACTTTGGTGAAATATGCTTTGTTCTATCTTCTTTTATGAATCCTCCATTCAATTGAGCTATACATGCTGCATTGTCTTCATACAAAGTCGTGGGTAGTTTGTTACACTTCAAACCACATTTGTCTTGAATATGATGTATTATAGACCTCAACCACACACACTCCCGACTTGCTTCATGAATAGCGATTATCTCGGCATGATTAGATGAAGTAGCCACAATTGATTGCTTAGTCGATCGCCAAGATATGCCGGTGCCTCCACAGGTAAACACATAACCTGTTTGAGATCGAGCCTTGTGTGGGTCGGATAAATATTCAGCATCAGCATAACCAACAAGATCAGGACTGCAATTATTGCCATAAAATAAGCCCATATCGGTAGTCCCTTTAGGTACCTCAATATATGTTTGATCCCATTCCAATGTCTCCTTGTGGGAGCCGAGCTATACCTTGCTAAGACATTAACTGAAAAGGTTATGTCAGGCCTTGTAGTATTTGGAAGTTACATTAGTGCGCCAATTGCACTAAGATATGGTACTTCAGGACCAAGTAGCTCTTCATTCCTTTCTTGCGGTCGGAATGGATCATTATTCACATCAAGTGATTGAACAACCATCGGAGTACTTAAAGGATGTGCTCCATCCATGTAAAACCGTTTCAGTACCTTTTCTAAATAGGTAGATTGATGAACAAAAATTCCGTTTGCCAAATATTCAATTTGCAAACCAAGACATAATTTTGTCTTTCCGAGATCTTTCATCTCGGAATTCATTCTTTGGATAATCAATTGCCTTTTGGAGTTCTATGGGGGTTCCAATAAGGTTTATGTCATCGACATATACGGCAAGTACAACAAATTCCAATGTTGTTTTCTTTATAAAAACACACGGGCAAATGGCATCATTTATATAGCCTTCTTTTGATAAATACTCACTAAGACGATTATACCACATTCGTCCTGATTTCTTTAGACCATACAAGGATCTTTGCAATTTGATTGAAAACATTTCCCGGGACTTTGAATTATGAGCGTTTGGCATTTTGAGTCCCTCGGGAATTTTCATGTATATCTCATTATCAAGTGAGCCATAAAGATAGGCAGTAACCACATCCATTAAATGCATGTCAAGCTTTTCAAGGACAGCAAAACTAATGAGATAACGAAAAGTTATGGCATCCATTACAGGCGAATATGTCTCTCCATAATCGACACCAGGCCTTTGAGAAAATCCTTGTGCAAAGGCGTGCCTTATATCTTTGTACCTCGTTTTTCTCATTTCTCTTGCGTACAAAGACCCATTTATAGCCAACAGGCTTAACACCATTAGGTGTTTCAACTATAGGGCCAAAAACTTCACGTTTTGCCAACGAATTCAATTCTGATTGAATTGCTTCTTGCCATTTTGGCCAATCATGTCTTTTTCGACATTCTCCAATAGATTGAGGTTCAAGATCCTCATTTTCTTGCATAATGCTTGATGCAACATTAAAAGCAAAGACATAATCCACCACTATATCCACTCGATTAAAATTTGCCTCACTATCGATTGGATTTATGGATAGTTCCTTATTTTCCTGAGTCTCGGGCTCAAAGGATTCTTCATGAATCTCAGAGTTTATTAAATCATGAATTTCCTCATGAGATTCTTTCGTAGTGTCATTTTGATCGTTTGCTTTCCTCTTTCTAGGATTTCGATCTTTGGAACCTAATGGCCTGCCATGCTTCAGGCGTGCATTCGACTCATTGGATATGACACTAGATGATTGTCCAACAGGGACATCAATACGGATTGGAACATTCTCCGCGGGGATGTGGGATTTTGTTATCCTTTTCAAGTCCGTAAATGCGTCAGGCATTTGATTTGCTATTCTTTGCAAATGGATAATCTTTTGCACCTCTTTTTCACAAATAGAGGTACGTGGATCAAGATGAGATAATGATGCATTTTTTCACAAAATTTCCCGTTTGGTTTCACCGACTTCTCCCCCTAATTTTGGGAAAAGTGTCTCATCAAATTGACAGTCTGCAAATCGTGCAGTGAACAAAATCCCCTGTCAATGTTTCGAGGTAGCGAATAATGGAGGGCGATTCAAACCCAACATATATTCCTAACCTTCTTTGCGGACCCATTTTGGTGCGGTATGGCGGTGCTATAGGCACATATACTGTGCATCCAAAGATTCTTAAATGGGATATATTGGTTTCATGACCCAAAACCAATTGCAATGGGGAATATTTGTGATAATTCGTCGGTCTGAGACGAATTAGCATTGCTGCATGCAAAATAGCGTGACCCCATACCGAAGTGGGCAGCCTCGTTTTCATGAGTAATGGTATTGCAATCAACTGCAGGCGTTTAATTAAAGATTCTGCAAGACCGTTTTGAGTGTGAACATGAGCTATGGAATGTTCCACTTTTATCCCAATTGATAAGCAATAATCATTAAATACTTGGGATGAAAACTCAACAGCATTATCCAGTCTAATAGACTTGATTGGATTATCAGGAAATTGTGCTCGTAGTCGAATTATTTGTGCCATTAGTTTTGCAAACGCAAGGTTGCGTGATGACAACAGGCACACATGAGACCATCTACAGGATGCGTCTATTAGGACCATAAAATATCTAAAAGACCCACTAGGTGGGTGAATAGGTCCACAAATGTCCCCTTGTATACGTTCCAAAAACGTAGGTGACTCAGTCCCAACCTTTGTTGGTGATGGTCTTGTAATTAACTTGCCTTGATAACATGAAGTGCAAGAAAATTCATTATTTAAAAGAATCTTGAAATTCTTTAACGGATGCCCATATGAGCTTTCTATAATCCGTCTCATCATGATTGATCCAGGGTGTCCCAATCGATCATGCCAAAGTACAAAAGTATTGGAATCAGTAACCTTTTGGTTTACTGTTGAATGTGCCTCAATTGCACTAATTTTTGTCCAATACAGGCCACAAGATAAAGACGGGAATTTCTCAATAACCCTCTTTTGGCCAGAGACATTCTTTGTAATGATGAGATATTCAAGATTATTCTCATCTATTGTCTCAACATGATAGCCATTCCGGCGTATATCTTTAAAACTCAACAAGTTTCTCTTAGACTTGGAGGAGAACATTGCATTCTCTATGATAAACATTGTTCCTCTAGGCAGAGTTATAGTTGCTCTTCCAGAGCCTTCAATCAATTTACTACTACCAGAGATTGTAGTAACATCTGCCTTACACATACGTTTGAGAGAAATATTTCTTTTCTTTGAGTATCGTATGTGTAGTACATGAAACTAAACAAATATTTGATCCAAGATTGCTTTGTGAGATATCCATATTTGCTTTCCCATGGTTTGACATACAAAAGAAAATACACGAATATGAGAATAAACAAATTCAATCCGTTTGTTTCACATTTAAACAATATTTTCAAAATCTGCTGAGGTTAGTTGACTAACTAAATCAGATAGTCGATTATATGTTTTCCATAATCGATTACTTTGCAGTTTGAAAATTTCAGTTTAAGCACTGTCTCAATGTAATCGATTGTTGAACATACATATTCGATTATTTGCTAATTTGAAAAATTTCAGATCACACTGTCTGAATATAATCGATTGTTAAACATACATAATCGATTATTTGCTATTTTGAAAAACTTCAGATCACACTGTCTTAATATAATCGATTGTTGAACATACATAATCGATTATTTGCTATTTTGAAAAACTTCAGATCACACTGTCTTAATATAATCGATTGTTAAACATACATAATCGATTATTTGCTAATTTGAAAAACTTCAGATCACACTGTCTTAATATAATCGATTGTTAAACATACATAATCGATTATTTGCTATTTTGAAAAACTTCAGATCACACTGTCTTAATATAATCGATTGTTAAACATACATAATCGATTATTTGCTATTTTGAAAAACTTCAGATCACAGTGTCTTAATATAATCGATTGTTAAACATACATAATCGATTATTTGCTATTTTGAAAAACTTCAGATCACACTGTCTTAATATAATCGATTGTTAACAAGTATATAATCGATTGTTTTGCAGTTTTAATGCGAAATATTAGATAATCGACTAACTGTTAGGTTAGTCGATTAACTCTACTGAAAAATAAAAATATCTTTGAAATTTAAGCATATTGAAACATTCTAAAGAACTAATACTAACATTATATCATAAACTAACTAATACGAGCTGATACTAATGACTATTAGTTTATTCACTAACTAATACAAATAAAATCAAACAATTCCATCTTCCTTCATCACAGATCTATTACCGATTAAGTGGTCTATTTTCCCCTCAGGGTGCTCAAAGAAGTCTGCCACATCCAGGTGGATGGTGTCAAAATTGTCGTCAGAGACAAAATTTGTTTCAGGGCCTTTATTCTTTAGAGATGCTTGATAAAGATCAACCAAATGTCTTGGTACATGGCAAGCTTTTGACCAGATAATACAATAATTTTTTTTTTTACAATTTTTCTATAATTTCTGCAATATAATGTATGTCATGTCTTCTTCTTCTTCTTCTTCTTCGACGAGTTTAAATCTGAAATTCAGCCAAAATCAAGTCTAATCTTCACCAGAATCCCTCAAAATTAAGATATAAACTCCAAACCATATTCTCAATTATTTGCAACAACACCCAATCTAAACAAATAATGATTTTTGAAAATCTAAATTCGAATTCAAAGCTTCAAAGCTTTTTAATGGCTATCAATGGTAGAATTGCTGCTCTCTTTTCCTTTGCTTTATATTACTGAAATTTTGGGATTGAGAGATAAAGAGATATGTAAAGAGAATTCTCAATTTTTTGCAACAACATCCAATCCAAACAAATAATGTCTTTTAAAAATCCACATTCGAATTTAAAGCCTCAGAGCTTTTGAATGGCTGTCAATGGTAGATGGGTAACAAATTTTCGCTGGTTTTAGAACATGAAATAGTGGGTGGTTGAAGAGGAAATTATGGGTTATAATTTGATATGTGCGTGAGGGGGTGGAATTTGGAGAGAGAAACTTGAGGGGAGTGGGAATGTACGGTAGAGTTAAATTAGGAGATTAATTAATATCATTAAAACCCCTAAAATGTACATAAATGATAATTAGGTCTATAAAAGGTAATTATATTAAAAATTAAGCATGAAGGGTAATATAGTTTACTATATGGCATAGGAATGTAAAAATTTCTTTATTTAATCCATATGAATTTAATAATTTAACCCTAAATATTTATATGGACCAATATATTTTGAATTTAAAATATAATCTAAATTAATTTATGAATTTAATTTTGTAAACTTTATACGCCTACAGGTTTCTTTTTTCCTCTGGCAAGAACAACTTTTAATTGCGTATTTTAATTTTTTTCCCTGGAAGCTACATTGAGAGGTGATCTTTATGTGATGAATCGGCCGGTCGTCTTTGGAATTTATTTTCTGTTTTCCCATTTTCTGCTTCCCCTAAGTTCATTTCTGCTATTTTGTCTTGTCGGGATGTTCGGTAATAGAATTCGGAGTGTTTTGGGACACTTAGTCCCTAAATGAGAGCTTACGAGTTGGAAAAGGGCCCGTAATAAGAACAGTATCAAGACGACCTCGAAATGGAAAACCGATGGTTCTGTTAGCTCCGTTACGTGATTTCGGGGTTGGGAACGTGTTCGGAATATATTTTGGATGTCCGTAGCTCATTTAGGCTATAAATGCCGAAAGTTAGAATTTTGAAGTTTCTGGTCCGAAAATAATGAAATTTCAATTCAAGGGTTGGAATAGAATTCCGGAAGTTTTTGTGGCACCGTCATGTCATTTGGGACGTGCGTGCAAAATTTCAGGTCAAACGGACATGTTTTGGTTAGGTTTTGAATCGAAAGCGAATTTGGTTAGGTTTTTAAGTCCAAATCATTGATTAATTCGGGCTTCTGGCGTTGTTTTAGGTGGTTTAAGGATTGGTACAAGTTTGAATGATGTTATGGGATATGTTCGTGGGTTTGATTGAGGTCCAGGTGGGCCTCGGGTGTGTTTCGGATGCTCAACGGAGCAATTCCGGATTCTAAAAGATTGCAGGAGTTCAGTTGTTGGGTTGCAGACCATTTCTTCTACGCGATCACAGGGATTTGTCTGCGATCACGTAGTGCTGTCCGTGGAGGTCCTCTATTCCTTCTACGCGATTGCATCTTCTTGTTCACGATCGTATAAGTTGGCTTCTTTCCCTTCTGCGATCGCAATTAGTTCAATGTGTTCGCACTGAGTAAACGTAGTCTGGAGTCTCAGGGTTCCCTTCCTTCTATGCGATCACATAGCTCTGTGTTGTTCTTCTCCACGATCGCATGCAACAGGTTGCGTTCGCATAGCACATTTCTCCAGCTTTACAGATTCCTTCTACGTGATCGCATTCTCATTCACACGATCGCATAGAGTAAATCACTGGGGTAGTTATAAATATTTCAAAACGAACCATTCTTCCATTTTTATCAAAACTCAAGTTAGGAAACTCAATTTTGGGAGAATTTTCGAAGGGTTTTTAAAGGCAACGATTGGGTAACGATTCCTTACTCTCTTATGATTATTACCCACTAATCTAAAATCGAATTCATGCTTTAATTTCGGATTTAGCATGAAAATTAGGGTTAAGTTCTTAGATCTAACTTTGATGATTTGAGGGGGGCATTTGACCTCAGATTTGGGAGATTTTTATATGGTTAGACTCGTGAGAGTATGAGGGTTCTGAAATTATAAAAATTATTTGATTCCGAGATGTTAGCCTGAGGGGCATTTTTGTTATTTAACCTATTTTCGCGCCTTACCTTTAATTTTAACAGTGTAATTAGTTACTTTTAATGTTATTTATGTTATGTAATTGGTTTGAATAGATTTAGGCCACTCGGAGTCGGATACTCGTGGAAAGGGCATTGTTTCTTAGCAGTTTTGTACCAATTCGAGGTAAGTGACTTGTCTAACCTTGTGCAGGGGATCTCTCCCCTTAGGATATCTTTGTCATTGCTTAAAAGCCTGGTGCACGGGGTGATGGGCAAGTACTTGTGCTAGTTGTTGGAAATTCACTTTACTTGGCTTATTTAGACTGTGTTTTTACTCCATATTTAACTGTTGAAAATGAAACTTCGCTTGTTTGATTTAGGGGAAGAATGTTAGTAACTTACTTGCTCTATTTGAATAATTGAAATATCTGTTTTTCTTGGGAAGTATGCTAGGGACTTATTTACTCTATTTGACTAAATTGCCATATTTGTTTTTCTTGCGAAGCACGTTACATTCTCGATTTTCTTGTTGTTCGCATTTGGCTTCCTTTCCGTTAAATATTAAATTGTTGTGGTGTATTTCGCTTTTGGGACTGCGGGTTCAATTCCTGGAGATCCTCTGTTATTGGTATAAAGGATTGCAAGTTCAATCCCCGAAGCTCCACGTGGCGATGGACTGCGGGTTCAATTCCTGAAGATCCTCGGATATTGATAAAGTGGACTACAGGTTCAATTCCCGGAGCTCCACGTGGCGATGGACTACGGGTTCAATTCACGGAGATCCTTGAATATTGATAAAGTGGACTGCGGGTTCAATTCCCGGAGCTCCATGTGGCGTCGCACTGTGGTTTCAATTCCCGGAGATCCTCGGATATTGATAAAGTGGACTGCCGGGTTCAATTCCCGGAGCTCCACATGGCGATGGACTGCGGGTTCAATTCCCGGAGATCCTCGGATATTAATAAAGTGGATTGCGGGGTCAATTCCCGGAGCTCCACGTGGTGATAGACTGCGGGTTCGATTCCCAGAGATCCTCAGATATTGGAAAAGTGGACTGCGGGTTCGATTCCCGGAGCTCCATGTTGATATCCTAACTGTTGAGTGATTTTCTTTGTGTTTGTAGTTTGTACTTGTAGCCGTTCTGTTTTAGTTACTGTCTTGTTAGATATTCGCGAATTATTTCAGTATCTACTGTTTATTTATTCTTACATTATTTCTTATGTTCTTCTCAGTAGGACCTCGACCTTCCTCATCACTACTCCATCGAGGTTAGGCTTGGCACTTACTGAGTAGGGCTGTGGTATACTTACGCTACACTTCTGCACACTTTTGTTGTGCAGATTGGGTACATCTGGTCAGGCGCTCTATTAGGGATTTGGAGTTGTTTTGGAGGCTTGAGTTATGCATTTGCCGCGTCCGCAGAGCCGACGAGCCTTCCTCTATTCTACCTGTAGTTTATAGTTTTCTTCTGCATTCTCATTTGATTTAGATACTTCGGGATGTTAGAGCACGGTAGTATGTTTACTCTTAGCCTGTGTTGCCCATGAGTTTCCGGGTCTTGGAGGTTTTTATGTTATATTGAATTGACATGTATGTTCCAGGAGGCACTCTATACATTATCTTACGTCATTTATGTTTTAAACTATTGTTTCCGCAAAGACTGTCGAAATTCCGCAATGTGCCAGGCTTACCTAGTCGCGAAGACTGGGTGCCGTCATGACAGGTTCATGATTGGTGAACTAGGGTCGTGACAAGTTGGTATCAGTGCTCTAGGTACATAGGAGTCACGGGACACAGGTCGGTTCTTTAGAGTCCTGCTGATCGGTATGGAGGCGTCTGTACTTATCTACGAGAGGCTATGTAACTGTTTAGGAAACATCTTCACTTCATTTGACTTCCATGTCATGCAAGAATTTTAATACCACGATTCAAAACTTTTGCTTCCTATTCTCTCACAGATGGTGAAGACACGTGAGACCGAAGACAACCAGACACCCGCACCCCCTCCTACAACAGCTATGGGCAGGGCCGGGGCAGGGGTCGTGGTTGCACGGGGGGTCAGACAGAGCACGTGCACGAGCAACCGCCGAGGTTCCACCAGCAGATCCAGTTAGAACTCAGGCACCCGAGACGCCCACAACCACTACTAGTCCAACTGTTCAGGAGGCATTGGCACATTTTCTGGGCATGTTTGGTACGTTGATCCAGATAGGATTGATCCATGTTGTGTCGACTACATAGATCGGGTGAGGGACCTTGACTCCCGTCGCCCTCACTCGAGAGTAGCGAGTTCCCATTAGTTAGTGTTCAGGTTTCATGCTAGCATAGTCTGTGGTTCCAGTGCAGCGGATGGCAAGGACCTCTCGCCGAGTAGAGGACAAACGAGGTCAGGAGGGAAAGTATATAAGAGTGAGTAGACCTCGTGGGTCGGGGAGATATACTGGTCCTTATTTTGGAGGTAGGCTACGTCATGGTAGAGGTTTTGTGGGTCAGCCAGTTCAGTTTGCGCCTCATAGTTTCCACAGAGTTTCGGGTGTTCAAGGGTCTTAGAGTACCTGTACCGCACAGTTCCCACTACCACGTCAGTCACGAAGGTGCTTTGAGTGTGGTGACACACGTAACATGGTTAGGGGATGTCCCAGACTTGAGAGGGATATTCCTTCTTAGACTTCTTAGCTACAACGTGCCTCGCAGGGTTCTCGGGCCATAGGTACATCCCCAGCTGCTACCCCACCTACCCGTACTGAGGGAGTTATCTCCGATTCTGTCATCCCAGGTATCATTTTGGTTAGTAGCAGAGAGGCATCGGTTCTATTCGATCCAGGCTCTACTTGTTTTTATGTGTCATCTTATTTTGCTCCGTTTTTGGGTATAGCCCGAGAGCCTTGAGCTCTCATGTTTATGTTTCCTCTCCCCTGGGAGATTCTCTTGTTGTGGATCGTGTGTATCGGTCGTGTTTGGTTACTATTCGTGATTTTGAGACCAGGGCAGATATTTTATTACTTGATATGGTCGATTTTGATATTATCTTGGGCATGACTGGTTGTCGCCCCATTATGCTACTCTTGATTGTCACGCTAAGACTATGACGTTGGCTATGCCAGGTATTCCTTTTATTAGGTGGAGTGGTACTTTTGATCACACTCCCAGTAGAGTTATATCTTTCTTAAGGCTCAGCGTATGGTTGAGAAGGGGTGTGCTGCGTATTTAGCCTACGTGAGAG
Organism: Nicotiana benthamiana; assembly: GCA_034376525.1. NCBI lineage: Eukaryota > Viridiplantae > Streptophyta > Magnoliopsida > Solanales > Solanaceae > Nicotiana > Nicotiana benthamiana. The sequence goes on along the minus strand of CM067332.1, from coordinate 105,283,583 downwards.
ATGCCAGTTAGGGGTGTTCATCGGGCGGATTGGGCGGCTTTTACTCTTAACGGTTTGGCTTAACGGTTATCGGCTTTTAAATGTATTAATCTGTTAGCCACCCGATAAGATATCGGGCGGATTGGTATCGGGTTAGCTCTTATAGGGCGGTTAATGGGCGGTTTATCGGCCTAACATACATGTTCACTAAATATCTCTTATTCTCCTCGTCTTAGAAATAATGAATTGCCATAAAAAATAATATTTTAGAGGCAATATGATGTAGCTAATGAAATAATCGCCATCAGCATGTAGATTATAAAATAGATAAATTCACTACTAGTTCAGTATCGAGAAAAATAAAACAGAACTTATCTTCTGTTAGAGGCCACACTACATGTGTACTCATAAGCTTCGGATATAACCAAAAAAATCTGTCGCGCAAATTTCCAATCAGCTCCCACAATGAACTTTTAAAAACTGAAGTGCTCTGGTAAATTCTACTCTCTACACTTCTCTTCTATAAATAACTATCGTTCTCCATTTTCCACAAGCAATCATCCAAAATGCACAAATTTATTTCATGGGGTGTCGTTCCTCTAGTCATATCCAACCTTTCAATTCTTCTTTTTCCATGACACACATAGAACCATATATGTATTAGACAACTCAATTATATCACTAAATTTTATATATATATTTATTTATTTATTTTATATTCTTAACGGGTTAACGGATTAGCCATTAAGAAAATTGAATAATCCATCCCCAAACCGATAAGGCGTTAATAAAAAAAATTCAATCCGTTTCCCATCCATTAAGCCGTTAAGCCGTTACCAATAAGCCGTTAAGCTTCGGTTTGGATCGGTTTTCAGTTTTGGATCGGTTTTGAACACCCCTAATGCCAGTGCTGATACCCCTTTTGTTGACTCTATCCCAGTAGTACGGGATTTTCCTGATGTGTTCCCAGCTGATCTTCCGGGCATGCCGCCTGATCGCGACATCGATTTTGGTATCGATTTGTTGCCGGGAACTCAGCCCATATCTATTCCTACTTACCGCATGGCTCCTCCTAAGTTGAAGAAGTTTAAGGATCAGTTGCAGGAATTGCTTGATAAGGGTTTTATTCGACCCAGTGATTCACCATGGGGTGCTCCTGTATTGTTCGTGAAGAAAAAGGATGGTTCTATGTGCATGTCTATCGATTACCGTCAGTTGAACAAAGTTACAGTGAAGAACTGATATCCTTTGCCTCGTATTCATGATCTATTTGACCAGCTTCAGGGCGCACATGTGTTTTCTAAGATTGATTTGCGCTCAGGCTATCACCAGCTAAAGATTCGGGAGCCGGATATCCCGAAGAGTGCTTTCAGGACTCGGTATGGTTATTATGAGTTCCTTGTCATGTCATTTGGGCTGACCAACGCCCCAGCAGCTTTTATGCATTTGATGCACAGTGTATTGAGGCCCTATCTCACTCATTTGTCATTGCTTTCATAGATGATATTCTTGTATACTCCCGGAGCCGGGAAGATCATGAGCAACACATGAGGGTAGTGCTTCAGAACCTGAGAGAAAAGAAATTATATGCAAAGTTTTCAAAATGTGAGTTTTGGTTGAGTTCCGTGGCATTTCAAGGCCACGTGGTATCGAGTGAGGGCATTCGAGTAGATCCGAAGAGGGTGGAGGCCGTGCAGAGTTGGCCCAGGCCCTCCTCAGCTACAGAGATCCGCAGTTTCCTTGGCCTGGTAGGGTATTACCGCTATTTTATGAAGGGGTTCTCGTCAATTGCAGCTTCTATGACTAGATTGACCCAAAAGGGTGCTCCTTTTCAGTGGTCGGACGAGTGTGAGGCGAGCTTCCAAAAGCTCAAGGCGGCTTTGACTTCAGCCCCTATTGTGATTTTTCCTACTGGCTCGGGGTCCTATTCGGTTTATTGTGATGCCTCACGAGTTGGACTTGGAGCGGTGTTGATGCAGGACGGTAGGGTGATTGCCTACGCGTCCAGGCAGTTGCAGGTGCATGAAAAGAATTATCGTGTCCATGTTCTTGAGTTAGCTTCCATTGTTCACGCCTTGAAGATCTGGCGTCACTATTTGTATGGTGTGCCTTGTGAGATTAATACTGATCATCGGAGTTTGCAGCAGTTGTTCAAGCAGAAGGATCTGAACTTGCGCTAGAGGAGATGGTTGGAGCTACTGAAGGATTATGATATTACTATTCTTTATCACCCGGGCAAGGCCAATGTGGTAGCTGATGCCTTGAGTCGCCGGGCGGAGAGTTTGAGGAGTTTGGCATATCTACCAGTTTCAGAGAGACCTATGGCGTTGGATGTTCAGGCCTTAGCCATTCAATTTGTGAGGTTGGACCTTTCGGAGCCCAGCCGGGTCCTAGCCTGTGTGGTTTCTCAATCTTCATTGTTTGATCGTATCAGGGAGCGATAGTATGATGATCCTCATTTGCTTGTACTCTGTGACACGGTTCTGTATGGCGATGCTAGGGATGTGACTATTGGAGATGACGAGGTGTTGAGGATGCATGGTCGTATTTGTGTGCCCGATGTTGATGGTATTCGGGAATTGATACTGACCGAGGCCCATATCTCGCGGTATTCCATCCATCCGGGTGCCGCGAAGATGTATCAGTATCTGAGGTAACATTACTGGTGGAGGCGGATGAAGAAGGACATTGTAGGTTTGTGGCTAAATGCCTCAATTGTCAGCAGGTAAAGACTGAGCATCAGAGACCGGGAGGGTTACTCCAGCAGATGGAGATTCCAGAGTGGAAATGGGAGAATATCACCAAGGATTTTGTGACTAGCCTCCCTCTGACGGTGAGGAAGTTTGATTCTATTTGGGTTGTTGTGGATTGGCTAACCAAGTCCGCTCATTTCATTCCATTGTGCACTTCTTACTCCGCGGAGTAGTTAGCAGGGATTTATTTCGGGGGATTGTCCGCCTGCATGGCATTTCCAGTTTCTATCATCTCAGACAGGGGTTCTCTTTTTATAAACAGTTCTGGAGAGCCGTCCAGCATGAGTTTGGTACTTGGGTGACCATGAGTACTGCTTTTCACCCTCATATGAACAGACAGTCCGAGCTCACTATTCAGATTCTTGAGAATATGCTCCGTGCGTGCTCGATTGAGTTTAGAGGGTCTTGGGATCAGTTCTTGCCATTGGCAGAGTTTGCATTCAACAACTGTTACCAGTATAGTATTCAGATGGCACCTTATGAGGCCTTATATGGTAGGAGATGCAGATCCCCGGTGGGTTGATTCGAGCCAGGCGAGGCCAGGTTATTAGGCACTGATTTGGTTCAGGATGCGGTAGAGAAGGATAAGGTGATTCAGAATAGACTCCGTGCGGCTCAGTCCAGACAGAAGAGTTATGCGGACTGGAAGGTTTGTGATGTTTAATTTATGGTTGGTGAGCGGGTTTTGCTTCGGGTCTCACCTATGAAAGGTGTCATGAGGTTTGAAAAGAAAGGAAACTTGAGCCCGAGGTACATTGGTCCAATTGCGATTTTGAGGCAGGTTGGAAAGGTTGTTTATGAGCTTGCTATACCTCCCAGTTTGACCGGGGTTCATCCAGTATTTCATGTTTCGATGCTTTAGAGGTATCATGGTGACCCGTCTCACGTGTTGGAGGTTCACTTCAGTCCAGTTGGACAATCACTTATCCTATGTTGAGGAGCTAGTGGTAATATTGGATAGACAGGTTCGAAAGCTCAAGTCAAAGGATATAGCTTCAGCAAAGGTGCAGTGGCGGGGTCAGCCGGCCAAGGAGGCGACTTGGGAGACTGAGCGGGATATGCTACTTCAGGTATGTTCTCTATGCTCGTTCGAGGACGAACGAATGTTTAAGTGTGGAAGGATGTGACGACCCGGCAGGTCGTCTTTGGAATATATTCCCCGTTTCCCATTTTCTGCTTCCCCTAAGTTCATTTCTGCTACTTTGTCTTGCCGGGACGTTTGGTAATTGAATTCGGAGTTTTGGGACACTTAGTCCCTAATTGAGAGCATAAGAGTTTGAAAAGGGCCCGTAATCAGAATAGTATCAAGACTACCTCGGAATGGAAAACCAATGGTTTCGTTAGCTGCGTTAGGTGATTTCAGGGTTGAGAGCATGTTCGGAATGTATTTTGGATGTCCGTAGCTCATTTAGGCTATAAATGCCGAAAGTTAGAAATTTGAAGTTTTCGGTCCGATAGTGAAATTTTCATTTAAGGGTCGGAATGGAATTCCAGAAGTTCTTGTAGTACCTTCATGTCATTTGGGACGTGCGTGCAAAATTTCAGGTCAAACAGACTTGTTTTGGTTAGGTTTTGAATCGAAAGAGAATTTGGTTAAGTTTTTAAGTCCTAATCATTGATTAATTCGAGTTTCTGGCGTTGTTTTAGGTGGTTTATGGATTGGTACAAGTTTGAATGATGTTATGGGATATTTTAGTGGCTTTTTTTGAGGTCAAGGGGGGCCTCGGGTGTGTTTCGGATGCCCAACGGAGCAATTCCGAACTCAAAAAGATTGCAGAAGTTCAGTTGTTGGGTTGCAGATCATTTCTTCTATGTGATCGCATGGATTTATCTGCTATCGCGTAGCGCTGTCCGTGGAGGTCCTCTATTCCTTCTACGCGATCACATCTTCTTGTTCGCGATCGCGTAAGTTGGCTTCTTTCCCTACTGCGATCGAAATTAGTTCAATGCGTTCGCACTGAGTAAACGTAGTCCGGAGTCTCAGGGTTCCCTTCCTTCTATGCGATCGCATAGCTTTGTGTTGTTCTTCTCTGCGATCGCATTCAACAGGCTGCGTTCACGTAGCATATTTCTCCAGCTTTCCAGATTCCTTCTATGCGATCGTATTCTAACTCACGCAATCGCATAAAGTAAATCACTGGGGCAGTTATAAATATTTCAAAACGAACCATTCTTTCATTTTTACAAAAACTCAAGCTAGAGAGCTCGGTTTTGGGAGATTTTTCAAAGGGTCTCTAAAAGCAACGATTGGGTAAGGATTCCTTACTCTTTTATGATTATTACCCATTAATCTAAACTTGAATTCAAGTTTTAATTTCGGATTTAGCATGAAAATTGGGGTTAAGTTCTTAGACCTAACTTTGATGATTTCAAGGGGCATTTGACCTCCGATTTGAGATATTTTTATATGGTGAGACTAGTGAGAGTACGAGGGTTCTGAAATTATAAAAATTATTTGATTCCGAGACACTGGCTTGAGGGGCATTTTTGTTATTTCGCCTATTTTCACGCCTTAACTTTAATTTTAACAGTGTAATTAGTTACGTTCGATGTAATTTACGTTATGTAATTGGTTTGAATAAATTTGGGCCACTCAGAGTCGGATACTCGTGGCAAGGGAATTGTTCTTAGCGGTTTTGTACCAATTCGAGGTAAGTGGCTTGTCTAACCTTGTGTGGGGGATCTCTCCCCTTAGGATATCTTTGTCATTGTTTAAAAGCCTGGTGCGCGGGATGACGGGCGTGTACTTGTGCTAGTTTTTGGAAATTCACCTTAATTGGCTTATTTAGACTATGTTTTTACTCCATATTTAACTGTTGAAAATGAAACTTCGCTTATTTGATATAGGGAAAGAATGTTAGTAACTTACTTGCTCTATTTGACTAATTGAAATACCTGTTTTTCTTGGGAAGTATGCTAGGGACTTATTTACTCTATTTGACTAAATTTCCATATTTGTTTTTCTTGTGAAGCATGTTAGATTCTCGACTTTCTTGTTGTTCGCATTTGGCTTCCTTTCCGTTAAATATTAAATTGTTGTGGTGTATTTTTCTTTTGGGACTGCGGGTTCAATTCCCGGAGATCCTCTGTTATTGGTATAAAGGACTGCGGGTTCGATTCCCGGAGCTCCACGTGGCGATGGACTGCGGGTTCAATTCACGGAGATCCTCAAATATTGATAAAGTGGACTGCAGGTTCAATTCCCGGAGATCCACGTGGTGATAGACTGCGGGTTCAATTCCCGGAGATACTCGGATATTGATAAAGTGGACCGTGGGTTCAATTCTCGGAGCTCCATGTGGCGATGGACTGTGGGTTCAATTCCCGGAGATCCTCGGATATTGATAAAGTGGACTACGGGTTCAATTTCTGGAGCTCCACGTGGCGATAGACTGCAGGTTCAATTCCTGGAGATCCTCGGATATTGATAAAGTGGACTGCGAGTTCAATTCTCGCAGCTCCATGTTTCGATGGTCTGCGGGTTCGATTCCCGGAGATCCTCGGATATTGGAAAAGTGGACTGCGGGTTCGATTCTTGGAGCTCCATGTAGATATCCTGACTGTTGAGTGATTTTCTTTGTTTTTGTTGTTTGTACTGGTAGCCGTTCTATTTTAATTACTGTCTTGTTGGATATTCGCGATTTATTTCAGTATCTACTGTGTATTTATTCTTACATTATTTCTTATGTTCTTCTGAGTAGGGCCTCGACCTTCCTCGTCACTACTCCATCGAGGTCAGGCTTGGCACTTACTGAGTACCGCTGTGGTGTACTCATGCTACTCTTCTGCACACTTTTATTATGCAGATCCAGGTACATCTGGTTAGGGGCGCAATTAGGGATTTAGAGTTGTTTTGGAGTCTTGAGGTATGCATCTGCCGCATCCGCAGAGCCAACGAGCCTTCCTTTTTTCTACCTGTAGTTTATAGTTTTCTTTCGCATTCTCATTTGATTTAGATACTTCGGGATGTTAGAGCATGGTAGTATATTTACTCTTAGCCTGTGTTTCCCGTGGGTTTTCGGGTCTTGGAGGTTTTTATATTATATTTAGTTGACATGTATGTGCCAGGCGGCACTCTATACATTATCTTACGTCATTTATGTTTTAAACTATAGCTTCCGCAAAGAGTGTTGAATTTCCGCAGTGTGTCAGGCTTGCCTAGTCGCAAAGATTGTGTGCCGTCATGACAGGTTCACCATCGGTGAACTAGGACCGTGACAGTTTATTAGACAACTGAAAAATTTCCTAAAAGCTTCATAAGGAGACATATAAACTCATATAAGTTTGTAATGACACAATAAAACAAATCTATGAATCTATAAGGAGTATTCTTATCAGCAGTCCACTCAAAGTATTCTTCTTGATCTTACAATGGCTCTATAAGGAAACAACCGTCCCAATTTTATTGAATAGCTCCAACCACAACAATTTCATTGATGCCCAATTGGTTAACTTTGAGCTGCAAGCATAGTTGCTGCAAAGTGTCACATCCCTTTTCAACAAATCTCACTGAATCCTCTTAAAACAATTAAAAAAATTAGTAAGAACTTGAAAAAGGTTTTAATTTGAAAAGTAAAAAATTTGTGTTTGAAAAGATTTTTTTTAGAATTGCCACCCGACATTTAATTTCAGTGTGCCAGAACACTAGTTTTTAGAAATACTTTTCCTTTTAGAAATACTTTGGACTCAAAACTAAGTCCACACCAGATATTTTAGGTAAGGGGGTTCATTTGACTCGAGGAGAAGGTATTAGGCACTCCCCATATCCCGTAAAGGTCACAGTTGCAAAAATAAAAAAAATATTACGAGCTCTACTTTAGGCCTCCAAATATAAGTACTTGGAGGCATACCCCGAAAAATATATGCAAATTGCGGGGGCATTCCATGGATAATAAATTAAAAGAAACGATCTCTTGCCTCAAAATCCAAACAAAATTTGCTAGCGGACAATGTAATTAAAATAAAGTAAATGAAATAACTATATAAATGAAAAATCTAAATCACGCTCATATTTTATTTGAACTTTTAATGTTATTAGGCCGCACCCAATATCTAAAGCGTGGAATAAATTAATGGAATTTTTATCTTTCTATACCATATATAAAATATTATTACCATCGATGTTTAAGATTTCAATTAATTACATTTCAACATATCAAATTATCATTTATAAATTATATTCAAATTAGGGATATTATTAATGGGGCATTTACTTTAGGCGCTAATTTAGGACTGTAGCTACCCACGTTTAACTTAACCCTTCTCTCTTCCCACACCCCCACGTTTTCTGTCTGTTTTCTTCTGAAGAAAATGAAGATTTCACCAGTTCTTCTCACAAAATCGCAAATCTCCAGTTCTTCTCCCAAAATCTCAAAGATATCATTCTTGCAAATTGAAATTCAATCCCACTCAAGTTCAAGATAAACAATGAAGAACATACCTACAAATCTACATTAGGTGATAGCCCATCTTTTGATTTGGGTGTTTTAACACCAAAACCACCCCCAAAAAAAAAAGCTAAATATAAACATGCAATGGAACCTTCTACTGAAATTTCACCTCGTAGAATACTCCGTGCTGAGATGAGAACAAAGGCATTGCATGATGAAGATGCTGCAAGATGTGCTAAACCTGTCGCCAAACCACTGAAACTAAAGGGGAAAGGGTTGTGTGATGAGGATGATTTTGTTGAAGATGTCCTCGAAATTCCATCTGTTAAAAAAGCCAAGGTGTCGTCTGCTTCATCAAAATAAAAAAAGAAGAAACCTTCGAAAAAACTCCCAAAATTTGTTGAGAAAAAGAATCTGGTGAAGGTAAACATTAATTATTTTTCTTTGCAGTTTTTAGGTTACTTTTGTAGTTAAAGATTTCTTCTTTAAGTGTTTTGGTAAATTGTAGATTTTTGTCTTCATTTTGTAGATTATATGTAAGTATGATTTTATACAGTTCATAATTTTAGTTATATTGTAGTCGTTTTGTAGTCTATTGAGTAAATTGTAGATAAGCTATCTTAACTGTATTTTTCGTACTTTTGACAGAATTGTATTCTTTGTATATTATCATTGTCGGTAAATTGTTGTTAATGGTTTGCTAATCTGTAGTAAATTGTAGATAAGTTATCTAAACTGTGTAGATTATTTGGCATTCTCATTGTCTATAGTTCATAATTGTAGGTATCTTTGTAGTTATTTTGTACTTATTTTGTCGGTAATTATAGTTAAACCGTAGTTAATTTGTAGTTAAAATTGGATAAATTGTAGATAAGTTATCTAAATTGTGTAGATTATTTGTAATTATTATTGTCTACATGTCATAATTTTAGTTATTTTTGTAAGTATTTGTACTTATATTATCGTTCATTGTAGTTAATTGTAGTTACTTTGGGGTACATTATAGATAAGTCATCTAAACTGTGTACGTTATATCTAATTCTCATTGTCTACAATTCATAAATCTATTATTTGTCTAGTCATTTTGTACTTATTTTCTTGTTAGCTGTTATATTTTTGAAACAGAGAAGTGGTTACCTTTTTCTTTCTTCATGTTTTGAGATAATGTTTATATATGTTGATGTCCTATAGTGTATTGTAGGTAAATTGTGGGCAATCTATTCTTTTGTAAGATATATTTGAAGTTATTGTGTAGTTATATCAAGTTTAGTGCTCTCTTTTATGCAGGATACTAATGTTAAATAATTTATTATTTTCTACAGAATGGCCATTATTTTGCACCACATAATGTTGAATATGGGGTGCTTAGATTCCGCACTTTGTGTGATCCGAGCATTCCTAGCCAGATAAAAGCGCTACTCGCTGCAAACGCTTTAATCTTTTAAAAAACACTTGCTTTGGTTACTTATTTTCTCTCCCTTCCATTTGCATGAAAAATCAAGCAATTCATCTTCTGATGAAGTATGAGTTGTCCAAATCTAATGAATTCTTTTTTTTTTCAGTCCTATTGAAGGGTAAAAAATTGAATTTTGGATTAAGAGACTTTGGTTTAATTACTGGTCTAAATTGTGTGAATAAGTTATCTGATTATGGTTATACTTCTACTTATGATAGCCATTTAATTAATACATATTTTCCGAACAAATAAAGGGTTGAGAAGTGGCATTTGAAAAATGCATTTACAAATAGATCTTGGGAAAACGATGAGGATGCAGTGAAATTGTGCATTCTTTATCTTTTGGAATTTTTTATTTGTCCTTCTGATAAAGATCACGTGTCTTTCATTGACAAGTTTAGGTTCTATTTGGTAGATTCTGGTAATTTTGTGTCATACCCATGGGGTATTAAGTCATTCAATCAAGTTATTGAATCTGTCTGACATCGTCTAAATCCCCGTGTACATTCTTATCTCATACGGGGATGCTCATTAGCCTTGCAAATTTGGCTTTATGAGTGTTGCTCGACCGCCAGCACTGAGCTTGCTATGAGGTGTTCTGACTCAATACCTCGCATATTAAGATGGTCAGCAAATAAGGGTCAGATTTGGCTAACTGCATTTGAAGAAAACATGATCAAGCCTCAATGAGTTAAGGTATGTTTTTCATTTTGTATGTTGCTACATTTACCTACATAATAACTACAATTAATCTACATATACTGATTTACTTTAACTAAATGTTTCTCCATCATTCAGTTCTCGAGCATGAGTGAAACTTGTGAAGAAATTGGAGTGCTTACTCTGCTAGATAAGATTCATTATGAAGATGAACAATGTGCACAATCGTTACATGTTCCAAATGTTGGTTCTCCCACATTGCAACCCAATAACATTGATTGTCAAAAGGATAATGAATCTCTGGCTAGCAAGCTCAGTAAGCTAGAAAGGGGGATTGAACAAGTAATATAAATAACTACAATATTTTTTTATATTTGCTACATTTTATCTACGTTCCATAAATAATTAATGTATTTATATTTAGATTAGTTAAAATGTAGTGGTCAGCCCTATTGACATGACACTCATTTTACTTAAATTGTACTAGAACTGTAGCACTTTGAATAAAATTATCAACTAAATATATTTTTATTTTTTAGGTCGATGGAAAGTTAGAGGATTTTAGGAAGGATGTATTTGAGAGACTAAGTGACCTTCGTGTATTTATAGATGTTTCTGTGAAAAGTGTTATGACACTGATAAACAAGAGATATGATGTGGATGAGGAAAAGGTAAGAGCTCACATATATTTATATACCAAAGCATATTATGACATATGACACAATATACTCAAACTAATATAAAATCTTTAGTTTGCTGGTAGTTCAGCAAAAAAAAAAAATAAACAACAACAAGGAGAGAACAACCAGCAATTTCAGTTCAATATTGGTGATCCATTACATGCAAGCACAAGCAATACAAGTATCTACAGAATGCATACAAACGTATACAATAATATAGTTGTTTATATAACATAGTTTTATTATTCATATTCTTATCTGCAACTTCCTACATATATATACAACTTTAAAGGAGCATTATCTAATTATATTTGCCCTTATCACTATGAATTGCAGCTGCAGTTTCTCCAGAACATATTGCCTTATATCCAGATTTTCAAGAAGTAGCTGATGTAGATAAAACAGGAATAATATCATAGTTTCATTATAATAAGCTTACAATGCTCAATTTTACAATTCAGTCATGGTAAAAGTTGAATACTCTAGTATAGGGTCCGTGTTTGGTTTCTTTTACTATTGTGGACTATTTTAGAGTACAATACTTCAAATTTTTATCCACAGTTGGTAAGCCAAACTGTTTATTGGACAGATTTTGGGTCAAAATCTATCATTTTGGACAGATTTTTGGCTAAAACAAAATATGTCCCAAGAGTCCTCCTCTCCTATAAAGGGAGGTCTTTCCATATCATCAGAGGGGTTGGAATATTTTTACACACTAAAAACTCAACTTTGAAAGTAAAAATCAACAGCTAAACATATCTAATAGTAGGCTGAAATTTGAGTGCTTTTGTGTGAGATTTCTGAAAAAAACCTTTAAGGAAACTAAAATTATTACAGTTAGCCCTGAGATTCTTTCTTTGAATTTGTCTAGTCTCAAGGTCCTTCTGGGCTATTTTCTTAGGCTGAAATTTGCTGCTGATTGTAGTTGTTTTCGGTCTTGTTTCTGCTATTTTTTATTCGTTTCCGCTGCTGTATTTTTTATCCTCTACAATACAAGTAACTCTTGAACCTTTTGTAATGCAGATTTTGCTAAGAAATAGCTGAAGATTTGAACTTGTTAGATTGCTGGAATAGGGTTGAATTCATTCTATGAGTTTGATCAAGCGCTTTAGCGTTTTATATATGGTTCAAGCATGTGAATATGAAAATGATAGCTAGAAGTTCTATTCTTCCCTAAATGTAATCGAAGCACTCTGTTAATCTCGTCTAGTCATAGAAAATATCATGGACTAGCCAATATATTTTTGACAAGTTATACTTTATTTTTTTAAGCATGAACTATTGTTATGTATTTTTTATAATCAATGTTCAAGTTAAATTGGTTAGGTTAAGCATGACATAAAATGTGGTGTTTGAGGGTTGATATATTTTGTCATAGTTCATTAAGTTCGATTTTTGGGTGTTAGAGTGAACTAATTTAGTCTCCAATTTTAATTAACTTCGATAGGTTAATCAAGTATATAATCTTTGCGAGTAAATATGCATTTTCTCTTTTAGCAGGTAGTTGGGTAGTAATAATTTGTTAAGTAAAATGAGATCTATCCATGCATTTTATTTTATTAATCTAAATAATTCTATTTTATATTTTGTTGGCTGCTCATTTTTATTTATTTATTATTTAGAAGTTTTCTTAGTTAAGTTTTGTATTAATTATCCAATTAAAAGATAGAGATATGATCATTTATTTATTTATTTATTTGCTAAACATGTTACTAGAATTTAGAAATTGAAAAGAGAATTCGGCCAATTAATTTTCAGTAGTCCATTGGCCAATCAAGCCCATATCATGTAAAAGCATTGAGTATTTTAGCTGGTCCATTTTCTACAATAACTATTAGCTAGCCTAGTTGATTAGGAAATCAGGTTTCTTTCAATAAGATCTAATAAAGCGAACTTCTTTAGTAATAATCTTTTTGATAACTTATTTATTTTATTTAAGCGCTAAGCTACAAATAGGCGCGCTTTCACTTCCTTTTTTTCATTCACGGACTCGCTTGTGTAGCGTGTTGTTTTAACCTTCAATAAATTAATTCAATAATCTCATACCATGCCCATTAGTTTTAGTTAATTCTTTATTTAGTTAATTTCTGTTAAAATCGCGGATTCGCTTGCATAGCGCGATAGTTGACTTTTTAATAATTTTAAAAACCAAATTTTTTGAATGTAGTAATTTTCCCCAAAAGTAATGATATACTAATAATCTTTTTCATGATTGCAGATTCACGTGCGGAGCACGGTTATGACAAAATTTATTAAAAATTCATCTCGGTCACACATTCACTTGTGTGGTGCGGTCAGGATAATTTTATTTAAATTTCTCTAATAATCTAGAAATAAAAGAGGATAGGTAAAACATAAAACTCATATAAAGCATAGTTTATCCAAAAATTAATTCAAGCCAATTCTTGTCAATAAAGCGACCGTGCTAGAACCACGAGACTCGGGGAATGCCTTACACCTTCTCCCCGGTCAACAAAATTCCTTACCCGAACTTTATTTTTGCGGATCAATAAAAATAGAGTCAACTTTTCTTTGATTAGGAATTCAAATAAAAAGTGACTTGGAAAATCAATTCCAAGTGGTGACTCTGAACAATAAAATAATTCCTATTTTAAAATTATCATTTTAATTGAAAAAACTCTTTAACCCATAATCCAATACATACATATCTTTTGCGGGGGAGGGAAAAACGGGTGTGACAGACAGTTCCACTGCTTCTCTTCAAACTTCCTATGATTATGCCTTGGCTGATAATGAGAAGGTAAAAAGTGAAATTGCTGACTGGGAAAGAGATTACGAGATCCTTGAAGACAAAATCGCAATTGAAGTGAGTTGGGCGTTATTAAATTCTCTCCATGATACCCTTGTTGAAGTTAGTTAGGAGAATTTTAATTTGGAATGTGAGTTAGCCAAAATCAAAGGGACTATTGAAAAGACTCAGCAAATCCAAGATTTTCCTTCTCCCATGGTTGAAACTTCTGATAACGATGAAGATGATACGGGTATGGTGAATGTTCCAATTCCTTTGAGTCAAGTTGCCACGACCCGGGTTTCCTACCCTCCGGAGTCGTGATAGCGCCTACTAATGAGAACTAGGCAAGCAAAATTTTAGTTACGTTTCCATTTATAATCTAATCCATTTCAACAATTAACGGGAGTAATATAAAAGTAATGAAATTCAAACAATTAAGCGGAAGTCTTTATATTATATAGAACTAAATAGAAATGTAGAAAAAGTCAATATAGGCCTCTACCCAAGACTGGAGTCACAATACTCACGAACTGCTAAAAATTATACATACAAACGTAAGAAAGAGAACATAAGTTGTTTGTCTCGAATACAATGAGATAACAGACAAAATAAAGGATAGAGGAGATGTCGGGCCTGCGGACGCCTACCTCGGGTCTCTCTGGACTGAAAGTCTGCTCCCACACTACTGCTGCTGCTGCTTGAAACCTGGATCTATGCAAAAAGAAAGCACAGAGTAGAGTATCACCACAACCGACCCCATGTGCTAGTAAGTGTCTGGCCTAACCCCGGCGAGGTAGTGACGAGGCTAGGACCAGAATCCAGATAAACCTGTGCAGTTACATAATATATGGTGAAAGAAACAACGTGAAATAAACAAGTAAAATTGGGGAGGGAAACATGATCTGGGGGTAGCAAAATGAACAAAATTCTTAGAACTAACAAAGAAACCATTTATAAAGCTGATAACACGAGCAAGAATAGATAAAATGACTTTCACAATAAATGCTCATCTCGTTGCAAGCGTGCAACCCGATCATATTTCTCAATTTCTCATGGTAGGTGTACCACCTGCTCCCGTTTCATCATAACTCGTGGTAGGCGTACCACCTGCTCCCATTTCAATCAATATCTTGTGGTATGCGTACCATCCGATCCCATTTCAATCAATTTCTTGTGGTAGGCATACCATCCGATCCTATTTCACTCAATATCTATTGGTAGGCGTACCACCCAATCCCATTTCAGTCAATATCTTGTAGTAGGCGTATCAGTCGTTATCATTTCAATCAATATCTTGTGATAGCATACCACCCGATCTCATTACTTTCAACACAATACACAATGTAATCCCGACAAGGGAACAAGACCATGTAATAACTTCCTCGAACGGGAAAAACAATAACAACAATTCAAATATCTCGGCAAGGGAAAAACAATAACAACAATTCAAATATCTTGGCAAGGGAGAGTCAACTATAACCAATTCTACTCAATTTCTACTCGGCGCAGTTATAACCAATACTTAGTATCTAGGATCATCAATCACAGCTTTTATGAAATCAATTAAGAATACACAACTATCAATTTGAGACCCACGGTCATGCTCGAAAACAACATATGGATACCCGTCACCATGCCCATACGTTGTATGCAACACATACAAGTAGAAAATACGACTCAACTCCTAATCCCTCAAGCTAGGGTTAGACCGAACACTTACCTCGATGCTTTGAACTCAACTCATGCCTCAATTATAGCTTTACCCCTCGATTCCACCACCAATCTGCTCGAATCTAGTCACAAATTACTTAAATACATCACCAAATGCTAAGAGAATCAATTTGAATGCGTAAAAATAGATTTCCAAAAGTTTTTCCCAAAAAGTCCAAAAATGCCCCTTGGCCCACGTGATCAAAACCCGAGGTTCAGACCAAAACCCGATTACCCATTGCCCCACAAACTCAAATATGTAATTTATTTTGAAATCTGACCTCAAATTGAGGTCCATATCCCCAAATTTTTAGAAAATCTCGGTTCTACCCAAGACCCCCAATTTCAAGCATGAAAATCATTAATTTTAGGTGGAAAACAAGTTAAATGATGCAAATGATTGGAAGAATTAAGTAAAAATCGACTTCCAATGATTTGAAAGATGTTTCATTCCTGCAAAATCGCCAAAGGAGTTGTGTTTTGAAAATGGGGTGAAAATGCCTTAAAACCGACTAAGTATAAAAAAATGCAGGTTATAGAGGTTGCAATTGCAAACTGGGGTGCGCAATTGTGAACCCTGACCTATGCTAACATGGGAAATGCGAAACAAGGTTCGTATTTCTGAAACCTTCTTATTTTCGTGACCTTCGCATTTGTGAAGTGAGGTTCTCATTTGTGATGGTCGCATTTGTGACATAACGATCGCATTTGCGATCAATGGCAGCTTGGGATTTTTTCGCATTTGCTAAGAAATGCTCGCATTTGTGAGAAGGGGTGGCCTGGGCTTACTTCGTAATTGCGAAGAGCCACTTGCATTTGCGATATTGCATTTGCGAGACAGGCTTTGCAAATGCGAAGCCTGCAGGCCATTTCATACCAACAGCTTTCAAGGTTTAAAAATACACTCCTACGTCTATCCAAACCTCACTCGAGCCCTCGGGGCTCCAAACCAAATATGCAAACAACCTCAAAAATATCCTACGGACTTATCTGTGCGATAAAATTGCCAAAATAATATCATATACATTGAATCAAGTCTCAAATCTCATGTAATCTTTCAAATTTTCATAAAGCATCACATATCCATTTTTAAGTCCGAAACACATCAAACGACGCCCGTTTTCAGCCAAACTTTGAAAAAGGCACTTAAAACATATATAAGACTTGTACCCGGCACCGAACCAAAATACGGCCCCGATACCATAATCTTTTAATCAAATTTAATTTCCAATTCCCTTAATTATTTCCAGAAAACAATTTCACACAAAAATTAATTTCTTGTGCTTGGGACCTCGGAATTCGATACCGGGCATACGTCCAAGTCCCTTATTTTCCTGCGAACCCTCCAGGTCATCAAATTACGGGCCCGATTCTGTTTACTCAAATGTTGACCGAAGTCAAATTTACTCAATTTAATATCAAAATTTAGCATTTTTCTCACATAATTCATATTTAAGCTTTTTGGCTACGCGTCCGCACTACGTACACAAATCAAGGCAACCTAAATGAGGTTTTCAAGTTCTCAAAACTACAGAACAAGTAAGGAATGCGTCGTCACACAAGTTGAACCCGCTCCTGCTATTGATCCTGCTTTGGTTCCTTCTTGAACTCCTTAATGACAAGTCAATGTTGTGAGATTTTTTTCTTTTTTCTTTGGTGAAACATGGTGGTAACCTTTGGTTCTTTTTGAGGGTTTGAAAATATTAAGTCCTCAGACTTTTTCCGAGGCATTTTGTCTAAGCAACTCTTAGATTATGACTAAGTTCATACTCAGTCTAGGCTTTGTTAATTTTAAGAAGTTTTTGTGGCTATTTTTGAACTTCTGCCTTATTTATTCTTGCCTTTATATTTTAAGGACTTACTGAATAACTTGCATTTTTATTTTGCAAAATGCTTTTTTAGTTTCATGAATACTTGAATCAATCATGAATTTTATAAAAGAGGGCACTTTTTATATTTCAACACTTAATGAAGAAGACGTCTCAACTTCAAAATGGTATTAAATTATGATAAAAGAAATAGGAATACACATGTTTTTGGAATAACTTCAAAAAGTTTTTATTTGAACTTTTCCAAGCTTTAAATAACATTTTACATGTATTTGAGTAACTTCTATAACTTTTTCAAAACTGTTTTTCCTTACAACATATTTTCAAAAGAAAATAAAACACAAGGTTTTTATTTGTAACCTATTTTAGTATTTTGAATAATACACAAGGTTTTTATTCATAACCTCGTTTCACTTGAATAATACACAAGATTTTCATTACATTGCCTTTTAACATAACTAAGATAAGGTAGGTTTTTCTTTGGCTTTGGCCCGTAGCTTTTCTCTGTGCTTGACTTTTTGCTCTGCACTTGATTCTTTCAATGAGTTGACTTTTTAGGCTTGAACTTTTGATTATTTCTCAATATTTTTTTGCTTTCTCTATACATCTATCTATGTTTATATCATATAGTCCCCCGAATGTTTGAGCTTTGAAGTATGAAGTGTCGAGCACTTGACTATTCCTCTTATTTGGTCCTTTCCCTGTAAAGGAATAAAACATACAAGACTCGGGGGTACGATTATAGATGAAGACTGCTTAACCCGTCTCAATTTCTATCAGGATAACCGTAACCCTAGATCGGAATTTTAGTCAATTCTACGTGCCTTGCAGGTCATGACTCATCATTTAGTAAGAGTTAGCTTTTTGCCTATCATCTAAAATCGTTAGTAAAATTTAAAATGAGGATACCTGCCCGTGGGTACTTCTTAGAAATAATATCTCTTTAGGTGAACAACATTCCAGTGTAAGGGTAATATCTTGCTATGCATTGTTTCCAAATCGTATACTTCTTTCCCCGCAATACCATGAATCTTGTAAGTTCCTTCCCAAGTTGGACTTAATTTCCCCGCATTAGTTGCCTTCGTGTATTGAAAAACTTTCTTGAGTACGAAGTCCCCAATCTTGAAGTATCTTAGTTGTGCCTTTTGATTGTAATATCGTTCCATAACTTGTTTTGTGTTTCCATTCTTGTTAATGCAAATTCTCTTCTTCCTAAGTACGTCAAGGTTTATGCACATTTCTTCTTCATTAGATTCTTCTGATGCCTGCGTATACCTCGTGCTTGGTTCCTCTATCTCAACCGGAATTATGGCTTCAACTCCATACACCAATGAGAATGGTGTTTCACATGTTCTTGTTTTTGCTGTCGTATGATTTTCCCATAAAACACCAGGCATCAAGTATGGCCAATTGCCTTTAGATTCTTCTAATAGTTTCTTCAAATTGTTGACAATGACTTTATTTGTTGATTCAGCGTATCCATCACCCACAGGATTGGAAGGCGTGGACGTAATCATTTTGATCTGCCAACTTTAAAAAAATTTTATGATTTGTGCGCCTATAAATTATGGGCCATTATCACACATGATTTCATTTGGTACACCGAATCGACATATGATATTTCACCAAATGAAATCTCTTACTTCCTTTTCCCATACCTGTTTAAATGCTCCTGCTACTATCTATTTAATAAAGTAGTCGGTGAGTACAAGTAAGAATTTTACATGTCCTTTTTCTTGTGGTAGTGGACCCACGAGATCCATTACCTATTTAATAAAAGGCCATGATGCAACGAGCGGATGTAACAGCTCCGCAGGTCTATGCATGTTGCTACCATATCTTTGGCACTTATCATATTTAGTCACGAAATTCTCCGCTCCCTCTTCCATTTTAGGCTAATAATAGCCTGCTCTAATCATGGTTCTTACCAATGATCTTCCTCCTGCGTGATTTCCACAATGCCCCTCGTGTATTTCTCTCATTACATAATCCATTTGAGAAGGCCCGAGGCACCTTGCTAAGGGGACACCGAACATTTTTTGATAAAGATTACCTTGCTTTAAACAATATCGAGAAGCCTTTTTTCGAAGCGCGTGAGCTTTTTTCTTGTCTTCAGGGACGGCACCATACTGCAAAAAGCGACAATCATATTTCTCCAATCCTAGGTTAAGTTATTAAACTTTACCTTATTTTTCTCTGTATCGAGAATCGAATGAAAAAATGAATTAAAGAAGCATTCATTGCTCGCCACGTCTGCCGCAGATGCGAGATTGGCTAGGGTATCTTCTTCAATGTTTTCATCTCTTGGTATCTGCGTGACTTTCCAAGTTTGGAATTGTCAAATCAAATCCCATATGTTTTCTAAGTATTTCTGTATTCATGCTTCCCTGGCTGTATAAGTCCCCACCATTTGGTTAACTACGAGCTGTGAATCGCTTTTGATTGTAGTTTGATTAATGCCAAGTTCTCGTGTCAGTTCCAAACCTGCAATCACAGCTTCATACTCTGCCTTATTGTTAGTTATAGAATGGTATTTTATGGCTTGACGAATGGTTTCACCCGTAGGTGGCACCAAAACAACTCCTAAACCTGCTCCTTTTACGTTAGATGAGACATCAGTAAATAAGGTCAAAATTCTTAGATTAGACCCGTTGAACACCTGTAATTCTTTTTCGGCTTCTAATTGCATCATTTGGCTAAAATCAGCCAAACAATATGCTAACACCTGAGAAGTTATCGCAATTCTGGGCTAGTAAGTGATGTCATATTCACTTAATTCAATAGCCCATTTTGGCTAATCTACCTGACAACTCATACTTATGTAATATATTGCATAATGGACAAGCAGTTAATACGACAAGAGGGTGACATTGAAAATAAGGCCTTAATTTTCTAGACGCCATAATTAGTGCAAGCGCAAGCTTTTCTAATTGATGATACCGCGTCTCCGCATCTAATAATGATTTGCTTACATTATATATTAGATATTTTTTACCTAGGTCTTCACGAACTATAACAACACTCACCACTACTTCTGAGACAACAAGATAGATGATCAATCTTTCTCCAACCTTTCGTTTTGCAATCAATAACAGATTTGAAAGGTATGTCTTCAAATTTTTGAGTACCTTTTGACATTCTTCAGTCATTCGAATTGATCTTTCTTTTTAAGAGCTGAAAAGAATTTAAAGCATTTTTCTAATGATTTGAAAATAAACCTCCCTAAGGGTGCGATTCTTTCTGTCAACCTCTACACTTCTTTTTTACCTATAAGTATGTCAGGGATTTCTTCAATGGCTTTAATCTGTGCCGAATTCACTTCAATACCACGGTTAAAAACAAGAAAATCCAAAAACTTACTTGATGCAACATCGAATGCACATTTCTCATGATTTAGTTTCATGTTGAATTTTCACAAGATCTGAAACGTATCTGACAAGTGCGATGTATGATCCCTTGAGTCTTAAGTTTTAACAAGCATATCGTCTATATAGACCTCTATAGTTCCCAAATGTTCTTGGAACATTTTGGTCCCCTGTATTTGATATATTGCACCAGCATTTTTGAGACCAAAATGCATTACTTTATAATAGTAAGTCGCCTTGTCTGTTATAAATAAAGTTTTTTCGTCATCTATATGATCCATTTTGATCTGATTGTATCCTCACTATGCATCTAAAAAGATTAACAACTCATGTCCTACAGTAGCATCAATTAGTTGATCTATATGTGGTAATGGAAAAGAATCTTTAGGACATGGTTTGTTAAAGTCTGTGTAATCTACACAAACCCGCCATTTACCATTCTTTTTCGAGTACTACAACAGTATTGACTAACCAATTAGGATACTTTACCTTACGGATAGACCCAATCTTTAATAATATTTGGACCTCATCTTGAATTACCTGATTTTTGAAAGTTCTTTGCTTTCTCTTCTTTTGTTTGACATGTGGATATGATGGGTCTTCATTCAACTTGTGAGTCATAACCTCATGTGGTATTCCTGTCATATCAGAATGGGACCAAGCAAACAATCCATATTAGTTTTTAAAAATTCAATCAACTTACCTTTCATGTCTTGACTTAGATTGGCCCCCATATAGACTTTCCTTTCGGGGCATTGTGTAAATAATAATACGGCCTCCAATTCTTCAATCGTTGTTCTGATATCTTCATTTTCCTCTGGTTCTTGAATAGCATCAGGCCTTGAGTCCACATCTGTTTGCCCTTGTTCAGTTTAGGTTTGTATTGTGGTATCCTCAACTGGATTCTGTAACTGCTATTTTTCTTTGTTTCTCATACTTGAATCTGAGGTTTGTATTGTGGTATCCTCAACTGGATTCTTTTATGCTATTTTCTTTGTTTCTTGTACTTGAATCTACTACGGAGTTAATGCTCCTAGGTGTCTGTTGATCCCTATGGATTTGACATATTCCCCATAGGGATGAAATTTTAATAACTTGATGTAAGGTTGACGAAACGTCATCCATCTCGTGGATCCATGGTCTCCAGAGAATCATATTATAAGCCATCTCCATATCTACCACCTGAAACTTTGTATCTTTGACAACTCCTTCTGTGAATGTAATAAGTATTGTCTCCTCTTTCATCACGACACTAGAATTGTCGAATCCAGACAAAGTATGCGCCTTTGGTACTAATTTATCTTCACTTTGCATCTTGTGTAGTACTCTTAGCAGAATAATGTTCACGAAACTACCTGGATAAATCAATACTCATTTCACATTAGTATTATGTACAAGTAGGGATATTACTAGTGCACCATTATGTGGAGTTAATACGCCATCCGCATCTGCATCATAAAACGTAATACTTCCTTCCTCTAAGACATGTCTCACTCACTTCCCGTGTGACTTTGAAAACTTTATTGGCTGTTGTGTATGTCACACAATTGATTTCTTCACCTCCGCTTATAACATTAACAGTTCTTTTGGGAAAAGGCGGTTTAGGGGGCTCCTACCTATTCTTCATGTATGTTTGCTTATCTTTCTCACTGAATAATTCGGTGAGATATCCTTGCTTTAACAGATTATCAACTTCACCTTGTTGCAACCTACAATCTGCCATTTTATGACAATGATCATTGTGAAATTTGCACCAGTGATAAGTATTGCGCCTATTTGGATTTGATCTCATTTCTTTTGGCCATCGTACCTTATTACCCATGCTTTTTAAAACATCTACGAGCTTAGAAGTGCTTACATTAAAATTATAACCGCCAAATATTGACTTCAAGTTTCTATCATCATCCCGCGACTCTCGTATGTTTTGGTCATTCCCAAATCTTGATGATGAGCCCGACTTTCTATTCCTCGATTTATGATCGTACCTTGAATTGTCATGTTTGATCGTGAATCTTTTCTTGTTGGGCCCATATATGGTTCGTATCAGTATTTATCGGCCCTTTTTTGTTTTCGCCCATCTCGGACTCACCTTTTCCTCTTTTTGAGACCGTGAGATAATATCTTCTTCTATTCTTAGCTTCGTGCTATACCTGTTGTCAACGTCATTCCACGTTGTTGCTGGGAATTCATGAAGAATTTCCTTAAGTCAACTCATGGCTTCTTAGCTTTTTTCATTCAAATTACCAGTGAAGGCTATAGCTGCCCAATTGTCCGATACACGTGGTAACGTCATCCTTTCACGCCGGAACCTATCCACGAACTCTCTAAGCAACATTGAGTCCCTTTGCTTGATTTTGAAAATATCTTCCGTTCTTATTTTGACTTTTTGAGCTCCCGAATGTGCTTTGATAAATGAATCTTCAAGCTCAACAAAATAATTTTTGGAATTTTTAGGTAAAAGAGAATACCGTGTTAATGCTCCCCTAGTGAGCATTTCACCGAATTTTTTGACCAATACTGATTAAATTTCTTGTTTGGACAAGTCTTTACCTTTTGCACCAATTGTGAATGCAGTCACGTGGTCTCATAGATAAGCTGTTTCATAGTATTTTGGAATATCGAGCATTTTGAATTTCTTTGGAATTGGGAGAGGAACAACACTTGGCTTCCAATTTTGTTGTGGATATTTGCCCGTATCAATCCATTTGATTACACGCAGTACTCCAGGTATTTTCTCTATGTGGTCAGTTTGCTCCTTGAGCTGTTTCTGCAAAGTTAATACTAAATTTTGTAAATCAGAATTAACTAAGTAACCTAGTTCTTCATCTCGTGACTCGTTGTGGATTCCATCAGTGCCTGAATTAGCAAGCCCAGAACGAAAATTTTTTCAAAGTGTTATTAGTTGGAGTTAGTATTGGTGGTGCAACAGGTAACTGGCTGGCAAAGGCCTCAAGAGCTTTGTTGACCTGTTGACCAATTAGCTTTTGCAAAGCTTCATTGATAGCTTCATCGTTTCAAATTGAATATTTTCATTTGAATGAGATCCGCCAGGAGTTCCTTCTCGAGATCGCAGAGGGGAGCTTTGTGGAGAAGGGATCGTGGTGTGATCATTTTGTGGATTCCGTTGAAGTTGATGGTTTCCGTGGTTGTTGTCATTAATGTTTGACATGGTTGTTGATGTAACAAAAAAGGTTAGGTTATGAAAAGATGATTATCAGATTCATCGTAACGGAACCAATTTGTTTAACCAACAAGTAAAATTTCGGTCAAAGATTTATTTTAGAAGAACTTGGGTTACTGACAATCTAAAAATGAATAATGGAAATTGATTTTGCCAATAATAAGAGGAATAGAAGAAAGCAAAATAAATCAGTATATTTCAGTAATTTTTTCATGTCCCTACAAATGACCAGTCTTTTTTTTAAAACTCTCTCTAAGATATACATTTTATTTTTGCCATAATAAGGCGATTATAGACAATTAAAAGATATTAAATCCTACGTTACATAATCGTTATAATTTAATACAGATTCTCTAACGTTTTCAGTATTTAATGTTTATTAAATACTGCATCTGTATTCCCTTATGCTGTCAGATTTATTCTCCTTAATTTTTAGATTTAGATAGGTACGAGCGTCGAGTCTTTTGAGTATGTGCTCATGCCTCTGATTGTGCCTCTGCTCGTATTTGTTGCAGCTCATGCCTATTTGTTAGTTATCATTCTTTGACCAGTATTCGTGTCATGATATGTCATTTTTCAGTCACTTCAACATATACAAATTCAATTTTTCCTAATACACATGGTAAGACAGATTTATGGCGGTGATCACAGCTTAAGTTTATTAGGAACGTCGAAAACAATGAGTAGATAAATTTTTTTTTTTCTTGTTTTTTACAGAAGATAATATCCTCCAAAAAGAAATCAAATGATTGTTTCCTACAAATTGTCTACAATAAGTTAGTTTTTAAAATTTTAAATATTGCGAAACAAAAAATTAACAAGTGACAAAGTGCTAAGTTCTTGCTTAAGCATAAAAGAGTTGATCTTTGCATACGAATTGTTTTAGGACCAAAGTACAACCACTAACACGAGTTCACCACGAAAATAATTTTTATAGAGATCTCATACTGCAATCACATCATCTCTAAATCGATTTGCTATTTTTTACATTAGAACAGTCTACACATATCCTATGTTAAGTGCAAAGATAACAAATGTGTTACCTCTAGGGTTGATGGAGTCTGCCGCTGTTTATTATGAATATGTATAAAGCTAATGCACTTATACTTAGTGTAATATTAATTTATAAGCTAATAACAACTAATACACTTACTAATTACTATAAGCGATAGAAAAAAGTTTGTCGGCACTGCTGCGTCGGTAAACAATTGTTTATCAGTAATGTATATAGTATATAAGCTAGATTTTATATAAATGAAGAGAATAGTATCATTTTTTTTTGTAATTGATTAATGGAGATCGTCGTATAGTAACACGTTTATTTAAGTCAAGATGATTGGATATTATTTGAATCTATGCAAATAAATAATTAAAGTTTAACTAGATATATGTGATTTTTTCCACTTATTTTAATTCTATGTGGTACAAATATGCGATGGAGCGTAGCTCACCTAATACTTATAGACAATATTTCTGGCGTATATTCTTCTCGTCCGTTTTGATAGATTTATCGTGACCATGGTAGTTGTTGAAAAAAACTACGTCGTTAAATTTTAAAATAAAAATCTAATGAGACGACTGGAGTAAGTACCTATAACTGAGAAGCAAGACTCTAAACTATCAAGCTCAAAAAAAAATATTAACAAAAGTAACAACTTAATTTTACGAGGCACTTAGGGTGAGTATTAGATGACGAGATTGGACTCCTACAACATGAACTTAATTCTTCTTTGCATGTTTTTGAAGCTTGTCCAAACATGTTGTCTATTTAACGCATTGAAATAATTTCAATTAGTAAAAAATAAGTCTGATCACATAATTCAAGAAACCTGTTAGAAGAATACAAAGCAAGTTAATATTGGATAAAATATGTAAGGAAAAGAATGATAATTTTCAAATGAAAGTTTCTCCCAAACATACATTAAACGTTGAAAGTTCGTTCCAAAAGGAAAAAGAAGATACTAAACTCCAAAGACAATTAACTTAAACCAAACAGTTACGCTATTACAAAGTGAAACGTCCCATGTATAAGATGTTGACTAAAGAAGCCAGGTCTCTTTAAAAAGAAATAATGCCAAACATCTCGCTATAAAATGATCTATTATTGATGTACTTACACTAAACAATAAATATTCTATGTAAGTGGAAAAAAATAAATATTTTTTTGTCAATTGATCAATTCATGTTTGGTTTTACTTTTGCATCTTGTATGTACAATTTATGCCTTCCTTTTAACTGTGCCTTTTCTTACAGCTTATTTGAATGATTATTAACTATTATATCGTATTGTATTGTTATTTAAAAATAATATTTGTTTTAATTGTTTACTTAAAGTTGATTGCATCGTATTGTTAAATATATTATTCCGAAATAACCAAAAGTCTTATTTTTTGAAACAACCGATTTAATATAGTGGAATTGTTTCGTATTTTTTTTCCAGTTGTGAGCATATGATTTTTACCCTGTTAAAACGGCTCCTACAGGACTCTCAAAGTTTAGGATTTTCTTTAAATATTTATTTTAGGATTTTAATTGTAGAACTTAATTGCGTGCCAGCGTGTTTCATCAATGTGTGCTTAAAAATCATTTAGGATTTAAGTTCATGTTTTTTCCGAAAATAATTATTAATTAGCGTCATTTTGCAAATAGAAAATACAAAAATATGTGCAAGTAGTATTTCTGGCATTTTTAATCATTTTTTGTTTAATTTCAACTTGTTGCATTTTTATTTGTGTTAATTAGGAATTTGATTTTTAAATCAAATCAGGAATTAATTAAAATAAAAGAAAAAAGACAAATATATATATATATATATATACACACACACACAAACACACACACACACACATATGTATATATATATACACACATATGCACAACCACTCAGGCTGGCCACAGTTGTGCCAGACCTGAGTGGCCCAAATAATTTTACCCCTTAAAACCCACAGACCCAGCCCAAATACTACTCCGGTCCAGTCCACACAAAGATCAACCCAAAAGGACATCGTTTAGAAGTAAGTCACCTCAGCCGTTGATCATTTGATCATCCAACGACCATAAAACTCTACCCAAAATCATATACATATGTCCAAACGCCTCTATACACTCACAGACCAAACTCCTCTCCTTCATCGTACCATCTATCGCCGATGTAACACCACCGTTGACCACCCTTGACCACCCCTTGACCACTGTTGACCACCCGTCTACTACCCTAACGCCGCCTCCGGAACCAAATCTCCCCAAGTTTACACCATCAAACCACCATAACCCCCTCTTTCCCGTCCTATGACTGATTTTCGTCGAATAAGTCTCCTCCGTCTTGAATATTCAAAAGTAAGGTCGTCGGAACCACCGTCTCCGGCGACCCTATTCCAAACCTCCCCAACCATACACCATAAGACTACCAGGACCCCCCCTTCCCCCTCCTGCAATCCATCCCCTAAACGACCCCCCATCGTCTCGAATCTTCAAAAACATATCGTCGGAACCCCCATCTCCGGTGACTCAACTACAAACCCCTCCAAAATAACACCCCTGAAACAACTCACTCTCCTCTTTCAGACCATGTGTGTTACACCCTTCGAATCCATTCAAAACATTTCGAATATTGATTTGAATGCTAACCCTAAAAGCCAAATCACACAAGACTCCGGTCAAAATCATCTCAGGAATCCCCGTCCTTTCTCCTCCCTAACCATGCCACCCACAACCCCCAAATACCATTAACTACTGGAGAAATCTAGATCTGAGACCTCACTGGGTCTCAGAATCACCAGTTCCCCGTCTTGAACTCCGAAATTTGTTATCCGCAAGGCCGTTTCCCTAGAAGGTTAAAAAACCTATACATAAGGGGTCAGGAACCAACGAAATGGTCTCAAGTGGATTTGCATGCGTAAAAAAGAAGCTAAGTGCTCTGTCTTTGCTTGTATATATTTGCTTCATTCCTGTTAATTGTTAGATGCTTTGATCTCTTGTTTGGTTGTCGACAATCTCATCTGAAATTGGTTTAAATAGTCATATGCCTTTAGTTGTAAATAATCTGAAATCTCTTCGTCTCTTCAGTAGTTGTGATTAGCCTCATGATTCCTAAATCCTAAGTAATGTGGTTACTATGGTTTGTTGACCTTCATCTCATGATCTTCATTTGTTTTAATACCTGATACTCCGATTAGTTTGGTAGGTGTTTATGCTACTGATTGTTTGATTCTCATTTCACAATACCTTTGATTTTCAGTACTTGCGCATATTAGGCTATTCTTATTTGTTGAATCTTTAATTGCTTCCTGATTTTGTTCATGAATTAAGTGTTCAATCCCTGTTTCACATTTTTATTGAGTGATTTAATTAGGATTTTCCTGTAATGAGTATTAATTGATTGGCCTTATTTCCTGGTTGATATTGATCCATTGGTTTAATACAAAGATACCTGAATGTCTATGATCCTAAGTTATAATAATTGATAAGCCAATCAATATTAGGACATTTAGTTGTATGGATCCAATGGACCTGTTAATCCAAACCAGACCTTAGCCCATAACCCAAACACAATCGACCAGGGTCAGGGAATAACTAAGGTAAAAAACTTCACGATAAAAGTAGGGGTATAAGAGGAATTTGAGCCTTAAAAGAAGCTGGTAATACCCCCTAGAACATTCTAGTGAGGGACTTAGGCACAATTTCGGTCTTAAGCTAGAGGCACAAGTCTGGAAATGAAGGACCATTTTAGGAAAAGCTGAAATCTAACTCAGGGACTAATAGGAAAAACAAGGAAAAAATGGTGCCCTAAGGCTCCACTATAAAAGAAACCATCTGAGCAATTTTTAAGGATCAGGAACTTTTCGTTTGAATTCTAGAAAAAAAATACATATTGGTTCTTCCTATATCTGTGAAAAACGAATAGTGCTGTTATTATTCCTTTGGGATTTTAATTTTCTCAAAGCTCTGCTGAAGTCCTGGGTGTACTGTTCGATTGGCTACTGCTTGTTTGGCTGATTAATTTCATTTACTCATAGGCTTCCCTTCTCTGCTGAATTACAGGTACATTTGATGTTCATTGATATATGAAGTTCAAGTAGAATGCATTCCTGAGTGTGAAGATCTGCGTCTGTTATTTTTATTTTTTCCTCACCCTATTTTCCCCTTCTCTAGTTTGAATATATGATGAGATAATCATCTTGTTGTAATTAGACATTGGATTGGTTCATTTTTGTAATAACTAGACATTGGGACTGATTACTTTGTAATATATGGACATTGGACTTCTATTTTAGATATGTATAATTAGTAGTATGATTAGCTAGTGGTAATCATTCGAAGACTAGAACATTGTGTAGCATTTTGATTCATTTAAGTTTCAATACACTAGCAATGATTCGTTTCAGATTTATTTAACATGTTGTAATCGGATTGAAGTTTCGGAAGCTAGACTCATATACTCCGACTGACGAGTATATGAATCATTTAGTTCAGATTTAAGATTGAAAATTGATATAAAATAATCACTAGTAACTTCCATGTGAACTTGGTCGATATATTTGATAGTTAGAGTCTTGTGTATAAACTTAAACTAGAAGAAACATTATTGAAATTCGTTCATAATGGACTCCTCCGTCCAAATTAACTCTAGGCCTAGTTGAGAGGCCCAACAGTAGCCAGATATGATGTGTGTTCCTGGGCTGGCCCAAACTTGAAGCCCAGGTGTACAATCAACCATGAATGAGGCTAAGATGTTAGTATTATTTTCCGAAATACAATGTCTATACATAAATGATTAGTGCATTTAAACACCAGCAATAGTAGAGAATTTTATATGCCTTAGAATGTCTTCATAAAATAAAGTGTGCCTTGTTAATCCAGTCAAATACCATTCGATGGCTCTTCAATTCATTAGAACACATAGAAAAATAGGAAGTGTCGTCTAGCAAATTTCACGGCCTTCCATGAATTTTGAAGACGTAGTTGCTATAGGAGCGAGGTTGTTAATAAAATACCTTCCTAAAATCCAGGTGCGCATTTATGTGACCCAAATCCACAACTAAATGGAGTTAGAATATGTCTAAGATTGCGTGCGCATTTACGTGACGTGATTTCGCGACGTATTTTAATGACATTTTAAACTTCCTAAAAGATGTTAAAAGAAGTTAATAATTTAAAATGTCATTATAAGTTTAAACATGTATAGCAAATCAGATCTCTAGCCAGTTATAATGAATTTAAGCAACCGTGCTAGAACCACGGGATCCGAGGGTGCCTAACACCTTCCCTCGGTCAACAGAATTCCTTACTTAAAAATTTCTGGTTCGCAGACTCCAATCGAGCAGTCCAAATTCCTCGATTTGGGATTTTAAATAAATCGGTAACTTGGGACACCAATAGCCAAACCTATCCCAAGTGGCAACTCTTGAAATAAATAATTAATCCCATATCGAATAATGTCACTTTAATTGGAAAAACTCATATACACGTGTCATCTTTCGGGGTAACCATGTGTAAGTCAAAAGGAGGTGTAACAGCTGTGGCGATTGTGCTGGGGATGTAACCTAGAATCTCTGGTTCAGGGTTCAAGAATTCGAGCTTACAATAACTGTTATATTTGGCTTATTCTGATTTGCTTACATGTTCTGTGCTAAATGCGACATGATTTACCGCTTTGATATTATCCGAACTGTACATATAAACTGCTACGTTCACTTCTCACCTCCGGGGTTGTGCTTACTGTTTGAGACTCCCTATTCTGTTAGTGTCATACCCTGAAATAAGAAAGAGGCTGGACAAGTTACTAAGTCGAAGGGCCTTTTGGTTTCCGATACATAGCCCCCTCCTTGACTCGAGTTGTTCTCTCGGGTACACAGTCTAGACCCTATGCCGAATGATGCCCTGCAAGCTCCAAAGACATTTGAAGTTTTAATGTACTCATAAATTTATATTTTTCTGAAAAAAGAGTTTGCCTGTATATCCTTTTGAGTCTGTAAGGTTTTTAAGTCCCAGTCGGGTAGTTGCTTTTCATCCTTGTAATCAAAGTTTATGTCTTTATCAAAATTGGAAATCCCAAAAATATTTTACTGTGTGCTTAACTTTTGTTTCCATGAACTATGCTCGGTATCATTCATGTAAAGTCATGATACGTAGGCAATCTCTATAGGATTCGACCGTACTCTTTCAAAAGATAAAAAAAGGAATAAGAGGCAGGAAACAAAAAGGAAATTGAAATAAATGCCGCGATGACACATGCGACCATGGCAAGCATATAGAAACCAGTTATCTTTATAGGTGCATCATACCCAACGTGTAATTTCCTGTTTGTTATCTACCCCGAACTAACTGCAAACTACAGTGTACAGTCCAGGTGTTTAAGAACAGTGGTTGGTTTGCGGTAAACTGGCTTCACACGGATACTTCACTCGGCCAAAGGGAAGTACAGAGATGTCGACT
Source organism: Nicotiana benthamiana (assembly GCA_034376525.1). Classification (NCBI taxonomy): domain Eukaryota; kingdom Viridiplantae; phylum Streptophyta; class Magnoliopsida; order Solanales; family Solanaceae; genus Nicotiana; species Nicotiana benthamiana. The sequence continues at coordinate 105,252,394 of CM067332.1, read as the reverse complement.
GAAATGAATCTACTAGCCGTCCCTATTCCAGAGGACAACCCGATTACAGGAGTACTAGCCTCTGAATCTACACCGGCTGAAGAGAACAGAATCCTGCGGCTCCGAGTTATGGAAATGTGGGATGCCTGGACCAATGGGAAGGAACCCCCAAGCGCTATCCCCAGGTTTCCCGAGCTATTTCCAAGGTCAGGGGGTACCTCCACCATCCCTATAAGTCACCCAAGTATTCTTCTGGGGCACCCTACCATATAAACAAATTTTGTTGGGGTGCCATCCGGAACCCACCCTCCGATCTTTACATCCGGGCCAGTTCCCAACATCTTTACGGCCCCTCCGTGCGCAGCTACCATACAGCCTATGGTACCGAGGCCTGTGTTTGACCCCACAGCCTTTACATTCCAAACTCCTACTTACCAAAATGATCCTCCCCCATACCCTACATATAACTACCCTCAGCCATCATATGAGGTTAACCCTGTGCAAGACTAAACTTCCAAAACGCCCGAACAGGATGAAATCACAAGGAGAATGAAGAGTCTTGAGCAAAGCCTGAAGAACATGCAAGGACTAAGTGGACAGAGCAGTGTATCTTACTCAGACCTATACATGTTCCCCCACATACATCTTCCTTTGGGGTTTAAAATGCCGAAATTCGAAAAATACGATGGCCACGACGACCTCATCGGCCATCTGAAAAAGTATTGCAATCAACTACATGGAGTCGACGGGAAGGAAGAACTCCTGATGACGTACTTTGGGGAGAGCATAGTGGGTATTGCATCCGAATGGTACATATATCAAGACACTACCCGATGGCACATATGGGATGACCTTCCCCGGGACTTTGTAAGACAATTCCAGTACAATATCGACATCGTCCCGGATAGGAATTCCCTAGGCAACTTGAAGAAGAAACCTGCTGAAAGCTTCAGAGAATATGCTATTAAATGGTGTGATCAAGCATCAAGAGTGAAGCCTCATATGGACGAGACGGAGATGGTCACCGTCTTTCTGCAAGCACAAGAGGCAGCCTATTTTCAGAATATGATATCTGCAATGGGCAAACCATTCGCATAGGCAATTAAGATTGGAGAGATGGTAGAGAATGGCCTCAAAACAGGGAGGATTCTGAGTCAATCTACCATAAGAGCCACTTCACAGGACATAAAAGGAGGGGCGGGAGGAATCCCAAGGAACAAGAAAAAAGAGGAAGCATCCATGGCTGCCTCCGAGATGAGGAAACAACATACTCATAGGCATGCATTCTCTGAGAGAACCTCAACATTACTATCCTCACGGAGACATGCACTATGTCCCTCAAACCTATGCAATTATGAACACTCAGTCCTTCATTTGACCTCAACAATAGAATAATAGAAACCAAGCTCCAAGAAATCAACCTCCTCAGAATCATTACAGTCCCTGCCCTCCAAAAAATAATTATCGTCCTAGGAGCCGCCCAGGAGACAGAACTTCACCCCAATAGAAGAATCCTATGCCAGCCTTTTTCCAAAGTTAGTCCATATGGGTCTCATCCACCTGGTACCCCCAAACAGACAGAATCCCGAATCGCCTTCTTTTTTTGGTTAAACGATTCTTTCCATTGATATCCCAAAAAATATTTACAATTTGAGGTTCGGTAAGAGTTTGGACTACTCCTACTCATTTACATCATTTCCTATACTAAGTTCTAATTTGCTCTAATTACATTATAGTTAGTGACTAGAGCTAAGGATATTTGTTGAGCTTGACCAATGCAGCTTGCCATTTCCTGCAGTCTCGGCCTCGGATATGGATTGATAAGGCTATTTCTCTGCACAGTAGAGCTGCATCAAAAGTTGACCTGTTAAATCTGATGTTGTTCCTTTCTCGCCAGATAAGAGCCACAGTGGTTATGAATGCACAGGCTGTGATATTGTTTAGTGCCACTCTACTTCTTGCCTTGCTGCAGACTCACATCATTTCTGTCTCCTAGTTCCCCACATTTCTATGGCATCCTAGCCAGGAGCAGATTCTGCTCCACAGGTTCTTGGTGACAGGGCAGTCAAAGAAAAGATGGCTAATACCTCACTGCTATGGTCACAGAGTACACATGATTGAGGTACTTGGACTCCAATCTTCTGTAGTCTATCAACTGTAGGTAATCTTCCATGAGCAGCTAGCCAGACTGTAAATTTGTACCTTGGTTGAGCTTGGGGAAATAGTACCAGGTTCCTCCAAGCAGCCTTACTATAGGTAGGAGTTAGTGCCAGGTATAGCTTGTGAATAAGGAATTTATCCAGGCGACAGAATGTTTGCAATCTAGTGAAAAGGTTGCCTTGGCTCACTTGAACTCCCATGAGATCTTCCCTTCTATCTAGTATCTTCTTTACCACCCAAGAAGCTGTCTTGGGTGATGGCATTGTTTCTAAGTCCCTTTGCTTGATGTAGTGGCTGTGCACCCATCTAATCCACAAGCAATCCTTTTTGTTAGCCAAATTTCAGAGGTGTTTGCTGATGGCTGCCTTATTCCAAACTGTCATGTCAATAATGTTTAGACCTCCTGCAGAGAGGGGTCTGCAAACACTGTCCCAAGCCACTAAAGCCTTTCTGGATAGCTTCACACTCCCAGTTCAAAGAAATGTTCTACAGTTTCAATAGCTTTCAACACTTTCTTAGGAAGGATAAACACTTGAGCCCAATAAGTTTGAATGCCAAATATGACTGACTTGATGAGCTGACATCTGCCAGCATAGGAGAGCATTCCAGCAGACCAGCAAGTAACTTTAGCTGTGATCTTCTCAATAATTGGGAGATGATGGCCAACAGATAGCTTTTTAGAATCAAGGGGGATTCCCAGATATCTGAAAGGTAGTTTACCTTCAGTGAATCCCAGTTCTTCCAGAATCAGAACCTTACCATCCAGTGTAGTGCCAGCTATATACAGTGCACTCTTTGACAAATTAGCTTGCAACCCTGATGCATTTGAAAATTTGAGGAAGGCTTCCTTTAGGATCTTGACACACACCAAATCAGCTCTACAAAACATCAGTAGGTCATCAGCAAAGCACACATGTGTACAGTTAAGCTTCCTGCACTTAGGGTGAAAATTGAAGTCACCATTTCTGTGCAGTTTCTCCATAATCCTGTTGAGATATTCCTTTGCCAATACAAAAAGGTAGGGTGACATAGGGTCACCTTGTGTAATACCCCTTTTAGCTTTGAAAGGTTTTGTAAGTCCTCCATTAAGCATAAGGGAGTAAGAGACAGTTGTGACACACTCCATTACCCATTGCACAAAAACAGCTGGAAACCCCAGGTCTACTAGTACTTGCTTTAGATACCTCCAATCCAGTGTATCATATGCTTTCCTCAGATCCACCTTCAAGATACATCTAGGGGAATCGCCTTCTTTCTAAAGGGGCGTGCGTTGTGCTTACCACTCTGGGGCAGAGGGACATGATACTGAAAATTGTTGGACCTTAAAACGAGCAGTGGAGGACTTGATAGATCAAAATAAGATAGTACTAAGAGATGAGGAGGTCCCAAATGTAACTGATAACCCGTTACCGGCTCACAACAATGGGCCAGTCATCGGAATGATCTTCGAGGACAAAGAATTTGAACTCGCTCTGAAAGCCATTGTAGCCATCGCCGAGGCTGATGGAAAACCAAAAGTCACCCTAAAACAGATGGAAGAAAAGAAAATGAATGACGCAAATGCCCTGAAGCAGAAAATAAGGCTAAGGTTGAAGTTGAGACGACCTATACCAAGGAAACAATACTCTACATCCCACGAGGACGCAAAGAAAAGCAGCTCACTTTAAGTCCTCCAAAAAGGTTCGAGCTGAATAAAACCATGTATATGCCCAATAAAGCCTATTTGGTATGGGGATCGATTACACCACTAGTACTAAATGAGCCCGTGGTTATCGGTCGCACGCCACAGAAGCCGATGACCAACCCCTTAGCCGTCCCATGGAATTATCAGGAAACTATCGTTACATACAAGGGCAAAGAAGTCCTCGGAGAAGCCCAGAAAGGTTGTCCCACAAAGAAATACTCAGATATGGAAGAGGTGAATGCTGCTACTAAACTGCGATTTCCGCTCAAAAGGCCAGTGAATGCTGAGGAAGCAGAAGCCTTTTTCCATAAAATGAAAATGCCGGAGTAAGAAGTTGTGTATCAGCTCCGAAAATCCCCTGAGTATATTTCTTTATTGTCACTCTTGATGAAATCTTCCGAGCATCAGCAGGTGTTGGCCAAAACTATGAATGAAGCTTATGTACCAGCTGAGACCTCTGTAGATCAACTAGAAAAAATGGCGGAGAGATTCTTCGCTGTTAATCACGTATCGTTCAGCAAGAATGATTTACCCCCGGAGGGAGCTGCTCACAACAAGGCTTTGCACCTCACTGTCAAGTGTGAGGGATATTATGTCAAGAGAGTGATGGTCGATGGAGGTTCTAGAGTAGACATATGCCCGGTTTCTACCTTGCAGGGAATGGAGATTAGGACAGGGACGATCCGTCCTAACAACGTATGTGTCCGGGCTTTTGATGGAATCAAAAGGGACACCATAGGTGAAATTGATTTGGTTCTCACTATTGGTCCAGTCGACTTCAAAGTAACATTCTAGGTGTTGGACATGGACAGCTCCAACAACTACCTCTTAGGAAGGCTGTGGATTCATGCAGCAGGGGCAGTGCCCTCTACCCTGCACCAAAGGCTGAAATTTGAGTATGAAAACCAGGAGATTCTAGTTCATGGAGAGGACGAACATTCGATTTACCGGTACCCCTCTATTCCATGTCTAGAAGCCAAGGAAAGGAGTGAACACATAGTCTATCAAGCTTTTGAAGTCGTAGTAGCCAATCAGCATGAAGACGGTAGGCCGCTCCGCCAGCCTTTCCTGTCAAATGCTTCAATTATGGTAGCAAAGGAAAGGACGCACCAAGGTTTCAAGCCAGGCAAGGGACTCGGAAGCTCCCTACAAGGCGTAACCGAGCCGGTCACCTTGCCTATCGCAGAAAAGTTCTTTGGACTGGGCTTTTACCCAACCTCAGAAGATATAACCTAGGCTAATCGTAGAAAGCACTAGGGATGGGCCTTACCTCGACCCTTACCCCACTTGTATAAAACCTTTGTAAAACCAAAATAAATGAGGAGGAAGAAGAAGAAACCTTCTCGGCATAAGAAATTGATGAGATCTGCGAGGCTATGAGGGAGTTGCTCTACGAAGTAAACATGGTGGGAGAGGGTTCAAGCGCCCCTGAAGTGCTTTATATGGGGCCAGATGCCAATGTTCAAAATTGGAAGGCCACACCTTTTCCGGTCAGGCGGAAGACCCGGTAGTCTCGCATTGCTACCTCTTCCCACATCCGGAGCTATTTCAGGGTGTAGCTCAGTTGTTAGTTTTCCTTTAAGCACTTTAAATCTCAAATTGTAAACCCTGTTATCTTATAAGTTCAAAGAAATAAAATCAATATTTTGTCATTCATACCTCTTTGCCTTTCTCTGATTTTTATCTTTCTTTATTTTCATGTTTTATTTCAGTCCCAATAATGCGGCTTTAAATAAAACGACATGCTCGCGGACTTCATGCCACGACCCAAACTCGCTGCCTGTCTGTGAAATAATTAACCTGGAACCAGAATACAATGAAGAAGAGGCTTTTAGGGAAATCACTCGAGAGTTGGAACACTTGGAAAACAAACCTAAGCCTAATTTAACTGATACTGAACCGGTTAACTTGGTCAATCTCGATGAAATCAAGGATAATAAAATAAGCATCCATGTAAATAAGGAAATACAGTATTCATTGGTTCAATTCCTGTTGGAATTCAAGGACGTATTTGTGGTGTTTTATGACAACATGGCTAGTTTGAGCATGGATTTGGTGGTTCATAAGTTGCCCACATACAACGGATGCCCCCCAGTCCAAGAAAAGTAAAGAAAGTTCAAGCCTGATGTCAGCGACAAAATCAAAGAGGAAATTACAAAACAGCTTGAAGCGGGGGTAATCCGGGTAGCACGATGCACCACATGGCTGGCCAATGTGGTCCCGGTGCCGAAGAAGGACGGGAAAACTCAATTGTGTGTGGATTACAGAGATTTGAATAAGGCGAGTCCCAAGGATAACTTCCCTCTGCCCAACATCCACATCCTTTTAGATAATTGTGCCAAGCATGAGATTCAATCCTTTGTAGACTGCTACGCAGGGTATCACCAAGTGTTGATGGATGAAGAAGACTGAGAAAATCATCTTTACCACACCTTGGGGAACATATTGCTATAGAGTTATGCCTTTTGGATTGAAAAATGCCGGGGCAACATACATGAGGGCTACGACCACCATCTTCCACGATATGATGCATCGAAAAATAGAGGTGTACGTGGATGACGTGATTATCAAATCCAAGATGCAGGGCGATCATGTAAAGGATATGAGGAAATTCTTCGAAAGGCTCCACAAATATAATATGAAACTAATTCCAGCAAAATGTGCATTTGGAGTTTCGCTAGGAAAACTTCTGGGGTTCATTGTCATCCGAAGAGGCATCGAATTGGATCCAACCAAGATCAAGTCCATTCGGGAGCTGCCCATGCCAAGGACCAAAAAGGATGCAATGACTCTACTGGGAACACTAAATTAACATCAGCCGATTCATCGCCCAGTTGACTTCAACATGTGAGCCTATATTCAAGCTACTGAAGAAATATGCGGCAGTTAAGTGGACAGTCGAGTGTCAGGAAGCTTTTGATAAAATAAAACAATACTTGTCCAATCCACCAATTTTTGTTCCACCAGAACCAAGCAGGCAACTGTTTCTCTATCTAACAGTCTTGAAAGGTTCTTTTGGCTGTATTCTCGGGCAGCATGATGCCACGGGTAAGAAAGAGCAGGCCATCTATTATCTGAGCAAAAAGTTTGCCAGTTACGAGGCCAAGTATATATTGTTTGAAAGAACGTGTTGCGCCTTGACATAAGTAGCTCAGAAGTTAAGGCATTATCTAGAAGCTCATACCAGGTACCTTATATCCAGGCTGGATCTGCTAAGGTACATATTCCAAAAACCAATGCCCACAGGACGACTGGCCAAATGGCAGATCCTGCTCACCGAGTTCGACATTGTTTATGTCACTCGTACTGCGATAAAAGCTCAAGCATTGGCAGATCATCTGGCAGAGAAACCCGTTGATGATGAATATCAGCCTCTAAACACTTACTTCTCTGATGAAGAAGTGAATTCGTTGGAAGTAGCAGCCGAAGACACCCCTGTCTGGAAAATGTTCTTCGATGGAGCAACAAACACAAAGGGCGTAGGGATTGGGGCAATTTTGATTTCACCCACATGCCAGCATTATCCAGCTACAGCCAGACTTCTTCTACACCAATAATATAGCTGAATATGAGGCTTGCATTATGGGCGTGGACATGGCTATTAACCAAGATGTCGAAGAATTGCTAATCATGGGAGATTCCGATCTAATCATCCGACAAGCTCAAGGAGAATGGGAGACAAGGGACATTAAGCTCCTCCCGTACAGACAGCATGTGGAAGATCTCAGCAAACAGTTCAGGTCAGTACAATTCAGATATATTCCCCATTGCCACAATGAGTTAGCAGATGCACTCGCAACCTTGGCCTACATGTTACCATACCCTAGGAACGCCTATGTTGATCCTTTACAAATCCAAATTAAAGAAAGACATGGGTATTGCAATGCATTCGAAGCAGAGCCCGGCACACAGCATTGGCACTATAACATCTTGAGATTCCTGAAAACACAAGAGTACCCTGAGCAAGCCACCGGAGAACAAAAGAAAACCATCCGACGGCATGCGAGCAATTTCTTCTTAAGTGGTGACACTTTGTATAAAAGGACTCCAGATCTTAATTTGTTGAGATGCGTGGATGCCGAAGAAGCCGGGAGAATTATGCACGAAGTACATGCGGGCGTGTGTGGGCCCCATATGAACGGCACTGTACTAGCAAAGAAGATACTCCGAGATGGTTATTATTGGATGACCATGGAGAAAGACTGTTTCGGCTTTGTCCGAAAATGCCATCAATGCCAGGTGCACGGGGATTTGATTCACGCACCACCAAATGAACTGCATCCCATGTCAGCACCCTGGCCATTTGCCGCCTGGGGTATGGATGTCATTGGGTCGATCGAGCCAAAAGTCTCAAATAGGCACAGATTTATATTGGTTGCTATTGATTATTTCGCAAAATGGGTTGAGGCCATCACCCTGAAGTCTGTTACCAAGAAATCGGTAGTGCATTTTGTGCATTCGAACATCATTTGCCATTTTGAGATTCCCGCTACCATCATTACTAACAACGCGACTAATCTAAACAGTCGGCTGATGGGAGAGATATGTGAATAGTTGAAGATAACGCATAAAACTCCACCCGCTATCGGCCCAAAGCTAATGCTGCGGTCAAAGCAGCCAACAAGAACATCAAGAAGATCTTGAGGGAAATGATTCAAAGCTCCAGGGAATGGCATGAATAGCTGCCTTTCGCACTAATGGGATATCATACCACAGTACGTACATTGGTAGGAGAAACCCCCCATTTGCTGGTCTATGGAACTGAGGCTGTCATACCCGCAGAGGTAGAAGTACCTTCGCTCCGAGTGATTGTCGAAGCAGAAATCGAAGATAGTGAATGGGTAAAAACTCGGTTGGAGCAGCTGTCATTAATTGATGAAAAACGAATGGCTGCGGTATGCCACGGGCAGTTGACCAACAAAGAATGGCCTGTGCTTACAACAAGTGCACCACAGGAATTGAAGTTGGGCAGTTGGTGTTGAGATGGATACTTCCTCATCATCAGGAAGCCAAAGGAAAATTTCGCTCCAAACTGAAAAGGCCCGTACATCATCATAAAGATATTGCCTAAAGGAGTATTGTACTTGGACGACATTGAAGAAGATGAGCCTGAGACAGCGGTAAACGTAGACGCAGTAAAGAGGTATTATGTTTGAAACCCCTGCAGCAATAACCCTGGTGGATTGAAATGACAAAGCCTTTGCTTTATCGCTACCCCCACCCTCTTTGTAACCCAGAAATGCATTAAAAAAATAAAAAGAAAGAAAATTGAAAAAAAATAAAAAGAAAGAAATGTACAAACAGAAAAAAAGAAAGAAGAGTACAAACAAAATTAGTTTAGGACCAAGTTTCCTGAACTACGTCTGACTTGATTCCGAAAGGATACGTAGGCAGCCTCTCCCTGAGGTTCACTCATATCAAAATAAAAACCCCATTACCCTAGAAAATCAAAACTGGGGTAGAAATGTATTGGTTTGGTTGCGAATCCATCCGAATGGTCATCAAGTTATAGATCCCAGGGTAGGGAAAAATATCGTTGTCGGGGTTCGGCACCAATCAAATTTGTTGAGACAAATAAAATGAGAGAGTCTTATCGGTGAAAACCTCCGGGCACCATATGGCGACGGCGAGCAGAGAAAAACAAAATGAGAGAGTTTGTTTAGCAAAAACTCGCAAAGAGCGCCATTGGACGACGGGAGAAGAGAAATGAGAGAGGCCGATTGGCGAAAACCCAAAAAGGGCGCCGTCGGCCAAAAAGAGGAAATATCGCTGCCCAGGCCTGAATAAGTTTATTTGGTCTTGGAAAAGTTGAAGTCATAAAGCAGAAATAGATCTGGGCCAGGTATCCAGTCCAAGAAGCATGTCGTCACCATTTAAAGCTGACTTATATTTCCAAATAAGTTCCCTCTTTTCCCCTCAAAATAAATACCTCTCTAAATTTACGCTTCAATTCTTTCCACTTTAATTTTGATGTCCTGACCATTCCTTAAGAAAAGGTAGCAGGTTCGGCCTTGCGGGTTTCTTCTTGGAAATAACTAAGGGAATGCTTGACATCGTCAAGCGTGCTTAGCCAATCCCAGTTGATCGTGACGGTAAATGCCTCAAGAGTAGGGAAATAAAAGGAAGGAAATTCAAAATCAAAGGTCTATGCAAGTGAAGCAAAATCGGAGGGGTTTTAAGTAAAACAGGATGTTGATTCTTATCAAAAGTCCCAAAAGCGAGCCCAAAATCAAAGGCGGGAAAAAACTCATAACCCAAGGCTTTGGAAACAAAAGCCAACCGAGAAAGAGGACCCACCCTGACCAATAAACAAAGCAAGGATTAAAAGTCAAGGGTTGGGTTTTGAATACAAAGGAAGTTGAAATCAAGCGTGACAAGGCCGCAAAATCAATCACTGTTGAAATTAACATTTTGTTTTCTTTCTGAACTAAATTAGACGCAGGTGCAACCGAGAAAAGCAGAAGGAACATAGGGCAAAAACAACCAAAGGACAGGCACGAGGATCAAAGATGGTGTTGCGCCAGTGATAAAAGGGAAGTTTTCCTTTCATTTTCCTGCAAATTCGTAAATAAGCATGATAGCAGGGATTCGAATCCTTAGCTTCCCCTTGTGCGGCTTTGGATTTCCTAGGCATTACCTAAGGATTGCATTCCACCCCTCCAGCATAAACCAAGAAGTCTCCTTCCTCCACATCCTGGCATAACCCGGGAAGTTTCCCTCCACATCCCCAGCATAACCTGAGGATTCCCTCCCTACACTTCCTACTCCCCAGCATAGTCTAGGAGTTAAGCCTCCCCTACCCTTAGCATAACCTAAAGATTGTCCTTTTTCTCCTCCATCCCCAGCACAGTCAAAAGGATCTCTGTGGTCCTCCACTACCTTGCTTTCCCCCTAGCATAACCTAGTAGATCTCATTCATCTTGGCATAACCCGTGGATCTCCCTAGCATAACCTAGGATTTTTTCATTCATAACCCGTAGATTCCCCTGGAATAACCTAGGATCTCATTCATCCCCTCATAACCCGTGGATATCCCTAGCATAACCTAGGAATCTCATTCATACCGGCATAACTCGCGGATCTTCCTAGCATAACCTAGGATTTTTTATTCATCCCGACATAAACCGTGGATCTCCCTAGCATAATCTAGGAGTTTTTCATTCATAACCCGTGGATTCCCTTGGCATAACCCGGGATCTCATTCATCCCAGCATAACTCGTGGATCTCCCTAGCATAACCTAGGAATTTTCATTCATCCCGGCATAACCCGCGGATTCCCCTGGCATAACCCAGGATCCCTTTTTGTCCCGGCATAACCCACGGATCTCCCTAGCATAACCTAGGAATGTTTCATTCATCCTGGCATAACCTGGGAATTTCTTCATAAAACTATGACCCTCTTTCCATCCTTAGTAGAAACCTTCATATTCCGGCATAACCCGCGGATCTTTTATTTTCACCCCCACATAGAGCCCTTTTCATTCCTATCCCAGAATAACCCATGGATTCTCATCTTATCCCCAGCAGGAACCCTTTCTCTTTCCCAGCATAACCTGGCAATTTTTCCAAGGGATACACAATTTCAATTTTTATTGTTTTCAATAAAGAATAGCATAGATGTGTGTTGCAAATAACTCATGAAACTTTCCAGTGATAACTGGGGCAGAAAAATTTTGTTCGTTTGTTTATGTTGGTGTCTGAGAAGGTTTCACCTTAAGGCACAAGATTCGGAATGAACTGAAAGCATGAGTGTCAATTCTGAACAAAAGAAAAGAAAAAGGACAAAAGAAGTGAACTCAAAATGATGAAGCGGACAAAGACACAGGCTGCTCAAAATATAATTGAAGTCACAAGATCCGCATGTTCCGCTTTATTTCAAAATTGAAGACTGAGCCAGCAATTGCAGCTAACGAGCATCAAGATTCAGATCGGAGTCTGCCGCAAAAGCTAACCAAGTCTCAAGATCAATCTTCAAGAGATTCAGAGATAGGAATCTTGTAACTTGTAGTTGATAGGCTTATCTAGCTTAGCTTTTAATTTTCCTTTGGTGTAATTAGGAGCTCAGCAAGCAAAACCAGCAGCAACAGCAGCCAATCATAGTTTTCCGGTAGTCCCAGCTACCAAAACATCCAGAACTACTCTAACTTGATTCCTTTATCGCCAAGGATATGTAGGCAGCCTTTGAAGCAAGGTTCGGTCAGAAACTTTTCAAAATACTTCACATGGAGTATTAAATCGGACGGAAATCGCTCAATTTTCTCACTTATCTTTGCACGAAAACTCTTCGTGTTCCCTTGCAATGAGGGGCAGCTGCGACCATATGATTTTTACCCTATTGAAACAGCTCCTACAGGACTCTCAAAGCTTAGGATTTTCTTAAATTATTTATTTTTGGATATTAATTTTAGAATTTAAATTGCGTGCCAGCGTGTTTTCATCAATGCGTGCTTAAAATCATTTAGGATTTAAGTTCATGTTTTTTTCGAAATAATTGTTAATTAGGATCATTTTGCAAATAGAAAAATACAAAAATATGTGCAAGTAGTATTTTTGGAATTTTTTAATCATTTTTTGTTTAATTCAAACTTGTTGCATTTTTATTTGTGTTAATTAGGAATTTTGGGTTTTCTAAATAAAATCAGGAATTAATTGAAATAAAAGAAAAAAGGAAATAATATATGTATATACATATATCCACAGCCACTCAGGCTGGACACAATTGGGCTAGACCTAAGTGGCCCAAACAATTTGACCCCTTAAAACCCAAAGACCCAGCCCAAATACCAACCCAGGTCCAGTCCACACAAAGACCAACCCAAAACAACATCGTTTAGAAGTAAGGCACCCTAGACGTTGATCATTTGATCATCCAACGGCCATAAAACTCTCCCCAAAATCATATAATATGTCTAAACGCCTCTATACACTCAGAGACAAAACTCCTCTCCTTCCTAGTACCATCTACCCCCGATGTAACACCACCGTTGACCACCCCTTGACCACCGTCTACCACCCTAACGTCGCCGCCGGAAATCGCCTCATGGCGGAGGCCGGTCACCAAATCCCCCCAAGTTTACACCATCAAACCACCATAACCCCCTCTTTCCCGTCCTGTGACTGATTTGCGTCGAATAAGTCTCCCCCGTCTCGAATAATCAAAAGTAAGGTCATCGGAACCACCGTGTCCGGTGACCCTGTTCCAAACCTCCCCAACTTTACACCATAGGACCACCAGGACCCCCCTCCCCTTTTCTCGTTCTGCAATCCATCCCCTTCAAACGACCCCCCATCGTCTCGAATCTTCAAAAGAAGATCGTCGGAAACCCTATCTCCGGTGACTCAACTCCAAAACCCTAGAAAATAACACCCTTGAAACAACTCACCCTCTTCTTTCCAACCATGTGTGTTAAACCCTTAGAATCCTTTCGAGACCTTTAGAATATTGATTTGAAGGCTAACCCTAAAACCAAATCACACCAGACTCCGGTCAAACTCATCTCAGGTAGTCCCCGTCCTTTCTCCTCCCTAACCATGCCATCCATGACCCCCAAATACTATTAACTACCAAAGAAATCCAGATCTGAGACCTCACTGGGTCTCAGATTCACCAGTTCCCCTTCTTGAACTCCAGAATTTGTTATCCACAAGGCCGTTGCCCTAGAAGGTTAAAAACCTCTATAGAAGGGGCCAGGAACCAACAAAATGGTCTCAAGTGGATTTGCATGCGTAAAAAGGTAAAAAAGAAGCTAAGTACTCTGTCTTTGCTTGTATATATTTTCTTCATTCCTTTTAATTGTTAGATGCTTTGATCTCTTGTTTTGTTTATGATAATCTCATCTGAAATAGGTTTAAATAGTCATATGCCTTTGGTTGTCAATAATCTGAAATCTCTTCGTCTCTTGAGTAGTTGTGATTAGCCTCCTGATTCCTAAATCCTATGTAATGTGGTTACTATGGTTTGTTGACCTTCATCTCATGATCTTCATTTGTTTTACTACCTAATACTCCGATTAGTTTGGTAGGTATTTATGCTACTGGATTTCACAATACCTTTGATCTTCAGTACTTGCGCATATTAGGCTATTCTTTCTTGCTGAATCTTTAATTGGTTCCTTTTGTTCGTGAGTTAAGTGTTCAATCCGTGTTTCAAGTTTTTATTGAGGGATTTAAATTAGGATTTTCGTGTAATGAGTATTAATTGATTGGCCTTCTTTCCCGATTGATATTGATCCATTGGTTTATATACAAAGATACCCGAATATTTATGATCCCAAGTTATAATAATTGATAAGCCAATCCATATTAGGACATTTAGTTGTATGGATCCAATGGACCTTTTAATCCAAACCAGACCTTAGCCCATAACCCAAACATAATCGATTAGGGTCAGGGTATAATTAAGGTTAAAAACTTCAGGATAAAAGTAGGGGTATATGTGGGATTTGCACTTTAAAAAGAAGCTAGTAATACCTCTTAGAACATTCTAGCGAGGGACTTAGGCACAATTTTGGTCGTAAACTTGAGGCAGAAGTCAGGAAATGAAGGACCATTTTAGGAAAAGCTGAAATCTAACTCAGGGACTAAAAGGAAAAACAAGGAAAAAATGGTTCCCTAAGGTTCAATTATAAAAGAAACCATCTGAGCATTTTTGAAGGATCCGGATCTTTTCTTTTGAATTCTAGAAAAACAAATACATATTGGTTCTTTCTATATCTGTGAAAAACGATCAGTGTTGTTCTTATTCCTTTGGGATTTTGGTATTCTCAAAGCTCTGCTGAAATCCTGGGTGTACTGTTCTATTGGCTACTGCTTGTTTGGCTGATTAATTTCATTTACTCATAGGCTTCCCTTCTCTGCTGAATTACAGGTACATTTGATGTTCATTGATTATGAAGTTCAAGTAGAATGCATTCCTGAGTGTGAAGATTCGCGTCTGTTATCTTTATTTTTTCCTCACCTTGTTTTCCCCTTCTCTAGTTTGAATATATGATAAGATAATCATCTTGTTGTAATTAGACGTTGTTTTTGGTGAAACGAGAAGTTTATTAATCACCAGCACAAAACTTACAAGGATTCAAAAACAAGAATTCCCTCCCTTTACTACCTTCTTATATTTAATTCCTGCTATGTATGCTTTTGTTTCTATCTATTCAGTAAGCTATTTACATTATCTTCTTTATCCACAGTTTTTGTCTTCTCGATGTTGACTTTCGATGTATGATTATCTATATCTTCTTCCTGCATTCTTCCTTAACCATGCTTACTAACTTCTGAGGTTTGAGAACTTTTTGATTCCACAATGCTTCATTCCTAATTTTCCATGTGTGGTAGATTTCAGATACCAACACTATGCTGACAATTGATTTGCATGCTTTGCCCCTTATATTCCTTGTCATTCTTCTTCGTATATCACTTAAACTGTTGTCACGATTCTAGTACACCCTCCATAAACATGTCGTGATGGCACCTAGTTCAAAAATCTAGGTAAGCCTAACAATGCAGAAACTTAATATAACTTGCAAAAACATTAAATTAAATTACGTAAAACTAAAAGAAACACGGTATATAAGTGCCACTTGGCATAATACAACTCAGAAATGAAACGCGGAAGTCCATAAACTCATCCCAAAACCCAGAAACTCACGGGAATAGGATAATAGAAAGGTAATATACTGCTTTAACTCCAGAATGTCTAAACAACTGAAAACAAAAGGATAGAATAACTACGAAAGTTGGAACAGAATAGAGACTCTTGGTCTGTGAACGTGGCAGATATACCTCGAAGTCTCCGCTAGATCTCTCCGCCTCGGGGGTAGTACGCCTGAGTGGAGCTACCTGGATCTGCACATGAAAAACATGCACAGAAGGGGCATGAATACACCATAGTGGCACTCAGTAAGTGCGAAGCTTGACCTCGGTCGGTTAGTGACGTGGAAGGTTAGGACTCTACGGAGATTAAACATTATTATAAGAATGCTGACAACAGTACACAGTAAACAGAAAATGCAATACAATAGTGAAGTAAGTCAGGTTACACAACAACAATCAACATACCGAGGATTAAACAACATAGAATAAAAAAGCTCAATATCATCACCAATTACGAGGATCTCCGGGATACCGTCTGGTAGTCCATTCCCATGTCAATACCAGTAATTAGGATCTCCCAAGATACCCTCTTGTAGTCCATTTTCATATCAATACCAATAACGAGGATCTTCTAGGATACCGTCCTATAGTCCGTTTTCATATCAATACCAATAATGAGGATCTCCCAGGATACCGTCCTGTAGTCCATTTCCATATCAATACCAATAACGAGGATCTCCCAGGATACGTCATGTACTCCATCATATAAATGTGCATGAGGATCTCTCGAGAATCTAACACGTAGTCCCCAAGTAAATATGTAGGGGGATCTCTCAGGAATCTGACCCATAATCCCAAAGTAAACTATGCAGGGGTATCTCCCGAGAATCTAACCCGTAGTCCCAAAATAAATATACAGGGGGGATCTTCCGGGAATCTAACCCGTAGTCCCGAAGTAAATATGCGCAACCACAATCAGAGAATATTCATAAATGAAGTACAATACTATAAGCAACAAATAGTTCTAGCCTAACATGTCTCACATAGTGCAGTTAAGGCAATTTAAGCAAGTAGGCAAGCTAATTCAATTAAACATGTCTATCTAATCTAACACAGGTTATAATTGCAAGTAAGATAAGTAAGTACGAAAGATACTCAGTCTCAATATCTTAAATAAAAATCAAATTTTCAACGATTAGCTCAAGTGTGCGCTCGTCACCTCACGTACAAGGCACTCAATTACCAAATAACATATCCTAGGGTAAAGGTCCCCCAAACAAGGTTAGACAAACCACTTACCTCGAACAAATGCAAGTCAACCCGAGACCACGCTCTTGCCACGAGTATCCGACTCCAAATGGCCCAAATCTATTCCATTCAATTACATATCATAAATAACATTGCAAGCAACTGATTCCACTATTAAATTTAAAGCTAAGGCGTGAAAATAGGTAAAATGACCAAAATTCCCCTCAGTCCAACGTGTCAAAATCAGATTAATTTTGCATTTTCAGAGCCCTCGTACTCTCACGAGTCTAACCATATAAAATCTTTCAAATTGGAGGTCAAATGCCCACTCAAAACTCAATAATTTGGTCGAAGAAGTTTCAGCCAATATTTCCATATTTTGATCGTCAATTCAAACTGTAATGATGGATTTAACTACAAAATGACAAAATATAACTAGAAGGAATAAAAGAAACATTACCCAATAATCTCCTCTTCAAAACCCTCTCAAAATCGCCCTTCCCCGAGCTCAATTTGATTTTTGTAACTTATGGAATCCAACCCTCGAAATTACTATATCTGCACAGGCATTTTCGCTTCTGCAAACAAGGGACGATTTCTGCGATCCCGCTTATGAGGAAATGGGTCGTTTCCGCGACATTTACTAAAGAGCCAATTTCGCTTATGCGGACCATTAACCGCTTATGCAGTCCCGCTTATGCGGAGCATTAACCGCTTATGCGGTCCCGCTTCTGTGGTTTCTAATAAAAAGTCTAAGGTTCTGCATATGTGGTTCCCTTTCTCGTAGATGCGAGGCCGCTCCTGTGGAATTTGCTCCGCATCTGCAGCACCTGAAAAATCAGCCCAAATCCGCTCCTGCAATGACTATGACGCTTTTGCGGCTCTGCTTCTGCAGTTCCCAAGCCACAAAAGCGAAAATACCAGAAGAGAGAAAACCAGCTGCAGCAACACTTCAAAAATTCTTCCGTTAACCACCAAAAATCATCCCGAGGCCCCCAGGACCTCAACCAAATGCACCAATAACACCTAATACCTCATTCAAACTTTTACCAACCCGTAAACCATCTAAAACGACGTCGGAAACTCGATAAATTTAAGAAATTGAGCCTAAGAACTTCTAATTCCATCAAAATACATTTTCGATCAAAACCCCAACCAAAACACGTCAGAATGACTTGAAATTTTGTGCGCACATCCCAAATGACATGACGAAGCTACTACGACTTTCGAAATTCCAATCCAACCCTCGGATCAAAACTTGCTATCGGACCGAAAACTTCAAAAATTCACACTTCGTCATTTCAAGCCTAAATGAGCTACGGACTTTCAAAATGCATTATAAACACGATCCCAACCCCGAAATCACTTAACACAGCTAAAGAAACCATAGGATTTCCATTACGAGGTTGTATTTACACTATTCCGACTACAAACCACTGTTCAATAATTAAGCTATCATTTAGGGACTAAGTGCCCTAAAACTCTCCGAAACTCAATACCGAACGTCTCGGCAAACCAAAATGAAAGAAATGAACTTAGGGGAAGCAGTTAATAGGGGATCAGGGCTTAAATTCCAAAAATGACCGTTCGGGTCGTTACATCCTCCTACGCTTAAACATTCATTCGTCTTCAAACGAGCATATAGAACATACCTGAAGTAGTGAAAAGATGAGGGTATTGGCTGCACATATCCCACTCGATCTCCCAAGTCGCCTCCTCAGTTGGCTGACCCCGCCACTGAACCTTTACTAAAGCAATGTTCTTTGCCCTTAACTTCCTGACCTACCTGTCCAATATAACCACTGGCTCCTTAACATAGGATAGATCATTGTCCAACTGGACCGAAGTGAAATCCAACACGTGCAGCGGATCACCGTGATACCTTCGGAGCATCGAAATATGAAATACCGGATGAATCCCGGCCATGCTGGGAGGTAAGGCAAGCTCATAAGCAACCTCCCCAACTAACCTCAAAATATCAAAAGGGCCAATAAGTCTCGGACTCAACTTCCCTTTCTTCCTAAATCTCATAACGCCCTTCATAGGCGAGACCCAAAGTAGAACCCACTCACCAACCACATAGGAAACATCACGAACCTTACGGTCCGCGTTACTCTTTTGTCTGGCCTTGGCTGTACGGAGTCTGTCCTGAATCACCTTAACCTTCTCCACTGCATCCTGGACCAAATCAGTGCCCAATAGCCTGGCCTCACCACGCTCAAACCAGCCCACGGGGGATCTGTATCTCCTACCTTATAAAGCCTCATGCGGGGCCATCTGAATGCCGGACTAATAACTGTTGTTGTAAGAAAACTCAGAAAAACCAGTGGCACGAACTGATCCCAAGACCCTCCTAACTCAATCACAGGCGTGTGGAGCATATCCTCAAGAATATAAATGGTGCCTCACACTGTCCGTCTGTCTGAGAGTGAAACACTATGCTCATCATCACCTGAGTACCCAACTCCTGCTGAACAACTGTCCAGAACCATGATGTGAACTGAGTACCTTTGTCCGAAATAATAGAAACTGGGATGCCATGCAGACGAACAATCTCCCTGATATAAATCTCTGCCAACCGCTCCAATGAATAAGTAGTACACATAGGGATAAAGTGAGCGAACTTGGTTAGTCGATCCACAATCACCCAAATGGCATCAAACTTTTTCGCAGTCCGAGGAAGTCCAACTATAAAATCCATGGTGATCCTCTCCCATTTCCACTCCAAAATCTCTATTTGCTAAAGCAACCCACCTGGTATTTGATGCTCATACTTCAACTGCTGAAAGTTGAGGCATCTAGCTACATATCCAACTATATCCTTCTTCATCCGCCTGTTCCAATAGTTGTCTCAAGTCCTGGAACATCTTCGCGGCACCTGGGTGGATGGAATACCGCAAACTATGGGCCTCTGCTAGAATCAACTCCCGTAGCCCATCAACATTGGGCACACAAACACGGCCCTGCATCCTCAACACCTCGTCATCTCCAATTGTCACATCTGTGGCATCACCGCGCTGAACCGTGTCCTTGAGGACAAGTAAATGAGGGTCATCATACTGATGCTCTTGATACGATCAAACAATAAAGACCGAGAAACCACACAGGCTAGAACCCGACTGGGACCTGAAAGATCCAATCTCACCAACTGACTAGCTAAGGCCTGAACATCAATCGCCATAAGTTTCTCTAAAGCTGGTAAATATGCCAAACTCCCAAAACTCTCCGCCCGACGACTCAAGGCATCCACTACCACATTGGCCTTGCCCGGGTGATGCAGAATAGTGATATCATAGTCCTTTGGCAACTCTAATCACCTCCTCTGGCGCAAATTTAGATCCTTCTGCTTGAACAAATGCTGCAAACTCATATGATCAGTATAAATCTCACAAGGCACGCCGTATAAAAAACGACGCCAGATCTTCAAGTCATGAACAGTAGCAGCTATCTCGAGGTCATGGATAGGGTAATTCTTCTCATGAATCTTCAATTGTCTGGATGTGTAGGAAATCACCCTACCGTCCTGCATCAACACCGCTCCAAGGCCAACCCGTGAGGCATCAAAATAAACTGTATAAGATCCAAAACAAGTAGGGAATATTAGAAAAAGGGTTGTAGTCAAAGCTGTCTTGAGCTTCTGAAAGCTTGCCTCACACTCCTCTGTCCACTGAAATGGAGCACCCTTATGGGTCAACCTAGTCATAGGGGCTGCAATAGATGAAAACCCCTCCACAAAATGACGGTAATAACCAATCAAGCCAAAGAAACTGCAAATCTCTGTGGTTGAGGACGGCCTGGGCCAACCTTGCACGGCCTCTATCTTCCTCGGATCTACCCGAATGCCTTCACTCGAAACCACATGGCCTAAGAATGCCACTGAATCCAACCAAAACTCATATTTTGAGAACTTTGCATATAACTTCTTCTCTCTCAGGATATGAAGCATCGTCCTCAAGTGTTGCTCATAATCTTCCCGACTCCGGGAATATACCAGAATATTATCAATAAAAACAATAACGGATGAGTCGAGATATGTCCTGAATACACTATGCATCAAATGTATAAAAGCTGCTGGGGCATTGGTAAGCCCAAATGACATAACAAGGAGCTCGTAGTGACCATACCAAGTCCTGAAGGTAGTCTTCGGATATCTAGCTCCCAAATCTTCAACTGATGGTAACCTGAGCGCAAGTTAATCTTAGAAAACACCATTGCGCCCTGAAGCTGGTCAAGCAGATCATCAATACGAGGAAAAGGATAACGGTTCTTCACGGTAACCTTGTTCAACTGGCGATAATCAATACACATATGCATTGAACCATCCTTCTTTTTCACAAACAAGACAGGAGCACCCCACGGTGAAACACTAGGTCGAGTAAAACCCTTATCAAGCAATTCCTGTAACTGATCCTTCAACTCAGGAGGAGCCATACGATATGGAGGAATAGAAATGGGCTGAGTGCCTGGCAACAGATTAATGCGTCTCTAGCAGGCGGCATGCCTGGAAGATCAGCTAGAAACACATCGGGATAATCTCGCACCACTGGAACAAAATCAACAGAAGGGGGTATCCACATTGACATCTCTTACATAGGCTAAATACGCTGCACAACCCTTCTCAACCATATGCTTAGGTTTAAGGAAAGAGATAACTCTACTAGGAGTGTAATCTAAAGTGCCACTCCGCTCAATACGCAGAATACCTGGCATAGCTAGCGTCACGGTCTTGGCGTGACAATCAAGAATAGTATAATGGGGTGAAAACCAGTCCATGCCCAAGATAATAGCAAAATCAACCATGTTGAGTATCAATAAATCTGCCCTGGTCTCAAAACCACGAATAGTAACTAAACATGACCGATAAACGTGATCCACAATAAGAGAATCTCCCACGGGAGTAGAAACATAAAAAGGAGCACTCAAAGAATCCCGAGGCACACCCAAATGTGGAGCAAAGTAAGAGGACACATAAGAATAAGTAGAGCCCGGATCGAATAGAACCGATGCATCTCTATGGCAAGCCAATATAATACCTGCAATAACAAAATATGAGGCAACAGCCTCGGCACGAGCATGAAGGGCATAATATCTGGCATGGCCTCCCCCTCGAGGGCGACATCTACCTCCCCGGCCTCCACCTCTAGCTGGCTGAGTGGGTGGGGCAGCAACTGGGGCTGTAACCATAGACTGAAAGCTCTACAGGGCATGATATGGCTGAGCAGTCTGTGAAGATGCACCCCTACTAAGTCTGGGGCAGTCCCTAACCACATGGCGTGTATCACCACACTCAAAACAAGCTCTGAGAGGACGCAGTGGCTGTGACTGACCAGGGCTAGGTCTGCTGGACTGACCTCTGGCACGCTAGAATGCGGAGGTGCATAGTAAGGCTCCTAAGGTACATGCGGAGCTGGAGCACTACTGGTTGTTGGAAGAGCTGAATGAACGGGGCGGACCACAAAACCCCTACCATGTCAACCTACTACTGGGGTACGGGCACTAGAATAGTGGCTCAACTATCGAGACCTCTTGGCCTCTCTCTTCTCTCGCCCCTAGCGTGCATATTTTCGATCCTACTAGCAATGCTTGCTACTTGTTGATAAAGAATGTCCATCTCCAACTCTCAAGTCATTCTAGATCTGATAGGTGGAATAAAACATCAATGAACCTACGAACTCTCTCGTGGACTGTAGCAACCAAAGCTGGTGCATGCCTGGCCAATCTGGTATAATGGATAGTATAGTCCGAAACGGTCATAGCATCCTGGCGTGAATGCTCAAATTCGGAGCGCCATGCATCCCTGAGACTCTGGGGGACAAACTCTATCATAAACATCTCCAAAAACTTGGTCCATGTCAGTGAAGCAGCCTCGACTGCATATCTATCTCATAAGTGTGCAACCAATCATAGGCGGCTCCTCGAAGCTGAAAAGTAGTGAAGGAAACCCCACTGGACTCTACTATGCCCATAGTGCAAAGAATACGATGGCACTCCTCTAGAAATCCCAAGGCATCATCTATCTCTAATCCACTAAAAACCGAAGGATCATACTTCTTGAACCTCTCCAACCTCCGCTGCTCATCCTCAGAAGCAGCTGCTCCATCCACGGGCTGAACTGGAACTGTAGGCAGAATAGGAATGATCTCTAGGACCTGCTCAACCTGCACTTGCTGCTCAGGAGTGCGGACAGTGGGAGTCTGTGCTCCTCCCCTGGCTTAGGATATGGCTGCAGCGAGGGGAAGAAATCCTTCATGAACCAAGGTGGGGTACATAGACATGAACTGAGCCAACGTCTCCTGAAGGGCTGGAGTAGTAGTGGTAGTAGTAGGCGTGCCAGGTGCTTGGGCTCAAGCTGGATCTACTGGTGGTGCCTCGGTGGCTGCTCGTACAGGTGCTCTAGCTGCACCACGTGCACATCCTTGACCTCTGCCCCGGCCCCGGCCTCTCACGGCTGCGGTAGAGGGTGCGGGTGTCTGATCATCCCGAGTAGTGCGTGTCCTCACCATCTGTGAGAGAATGGAAGACAGAAGTTTAGATTAGAAGTCAAAAATATCGCATGACAAGAAATCAATGAAGTGAAGATTTTTCATAAAAAGTTACATAGACTCTCGTAGATAAGTATAGACGTCTCTGTACCGATCAGCGAGACTCTAATAAACCGGCCTGGGTTCCGTGACTCCTATGAACCTAGAGCTCTGATACCAACTTGTCACGATCCCAGTTCACCTTCCATGAACATGTCGTGATGGCACATAGTTCCTATAACTAGGTAAGCCTAACAATGCGGAAACTTAATATATCTTGCGGAAACATTTAATTAAATTAATCAAAACTAAAAGAAACACGATATATAAGTGCCACTTGGAAATATACAACTCAGAAATGAAACACGAAAGTCCACAAACGCATCCCAAACCCTGAAGACTTACGGGAACCACAAGCAAATAGAAAGATAATATACTCCTCTAACTCCAGAATGTGTAAACAACTAAAAAAGTATAGAATAACTATTAAAGCTGGAACAGAATAGAGACTTCTAGTTTTCGGACACGGCAGATATACCTCGAAGTCTCCGGTAGATCTCTTTGCCTGGGGGTAGTACGCCTGAGTGGAGGTACCTGGATCTACTCAGTAAGTGCCAATCCTAACCTCGGTCGAGTTGTGACGAGGAAGGTCAGGGCCCTACTGAGATTAAACAATATAATAAGAATTGCTGAGAACAGTATACAGTAAATAGAAATAATGGAATACAACAGTGAAGTAAGTCAGGTTACACAATAACAATCAACACACCGAGGATAAAATAACATAGAGTAAAACAGCTCAATATCATCACCAATTACGAGGATCTCCCAAGATACCATCCTATAGTCCATTCCCATGTCAATACTAGTAACGAGGATCTCCCAGGATACCGTCCTGTAGTCCATTTCCATATCAATACCAATAACGAGGATCTCCCATGATACAGCCCTATAGTCCATTTCCATATCTATACCAATAATGAGGATTTCCCAGGATATCGTCCTGTAGTCCATAATATAAATGTGCAGCGGGATCTCCTGGAAATCTAACCCGTAGTCCCAAAGTTAATATGCAGGGGGAGCTACCGAGAATCTAACCTTTAGTCCCAAAGTAAATATGGAGGGGGATCTCCCGGGAATCTAACCCGTAGTCCCAAAATATATATGCAGGGGGGATCTCCCAAGAATCTAACCCGTAGTCCCAAAGTATATAAGCGCAACCTGAATCAAAGAATATTCATAAATGAAATACAATACTACAAGCGACAAATAGTTCTTGCCTAACATGTCTCACGTAGTGCAGCTAAAGAAATTTAAGCAAGCAGGTAAGCTAATTCAACTAAACATGTCTTTCCAATCTAAAACATGATATAATTGCAAGTAAGATAAGTAAGTATGAAAGAAACTCAGTCTCAATATCTTAATTAAAACCCGTATTTTCAATGATTAACTCGAGTACGCGCTCGTCACCTCACGTACAAGGCACTCAATTACCAAATAACATATCCTAGGGGAAAGGTCCCCCAAACAAGGTTAGACAAGCCACTTACCTTGAACAAGTGCAAGTCAACCTAAAATCATGCTCTTGCCACGAGTATCCGACTCCAAATGGCCCGAATCTATTCAATATAATTACATATCATCAATAACGTTGCAAACAACTGATTTCACTACTAAATTTAAAGCTAAGGCGCGAAAATAGGTAAAATAACCAAAATGCCCCTCAGGCCAAAGTCTCAGAATCGGATAACTTTTACATTTTTAGAACACTCTTGCTCTCAGAGTCTAACCATATAAAACTCTTCCAAATCGGAGGTCAAATGCTCACTCGAAACTCAATAGTTTGGTCTAAGAAGTTTCATCCAATTTTTCCAATTTTTATCCTCAATTCGAATTTTAATGATGGATTTAACTACAAAATGACGAAATATAACTAGAAGGGATCAAAAAAACATTACCCAATAATCTCCTCTTCAAAACCCTCTCAAAATCGTCGCTCCCCGAGCTCAATTTCATTTTTCTAACTTATGGAATACAACCCTCGAAATTTCTATCTGCACAGGCATTTCCGCTTCTGCGGACAAGGGACCACTTCTGCGGTCCCGCTTATGCGGAAAATGGGTCGCTTCTGTGACTTTCAATAAAGAGCCAATGTTTTCTTCTGTGAACCATTAACCGCTTAGGTGGTTCCGCCTATGTGGAACTTAAGCCCATTCTGTGGTTTCTAGCAAAAGGTCCAAGGTTCTGCATCTGCGGTTCCCTTCCTCGTAGATGCGAGGCCGCTCCTGCGGAGTTTCCTCCATATCTGCAGTACTTAAAAATCTACTCAAATCCATTCCTGCGATGACCAGGACGCTTTTGCGGCTCCGCTTCTACGGTTCCCAAGCCGCACAAGCGAAAATATCAGAACAGAGAAAACCAGTTGTTGCAACACTTCAAAAATTCTTCCATTAACCACGCCAAAACATCCCGAAGCCCCCGGGACCTCAACCAAAAGCATCAATAACACCTAATACCTCATTCAAATTTGTACCAATCTAAACCATCTAAAATAACGTTGAACTCGATAAATTCAAAGATTTGAGCCTAAGAACTTCGAATTCCATCAAAATACATTTTCGATCAAAAACACGTGTGAACTACCTTAAATTTTGCGCACACATCCCAAATGATGTGATGGAGCTACTGCAACTTCCGAAATTCCTATCCGATCCTCGGATCAAAAACTCGCTATCGGACCGGAAACTTCAAAAATTCACACTTCCGCATTTCAAGCCTAAATGAGCTGCGGACTTCCAAAATGCATTTAGAACACTCTCCCTACCCCAAAATCACCTAACAGAGCCAACAGAATCATTGGATTTTCATTCCGAGGTCGTCTTCAGAATTTTCTGACTACGGACCACTTTTCAACACTAAAGCTTTTATTTAGAAACTAAGTATCCCAAAAATCTCTGAAACCAATACCGAATGTCCTGGCAAACCAAAATAGCATAAATAATAGGGGATCGGGGCGTAAATTTAAAAATAACCGCCCGGGTCATTCAAAATACTCTAGCAAATGTCATCCTCTCCTTCCATGCTGTGGCTCTATCTGCTTTAAGAGGTTTACCCACTAATCCCGCAATTTTTGTCAATGAATTCTTTCCCCGGCATTTGATGTCCGGCCCTAGGAGACTAATCCATATTGGCACAGTGCTAAACACCTCCTTTCTAGTGTCTACATCTGGCGACCAAGGCTTTCTGATGACATGCTTTTTATCAAACATCTGGACTTCATCTTCCAACACCTTCATTCTACTTTCAGCTTGCGTAAATCTGACAAAAAATACACCTCTGTTAACTTGAGCTACCTTGTCTAATCCCAATTTTCCCCAGATTCTATGAAAGTAGCCACTCATAACTACTGGAGGTGGATTCGATCCAAGTACATAGCAAATTACAGCATTACTCCAATATTAAACTTCCTTTTTCGTATCCTCCGTAGTTACTTTAACATTTTGTTTTGTAGATTCATCAAGTTTCAATTCTAATTCCTCTACATCAGGACTATTAGCCACAATTCCGCTCCATAACCTCCTTTTAGGTTCAATTTGAGATTCAACCCCCAACATACCTTCATGCACTACTTCATTCTCCACGATATCTGACCATGACTATTTTCCTGATGAATTGTGCTCCATTGCACCTCCATGCACGAGTTTCACTGGTGTTTTCTTTTCCATTGTTGCCTTATTTAACTCTAATGAAGTGACTCCTTACAGCACGTTGATACTCCGAGTTTTCTTCACATCAGCTGAATTCGGAACTCCAATTCTAGCATAGGATGGTTGTTGAACACTTTCCTAACGCTCTTGGCTTCCTCCTCTAGTTTTCGATTTCCTCGTCATTTTCAGCTTTCACTGAGAGAAAATTTTATTCTAGAGAGAGTCTGTTTTTGCTATTATTTCCAAGCTACATAATTGATGATAAATTAGTAGAAAGAGGCTTCTTAAATTAGTATTATATGTAATTCTTGATAAATTTTATTTAAAATAATTGAGAATATTTTAGTAGATTTATCAGTTACAATACTGTACGATACTGTTGTCCACGCTCCAGAGATCTGGGCGTGATGGGGGGTGTTGAGTTGTCCCACATCGGAGGGATTTGAGGTCCTTTGTCTCCTTATATGGCTTGGGCAATCCTCACCTCATAAGCTAGCTTTTGGGGTTGAGTTAGGCCCAATGTCCATTCTTATCAGAATGGACCTTGGGCCTAACTCAACCCCAAAAGCTAGCTTATGAGATGAGGATTGCCCCAAGGACCTCAAATCCCTCTGATGTGGGACAACTCAACACCCCCCATCACGCCCAAATCTCTACGCCCAAATCTCTGGAACGTGGACAACATAAATGGGGGCCCAACATCGGCAACAATAATTGGGATGGGCCTGACTCTGATACCATGATAAGAATGGACCTTGGGCCTAACTCAACCCCAAAAGCTAGCTTTTGGGGTTGAGTTAGGCCCAAGGTCCATTCTTTTCATGGTATCAGAGCCAGGCCCATCCCAATTATTGTTGCCGATGTTGGGCCCCCATTTATGTTGTCCACGCTCCAGAGATCTGGGCGTGATGGGGGGTGTTGAGTTGTCCCACATCGGAGGGATTTGAGGTCCTTTGTCTCCTTATATGGCTTGGGCAATCCTCACCTCATAAGCTAGCTTTTGGGGTTGAGTTAGGCCCAAGGTCCATTCTTTTCAGATACAGTTAAACCAAACAATAAAAATATTATTTAACAATAGCAAACGATACAATCTATCCAAACATTATATTCATGAAATGATACAGTACAGTATAATATATTATAAAACGATGAATAACTATGATCCAAACATAATGTTACTAACGTTAGCACTTTATTTGTGCCTCATGCTATCTATCAACAAAATCTACATATTGATAGTCGCATAAGAGTAAACATTTAACAGAAATAATTCCCGAAAAATCTACAAGAAAAGAAAAAAAAAAGCATTCAATATCATTAGTACCTCGTTAGTATATAGTATCATAGATTGGAAATGCACACCAAATAGACGCCCAACAATCCTTCGGATATATTAAAATTAAACATTCAACTAAAATTTCTGAAACCAATGCCCTATATATAGTAGTCTTGCCTAACTCTTTTTGCAGTTGACATGTCTTACACCAAATAAGTGAATTTAAAACTTCAATGCGACTCTTAACAAGGATTTAATTGCTTTCATTGAGACTTCTATACTATTCCTTCCGTTTTATAATAAATAACTAATTTTCTTTTAGCATGTCTATTAAAAAAATATTAAATGTTATACAAAAATACTTAATATAATTAAACTATACTTATTGAATATTAATCATATAATTAGAGTAAGGAATGAGAAAACTTTTTAGGAATATGCACATAAGAGAAAGAATAAAAACAAATTGAATTTTTTCTCGATTACCTAACCGAACACTTATTTTAAATAAAAAAAAATGATCACTTATTGTGAACTAAATGGAGTATTAATTATGACTTAAGAGATATACAATCTAAGTGTTACTGAATATATCTAGTGATCAATAATTAATGCATAAAATAAATGCAGTTCGTGGCCTTATCCATCAATCTGTCTTGTATGATTTTGTGCCAAGACATTCTTTTTTTTCTTATAGTGGATTGCTCATCTTTGCATTGGATGTAAGTCAGTTGATCGAACCATGTTAAATGTTTGTGTCTTTTTTGGTAGATTTCTCTTTTGTTGCTGAATTTATATTCGCTCAAAGTCTGTTTTACTAGCTTCCGCATAACACCTGCTTTTCTGGGCCTAACAAGTGGTATCAGAGCCAACTTCAGAGCGAGGTTCAAAATAGGTTCATCTTGGCGGGTTTAGTTCTAGCCGCAAAATATTTAACGATAATCGTGATATTTGTTAGAGAAATTTGACCGGTGTGATATGCACGTTGAGACAAACTTTGTGGTGGAGATTTGGAGATGTAACCTGTTGGAGGCTATATAAAAAAGGTGGATCAAGTTTATTTTGTCAGAAAATTCGGGCCAAGGGGGAGAATTGTTAGGTTTTTGCTATAATTTTCTTATCATATTTGATTTTTCTATTGTTAAAGGAAAATGGAAATATAATTTCCTTAATTAGATTTTCCTTCTTGTAGAGGGAAATATCAAATCTCGTATATTTGGCTAGTCCTTTTTCTTGTAGGAAAGGGTTTGGACTTCTATAAATTGAGGATCCTTCCTTCTTATTCAATAGCATCCACAACGTAGCCATAGGGGGCTTGAGAGTAGTGTTTAGGGGAAAAATTTTACAGAACAATTGTTAGTGTATCACATGTGTTTGCCTCTTTGTGAGGTTATTCTCTCGATATTTTATACTCTCTTTTTTATATAACGGAATGCTCATCTCTGCAATGGATATAGGCCAGTTGACCGAACCATGTTAAATTTTTATGTCTCTTTTAATAAATTTCTCTTTTATTATTAAATTTATCATCGTTCAAGATTTATATTACTAACTTCCGCGTGATACTGCTTTCCCGAACCTAACAATTTTCCCTTGCCGTAAGACTTGTTGACTATTGTAGAGATTGTAATTGTGTTTACCCTCTTATTTTAATTAAAATAAATGGATCTCTTGTGGTTTTGTAAGAACTAAGAAGTTGAAGAGATCGAGGCGCATATCATTAAAAAAAACTTAGAAGGGCACATTACTAAAAAGTGCGTACATTAAGCCTATAAATAGCAAAATAGTCTAAAATATTAATTTCATATAAGCTCCCAACCCATGTGGGTAGTTTCATATATACTTAGATACTTTTTTTATTTGGGCTACTTCCCGCTAGGCTTTATTTCAGATAGACATAAAGTAATATCTTTTAGTCGTAATTAGTCATTTATATATACTATTTATTATATTACATATTACAGATATTTTTTTGTAGTTATATAATGTATTTGATGTGTTTAACCTATTGTATTCATGAATACAGTAGCAAAAATAGACAAGAATCGAGAAAGTCCAGCTAATCAGTTATTGTATTCGAGTGTATTGGACTGTATTCATGGCGTGAAATATGAGATTACAGCTGGACAGATTACCGTATTTGACTGTATTCATGGCATGAAACAGGGTATTACACTGTTTTAAAACGAAAAGTGTATCAATTAACATAATGCACTACTAATATAACTCAACGAACTCAATTATAACACACAAAATTTGTATTTTCGGTTATAAAAAAGATTGTCAACTGGAAACCCCCCCCCCCCTCCCCCAAAATATAGCAATCTTCAGATAAATTGTATAATAAATCTGAATACATAAATTATATTAATTAAAAAAATATATGAATACATAGAATACAACGGGATATATTGAAATACAATGAATAAAAAGATAGTGAATACAATAAAATATACGAAATATAGCGAGATACATTGAATTATAATAAAAAATAAATGAGTACAATAAAATACATGAAGCCACTCCGGCAAATCTGTGGCGGCCTAAGAGAATAGTTGGTTCGAAATCTTTGTAACGGAGGATTTGAGGCTACACTACTTGATCGAAACGTCGTCGATTTTGATGATGTCTTTCCACTCCTAGGGATTGATTTCCATGGTCGTTTTTTTATTTCGATGGCCGATGCTTTGATTTCGAACCTCCATCTGAAAGAATGGGAGATCTAAACAATACACTTCATAGGGATAAAGAACCCATGATTATACAAACAAGCCCTTGAGTGACTTAAATATTCAAGAAGAGACACTTAAAAAGATACTGGAACATAATGGAGGGACAAAATATTTGGAGCAATGTGGTTCGAATGGCAGAACTGATCCTCACACTTTCAAGAATTGCGCCCCTATTGTCACTACAATGATTTAGAGCTTTATATTCACTCACAATGATCTTTCTCTAGAATTGTATGAGAGTGGACTACGGAGAGCACGTTTTCGTTTGAACTTATATAGTTTTCTTGGGTTGTGATTTTTTCCTTGCTTGCAGTGAAGATCCGCTGAATTTAGCCGAAGAATTTTCTGACGAGGAGATTGTTCACAATTGATAAGTGTATTGAAATTCTGGAGGGTATTAAGATAAAGGAATTTTTACCTTCATATGCCATATATGAAACCTTATTACCTTCAATATTTAAGGTTAGAGATAATTACATTTAGTATACTAAATTACCATTCATATGCCATAATTTAAAACATGGATATAATTAATGGGGCATTCATATGAGGCATAATAATAGGACCGTATATTTCCATGTTTCTCTTTCCTTTAAGCTCAACCCATCCTCCTTACGTTTTATCTTTACCCATAACGCCCCCTCACCTCCCCTCCCCCCCTCCCCCATTTTACATTTACCCTTCACTTCCCCACGTTTAGCGTCTATTTTTTTCTTTACAGAACAAAAGTTACCCACGTTCTTCATTATTCTGCATTTAAATTCACCAAATATTAAAGTTATCATTCTACAAAATTTATTCCCATCTTTAGTCAAGTTGAAGTTAAACCATGAAGAACACCAAATCTCCCAAAAAATACGTTGAGACACTATAGTAGGTAATATCCCCTCTTTTGCTTTGGGTGTTTTAACACCAAAATCATAACAAAAACAAGTAAAATATACACATGCAATAGAACCTACTATTCACAGTTTATCTCCTAGACAAATCCGTGCCAAGATGAGAACAAAGCAAATGCATGATGTAGATACTGGAGGAAGTGCTACACTAGGCGGCAAACACCTCAAAAGAAAAGGGGAAAGAAGTATGTGTAGATGACGACTTTGCTGAAGATGTCCCTAAATTCCGACAGTTAAAAAATCCAAGTTGTCTCCTGCTTCCTCAAAACAAAAAATGAAGAAACAGTCCAAAAAACTCCAAAAATTGGTTCAGAAATTTCTTTTGGTGAAGATAAACATTTATTATTTTCGTTTCCAATTTTTTAGTTTTATTTTGGATGTAAAAATCTCTATGTTAAGTATTTCAGTAAATTGTAGATTTGTTTTCTTAATTTTGTAGATTATTTGTAGTTGTGATTTTCTTCATTTTATAATTGTAGTTATTTTGTAGTCGTTTTGTAGTTATATTGTCGTTAGCATTTAAATTTTGAAATAGAGCTATAGTTACTTTTTTCTTTCTACATTTTTGTAGATAATATTTATATCTGTAGATGTCTTGTAGTATTTGTATTATATGTGTGGGTAAGCTGTATTTCTTTAAGCAGATTTGTATGTATTTTTTTTCCTGATTTGTTTTTAGCTATTTGTGTAGTGATTGTGTATATTAATGCTTCATTTTTATGCAGTTTACTAATATGAAATAATTTATCATTTTGTGCAGAATGAACATTATTTTGCCCCACATAATATGGATTATGGGGTGCTTAGATTCCACACTTTGTGTAATCTTAGAATTCTTCTATAGCTGGAGAGGATGGCATATCAAGTAACTTTAGGGATCTAGACGAACCCACATTAAAATAAAGATAAACAGTGTCATTATAATTTTGTAGAATCGTTGTAGATAATTTGTAGATATAATAAAAATTTTGTATTCATCCATTTTAGGATGTCAGATATTGTAGTTAAATTGTATTATAACTATTGCAATTTGTAAAAATTTATGAAAACAATACTGCTTCGTACATAATTAAACTGCTTTGTATTTTATTTGACTAGATTTTGTTCTAAACATAGATTGTAGTTTTATTTGAAGACAACATTTTGAAATAATAATTTCTAATCATATGTTGTAATTTATTTTGTCGTATAAGTGCAGTAACTTTATAGATAATTTTGTAAACAACATTTGTTATTCTTTCATTAAACTGATTTGTAGTTTAATTGTATGTAAATATAGTAATTTTGTAGATAATACGGTGTTATCGTTGGTGATTGACAATTCCATATTGAAATCTCGTACACTTATACATAACGGATATAAACTTAAGTTTTTATTCTCCTTTTTGGTCTCTATATACACACGAACCCCCATATCATTCCTAATCTCCATTGGGAGACAATTGGCATTCACAATGTATTTGATTTTTACAATTTTTTCCGAAGTATCAATCAATAGTTGTTTTGCAATTATAGAAATCAGAATACTGTGGCTTGCATTCTCATCTACCACAATGGCATCAACTTCAAGATCTCCAAGTCTGCCATAGTTATCCCAATTCCTATTCAACTGTATCATGATTCCGATTTTGGACATGATTGCGTGTTGTTGCTGATGTATTATTCTATTTTTTTTTATTTTTTGGATTTCTAGATTGAGAGAAAAAAGATAAAGAACAGACATGATCGCCAATTTGATTTCTAAAAACGTTGAAAAACAGAATATAGTAATTTTGAGTTATTGAATCTCGAAGATTTGAATTCTACAATTTAAATTCAATTTGTTGAAGTTGTTCGTACTTTTTTTATAAAAAAATTTGAATTGTAGTTTAAGAGTAAACTACGCAGATGCGAAATCTCCTTTTCGTTTTAAAATTTGAATTTAATGTGGAACCAATCATCCCGAGATTCTTTCCTGATTTTTCGAGTGTTATTAAGGGAACATTCTGCCCTATTAATTCTTAATAAATGAATGGTACAGAAATTGTAGGGAAAATGTGGACTAGGCGGGTAATTTAGATACTATGCACATATTTGGTAATAAAGTTTCATATATGGTATATGAAGGAAAAAATCCCTAAGATAAAAGGTTATGTTTTACTGTGGGATGCATCAAAGTAGAGAGAAAAAGAAAATATTGTAACTTATTAGACGTATTTAGTGGCTTAGGGCTAGCAGATAATCAAAATTAAATATTTTACTATAAACCTTAAAAGATATCTATAAAATATAAATTTTTTAAAAATATTATTTATTTAAAATAAATAAGGTGTTAATTTTTGCTATAGAAAATAAAAATTCTTTTAAGATATGTGATAGTTTTTTAGTCTTTTTATGGGATGCATACTTAATATTTAGTTGATATGTAAAGGAAAAAACTTCATTCAATAGCCACAAGGCTCGTTGGATACTGGCCATGGCCTTTGATCCGGGCTGTGACAACATGTCTATCCATTAACAGAATATATGTATTGGGTTCTGCACATTGCTAGCGAATAAGGTCAAATTTCACCTTAGAGAAATATAGGAAAAATGCTAGGTTTATGTGTGAGAAAGCAAGATTTACACTTTATTTTTAAGTTGTATAGACCTAGCAAAACAAACAATATACATTTGTTCTGCAATCAGAGAAGAGCAAATTAATAAAATATGAGATAGGAGAAGTGAGAACTCAATCAGTTAGCAGAATAAAAAGAACATAGCAATTTTTCATCTGTTCGTGTTGAGTGGAGAGGTTAGCCCCCTGAAGCGTTGACTTAGGAGTTCGAGTCTGATATATGGAGTCGTTATCCTCATTTTTTCTCCGACTCAGGTACTTGTCTCTTTTGTCCGTTTGAGGACGAACAATTGTTTTAGAGGTGGAGGTTGTGATCTTTGGGTCATCACCTATTTCTTTATTCATTCTATGTCTCCGAGGCCTTGAAAACCTCATTTAGGATTACCTCGATTTGCGTGTGCAGTCCGGACACATTACCGAAAAGCTTAAATATGAATTTTCTGAGAAAAGTGCTAAATTTTGATATTAAATTGAATAAATTTGACTTTGATCAATATTTTGGGTAAACGGATCCGAACCCATGATTTGATGGTCTCTGAGGGTCCGTAGGAAAATATGGGACTCGAACGTATACCCGGAATCGAAATCCGAGGTCCCGAGTCCAAGAAATGAATTTTTAAAAGAATTTGTTTTTCTGAAATTGTTAAGAAAACTTAAAATGAAAATTGATTAGAACATGTTGGTATCGGGTCCGTATTTTGGTTCTGGCGCCTGGTACAGGTCTTATATGTGTTTTAAGATATTTCAGTGAAGTTTGGTTAAAATCGGACGTCATTTGATGTATTTCGAAACCTAAAACTCTAAATTTGAAAGTTTATGAAGTTTGATAAAAAACTAGTAACTTTGAGGTTTGATTCATTGATTTTAATGTTATTTTGGTGATTTGATCATACGGTTAAGTTGTAGGATATTGAGTTACTATGTTGATGATTTCTATATGTTGTAAAGTGTATGTGAAAGGAATTGTGATCTTCAAACTTCATGGAGCATTGGGTCGTGTTGAATTTCAAATTGTGAGGGAATATGAGATAAGTAAATTTTTGGAGTATTGGCTCGAGTGATAATGTGAACTATGAGATGAAAGTGGAAGAAAGAGAAAGAGTTATTATTTTATTCCCTTGCGGGGACGTTGTTGATTATTGAATATTTTCCCTTGCGGGGATGTTTGAGATTATTAATGTTGTACCCTTGTCGGGTTTTAATTGTTTGTTTGTGTTCCTTTGCCAGAATTTCTATTATTGTTTTATTATTCCTTTGCCCTTGTTAAAGCATGAAGGGTAATGTCGTACATTGTTTGTTTATCGTGAGGACAGAGTGTAAAGCATGAAGGGTGATGTCGTGCATTGTTTGATTATTGCGAGGAAAGAAAGTAAAACAACTTATGTTCTCTTTTTCAGACATTTTGTATGTAGTATTTTTAGCAGTTTGTAAGTATTGTGATTCCAGTCTTGGATAGAGATTTATGTTGAATTCTTCCGTATTCTTATTCAATTTTTCTTTAATTTAAGACTTCCGTTTATTTAATTAAATCAATTACTTTTATTTTGATGTTGATAATTGTTAAAAAGGATTGTGTTGGTAATGAAACTTTAATTAATATTTAACTTACGTAATTTTCAATAATAGACACTATTACAATTTTCGAAAATAAAAAATCCGAATCATGACATTAGCACTTTATTTGTGTCTCATGCTATCTATCAACAGAATCTACATATTGATAGTCGCATAAGAGTAAACATTTAACAAAGATAAATTCTCGAAAAATCTACAAGAAAAGAAGAAAAGAGCATCCAATGTCATTAGTACCTCGTTAATATATAGTAGCATAGATTGGAAATGCACACCCAAATAGGCACCCAATAATCCTTCAGATATATTAAAATTAAAAGTTCAACTAAAGTTTCTTAAACCAATGCCCTATATATAGTAGTCTTGCCTAACTCTTTTTGCAGTTGACATGTCTTGCGCCAAAAAAGTGAATTTCAAACTTGGATGCGACTCTTAACAAGGTTATAATTGTTCTATACTAACTCTTATACAAAAATATTTAGTATGATTAAACTATTCTTATTAAATATTAATTATATAGTTATAATGAGGAGTGAAAAAACTTTTTAGGAATATATACATAAAAGTATTCCATTGAAAATTTTTAATAAATAATTATTTTTATACATATACAAGCATGACCAAATATTTGACCAATTTTCGACTGAATTCGATTGAAAATTTAGAAAAAAATCAATAAATAATTATTTTAATTCGGTCGGAAATTTGAAATTTGTTTTATTAAATAACTATTTTGTACATAATTTACAAGATAACGTCCTTTTCGTCAGTGCATCTTCGCCAATTGTACTGGATTCTTTGAAAGATAAAGTGAGGAATTGTGCCTGAATTTATCAACAGGCTTCTCTAAATTCAGTTGAGACTCAAGGTTGATGTTATATATAACTTAGAAGGTCTTTTGTGTTGAAATAATAATTTATCCAAAAAAATTGATCACTAGCCATGTCTTTTGAAATACATGTTTTAGTTGTTAAAATAAGATTTTAAAATAAACTTCACCAACCAAAGTTAGGCACCGGCCATGGTGTGTTAGATTTTTGGTTCTTTATTTCACATAATTTGTTCACACTAGGGGTTAACTAGTATAAATAGGCCTTGTAATTCATTTGGTTATTATCAAGTTTTCAAGTAAGTATTGAGTGATCAATAGCTTGAGTGTAAGGAGTGTTTGTAAGAAATATTTTTGTATTTGAGAGTTTTCGAGTTGTATTAATAAATCCATTTTCGGTATTCTTTTGTCTCCATAAATTGTTTTGCGAATCATTAATTTATTTTTTGATTCCTACATTTGGCATCAGAGCTAGTTTGAGTCTTGTGAGGTGTTAGAAATTTGAGTCATTTCAGGCAATAACTCGATTCAGTTTCAACTCCCAAAACTCAACGGTAAAAATTACAACAATTGGGCTATCCAATTGAAAGTATTCTTCCGATCACACGCTTTATGGGAAATGGTGGAAAATGGCTATACCGAAGTTCCAGATGCCAAAGCGTTCGAGGCGTTGAAGAAGGAGGAAAATAACGCTTTAATTGAAACTCGGAAAAAGGACCAGAAGGTATTGTACGCTATCATTCAGGCTGTCGATGAACTGGTATTCGAAAAAATATCAGCGGCAGAGACGTCAAACCAAGCGTGGGTTATTCTGCAGAAAGCCTACAAAAGTGACGATCGAGTGAAGCGGGTCCGGTTACAAACACTCCGTGCAGATTTTGAGTTCTTGCGCATGAAGGACTCGGAAAATGTTGCAAGCTACTTTGACTGTGTGCAGTCGGTCGTAAACCAATTGCGGGCTAACGGTGAATCGTTGGACGAGCAGAGGATGGTAGAAAAAATCTTACGCGCTTTGAGCACAAGATTTAACTACGTAGTAGCTGCAATCGAAGAAGGTCAAGATACAACAACTATGTCGGCAAACCAGTTGTTGGGTTCGTTAAGTTCTCATAAGCAGAGAATGAACCAGACGGCGAGTAGCAGTAACCAAGAACAAGCTTTGCAAAGCAGCTATGTCCCAGGAAATCGCAATGGCAGTCAAGGCAACAACAGCCATGGACGCGGTGGCGGACAAGGTAGCGGGCAAGGTGGAGAAAATTGGAAAAATAATTCTTCTGGTAAAATTGACAAGTCCAAAGTCAAATGTTACCGGTGTTAACAATTTGGGCATTAGAAAAGGGAATGTCCGCGTGGCAACCGACACGGACGAACGCAGCAGGCGTATGTTGCAGAGGCATGTGACAATATGGTTCTAGCATGCAACGCTGGAGAACCAAATAAAAATCACTCAAATATTTGGTTTCTTGATAGTGGTTGCTCGAATCATATGTGCGGACGCAAGGACCTGTTTACGAAGCTAGAGGAGTACGAAGGCGGTGAAGTCAACTTTGGCAACAAGACGAACGTGAGTGTCAAAGGTAAGGGTGACATCAAAATCCAGTCAAAGGATGGTACGGATGTTACTGTCGCCGATGTTTTCTTTATACGTGGCTTTTCTGGAACTTATTAAGCATTGGGCAGCTTTCAGAAAAGGGGCACAAGATTCTTTTCCAATATGGAGTCTGCACGATCCGGAGCAAGAACAACAAGTTAATCACGCAGGTAGAACTGGCCAAAAACCGAATGTTCGCTATTACTCTTAATACGAAGGGAGTAATAAATTTTCAAGCTGTGGCAATGGATAGCAATTGGCTATGGCATCTTCGGTTAGGTCACTTACACTTTAGAGGCTTGAAGTTGTAGGCGCAAAAGAAGATGGTGACAGGTTTACCAGTGATTGATGTTCCGGATCAAACGTGCGAAGGATGTCTACTTAGGAAGCAGCACAGAAACGCGTTTCCAACAGGGAAATCCATACGGGCAGAGCAACCATTAGAGCTAGTACACACGGATCTGTGTGGCCCAGTTGAGGTAGAATCTTTTGGAAACAAAAAGTACATGCTTGTTTTCGTATATGATTTTACAAGAAAAACTTGGGTTTATTTTCTGCGTGAAAAATTTGAAGCATTCGGAAAGTTTAAAGAGTTTAAAGCCTTTGTTGAAAAGCAAAACGGCTTTAGCTTGAAGACTCTGAGATCCGATAGAGGCGGTAAATTTACCTCTAACGAATTTCATAATTACTGCAAGTCCCAAGGAATTCTTCATCAGTTAACTGCCAGTTATACACCGCAGCAAAATGGTGTGGCAGAAAGAAAGAATAGGACGATCTTTGAGATGGCACGAAGCATGTTGAAGGCGAAAGGCTTACCAAAGGAATTTTGGGCGGAAGCTGTTGCTTGTGCAGTGTTCATGCTGAATCGGTGTCCGAAAGAAGCTGTGCTAGAGAGGACTCCGCAAGAAGCGTGGAGTGGCAACAAACCTGATGTTTCTTTGCTGAGGGTATTTGGGTGTATTGCATATCCCCATGTACCAGACGAACGTAGGAAGAAACTGGATGATAAAAGTCAAAAGTGCGTATTTATTGGCTACAGCGAAGGGACTAAGGGTAATAGACTTCATAATCCTGTCGGCAGAGAAGTCATCGTAAGCAGAGATGTGCAGTTCGTAGAAGATGGAGCTTGGAACTGGAGCAGAAAAGATGACACTGGAAGAGGTGTGCTGATGAAAATAGAAGAGGCAGATGAGCAAAATGTCTTAACCCCAGAACCATGAGAAGATATTCCATCTCCGGAGCCAGTAGATATTCCATCTCCGCAGCCAATAGAGATTCCATCTTCACAATCAGAAGAAGAAGTTGAACGAGAAGAGCGGCCTCGTCGACAAACAAACATGCCACCACGTTTCAAGGATTTTGATATGAGGATAAATGAAGAAGCTGTTGACAATGACAGCAGTCCTGACTTTACCGATGAAACATTAGTAAATTTTTGACTTTTTGCAGATTGTGATCCAGTTTCGTTCGAGGATGCTGCTGATAATGAAAGGTGGATCAAGGAAATGAATGAAGAAATTCATTCCATTGAAAAAAATGACACATGGGAATTAACTTCTTTGCTAGCCGAAAAGAAGCCTATCGGTGTCAAGTGGGTGTACAAGACCAAGTATCGACCCGACGGTCAGGTGGACCGATTCAAAGCAAGATTGGTAGTCAAAGGCTATTAGCAAAAGCCTGGAATTGATTACTATGAACTCTTTGCACCAGTGGCCAGAATGGATACTATTCACATAATAGTAGCACTTGCAGCTCAGAACAGGTGGAAGATCCATCAAATGGATGTCAAGTCAGCTTTCCTGAATGTCTTTCTTGAGGAGGAGGTCTATGTTAAGCAACCACCAGGTTTTGTAAGAAAAGGACAAGAGAATCAGGTCTACAAATTGAAGAAGGCATTATACGGACTGAAACAGGCACCACGAGCTTGGTATACGCGCATTGATACGTACATGTTGCAGGCAGGATTCCAGAAGTGTCCTTATGAGCATACATTATACATCAAGTCAAAAGTGAATGGCGACATGATGTTTGTATGTCTTTATGTTGATGATTTGATTTTCACAGGCAATTGTGAATCAATGTTTGCAGAATTCAGGGAGGCCATGACTAGTCAGTTCGAAATGACAGACATGGGGCTTATGTCTTACTTCTTGGGCATAGAAGTACAACAACGTAAAGATGGCATTTTCATTTCGCAAAAGAAATATGCCAATGATGTCTTGAAGAAATTCAAGATGGAATCTGCGACTCCAATCCGAACTCCAGTTGCTGAACGCCTGGAAATGAATAAAGAAGGAAGCGGTGAGCTGGTTGATCCCACTTATTTCAAAAGCATAGTTGGAAGTCTGCGTTATTTAGCTTCAACTCGGCCAGATATTGTTTATGGCGTGGGAATTATCAGTCGATTCATGGAGACACCACATCAGTCACATTTGCAAGCGGCAAAAAGGATTTTGAGGTATATTAAAGGTACCCATGATCATGGAATTTTCTATACCTACTCTGACAACTGCAGTCTAGTAGGATATACAGACAGTGATTGGGCAGGTGATGTGGAGAATCGAAAGAGTACTTCAGGTTATGCTTTCTTTATTGGGAAAGGAGTATTTTCATGGTCATCAAAGAAGCAACAAGAAGTCGCTCTTTCTACAGCAGAAGGAGAGTACATGGCAGCGACTTCTGCGGCTTGTCAAGCAGTTTGGCTTCGAAGGATGCTTGGAGAGCGGAAACACGAGCAGATTGGTCCAACAAGAATTATGTGTGATAAAAGGTCAGCAATCGCATTAGCCAGGAATCCGGTATTTCATGGAAGGAGTAAGCATATCGGAATTAAGTATCACTACATACGGGATCTTGTTAAGGATGGTGAAATCGAACTTGAGTTCTGCAGATCTGAAGATCAAATAGCGGATATCCTTACAAAACCGCTGAGAGCAGAAATGTTCGAGAATCTGAAGTCAATGCTTGGTATAGGTAATTTTTGATAAATTAAGGGAGGCTATTGAAATAATAATTTATCCAAAAAAATTAACCACCGGCCATGTCTTTTGAAACACAAGTTTTAGTTGTTAAAATGGGATTTTAAAATAAACTTCACCAACCAAGGTTAGGCACCGGCCATTGTGTGTTAGATTTTTGGTTCTTTGTTTCACATTATTTGTTCACACTAGGGGTTAACTAGTATAAATAGGCTTTGTAATTCATTTGGTTATTATTAAGTTTTCAAGCAAGTATTGAGTGATCAATAGCTTGAGTGTAAGGAGTGTTTGTAAAGAATATTTTTGTATTTGAGAGTTTTCGAGTTGTATTAATAAATCCATTTTCTGTATTCTTTTGTTTCCATAAATTATTTTGCGAATCATTAATTTATTTTATGGTTCCTACATTCTGTTTGATGCTTTCGACAATTTGGTTCTTGTAGCGTGTTGATCATGCGGACCAAATTGATTGTCGTAAAAATCAATTTAGTCAAACGAGATGAAACAGAAAATGGACGTATTGTTCCTAAAATAGAAGCTCGAACCCAAGATGAATATTTTAGCTAACGAGTGGCCATTAAACATCTTATGCTTAGCATCAATGGCGAGGTATTCATATTTTGCTCCTTTCTGGTGAAGGAAGATTTTATTTCTGTAGAGATGAAGTCCATATCACATCAAAAGATACACATATCTTATATAGCCAAAAAATGAATGTCGAACAAATCCAAAGCTTCGTCAGAAAACTACGTATATTATGCTATGCATACGTCACAACTCACAAACAAGAAAAGCGCACACAATCAAGAATGAAAACTTTGGAAATATTAGACAAAGAAGTCAAATTTGAGCATCTCCGCAATCAAATGCCAAGTCTTTATTTATTCAGAACATAATTTGATTTCCCGGAGAGCGTAACTGAAATATTTATATTGTACGGTTAAGGGTCAAAACTGCCCTCAACCTATCGATTTCGAAACAAAATTGCCCTCTGTTTACCTTTGGCGAAGAAAATGTCCCCACCGTTAACTTTGTGGCCTATTTCTACCCCTAAAATCTAACAGAATCTTGAATTTCATTTTTAATTTTTTTTAATGTCACGTGTCACGTTTTGATTGGGACATATAAAGAACGGAAAATTGGGACATATAAAGAACGGAAAAAGGGTCAAAACTGCCTTCAACATATTGACTCCGAAACAAAATTGCCCTCCGTTAACCTTTTTGGGTTGGGTCGGTCGAGTTGAAGTGTAATGTGATTTCCCGCTTTCCAACAAATGTAAAGAGCTTGATATATCACATATATTCATCTTCAGTTAAAGTGGATTGGTCATTCCTATCCAATGGGGGGGCTGATTTTTCATGGCTTGGTTATGGGGGACGGGTTGGACGCCTGGTTCGTGATGGAGGGGGGCTGTTTGGTTGTGAAGTTTTCCGGCGATGTGAAGGTGACGGGCTGGACGGGGAAGATGAAGCAACGGGGTAGCCATGAGAGGTCATTTGGTGGTTTAGGGTTAGAGATGGTGTGTTGTGAGGAAGATGAAGAGGGCTTTGGTGTTTCTTGGGTCGGATCGGTCGGGATGCTTGTATTTAATTTTTAATTTTTTTTAATTCCACATGTCACGTTTGATTGGCCATTAAATAAACTTGACCCAAAATCAATTCTCACCCAAATTCCGACCAAAACCGACCCAAACCGACCCGACCCAACCCGACCCAAAAGGTTAACGGAGGGCAATTTTGTTCCGGAGTCAATACGTTGAGGGCAGTTTTGACCATTTTTCCGTTCTTTATATGTCCCAATTTTCCGTTCTTTATATGTCCCAATCAAAACGTGACACGTGGCATTAAAAAAAATTTAAAATTAAATTCAAGATTCTGTTAGATTTTAGGGGTAGAAATAGGCCACACAGATAAAGGTGGGGGCATTTTCTTCGCCAAAGGTAAACGGAGGGCAATTTTGTTCCGGAGTCGATAAGTTGAGGGCAGTTTTGACCCTTAACCGTATATTGTAAGATTAATTGTAAGGCAATTAGTCATAAATGTTAATTATAGTACACTAAGCATTAACAGGTGGCCTAAAAAAATAACGATAACCTACTATTATCTTTGGTTAAACCATACAAAATTGCGTAAATATTCATACTTATATCTTAAATTCATTTATTTATTTAGCTCAAATGTGTCTTTGCTCGGAATTTACGTAAAAGGCCTAAATACTCCCCTCTGTCTCCACTCAATGGAAATATATCAACCCCACTTTCACTTCCCTTTGAAGCAACATTCATCTTTATAAACATCCCTCCATCAATAATTACAAACCAAGATTTCGAAAGATAATGGCTGATCTCTGCCGAGGCCGCCACCTAATCCTTTTATGGATTTCAGCCACACTTGTAACCATCTCTTCTGCTATGCCACCACCAAACCCTATCAAATGCAATAAAACAGATTGCCAACTTTCAAATTCCTACTTTATTTGGGGTGACAGACAAATATGTCACGCTCCCAAACTTGTCTATCCCACAACAGAAGAAGTGCTTCGACAAGAATTAGCCAATGCAAACAAGAACAACCTTAAAGTCAAAGTTGTTACAAGATTTTCACACACCATTCCTAAACTCGCATGCCCCAGTACTAGAAATGCTGCTGTCTTCATAAGTACTGAAAAATACGACTCAACTATTAATGTCGACGTGGAAAAACGTACTGCCACTGCTGATGGCGGAGTTACACTCCGGAAGTTTATCGATACAATCGAAAAGGCGGGGTTGAGTTTAGTGGCTGCGCCATATTGGGAGGGAGTGACGGTGGCCGGAGTAATAAGTACGGGGGCTCACGGCAGTTCGTGGTGGGGCAAAGGAGGAGCAGTTCATGATCATGTTATTGGACTCAGTCTTATTGTACCAGCGAATGAAGCCGATGGCTATGCTAAAATAATCAAATTGATACCACAACATCCACTGTTCAATGCTGCTAAAGTTTCTCTTGGATTGCTTGGCATCATTTCTAATGTAACAAACATTTTTCTTTCATATTCTTTATATATATTTTCACCTAATGTTTGTTCTCTTGGATTGCTTGGCATCATTTCTAATGTAACAAACATTTTTCTTTCATATTCTTTATATATATTTTCACCTAATGTTTGTTTCCTTTTTATTCAATAAAATTAATTAGGACGGTTTAAGTTATTTTCCTGTCTAGTTTATTCGTATGTCCAAGTTGGTTTCTTTCGATTATCATAATTCACATTCTTAAGAATTGATATCCATAAGGAAATGATTTTAGATTTGAAATTACGTATAATTAATTGGTTTATCAACTTATTCTTTCTAAAGCTGTAAAGTCATTGGTACCATTACCTTTAGCCTAAGAGACCAAAAGAAGGTATACTAGGGATACCATTATTTAAGAATTTATCTCAATTAGAGAGTATTATTTATCATATTTGCTTACTACTTTTAGGTAGACAGACTGGAATCTGACGAAAAAAAAAAAGGCATCCAGCGCATAATTGGG
Source organism: Nicotiana benthamiana (assembly GCA_034376525.1). Taxonomy (NCBI): domain Eukaryota; kingdom Viridiplantae; phylum Streptophyta; class Magnoliopsida; order Solanales; family Solanaceae; genus Nicotiana; species Nicotiana benthamiana. Next base: position 105,207,511 of record CM067332.1, on the reverse strand, counting down.
AACAAGTCACTATTTTTCTTCTTTTTTGGCTGCAGAATGGGAATGACAATTAACATTTCCCATCAGAGCATCAACTGAATGACAAAAACAATTAAGAATCTGTTTGATTAGTTAGTAATCACTCACATAAATCACTTGATTTCGAATCGAACTGGTTCAAGAGATAAGCGTTACTGCACTAGTACTACATAATATCTGCCGGTGCTGCAAATAAAGTCCCCACAATGATAGATTTTTCATATTTAATATAATTAAATTTATCCATCCAAGGCTGTGTGGTACTGGTAGGAGTTTCACAATAAACCCTACTATATCATTAAATGCAAAGGACAGGAACATAAACCCAACCTCAAATCCTAATTGCGGTTAAACGGGCCTACTATTTGTTGAACTGAGGGATTATTTGGCCTTCAAGCCCAAACACAAACATTCATAAACTCTTGTATATTCAGTGTATATCTACTGTATATTGCTGTATATTGTATGTATAACAGATTTGGGCTAGCTTCTGAATTTAGTATTGGGCCTGTTCCTATTCGGGTTAGAATTGGCCCAATTGTAAACCCTAAACCATGTTGATATAGGGTCAGAAGGATCGAGATATTTTTCAGTCGGTTCATTTCATTTCAATATAGAGAAGGGTTTTCTCTCGTTTCTCTCTCTTCTCTCTCTACTTTCTCTCTCTATTTTCTCTCTCTATTTTACCTCTTTCTAGCTTTGATTCAACTCCGATTCACCATGTTTACATGGTATCAGAGCCTTGATATTTCTCCCGGACATATTCTCTATCTTCCCCGTCCTTTTGGTCTGAGTTCATGGCGTTATCGGTGATGATTTCTGGTTTTCTTTTCACGGTGAAGATTCTGGAGTTTTCTTTGAGGTTTTGGTGAAATCGGAGTTATTGTGTTGACCGATTCTTCCAACGAGGTGTTAGGGTGACTTTCCGACATCTCCTATACCTGATTCCACCGGGTTTTCTGCAAGCTAGGGTTTCCTGACAACGAAGGTAGGGTTTCCTTTACAAGTTAAGGTTTCTCTGCAATTTTTTTGAAGGCCGTATCTTCTCCGGTTGCGTAGAAGCCTGGTAACCCTATTATCCCACTAGATTAGGGCTTGCATGTAACTTTGTTGCTGTATTGTGTTGCTCATAGTTATTGTATCTCTCTCCTTTTCATCCCTATTATCTTGTATCCGATGGCGGATGTGAACCCTGTTAATCCCCCACCTATCGACCCTACAAATCCCCTATTTGTTTACTCTTCTGATGTCCCCGGAATTTCTCTTGTTCCTATCCCCTTCTCGGGTAATGGCTATGGGGGTTGGAGGAGAAAGGTGATAGTAGCCTTATCTGCTAAGAACAAAATTGCTTTTGTTGATGGAACTTGTCCTAGACCAACCACTAATCTAGCTGAACAGAGACTATGGGACAGATGCAACAACATGGTCATATCCTGGTTGACTGCCTCTCTGTCCCCTCAAATTCCTGAAAGTGTTCAATACTCTGAGACTGCACAGAGTATATGGTCACAACTCGAAGCCAGATATGGCACAGCCAATAGGATCAAAATCTTTGAGCTGAAACGTGAACTTTCTCACTCTTCTCAAGGACCCCTAGACATAGCCTCCTATTTCAACAAACTCAAAGGTTTATGGGATGAGTTAGGGACAATGTGCCCAAATCATGGACAGAGATGTATCTGTGATGCCAGACCTGGGATTATAAAGGAGGATGAGGAGAATAAGGTATTTCAATTCCTCATGGGTCTTAATGAGACATATATGGGGGTGAGGAACAACTTGTTAATGATGTAACCTCCTCCTAGTCTTGACAATGTCTATAACATTCTCCTCAATGATGAAAAACAGAGACAAGTTCAGTCTGTCTCCCAGTTCAATCCTGATTCCATGTCGTTCAATATTAATACACATAAACCTTCCACACCTTCCTTCAATCATGCTCCCTTGCTCAACTCTCCTCCTCCCAGACAGTATGCCTAGAGAGTTAGTTTTGATCAGCCCAGAGGACCCCTCTTCTAAAGATATTGCAAGAAGTCTGGACACTTAATTGATAAGTGCTACAAACTTCATGGTTTTCCTCAAAGAATCAGGTTTAACAAAGGCAAGAGACCCACTGCTGCTCATGTCACTACTGGTGTTGACTTCACATCCTCTCCTTATTCTGCTGGCCATAATTCTCCTGCCTCTGGAATTCATACTGAGGGTTATTCACCTGTCCACCATGTGGACTGACATAATTCTGCTATTCCTGGCTTGAGCAGACACCACTATGATCAGTTGATGAATCTGCTCCAACAGTCCAATTTGGGTGAATCCACTGCTCAGACTTCCCCTGCTCAGCCATCCCTACTATATGTGCTGCCAACTTTGCTGGTACTATGCTTACTGAGAGTCCTGTTTCTAATTCCAAACTCTGCTTGCTTACTCATATTGCTTCTGTTTCCTGGATAATAGATTCTGGAGCTTCTGACCACATGACATCTAATATACACTTACTCTTCAATATCACCCATTTACTTGTTCCTTATCTTGTTACCCTTCCTAATGGATACAAAGTAAAAGTAACTTCAACTTGCTCCTTTGCTTTTACTCCTTCCATTACTCTTCATAATGTACTGTTTGTCCCTTCTTTCAAACACAATTTGATTTCTGTCCACAAGCTGGTGACACAGTTGCACTGTATTGTTCTATTTACTGCAACTTCTTGTTTCCTTCACATGTTACAGGCCCCTTCTCTCAAGATGCCTATGGATCTTGGTAAAGAGGAGGCTGGTCTGTACAAATTTGCTTGGGTGCCTCCTTCATCTTCTTCTGTTACTTGCTCTTCTTTCAATTCTGTATGCTCTAACAAAGATTCTTGTAATCTTGATTGTTCTTCTGATCTAAATCTTGCTGCTTTATCTTCCAATGTAAACAGTTCTACTTGTCATTATAAATTTGATGGTAATGAAATGAAATACATTTGGCATTTAAGAGTGGCTCATATTCCTTTTGCACACATGAAACACATTTCTGCTTTATCTTTCCCTTTTGCTTCTAAACAGCCTTTTCCCTGTTCTGTTTGTCCCATGGCTAGGCAAACTAGATTACCTTTTTCCTGACAGTTCTATCAGTACATGTAGACCTTTCCAGCTTATTCATGTGGATTCTTGGGGCCCTTATCACACCTCTACTTCTTCTGGTTGTAAATATTTCCTTACTATAGTTGATGACTTCTCTAGAGCAATCTGGACACATTTACTGGGGTCTAAAAGTAATGCCTTCAGCCTTCTCAAGTCCTTTATATGCATGGTCAAAACACAATTTAATGCCACTGTACAAACTGTCAGAAGTGATAATGCTTTTGAATTAGGGTCTAGTCTTGCTGGTGTCTCTTTCTTTAATCAACAAGGCATCATTCATCAAACTACTTGTCCTCATACTCCTCAACAAAATGGTGTTGTGGAAAGAAAACATAGAATCCATCTTGAAGCATGTAGAGCTTTACTTTTTCAATCCAATTTACCTATTCCTTTTTGGGGGACTGCCTATTGACTGCCACCTACTTGCTTAATAGGATTCCCTCCAGACTTCTTCATAATAAGTCTCCTTATGAAGTATTGCATGGCCAAGCCCCTAATTATTCTCATTTAAGGGCTTTTGGCTGCCTTGCATATGCCACTGTACCCATTCCACAAAGAGACAAACTTCAACCTAGAGCTTTGTCTTGTATTTTTCTGGGATATCCCTTTGCCAAAAAGGGCTATAGGCTGTATGAACTAACTACTAAGAAGTATTTTGTGTCCAGAGATGTTGTATTTCATGAGACCTGTTTTCCTTTTCATTCTGCTTCTTCTGTCCCTCCTCCTGCTTGTGTTTTTCCCCCTCCTCCTGTTCCTTCCTCTGATATTCCATGTTTTGATTTTGTCCTGCCTCCTTTCCCTTGCCTTTCTCCACCTGTTTCTTCCCCTTCTACTTCCAGCCCAGCTTCCCCTTTATTGCCTTCCTCTCTTTCTTCTCCTTCTATTCCTCTTTCTGCTGTTCCTTCTCCTTCTTTCCCTACTCCTCCTTCTGCTGTCCCTACTGGACACAGAAGATCTAGCAGACCACATAATCCTCCATCTTATCTTAATGACTATGTTTGTCACCTGCCTTCCTTTTCTGGTTCCACCTCCTCTTCTTCTCCTTTGGAGTCTGAACCCCTCTTCTAGTCTCAAGCTGCCTCTGTTCCAGCTTGGCAGGATGCCATGAGCAAGGAGTTTGAGGCTTTGGATGCTAACCATACTTGGGATATTGTTCCACTTCCTTCTGGCAAAAAGCCCATAGGATGTAAGTGGGTCTATAAGATTAAATATAAAGATGTTGGCACTATTGAGAGATACAAAGCTAGGCTTGTCATTAGGGGTGATACTCAAATTGAAGGTATTGATTTCACTGAAACATTCTCTCATGTGGTAAAGATGTCTACTGTTAAGTGTCTGATTGCTGTGGCTGTTAAGAAACATTGGGGTCTTTTCCAACTTGATGTCAATAATGCTTTCTTGCATGGTGATCTAGATGAGGAGGTCAATATGAAGCTTCCTCCAGGTTTATCTGTTTCTGTCCCTTCTGGTTCTTCCTCCTCTGCCCTTCTTGTCTGCAAATTACAGAAGTCACTTTATGGCCTGAGACAAGCTTCCAGGAAATAGTATGCCAAGCAATCTCAGGCCCTCTATTCCAGAGGTTATGTTCATTCTATGAATGATTATTCTTTATTTGTTAAGGGTCAACCTAGGTGTCTTGTGGTCCTGGCTGTGTATGTAGATGATATTATTATCACTGGGGATGATGTTGCTGAAATTTATGCCCTCAAGGCTTTCCTGGATGACCAATTCAGAATCAAAGACCTTGATTCTTTGCACTATTTTCTGGGTATTGAGGTGTCCTCCATTGCTGGTGGTGTTCTTCTTAATCAGCACAAGTTTATTTCTGATTTACTGCATCAGTTTGATTGTATGGCTGTCTGTCATGTTGTCTGTCCTTTGGACCTATACTAAATTGCATGCTGACTCTGGTGATCTTTTTCCTTCTCCTGATCATTACAGGAGCTTGATTGGCAAGCTCCTCTTCTTGACTAATACTCGACCTGACATATGTTTTGCTGTGCAACATTTAAGTCAGTTTTTGAAAGCTCCCAGAATCCCTCACATGTCTGCTGCTCTACATGTTCTAAGGTATCTTAAGGGTTATATGGATTTGGGGCTATTCTATTCTGACAATCCAAATTTTACTGTGACTGCCTTTTCAGACAGTGACTGGGCTGCTTGCCTTGACACTCGCAGATCTGTCACTGGCTTTTGTGTGCAATTGGGTGACAGTTTAGTCAGTTGGAAGTCCAAGAAGCAGCCAGTGGTCTCCCTGTCCTCTGCTGAGGCAGAATACAGGGCCCTTAGTAAGGTGGTTGCTGCGCTCTCTTGGTTATCTCGTTTACTCACTGACATTGGTATCTCTGTTGCTTTTCCTTTGTCTGTTTACTGTGACAATCAGGCAGCCATCCATGTTGCTAAGAATCTGGTGTTTCATGAGCGGACCAAGCACATTGAAGTCGACTGTCATTTTGTTCGTACCAAACTTGCAGATGGCTTGATTTCCCTTTCTCGTGTGTCGACTTCACACCAGCTCGCTGATGTGCTCACCAAGCCCCTGCCTGGCTCTGCTCATCGTTATCTTTTGTCCAAGTTGAAGGTGGTTTCCCCCTCCAACTTGAGGGGGGGGGGGTGTTGAACTGAGGGAATATTTGGCCTCCAAGCCCAAATACAAACATTCATAAACTGTTGTATATTCAGCGTATATCTATTGTATATTGCTATATATTGTATGTATAACAGATTTGGGCTAGGTTCTGTATTTAGTATTGGGCCTGTTCCTATTCGGGTTAGAATTGGCCCAATTGTAAACCCTGACCCATGTTGATATAGGGTCAGAAGGATCGAGATATTTTTCAGTCGGTTCATTTCATTTCAATACAGAGAAGGGTTTTCTCTCATTTCTCTCTCTTCTCTCTCTACTTTCTCTCTCTATTTTGCCTCTTTTCAGCTTTGATTCAACTCCGATTCACCATGTTTACACTATTTTGCTAAAGATGGTGCGACTATTCAATGAATAAACTATTTACCATATACAGCTATATGGTAGGGAATACTCCTCCTAGTCAGAAGTGGATTCACGATTTAATGGTACAAGTACCACTCTATTTAATGTAAACTTGCCGATAGACAAATTAAAGAAGTTGAATTTGAATATACATGCATTTGATTGGTTTGCTATATTCTAAATTAATTCGATTTGATTTGGTTCGGTTTGATTCATTTTAAGTTAATTTGGTTTGCTTTATAAGATTTTTTGGTGCATAAATAAATACATAATAACGAAACTGCATACATTTAATCCTCTCAAGGAACAAATAATATTAACTAGATAAAAAAGAAAAATGATTAACAACATATGCATAGAAAAAATTTGAGATGCAGAACAAGAAAACATAAGGAGATATACTTTTATAATCTAAAGAACTAATAAAAATGGGATTGCATATAAAGAAAATATAAAAATGAAGATAAAGGAAATTAGGAAAAAGAGGAGAAAAGAAAATAATCTGAAGAGAAGGAACTTAGAAAAGTAAAATTGGGTTAATATAAGTGAAACAAAGATCGATCTTGGGACTAGGCTTGGCAAGGGTTACCTTATGGCACCTACAACCATTTTGTGATTAGGGGTGCCACTGACCATTTATATACATTTTCTACGTGAAATACTAGTGAAACAATGCTTACATAAAATTCTACCCGAGAGATCGGGTGGCTTACCAGCCCATCACGTTTACATAGATCCACCCCTCCTCCTAGTTACATAAAAAGACTTTTAACACCATATACCATCTATAAATCTCTTTATTCACTATTATGAAATTTACATTGTATATCCATAAAGAAATTATATGGCATATCTTGATAGAGAATCAATCACTATTATTAAGAGAATAATATCCCTTAAATGTAGCATTAATTGTTGAAACTAGTACTTAACCATTTTGAGATTCACATCTCTCCTAATTAAACAATTTTTCTATTTTTCATGTATACTCTATACTTTTAAATCTTCCTACATATTTTGAACATACCATAATATTCTTGTTTAGAATACAATTCAAATCGAATATACCACAATATTCTAATAACAATTATAATATCTAAACTAAGCATATGATAATATTCAAATTCAGAATATATTATTCAAATTAAATATACCATAATATTTTAATTTGTAATACATTGTTCAAATATTTTAATATTCTAATTTAGAATATTTAACTTGAAAAATTTTGGTTTGAATATTACATTCCAAATGAGAATATTGTGGTATGTTTGATTTGAATACTATATTCAAAATCAAAATATATCGTATATTTGATTTGAATATTATATTCCAAATTAGAATATTATAGTTGTTTGATTTGAATATTGTATTTTCTATTGGGATATTGTGGTTTATTGATTTGAAATTTGAATAGTATATTCTAACACTTTATTTATTTTAGATATTATATTCCTAATTAGAACATTTTCACTTTTTTTTTTGTTTTTCTTTTGATTACATAGATGAAAAGGGGGTTGCTCTGATGGGAAGCAACCCACACTTCCAACCGAGAGGTTGTGAGTTCGAGTCTCCCGAAGGGCAAGGTGGGAAGTTCTTGGAGGGAAGGATGCCGGGGGTCTATTTGGAAACACTCTCTCTACCCTAGGGTAGGGGTAAGGTCTGCGTACACACTATCCTTCCCACACCCCACTAAGTGAAATTATACTGGATTGTTGTTGTTGTTGTTGTTGTTGTTGTTGTTACATAGAAGAAAAAGAAGAATAAGATTACGAGAACTTCATAGAGAAATTACGGAGGTTTGGACTTTTTGATAAATATGTATAATTTCAATCCTTAAAACCTTGGATGATGGATTGTTTTAAGGGATTAAGTTGGAGTGAGATAATTTAGTTCTTTAAAAGGTGAAATTTATTTAATAGCATATAATGATATTAAAAAGTTAAAAAAATAATAAATTTTTATAAAGTAAATATATAAGGTAAAATAAATATTTCAAAGATATATAAAATTAACTAACATTTTTAGTGGGCGTGCCGCGTAGATTATGGTACATCACAAAGGAAAAGAGGAGAATCTATTAACTTTGTTGCATATAAAAATGCTAATGTTCTTCATTGAGGCTTTGACTTGAGGGTCCAGATAAATAGCCTCAATGAACACTATTGATCTGTCAGTCTACAAAAGGGTAAGACGGTTCACATTGTACATCTTTATCAATCAGGTGGTTTAAGATTTTTTTTTTAAAAAAAAACTGAACTGACCAGTCTCAATTGTCCTCTAATAGAGAATCCTCTGGCCCATTTGGCCTCTCTATAATAATACTTGAATTCAATCTGTACAAATTGATCCCTCAGGTTATAGTTAATGCCATCAAGAACCATTTGTAGGTGCCATGGGTGGATTGTGACCCTTGTTTCAATATGGTAGCTGAAAAGAAAAGGAAACTGCATATAGGTATATGGATAATCTTTGGAAAAAATCATTTAAATTTGACCTAAAAATAGACAATATTACATTGTTAAGAGTATCTTTGGATTTACTTAGCCTTGCAATATCATATTAATTCGTAAAATAATGTGGAAACATAACACCATCAAAAGTACACATGCGAGACAATGGTGGAGTCAAGAATAAATAAGGGGATTCCAAAACCAAAAAAAAACTCCTTATGTCCGTGGAGGTTCAATAACTTATATATAAGCAAAAAATTACTTTTGCCCTATTTACATAGTATAATCTTCCAACTAAGGAGATTTAATTGAATCCCCTTGCACCCTTGTTCCGTTCCTGATTTGAGAAAAGTTAAATTGTACTGTATTAGGATACCCCATAAAATTGGAACGATATAAAGGAGAGCTAACCTAACCTAATTTTGTAAGTGTATAATATAATATTAACATTGTACCTGCAATATTTGTATAGGTGACGTTTCAATTGGAGCCAGCATTCAAAAGAAGTATAAAATACAATTTCGCGAATGACAGTGATATAGAAGATGAGTTTATGGAACATACAAGGAAGAATGAATTTGGTGACATTCAATGGTACCCTTCTAGACATACTGCTGTGTACAGATATGATAACAGAGTCCCCTTGAACACATCAGGCGATGGTGTCAATGATTTTCTGGGATTTCAATCCAATCTTATTCTGCTCTCTAAATTTGTTAGATCCACAGGTATTATTCTATCTAATTATTAATATTATGGAATTAGTTTATAGAAACATTAAAACATGCATCCTGACTCTAACACAGGAAATGAGTACAATTATAGTATTTTGATTTTCAGAAAAAGGCTTTGAAAACACGAGAAACGTAGGTGGCAAGTGCACAATGGCAAGTTCTTTCGTGGCATATAAGAAATTGATTGTAAATGGACTGAAAAACAACAAGTCAATCTTCACTGGATATCCAGTAGTGGGTCCTCAAGGGAAAATGCAGACTTCAGGTTCTTGTTTATACTCAACCCCTATAGACATCACTAGCACATGTGCTTGGGATCCAAGAATCAATGGACTCTTCTTCTATGGATCCACAGCCAAACTTCCAGCTTCAAAATTTGGCGATTTCATACGTGATGTGAAAAAATTACTCGATTTTGTCAAGCCAGAAAATTTGTGTGGCGTTGACATTTATAACGGATTTCTTTTTCGTTTTATCAAGGCCTCAAATGCATATTTAGGCCAAGGGGAGGATTCAGTTGTCGTGGATTTTAACTATTACCGTGCTGATGATGCCTTAACCCCGCGATTAAACCAAGATATTTGGGAAGAAGTAGAGCAAATGGCATTTGTTAAGTATGGTGCTAAGCCACATTGGGCTAAAAATAGGAATGTAGCATTTCTTGATGTGCAGAAGAAGTATCCAAAATTTAACAAGTTTGTTGCAGCCAAGAATCAATTGGATCCTAAGAATATGTTTTCTAGTGAATGGTCTGATGAGATATTGTTTGGGAGGGGAACTGTAAAGGGGGACGGCTGTGCCTTAGAAGGGATGTGTATTTGTTCAGAAGATAGGCATTGTAGTCCATCAAAAGGGTATTTTTGCAAGCCAGGACTTGTTTATCAAGAAGCACGTGTGTGTAGATTTTCATCATCTTCCTCAAGCTAAATGTCAAAGGCGGCTCCAAAAAAATTTGTGACATAAAGCCAAATCTTGATGAAATGTCTTCTTTTAAAGGCATATTTTTATTTGAAGGGATTTTGGTAACTTTTGTAGATGCAAAATTATTAATAATATAATCGACTTCTTCTAATGAACACACATACGAATAAATCTATGTCTTTTTACTTGATTGAAAATATCAGCTAGAGTATTATCTTTTAATTGTATTATTAATTTTCCTTTTAACCCTTTTAATTGGGGAAAGAAATTAAACATGAATATTGAAGTGATTATTATGTTTTAAGGAACTTTTGTGGTTAAGACAATATTTTTTCAAATTCGCATTGCCTAGCGTTACTAATTTTGACCTCTAATAAAAAATCAAAAATATATTCATTGTTTCAACTTGATCAAATCTATTTTGAAGTTTTCTATTTTCAGTTTATTAAAAAGTTTGGTACCTTTTTACTTCAAAATATTATTTTAATTTATTGCTAAAAATAATAATTCAGACACCTACTACTAGCACTACTAGAATTTTGAAAAAAAGCGACCAAAAGTTTGTCTGTCAAGAAAAGTGACTAAAGTTGGTCGCTAAATTAGCAAAAATAATAAAATAAATATTTGAAATACATTAGCGACCAAGCTTCGTCTCTACTTGGTCGCTACTTTCGCCAAAATATTGACCGTACTGGTCAGAGTTTCTTGGTCAAAGGTATACTGAGATTAGCGACCAAAAATGGTCGCTAAAGTGGGTGTCACGACCCGAATTTCCCACTCTCGGGGTCGTGATGGCGCCTACTCGTAGAAGCTAGGCAAGCCAAGAAATTATAAACTGCTAACTTTTTTATTTTAATTCTTTTTATGAACCATAACAAGAAGCGTTAAATATTCCAATGACAACGTATAAGAATTAAAGTGGAAGACATAAATTAAATAAGCTAAACAAAACTGCGGAAATCATCATATGACTCCACCCAAGAACTGGTGTCACAACATCCACGGACTACTAAGACTACTATTTACAACCGTTTGGATGAAATAAATATTGTTCGTCTCAAATACATGAGATAACATAATGAATTATAAGATAGAGGAGACACTGGGCTTGCGGATGCTTGCAAGTCTACTTCGGAGTCTCGGTGGACTGAAGGCTGGCTCCCGAACTACTGTTGATGATCAAATGCTGCCCCTGAATCTGCACACAGTGCAAAGTGTAGTATCAGCACAACCGACCCCATGTGCTGATATGTGTCTGGCATAACCCCGGTGAGGTAGTGATGAGGCTAGAACCAGATTCAGATGAATCGGTATAGTTACATAATATATGGAGAAAAAGTAAATAGGTAATAAGAAATTAAAGCTGAAAAAATGGAACATGCTTCGACGTAGGAGCATGTTTGGATTGTATTTTGGAGGTCCGTAGCTAATTTAGGCTTGAAATGACGAAGTTTGAATTTTGGAAGTTTCCGGTTCGATAATGAAATTTTGATCCGAGGCTCAGAATAAAACTCCGAGAGTTGCTGTAGCTTCGTTATGTCATTTGGGATGTGTGTAAAAAGTTTCAAGTCATTCGGATGTGGTTTGATTGGATTTTTGATCAAAAGCATTTTCCGGAGTTGTTTAGAAAATTTAAGCTCGAATTCGATGTGAATTGGTGGATTTGATGTTGTTTGAAGTGTTTTATGGATTGGACAAGTTTGAATGAGGTTTTCGGATGTGTTGGTACTTTTGGTTGAAGTCCCGGGGGCTTCGGGTGAGTTTCGGATGGTCAATCGGACCACTTTTAAGTTTGAAAAGTTGCACAATTTGAGTAGCTGTTGCAGAAGAAAATTGGCCTTCGCGATCGCGTAGGGCTAGTCGCGATCGTGTAGAAAATGTTGGGGTGGACTGAGTTTGGACTTCACGTTTGCGTCTGAAGGTTCATGTTCGTGGAAGGCTATAGGTTAGTGCTTCACATTCGCATAAGGTCCCCGTGTTCGCGTATAAGGATTTAAGGGTCAGGGGTCATTGCCCTTCGCGTTCACAGCTGGAGTATAGTGTTTGCGTGGTTTAGAGAGAGGAAAGCATCGCATTGGCAGCAGCAGTATCGCATTTGCATAATGTTATGTTTGGAAGTTGAAAATTAGTTCTTCACAATCGCGAGACTTGGGTCACAATCGCGATGAAGAAATATCATAACTAGGCAAAAAATTTATAAACATTTCATCCGCGAGTTTGGGGCTCATTTACTCCATTATTGGTCTTTTGAGAGATTTTTGAAGTGGGTTGAAGAAGGATTCAAGGGGAATCACTTGGAGGTAACATTTTTGACTTCATAACTCATTTTTATGTGTTTAAATACCTGATTAATGGTGAGAATTTTTGGAAAAAGAGGCAATTAGGGCTTGAATTTAATAGGCCTTTAAAGGCGGATATGAGGGGCCATTTGGACTCTGATTTTTGTGTTCTTGTTATGTATAGACTCGTGAGAGTATTAGGTTTCCGAAAATATATGTTTCATCGATTCCGAGTGTCATACCACCTTTTTACACACCACCCATAAGTGACATTATTCGAAATAGAATTATTTATTTATTTAGAGTCGCCACTTGGGATACGCTTGGCTTTTGGTGTCCCAAGTCACCGGTTTGTTTTGAATCCCAAATCAAGGAAAATTTTCAACTTTCCAAATGAAGTCTGCGAACTAGAAATTCTAAGTAAGAAATTCTGTTGACCCGGGTAAGGTATTAGGCACTCACGGATCCTGTGGTTCTAGCAGGGTCGCTTAAGTTCTTATAATTGGCTAAAAATTTGATTTTAATACATGTCGTCCTATAATTCCATTTTTAGGATTATGTACCACTTTGAATTATTAATTTTTAGGAAAGTGGACGCCGTTTAAAACATGTGTTTGGATCACGTCACATGAAATACACCCGAATCCTCGATATATTATATTCAACGTTTTGGGATTTGGATTTGCATTTGGGTCACATGAAATGCACACCCGTATTTAAGAAGGGAAAATTATTAAAGGACACGCCTAAAGCAACTAACGTGTTATTATATTTGCGGGAAGCCGTGAAGTTCGCTAAACGGCATATCCCAAATTTCTAGGTATTTTAATATAAGCATTTAAAGAGGGACACGCATTTTATGGGTTTTCATTTGGCGTGTCGCACCTCATTTTATTTTTAGAAGGCCAACATAGAGCAAACTATTATTTTCCATCGAATTTGTCTCTAATAGGACCTAATTAATTAGCATTGTTAATTGGTTGTTTACTAGAAAGTATTTCGAAGAATTCAGGCCTCAAGCTCGGGCTCACACTTGAACAAGAGGATATCCTCTTAATTCAAATATGCTGCCTAGTTTGGAAGGCCCAAACCCTTCGTTATGAATTTAAACCTCAGGACCCAAAGCAAGTTCAGGTCCTTGATGTTGGTTTTTTTACTTTGGCTCAGCAGCATAAGGTAAAGTCATTTTGTGACGGCTACCAGCCTTTGGGTTTTGAGGTAAGCCCAATTGGGAGAACACATAGGCTTGGGATGAGGCCTAGAATATGCATGTTGTGGCTCAACATAAATGGGGTGGGTTATCAGCCTTGGGCTTATCGAGATTATTGAAACAACCCCAAATGACTCAGACTCGTAGATTGGACTAACAAGCTGAAAGAAGCATTCCAATTAGTACAATTACCGACTTAATTCTAAATTTGCTCTTCAAATCTAAACTGAATTGCTTAACAACAAATTCAAGGATCCTACTCTATCGCAATATAATCATTTTTGCAATCTACAATGGTCCAAATTTTACAGTAATCAGGAGCTATACATGTGCTATCATATGAACTAATATAACCTACAATATTAAAATCAATTATGCAGTCCAATTAACACAAAGTAAGTATTAGTCTAACTAACACTGTTGAACTAACGTCTAAGCATACAAATCAGAAGAGTTTCATGTAAATAAAGGAAAATAAAGAAGATCTTCAATATTCCTTCTCGTCAAAAATAGTCATACACACGTATTCAATCTCACAACACCTGAGGTTTGAAAATGTACCTAAGTTAAGGCAAAATGAAGGAAAAAGGAGGCATCAGTAGCAGATCAACAACTAGCCGTGATAAACAATCAGTAACACCACAATCAGACCAAAATTTGTATCGTTGCAACCTAGGAATAAGGACAAATGAGCAACAACCAACGAAATAACCCAAAATAACCTCGATAACTCAAACATACTCGAAATTAAACCAGGAAACTCCGGAAACGTCAGCCATCAGACCCTAGGCTAAATGATGCAAATCGAACACCAGAATTTGAAAATGACTTGGGCTTCAATAGAACAATGTTTTTTTTAGAGTTTTCTGTTTGTTTTTTAGGATCTAAATGATCTATATTGAAGGAAAAACTTTCAGATGTTCAGACTAGCCACATTTTTTATTTTGTTTTTGAATTTTTGAATTGCACAGATTTGAATTAGGAGTGTTTTGGGGGAAATTTTAGAGCTGGAACTTTTGAGAATTTTCAGGGTTCAAAACATGTTTAATAAGGCAATAGTAAGCCCTTTTATAGACAAGACTTAGGGCAACCTTCCTATTCTTGTTTTACCTATTAGTCCCTTTTTTATTTTTTAGTTTTACTCAATTAAACCCTTATTTTCTGACTTGGAACCCCATCTAGAATGTTCTAGGGGTTTCCAATTCAATTACAAGCAAGATTCCTCTTATCTAAAAGTCTATACTACCTTTTTGTTCAACTGAAATATCCAAATCAACCAAGCTAACTTTCTAAACTAGTTATCCCTAGTGTTAAACTAACCAAGGTCAGTCAACCAAGGATTAGACTAATAAACTATATCTAAAGCAATCTAAAAAAAATCCTAACAATTGAACTAATTTGAAAAAAAATAAAGTTTAACTCTAATTAATACTAATATTCTAGAGCTAAGCCTGATAATAAACTATCAACTAAAGAAATTCGAAATAAATAAAAAATGATGTAGGAGAACAGTAACACCCAGACAATAAGGCTGTAATTTGGGCCGATCCCGGGCCCAACGGGCCTAATGGTCCCGGGCTTGAGGCGGGCCGGTCCCGGACGGTCCTAAGCCCACATGGTCCCAGGCTAAATGGGCCGGGCTCGTGGGACTATACTAACGGGCTTTTTCGTTTCAGACTATTTATATATATATATATATATATATATATATATATATATATATATATTTATACTAGTATATATATATATATATATATATACATATATATATATATATATATACTAGTATAAATATATATATATATATATATATATATATATATATATATATATATATATATATATATATATACTAGTATAAGTTGCTTATATATAGCTATATAAATATATATAATATATATACGTAGAGTATATATATATAAGAGTGTATTATGTGTATATATTATTATATATTGCATTATATATATGTATATATATATTATATAAGGCCTTAGGACAAAAATCAAAACAAAGTGACCAACTATGCTGAGGTAACCAGGAGGAATACATTAGCAGTACTCACCATAGTAGAACCCCTTGATGGGAATCAACAGCAGGGAGAATGCAGCCTAGAGCCAGTAGATCCAGGAGATACTACATCCATTGTTTCCCTATGATAATTGTATCCTGGAACATTGAGGACTAAACAAGTCCTATAAATAAAGAGAGTTAGTTAAATTCTTGAGGACTAATAGAGTTGACATGATAGCTTGCCTAGAAACTAGGGTGAAGCAGGAGAATTCAATGTCAATATATAAGAAGATGGGAGATGACTGGACTATAGGGAACAACTATGCAAATGCTCCTAATGGTAGAATATGGATAATGTGGAAAGAGGTCAATGTTCAAGTGGTAATTCTGGAGAGCACTGCTCAACTAATTCATTGTCAAGTGAAAGATAGAAACTCAACCTTTACTAGCTATATCACTTTTGTATATGGTCTACACACTACCCAACACAGAGCACCACTATGGAGGGACTTGAGAGCTGTCTAGCTAGCTGGCCCTTGGCTTATAATGGGGGATTTCAACAGTCCACTGGGGGTTGAGGATAGGATAAATGGTCAGCCAGTTCATCCTTCTGAGATAGCTGATTTCCAGGGGTGTATTGATGATATTGGAGTGGGGCAGCTTACAAAAAGGGGCAATTCATTCTCATGGAGCAATAAAAGGGATGCTGATAACAGAGTCTATAGTCACATTGACTGGGCCTTTGGTAATGATCAGTGGTTCAATTCTTACATAGTAGTGGAAGCAGTATATATGTTACTTGGGTGTTCAGATCACACTCCTATATTGATAGATACTGATATTGCTAAAGTTAAAGTTAAAAGACCATATAGGCTACTACTAACAGTTATGCAACAAAGAATACAAGGAAGTATTTCAAAGAGTGTGGGGTCAACAAATTCAAGGCTACACTATGTATTCGATTTGGAGCAAACTGAGGAAAATTGAGCAGGAGACCAGAACCATTCATCAGGAGCATTCATCTGTGGATACAAAGCTGCAACAAATGAGAGAAAGTCTGAGGGTAGTTCAAGGAAAACTGAATGAAGACTATTTCAATGAAGCAGTGATTGAAGAAGAAAAGACAATATTACAGAACATTGAAAAGTGGGAAGGTATTCAAGAACAAATAATGAGGCAAAAGTCAAGAGCAAAGTGGATTCAGTTGGGTGATAGTAATACAAAATACTTCCATGCATATATGAAGTCCAGACAAGCAAGAAACAGGGTGAGTAGCATCCTCAATGATAACCAGATGAGGATCACTGATCCACAACAGATCCAGCAGGAATTCATTCAATTCTTCCAACAACTACTGGGCACAGCAACAGATCAGCTTCCTGGGATAGATATCTATGTGGCTAGAGATGGGCCATGTCTATCATTGCACCAATAGCAGCAATTATTAGCTCCAGTAACAAGGGAAGAAATCAGTCAGATAATACATAATCTTCCTCATGACAAGGCTCCTGGGATAGATGGGTACCCTGCAGAATTCTTCAAACAATTCTGGCCTATTGTGGGTGAAGAGGTTATAGAGGCATTTCAAAATGGGAAGTTACTGAAAGAAGTTAATTGCACCACTGTTACATTGATTCCGAAAGTGAAGAATCCCAACTATGTCAAGGAATACATGCCCATTGCTTGCTGCTCAACATTGTACAAAGTTATAATCCTTACAAACAGGCTTAAAATAGTTGTGGACTATCTGGTAAGGCAGTCACAATCAGCCTTCATAGAGGGGAGGAATATCCTGGACAATGTCATTATGGCCCATGAATTGATTCGAGCTAGAAAGTTGTATCTCCCAGGTGCATAATCAAAGTGGATATCAGAAAAGCTTATAACTCTGTTGAATGGCAATTTCTGAGAGCAGTGTTGATGGAGTTTGGTGTACCCTACAAAATGGTCACCTTAATCATGGAGTGTGTTTCTACAGCACGTTTCTCTTTACTAGTCAATGGAGGCCTTACCAGCAAATTTACAGCAAGGAAGGGTCTAAGACAGGGAGATCCAATGTCTCCATACCTGTTTGTCTTAGTCATGGAGTACCTCAACAGAACACTGAAGCAATTAAACAGGAGCCCAGACTTCAATTTCCATCCCAAATGTTCCAAGTTACAACTCACTCATATCTGTTTTGCAGATGACCTCCTAATGTGTTGTAGAGGAGATGAAACTTCCCTGAGGCTCTTACTGAAAGAGTTTGATAACTTCTCCCAGATGTTTGGACTACAAGCTAACTTCGAGAAAAGCTCCATGTACATAGCTGGGGTCTCACAGGAAATCAAGGAAAGGCTATTGGCATAATTTCATCTATCAGAAGGACAGCTCCCATTCAAATACCTGGGAGTTCCCTTGTCAACAAGGAAGATTACAATTTCACAATGTCTACCCCTGGTTGACAGGATAGTGGACAAGATCAGATGCTGGTCATCCAAGGCCTTATCCTATGCTGGAAGACTCCAACTGATCAAGAGTGTCCTATTTGAGATGCAAACCTACTGGGCACAAGATCTTCCTACTTCCAAAGAAAATCATCAAACTGGTGGAAGGAATCTGCAGGAACTACTTATGGACTGGGAAACATGAGGCAAGTCATAGGGCCCCCATAGCTTGGGACACAGTCTGTAAACCAGAGGCAGCTGGAGGCTTAAATGTCATTTGCTATGAAAAGTGGAACAAAGCAGCACTGTCAAAGCTGCTATGGGCACTAATACAAAAAAGGATAAATTATGGATCAAATGGACCCATTGTCATTATATGAAAAGGAAGGAGGTTGCTAACATGGAAACACCAAAGCAGGCTAGCTGGTTGGTGAGGAAAATATTTGGAGCTAGGGACTGGTGGGCACACGACTGGGCAGCAATGCAATCTTGCTGCCATAAGGGAAGTTACAGCATCAAGAGAGCATACATGAACTCCATCCCCCAGTACACCAAAGTTCCCTGGAAGAAACTGGTGCTGGTGCCAGGAATAATTATATATTTTTTATAATTGAAATTCATATTTTTTAATAATTTAATTGTACAAATTACTTACCCATGGGTTCCAGATTCGATATTTAAGGCTCAATGGCACCAAACTATCATTAATAATTATGTATTTTTTTATAATAGAAATTCATATTTTTAATAACTTAATTTTACAAATTACTTACGTATAAATTTCGGGCTCGATAATTTTTAGGTCCAGTGGTACTAAACTATCATTAATAATTATGTATTTTTTTATAACTGAAATTCATATTTTCTAATAACTTAATTGTATAAATTACTTACGTATGAGTTTTGAGCTCGATATTTTTTAGGATCGAAATACCAGTATAACATACTTAAATAAAAGAAATTCTAGCCTAAAATACAACACATTACTACGCTACAAGGCTTTATATTTTACTATGCTAAAAGGGTCTACGTTTTACTACGCTAAAAAGATCTAGATTTTACTGCGCTAAAAAATAATCTAAACTAAACATAAACAACAAATAAATTTAATTACAAATAAAATACAAACTGTATAAAAACACATATATATATAAATGAGAATATTGACAGACAAATTTATTTGACAGATTTATATTTTATATACAACACTAAAATTAAATCTGGAAAAATTTAACATGCAAGTTTCGAAAAAAAACACAAACTAAAACAGAACGCGTACAAATCAAGTAATATGCATTATTATAAATGTTTCAACTTAAAATAAATCGAAATACCTCGATTTAGAATTTTTGTAAAGCAAGTAGATCAAAATTTTGACTCCGGAAACGTGAATCAACAATCACACGATGCTCTACTCGAATGTGGGACCGATGTTCTTCAAGTTTTATGTGCCGGGGGAACCCAAATTTTTTTTTTAAAAAAAGGGGCAAAACTCGACAAAAATTGGGGCGGACCAAGAAGAGAGGAGTAAAATAATGGTGGGTAAGAAGACGGAAGGTTTTTTTTAATTAAGGGTATATCGCCATAAAAAGAGGCGCTATATGGTGTCAGAATTTTTTTTGTATAACGCTAGAAATTCTGGCACTATACATTAATGGTGCAGTTACCGTTAATGTATAGCGCCAGATTTTCTGGCGTTATATATATTTTGGTAATTTTTTTTACATTTATTTACGTAATTTAAGTTTTAAAAAATCACATTTTGATTACAGACTCCTGATCGGAGAGGATAGGATCGGTTTTAATTGACAGCTAAAGTACTTTTACTGTATTCAACTACGTACGTCAAATACTCATTTTAGTTTGAGGAGAAACATTCCACTGTGAACTTGTGTCCGTTAATTTTACTACAATTGACTGGATGGCGATACACATGTTTCTTTTGGTCAAGGTCAAGGCAACAATCGATTAGCACTCACCAGTATTTAACTAGATAAAGCTACATTGGGTCTTGGAGTTGTAGAGTTGTTTGTGGGTTGGAAGGAAGTGTGTGGTGTCCAGCTATTTAAGTGTCTAATATTAACATGAATAATTCAAGATGTATAAAGAACGTATATGCAATTAGGTCAGTTTAAACATAATTACAAGTAAAGTAAGTAAGAAATGGCAACTAATAACCTGATAAAAACGATAATGACAGTCTTTTGGCCGTTCAACAGGCTATATATAATGTAATTAGTCACTGCTTCTATTGGGGTTAAAAGTAATTACGTCATACAATCCAAAGCAACAAAGAACAAACGATATTTATTATAGAATCATCAAGAACAAGTCTTACTTTAACATTGCGATCCACAATATCAACCTCAATTTTGAGTCAATGCTCAATCAATACAAAAATCCGTAAACATGTTAAGAATGGTCAACATTAGGATTCACTAGTCTAAGCATGGATAATATGATCAATAAAGGTAACAAATACAAGACCAAGACCCACTCGTAAGCTATGACCCGACAACAATGTATGAGTACTCGTCACCTCAATTACACGTCGTATCCGACATTCAAACACGCAGCAAATAAGCAAATAAGACCTAATCCCTCAAGCCAAGATTAACCACGACACTTACCTCGCTCCAACGGGCAAACGCAAAGCTCAACCACGGCTTTTCCTCTCAAACGAGCCTCCGAATCAATAGAATCTAACAAATTACCAACCAAACGATTCAAATAAAGCCTTAGGAACTACCCACGGCTGCAAAGAATTCAATTTAGGCCATTTTCGAAAAAGTCAACATCCGGATCCACTTGGTCCAAACTCGAAGTTTGGACCAAAATCCGATTACCCATTCATCTCCATACCCCGTTGTAAGATTAATTTTAGAATTCGACCTCAATTTGAGGTCTAGATCCCCAATTTATCAAATCCCTAATTTCTACCCAATCTCCGATTCCACCATGTAACTCTTAGATTCTACGTTAAAGATTTGTGAAATGTAATGAAAGATTGAAAGAAAATGAGTTAGAATCACTTACTAATATTTTGCGGAAGAAATGGTCTTTGGAAAATTGCCTAAAGAGTTTCTTGTTTTGGAAGTTTTGAAAAATGAGCAAAAATCCCGTCTAATTCAAATTTTACCAGCTGCAGATGTCGGAAATGTGACCTAGGCTTCGCAAATGCGAAGCCCACGAGTGCGAAGGAGCCATCGCCAATGCGAAGTCCTTCACAATTTTGTTGCCTTCGTAAATGTGAAGATAAGTTCACAAATGCGAACTTGAACCTCCGCGAATGCGACTCAATGATCGCATTTGCAATCGCTGCCCTCCCAGACTCACTTTGCAAATGCGAAGTATTTCTTGCAATTGCAATGAATGTATCCATGCTCGTAAATGCGATACTTTCGCGAAGTCCGATCTCACAAATGCGAGATTAGAGGCCAGCTCCCAGAAACTGCAGACACTAGCAAAATGTTCCGATCTCACAAATGCGAGATTAGAGGCCAGCTCCCAGAAACTGCAGACACTAGCAAAATGTTCTAAGTCCAATTTCACTCAGTAGCCTATCCGAAACGCACACGAGCTCTTGGGTCTCTAAACAAAAAGTGTACACAAGTCTAAAAAGATCATACAAACTTGATCGCGCGATCATATCTCCAAAACAACACCTAAAACTCCAAATTTAGCACCAAATCAAATAAAATTTCCAAGAAAACTTTGAAACTTTTATTTTCATAATCGGACGTCTGAATCACATCAAACCAACTCTGTTTCTCACCAAATTTTATAAACAAGTCATAAATAGAGTATTGGACCTATACCGGGCTTCGAAACCAAAATACATACCCAATATCCAAAAAGTCAAATAATGGTCAAATATTTCCATTTGATTAAGTCTTTAACTTTCAAATTTCGATAGTCCGATATCTCGGGCTAGGCCAATTTCGATTTCAGACATACGCTCAAGTTTTAAATTATGACACGGATCCATGGGGGTCGTCAAAATACTAATCTGGGTCAGTTTATCAAGAATGTTGACGAAAATCAACTCAAATAAAGTTTTTATTTATTATTTTATTTCAACTTTTAATAAGATATTTATGGCTTAAAAGCGCAGAATTGAGTACTAAAACATAAGATGGTCTTTCAGGTCATCACACTCTACGTTCAAACCAAACCACCCCGTATAGCGTACATACAGCACAACACTAACATGGCGAAAGAGTGATTCTCACTCTTTGACTGAATATGTGATATTCTAGTGCATAATGGAGACATAGGTCAATAGGAAATAGTGAGAAGCAACTTAAATATTCAGCCTGTAGCGATTATCTCTATTTGAATAACACAAATATAGCATTTTTTTTGTCAAACAATAAATTTTTTTATTTAACCAAATATGAATATATACATCCACTAGTTCATTTTTCACTCTAGAACTAGTCCTCATCTTTGTAACTTTCTATGGGCACTTCATCCTATCAGTTGGATTCTATTACAATATATACATATACTAAGTTTGGGTATGAGTTTACATTTTCTAATATCCTTTTCCATCTGCTTCTATGTTGTCCTTTATTATGCAGTTGGATAACAATCTCTCTTGATCTATGTCTCTGATATTATTGTTGTTCTTGGAATCTTCTAGCATTATGCTCATTCCAAATATGATATACAATCGCGACTAGCAACCATCCTATGACATCTGCATGATCTTTGTTGCTGCAAGTTTTGTTGAGATGCAAGATGTAACATAATGTAATAGTGTATACACAGTGTATATGTATTGTATCTTTGGTATACAATTATTGGGCAGTGATGAAATGTCTGGATTGGGCCTCTCTTGAGCCCACTCCTTGAGAGTCATATCTGAGCCCGTCTCATCCGAGACCTGAGCCACATTCACTTTGGGCCTTTGACCCGATCCACTGTAATAACTATATATTTGGGGTCACAGATATTTGTGACCCCCGGACTTCATTTTCTGTAATTTGTTTTCTCGATTTAATAAAATTTTCTCTCTGACATTCGAGAGACTCCTCACCTACTCCTCCTTCTCTCTACTTTCTCTCTCTATAATTTTCATGATTCATCGGTTTAATCTTGATGTTAACATGGTATCAGAGCCTCGACGACGATCCGATCATGTTTCTGTGTGTTTCGTGGTCCTGGATGAAGTCCGTTTTGAGGTTTTTGGGGGTGATTTCTGAGACCGATTCGTCGATAATGATTTCCGTCTATCGGAGACTTTTCTGAGTGTCTCTTCATGATATCCGGGTGTGTTTTCCTCTCCTAAACACTCTGGAAAGATTTCTGATGATTTTGGTTGGTTCATTTTGGGTGACCTATCGGCTTCTAGGGTTTCTGACGGTTTAACTTGAGGTTTTACCGTATTCTGGTGGCTCGATTATCACTTTGTGGACGCTTTGGGTGTATTTCCGACGTTCCTGATCAGATTTCCGGTAAAGTTTGTTTTTTCAAAGATATACCCAGGGTTTGATACCTAGGGTTTCTCTGTTCTTTGAAGGCCGATCTTCTCCGGTCACGAAGAAGGAGGGTAACTCTGTCCTTATCCTCGATTTATGTGTGATTACTTGACTCTGTAATTGTGAGCATCTGGTGATATTTGTGATTACTTGACCTAACTGTAGTGTGTTTGTTAGTTACTGTGTTTGTACTTGTTTAAGTCGGTTCATTATGGCTTCTAGCACAAGCACTGGTACTCCTACCATTGTAGATTCCTCTAGTCTCCTTTTTCTGTATTCTTCTGATGTCCCTGGGGTACCACTTGTTCCTATCCCCTTTTCGGGTAGTGGTTATGGGGGCTGGAGACGCAAAGTGCTTGTTGCCTTGTCGGCCAAAAATAAAATCAGCTTTGTCGATGGCACCTACACCCGACCTACTACCAATGTGGCTCAACAAAGGTTGTGGGATAGGTGCAACAGTATGGTGATTTCCTGGTTGATTGCTTCCCTTTCCCCTTCTATTGCTGAATCTGTACAGTATGCTGATACTGCACAAAGTATATGGTCTCAACTTAAGACCAGATATGGGACTGCAAATAGGTCCAAAATATATGAACTGAAAAGAGAGTTGTCCCACACCTCTCAAGGGTCCTCCGATGTAGCTTCCTATTTCAACAAACTGAAAAGTGTGTGGGATGAACTTGATTTTATGTGTGTTAATCATGGTATGAGATGTGCATGTGCTGCAAAAGAGGGTATAATTCAGGAATGTGATGATAACAAGGTGTTTCAGTTTTTGATGGGTTTAAATGAGGTGTATATGGGAGTTAGGAGTAATATTTTGACGATGCAGCCCCCTCCTTCCCTTGACAGTGTATATAATATTGTCCTCAATGATGAGATGCAAAGACAAGTTCAGTCTTCCTCTCACTTTGATCCTACCTCTGTCTCTTTCAACGTGCATACAAACAGGCAGCCTGTTGGATTCAACAAGGCCACAGTGCCTGCTGCACCTCCTCCTTTTAGACAGATTGTCAGTTTTGATCAAACCAAGGGACCTTTGTTTTGTCGATACTGTAAAAAGTCTGGACACTTAATTGATAAGTGTTTCAAGCTACATGGGTATCCACAAAGTCCCACATTTAACAAGGGAAGGATGCCTGCTGCTGCTCATCTGAGTACTGGTCTGGGTTCTCATATTTCTGATGGATTGTTGTCTGTTCCTCAAGGGAATCCTTCTGCTAACCATCAGTCTGCTGCTAGCTTAGATGGTCAAAGCTTTGTGATTCTTGGGTTGAGCAAACATGATTATGACCAGCTGATGAACTTGTTACACCAGTCCAAGCTGGGAGAATCCACTGCTCAAGCTCCTTCTCCCTTATATGCTGCAAACTTTGCTGGTACTTTGTTGACTGAGAACCCTGTATCTGATTCCAAACTTTGCTCTCTTACTCACATTAATTCTGTCACCTGGATAATAGATTCAGGTGCCTCTAATCATATGACTCATGATAAGAATCTACTCTTTAATATTATACCTCTAACTCTGCCTTATCTTGTTACACTTCCAAATGGTTATAAAGTGAAGGTAACTTGCACTGGCTCCTTTGTCTTAACTCCCTTCATTACTCTTCACAATGTGCTGCTTGTCCCCTCTTTTAAACACAACTTGATATCTGTTCACAAGTTAGTGAAGCAGTTACATTGTATAGTTATGTTCACTGAACATTCCTGCTTTCTACACATGATACAGGACCCTTCTCTGAGGAGGCCACTGGATCTTGGTAGACACACTGCTGGGCTGTACAAACTAGCTTGGGTTCCTTCTTCCTCTTCTCCCTCTGTTAACTATTTTTCTAATTCTTTTTTGTCCTGTTTCTGTTTCTTGTAATCCTGTTTCTGTTTCTTGTAATGGTAATGATAACCAAGTTGTTGCATTGCCCTCTGTGTCCTCTTGTAATGATGATCTTTTATCTGCAAGCAAGACTGTTTCTATGCATTCTCATGTTAATAGTTCCACTTGTAATAATGATCTCACTTCTGATATGAATTACACTTGGCACTTAAGACTTGCACACATTCCTTTTGCCAACATGAAATGCATTTCTGGTCTGCCTTTCCAATTTGCTTCCAAATAATCCTTTCCTTGTACAGTCTGTCCTATGGCCAGACAAACCAGGCTCCCTTTCCCTGATAGCTCCATTAGAACCTCTAAACCTTTCCAACTGATTCATGTGGATACTTGGGAACCTTACCATACTTCCACCTTATCTGGTTGCAAATACTTCCTTGCAATTGTTGATGATTATTCAAGGGCAACCTGGACACACTTATTAGGATCCAAGAGTAATGCCTTCTCTATGCTTAAGTCCTTCCTTGCCATGGTCAGAACCCAATTTAATGCTGTGGTTCAGACTGTTAGAAGTGATAATGCTTTATTGCTGGGCTCTAGTAATGAGGGCATTTCTTTCTTTAGCAGTCAGGGGATCATCAATCAAACCTCTTGCCCTCACACTCCTCAACAAAATGGTGTAGTTGAGAGAAAACATAGAACTCTTCTTGAGGCTTGTAGAGCTTTGCTCTTTCAATCTGGCTTGCCAGTATCCTTTTGGGGGGACTGCTTATTGACTGCCACTTACCTCCTTAACAGTGTACCAACCAGATTACTAAATAACAAGTCTCCTCATGAGATCCTGTATGGCCACATTCCTTCCTATGCTCATTTGAGAGTTTTTGGTTGCCTGGCTTATGCCACTGTTCCCATTCCTCAAAGGGACAAATTGAAGCCAAGGGCTATTCCTTGTGTTTTTATGGGTTATCCTTTTGGCAAAAAGGGTTACAGGCTTTATGATTATGCTTCCAAGAAGTATTTGGTCTCCAGGGATGTCCAATTTCATGAATCAGTCTTTCCTTTCAAAAATGCCTCTCTCTCTGTTCCTCCATCTGCTACTACTTTTCCTTTTCTTCACTCTGGAGAACATGATGATCTCTCTGATTCTCCTCTTCCACACTCTTCTTCCTCTTCTGACTCACCTGTCCAGCTACCTTCTTCTGCCCCAATCCGTCCTGTTGTCACCCTTCCTGTCTTGGATCCTCCTTCTGTCCCAGCTCCCAGGAAGTCTACCAGACTTCATAATCCTCCTTCCTACCTTAAGGATTATGTGTGTCAACTCCCTGCCTTCTCCGGCTCTTCTTCCTGCTCTTTGGAGCTTGAGCCTCTATACTATTCTCAGGCAGCATCTGTTCCAGCTTGGCAAGCTGCCATGAGACAGGAGTTTGAAGCCTTGGACACAAACCAGACTTGGGATGTTGTTCCTCTTCCTCCTGGTAAGAAACCCATTGGTTGCAAATGGGTTTACAAAATTAAATATAAGGCAGATGGGACTGTTGAAAGATATAAGGCCAGGTTGGTCATAAGGGGTGACACTCAGGTTGAGGGGATTGACTTTACTGAAACTTTTTCCCCAGTGATTAAAATGACTTCTGTCAAGTGTCTTATTGCTGTGGCTGTCAAGAACCACTGGTCCCTTTTTCAATTGGATGTGAATAATGCTTTTCTTCATGGTGATTTGGATGAGGATGTTTATATGAAACTCCCTCCTGGTTTGACTCCTCCTCTGGTCTGCAAACTCAAAAAGTCTTTGTATGGGCTAAGGCAAGCCTCCAGGCAGTGGTATGCCAAACTATCTTCTGCCCTTTATTCCACAGGTTATACTCACTCTCTCAATGACTACTCTCTGTTTCTCAAGGGTACACCTGGTTCTTTTGTGGTGGTTGCTGTGTATGTGGATGATATCATTATAACTGGGGATGACAGTGATGAACTAACTGCTGTGAAACTCTTTCTGGATGCTCAGTTTAAAATCAAGGATTTAGGGTCCTTGCATTATTTTTTGGGTCTTGAAGTGTCTGCTGTCCCTGGTGGGATGCACCTCAATCAGCACAAGTATATCTCTGATTTGCTGCACCAGTTTGACTGTGTGAATGTGTCTTCTGTTGTGTCCCCTCTGGACATCAATGTTAAACTTCGTGCTGATTTTGGTGACCTCTTGCCCTCTCCTGATCAGTACAGGAGCCTAGTTGGCAAGATGCTCTTCTTGACTCACACCAGACCTGACATCTGTTATGCAGTCCAGCACCTGAGTCAATTTCTTAAATCTCCCCGACTTCCCCATATGACTGCTGCCCTTCATGTTCTGCGATATCTCAGAGGCACTCCCTCCTTGGGTTTATTTTTCTCTGATTATGCTGACTTTTCTGTTGCTGGATATTCTGATAGTGATGGGCTGCCTGTCCTGACACCAGGCGCTCTGTTACTGTGTTTTGTGTGCTCTTGGGTGGTTGTTTGATAAGCTGGAAATCGAAGAAACAGCCTGTTGTTTCTCTTTCCTCTGCTGAGGCAGAATACCGAGCCTTAAGCAAGGTTGTGGTTGAATTGTCTTGGTTGTGTCGCTTGTTGGGTGATCTTGGGGTCCCTGTTTCGACTCCTGTTTCTGTTTATTGTGATAGTATGGCTGCTGTTCATATTGCTAACAATCCTGTTTTTCATGAACGCACCAAACATATCGAGGTGGATTGCCATTTTGTCCGGGACTTGTTGCTCTCTGGTTCTTGCGGTTGTTCCATGTGCCTACTTCTCGACAGCTGGCTGATTTTCTCACTAAGCCTCTGCCGTGTACTTTACTGGTTCCGCTGCTTTCCAAGTTGCAGGTGGTTGCCCCCTCCAACTTGAGGGGGGGGGGTGTTGAGATACAAGATGTAACATAATGTAATAGTGTATACACAGTGTGTATATATTGTATCTTTGGTATACAATTATTGGGCAGTGATGAAATGTCTGGATTGGGCCTCTCTTGAGCCCACTCCTTGAGAGTCATATCTGAGCCCGTCTCATCCGAGACCCGAGCCCCATTCACTTTGGGTCTTTGACCCGATCCACTGTAATAACTATATATTTGGGGTCACAGATATTTGTGACCCCCGGACTTCATTTTCTGTAATTTATTTTCTCGGTTTAATAAAATTTTCTCTCTGACATTCGAGAGACTTCTCACATAATCCTCCTTCTCTCTACTTTCTCTCTCTATAATTTCCATGATTCATCGGTTTAATCTTGATGTTAACAATTTTTGGTTGTTATCCTTTCAACTTTTTCTTCCTAGCTTCCTACTTGACTGTTTTCTCCTGTCCCGTGTAGGTGGGAGCTCCATAGTTGTTTTGAGTATTCACGTTCAAAAAACAGATGTAAGTGTGTTTCTTCAGCATTAGACACACATAATACACAGTTCCTAGGAACTTGTATTCCTCATTTGGCCAATCTATCAGGTGTGGTGAGTTTCTTCTGTAGTGCAAGCCATAGTATAAACTTACTTTGGCACATGACATGGTCTCATGTTGAGGCTTTTCCATGCAACTTTAGGATATTGAGGAATCAGATGCAAATATGCCTTCTAGATTATGAACTTATCAGCTTGATTGAACAGTTATATATCTGTGTAGAGATCACTGTTTCCATACCACTTCCTTGTATAAAAAATTTTCCTATCAAGCATACATGCTTGTTTAGGTGTTTCTGTCTCATTGATGTCTCTTCTCTTTCTATCGAAGCTGTGAATCCATTTTACCCATAAAATATCTTTCTTTGATGTGCTAGCCCAGTGTAGTTTGGATATAGCTAATTTATTCTATGTTTGGAACTCGATTAAGTTCAAACCCCCGCTGATTTTGGCATACACAGTCTCTCTTATGACACTGATGCTCTTCTTGATGTTACACATTGTCCAGACTACAAGAATATTCTACAGGTACTTGTTATTAGTTGGATTACCTTTTTTGGTATCAAAAAGACTTGTGACAAGTAGGTTTGATTCTCGAATAAGATACTCTTGATTAACTGCACTCTGCCACTATATGAAAGGAATTTGGTGGTCCAATATCTAATCCTGGCAATCATTCTCTCCACCATAGTTATGCATTATTGAACAGTTATTTTCTTGGATGAAAGGGAACACTAAAGTATTTGAAAGGTATCTCACCAATTGAAAAATGCATTTCAGACAGTATTTGATCTTTCAATTGTTGTTCTACTCTAGTTAAATATAATGAACTCGTTTCCATATTTACTTTGAGAACTGATACCGCTGAAAAATGTTTAAATGTCTTGAGCATCAGTTGAATAGACATTTGATATGCTCTGCAACACATGATTAAGTCATCTCCAAAGCAAATATGTATCCGTTTCATTTTCCTACACCTTGGATGATGGTTGAAGTTGGGTTATAGTTCAATTGTTTCTGAGATCTATTCAAGTACTCCATTGTCAATACAAATAAGAGTAGTGACATAGGATCTCCTTGTCGAAGCCCTTTTCTAGCTTGGAATTTAGGGGTGAGTCCTCCATTGAAGATGATAGAGCAGCTGGCACTAGCATTCCAAACTCCAACAAGACCATTTTCAAGAAAACCCACTCGACAGTATCATATGCTTTCATGATGTTTACTTTCACTAGAAACTCTGGGGGGACATTCCTTTTCTATTATTCCCTTTGACTAACTCATGAGCCACAATGACATTATCGAAGATGTTCTTTCCTGCAATAAAAGTTGATTGCGATGGCCCCACAATTTTGTCCACCAGCTATCAGTTTATACAATGTTGTGCAGCATGCAATAGGCCTAAATTCCTTAACATAGGTGGGGTTTTGAACTTTTGGAACTAAAGTAATGGTTGTGCAGTTGATCTCTTTGAGGATTTTACCCGTCTCAAAGAATTGCAGTATAGCCTTACTAATAAATTCTCCTACTATGTCCCAATTTTGTTTTGAAGAATTCAATAGGGAATCTGTCCCCTACCCCTCTCCCCGCCCAGGGGGGGAGATTTTTTAGTATGTAAATCATTTAAAGCCTGAAGTATTTCCTCTTCCATCAATGGGTTGATCAGACATTGTTGGTTTTCCTTATCGAGGTAATATCCATCCTTTGCCATGTATTGCTTAGGCATGGCATTTCACTGGCCTTAGTACCCAATAGCTCTTGGAAGAATTTAATGAACTCTTGCTGAACTTGTGCAAGATCAATTAAAATTATTCCCTGATCATTACATATTTATGAGATAAGATTCCTTGCTTATCTAGTCTTCAGTTGTGCATGGAAGTAGCTGGTGTTCAAGTCCTCTTTTGCTAACTATACAGCCCTAGACTTTTGCCTTAGTACATCCTCATGTATGTTGGACTATTTTTCTAATTCCAATATCAGTCCTCTCTCCTCTTGTATCAAGTTGGAGTTGCAGAGGTCTGATTTCAACAGCTGTTGAGTGTCCTGAAGCTTTTCTCGAATGGCCTCAACTCTTTCTCTAGGTTGGATACTTCTTTATGAAGAGGTTTTGTGTTAAGCTCTATAAGCTTGAGCTTTTTACATACTCCATACATAGTGTATCCAGAAATCTTATGTTGCCATGTAGACTTGATTACTTCCTTCAAAGCTTGATCTTGAAGAGGGACGTCGAGTAATATAAGAGGTCTTGGAAGTACTTGCTTGACTCTCCCAGTGCTAACTATGGTTGGGGAGTGATCTGAGCACCCTAGGTTGCGATAAAATATTTCTAGATGGCCATAGCTATCAAACCAATTAGCATTCCCAAATGCCCAATCGATGAGGCTGTGTATTCTAATCTGCGCATCTCTCTCGCTACTCCATGAGAATTGACAACATGTTCTTTTATGTTGCCCAAGGCCAATATCTTCAATGCATTCCAGAAAATCCTTGACTTCAGTTGGATGTACTGGAACATCATTTTGCATGTCATTAACTGAGAGTATGGTATTGAAGTCCCCTAACACAATCCATGAATCAGTTATGTTATAATTTAGTGCTCTCAGTCCATGCCAGAGGACCTTCCTTTCATTTATGGTATTCAATCCATAGACAAACGTAATTTGACTAGCAAATGGAGACCCCTTATCTTTAACTAAGCAATGAACAAATTGTGGCCTAGATATTAATATTTTTACCTCCACCTATTGAGGCATCCAATGTATCCATATTCTACCATTTGGAGTTTGTGTAGAATCTGTAGCTACTTCCCATTCATTCCCCATTTTCTTCTTAACTTTCTCAGCCTTGTTGGCTTTAACTTTAGTCTCAAAACATCCTATTAGTACTACCTTGTTTGTAAGCAAAAACGTCTTGAGTTCTTTCTGCTTAAAGGGCTTGTTAAGCCCCTTATGTTCCATGAACAGAAGATCATGGGGGGATCTTTCTTGGAAGGCTAAGATACTTTTTTACTTTTGGGGTGACTATCATTGGTTGAATTCTCGGAGCACTAAATTGATTCTGCCTCAATAGCCTTTTAATCTTCTCCCTATCTTCATACAACTGACTTTGTCCTTCATGTTCTTCGATGGTAGCCAACTTTTTCTTTCCCCTGATCTTAGCATGTTGCACCTGATATTCCGTATCTTCCGACTGTTTTATTGTATCTTCTGTAGTAGATGATGCTCCTACCTCCTTTGTTAAAACTGATTCAGCCTGTCGCTCAGTAGCTGTGACTGGTTTGAGAGGTTCTTGAGGTGCTTTCACTCTCCAATCCATCTTCGGTTTCTTCTTGTTTAGTTGTTGCTTCCCTTTATCAATTTGTATTGGTCTTCTTGCATTCGCCATTGTGGTGCACTATACTCAGGCATCTCTAACAATATAAGGGCCTCTATTCATATTCAATAGTCTGCAATATGCACTTGCCTCCTGGTAATTCAATTGGTATCTACTCTGAAAGTGCGAGTGAGACATCCATCTCAATTAGGATGTGTGCATAGGATATTCTTTCACCTTTGACTGTAAGTTTATCTTGTAATATGCTTCCCCAAGAAGCTAGCTATCCTACCTAGGCTTCGTGGCGCCCGGTATTGGATAGGGAAATTAGGGAACGTCATCCACACACGGATAACCTGAAGAGGCTCCTTGCTCATCTGGAATTCTGGTTCTCATTGTTTGAGAACCATTGGTCTGTTGTTAAAAGTGAATGGTCCATTTTAAAGCAAGGTTTCCTTCTCTTCCTCAGAAATGAATCGAAATATAAAACAGCATTTGTCATGTAAGAATACCAGAGGTGTTGTGACAAAATTCCAAACTCCATATACAAATTCCAGTATTTCCTTGAAGGAAGGGTTTCACCCAATTACATAGCCTATTAATGTCGATTTTCATTTCTGGCATTGTTCTTCAACTTCCGTCTAAACTAACTGGGTTTGACTTCACCCCGTCTTTCATAACCGGAAGAAAATAGTCAAGCTTCAACCCTAATTTTTGAGATCTGTTACCTTTGACAACTTTAGCAACCGTTGGTTATTTTACTCTCGATACTGTAGAAAATGTAAGCTTCTTTGCAGCAAAGGAGGTACCTTCATCTTGTCCTTCAGGATAAGAAGTTTTAACCGATAACATACCTTGCAATACCGTTGGAGCACTACCCATTCCTTTTAACTATTGACCAAATTGCCTTTGACCTAAGTCCCGAGGAACTCCATTTGTTGGTGTAATTAGTCTATTAGGTTCTTCATGTACTATGGAAGGAGTTGACCTCACCGGATATTGCTTATTTCGTCGAGCCATAGATGGTAGAAGCCTTGACTAATATGCGCAGGCAGAGCTTCTCTCCTCTCTGTTAATTAGTCTATAAATGGAATGTCTAATATGCAAGGGTTAGTTGAAATGTCAAATGAAAATTGTTGTGGAACCTTAAGTGGCTTTATATATATTTGGCCATATAATATTCACCATTTAATTTTTCAGGTTTTTTTTATTCTTTAAATCTCAAATTTTTCTTAAAAAATCATTTCTTGCATATTTACCTTATTCAAAATTGACCCCATGAAAAAGTAATTTATTTTTTTCATCTAGAAAATTTGTATAGGAAGTTACACTTTTTGCAATCTAAATAAATACTTCCTCCGGTTCACAATAAGTGTCCAATTTACTTTTTCATTTTAATTTAAAATAAGTATCCAATTATTTATCTAGAAAAAATTCAATTTCTTTTTACAAAATAACCCCTATGTACATATCCCTAAAAGGTTTTCTTACTTCTCATATTAAATGTTTAATTATGGGTAGTTTAGTCATACTAAATATTTTGTATAGAATTTAATATTTTCTTAATGGGCATGCTAAAAACAAATTTGACACTTATTATGAATTCGGAGAAAGTATAAGGATATTCGAGTATCTCGAAGATTCTAACCGGTATCTTGGAGTGGTTGATCATTCTTCTTTTACACTAAAATTTATAAGACATAAAATAATATCTGAAAACTTAGTTTGAATTTTTAAAAAAGAGTAGGAGATTAGAGACTTTATAAGATTTTAGGTTTCTTATGCTAAATTCTGCATAATTTAAAGGGAGCAAATTAGTAGAGAAACCTATAGTTATATCACGAGAAAGTAATTAACTATTTTAGGATTCTTTTTTATTTTCTTAAATGAAACGAGATTTTATCATATGTAGGAAAAATCCAGTAATTAAAACCAAAGTAGTTTAGCACACATTTCTTGAATCCATGGCTTATTTGCAATATCTCTAGTTTTGTTATGAAATAATATAAGAACAAGAACAATAATACAAGAACAAGAACAATATAGAGAGAATAGGGAGAGGAGTATTCTTATTGATACTTTTGGGATGGTTTACAATAGAATAGAACCCCTATATTTATAGGGAGGTGGTGACTTAGCCACCAAGTAGTAAACCCTAGAATCTCTCTAATTATAGACATTCACTTTAAATAGAGATCTATTTATAACGCTCCCCCTTGAATGTCTATTCAATAATGTGCCTCGTTAAAACCTTAACTAAAACAAAACCCAATGGGAAAAATTATAGAAAAGGAAAAAGAGTACACATGTTTGAATATGCGCCTATTGGTTGCCTCGTTAAAAACCTTGCAAGGAAAATCCAGTGGGACAAAACCTTGTAAGGGAAAAAGAGTGCGACGCGCATTAACTCCCCCTGAAGAGAGCATCAATTCACATCCTTGAGCATTCGCATTCCAATCTTGTGCACCATCTTCAAAACGACCTTTGACTTTACACTTTCAAGTATTTGAACTACATGTCCAAAACTACATGTCTTTCGTATGGAATCAATTCTTCTTGAATTGTATCTCTTCCATTTGGCCAATATTTTGTTTGTATTCGACAAACATAAGATCCTCATCGATATTTAGCGCTATCATAGATGTCGTCGACGAACATTTTATATCGGTTCCAATAAATTTTTCATAAGGACATAACATGGAGATCTCTTCATTCATATATTCAGGTACCTGAATCTCTCATGAGATTTTATGAAGTGTTATGTCATGTGATCTTCTGGATCACTTGCCTCCTTATTATGATCACTTTAATCATTTGCTCATCTTCTTTATTAAGAAGTTCTTTTGAAACCGATTTGTCTATGCGCTTTAAGCGTATCAAAGACTTTGTCCTTCTGGGACTTAATATGAGCATTTACAGTGAGAATATAGTTACTTTCTTTGGGTCAGCAAATGCGTATAGCATGCTTTGCAATATGTTGCAATTGAATTATCCTTTTATGAACTTCAGGTTCATATTATGATATTCGAGGATCTATATATACAAATGATAATTCATCCCATGTAACCCTTTCTCAATTGTTTATCATGTCTCCCCCTCATGTTAGAAAAGCTAACTTGTTTCCTCAACTTTGAGAGTCCATCTTTGTGCATTATGGTGTTAATGAAAATATACACCGCACATCAATAATAATAAGATGGAGTTATTTGGTTCCTGACTCTGAACCACTTGTGAGGGGAGAATACAATATACTCTCGTATACGACGTATATCAAACTGATATATATAACTTTGTTCTCATAAGAAACAGTTTAGCTATTAAGTGGAGGCACTCAATAATTATCTTGCTAAACCAACTATGATATAAACCAACTATCAAGATGAACTATCTTGAATAGAAAATCTAGAAATTATGCTCAAAGTTAGATTACTGAGCAATTTACCTCGCAAGCACCGGCCAGGCTGCGGGTTAATAACAATCGCACATGTAACCATATCATATATGCATCATATGTGGTATACATGGCAGGTGAATGGGCCCATATTCACCTTTGATATTTCCAAAATTTATGGGCTTCAACCCGAACTCTTTAGTTGGTCAATTAATTAATGAGAACAAGTAATACAAGAGAATTCGTAAAGAACTTTCTAGTTCTTTAATATTAACCCATGTGAATTCTCTATTATTGTTGCACATCATACTTGAATTGATATGGCTAACCCGAATGCCAACTGAATAAATTATCAATATTGGTAAACTTCAAATTTACACCATGACATGTGCACTTATCAATAAACTTCATGTTTATTATGACATGGGTTTTTATACCAATAGATATCTACTTTATTGTGGCATTTTTTTTGTTTGTGTAGTACAAACTGGAGAATAAAGCGGGTAGCTTTTCATATACATATTATCCCGCTACAAGTTGTAGTAATAGAAGATATCAAATCTTTCCTTTATTTATAGTCTCAATATAATCAGCGCTTTCGCGTGTACTTTGGAAACTGAATAAGTTTCTTTGAGACTTACTACAACACAATACCTTATTGGTAATCAATTGTGTTTCTCCAACATAGTAATAATTGGCTCTTCTGGAGCTCTCAATTAATTTTGTACTACCACAAATTCATCAACATCCATGTGGTGAATATCTCTTTTAAAGAGAAAGTTATACCATTATGGTCATGTCAAAATTATATGCAAGACATGTTTCTTGCATTATTATTGTCCTTTGATAATCACATTGACAAATTATTTTGGCGTACAATAGGTACGTGACCAATGACCACTCATGCCATAATAATGACATTATTTACTTATATCGTCTCAACCCTCCTTCTAGAGGTGAGTGTGGTATATTCAATACCAATATCATGTTCATATTCTTCCAATAATGAATATGTATTCATAAATCAGATATTGTCACATTCACTACGGGGATATGTGATTTTGTTATCCTTTTCAAATCTGTAAATGCGTCTGGCATTCGATTTGCTATTCTTTGCAAATGGATAATATTTTGCACCTCTTTTTCACAAATAGAGGTATGTGGATCAAGATGAGATAATGATGCATTTTTCACAAAATTTCCCGTTTGGTTTCACCAACTTCTCCCCCTAATTTTGGGAAAAGTGTCTCATCAAATTGACAGTCTGCAAATCGTGCAGTGAACAAATCCCCTGTCAATGTTTCGAGGTAGCGAATAATGGAGGGCGATTCAAACTCAACATATATTCCTAACCTTCTTTGCAGAGCCATTTTGGTGCGATATGGCGGTGCTACAGGCACATATACTGCACATCCAACAATTCTTAAATGGGATATATTAGGTTCATGACCCAAAACTAATTGCAACGGGGAATATTTGTGATAATTCGTCGGTCTGAGACGAACTAGCATTGCTGCATGCACAATGGCGTGACCCTAAACCGAAGTGGGAAGCCGACGAACTAGCATTGCTGCATGCAAAATGGCGTGACCCCAAACCGAAGTGGACAGCCGACGAACTAGCATTGCTGCATGCAAAATGGCGTGACCCCAAACCGAAGTGGACAGCCGACGAACTAGCATTGCTGCATGCAAAATGGCGTGACCCCAAACCGAAGTGGGCAGCCTCGTTTTCATGAGTAAATGAGGTATTCAAGATTATTCTCATCTATTGTCTCAACATGATATCCATTTTGAATGATATCTTTAAAACTCAACAAGTTCCTCTTAGACTTGGAGGAGAACATTGCATTCTCTAAAATATTGTTCCTTTAGGCAGAGTTATAGTTACTCTTCAGGAGCCTTCAATCAATTTAATTCACATGGTTTGACATACAAAAGAAAATATAAGAACATGAGAATAAACAAATTCAATCCGTTTGCTTCATATTTAAACAATATTTTCAAAATCTGCTGAGGTTAGTCGACTAAAATGAAGAATAAAATAAGAAGTCACCAATATTAAATTGTCAACACACATATCAGATATTGGATAGACTATACTCTTAAATTTTAATTGTTTAATGTTAAACACTATTAACTGTAAATCTTTAACAATATGCAATGAGTGAATTAAAATTTAGCCCTTACTCAAACACACAACAATCAGAATGAGCATAACTAAAGACAATGTCAATAAACCAGTAACTCTAATATTTAATTGTTAATCAATAACTGAACTTAATGAAATAAATTTAATAATCTACGCTATAAAGTATGAACAGTGAGAAACAATTACGTATTGAAGTAAATATAATACTGTAAACTCTACTGTGTGAACATTTGCTGAAATAGATAATCAACAACAACAAATCAGTTGTCAAAATTGTTGTTAGAGATGCTTGATAAAGCTCAACCAAATGTCTTGGTATACGGTAAATTTTCGCCCAGTGCCTTTTTCCACCACAACGGTAATATATAGTTTATGAACTATTTGCTTTTGGATTCTCATCGTATCGTGCTTGTGGCAGAGTGACCAACTTCAGGTTGTCATATCTCTCCTTTATGCCATTCCACAAGATAGGTGGATCTTTGACTGTGATATATTCAATTTCAAACCTTCATCAAGGTGATGACGCAAGAAAATCAAGGCCTTAGTACAGTTTCAAACCTTCATCAAGGTGATGGCGCAAGAAAATCAAGGCCTTAGCACAGTTTCAAACCTTCATCAAGGTGATGGCGCAAGAAAATCAAGGCCTTAGCATAGTCTTGGGTGGATGCATTATTTCTGTCTTTAATGGCGTCTCCAGGACCCATTGCATCCAAATGGATTTTAGCATCCAACACCCATGTTGTATAGTTCTTGCCCGAAATTTCAAGGGCAACGAACTTTCTTTTCATAATGTCAGACATGAAACAAAATTATATCAAGAGCGTATTCATACATACATGCTTTATTACAATTATTACATTCACTTCAGGGAATGGATCATAATCATGTGTATGTGCTATACACAACCTCATGTCAAATATTACTTTCATAAAGTGAAAGATTATTTTGAGAATCTTTATTATTCTCATTATCACAATGATGACGATTATAATTCCGTCTATTGCCACGTCCACATCCATTGATACCTTCCCGGTAATAATTTTGTCTTCTTTCAGACTTATCACATACTGCTATCACATTCTCTAAAGGGAATGGAGCAAATTCAATGGGACGGATTTTCAATTCTTTGCCCACAATCATACATGAATTTAATCATGGCAAGGCATAGAAATTTTACCACTTCATGTGAGTGTAATTTCTTACAAACTCCATTAGAGTTATAATCAAACTTTGTTGTCTTTGTTTGTATATGAAATCAAATCGTAGAATTTCAAGAATTTGAAAGGGAAAAGTAAATTACTTACCTTTAAGGTATACCAATAAATATTGTGATATCAAATATACCTCTTGAGTTTCCATCCCGTTGCATTACTTTATGATGATACCATCTCTTCTATTTTCCGTATAGAAAATTCTTCTTTCCCAATATGGATGGAAGCATACAAAATCATAGACATGAGCTATTGTTGAGACCAAAACAACGTTAAGTCCAGTAAACAGTAGACGAGCTGCCAAAGGCCGAGTTCTGTGAGGCATTGCTGATATATGACTGACGTTGAACTCTTTAATACACAAGCTCACATTCAACATACAAAACTGAAGGGCGAAATTCGTTAGCAACACTGCTGGCTGCTTCTTGAAACCCTACGCAAACCGACTAATAGAATACTCGAGATTCTGAGAGCGATAATTGCTGAATATTAAATTCAATTGGTTAGAGACTCGTGCTGATAACGTGTTATGAAATAATATAAGAACAAGAACAATAATACAAGAACAAGAACAATATAGAGAGAATAGGGAGAGGAGTATTCTTATTGATACTTTTGGGATGGTTTACAATAGAATAGAAACCCTATATTTATAGGGAGGTGGTGACTTAGCCACCAAGTAGTAAACCCTAGAATCTCTCTAATTATAGACATTCACTTTAAATAGAGTTCTATTTATAACAAGTTTAGCACATATTTAGGGATGAGATTATTCAGGAAGTAGCAATCTGAATCCTGCAACCATCTACCTTTTGGTAAAATTAGGTAATTAACTATTCGATGAGTTCAAAGAAAATTTTAGAAATTTTGGAAAATTATAGAAAGGGAAGAATCGAAATTCATGTTATACAAGGTGCTCAAATTGACCTTAGGTTATGGCAAATTTTTAGAAAAGGACATTTAATATTTTTGAAAATTATAAGTTACCAGTTTAAAGCAAGAGTGTTAAACGGGTCTACCGGGCCGGGCCGGGTCCAAAAATTTTCGGTCGGGCTGGGTTCCGGGCAGGTCCCTGTTGCACTGTGACGGGTTCTTACCGGGCTGGGTTAGTTCGGGTAAAATTGTACCATACGGGTTCTTACCGGGCTGGGTTCTTACCGGGCTGGGTTAGTATTTTTTTTTTGGAATTATGTGTAGTATAACTATTAAGTTATATTAATACTTTGTAAATTGTAATAATTGAATGAATACAAGTAAGATGAGAAAAAATTGCACTTATTGCAAGTGCTACTTTATTTTTTAATTTCAAATTGAAAAAGCTGAAAATGAAATATTTACATTTTTTCTAACAAGTAAACTAGTAAAGTAGTAATTTCAAATGTTTTGCATCGCCCTAGCAAGTTCATCATAATCAATATGAACCGATTGACCTACTTCTGGGGAGTTAAATTCGGATGGTCCATGAGTTAATATATCTCCAAGTTCCTCGTCTTCTGGGCAATCAACATCTTCATTTCCTTGATTTCTTCGTTCTGATCTAATCCAATCTCTAAAATATACTAAAACTTCCAAAGCATTGCTTCCCAATAAGTGGCGGGTGTTTCCAAGTTGTTGTCTTGCTTGGCTAAATGCACTCTCCGATGCAACAACGGAAATTGGCACATTCAGGACGTCCCGGGCCATAGCGAAAAGAACGGGAAATTGCTTTTCATTTTCATGCCACCATCCCAACGGTGAAAGTTCCTTTGTGTGAGGCTCCTTTTGCTTCTGCAAGTAGAATTGAAGCTCATCAATATTCCTGCTACTGGTTTGAGTGTTAGAAAATGTAGAAAAAATATTAAAACTATCAAGGCCTTCATCATCCACATTAGCAGAACTGCTACATTGCATAGCGGGATTAACATTGCCAGAAGCACGAGCAATATTATCACATTCATTTGCATAATAATTATACAGTTGTTGTAAATATTCATTTAGCTTGTACATAGAATCATATAAATTTGGGGATTCAGTTTCTCCAATCTCCATATAACTATATAAAGCATTCATTAATTGGTGACAATCAGACATTTTAATAGAAGGATTTAAAACTGCACCAATTAAGTAAATCGAAGGAATTGGAAAGAAATATTTTTTGAAGTTTGCTTGCATTTTTTCAACAACATCCTTATATTTTTCTTTCTTCTTAAATTCAGATAGTAGCAAAGAAATTTCAGTTATATGTACTAAAGTCATAGTAACAGTTGGGGTAATATGCCCCAGAAAACACAACAGTAACAGTATAAAATTTATGTAAAAATTTAACAACATCATTAATGACCTCCCAAGTATCACTTGTTAACATACGCCTAGGATCAGTATAATGTGCATTAGCAACTTCAGTTATAGGAAATCTATATTTGTGGCAACATTTTAAAAATATATATGTATAATTCCATCTAGTAACAATTTCGTCTGGCATGAATCTAGGTTTAAGGCTATACTGGATACACTTAGTCTTAATTTCTTTTATTCTAGATTGTCTATTATTTCCTTGAATAGCACCAACTGCTTTTCTAACATGAGTAATCTCAACTGAAAATAAATCAAGACCACTTTTAACAATTAAATTATAAACATGACATGTACACTTAACATGAAAAATATCATCAAGAGGTGGTTGCGAATGCAATTTTCAAATTGAAACTGCGGCATTATTGTTTGAAGCATTATCATAAGACATACACAAAACTTTTTGGCTTAGATTATAAAATTCAACAACTTCAACAATTGTACTACTTATAAATGTAGCAGTATGACTCTGATCTTCATCATATTTAAAAGCGATAATACATTTTTGCATATAAGTATTATCATCTATCCAATGGCATGTAATTGTCAAACAATCATTCCATTAACAGCATGACCAATATCAGAAGTTAGACATACTCTAGAAGGAAGGTGACTAAACAAATAACGTATGTATGTTTGATATTGTCCATGAAGTCTACAGATATCTGCTCTACAAGTACTTCTAGGGATACCTTTAAATAAAGGATTGTAAATCCTTTGAATATACATAATAAGATACGATGAAGAAGAAAAAGAAAAAGATAAACAACCCAAAGTAATCATTTTTGCTAATTCCTCACGATCCCTCATTTTATCATATTTTACTAGACCTCCAGTAGTAGGGTTAATAGTTGTTTGATTTCCATCCCCATTATTGCCCCATTCTATGGGATGAATAGACATCATATGTCTAGTAAGTGTCTCAGTCCCCCCTAAATTTCCTCCGGTCAAATGTTTAAAAGTTTCATTGCAAAGTTTGCACTTAACTCTATTAGTACCTTCTATTATTTTAAAAAATTTCCATGCCGGACTTCTTCTTTTACGACTAGAAGTCGGAGCCACTGGTGGTCTACTACCCCTTGTAGCACTAGGCGATGATTCAGAAACATGTGTTATTGGGTCATTACTATTACTACCAGAAGCTACAGGACTACCTCTTTTTTTATTTCCACCCCTACCAGTAACTTTTCTGCATGCTCTTTTAGCAGTATTAAACATATTATAAAAATAAAAGTATAAGCTAAAATTAAATATGCAATTAAAATATTAAATAAGAGAAAGAGTTGGAGGGAGTGCACCAAATTCGACAATAAATTGAGCACTTGATTACGCAAATCCGGTGTTACCACGAACAAACGTCAAGCAAGTATTTCAATTTTGAACTTCAAGCTTCAAATTCCGAATGACAAATTGCGATAAATTAAATTCGGGAAAAGAGAGATAAATAAAATTATAAATTTAGAATATGAAATCTTGCAAATTGAAGGGAAGAGAGAGATTGATAATTTGAGAATTGAGATTGAGATAACAATTTTGAGTGAAGAAATGAAGAAGAGATGAGGGTATTTATAGATTTTAAGAACGGTTAATATTGTAAATTAATAAATACAAAAAAATAACCAAAAAATGGTCATTTTTGAAAAATTATCCGTTGGCCAACGGATCTGGACTGTTGCCAACGGTAATGTGGGCCCCACAATTTCAAAAAATCAAACAAAAACAAAAAAAAATTTACCGTTGAACCGGGCCGGTCCAACCGATTCACGGTACTGTTTACACAAACCGGGCCGTCCGGTCCGGTTCCAACCCCAGAAATCCCAAACGGACCAATCCCTCCCCTCGAACCCAGCCCACCTGGCCCCTTACTAACCGGGCCGGTCTGGCCCGGTTGACACCTTTAGTTTAAAGTAGAAGATTAAAGCTGATTTGTCTCATAAACTGTCTGCCCAATATGTTTAAAGCATAGCAACACAATATTTGAAGCTTGATTATCACAATACTGATACAACACAAGTTTCTAGCATTGATAGTTGCTAGACCAAAATCTAGAATCAAGAGGTCCAGTTTCTTAAATCAGAAAATAAAAACATCTGCTCAGAAAATCAAGCAGTAAATCTTGTCCAACATGCTCAAAAATGAAAAGGAAAATATTTAATAGCAAAGCAGAAATGTTGATAGCATTCATGGTGCTCGGCGGCATTCTAGAATCATTCTCCCTGGTGGGTTTTTTCTCCTCTGCTGCTTTCGTCCATCCATACGAGCAGCTCCAGATTTCTCTCGCGATGAGCTCTTATTCCTAATGTTGTCCTGATCCTCTGCAGTTCTGAGATACTTTTCATTATCAGCGAGAGCAATTTCAGCAGGGTTTTGATTTAAAAGGCAAGGAGGATTCTTTTTTGGAATAATAGAGACAGGCAATACAGTAGTTATAGGGGTACTGCTGTCTAATGACCTGGAAGCATTTTCAGTCTGCAACGAATGCACCATTGAACTTGATGTGCCAACAACTTCTCGACTCGTCCGCCAGAGGCCACTTGAAGACACAGATTGCTGCAAATTTCTTCCGCCAAGTTGCACAGGTGCATGAGATACTTCATCTGTAAATTAGAATATCTTTCATTTACATGAAACAATAAATGGACCAAACAGGAGGTAAAACTGCATATGAATCTGAAGGGAATTGAAGTTTACCATTTAAATACGGAAAAGGTTGTCGTGAGCTATACCCAGTAGTATAACCACCAATGCGAACACCAGAAGACTCCTTGGGATGATGACGTGATAAGAATGATCCGTTGTGAATACGTTGGTTTCCATCCATGTAAATCCGCGGGGGATAGTTGCAGGCAGAGAAAGATTGCTGTTGAGCCACATTGAAAGCAGGAGGTAATGGAGTTGTTTGATCCACATAACCGGGTAACTGCAATGCTGGATTGGTGTCACTAGAATAAGGATTTGAAGTTTGATGCATCTTGCTCTGGCTTTCAGAATCCATACTCTTTATGTCACTGATAGTCCTCCCTTTCGGATGGACATATTTTTGTCCAAATAATATGGTCTGCTGCCTAGTGGGAAACCCTCCAGGTTTTGATCCTTCACCATGTTGCAACCCCCATCTGATGGGAACTTGCCCTCCATTTGATGGTTTCTGCTGAATTTGTTTTAAATTGCCGAACAGTTTGAACTGTGGCTCCTGAACCTGAATCATCTCAGCGCTGTTCACTTTACCATTAGATAAGTGCGGGACATAGCCTCTGCATACTCCAACATCAGCATTTACATTTGCATGAAAACCGGTTAAACTAGGATTTAACCATGTAACTGCACCATTATCATTTCTTTCAGTCGCTAAATTACTTCTGGTCAGGGGAAGACTCCTTTCGGGGTTGTTGTTCAACAGCTCTACAATCTCAATTGGCCTTTTTTCAACAACCTTCTTAGACTGATGACTTCTATGCAGCTTAATTACAGATGACGAACCTTGAACTCCATTAAGGTTTGCTTTTCTGCAAGGCTGAGGCGGTTCCTGTAAGTGAATTCCAGTGAGTTGACAGAATAGAATTTGAGCTAATAATTTGCATTGAGTTATTTGGAAACTTAAAAGACACAAAACTTAAACGAAAACTGGGATATTCCTCATTGAACTCTACTTCAGCCAAGTGAGATGTAGCAAATACACATATAAAACACAAGCCACATAGC
Source organism: Nicotiana benthamiana (assembly GCA_034376525.1). Classification (NCBI taxonomy): domain Eukaryota; kingdom Viridiplantae; phylum Streptophyta; class Magnoliopsida; order Solanales; family Solanaceae; genus Nicotiana; species Nicotiana benthamiana. The sequence continues at coordinate 105,162,516 of CM067332.1, read as the reverse complement.
TTAAACTACAAAAAGAAATGGATAGCCACACCAATTAGACAAATCAATAATTACCATGCTTTTACTTACAGTTTCAAGGCAGTGTCCCTTTTACTTACAGTTTCAAGGCAGTGTTCACTTTATCCGCAGGCATTAAAATACAGACAAGAACTACACTAGAAAACTACAAGAGCTATCAGCTTTAGTTTAGCCATTGAGTAAACCAAATAAAAGCAATAGCTCTAAGATACATCGTAGAAATTTGGTAATGGTAAGCAATACTTCAATCACAGATGTAAAAGTACAGAAATGTGTGAAGGGGCTAGGGGAAGAGGAAACATAATCTTCAGCAAAAAGTGGAAATACTCGAAGATAACACCAAGAAAACAGAAAAAAAGGCAGTACCATTCCTTTTGGCATTTGAATATTTCCCCTTTGAAGCGGATCAGGTGAGGTTTGAATCTGTTGCCACACTGATGATGTTTGATAAATTCCCTGGTTGAGGTCACAAATCACTCCTTTCCTCGAAGATTGGCCTGATTCAGACACATTTGACTGTCTTACAAGAGAGTTCATGCCTTTCCACGAAGATTGACCTGACCCAGCCACATTTAACTGTCTTACAAGAGAGTTCACTTCTTTCCTCGAAGATTGACCTGATTCAGACACATTTGACTGTCTTACAAGAGCGTTCACGCCTTTCCTCAATGATTGGCCTGATTCAGATACATTTGACTGTCTCATGAAAGAGTTATCTTTCGGATCACAACTCTTACTGCTATTTTGTAGACTCAACTGCCAATTTGTCCTGTTTTTGCTTTGGATAATATCATTTTCAACACGTTTCTCAGCATTCTTGGATCTGCTCAAAGACAGGTCTAACTTTGCATTAGCAGATAACTCATTTTCTAGCTGAGAAGTCATCACTCCCATACCAGTCGGCATTTGTACAACATCATTCCTCGAACTTTCCCTTTGCAAATTTTTGTCTCGAGCTACATTCATAGGAAAAGAGGCACGTCTATCTTCAAGCAAGCACAAATCAGAGTTCCTTTCTTTTCCATGCAATGACTCATTCCTCAAATGAGTTTCAACTTTTTCGGCGGTGGAAGCACTTGACGATTGAAAGAGAATAGTAGCACCACCATATCCATTTGTGCTAATGCCAGTGCTTTTCCCCTCGGGGAGCATTTGAGGAGAACATCCAGTGACAAGTTGATCCTTCTTATGTTTCTTTTTTACTCCAGAGTCCCTATGATCACTTCTATGCTTTATGTTCGCACTTTTGCTGCGACTCTGTAGACGTTCTTTGTCTGATCCATTCTCAATTGGACGTGAATCAGAAACTTCAATCTCCATAGAACTCCTCCTCTCAGCTTTTTTATTGAAGGCCTTAGATCTTTTAGCCATCTTACCATCTAAGTTCATCTCTGACTTGCGGCTATCTTCTTGAGACGTCCTTTTCTTTTTCTGAGAAATCTTGTTACCCTTTCTCGCATCCTCAAGAAATGATACCTTATCCTTAGGTGCACCAACCGTATCTTCATCAGAAAGCACTATGGGCATGGTATTTGCCGAACATCGTTCTGCATTGGCACAATTCATCTCCAAATTGGCTTTTTCACCCAGCATTATCTCAGTCAACAACCGCACCTTACGAGTTTTCCTGCGCGGTAGATCATTTGCAATATCCTCATGCAAATCACACTGACTATTTACTGCCAAATTTTCATCACATCCCTTAGGTATTGTTTTAGTGTCCTCTATCAATTCAACAGAAGGTGATCTATTCAAATTCACATTGCTCATATTAAGAACTCTTTCTTTGCTAACAAATACTTGTATTTCATCTGAAGTGATTGAAGGAGTTTTGTGTTCAACATTTTGCAAGCCTATTTCTATCTCTGGATCAATATCATAAGGAACTTCTTCCTCACTTTCATCATTTGACTCAGAATCCAAAATCATTGTATTAGCAGCTGTTTTCAAAACCAAAAGTATCGTCGTCAATCATAACAGTAGTGAACAAGATTAAAACTTGAAGAAAATATTACTCCCTCTGTTTCATATTAAATGAACTACTTTCTTTTTTGGTCTGTTCCAAAATAAATGACATATTTCTAAATTTGAAAATAATTCAACTTTAAACTCTTTATTTTACCTTTTTTTGCCCTTAATGAGAAGCTTTTATTGCCACACAAATGGTATAGTCCCACAAGCTTTTTACCCCTTAAACTTAAGACCACAAGTTTCAAAAGTTTTCATCTTTTTTCTCAAACTCTGTGCCGAGTCAAACTAGTTCAAATAATATGAAACGGAGGGAGTATATTGATACACACAAAACAATGGTCTTAAATTACCGGGGCTCTTTGTTTTTGTTTCTTGAGTTGAGCATTCCTTAGATAGTGTCACCTCAGTAGCTGGATTGCCAGTCTCCTCTTCTCTAACACTTCTGAGAACTGGAAATACACAACATATTTCAAGTTAAAAACAGCTGAACAAATAGCATTATGCATCATACCAATTTAAATATTACATACTAATATATTACCAGCTTTGACAGGAGTCGTATTTTGAACTACAGTGCATTTCTGTTTATTGCGTTTCCATGACAATATGAAGTCCTCATTGTCATCAGTGTCAATGTAATCTTCCATAATCGCTTTATTTTTGTCACCTTTCCGTGAATCGGACATGTGCTTCATCTCTGGCAATAAATATTGGACACCACTAGTAGACGCCTCATGTACACACATTTTGTCTCCTGCGCCTTCAGCTCCGACCTCACTGATGCAACTTTCACATCGCCACGACTTAAATTTGGGAATGTCAAGAGGAGGAAGTTCATCCTCGGCCTTACTGTTTGATCCAAAGGGTGAACAAATTTTCATGTCCTTTTTTCTCATCTCAGCTACATATCCACTGTATCAGAAAAAGAAAAATAAAAAAGATAAGGGGCTCTTGAAAGCAATGAAGAAAATAGAATTTGACTACTCGACAATATATTAATGGGAAAAGTTCCTAGTCTAATTTAATGAGTTGATGGCTTAATAGATGGTCATTCATCTTGTAAAATTGGCCATCAAAATCATATAATTTTCTTTTGTGTTTTAAAAATCATTAAACTTTATCTAGTTCCCTTAAATGGCTATTCTGGTCGAAATTTTTACTTCCCAGTGAGATTCAATGGCATTTAAAAATAATTATTAAAACATGAACCATTTTAATATCCAACCAACCCTTTTATGCATTACATAACCCATCCCACATATATAGATCGACTTTAACAGCTTCTTCGCTCTACATGTAATTGTAGTTAATTTGAAAATTTTTGTACTTTCCCATAATAATTTGTGTCATTAAATTTTTCAGTTCCTATTTTAAAAATTATGTTATACAAAATTTAAAAGTTAAAATAAACTACTTAAAATAAATTAAACAATGGTATGAGAAGATCAAAACAAATTTCTGAAAGTTAACATTCAATAGATGATTATAAAGACACTTGAAAAAATTTAAATAAAGTTAACCATTCTATTATAACTCATCAGGTTATGCTCTCAACTACTTAGAATTATTGCTCTTCAACTATCTATAGTTTATATGATATTCAATTTTTTTTAAAAAGTTTTTTTTACCATTAGGCTCTAGTCAAGTGCAAAGGAATTGAAAAGTTCAATGATAAAATGTTATCGTAAAAAATTATCGTAAAAATCCAGTGATACATATTAATTTTTGTAAAGTTTGTTTAACTTTAACAGCAAGTATTAGGTACTGTAAAGTTCATGAGTCGTAAAAGAAATTTCAAATATTTCTCAAAGGGTTTGCAAATTTTCGTTTCTAATATTCGCAAGATTTGATTTTTTAAATTTGATATAACACAACTTTTGAGATGAGAACTGAAAAATCTAATGATATAAATTATTTGTCCAAAACACAAACAATTTCGTAAACTACAATTGAATATAGAGCACACAAGATGTTAAAGTCGACCCAGATATGTGGGACAAGTCAGGAGGTATTGGGTAAATGGGTGGGTTGGGTTTTCAAATAGTATTTGAAAGAAAAAGAAAGTTACATGTCTTTAATGGCGAATTTTTCAAAGCTGAGTGACCATGCGAGCCATCAACTCCTAATTTAATAGAGGAGTATCACAGAAACTCTTTGATTTTGGATAGTCAAGGTAGAGTTTTACATCCGTTTAAGAATTTTATTTGATACTTCATAGGCACCATGATTTTATGCTCATTAAATCATGCTAATACAAATAATTAATTTACTTTAGAGCAATTAAGTGAGCAGAAGTAGAAATTTTGGTAACTAATTACAAAAGATAACTAATTACAAATTGGAGACTAACCGTATAGAAAAATGGTGACAGTTCTCTTTCTCTTTCACTGGCATTGGAAGATTAAGATCAATAGATATTCCTCCAATAGGTAAGAGCTGCGATCCCGATGATTTGGACACAGAAGTATCAGAATCACTTCCTTCCACTGATGGGGCACACTTCTCCATGTAAAACACTACAATTGATGAAATAAAAATCCAGTCAATAATTTGTAGAAACTATAAGTATTTGGTAGTATACACAAATATTATTTGAATCAAGCATAAACATGTCAAATCTATATGTGATTAATTCGTATGCACCTTTGAATTTAAAGCTATGTCATCTGATTAATCTAATGTAATCCACTACATTTAATGTGATAATTATGATATGATAACAACATTAAGATACTCTATTTAGCGAATAAGTGTGAAAGCCTTTAATGGAAGAAACCCTAATTCTCTTGACGGAAAAAATTATTCATTTCATCAACTCATCATCGAATCAGCATGCGTTACAATCAAACAAATGCACTGAACAAGCTCAATGAACCTAAAAAGAACCATATGCCGATAATTTGAAGCTACTTTATTTAGGATTTTCTAAATTATTTAGTTTCCCCTCATGAATTAACTTTAAAAGGTGGGAAATTTTTTTTATCATCAGGGCATCAAAGATTCACATAAAATTATGGTAACACAATCAAGCTACGCTAAATCCACATTAGATCTAAGCAAAATCATTCACAAAAACAACACGATAGCCAACTAATTAGAGGTTTGCCAGTCGCCAACCATTTCGATATACCCAAAGAATAAACCGCACTAGCAGAATCGCAGTAAAAACCATAAGTAAAACAAACCCAGAAAAAAAAAAGTACAGATAAATAAATAAACCACAACCAGAACAAAATAAACAAAATAAATATACACACAGAATGTTTTTCAAAATCATTTCAAGAAAAGGTATAAATATAATCAGAAAAACTGATGAGCTTAAAAAAACGCGTGAAGAAAAACAAGACAAAAACTCAAGTGAAAAAAACAATCAGAAATGAAGAATAAAAAAATTCTCACCTCAATCAAGACCTCGGATTAGAATAACACCCACTTTTGGACCAAGAAAAAGTTGGACAGAAAACAAAGAGCTAAAGACACCCAGAAAGGAATGTTGGATGGATTGGAAGATGTCTGAATAGAATGTGAGGGGAAAATCAAGAGAAAACCTGTTAAGATTAATCTTAGGTTTGCGAAAAGAAATGAAATTCTAAAGAGAGGGAGAGGGGGAGTGTGTAATACACTTAGACAAATGAGAGAGAAAACATGACATAAGAGAAATGAAAGATGGACATAATTATACAATAAAAATAGAGGCACAATGACTGGCTTTATATAGGAGGAATGAAGTGCAGAGGTTTTAAAGTCTATGTTATCTCTTATTAAAAATATGTATTGTTGTAATCTATACACTTATTACGTGTATCTCTCATTTTTCAAATTTGCATGAATGCATGAGAGAGAAATCACCAGCCAATCACATGATACCACGTCAGATATTCTCACGCATATGCTGAGGTGCGTGACACGTAACATGTGACTGGTGGAGAAATTGAGGAATAAAACCCTAAAATTTGAGATCGCAGAGATAAAACAGAAAGAGAGAGTGAGGTATGGGGATAACCCTAATATCAGTACTCTTTATATATACAAAAAATGGGCAGATATATAACTTACACAAAATATATCATAATTAAAAAATAAAAATAAAAAATTGAACAACTTACTAAAGAAAAAAATGTAGAAAATATTTGGGATCCTATTGAAATAAGGAAAAATATTAAACTTATAGGATCATCAGAATCCAACCTTTGTGTAATTTATTATTTTTCCTTTTTTTGGATAACAACTTGTTCTTTTCTTTAGTTACTTACTTCTATTATAATATTTTTTCAGGATTTCTAGTTTTTTTTTAAAAAAAAATGAAGTGTTTTATGCTATATAATGATCACTTCTACGTCTCTGAACAATATGGCAAAAATAGGGTTTCACATAATAGTAGAGTTATTTTCTCCTTTATGTAAAAGTGGAGTTTTTGCTCAACTATATTGTGGTTGCTGTGTCCATAAATAAAAGAGAATTTGAATTTTGTTTTACGTTATAAATGAATTAAGATCCTATAAAATACTAATGATTTTGAATATAGATAGGAGAAAATCAAAAACAAGATAAGTAATGACAGACCAACATGATCTATGTACAGTAGATCGAAGCAAGATTATGCGCATCAATTTTAAAGTATTTTAAAATTTAAAGTATATGTTCTTTAACAAAAGATCACGAAAGGTAGAGTTTTCTTGTGCCATTTACAAAAAAATTGAGTTTTGTTTCAATTAACAGTATGGTTGTGAGCTATGCATATAATAAAATAATAGAATGTGAAACTTTATACTAAGAGAGAATTGAAAAGATTTTAAAAATAATGGTTTAAAATATAAAGAAGAAAATTAAATGATAGATCACTAGAAAAATCTCATGACCCGTTGAAACTCTTGTTATAATAAAAGTGAATTAAGATTTTAAAATATAATGGATGCAAATATAAAGAAAAAACTTAAATAAACAGACGAATTTGACAGATCGACATGACCTGTATATCATAACAAACTTGTTTGAGTTAATCCTTCTGCATTTGTTATAACATCTTTAATCTTTATCTGGAATTAATTGTCTCTTCTAACTTCTTTTGCACTAGTGATCATAAAAAATTTGAAAGCACTGAATAGAACAGGAATCGAACTCTCGCCGATAATATAAACGTTTAGATACCCAACCAACTGGACTACTAATATTTTTTCAGGATTTCTTTTGTTACTTACTTCTCTTATAATATTTTTTCAGGATTTCTAGTTTTTTTTTTAAAAAAAATGAAGTGTTTTATGCTATATAATGATCACTTCTACGTCTCTGGACAATATGGCAAAAATAGGTTTCACATAATAGTAGAGTTATTTTCCCCTTTATGTAAAAGTGGAGTTTTTGCTCAACTAGATTGTGATTGCTGTGTCCATAAATAAAAGAGAATTTGAATTTTGTTTTACGTTATAAGTGAATTAAGATCCTATAAAATACTAATGATTTTGAATATAGATCGGAGAAAATTAAAAACAAGATAAGTAATGACAGACCAACATGATCTATGTACAGTAGATCGAAGCAAGATTATGCGCATCAATTTTAAAGTATTTTAAAATTTAAAGTATATGTTCTTTTAACAAAAGATCACCAAAGGTAGAGTTTTCTTTTGCCATTTAAATAAAAGTTGAGTTTTGTTTCAATTAACAGTATGGTTGTGAGCTATGCATATAATAAAATAATAGAATGTGAAACTTTATACTAAGAGAGAATTGAAAAGATTTTAAAAATAATGGTTTAAAATATAAAGAAGAAAATTAAATGATAGATCACTAGAAAAATCTCATGACCCGTTGAAACTCTTGTTATAATAAAAGTGAATTAAGATTTTAAAATATAATGGATGCAAATATAAAGAAAAAACTTAAATATACAGACGAATTTGACAGATCGACATGACCTGTATATCATAACAAACTTGTTTGAGTTAATCCTCGTGCATTTGTTATAACATCTTTAATCTTTATCCGGAATAATTGTCTCTTCTAACTTCTTTTGCACTAGTGATCATAAAAAATTTGAAAGCACTAAATAGAACAGGAATCGAACTCTCGCCGATAAAGTAAACGTTTAAATACCCAACCAACTGCACTACTAAAGTTCTTTCTATTTTTTGCCCTTTAGCATGCATAATACGTCCTTTCTTCATTTTATTTGTAGTATTTTTTTAATTTTCTACTACCATGTCTTTTCACGATAACTTACTTTTAGGGGCCGTTTAGTTTACAACTAGTTACACATGCATAAATTATAGTAATGTAGAAACTATGTACACAACAGATAATAATTTGGCAGTTGTTGATCAATTATAACAGTGTTTATTGTTGTATAATGATTAATGAATAATTTTAATGAAGATTGAGACGGAATAAGTGTGAAATTCAACTATAACCCTGCTCTAAATTGTTATTTCTTGGAACAAGATGAAATTTCATACTAAAGAGGTGGGAAATGGCTCAAATCGAGGACATTTTCTATGGTTTGAGGGCGCTTTCACAAATATTTTTTTTTTTCACTTGGAAAACTAATTTACATTTCATTGTTTAATTTCAGCATGCGAAAAAAATGGTATTAATGTATTTTCTTCACTGCAGCAAATAGTCTGTCTTTTGTAGAATAGAAAACCCAAAGGCATTGACATCCTCTCCAAATCAAATATATCAATCCGTCGACAAATATAATTATTACGATAAATTTCATTTGGAAAAATTGATGTGCGTTTCGTTGGTATAACTATCTTATTACTCAGTGAATACCTAGGGTTTTCAATAACCATATTGTGCATCCTAATTAAATTGCTTTTATAAATGAGTAGCCGTTATATAAATTGCAACTCGGTTGAAATTTTATTAAATTACCAAACACATATAAAAGCAGTTGAGTTTTACTTATATAGAATTTATATTCATTAAAAGGCTACAAGTAAATTCCACTATCTTTATTCTCAGAATTAGATTATCATTAAACCAGATCTCGTGAAATAGGATCCCATTAGTTTTCACTGCAAGTAGCACTCTTTTACGTTGTATTTATGCTTTGCAAAACATATTTATGAAGATTACCTTACAATTCAAAAATGGACAACTTACTAGTTGAAAATATACGTAATTCCGCATCCTTTCTCTGTTTGCAAATTATAAAAAGGTCATTTATTTGAAAAATATACAAATATAATCCTGCATTCTTACTATGTGTAGAAAAGGAATTATTAACATACTTGAAATGTCAGCCCAAAAAGAAAAACAAACTAATAAGAAGAGACGCCAATAAAGCATATTAGCTAATAACCACACATGATACTTGATACTTCGTCACGTCTTTTTTTTTCTTTTAACAATTATTTTTGGTATCTGAAACATACTAATCCAGCTAACAATTTCGCACAACATATGTAGAGCCCATTTAAAGTGGAAGTGTTTAATTTATATGAAGGATATTTTTATTACGAAGGCTCAAATCTAAGATACATGGTTAAAAGTATAGAGGGATCCATCCATCATATTGCACTTCTTGTTGGTCCTGTTCTATTTACTTCTCACATTAGCCTTTTGCAATTAAGTAACCAACTTTTCGAGAAAATATTAATTATAAATCTTTTTTGACTACATTGTCTTGTTGATTCTTCGATCACCCAATTCTTTACATTTCTTGGACGTTTAAACAAGGAAATTTGGAAAAGATAATTAATTCTTTCTTAATTTTTAAAACGACAATAGTTTAGAATAATTACTATTCGCAAAAATGCTAAGCAGATAGGATCTGAAAGAATAACTATCTTTAGTGGGTCATCAGAATCTAACCTTTGGGTAATTTATTATTTTTACTTTTTTTGTATGTCGACTTGTTATTTTCTTTAATTACGTGTTTAATGCTATATACTGATCACTTTTACTACTCAGAACAATATGGCAAAAATAGGGTTTCACATAATGTCGAGTTATTCTCCCCTTTAAGTGAAAGTAGAGATTTGGCTCAACTATATTGTGGTTGGCTATGTCCATAATAAAAAGAATTTGAAATTTTTTTTATGTTATAAGTGAGTTAGAATCATAAAAAATGATGATATTTAATATAGATAGGAGAAAATTAATAAGACAAGTGCTGACAAACCAACATGATCTGTAAGTAGACCGAAACAGGATTGTATAAATCGATTATAAAGCATTTTAAACTTTAAAATAAATATTCTTTTAACAAAAACAGAAAACGAATTAAAATGTAAAGTTTCCACGGATGGAAGATAAGTGATGAAATTACTGGTTGTAAATGGCTTTATTCACATTATTTATTAATTTCTTTGACTATTATTTTTTATTTCTTGTATTTGCAACGGTCAGTAGTTTGACAGGTAGGATCCCAATCGGCGTGCATCATCTTATTACCTTTGTTCTTTCCTGCATCATTGCCAGTTAGCACGATAAAACACAGAAAAAATCAAATTAGTTTTATAATTATAAATATGCATTCAAAAGAAATTTCGTTTCAGCGACATGTTAAACATGCGTACATGAATCAACAATATGATAAACATGGGTTAAAAAAGAAATTAAAAAGATGAATTTTGCTTTGACGATATAATAAACATACTTTCAAACAAATTATTCATAAATGACAAATCAATAAGGATTTTAAAACATCAAATGACATGAAAATCGAAGGACATAATGAGGATTATGATATTTTGCACCTCTTTTCTTTGCTGATAAGAAATATTTTTATCTACACACCTTTATTTTTGTCAAACAAAAGAGATCCTAGTAAAGGCTATATGCATTTGGGTTTCTACATAAAATACCTATTCACGTATTGTGAATATACTATATTAGAATTTTATTTCTAAAATATCATTATTCACCTATTTTTAACATGACATATTTTTATTTTGTATTTAATGTTGTATATTTCAATATAAATTATATCAATACTATAACAATGAATTTTTTCCTGCTATTAAACTTCGCTTTAAATCGAGCTTTAATTTGCATGTTATACGGCGGTTGCCACGTGGCACATGTTCCAAGGACAAACCAAGGAATAAACCATAAAATTAGGGGTTGTGGTAATAAAAGGGAAAAGGAAAGTAAATGGTTGGAAATAAACCCTATTTAGTCTAATACAATGGGCAGGTAACAACTTTGTAAAAGAGAATGGTACAAAATAGAGTGAAAGAAGGAGAAGAGCCCTTGAAAATAAAGAATAATAATTATAATTTTTATGGTAATCAGATCAGAATCAGCCTTTTTTATTTTATAAGGAATAAGATTTTATCCTATGTTGTTACATATTAGTATATTTGAGTTAAAATACTTGAATCACATAGCATAGCTATTTCGTCCATTCTCATTCATGGCAAAATAAGGTTTCCTAGAATGTAAGAGTTTTCTTTTGCCATTTACATAAAGTTGAGTTTTCGCTCAATAAACATTATAATTATAAACTATGTATATAAAAAATAATATAATGTGAAACCTTATATTATACTATTAATAGTGAATTAATAAGATCTTTTCAAAATAATGGCTTTAAATATAAAGAAGAAAATTAAATGATAGAAAATTAGACAAATTGGCATGACCCATTTACATAAAAGTTGAGCTTTGTTTCAATTAACAGTATGGTTGTGAGCTATGCATATAATACAATAATAGAATGTGAAACTTTATACTAAGAGAGAATTGAAAAGATTTTAAAATAATGGTTTAAAATATAAAGAAGAAAATTAAATGATAGATCACTAGACAAATCTCATGACCCGTTGAAACTCTTGTTATAATAAAAGTGAATTAAGATTTTAAAATATAATGGATGCAAATATAATGAAAAAACTTAGATAAACAGATGAATTTGACAGATCGACATGAACTGTATATCAGAACAAACTTGTTTGAGTTAATCTCATGCATTTGTTATAACATCTTTAATCTTTATCGGGAATAATTGTCTCTTCTAACTTCTTTTGCACTAGTGATCATAAAAAATTTGAAAGCACTGAATAGAACAGGAATTGAACTCTCGCCGATAAAGTAAACGTTCATATACCCAACCAACTGGACTACTAAAGTTCTTTCTATTTTTTGCCCTTTAACATGCATAATACGTCCTTTCTTCATTTTATTTGTAATATTTTTTTAATTTTCTACTACCATGTCTCTTCACAACAATTTACTTTTAGGGGCCGTTTAGTTTACAACTACTTACACATGCATAAGTTATAATATAGAATTATTTACACAATAAATAATAATTTTGCAATTGTTGATCCAATGTAAATGTGTATATTGTTGTATAACGATTGATGAATAATTTTAATAAAGATTGAGACGGGATAAGTACAAAAAGTCAACTATATCCCTGCGCTTGTAATTTCTTGGAACAAGATGAATATGGTTCAAATTGAGAAACTTTTTTACGGTTTGAGGCCGTTTTTCAGAAATAACTTTTCTATCATATTACTCAGTGAATACATAGGGTTTTCTATAGCGATATTGTGCATTCTAATTAAATTTCTTTTATAAAAGCAGTTGAGTTTTTACTTATGTAGAATTTATCTTTACTTCTTTTCCTAAATACTCTTCGGAAACAAGTCAATAATTTGTTAATTTTGCCAATATTAAACAGGCAGTTCATGCAAACCAATAGTAGAATATTATTGGAACTAAAAGTAAACTCAATACGCTATATTTTTCTATAGCCGTTTGACAATTAATGTCATAAAACACAGAACATCGTGAAATTTGGGAAAATATAAAGATTGCTGGGACAAGAAGACACAATTATAAAGGGCTCAGGCTACTAGCTTCAGCATTCAGATATGCGAAAATTGACATTAAGTCGTAATTATTAAGTTTCTTTGATAATTACTTAGCTTTAAGACGGATGATGCGCAATGCCATAAGAAAAATTTCTCTTACACGGTGTTAATATTTTGAGATAAATAAATGGGGTATTATTACTTTTAATTCACGGCAGAAATTATTTACATTCGATAGCCAGAAAAGCATACAAATTTGCATATAACGTGTGTGTATATATATATATATAGTATCATTTTTTAAAATAAATCACTGTAGTTACAAATGGTGTTCTTTTTGTCTTCTTTATACCTAATTTTTACTTTATTTTTTATTTATATATACATATCTAGTAAAAAATTCGACATAGCAATGCCCTAGCACGATGAAAGATGTGCCCCCAATGACACAAGACAAAATAAACCATTGTTAATGTTATCCATTAAAAGTATGGTGGGATAACTGAGATCTGTCTGATCGCAATTAAAATGTCGAACTTGAATTATGAGAATGAGTGTTTTACCCCTTTAATGGATTACTCTGAACAAATATTAATTATATAAATAAAATTTCGAACATTGAATTAATAAAAGAGAATTCTTCATAAAGCACCATTTTTCTGTCTAATTAGTTATTTATAGACATTTTTTGTTATATTACGTGTTATAGATATCTTTTATATAGTTATATAATGTATTTGATGTATTTAAGTTATTATATTCATTAATACAATAGCAAAACTAGGCGTTAAAAAGGGAATTCCAGCTAAGATTGATATGTATTTAACAGTATTCACACGAGAATATCGTGAATACAGTAACATATTTGCATAAAATCTGGAAGGTTTAACTAATTAAAACGGAAAGGAAATCAAACTACCTGATATTCTCCTAATTTAACTCAATGAACAAAAACTATTACCCATTAATCTGTATTCTTCCATTCATGATTCAAACAAAAAAATTAGCGAAAACAAGTGCAACTCTGTTCGCAGTTCTTCCATTCACTTCTCCTTTTTCTCTGTTCGCAGTTCTCAATTCAACCACGCAAAATTACAATTGATACAAATTGTATATTGTAACGACCCAAGGGGGTCATCACTTGTTTTCTTACCATTCGGTACTTTCGAGGCCTTAAAAACCCCATATGGAGGTGTCTCGATTTGTGTGCGTTGTCCGGGCGCGTAGTCGGAAACCTTAAATATGAATTCTTCGATAAAAATGCTAAATTTTGTTATTAAATTTGAATAAATTTGACTTCGGTCAATATTTTGGGTAAACGGGCCTAGACCCGTGAATTGACGGTCCCGGCGGGTCCGTAAGAAAATATGAGACTTGGGCGTATGTCCAGAATCGAATTCCGAGGTCCCAAGCCCGAGAAATAAATTTTTGCGTGAAATTATTTTCTAGAAATAATTAAGGAAATTGGAAGTGAAATTTGATTAAAAGCTTAAGGTATCAGGCCCGTGTTTTGGTTCTATGTCCTAGTACAAGTTTGATATATGGTTTAAGCGCTTTTTGAAAAGTTTGCTTGAAAATGGACGTTGTTTGACGTTTTTTGAACTTAAAAATGAAAAGTTGATGTTTTATGAAAATTGTGAGGAAATCATGAGCTTTGAGGCTTAATTCGATTTATATGATGTTATTGTGGCGATTTGATTGCGCGAGTAATTCTGTAAGATGTTTTTTAGGTTATGTGCATATTTGGTTTGGAGTCCCGAGGGCTCGGGTGAGGTTTGGAAAGGCGTCGAAGTGCATTTTTAATATTGAAAGTTGTTGGTATGAGCTGGCTTGCAGGCTTCGCATTTGTGAAGCTTAACTCGCAAATGCGATATCGCAAATACGAGTGGCCCTTCGCAAGTGCGAAGTAAGCACAAGCCAGCCCTTCTCGCAAATGCGAGCATTTCTTCGCAATTACGAAAAAAGCTCAGGTGTCAGTGATCGCAAATGCGATCCTTATGTCACAAATGCGACCCTCACTTTGCAAATGCGAAGGTCCCGAAAATTGGAAGGGTTCGCAAATACGAACCCTGTTTTGCATTTTCCATGTCAACAGAGGTCGAGGTTCGCAATTGAGACATTTGCAACCTGCAATTTTTATACTTAGTTGAAATTTGGACATTTTTCACCCCATTTTCAAAACACAACTCCTTTTGGCGATTTTTCAAGAACAAGATCTCTTCCAAATCATTTGTAAGTTAGTTTTTACTTATTTCATTCAATCTTTAGCACCATTTAACATGTTTTCAACTTAAAATCAATGATTTTCATGGGTGAAATTTGGGTTAGAACCTAGGTTTTTCAAAAATTGGGGATTTGGACCTCAATTGAGGTTCGATTTAAAAATAAATCATATATTTGGGTTCCCTGGGGGAGTGGGTAACCGGATTTTGGTTCGAACCTCGGGTTTTGACCACGTTGTCCTGAGGGGCGTTCGGGTTATTTTACCTAAATTTGCGTCTTAGCTTTAAATTGAATAGTAGAATCAATTGTTTGAGATGCTATTTACGATATGTAATTGAAATAAATAGATTTGGGTCATTTGGAGTCAGATACTCGTAGCAAACGTGTGGTTTCAAGTAGAATTGGAGCCGGTTTAAGGTAAGTGGCTTGTTTAACCTTGTGTGGAGGACCTTTCCCCTATGATAGGTTATTTGGTAATTGAGTGCCTTGTACGTGAGGTGACGAGCGTGTACTTGAGGTAATTGTTGAAAATCCAGTTTTACTTAAGATATTCATATTTTCTTTATTTTACTTGCAATCATAACCTGTGTGAGATTTGAAAAGCATGTCTAGTTGATTTAACTTGCCTACTTGCTTAAGTTGCCTTGACTATATTACGTGAAGCATGTTATGCTAGTACTACTTGTTGCTTGTTTTTTTTTGTACTTCCCTTCTGAATATCTCTTGGTTGTGGTTGCGCATTTACATTGGGACTACAGATGTGGGATTCTGGTAGCCCCTCCCCCGCCTTATTTGTTTACTTTGGGATTACGGGTTAGATTCCCAGTAGATCCCCCAGTTTGTTTAATTTGGGACTACGGGTTAGATTCCCAGGAGATCCTCCTACACATTATATTTGGGACTACGAGTTAGAATCCCGAGAGATCCCCCAGTATATTTACTTTGGGAGTATGTGTTAGATTCGGGGGAGATCCCCCTGCACATTTATATTATGGACTATAGGACAGTATCCTGGGAGATCCTCGTTACTGCTATTGATATGGAAACGGACTACAGGACGGTATCCTTGGAGATCCTCTTTATTGTTATTGGAATGGAAATGGATTACAGGACGGTATCCTGGGAGATCCTCGTTATTGGTATTGATATGGAAATGGACTACAGGACGATATCTTGAGAGATCCTCGATGTTGGTATTGACATGGAAATGGACTATAGGATGGTATCTTGGGAGATCCTCATAATTGGTACTGTTATTGAGCTGTCTTACTCTGTGTTATCTTATCCCTGGTATGTTGGTTGTTATTTGTGTAACCTGACTTAATTCACAATCGTATTCTATTATTTCTGCTTATTTCATACTGTTGCCAGCATTTTTATTATATTGCTTAATCTCAGTAGGGCCCTGACTTTCCTCGCCACTACTCGATCGAGATTAGGCTTGGCACTTACTGAGTGCCGATATGGTGTACTCATGCCTCTTTTGTGCATGCTTTTCATGTGCAGACCAGGTACTTCATCTCAGGCGCACTATCCTTGAGGCTAGGAGAGCTACGGAGACTTTGAGGTACTTCTGCAGCGTCCGCAGACCCAGGGGTCTCCTTTTTTGCTCTATCTGTAGTATTTGGACTTCTTCCATACTTTTTCTTTAGATATTACGGAGTTAAAGCCATGAATTACTTTTCGTTAGCTTGTGCTCCCGTGAGTGTCCGGGTTTTGGGGTGTTATTATAGACTTCCGCATTTTGAGTTGTATATGCCAAGTGGCTATTATATATCGTTTCCTCTGGTTTTGCTTAATTTAATTAAATGCCCGCAAGTTATATAAATTTTCACATTGTTAGCCTTACCTAGTTGTAGGAAATAGGTGCCATCACGACATGTTCATGGAGGTTGAACTGGGGTCGTGGCATATACAAAATACAATATAGTTTCATTATACATATGACAAGTTTAACAGTGTTACTGCATCATTCTGGCAAGTGAAATGATGAGAGCAATTACGTCAATTTTTCAATTGAGGGAATGCTGATAAAGGAGTATGAGTCGTATAATAATTTGGTTGCTTCAATTTCTCATAAACTGGGCATAGATTTGAGCTGAAAGTCCATTTAAATTCAATACAAAGTAGAAGGAAATGGCACGCCAATGGAAATACACAATGATATAGGTACAGGATGTATATAGAGTTGAAAAAAGAGAACAGAGAATTCGGGATATATCCTTTGTGCGTAACAACTATTGAAAAATAACTTGTATCCGGAGGTAGTTTAAATCAAAGCGGCATTGTGCAAATAGATGATGCAGTTCAAAGGTATGATTCTGATACAGATGATATACTTTCTCCAGATTTTGTCAATGTAGGAGAAGTAATTGGGGTGTTCGAACTGAACAAGGATTTGATAATTTCAAAAACTAATCAAAAGGAGGTTATGGTTGGACAAGTATATAAGGATAAGGCTACATTGAAAGAGGTGATGGAGAATTATGCTATATATCAAAGGTTTCAATTCTGAGTTGATAGGTCTAATGATGTCAGGTTTGTGTGTATTAATTTTTTTTTGTATTTTGTATTATTGGTTCGAGCTATTTTTATGCGTATTTGTGGATTTACACTTGATTATCACTATGTGTTTAACATATATTTGTTTATGCTCCTTAATTACATGTATTCATATGTATTTTACTGGTATAATTACATTACAGTATCTCTAATTATTTTTGTATTTTATCTAGTGTGCTTTTAAGTGTAAGCATAAGTTGTATTCATTGTATTTAAATGCAATGTTAATCATATGTGTTTAATATATGTTTGTTTATGGTCCTTAAATATATGTATTCATATCTATTTTACTGGTATAATTACATTACAATGTCTCTAATTATTTTTGTATTTGTCTACTGTGCTTTTAAGTGTGTGCATATAACAATAATTGTATTCAGTTGTACTCATTGTATTTAAATGCACATAACTATAATTGGATTCAGTAGTATAATAATTTATATATATATATATATATATATATGTTAGAATGTATTCATGTCAGATTGTATTCGTGTGTATATGAGTGCATTTTTTTTGTAAATCTTTGTGCTAATCATATGTACAATGATTAATTCTTTGTAGTTATTCATTATTATGCATTTTAGAAGATTGTGAATAGAGGTTTAAGGTTTCAAGCATTAACAAATCAGAACTATTCAAAGTGAGATAGTTCACTGATAACCATACATGTCCGCTGAAGGACAGGGTGTATGAGCAGCGACAGGCAAGTAGCAGCCTTATAAGTGATATGATTAAGCCTAAGATTACTAATCATAAAAGGAAATATACCCAAAGAATATTATTGATGATGTGAAATCAGATTTAGGTGTAGATGCTAGCTACAAGTTGGCGTGGAGGGATAAAGAAAAGGTAATAAATGTTTTGAGAGGTGAACCGACTGATTCATAAAAATCAATTATCAGGATACTTATATACAATGGATACAACATATCCAGGTTCCTACATCAGAATGGTAAAATCTCCCAAAAATGAATTCATGTGCATGTTTATATCTTTGTATGCCTTTATAAAGGGGTTTGATCATTGTAGACCCATTGTTGTTGTGGATGGAAGTCACCTAAAATCTTACTACACCGGGACATTAGCTTCGGCAAGCACGTTGGATGGTGCAAGTGAGTACCTGAATTATAATAAAATCTGATAATATTTTAAAGAATAAAATACATATTTTAAAAATATGCATTCAATTGTCTTTATAGGTCATATACTGCCACTAGCATATGGTGTTATTGATTCAGAGAATGATGCTGCCTGGACGTGGTTCTTAAGATAGCATACGGTTACAGGGAAAACATGTGCATCGTTTCAGATAAAAATAACAACATCATTAAATCTGTATCGAGACTGTAAACCAGATGTACCACATTTTGCTTTTCTATGGCATCAATGGAACAACATATATAAGAAATTCAAAAAGGGCTATGCCAAATTGAGTGAGATATACTTCTCGATGGTAAAAATATACACAAAGCTGAATTTGACAGTCTAATGGAGAAGGTGGAGAAGGTAGATATTAGGATGAAAGAATACTTAGAGTTAGCTGGATATGAAAAGTGGGCTAGGTTGTATAATAACATGGGATGGACAATGACATCAAATATTGTTGAGTCAATCAATGCCGCACTAGTGTTAGCAAGGGAATTGTCAACATGCGACTTCCTCGAAGAAGTTAGGAAAGATGTTTGGACATTGGAATTGTAGTAACCACGAGGAAGCTACACAGACATACACAACACATGGCAAAAAATTCCAAGAAATGTTGACTTTGAATGAGGCAATGTCTACACGTATGACTGTAAGTTTTATTTTAATGTCATCGTATTATATAGCTTAATTATTTTCGGAAATAACTGACTTGAATATAACTGTATATAACACATTTTTATAATATAACTGTCATGAATACATATGAATACAACTAAATTCAACTGCATACAATATATATTTTATCGAAGATCTGAGTTGAGTACATATGAATACAACTAAAAACATGCTGCAAAAATCAACTATTTGAATACATCAGAATACAACTAACAAATATGTATTATACATAATTTTTTATATGATGTACTATCATGTCGTGACCTTCTAATATTTTTGTTACACTTCAGTTTCCTAAAGTATAACAGATTTTTGATGTATGTTATAGTATTCATAAACTAAGATGTAATTATAGTTTATAGTCTGCCTGTCTAAATATACGATGTATTCTTCTGTATGAAAATATTTTAGTTGTATGTAACTGAGTAATTCAACATTATACATATGGTAATTCAGTTATATGTGCTCAAAACTTATATTTCTATGTTTAAATGTAGGTAGTACCATCAATTAAATACTTACGGTTAACGATGGAGGAAGGCATTACACCGTCTGCTTGTTAGAGAGAAAATGTGTTTATGGGAGGTTCCAAGTTGATGAATTACCATGCACACATTCTTGGGTTATATTGAAGAGCAAGTTTCTAATGCCAGAAGAATATTGCTCTAACTATTACAAACCAAATCATGTTGTAATGACATACGATGTGCCTGTGTACCCTCTACCGGACAGAAATGACTGGAATATACTAGCACATGTTGCAGAGGATATTGTACTACCATCCAAATGGAAAAGACCACTTGTAAGGCCAAAGAAGGAGTGGTATAAACCATTAAGTCAATTGCTCCAGCCAAAAAATCAACATCTATGTAGCGTATGTGGGCAGGGAGGATATAACAAGCGAACGTATAAAAATGCTCCACGTAGCATTTAGTTAAAATTCTGACATGTATTAGTTCTCCAACGATTTGTGAATACTTATGATGACATTGCCATGTAATAAATTCTCATTGTCAAGTAATAATTTCTGAAATGCCTTTTTGTGAATAGATTCTGGTTACATTTAGTTGCAGTACTGTATTGGATACATTCGAATACAACCTTGTCCATATATACTTTGATAATTATAGACAGTGCCTGAGTTATATATATAATTATTCAAAATACATCAAAATACAACTATATACTCAGCTATAATATAATAATTTCAATGAATACATTTAACATGATTAGATTTTGTATTCATTTAGTTGCAGTATTGTGTTGAATACAATCGAATACAACCTTGTCCTCATATACTTAGACATACAATCATAGACAGTGTCCGAGTTAAATATACATAACTAGCCAGAATATATCAGAATACATCTATATACTTAGCTATAATATAACAATTTTCAATAAATATGTATAACTTGTTAATACATCTGAATTTGTGTTGTTTAATATGTAATAACTGAATTTAAAAGATACAAATTAAGGAATAAAACTGAATACAAGAAAATACATCTAAATTCTTTAATATAACCTATTCAATATACATAAAGTATTTGACTTTGATATTAACCTGTTCATTACGTATAGCCTGTTCAAGCCAAGTTACTGAATATTAATACATACTTACATCCTGTAAGATACATATGAATATAAACTAAAGAATAAACATGAATACTTATGAACAAAACAATGAAACATCGATTGAAAAGTTACAATTGTCATACACAAACACTGTTAATAAAGTGATTGCTTTTTCTAACTGAATACCATCTGCACCAAAAAAACTATTCAAAAAATAGTATTCACCTAAAAACAACATTCCAAAACTATATTAATTTAAAGCTACTCTAACACTATCTACAACTTTGAATCTTACTTCGTGAATTGCCTAGCAATTTTTGAGGGTGCTTCATTCTCACTTATGGCATCAGAGACTATCTTCTGCATAGCATAGTCCCAGAGGAAAACACCATATCTTTGACAGAGTAGATTGGAATCAAATGTTATTTGTGGAATCTCACCAAGTGCTCAGAAACTCTGCATATGCCGCAACATGCACCCCACTTTCCCTAAAAATATTGATTGAATAAATTGAAAATAATTCATACAATTAGATTTGTTTATAACATACAAGAATAATGATTGAAAACTTACATGCTCCCAGCTTTCTATTGAGACAAATCTGATACGAAAAAAACTTTAAAGGGATCATTATGTGACTTGTCAGTGTATGCTGAGTAAGTAAACCAATCTATGCTTTAACTATCTCTGTATAGCCACTAATTGATAGATATAGAGATACAAGCTTAGCTTGCTTATCTATCTCAGAAGCTACATAGGCATCATGACCTGCAGATCTGTATGAGTCATACATTTTGATATATCTTTCCTTGGATGAGACAACAACCAATATTCAGTGTAGTTTGCATTCAAGTTGACTGGTATCATGACATTGTCAACAATATGCCAAAGTATATTAGCTAGCAATTTGTAGCCCCATATATACTCACATACCACATCCTCTTCTTTGGTTGCATTAGCATTACTATCTGAATCAGCATACTTGTCAAAAATTTCAACGATTCTTGTCTTGAATATACAATCAATAGTTGTATACTTGAAATTACTTGTTTGATTGTACTTTCCCTTCTTTCTCAGATAGAAGAATATGATATCAATATGCTATACACAAACTTAATTACATAGTGTGAGTTCAATTAATCAAACTAAGAAAAAAATATGACAAGTGAAAACTTAGTTAAATACATCACATTGATCAAAGAATAATGCATCTGAATAGAGAAAAATACATATGAATATGCTGTATTATAATAGAAATTCAAGAATAAATACCCATTGATGTTAAAATACAGAGTGTATGAAGACATTTAAAATACATCAGATATTACAATAGGTATTACAACAGCTACAATTAAAATATAGCAGATAATACAGTTCAAGATATTACAGTAGATATTAAAGATATTTCAACTACCCATTGATGTTAAAATACATCCGAACATATTTTAAATACATGTTGTTATTCAAAACTAATGAGGCAATAAATAAATATTACTGTAATACATATGTAATTTACAATAACTAATAACTTTGAAAATACATCAGAATACATTAAAATATATCAGTTCTTCAGGAATAATGATGCCATTAAATTCATCATACATATTGAGTTAAAACACATGTTACATTTTCAGCTAATAAAAATTGTTACAATACACCTGAATACAATTAAATACAACAGATTTATTTGTAACATCATTGTGAATTATACAACTAGACAACCAACACGAAGGAATAAATTAAAGTAGAGTTGGAAGGGGTAAAACTTACGTTGTCATCCCATAGCTTTCCATCAAAAGATATAAGCTAAAATCATTTTTTTGAATTGACTTGATCAACTCCAAAATCAAATGGTATGTGAAGCTTGACTTGTTCTTCTCGCATCATTTTTAGTGTAGTGACATAGTGTGTGAATACAATTAACTACACATAAATACAGTAAGGAAACTGATTTTGGTAATAAAAATCTTAGTTAAATAAATCACACATATTCAAGAATAACAAATCTGAATACATTAAAATACGGCTAACACATTTAAATTCAAAAATTAATTCCAACTACATATTAATGTTAAAATACATTTGAATACATTTAAATATATGTTGTTGGTAAGTACTAGTGAGACAATAAAATGCTTGTCGAATATTGATAACTTTTAAAATATAATTATTCAAGAATAACATTGATCAATTAATAATAACTAAATACTAGTTAGTTACAAATACTGGTAACTTAAAACATGCATATGAATATATTAAAAAACTGCAGTTACATAAGAATAATGATGCCATTTAAAATACATATGAATACAATAAAATACATCTTAACCGTATACACGTATCATCTTGTAATATATATTAATACATATTGATATAGCACAATAATAACACCACAATAAATTCAGGAAAATATAAATGCATATAGGATCAAGATTTTTAAAAATACTGAATAATTCTATATATGTACTTGTATTTCACAACGTTGCAATTTTTTTATATATGATTAATCCGAATAATAGCAAACATGAGATATAAACATATGCTAAAGATGTTAAAAATATTAAATCTCAACATTATCCCCGACACCTGTGTCAGTATGTCTGTGGCCTTTTGGAATATCTTGCAAGTTAGCATCATATGGCATTTCAATACCATCATCATGTCTCCCTATGGGTTCCTTTCTCTGGTATAAACTTTCATTTTGCTGATTTCTTAAAGTTATCATTGATCAATGTTCTCAGAGACTTGAATTCGCCCATAACTTTAGTAAGACATAAATAATTAGGAAATTGCGCCAAAAATATAAGAATGTTAAGCACTAAACTATAATGTTTAATATGTGGATAAATACTCACGTATTCTTTGAATGAATTCAGGTCTTTCCTCAAAGAAGATACTTCATCGTTTTTGGAATCTGCTAGCTGATTGTGATGCAAAATATTCTGTCCAATTTCAGATAAAAAAACAAGAGGAATCTTGGATTGATACTCTGTATTTGAGGGATGCCTTTCGTGTTCCTTGAGTTTTTAATGAGGCGGTGATGAAGATGGATTCACACTTGCAACATGTTTCTTCTTACATTGAAGATTTGGTGTAGGAGAAAAGTCATTCAAATCCTCTCCCGACTTGTCTGAATGAGTAGGAGTAAGACTGTTGTCAACATCAATGCCTACGGTAGGAATCTGAATAACGGCAAACTCCATATCGGTTGGATGGATGTTCTTGCAAACAATCTGAAAACGAAATATAATCAAAGTCTTACTACAAATATGCGCATACAGATCTGGAATCAAACTGTAATTTCTATTGAAATTAAGGAAACACTAATGATTAGTAAATTATATGCAATTGTATGAAGAATTAATAATGAAGGCATCAATAATTGTATAATAATGTATGCATCTGTATGTAAATATATGCAGTATATGTATGCAAATGTATGCAGTATCTATATGCATCTGTATGTAAGTGTATGCATAATTTATATGCATCTATGTGAAAATGTATGCAAAATTAATGATTAGTAAAATGTAAACTAGCCACGATGCAAATTGTATATTACCATGTTTCCCTTGTCATTAAACATGATGTTCATCAGATAAGTAAAGTTTGGTTGATTTTCGGTGGTTCTCCAATTAAGTATTCTAGGATCCACATTATCAACTCGGCATGTAATTTTGGGATCAACATCTGAACATCATGCATAAAACCATATCTGCATAGCTAGGGGCATCTGAGTTATCCTGTAATACTTCAATAATATTCAGAATAGCGCCCACTCTCTACCAAGTCAAAATATAACCTTGGTATCGTTGTGATGTCCTTCTCGGATGAAAAAATGAAGGTGTGTACAAAATACAACAAAGCTATCTTAAGGCATCACCATTGTTGTCGTTACCCCAGTTCTTATCAACAAAGCATTTCATCAAATGTTTCTTCTTGACAAGATTGGCACCTCCAAAGTAAGTCTCAATAAGCCAGTTAGGAACCTTTTCACTGAACTCAAAATCAACATCATTACCAACACATTTGAGGTGAGTTACAAGCGTGAACTCCCTTAATGAGAAATGTAATGAATTACCATTGACATGTATTGTAAATACATTATTAGGAGTTCCTTCTAACTGGAGAGCCATGAAGCATCTGAAGAGTTGATGTTGGACTTCACAATGCTTCATTTGAAGGAAATTTCCAATACAAGCATTAGCCAGTTGTTTGTACTACTCTGGAGTAAGGTTCTCTTTTAGCTCGGAGACTATGTCGGTGTTAGTATATACACTGATATATGGTGCAAATATTGGCTATTTTTTCACAAAAAGCTTAATTCCCTACATTTAACAAGAATAAATACATATAATATCAACTGAATACAAAAAATATTTCATAGTACTATTGACATGAATACAATTAAATATACTTACAAGTATAAATACATATAAATACAACTAAATACAACATATATTTCATAGTACAACTTACATGAATACATATGAATACACCTAAATATATTACAAGGATAAATACATATAAAAACAACTGCATAAAACACATATTTCATAAATATACCTAACATGAATACATATGAATATAACTAAATATATACTGGAAAATTAAACATACACGTACAACAAATAAATACATTGAAATTAGAATAAAAAAATGTGATGGAAACCTTGAAAATCCTTAAATATACAACATTAAAAATACATCAGAATACATATACATATCTGTATCATTATTTTCTAAAAGTACAAAAATATGTTGAATATCCATTTTGAACAGAAATATTGAACAATTATATACATATAAATACAGATGAATACATGAATAATACATATGAATACATCAGAACTTACCTTTTCTTCGACTTTATCTGAGCTTTTACTTTCTTCAACCTCCTTCCCCTTGACAAATGAAGCTTTAGAGATATGTTTTTTGCTCTTTTTCGAAATGGGAAGTCTTGTTTCATTCAATGATTTCTCGACTTAGATTTCTTTGAAATCTTCATGTCGAGATTTTGTTCTCTTCTCCAATGCAATATTTTTTGCTAAACCCGGATCCAGTTCCCCTAGAGTGATTTACAAGGAGAAAGAGGGCCATCGAAATTGAGAATTTTAGTGGGTATACCTCTAGTAATCAACTTGCGCGGTGTATTCTCAGACATTGTGAGAATTCGACTTGGGTACTGTTGATCAAACAAATTTTGGTGAATAGAGATGTTGAGAATAAGCAAAAATAGCAAAAAATAAAAATACTTACCATACCAATTATAGAAACAAATGAGTAAAATGTGGATGAGATTAGGGTTTATCCGAGATTGGGGAAGGAGAAAGTAGCGTTCAGGGTGAGGAGGATTCTGATTTTGAGCGCGATTACATGGAATTGGAAGAAAAAATAGATTGTATCCATTTAGAGAGAGTGAGTGAATTTGTATTGAGAAGTTGTATAAAAAACGGTAACTGTGAGAGAGAAAAATCTGAGAATAAAGAGAGGAAAATAAAACAAGCGTGTATGGTGACTTAAGTGTAGGAGATAACCAAAATTATCAATTTTTGAGAGTAAAGAAAAAAGAAGAGGGATTCCCGGTGATTAGGCGCACGATAAGCCAATGAAACAGTGCGATTAGGCGCACGTTAGCAAGACGCTTTCTCCGTTGATTATGGCTCGTCGCCGGCGACAACCAGCAATTTCCGCCTCGCAAGTTGTTACTCCAGCTCCAGGAGTAACTAAGGAACTGGAACCATTGACTTTTGGGAACTTTTTACCTGAAAAATTTCAGACTAATATCACTTTGCATGCAGAGGAAAATGTTAATGTTGAGCCTCAATTGAAGATAAGCGATGCAGATCGGGATAACCTAGCTGTGAGGAAACTGCAATTCTCTGATATTGCCATATCTGAGCAGTCACCTCCTACTATGGCTGAGATTGTCAGAGGTAAGCACAATATGGGTAAGGTTTTAACGTTTGTCCCACCTACTCATAAGGATGGAAGGAAGATAGTTAAAATCAGTATCGATGATCTGAAACCCCAGTCGGAATACTGGAATGCTTCACTTATTGGGTACATCATCGGTGACAACCCTACTGAGAAAACCATGGAGAACTTTGTTCTGCATGTATGGAATTTTGTGGCTAAACCACAAATTCTAATGCATTGTGATGGTTATTGTGTATTTCGATTTAATACTGTTGAGGATAAGAATCAGGTGTTACAATATGGTCCTTACTCTTATAGGAATAAGCCTATGATATTGAAACCATGGGATGTGGATTTCTCACTTCAAAATGGTGTTCTTAGTACTATTCCTATTTGGGTACGATTTCCTGGTTTGCCAGTGGGTTACTGGTCCCCTGAAATACTCAGTAAATTAGCGAGTACTATTGATAAGCCTCTATATACTGACAAAATCACAGCTCACTTTGAGAAGATTTCATATGCAAGAGTCCTGGTAGAAGTTGATGCTGCATATCCTTTACCTGAGGAATTTGAAATTGAAACTCCTTTTGGATTGAAGATTCAATGCATTGAGTATGACTGGAAACCTAAATTCTGTAATCACTTCTTAAAGTTTGGGCACAACTCAATTGACTGTTGGTATAATAGTTATAATGAAGGGGAACAGGAGCAGCCAGATCACAATAAAGAGATTATAAACATGCTTCGAGGTAAGAAAGCAAGACAGGAATGGATTCCCAAAGCTAACATTGTCAACAAAAATACTCTGGCAAATGAAGTTTTGAGTACAAAAACAGTGCCTAGCTTGCCAATGCATACTGAGCAAGCTGTTATTAATTCAAGTGAAGCAATAGCTAATTCATTGCATAGCAAACCAATGAAAACTGACCAGCCTGTTGATAGGATGCAGAGGATTCAAATAAGAACTGATATGGCTGCTAGTTATGGATCTGTAGGTGGTCATGTACACCAAGATAGTGAAGACAGTGATATTAATGGGACATTGTTGGAGCAAGTAGGAGGCAAGGCTATTGCTGGATTTATTGATGATGGAAGAAAGGGCCAGCAGCAAGATCCTGGACCTTCTTTATGTTTGCACCTAATATTTCATGATTATTGTTACATGGAATATTAGAGGGCTTAATAAAGCCCACAAGCAGAAAGAACTGAAAAACTTTTTGCTTAGGAATAAAGTTGATATTCTTGGTTGTCTTGAAACTAGGATCAAAGAACACAAAGCTCCTGGAATTGTTGATAAAATTGCTAAAGGTTGGAAGGTTCAACACAACTATCTCAATGCTGTTAATGGCAGAATCTGGCTAATTTGGAGACCACATATTCAACTTCATATTTCTTGCATTACTGAACAGTTAATCCATTGTCTGGTAGAAGATGCAGTTACAAAAGTCAGATTGCAGCTGAGTATCATATATGCTTATAATACAGCCATCCTGAGGAAACAACTTTAGAATGATCTAAGAGGCATAACTATTCCAAGTCAAGATGTATGGTTGATTAGTGGTGATTTCAATTCTGTCTTATATTCTGATGACAGAATTGGTTCACCTGTAACAGATGCTGAGGTTAAGGACTTCAAGGAGTTTATCTTTGATCTCCAACTTACTCCCCTCAGATCAAAAGGTTGGAAGTATTCATGGACTAATAAACAGGTTTATAGCAAGATTGATTGGGCATTTGGTAACTATCAGTGGATTTAACAGTTTAGTCATTTGGAAGCAGATTTTTTGAATCCATCAGTCTCTGATCACTCTCCTATTCTCATTCAGTTTGGGAGACAAAGGCTACTGCATCCTAAACCTTTCAAATTATATTATGCTCTTATGGAGGATCCTCAATTTTCTTCTATTTTACAGCAGGTATGGACTCAAGAAAGTGAAGGATCATCCTTACAACAGATATGGTATAAGCTGAAGAATTTGAAGCAGCATCTTAAAGGAATAAATAGGCATATGGCTTCTTATCAACAGAAACTGATTCATGCTAGGGAACAACTGGATATTATTCAAAGCCAACTGCTGCTGAATCCTTTCTCAATACAACTGTTTAAAGAGGAGAAAGAAGCTCTTCATGACATTGAGAAGTGGAGTAATGTAGAGGAACAAGTCTTGAGGCAGAAATCAAAAGCTAACTGGATTGATTGTGGAGATGCCAACACCAAGTACTTTCATGCTCAGTGGAGGATAAGAACCAGTCAGAACAATATTACTTCCATTTATGCTGAAACAGGTGTGAAGTTAACAGATCCTGTGGCTGTAGAGCAGGAGTTTATTGAGGTATTTAAATCACTAATGGGTGATAGTTCTGTTGAATTGCCATGTCTTAACTCTGCTATTGTTAAGGAAGGACTATATCTTACTTTAGATCAGCAAAGAACACTTATTAGGGAGGTTACTATGGATGAAATCTCTACTGCTATTAAAGATATGCCTACAGATAAAGCTCCAGATGTTGATGGATTCCCTGTGGAATTCTTCACCAAAAACTGGGAGGTTGTCAAGAGGGATGTATATGATGCTACTAAAGAGTTCTTTTCTACTTGCCAGATGCCTCACATGATTAACACTACTGCCATTGCTCTTGTTCCCAAGGTTAAAGTTCCTAAAACAGTGAAGGACTATAAGCTTATTGGATGCTGCACCACTATCTATAAGATCATATCTAAGGTCATTACTAGGAGGTTGAAAGCTGTTATTGATGACATTGTTGGTAAAGCACAGTCTGCATTCATTGAGGGTAGAAGCATTATAGACAATGTCTTGCTCAGTCATGAACTGTTGAAGGGATATACCAGAAAAGGTATATCCCCAAGGTGTGTATTAAAGGTGGATTTAAGGAAGGCTTATGATACCCTTGAATGGAGGTTCCTTAAACAAATGCTTATTGATCTTGGCTTTCCTGCAAAATTTGTTGATTGGACTATGGCTTGTATCTCTTCTGTGACTTATTCTCTAGTGATTAATGGTGGACTCACTAAACCTTTTCATGCTAGGAGGGGAATTAGGCAAGGAGATCCTATGTCACCTTACCTATTTGTACTTGCTATGGAGCATCTTAACAGAATTTTGGCTCAGTTGCATAAAAATGGTGATTTCAATTTTCATCCTAGGTGCAGGAAGCTTAATTGTGCCCATATCTGCTTTGCAGATGATTTGCTATTATTCTGTCGAGCTGATATAACATCCATACAGATATTGCATGATGCATTCCTAACATTTTCTGCAGCTTCTGGACTATCTGCTAATAGTCTTAAAAGTGCTGTGTACTTGGGTGGAATTCCTCAGTATGATAAGGAAGCTATTCTTGAGGCTTTGGGATTTAGTGAAGGACAACTTCCCTTCAAGTATTTAGGCATTCCACTCCATTCAAAGAAGCTGAATATTCATCACTACTTACCACTGGTTGAGAGAATAACTGACAGGATTACCTGTTGGTCTGCCAAACTACTGTCATATGCAGGCAGGAGCCAACTAATTAAAACAGTGTTATTTGGGGGTCCAAACCTACTGGGCACAGGTTTTTATATTGCCTAAGAAGGTAGTGAAAGTAATTGAAGCTGTGTGTAGATCTTTTCTTTGGACTGGCAATGCAACAGTGTCCAGAAGATCACTGGTAGCTTGGGACAAAATCTGCAGACCTGTCACTGCTGGAGGACTCAATTTTATTGACATACAGATTTGGAACAAGGCTGCTATTACTAAACTGTTGTGGGACTTGGCCAGGAAAAAGGATTGCCTATGGATCAAGTGGATCCATTATTACTATATAAAGAGTTGTGACATTGAGACTATGGCTACTCCCAAAAATGCTTCTTGGGTAGTCAGGAAAATTATAGACTGCAGGACTCCTATTTTGGCTGATAATAATTTGCAAGGGGATCTATTGCAGAGGTTGGCAGGTATGTGTAGATCTGGTAAATTCCAAATACAAACTCTATATCATACTATGCTTCCAGTTTTCCCTAGGGTGGAATGGAAGAACCTAATGGTGACAACTAATGTCTTGCCTAGGCATAAGTTTACTACATGGCTGGCAGCCCATGGTCGACTTCCTACTGTCGACAGATTATTGAAGTATGTAATAAGTGTGGAGGAAGAATGTGTATTCTGTCAACAAGCTGTTGAAGTGTTTGGCCACCTATTCTTTACTTGTCCAGTTACAAGTAAGATATGGTATAGAATTTGCTGTTGGCTGGGATGCAACAGAACAATTGGCTGCTGGAATGATGAACTTCTTTGGATTTGTGGCCTTGCTAGAAGCAAAGTGTGGAAGAAGGCTTTGGTGGCCACTGCTTTTATCACCACAGTGTCACTCATTTGGAGAAGCAGGAATGTTATCAGATTTGAGGGGAAGTCTTTTGATGAAAATCAAATATGCCAAGAAATTGCAATGCTTATACATGCTCGGGGCAGGAAATATAAGAGATGGCAAAAGGGTTTGCGACAACTAAATCACTATCCTTAGCTAATGTTAGGAATGTATTAGCTTTGTCAGATTTGTATTGTAGTAGTTAGTCTATACTACTACAAAGAACTCATCCTTGTATATTTGTTGATATCAATGAAAATCTAATGTTAAACCAAAAAAAAGAAAAAAGAAAAAAAAAACGTAATTTATTTAAATGATATTTATTTTAAATAAATAGTGGATTAATCTTTACTATAGAAAATAAAAGTTCCTTAAAATAATGGCTAACTTATGCCCATATAATAGAGACTGACTTGCGTTTGCTATATTGATATTTAATTTACTAAACATCTAATCAACAAGTCAATTATTATAATTAGCAAGGCTAATGTCCGCATCTTGTTCAAGTTCTTCTTCCCAGTTATCCATCAAGTAATAATTACTTCAAATTCTTTGCTATCTTGATCAATTACTATGACCTTTA
Organism: Nicotiana benthamiana; assembly: GCA_034376525.1. NCBI lineage: Eukaryota > Viridiplantae > Streptophyta > Magnoliopsida > Solanales > Solanaceae > Nicotiana > Nicotiana benthamiana. Next base: position 105,130,708 of record CM067332.1, on the reverse strand, counting down.
ATTTTTTTCCTAATTTAGCAAGGCGTAGTAAACCTCACTTTTAATTGGAGAATCGTCAAATTCCACTCGTATGTATTTAATTAATGGTCAAAGTCGGCAGTGAACTAGTTTTCGAATACTGTGACCGGAATATTTACACTAACTTTAAACGACGACTTTGCCTAATTTCCAATTAACCTAAAAGTAAATAAATGACAATAGAAAAAAATACGTCAAATAACAAATATTATTAATTCAAATTTGTTAACAATTCACTTTTGAACAAGACAATAATCTAAACGACACATACATCAATTTTTCCCCTTTCGTATTTTTCCTATAGATTTTATTATGGTTGCTTTAACGATCTTTTTTAGCGGCAATCGAAACTTTTTGTAATAAAACTTTACAAACCAGAAAGAACGGCTCGGATATTTCTCGAATTACATGAAATATAAGTGTATATGGTAGAAATCGGGCTATCCGATTCCATTCTTCGGTCGAGATAGAAATGTCACGATAAAAAGCTAGGACGTCGAGTCCAGATCGATATCGACATTGATTGCGGCCTGAAAGAGGCAGACTTCGAGTGACACCAGCATAACTTGATAAAGAAAAATGCTAGATATATGTGATTGATCGATGATCGTGGAGTGAATTTTGGAACGAATCAATCTACATCGGTTAATTAGATGTTAATATGGTTTTCTACTGTAGTTAGAAGTGTACGTTATTTAGGATTCCTCTATTATATGAAGAGGGATCCCAATCATTTATAAGGATGATTATTCACTTATAAGAATATATACACTAATTACTTTCTTGCTATCTCACTTAATGTTCATCAGAATTGTTTTATCGTTTACTATTCTTACTATCTTACCTTGAGACTATCCTAAGTCGAGGTCGAGACCTGGCTAGCATACTGGTTTAATTTATTTTATTATCTAATTTATACATTTATTTTCTTGCTTATCAATTGGTATTGGACGAAATGACATATCCTTAGAACTACAATATAAGTTTAATTATTATCCGAATTTAAGAATAAACAATTTGGCCCCCACCGTAGGGATAAGGATAATAGTGATTGTTCGGTACTAATTCTGATAGCACACATTATTTCACGCTTGTTCTTCGCAAGTATTTTGGCTTTCAGGTTAAAGCATGTCAAACTCACAAAACGCATCCACACATGGTGATGATGGTCTCGGGTTTCATGGAGAAAATGACAATTTAATTTCTCCAGGAGCCGAGGTGACACCGACTAGTCTAGGGAGAGCATTAGTAGACGATGTTGATATAAGTTCGCATGTTGCTTTAAATGCGGACCTTGGCGCGGACCCTGAAGGGAGTGTACGCAGGGAAGGCCGATCTAGTGGCCAAGGTATGTAGGACAGGGGAGACAGAGGAGTTAGTCTCCAAGTTATATCCGAGATGCTACATGCTCAACAAACTGCTATTGCTCAGCTATAAAATCAGCATAGAACTCCGAGCAGGGTTGGGCCAAAAATCACTCGTCGTACCGAGCCAGTTCCAAAGAGGTCTAATGATAACGAACCAAGGATCGATCCTGTAATAATGAAAATTCTTGAGGAGTTCACCAAAAGAATCAAGCCAGGAGAGAAGAAAATCAAAGCTAATGATTAAAAAAATAGATACATACAACTCCCGAGTTGATTATATACCGTAGGTAACACCAATCTTGAAAGGGATAGATTCAAAGAAATTTGCACAAAAGTCGTTCCCTCAGAGTGCGGCTCCAAAACCCATTCCAAAGAAGTTTCGCATGCTGGACATACTTAAATACAATGGGACCACCAATCCCAACGAGCATGTCACCTCCTACACATGCACCATCAAGGGTAATGATTTAGAAGATGATGAGATCGAATCTGGTTTATTGAAGAAGTTCGAGGAAACCCTATCAGAGGGAGAAATGATTTGGTACAACAATCAACAACCGAATTCCATTGCCTCATTTTCCATGTTAGCGGATTCTTTCGTAAACGCACATATCGGAGCGATAAAGGTTGCGACAAGGAAATCAGACCTTTTCAAAGTAAGATAGAGGGATAATGAAATGTTGAGGGAGTTCGTGTCCCAATTTCAAATGGAACGCATGGAGTTGTCGATCACAGATGATTGGGCTATTCAAGCTTTGACTTAGGGACTGAATGAACAGCGTTCGATAGCATCACGTCAGGTGAAGCAAAATTTGATCAAGTATCTGGCTGTAACTTGGGCAGATGTACACAATTGGTACCAATCAAAGATCAAGGTCAAGGATGACCAATTAGGAGCTCCTTTCGGTTCAATACACTCAAATAGGTCAGAAGGCAAAAATTAGAGGGACATCGACAGGGAGCCAAGATTGAACAAAGATCAATATCAACCGTCCACGTCAGATCGCAAAAACAGTGGTTCAGGACGCAATTCCAACAGGAACGATCGAAGAAGATTGAGGACAGAATTCTCGGGGACTCATGAGTAAACGTGTTTTTGATAAGTATGCCGATCCCACAAAAGCACCGCGATTGTTGGAATATAATTTTAGTGTCGATGAGTTAGGCATTGTAACGACAATTGGATGAATCAAAGACACCAGATGGCCCAGGAGCATACAGACCGATCCTTCCCAAAAGAACCCCAATCTGATGTATAAATATCATGGCATGCATGGTCACAAGACCGAGGATGGCAGGCAATTGAGAGGGGAGGTAGCTCATTTATCCAATGAGGGCCACCTTCGAGAATTCCTAAGTGATCGAGCCAAGATTCGTTACAAGGAAATGGATGCCAATAGGAACAATGAACAGGAGGAGCCGCAAAATGTAATTCATATGATCATCGGAGGGGTCGATATTCCGCAAGGGACATGTTCAAACTTACTAAGATACCAATTACCAGGGAGAAACAGACCTGAGACCGTGTTCCAGAAGGTGCCATATCATTCAACGAGGAGGAGACAGAAGGAATTTCTCAGCCTCACAACGACGCTTTATCATTTCTATCTTATTAAATTAAGTTCAAGTTACACGTGTTTTAGTGGATCCATGTAGCTCAGAAAATATCATTCGATCAAGGGTTGTGGATCAGCTCAGCTTGCAAAAACATATCGTGGTCGTAGCTCTGGTCTTGGATGTTTTTAATATTGCAAATAAAACAACTAAATGAGAGATTATCCTATCGGTAAACATGGCTGGAACTATCCAAGACACCAAGTTTCACGTAATCGAGGGTGGCATGAGATACAATCCCTTGTTTGGGAGGCCGTAATCCACAACATGAGGGCAATCCCTTCCACTCCCCACCAAATAATGAAATTTTCCACGTCGGATGGGGTCAAATGGTGGACCGAGCAGCATGCTCCAAAAGAAATATTTACAGTGTATGAGGTAATAGTGATTTCGGTGTTATCAACACCGGAAGGATCGTGCATCAAGGGAAAATAGAAAGTCAAATTGCAATCACCGCTGCCAGCCTCGATTGAATCAGAGAAGTAGGAAATGGAAGAATAAGAGGAAGATTTTTTGGCCCCTCAAACTTTTGGTGTTCCCGAAGATTCCGACGCTGCCAAATCAATGGTCAAAAATCTAAAACAGGTTATATTGATCGAGCACCTGCCCGAGTGAAAGGTATACCTGGGAACGGGGTTAACCCCCAAACTCGGGAAAAAGCTTATTCATTTTCTTATTGATAATCTAGATTGTTTTCCTTGGTCCCACTTAGACATGATAGGGATCCCATTGGAAATAACAACACATCAACTAGGACTTGACCCAAAGTTCAAATCAGTGAAACAAAAGAGAAGACCCCAATTCGATGTAAAACATGCATTCATAAAGGACGAGATAACTAAACTTCTCAAAATAAGGTCGATTGGGGAAATAAAGTATCTCGAGTGGTTAGCTAATATAGTCGTAGTTCCTAAAAAAAGGAACAAACTTAGGATATGTGTAAATTATAAGAATTTGAGAAAGGCATGTCCCAAAGATTCTTTTCCACTACCTAACATCGATCGCATGATCGACGCCACGGCTGGCCATGAGATCCTTAGTTTTCTCGATGCCTATTCTGGGTACAATCAAATTCAAATGAACCCAGAAGACCAGGAAAAGATTTCATTTATCACCAGGTATGGAACATATTGTTATAATGTAATGCCTTTCAGGCTAAAAAACGCAAGAGCTAAACATTCAATAGACTGAGAAAATACAAAATGAAGCTCCATCCCGAGAAATATGCTTTTGGGGTCAGTTTGGGCAAATTCCTTGGCTTCATGGTGTCAAATCAGGGAATCGAGATCAACCCCGAAAAAATTAAGGTTATCGAATACTAACCGTCGTGGACAACGTTAAAGCCGTGCAAGGCTGACATGGCAGATAGCTGCCTTAGGCCGATTCATATTGAGATCATCGGATCGGAGTCATAGATTCTTCTCTCTACTCTAAAAGAAGAACAATTTTACCTGGACCCCTGAATGCAATAGGCATCAGAAGAATTGAAGAGATACCTCTCGAGCCCACCATTGCTTTATACTCCGAAGGCAGATGAAATACTTTTCTTCTACTTGGCAGTCTCGGAGATCACGGTAGGTGGTGTCCTGGTTCGAGAAGATCAAGGTATGTAATTTCATGTTTATTATGTAGGTCGAACTCCAAGAGAAGCAGAAACTTGATATCCATACTTAGAGAAATTGGCGCTTGCATTAATAAGCACATATAGGAAGCAAAAACTTTATTTTCAATGTAACTCCATATGTGTATTAACCACTTACCCACTTCGTAATGTTGTTCATAAGCCTGAACAATCGGGCTGATTGGCCAAATAGGCCATCGAACTTAGTGGGTTGGATGTCGAATATTAACCCCGAACGGCCATCAAGTCTCAAATTTTAGCAGATTTCTTGGCCGATTTCACGCCAACCCTTGTACCTGAAGTCGGGAAAGAACTCTGGTTAAAATCGGGTACATTTATTTTTGACCAATCAAAATGGAACATTTTTTTTCATAATGCTAACTAGAGAAGAAGATGCTTGAGAACAAAGGAAATAGCATCATAAGAGAAAACAAGCATAGTTAATGAAAGCCTTGACATTTCACTGCTCATACATGACCAAATCAAATCAGGAATCTAGTCCAAAAAAATGATATGGTTTCAAAGTTTCTTGCATAAAGCTAAATCTGCGGAAGAAGGCAAAGATAAAAAGACTAAAGCACGTAAGATGTCTAACTTCGAACCAGAAAACACTAATTCATTCTCTGAGCAGCTTCATTGGCGAGAACTCTCTCTTTAGCCTTGGTTCTGGCTTGTGATTTGGAGCCCATGACACCACCACCCCATTTCTTTCTGTTATCCTCGTACTTATCATTGAAGTTGACCTTGATTGCCTCTAAAATTCTACTGAACTCCATCTTATCTTCATTCTTCACAGTTGTCAAGCATAATGCTGAAGCAGTTTTCTTATGCACAATCGATCCTAAAGGTGCTTTTCCCTTCACGATACAATATGGAATTTCGATCTTTCTGCACAATGCTGGGAGCCAGAAAACCAATTCTATTGGGTCAACATCATGTGCAATCACCACCAACTACGCTTTATTCTGCTCGATAAGGTAGGTGATGTGCATATGACCATATTTTAAAATAATAGGTTTTTTGGTTTCAGGAATTTTGCCTTCTGCCTTGGCTTGAGCTCTTTTAACAAGGCACTCCTTCTTTGCAGCCTTGTCCTCATGCTGGGCTTCAGAAGCATCTTGAATAGGTTTGTAGCGAGATTTTGTCTAGGGTTTTAGAGAACCGAATGAGAGCAGGGGGGACCCTCAACCTCTGCTTAAGGATACTCCTTTTCCTTTGAATCCTGACCACCTGAGACCATTTCACGAACCAGGTGAGATCCTTCTTCGACGGCAATGCACCACCGATTCCGAACTGCTTCGGCCGCTTCTCGAATAATGGGTTCACCACTTTCACTACCGGCTTCTTCGTTGCTGCTACTGCTATGCCCTTCTTTGGAGCCATTTTCCTTTTAGACGACGAGGCGAGCGGCAGAGGATAATAAAAAAAAACTTTTGAAGATGGTGCATTATTGGGGGTATGAACACTTTTTATGGATGGTGCTTCGAATGTGAAGGGGTCCGGTCTAGGCATCATCTTAAAACTACCCACGACAACACTATTAGACAATCCATCAAAGCTTTTAAGTTGACTAACAATGAGGTCGAGTACGACGCCATAATTGTAGGTCTCGAACTATCTAAAAGCTTGGGGGAGGAAGTCATTGAAGCAAAGTGCGACTCTCTGCTGGTAGTAAACCAAGTAAACAAAACCTTTGAGGTTCAAGAGGATAGAATGCAAAGGTATTTAGACAAGCTACATGTGACTTTGCACCATTTTAAATGATGGACCTCGCACCACATACCAAGTGAACAGAATAGTGAAGCCGATGCTCTTGCAAATTTAGGGTCATCGGTCAATATCGATCGATGAGGACGAAATTAGCTCGGGGACTATTGTTCAACTCCCAAAATTGGTAATCAAAGAAGGTTACGCTGAGATAAACTCCACGAGATTAATTTGGGATTGGAGGAATAAATATATCGAGTACTGGAAAACAAAAAGCTCTTATCGGACCCTAAAGAATCGAGGGTCCTACGAACAAAAGCTACTCGATTCACATTGGATGAAGATGAAACATTGTACAGGAGGACGTTTGACAAACCATTAGTAGTATGTTTAGGACAAGGGGACACCGATTATGTTCTACGAGAAGTTCATGGAGGTACTTTTGGGAACCACTCCGGTGCCGAATCACTAGTTCACAAGGTCATCAAAGCAAGGTACTATTGGGATAATATGGGAAAAGACGCAAAGGAGTTTGTTTGAACATGTGATAAATGCCAAAGTTATGCTCAATGATCCATTAGCCCGGGGAACAACTTTATTTGGTCCTATCCCCACGGCTATTGATGAAATGGGTATGATTTTTGGCCCTTTGCCATCATCTATAGGTAAAGCAAATTCATTTTGTTTATGACTGACTACATCTCTAAATGGGTGGAATCATAGGCCGTCAAGAAAGTCAGAGAAAAATAAGTTATAGACTTTATCTGGGATCACATCATATGCCGATTCGGGATACATGCCGAAATCATATGTAATAACGGAAAGTAATTCATCGGCATCAAGCTCACAAAGTTTCTCGATTAACATAAAATAAAATGAATCTTAATAACACACTATCATCAAATTGGAAACGGACAGGCCAAGTCAACGAACCAAACTATCATTCAGAATCTAAAGAAAAGATTGAATGACGCCAAGAAAAAATAGAGAGTAATTCTACCCGAGGTCCTTTTGGCATACCAAACTATCATTCGAAGTCCAATCAAAGTCGGGGAAACTAGCACCAAATCTCAACATACAACGGAAGAATCAAATCACAAGGCTATAAATTCTAGCCTCGAACTATTGGATGAAAAATGAGAAGCTGCACTCGTTCGGATAGCTGCAAAAAACAAAGAATCGATAGATATTATAATAGAAAAACCAACCTTCTCCACTTTCGAATCGAGGATTTAGTCTTAAGGAAAGTCACCATCAACACTCGAGATCCTAATGATGGAAAACTCAGTCGAAATTGGGAAGGACCCTATCAAGTCCTTGATATGGTTGGAAAAGGATCTTACAAATTTGGCACAATAGAGGGGGAACAATTGCCAAACAATTAGAATATATCACTCCTCAAACGATATTATTGGTAAGGTATGGCTTTCTCCTTTTCCATTTGTATTTGGTACTAACTTATTGCAGGGTATAGTTAAAGATGTCGAGTAGCTCTCCAACATAAGAACCTTAGGTTTTAAAGCACGCGTTGCACTTTTTTTCTCTTAGAATGGTTTTTATCCCAAATAGGTTTTTCCGGCGAAGTTCTTAATGGGTCAACGATTGTATGTGCTACTTGGGACGAAACATGTTTGAAGACAAAACTTGAGGAGGCATTCAAAAGAGAATTTTCTTTATATATATGGGCACAAATATGTACAAGGGGCTGACCAGGGTCTTACGAAAGAGAATAGGAAAAATTAAATCTTAACTATGCCCGGGGCTGATTTCTCCCTTGGGGGGAGATTCCCCTTTGGTCCACTCCCCATTATCAGACCTGTCCTGGCTGCCTTTATCATCATCAGAGGAGGAGGAAGAGGCAAGAAATCTGGCATTGACTTCAAGCACCTTACCTTTAATCATCTCCTTGTAGAGGTCTAAACCTCGAGCATGAATATCCTAGAGGGTCTCTCTCCCAGATTGGCACTTGGCCAGATTATTACTCCATCACGCTCGATAGGAGGCCTCCTTCAGCTGAGTTTGGGTAGCCTCGACATCATCTAGGTACATGGCTATGGACTTGTAATCTAAAGCCTTCGCCTTTTCGACCTCCGCCTTGGCCTCATCAAGCTCAGCCTCGAACTCTTTGATCCTTTTGGATTGGGATGAGCTTTTCTCTTAAGTACTCCAAAGTTGAACTTCGGCTAATGATAGTCGCACCAAGGAACCTTTTTGTTTGTAACTAGACAGCCTATGTTTTCTTTCCACTGTTTGCAGTCAGCTTTAACTTGATTGACTTTCCCTCGGAGTAGCTCGATTCTTTCAATCTTTTGTTGCAATTGAGACATCAAAGTTTTAGTCTCTACTCTTAGGTCAAGCCCATATGTTCTCAAAGGAAAATGTACTTGCTTGTTCAGTTGAGCCTCTTCCTTATGAGCTTGGGCCATGTCTACTCAAAGATCCCTGAGCTCTTCATCCTTTTGACTGCAAAGGAGCTTCAAAGCATTTGTCTCCTCCAAGGTCTTCTGGAGCTCGACCTCGCATTGGCTCAACTCAGCCCAAGACTTGGTAAAAGCCTATATGAGAAAAAAGATATAAGTTAGGTTAAAGGGAGAAGAAGGAAAAGAAAATTTCAGCAATGGGGATTAGTACTTACTCGAGATAAAAGGCGTTGGGCCTCTTCAAAGAGGGAGGATGCATCATGAGATCAAGGGAATCATTGACCCCGGTCTTGCAAAATCTACATGGGCACCGTTCACTTGACTGTTTGGCCCTTAATAAAATTTTCCTCTTGAGACCCTGTTAAGATAAAGCATCTTCCTTGAAAACATAATATTCGAGGGTGATGCCCCCCAATATTTGAGGTTGATTATAAAGAAGACTCAGATATTGTTGAATTGTCTCCAAGTAGCACAGATAATTATTTCCATGTTAAAAACCTCGCCGGAAAAATCCGTTTGGACAAAAACCGATCTCACGGAAAAAAAGTGCAACGCATGCTTTAAAACCTGAGGTCTTGGTGCCGAAGAATTTTCCAATGTCTTTGATCAAAACCTGCAATAAGTTAGTATCAAATATAAACAAAAAAATTACAGAGTCATACCTTAGTAATAGTATCACTTGAGGAGTGATATATTCCAATTATTTGGCAGTTGTTCATTGCTCATCGTGCAATCTTATAAGATCCCTTTCCCATGACACAGACGACCTGATATGGTCCTTCCCAATGTGGGCCGCTTTTCCCCTTGTTTGGATCTCGAGTGTTGAGGGTGACTTTTCTCAGAACTAAGTCCCCTATTTTGAAGTGTAGAGATTGGCTCTTTGATTATAATATCTTTCGATTCGATATTTCTGGGCTGCCATTCCTACGAGGGAAACTTCCCATTTTTCGGCTAATAATTCGAGGCTTGTGTTCATAGCCTCATGATTTGATTCTTCCGTTCTGTATCAAAACTTCATGGTTCCCCGACTTTGACCATATCAGATATTTGGCTCCACACACTAAGGATAATGGCGTTACCCAGTACTAGATTTTGTCGTTGTCTGATATGCCCAAGAACTTCAGGAAAAATATCTCTCCATTTCCCCTTAGCGCCATTTGACCTCTTTTTTAGGTTTTGAATGATGGTTTTCTTTATTTATTTGGACTATCCGTTCCCACTAGGATAATACGGCATCGATAATATCCTTTTTGTTTTGTGATCTTCGAGGAGCTTTGTTATTTTTCTTCCAATAAATTATTTTCCATTGTCGCATACTATCTCGGCTTGTATCCCGAATCAACATACGATGTGATCCTAGATAAATTCCATACCTTCTTTCTTTCCTACTTTCGAAAGCATGTGCTTCAACCCATTTAGAGAAATAGTCAGTCATAAATAAAATAAACTTAGCTTTATCTGGGGTCGATGATAGAGGGCCGACTATATCCATTCCCTATTTCATGAATGACCATCGGGATATGTCTGAGTGAAGCTGCTCCTTGGGCTAATAAATCATCGGTGCATACCTTTGGCATTTGTTTCATTTTCAAATGAACTCCTTAGTATTTTTTTCCATACTGTCCCAATAATATCATGCTCTGATGACTTTATGAACCAGTTAGACATCACAATGGGTCCCACAAGTGCCCTTGTAAATTTCTTGTAGGACATAGTCGGTGTCTCCCGTACCCAATCATATTGCCAACATACCATCGAACATCCTTCTGTATAATATTCCATCTTTGAACCAATGTAAATCATGCCGCTTTTATTCGCAGAGTCCTCGATTTCTTAAAGTCCGATGGGAGTTTCCCATTCATCAGATAATTGATATATTTATTCCTCCAATCCCAGGTTAGGCGTGTGGATTTTATTTCGGCGTGCCATTATTTGACCACTGATTTTGAAAGTTGTACGAAAGTCCCCGTGCTAATTTCAAAATCTTCGACTAAAGAACCTAAGTTTGCAAGGGCATTGGCCTCACCATTTTTTTCTTGAGGTACATGTAGTAGGGCCCATTCTTGGAGCCGATGTAAGGTTACCTGTAATTTATACAGGCACCTCTGCATTTGATCTTCTCGTACATCGAAGGTTTTTTTGAACTAGTTAACCATGAGTTAGGAATCACACTTGGCCTCAATGATCTCAGTTCCCAAACTTTTAGCCAGCTCGTGACCTACAATCATTCCCTCACACGTGACCTCATTGTTAGTCAACTTAGTGGTTTTGATAGATTATCTAGATGTATTGCCTACGGGTCTTCAAAATAATGACTAGCCTAGATCCCTTCGCATTAGAAGCACCATCTATTAAAATGGTCCATACCGCCAAAGACGTACCCGCTTTTATTAATTCCTTTTTGACCTCGGGTACAAGGATAGCGTGATCTCAGCCATGAAGTCTGCTAAGAATTGGTACTTGATTGTCATTCGGGGTTGATACTAGATATTGTACCCACTAATTTTGATGGCCCACAATTTTCCTGAGAGTTCGGGCTTGTGCAAAATATAATGAAGGGGTATGTGGTTACGACACAAATTGCGTGACATTATGAATACTGTTTTAATTTTCTAGAGGCGCTAATTAGGTCAAGCGCTAATTTTTCTAAGTGTGAGCACCGGGTTTCAACTTCGCCTAAAGTTTGGCTAACATAGTAAACAGGAAATTGCGTACATTTCTCTTCTCGACCTAAGACACCACTTACCGCAACATACGATACTGGAAATTATAAATAGAGTGGATCATTCATTTTTGGAGTATGAAGCAATGATGTGTTTGAAAGATACTGTTTTAGTTCTTCCAATGCATGTACGCACTCCAGGGTCCAAGTGAATTTTTTCTTCTGTTTTAGTAGTAAAAAGAACATGTGACTTCGATTCGAAGACCTCGAGATGAACCGATCTAGAGCGGCTATCCCTCATGTTAATTTTTATACGACCTTAACATTTTCCACGATTGTGATGTCCTCGATTACCTTGATTTTATCGGGATTGAGCTCGATTCCTCTATTTGACACCATAAAGTCGAGGCACTTGCCTGAACAGTCCCCAAATGCCCATTTCTCGGGGTTGAGCTTCATGTTATATTGTCTTAATATATCGAAGGTTTCTTATAAATGGTCCTTCATGCGTAAGGGACTAAACTAGCATGTCATCAATATAAACCTCCATCGATTTACCAATTTGTTCTTTGAAAATTCTATTCACTACACATTGATAAGTATCACCAGCATTTTTTAGCCTAAATTGCACTATATTATAGCAATAAGTATTGTACATATTGATAAATTGGTCTTTTCCTGATCCTCCAGGTTCATTTGTATTTTGTTGTACGCGGAGTAAGCATTGAGAAAGCTGAGTATCTCATGTCCGGCCATGGCATCGATCATACCATTGATATTCGGTAGTGGAAAAGAGTCCTTAGGGCATGCTTTATTTAAGTCTTTGTAATCTACACAAATTCTAAGTTTTCCCTTCTTGGGGACTACAACTACGTTTGCTAACCACTCGAGATATTTTACTTCCTGGATAGACCTTATTTTGAGAAGTTTGGTTACCTCGTCCTTGATGAATGCATGCTTTACCTCGGGCTGTGGCCTTCTCTTTTGCTTTACTGGTCTGAACTTTAGGTCCAAACTCAATCGATGAGTGGTGATCTCCGGTGGTATCTGTTGGACAATACGCTTTACGCTAGAGGGGGGGGTGAATAGCGTTTTAAAAATATTAAGCGTTTTAGTGCGGAATTTAAAAACTTTGCAGAAATTAAAACAAGTGCAGTAGAATAAACTTACACAATGATGTATCCTGGTTGGCCACAAACGTGGTTAGTCCAGTCCCCGAGAGACTCTCTCGAGATTTCCACTAAACTTGTCAAGCTTACGGGTGCTTAACAAACCGTTACAGCTGAGGACACAAGCCTCACCCAGGTGCTCGGGGATCACAATCCCAAAGACTTCAATTGCTCGGGGATACCAATCCCAAAGACTTCAATTGCTCGGGGATAACAATCCCAAAGACTTCAACTGCTCGGGGATAACAATCCCAAAGACTTCAACTGCTCGGGGATAATAATCCCAAAGACTTCAATTGCTCGGGGATAACAATCCCAAAGACTTCAACTGCTCGGGGATAACAATCCCAAAGACTTCAACCGCTCGGGGATAACAATCCCAAAGACTTTAACTGCTCGGGGATAACAATCCCAAAGACTTCAACCGAGGAATCACAAGTTCCTCAACAAACGAGAATCGCAATTCTCTTACAAACACAAAACACACTCACTTTACAAAGCACTCCTTAATGAGTAGATATGAGTAGAAATAGTACGCTCAAGATCACAAAAACTTAGCTCAATAGAATGGCTCTTCAAAAAGCTTTATGGATGAATGGAAAATGATGATCAATGTAAGAAAGCTTTTAGCAATGAAAATACTCAAAGTGTATATGTTGTTGTTGTGAAAACACTGAGTTGAAGCTGTATTTATAGGTGAAAAACTCAGTCTTACCGTTGTCTAATTGCCAATTAAGGATTGCTGAAATTACTCAGTGACAATCGATTGTCAAGACTAAACAATCGATTGTTTGCCTATCAGATTAAAAATTCAATCCCAGATTTTACGTCAACAATCGATTACTTCAAATCAATAATCGATTATTTATAACGTTAAGAAATCCTTTCCAATTTTTGGCATAAAACATCGATTGTCCGGAAATCAACAATCGATTATTTTAACAACGTTCAGAAAATCTTTTCCAGATTTTAAGCAAAACATCGATTGTTAAATATCAACAATCGATTACCTGAAGGTAATTGAAAATATATGACAACGGTCAGCTTCAACAATCGATTATCAAATGGAATAATCGATTATTAATTAATTTCAAAACTCTCTGTCTCATATATAATCGATTATCAAAAGCCACAATCGATTATCATTTTATTTAAAATCACTGGGAGACATTTTTTTCATTCTAATCGATTACCATTAGTTCATAATCGATTTTTATGAGTTTTGAAAACTTTGCCTCAGTTAACAATCGATTATCATAAGTACACAATCGATTGTTATGCAGTTTGCAAAAACCTGATGTTAGCTGACTTACTCACAATCGATTATCATTAATTCACAATCGATTGTCATGCAGTCTTGGCTTAGAGATACTCGATTATCATAAGTACATAATCGATTATCTTAGCCCAGATTTTTGAGGCATGTTTGGAAAACATTTTAACAAATGTAAATATGCATAGTTTAAAATCATTTGACACTTAATTTAAATATGCATGATTTTGGAAAAATAATTTTAGTAGAGAAGCCATGTTATGAGCCAAGTTGAGGAATCAAGATCACAATTAATATTGACTCAATTATGACATTTCTAAACTTTGTCTTGAGCTTCTTGTAATGCATCCATTTTGTGCTTGTCCTTGAGTACTGCTATATATCGCTTTTTGCTTTGTTTGACATTCATCAAAACCTACAAAAGAACACACGTTTAGTATATTGCATTTGAAACGTGTTTCCAACAATTTCCCCCTTTTTGATAATGGCAAACATAAGCGGGATATATGCAATAATTATTTTGATAATCCAAGACAAGTGTAAAGTATGCAATTTGATGTTCCCCCTCAATTCATGTTCCCCCTCACTTTAAGCATGAATGAAGTTGAGAGTGATATAGCATACTTCTTGATATCCCGTTTCTTCCCCCTTTTGCCATTAGCAAAAATATATACAAGAGAAGAATATGCAAAAAAAATATGAAATAAACAAAAGTTTATTTATTGGAAAATAAAGATAACAAAAGTAATCGATTATTGATACAGTAATCGATTGTTTGACGGCGATTTTCCTGTAGAATACTTGAGTATTTTGCGTCATGCTTTTATGATCCCCTTTTCTTTAGGGTGATACCTGCAAAAAAGTGTTAGACGCCTCCGACGCTCAAGTTAGAAATTATGTAAGAAATAAAATGCAATGCATGACTTAGATCAACGTGGAGTCAAGGATCCCGAGTTCACTACGAATTCGGAAGAAGGACTCTTTATCTAAGGGCTTTGTAAAGATGTCTGCCAATTGGCTTTTTGTTTCAACAAATTCAATTTCGACATCGCCTTTTAGAATGTGATCTCTAATAAAATGATGTCTAATTTCAATGTGTTTTGTTCGCGAGTGAAGAATGGGGTTCTTCGTCAAGCATATGGCACTAGTGTTGTCACATCTAAGAGGAATGTGGTCAAGACGTAGGCCATAGTCCAAGAGTTGTTGTTTCATCCATAGGATTTGAGCGCAACAACTCCCCGCGGCTACATATTCAGCCTCGGTTGTGGACAACGCAACACTAACTTGCTTCTTACTAAACCAAGAAACTAAAGCGCTACCGAGCAAGTGGCAGGTGCCGCTAGTGCACTTGCGGTCCAATTTGCATCCAGCAAAATCGGAGTCGGAATAGCCAATAAGTTGGCATGAAGAACCTTTGGGGTACCATAGACCCATATTGGTAGTACCGACAAGATACCTTAGAATCCGCTTTACCGCAGTAAGGTGAGACTCTTTCGGACATGATTGATAACGGGCACAGACGCACACGCTAAACATGATGTCCGGACGACTAGCAGTAAGATAAAGAAGAGAGCCAATCATACCTCGGTACTTTTTGATGTCGACTTCCTTACCTTTTTCATCTTTGTCGAGATGATCGGATGTGCTCATGGGAGTTGCCATTTCCTTTGCATTGTTCATATCAAAACGTTTAAGCAGTTCTTTGCAATACTTGCTTTGACAAATGAATGTACCTTCCTTCATTTGTTTTACTTGTAATCCCAAAAAGAATTGTAACTCACCCATCATGGACATCTCAAATTCGCTAGTCATTAAGTTTGAAAATTCCTTGCATAGAGCATTGTTAGTAGCACCAAAAATGATATCATCTACATATATTTGAACTAGCAATATATCATTATTTTCATGCTTGACAAATAAAGTTGTGTCAACTTTTCCACGAATAAAATTATTTTCTAAAAGAAATTTACTCAACCTTTCATACCAAGCTCGAGGAGCTTGTTTTAAACCATAAAGGGCCTTTTTGAGTTTGAAAACATGATTAGGAAAATTAAAGTCTTCAAAACCGGGGGGTTGCTTTACATAAACTTCTTCTTGGATAAAACCATTTAAAAAGGCACTTTTCACATCCATTTGATATAAAATGAAATTCATAGAAGATGCAAAAGCAAGCAACTAACGGATGGCCTCTAATCTAGCTACCGGAGCATATGTCTCATCATAATCAATCCCTTCTTCTTGATTATAGCCTTGAGCCACAAGCCTAGCTTTGTTTCTAGTGATTATGCCATTTTCATCTAATTTATTTCGAAAAACCCATTTCGTACCAATTATGGTATGACCTTCGGGTCTTGGCACCAAATCCCAAACGTTGTTACGTTTGAATTGGTTAAGCTCCTCTTGCATTGCCAAGGTCCAAAATTCATCCCCAATTGCTTCAGAGATGGTTTTGGGTTCAATTTGAGAAACAAAAGCAGTAAGATCTAAGGTATTTCTAAGGGAGCTCCGGGTACTTACCTTCCCTCCAACGTCGCCTATTACCTGATCGAGAGGATGGTCTCTGACTGTCCTCCATTCTATTTGCTCTTTTGGTTCATTTTCCGGTTGAGGAGCTTCTTCAATTGGTTGTTCCACCGTTTTGTCAATTTCTTTCCTTGGTGGTTCTTCTTGAATTTTGTCCTTTAGACTTTCCAGAATGCCTGAAAGATCAAGACCACAATCCTTTCTCGCCAAGCGAGTATTATCTTCGGAAAATACAATATGAGGAGATTCCTCTACAACTTGGGTTCTTTTATTAAAAACCCTATAAGCTTTACTACGAGAAGAATAGCCAATGAAGATACCTTCATCCGACTTTGCATCAAATTTTCCTAGTTGGTCCTTTCCATTGTTATGCACAAAACATTTACAACCAAAAACACGTAAATGTGAAATGTTAGGTTTTCTACCTTTGTAGAGTTCATATGGGGTTTTTAAGAGTATCGGCCGAATTGCTACTCTATTCAAAACATAGCATGCGGTACTCACGGCGTCTGCCCAAAAGTGTTTGGGAATCTTAGCTTCGTCGAGCATGGTTCTAGCCATCTCTTCGAGACTCCTATTTTTCCTTTCCACCACCCCGTTTTGTTGTGGTGTACGTGGAGCGGAAAAGGTATGCTCGATTCCGAGTTCATCACAAAAATCCGCAAAGAGATTGTGATCAAACTCTCCCCCATGATCACTTCTAATGGAAGTGACAGTTGATTCCTTTTCATTTTGAACTCTTTTAAGAAAAAGCTTGAAGCTAAGAAATGCATCACTTTTATGTGCAAGAAATAATGTCCATGTAAATCTAGAGAAATCATCAACAATTACAAAAGCATATCTATTTCTTCCTAGACTTTCGATACGGGATGGTCCGAATAAATCCATATGCAATAGTTGTAAAGGTCTAGAGGTTGAAACAACATTTTTGGATTTAAAAGATGCTCTTGTTTGCTTCCCCTTTTGACATGAATCACAAATAGTATCACTTTCAAATTTTAAGTTGGGAAGACCAATCACTAGATTTTGAGAAATCAATTTATTTAAAAGATGCATGTTCATATGAGCTACTCTACGATGCCACAACCACACATTATCATCTTTGCTCAACAAACAATCAACATACTCGGATGAGGAGTTTTCAAGATCAACCATGTAAATATTGTCAACTCTAAAACCACGTAGAATAATCTTGAAGTCACTACGTCTAAACACTAAACACTCATCCGAATCAAACAACGCAAGATTTCCCTTGTCACATAATTGACTTATGCTCAAGAGATTATGCTTTAAACCTTTGACAAGTAATATATGCTTTATAGAGGATTTTTCATTCTTACCGACCGATCCGATGCCAATAATTTGTCCTTTATTGTTGTCACCGAATACAACGCTTCCTCCTTCTTTGTGCTCTAGTTGAAGGAATTTGGATTCGTCTCCTGTCATGTGTCTGGAGCATCCACTGTCAAGGTACCATAGTACACTTGATCCCTTCAAGCACACCTACAAAGCAAATTAATATTCTTTAGGTACCCATACCATTTTGGGTCCTTGGGGGTTAGGCAAATAACGACCATAATAATATGAAGAATCTCTATGCTTTGTAAAACACATAGGTGCAATATGACCTATACGATTGCAGTAATGACATACTACGTTTGGGTTGTGTTGATGCCTAGGTTGAGCCAACAAAGTTCTAGGCGAATGAAAAAGATTAACACTAGACATATTGTTCCCATTTCTAGTATAATATCTAGATGGTCTAAAGTCATTAGTGCTAGACTTGTTGAAGGACCTAGTGTCATGTCTAGGTGGTCTAAGCTCGTTCCTAGAGTTATTTCTTGGTTGCCGAAAATTACTATTTGTAGGCTTGTTTGCAAGAATCCTAGATTCGGATCTAGGTTGTCTAAAGATATTAGTTCTACCCTTATTTTCATACATTCTAGCATAATGTCTAGGTGGTCTAAAAGAATTTGTTCTAGGCTTATTTAATACCTTAGAGTTATTTCTAGGTGGAGTAGTGAAGTTTTTGTTTTTATGCCGTTGATATTTCTTAGGCGTTTCTTTTTCAACAACTTTAGGAACTTCTTTACTACGTGTTTCTAATGTTTTCCTAAGTTCTGTGTTTTCTAGTTTTAAGGACTCACAAGCAGTACAAGTAGAGCATTTATCAACACAAGAGGCTTCATGCATAGTCTTGATGACTTGTCTAAGTTCTATACTATCATTTAACAAAAATTGATTTTCATTTGCAAGATTCTCGTTATCACGAGACAGATTTTCAACACCTTTTTGAGCTAAAGAAAGACGTTCTTCAAAGTCCTTGTCTTTTAAAAAGAGTTGTTTTTGAAAATCCTCTTCTTGTAAAGAAAGAGTTCTTTGTAAATCTTTAATAGTCTTAGAAGCATTTACCAACTCATCATGCAGTTTGTTATAAGCAATTTGCATATCGTTAGATGTACTTACCTCGTCTTTTTCGTCTGCCATGAGGCACTGACCAGTTGATTCATCGTTTGTGCTGACCGCTTTTTGAGGCGTGTTTTCGTGCAATTCCTCAAGTTTGTCCCACATTTCCTTAGCAGTTTTATAGTGGGAGATTTTTCGCCAAAGTTCCTGGTTCAAGGCGTTATGTAATATATTCATAGCTTTAGTGTTGTATTCACTTACCTTATCTTTCCCGACTTTTGTCGTCAGTTGATCACTGTGTTTAATAGCTTGCCATAGATACAAATCGTTTGCCATTGTAAAAACTTGCATCCGATATTTCCAGACTGAGTAGTCGTTTTCGTCTAATATTGGAGGCGACATGCTGCATTCTCCTTCACCTATTCCTGCAAAGAAATTTAGAGTAGAAGCCATGGATGGTTCTCTCAAACGGTTAAGTTTTTCAGAGAGTATGGCTCTGATACCAATTGTTGGACAATACGCTTTACGCTAGAGGGGGGGGGGTGAATAGCGTTTTAAAAATATTAAGCGTTTTAGTGCGGAATTTAAAAACTTTGCAGAAATTAAAACAAGTGCAGTAGAATAAACTTACACAATGATGTATCCTGGTTGGCCACAAACGTGGTTAGTCCAGTCCCCGAGAGACTCTCTCGAGATTTCCACTAAACTTGTCAAGCTTACGGGTGCTTAACAAACCGTTACAGCTGAGGACACAAGCCTCACCCAGGTGCTCGGGGATCACAATCCCAAAGACTTCAATTGCTCGGGGATACCAATCCCAAAGACTTCAATTGCTCGGGGATAACAATCCCAAAGACTTCAACTGCTCGGGGATAACAATCCCAAAGACTTCAACTGCTCGGGGATAATAATCCCAAAGACTTCAATTGCTCGGGGATAACAATCCCAAAGACTTCAACTGCTCGGGGATAACAATCCCAAAGACTTCAACCGCTCGGGGATAACAATCCCAAAGACTTTAACTGCTCGGGGATAACAATCCCAAAGACTTCAACCGAGGAATCACAAGTTCCTCAACAAACGAGAATCGCAATTCTCTTACAAACACAAAACACACTCACTTTACAAAGCACTCCTTAATGAGTAGATATGAGTAGAAATAGTACGCTCAAGATCACAAAAACTTAGCTCAATAGAATGGCTCTTCAAAAAGCTTTATGGATGAATGGAAAATGATGATCAATGTAAGAAAGCTTTTAGCAATGAAAATACTCAAAGTGTATATGTTGTTGTTGTGAAAACACTGAGTTGAAGCTGTATTTATAGGTGAAAAACTCAGTCTTACCGTTGTCTAATTGCCAATTAAGGATTGCTGAAATTACTCAGTGACAATCGATTGTCAAGACTAAACAATCGATTGTTTGCCTATCAGATTAAAAATTCAATCCCAGATTTTACGTCAACAATCGATTACTTCAAATCAATAATCGATTATTTATAACGTTAAGAAATCCTTTCCAATTTTTGGCATAAAACATCGATTGTCCGGAAATCAACAATCGATTATTTTAACAACGTTCAGAAAATCTTTTCCAGATTTTAAGCAAAACATCGATTGTTAAATATCAACAATCGATTACCTGAAGGTAATTGAAAATATATGACAACGGTCAGCTTCAACAATCGATTAACAAATGGAATAATCGATTATTAATTAATTTCAAAACTCTCTGTCTCATATATAATCGATTATCAAAAGCCACAATCGATTATCATTTTATTTAAAATCACTGGGAGACATTTTTTTCATTCTAATCGATTACCATTAGTTCATAATCGATTTTTATGAGTTTTGAAAACTTTGCCTCAGTTAACAATCGATTATCATAAGTACACAATCGATTGTTATGCAGTTTGCAAAAACCTGATGTTAGCTGACTTACTCACAGTCGATTATCATTAATTCACAATCGATTGTCATGCAGTCTTGGCTTAGAGATACTCGATTATCATAAGTACATAATCGATTATCTTAGCCCAGATTTTTGAGGCATGTTTGGAAAACATTTTAACAAATGTAAATATGCATAGTTTAAAATCATTTGACACTTAATTTAAATATGCATGATTTTGGAAAAATAATTTTAGTAGAGAAGCCATGTTATGAGCCAAGTTGAGGAATCAAGATCACAATTAATATTGACTCAATTATGACATTTCTAAACTTTGTCTTGAGCTTCTTGTAATGCATCCATTTTGTGCTTGTCCTTGAGTACTGCTATATATCGCTTTTTGCTTTGTTTGACATTCATCAAAACCTACAAAAGAACACACGTTTAGTATATTGCATTTGAAACGTGTTTCCAACAGTATCCCTGTCATGTCAAGGTGGGACCAGATAAAATAATCCATATTTTTAATCAGGAATTTAATGATTTTTTCCCTGACCTCAGGAGTTAACCTCATGCCTAACTATACCTCTCGATAAGGCATATGCTCGATAAGTATGACTTGCTCCATCTCTTCGACTGTCAACTTTATGGCATTGGAATCACCGAGGATTACAAAGGTTTGAGGTATCATACAATCATCATCCTCGATGATTTCCTGGTGTTCCGATCTAGTCGAGGCCAGCTACTTTTTTTGCTATTTGCCATCCTATTTTACCTTTGATTTTGGTCCCTTTATTGATGTTAGTGCCGATATCGGTATTACTTCATCAATTATAAACATCTCTTTAGCTGATGGTTTCTCGCCATACACCATTTTGACGTCTTTCGGTGTTGGCAATATCAAGATAATGAAGTAGTGAAGGTAGTGCCCTCATATTATAGGTCCAAGGTCTTCTGATCAGTGCATTTTATCTCATATCTCCTTCGATCACATGGAACTTCGTTTCCTGGATAGTTTTGGCACGTTTACTGGCAACATGATTTCCCCTTTGATGGTTTCACTCTCCATGTTGAAACCGTTGAGCAATCGAGCTATTGGCAAGATCTGATCCTGAACGCCAAGTTGCTCTACGACCCTCAATCGAATAATATTTGTCAAGCTACCTAGATCAACTAACACACATTTAACATGAAATTTATTAATAAGGATAGATATTACCTGTGCATCATTGTGAGGCTATTCGATCCATTATGCATCCTCATCGTTGAAGGATAAGATATCTTATGGTAAGTAGTCATGGGTACGCTTTTCCCTTGGGATTGTGACTTTGGTGATTTTAAATGTCGGACCTAGAGGCATACCGACTCCATCAACCATGAATTACGTGCTACAGTTCCTCCTATTCATTTTCGTGTTTGCATCTCGGTCACTCAAGAAATCTCGAAGATGACCTTCGTTGCATAAACGAGCTATCTCCTCCCTTAATTATCTGCACTCCTCGGTTCTGTGACCATAGGTTCCATTGTACTTGCACATTAGATTCGGATTCCTTTGAGCTGGATCAGTTTGCAGGGTTATGGGCTACATAGTATCCTTGATTTTTCCAATAGCTAACACAATAGTTGAAGCATCGATGCTGAAGTTGTATTTCAATAATCGTGGTGCTTCGATCGACGTGTTTATCAAAGCCATTCTTACTCATGACCCCTTGAGAATTTTGACCTCGATCATTTCGAACACGATTATATCCTAGTTTGTTGTTTCTTTGATCTGCGTTATATGGTTGCTATTGATCTCTATTAGATCGGGGCTCTTTGTCAATGTCTCTTTGAATCCCGCCTTCGGACTGTTTGGGTAAACAAAATTGGATAGAGCTCCTAACTAATCATCCTCGACTCTGATACATAATTGGTATCGATTATGCACATCAACCTAGGTCACCTCTGGATATTCAAAACAATGTTGCTTTAGTTGATGTAATGCTATTAAACTTCATTCGTTCAAAGGTTGAGTAAAGGCTTGGATAGCCCATATATCGGTAATCGGGGGTAGGTCAAGCGTTCCATCCGAAATCGAGATACAAATTCCCTTGGCATTTCATTGTCCTTCTGTCTCACTTCAAAGAGGTTTGACATCCTGGTCATGACCTTTATTTCTTCGGCGTGTGCCTTTACAAATGATTCGGCGAGCATGGCAAAAAAATCAATTGAATTAGGCGGCAAATTATCGTACCATATCATTGCCTCTTTCGATAAAGTTTCTCCAATTTTTTTCAATGAAACGAGTTTGATCTCATCATCTTCTAAGTCATTTCCTTTTTTTCCGCATGTGTACGAAGTGATGTGTTCATTAGGATTGGTGGTCCTGTGGTACTTGGGGATGTCTGACACACGGAACTTCATAGGAATAGGTTTTGGAGCCGCACTTCGAGGAAAAGGTTTCTGTACAAACTTCTTTGAATCCAAACCCTTTAGGATCAGGTGTACCTCCGGTATTTGGTCAACTTGCGAGTTGTATGTTTCTACCTTTTTGTCATTTGCCTCGATTGTCTTTTCACCAAATTCTACTCGTTTAGTGAGCTCCTTGAGCATTTTCATGATGGAGGGATTAGTTATTTATCCATTATCGTTCAACTTTTCCTGCACAGGTTCGACCCATGAGAAACTTCCTGTGATATATCGAGTTCAATTCTGCTTGGAGCTCGATACTAATTTTGGAGTTGCGATATTGCGGCCTACTGAGTTTGTAGAATGTCAAATATCATTTTAAGGCTAATTCTGCCTTGTTCGCCATTCTGTGTGTTACAAAGCCTAGCCATCCTTGCGGACGTTATTTTCAGGGTCGCCGCCTAAATCTCCACGAATGGAGAGATGAGAATCGACATCAATTGGATCCACGGCATGTGGTGCATCGGGATTGATTGGAGGCACTCCACTTCCTGGGGCAGCTACGTGTTCATTTTCGCCATGAAGATCAAGGCTAGTGTCAATGTGAGTGGGTATTGCTTGAGAATTCGACTTGTTGATTCCTGAAATAAAAAATACTTACGAGAACAAGTGTAAAAGTCGTGTGTGTTATGAAGGTTAATATTAAGCAATCACTATTATCCTTAGCCCCACAGTGGGTGTTTAACTTTTAACTCTAAAAATCGAGTAACAATTAAACTTGTTGGTTTTAAGGATACATGATTTCACTTAACACCAATTGATTAACTTAGAGATAAAAGATTGGAATTGACAAAAATGTAAAAAATCCAATGCTTGAACAATACCCTCGAGTTGATGAACCCCAGAGATTATTGAAATAAGAACAGTTAAAGAACAATATGTTAATGAGCAGAAGAAAAAAATATTATATTGCCTTGTTATTCGTAAATGTAAGGCATTTACAAATGATGGGATCCCCCTTTATATACAAGAGAAATCCTAATTGTAGTACAATTCTAATTACAGAAGTAAATCTCATGATTGGTACAAATAACTGCCCTCGAGTTGATCTATTCCGAGATTTCTATCGTGATCTTCAGTCGATTACGAATATCTCGCATTTCCATTGTTGCACTTCACTCGAAGTTGGCCTCACTTAATCTCGATAGCTACCGGCCTCGGTCTCAATGGACACATCGATCTTTAGACTCGATGACTCATCTTCGAGTTCATCGAGCTCGGGTTTGATTCAATACAAGGTTACCCTCGATGAAACTCCCTTGTCTCGATCAAATATTAAAATCGGGCAGAACCGATTTTGAGCGTATATAGGTTATATGATCACTTTCTTATCAAGTGTTACTGAAATGCTTCAATCTCTTTGTTCTTCCATATTCATACGCCAAGATGTATTAAATTCTTATATCTGTTTTGAATTTGAAGTTATTATTATTATTTAGGTATCATATTGATTTTTATGTCCAATTTCCAAATTCAGTTAACTTTGAAAGTGTATATCAACGAAAAATTATTTTTACATGACTAAGAAAATAATAATTATCATGTGCTATTAAGTAGATTCTTCCATAAGAATATTTAATAGATAATATGTTTGCCAATTTTTTTAATTTATACTAAACTAATATTTACTTATAAAAAATTTAACAAAGTAAGATTAAAACAATATTTAAGCAAAAATATCAGTTGAAAAAATAATAGAAAAATTCGACAGTGTGCCAAAGCGCCATAACGACGTGCGTTAGAGCGTTATGCCAAACGATCCCCAGCACCTGATTCCCACTTTTATTATCACTTCCGGTACTGGCATGGGCAATTACCATGTTATTAACCGATCGAAACTTTAATACAACTTTCCTTTATTCAGGTATGGGGGTAGGGAATACGAAGGTCAAGTAGGCTTCGTCGGTTTGGGAAGGTGAGCGACGAATCCTAGTTTCAATAAGTAACATAAAACCCGAAAACCCGTAACTGATATAGTTGGTTTAATTTGGTTTTGATAAGAGTCGAACTCGATCTATGTACACGTGAAACATATACGAAGGGTAATTAATAAGTCATTAGCATGTACTTTTTTGGTGGAATAGGTTTATATAGTCGATATTGTGGATTGCCAATCTGCCAAGACGACATGTTTACGTTTACTAGGCACGGTGATGAGATTGTAATCCAATCCCACGGATTAATTAATAATATATTAATTATAGGATGTTCTGTCATTTATTATCTAAACTAATCTTTGACTTATACTTGTCTTACATTTGGATTTTATATAGAGTGACGGGAAAAGTCTTCTAGTAATAATTTGTCATTTAGATAGATGAATTTCATTCGGGGGAGAGAATTTTAACTCAATATATTATCCCTTGACAGTGCATGAGCATCTCATTTTCCCCATAAAAGTGACAAGAGAATTAAGCAACTAATACTAGTACCACATTTTATAAATGAAACTTTAGTCATCTTCGAAAAAAAGCCTTCCCAAACTTTTGCCAATATTTAAATAGGATCCCTCTCTAATAAATACATAGGAATGGGTCGAAATAATATTTGAATAAAAAAATGACCCTACAAATATCTCTTGTATTATATTTTGAGACTGATTTAACATAAGCTCAAAAATGTCATAGACCATACAACCAATTGATCTATGGAACCAACTTTGGTCTAATGATTAAATGTTGTAGAAATATTAAAAATAAGTCAGTTGAATAAAATCAAGCAAGATAATTTTATGAAAATTATACGACGATCGAATAGGCAAGGTACTTCCAGGAAATCATCTTTATTAGGATAGTAATTTCTCCTATGCTGTGCAAATAAATATTCGAAAAATACAAGGAAATTAAAACTGCACTCTTGTTACTCCTACCACAAGAACTCAAAGTTTTATTGACACAATGAAAAAGGCTTCAAAATGTCCCAAAATTATTGAAAAAGGTTTAAAGATACCTTTCATCCACCTATTGGATTAAAAATAATTAGTATTCTTTTTGTAAAAATTTAAAAAATATTTTGCAAAACATTTTTTTTAAAGCATTACGTTATATTTTCGTTTTTCAGTTATTTTAAAAGAAAATATTTTCATATTTTTAAAAATTGAAGAAATTAATTTTTCAAAAATGAACATATTATGTTGAAAATATTTTTTCTGTTTTTAAAAAAGGAAATATTTTATTAAAAATAATTTTTTAAGTTTTTTAAATAAATGCTTTAAAAACCCCGAAAAAAATATTTTTTTGTAAAAACTGAAAAAGAAGAAGAAAAAGATTTTTCTAATGTAGTGGGACTACTGGTGTATTAGTTTAAAAAAACAAAAATATTTTGTAAAATATTTTTTTTTAATTTTACCCAAAAAATAATTATTATTTTTCATTCAACGTATGGTCAAATGGCATAAGTGAACCAAAAAGGTGGATGAAATAGTATTTTTAGTCCAATAATTGAATGAAGAGTATTTCTAAATATTTTTCTGTAATTTAGGGACATTTTAGACCGTTTTCCGTAAACACAAATCGGCTGTGAACGAACAGTTAGGATAAAAGGTTTAGAGGAATGACTCAAGGCTTTCTATGTAAAAAGTAGTTGACGTTGCTTTTAGCGAAAATGGCCAAATTTACCCTTCTACTTTCGTATATTATATTTGCATGCAGTAAAATTGGAGGGTCTAATTTTTTATCGTTGCGACGGCTAGTAAGCATATTTCATAGGTTCGAGACCATGGTCGAGGTTCACCCTCGAGGGCTATCGATGCTCGACCTTAGAGCGGTACAGACTAACAGTTACGATGAAAGGTAGGGAGTTTCCAAGGCATTTAATTATAGCTGATAAAGTCTAGTGAGTTATGTTCAGACCCCAATCATAGCGTCAACTAGCTGTTCCATCTTCATATATTTGTAATAATGCATTTATACTATGTTGGGATTCTCTCCTCCTATATAAAGGGGACCCTTGTCATTTTGTAAAGGGCGGTTTCTCCATAGTTGTTGGTCACCCATCGACCACCCTCGATTGCTCCAAACCGTCCACCCGACTCGACCTCGAGGCCACATACACAATGGCTCGAGGCTCCGATCCTCATCCCTTTGGTTTGACTATCACATCGTTTTTAAGCTATACATTTGCCTTCTAATATTTTTCTTTTTAGCATCTATTGCTTAAGAACCTAGCATAAAAAAAGATCAAGTATTTTTAGAATCATATAACCAAATTCAATTAATATCATCACTTTCACATTAAATAGTTTGACGCCCACCGTAGGGCTAAAATTAATAGTGATTATTTTTTTGATGGTTTAACTATATGACGCAGGTTATCTTTCACACTTTTTCTTGTTTAAGATCTTCGATTTCAGGTTGAGATGTCTGACTCAGTAAACAACAACCTTGAGAAGAACCATGGAGAGTATGGTGCGGATGCTCCAAGTGTTGGCATACCACTGCGGAACCCTAAGAATGCGCCAGAACCAATTCTCATGGATGCGGTCTCACGCAATTCACAACACGTCGATAAAAGCTCCCACACTAATAAGAGCATAGACCGAGAGATTCAGTAGATAACTCGAAGAAATCTGGCTTGGGCAAAAAGAGAGATTCCTTAGCATGTCGTCTATATGATCATCGGAGGGACTAACATTCCCTAAGGACCCATGATCAAACGGATAAAACTATCTAATGCGATAGAAGGACAGATCCAAGACCACATGACAAAAAACACCCTTGCATTCAGCAAGGAAGATTTTGAGACCTTAACGTAACCGCACAACAAAGTACTAGTAATTTCATTTCTCTTAAGTAACATTCGAGTTAAACTTGTGCTCGTGGATTCAGGTAGCTCGGCCACCATAATCAGGTCAAAGGTAATAGAACAACTTGGGTTGCTCGATCAGATCGTACCCAACTGTTGGGTCTTCCATGGTTTCAACATGGTCGGTGAAGTAAGGAAAGGAGAAATCGCCCTCCCGACTGACATGTCCGGTACAGTCTAGGACATCAAGTTCCACATCATCGAGGGTGACATTAGGTACAACGCACATGCCATGTATATACAGTATGAGGGTGGTACCGCCAACTCTGCACTAGGTGATGAAGTTTCCAATAAAGGACGGTATAATGATCGTATATGGAGAACAACACGCGGCAAAAGAAATGTTTGCGGTTCATAGGGAGGCTTCAGATCCTATGCATTTTAACTCGGATGAATCAGGAAGCGTACATAACCCCGAGGGTGACGAGGAATATCTCCTCGCTCCTCGAAATTTCGTTGCCCCTAGAGTCGGATACAACAAAATCATCAATGGAATAGCTAGATCAAGTTATTTTGATCGAATGTCTCCCAGATCGAAAGGTATACTTGCGAATGGGATTAACCCCCAAACTCAGGAAAAAGTTCATTCAATTCTTATTAATAATATCGACTGTTTCCTTGGTCCCACTTAGACGTGATAGGAATCCTGCTGTAGATAACCATCCATAGAGTAAGTGTCGACCCCAGATTCAAATCAGTGAAGAAAAAAAGAAGGTCTCGATTCGAAGTAAAACACGCATCCATCAAAGATGAGGTAACAAAACTCCTTTAGATAGGGTCCATCCAAGAGGTAAAGTACTCCGAATGGTTGGCCAATGTAGTGGCAGTGCCTAAAAAATGAAATATGTTAAGAATGTGCGTATATTTTAAAGACCTAAATAAGGCGTTCCCCAATGATTCATTACCATTAGCTAACATCGATCTTCTGATCGATGCTAGGGCCGGCCACGAGACCCTCACTTTTCGCGATTCCTACTCGGGGTATAACTAGATTTAGATGAACCCCGAGGGTAGGGAAAATACTTCATTTATCACAAAGTATGGCACCTAAACTTCATTTATCACGAAGTATGGAACCTACTGTTAAAATGTAATCCCCCCCCCCCCCCCCCCGTGTTGAAAAACGCAGAGCTACGTACCAACTCCTAGTTAATAAAATGTTCGAGCATCAAATAGGCAAATCCTTGGGAGTTTATATCAATGACATGCTAGTTAAGTCCCTGCACATAGAGGACCATTTGACTCATTTGCAGGAAACATTCAACATCCTCAGAAGTTACAACATGAACCTTCAGAATGGGGTCGGGCAAATTCTTAGGCTTTAGGTGTCAAACAGGGGAGTCAATATCAACCCCGAAAAATTCAAGGCCATCGAAGAAATTACGGTGATAAAAATGTAAAGGTGGTGCAAAGCATAACAGGGCGGATAACGGCTCTGGGCAGATTCATATCAATATCATCATACATGAATCACCATTTCTTCTCTTTGCTAAAAACAAAAGCAACTTTGAATAGACGCTAGAATGCCAACACGCCTTGGAGGAGTCAAAGCGATATCTGAATAGTCCGCCTTTGCTCCACACACCAAAAGAGGACGAAATGCTATATTTATACCAGGCCATATCCGAAATAGAGATAAGTGTTGTGCTAGTTCGATAAGAGCAAGGTACGCAATTCCGTGTCTATTATGTAAGTCAGACCCTGGGGGATGCAGAAACCAGGTATCCACACCTTGAAAAATTAGCTCTTGCATTAATAAATTCATCGTGAAAGTTGAAACCTTATTTTCAATGCCATGGTATTTGCATTTTAACAACGTACCCCCTTTGAAACATATTCCATAAGCTCGAATTATTGGGCCGATTGGCCGAATGGGCCATCGAACTTAGGGGATATGATATCGAGTATCAACCCCGAACGGTTATCAAGTCCCAAATTGTGGCAGTCTTTGTGGCTGACTTTTCACACTCCCTCGTGCCCGAGGTAATAAACAAACTTTTGCTAAAAGCGGGCAAATCTTCCAGAGTGTGGAGGCTATTCACTAATGGCGCCTAGAACATAAGAGGGTCCGGACTCGATTTAGTCCTAAAGCCGCCTACGGGTGGCATAATCAGGCAATCTATAAAAACTGCAAGATTGACTAATAACGAAGATGAGTATGAGGCTATGATTGTAGGTCAGGAATTGGCCAAAATCCTGGGAGCTGAGAACATAGAAGCAAAATGTGATTCACTCCTGGTAGTAAGTCAGGTAAATGGGAGCTTTGAGGTCCGAGAAGATAGGATGAAAAGGTACTTGGACAAGATCCAAGTCACATTACGCTATTTCAAAGAATCGACCATGGTCCACATACCCCTAGAGAAAAATAGCAAGGCCGATGCCCTAGCAAACCTGGGATAATCTTTTGAAGAAGATGACCTACTCCCCGGTGCTATTGTCTAACTATCCAAATCAGCGGTCGGCAAAGGTCACGCCGAGATTAATTCAACTAGCCTAACATGGGACTAGAGAAATAAATATATTGACTATTAGAAAGATGGAAACTGCCTATGGATCCAAAGGAATCAAGGGCCTTGTGAACCAAGGCAGCTCGATTCTTGCTCGACAAAAATGGGATTCTGTACAGAAGAACTTTCAATGGCGCCCAAGTAGTATTTTCGGGACCGGGAGACACATATTATGTGCTCCGAGAGATTCTTGAGGGTACTTGCAGAAACCACTCTGGTTACAATTCCTTAGTCCTAAAGGTGATCAAGGCAGGATACTACTGGAATAAAATGGAAAAAGACACCAAGGAATTTGTCTGAAAGTGCGATAGATGCTAGAGATTTTCCCCTATAATTCACCAACTCGATAAACAACAAAACTCTGTCTTATCACTGTGGCCGTTCATAAGATGGGGAATGGACATCGTTGTACCTCTACCAACAGCACCAAGTAAAGCTAAATTTATTTATGACTGACTATTTTTCAAAATGGGTGGAAGCATGGGACTTTGAAAAAATAAGAGAAAAAGAAGTCACGGATTTCATCTGGGACCACATTATGTGCCGATTCAGGATTCCTTCCGAGATAACATGCGATAATGGGAGGCAGTTCATCGGAAGTAAAGTAACATAGTTCCTGGAGGATCACAAAATCAAAAGAATCCTGTCACCACCCATACCACCCGTGTGCAATGGCCAGGCCAAATCTATGAACAAAACCATCATAAAAAACTTAAAAAGAAGCTGGAAAGCGCTAAGGGAAGATGGAGAGAACTATTGCCCAAAGTGCAATGGGTATACCGAACAACTCCAAAATCAAGCATAGGGGAAACACCTTTCTCCCTGGTGTATGGGGCCAAGGCTTTGATTCTAGTGGAGGTCGAGAAGCCAAGCAACAGATTCTAACACACCACTGATAGTTCGAAAAACGAGGCCATAACTATGGCCCTCGAACTATTGGATTAAAAGCGAGAATCCTCGCTGATTCGAATGGCCGCCCAAAAGCAAAGGATCGAAAGGTATTTTAATAGGAGAAAAAACCTGTGACATCTCGGGGTTGGGGACTTGGTCCTAAGGAAAGACACCATCAACACGTGAAACCCTAATGAAGGAAAGCTAGGCCAATATTGGGAAGGACCGTACCGCATCCTCAGAGTAATCGACAAGGGGTCCTAGAAGCTTGGTACCATAAAAGGCGAACAGCTTCCAAGAAATTGGAACATATCTATGCCAAAACGATACTACTGTTAAGATGTCCTATGGAAGATTCTGAAACACCATCCAGCTCGAAGACCTTAAGGTTTCAAAGCACACGTAGCACTCTTTTCCTTCGCCGAGTTTTTATCCCAGAAAGGGTTTTTCTGGCAAGGTTTTTAATGAGGCAACAACCTATACAATACCTTAGAACACTCAACAAATATTCAAGTCTTTATTTGCAATCAACCTCGAATACTGGGGGCCATCCCCTCCGCAAGGTCACCTCCTTGGAGAATCTGAGATGTGCTGAATAGGGTCTTGATAAGAAAATAATGCACCGAGCCAAACAATCGAACGAACCATGTATGTGTAGAATAACTTAACTCCTAACATCAAAGACGTGTATACTTGTACCAAGTAATCAAAGAATACTCTCCAATGTATTTCGCATCCCAAAGAAACTTGGTAGTTTTTGCAAAAACAATGTCCTAGAGCCAAAATACGTCCCGAATACTCGGGGGTTAGCGTTAATAAACCAATGCCACTTGACCCTCGGTCAGAGCTTCAAATTTATAAGCCCACAATGAGGCAACATCAAGATCACAAAATGGCTCCAGATCCAAAAACATCCTGAACACTGGAGGACAGGCATTGAAATCTCAAGGTCACACGACCTCCGGGTCGGAAGCTCCAAATTCATAAGCCCTTAACGAGGCAACACCAAGTTTGCAAGTAATGGATCCCGAGCCAAGAAAATCTTAATGACTCAGGGACTACCATCAATCTCCATCACCACCAACTTATCAAAACCCGAGGCCACAAGACCACACGTATGCAACCTTAGTCTCGTAATACGTATATAATGCAATAACAATATATGTAAGACCTCAAGCAATGCATGAACCACACTTGTACCAAGTTAGAAACAACAAAACTGTAAGACCTCAAAGGCATGTAAAACTTGTAATACTTTACAAAAGGCATAAAATCAATCTCAAAGTTAAGGCTATATATCGAACTTTTAAAACCCATAAAGAGGCATACCCTCGATATAGACGTCGAAACTAATTCACTCGGGACTAAAAGGCTCCGTCAAAACACAAATGACTATGGTCACAAGGCTGTACCAGTCAAACTAATGTGACTCGGGAATGCCCGACTATCACTATAAATTCACAGGCCTTCAATTACTTCGAATATACTTCGAAAAACCGGTTAAACAGGCTGCCTTGACATAGGAAAAAGAGCTTTGACTATGTCAGCTCCAAATTACAGGCTTTGAGATACTCAACCTCCGATCTATTCCTCTTGAGGTGCTCGATCATCGCCATATAACGACTCGTAATCGAGGTTTGTATCGAACCGTCGAAGAGTCAGGCAAACACAATCACAAAAATTCTTAACAAGGGAAAAATAAAGCCTATATTAGAGGTCGCATCGACCCAATGTTTAAGAGCCATTATCTCCATCTCACATAAAAGTTCACATCGACCCAAAGCGCAAGAGCCACTGTTGCTAGCTCGCATAAAAGGTCGCATCGACCTAAAGCGTAAGAGTCATTATTGCCAGCCCATACAAAAAGTCGCATCAACCCTGTTGATACCCAATTTTTTCCCATAATATTTTTAAAACTATGCCTTGGCATCAATTAGTATTTTTCATATAATTTTCGTATTTTTAAAATATTTTAATTAATTTGTCCTAGCATTTTATTTATGAAACAATCACTATTTGCATCACAAGTTTTATAATAACTTTTGTGGATTAATTTTATCATTCACATTTGTACTAAGTTTCAATTATTGCAAAAATAGCCAATTTTGTGTATAGCCCACGAATGCATTATTATACTATTTTACCAAAAAATGGCCTTTTATATTTTTAAAATATTAAGTAATTATTTTAAAAATATTTCAAGCATAAAAATCATTTTCATAATCTATTAATTATTTTTTAAAATTGTTTTAGCGAATAAATATGTATTTAACAAATAGCCTCTTTCATTTGGAACCAATCAATTCGATAGCCGAATTTTTAATTCCACACCAGCCAAAATCTACCCAGCCCAAACCCATAACATTCAACCCGAAACCCAATCCTTTTAATCCTGCTCGATCATAGAGATTAACGGCCATCGTTCCCCCTTTCCTTTTTTTAGTCCCAATGATCCCCAAACCATAGCCATTTGCCTACACCCGCTGCCCCTGAAACCCTCTCCTCTCTAATTATCTCTGAGACCAAGCTTTATCCTATATGCCGAACCAATGAGTAAGAGCCACTATCGCTATCACCAAAATCAAATGTCGTACCGACCTGATGCACAAGAGCCATGTCTAACCTAAGAACGCTCAGGGACTGACCTTCGACCATTATGGGTCACTCAGCAACAACAAAACCCAAGGGTCAACCCAAATTCTGAAATCTCGAATTGATTATCAAAAGAACATCACACACTATTCCCGAAAAAACAAAGTGGAAAAGAATTGATAAAGAACGAAAAGCATTTTATACATATTGCTCATAGAGGAATGTTTATAAGCCATGTAAAACCCTTACAAAGAAGGAACCAAAAAGAACCCTAATCTATCATCGAGCCTACATCTTCGATGGCTTCACCGGATGTTGCGCCCTAACAGTTACAGCTCCAATTTTGGGTCCTTCAATGGCATCTCCCCCTCCAGGGGCCCAACCTTTGTCTCATAATCTCCTAAGCCGCTACCCGATGCACCTCCAGAAGCAAACATGGGAGAATCCTTCTTTTCTAGGGTCTTCAACCTCTCGAGCTCGGCAGACAAATTGATACCCCCTGCGTGTATATCCCCGAGAGTTGACCTCCATGATCATCGGTCGGTTCAGTCGGTTATTATAAAAGTACGATTTGGTTTATCGATTTTCGATTTTGTAATATTAATAACCAAATTAAACCAAAGAATTTACGATTCGGTGCAGTTTTTTTAAAGTTTGGTTCGGTTATTTCCGGTTTGTATTTTTTGTTTCAAATGGTCATAGGAATAGCAAAGTATTTACAGTTTGTAGGAACATCAAAGGTTACTTCTTGTATTATGAAGAGGATGGACAAATGTGCTGTCATTGAGAACATTGGGCCTAAGCTTTGCATTAAGGACATCATCCGTGATTATTCTTTGATTGATTTCGGGCTTCAGTTGTTGAATGTTAATGGTAGTATGGGCTTTCAATAGCTTTTAATACAGTGAAATCATACATACTCTATGCAAGTGCTACTATTAAATCAGTACTTATGCCTTACGGTTGCAGATAAATCAGTGTTCGCTGTCACACCTCCTTTTTGCTACATGGATACCCCGAAGGATAAAATGCGTATAAGGGAGTTTTTCCAATTAAAGTGACATTTTTCAAATTTTAGATTAATTATTTATTTAAGAGTCGCCACTTGGGATAAGTTTGGCTTTTGGTGTCCCAAGTCACCGGTTTATTTGGAATCCAAAATCGAGGAAATTTTTGACTGCCCAAATGGAGTCTGCGAACCAGAAATTCTTGAGTAAGGAATTGTGTTGACTCGAGGGAATATGTTAGGCACCCTCGGATCCCGTGGTTCTGTCACGGTCGCTTAAACTATTATAAGTGGCTAAAAATTTGATTTGTTATACACGTTCAAACCTATAATACAATTTTAAATTACTAACCGCTTTTAATATATATTTTTAGGAAGTTTGCAATGTCGTTAAAACATCGTGAATCACGTCACATAAATGCGTTCACAATTTTAGACATATTTCAACTCCATTGAGATTGGGATTTTGGTCACATAAATGCGCACACGAGTTTAGGAAGATATTTTTTATTAATAAATTCGCGCCTATAGCAACTACGTCTTTAAAAAATCATGAAAGGCCGTGAAATTCGCTAAAACAACACTTCCAATTTTCTATGTATTTTTATTAAGTTAAAGAGCCTCACATGGTGTTTGATTAGATCAATGTGGCTCACTTCATTTATATAAGGGCATCCTAAAGCACATTAAGTTTTCTATCATGTTTGAGTCTAAAATGTCCTAATCATTTTATACATGGGTAATACATTTCGAGAAATTCAGTACTTGCGTTTTTAGCCTCATTCATGGCTGATTTGGGCTTCGTTTTTATCCTGCCCAAGAATGTGTATTGTAATAGCACAACTGACAGCTATTGGGCCTTCCAATTAGGTCCATAAGCGTTGGACCAATGAGTCCATTATAGGAGAATATCAGCGGCCCTTTTTTATTGTACCACCGTCATTAAAACTATCACATGATTATAAAATATACTAGAAGCATTTTAATAAGAAAGATGCTAAGAAGGATTTCATATCAGATTTCAATCTCAATACTTGGAGAAACAATTTGAAATACCCATCATTCAGAGTATACATACGTTCAGTCATCAAACCTCTACTATAACTCAAGTTACACATACTAAATAAATCTTAACGGACTATCTCTACATGTATCGGAATTTATACAAATTAAAAGCATAGTCCTAGAAACAGTCCATAATTAATACATGTTCAGGTTCATTACAACAACAAATTCTACCAAAACAAAGTAAATACAGTCATAATGTGGAATTGAAACAAAAGATGTTATTTCCTCCTTGTCAGCCACAATCTCGAATGTGCATAAGCATTATAACTTCTCATATTTTTTTGAGTGAGAGTTGGTACCTGGAGTGACAACAAGAAAGAGAGCCTATGAGTAAAATGGAGCAAGTAGCAAATAAGCAATAAGGAAGATTCTTAGAAAAGCAAATAGTACTAGTTGATCTTTTAAAGCAGCTCAATATGCTCAACTTGTTATCAAGGAAACTTTACACAGGAATAGAACAGCACTAAGGATTTCTGAAGAATGTAGAAGAGACTAATATATATTTAATATATACTCTAATTCACCAAGAGTTTTAAAGGAAAATCTCAAAAATCTCTAAGTTTCCAGCCCCTTTAAATGTTCAGATTGCCCTCTTTTATAATTGAAGCTTTAGGGCAACATTAATTCCTTTGTTTTCCTTTTAGTCCCTTACCCAATTTTCAGTTTTACCTAGATAGTCCTTAGTTTACTGACTTGCGCCTTAAGTTTGAGGCAAAAAGTATGCTTAAACCCCTCACTAGAATGTTCTAGGAGTTTGTTACAAGATTTTTTTATATTCCAATACCCTCTATACCCCTGTCCCTTTTCCTAATTACTGACCTAAGATTCTTTAACCTTGGTTTCCATTTGTTCAGTCAAATCTGACCCTAGTTAGTTGCATTCAGGTTATGGGTCAAACTCAAGGTCTGAACTACAGACTTAATTATGTAAAAACAATCAAAGTATTTAAGAATTAATCAATGCAACTCAGGTTTCAAAAAAGCATCTTAATATGGATTTTACACTATTCAGTAACAAAGGATGGAAACAATTATCACAACTTCAGGATCATATGAATATTCATGCATTTGTCAAAATAAACCAAAACAATCAGAAGATGAACCCCCATCGACTATGCATGACTTATAAAAATGACCATGCGAATCCAAGGCAAATAAATTAACAAGTAGCACGTAAAATGCATTAGGATGGTCTTTTATTTCATGGCACCTGTCCTAGACGGACCCAACCCCTGAGTTGAGTCCCCTAAGTCAAATGCATGATGAAAATAAGTGTTCCTACAAGGAATCCGGCATGAGGTTTTGTCATACTAAGTTTAGAACCTCAGTACAGGGTCTAGATGTGTGCCCGAGCGGACAACTCGAGTCGAGGAGGGGGCTACGTACCGGGAACCAAAAGGCCATCCGGCTTAGTAACTTGTCCGGACTCTTTCTTATTTCAGGATAAGACACAAACAGAATAGGGAGTCTCAACCAGTAAGCACATCCCCGGAGGTGAGAAGTTAAGATTTAATTGTAGCAGTTTATATACACATTTAAAAAATATCAAAGAGGTAAAAGCATTTAGCACTGAGCATAGAACAGGTAAGCAAATAGGAAAAAGCAAAATATAACGGTTATTCTAAGCTTGAATTCGTGAACCCTGAACCACAGATTCTGGGTTTCTATCCCCAGCAGAGTCGTCAGAGCTGTCACACCTCCTTTTTGCTACACGGATACCCCGAAGGATAAAACGCGCATAAGGGAGTTTATCTAATTAAAGTGACATTATTCGAAATGGGATTAATTATTTATTTAAGAGTCTCCACTTGGGATAGGTTTGGCTTTTGGTGTCCCATGTCACTAGTTTATTTGGAATCCCAAATCGAGGAAATTTTTGACTGCCCAAATGGAGTCTTTGAACCAGAAATTCTTGAGTAAAGGAATTATGTTGACCCGAGGGAAGGTGTTAGGCACCCTCGGATCCCGTGGTTCTAGCACGGTCGCTTATACTATTATAAGTGGCTAAAAATTTAATTTGTTATACATGTTCAAAACTATTATACAATTTTAAATTACTAACTTCTTTTAATATATATTTTTAGGAAATTTGCAATGTCGTTAAAATACATCGCGAATCACGTCACATAAATGCGCACGCAATTTGACATATTTGAACTCCGTTGAGATTTGGATTTGGGTCACATCAATGCGCACCCGTGATTAGGAAGATATTTTTTATTAATAAATTCGCGCCTATAGCAACTACGTCTTTAGAAATTCATCAAAAACCATGAAATTCGATAAAACAATACTTCCAATTTTATATGTATTTTTATTAAGTTAAAGAACCTCGCATGGTTTTTGATTAGATCAACGTGATTACCAGGAAGAAGATTCGATTCTAAGGCATTTATTCTAGCTGATAAAGTAGCTGATTCTAGAGTATGTTTCCGAGGGATTACTCACTTCATTTTTATAAGGGCAGCCTAAAGTACACTAAGTTTTCTATCACGTTTGTGTCTAAAATGTCCTAATTTATACATGGGTAATACATTTCGAGAAATTCAATACTTGCGTTTTTAGCCACATTCGTGGCTGATTTGAGCTTCCTTTTTAGCCAGCCCAGGAATGTGTATTATTATGGCACAACTTATAGCTTTTGGGCCGTCCAATTAGGCCCAGAAGCGTTGGACTAATGAGTCCATTATAAGAGAATATTAGCGGTCCTTTTTTATTGTACCAAAGTCATTAAAACTATCACATGATTATAAAATATACTAGAAGCATTTTAATAAGAAGGATTTCATATCAGATTTCAATCTCAATACTTGGAGAAACAATTTGAAATACCCATCATTCAGAGTATACATACGTTCAGTTATCAAACCTCTACTATAACTTAAGTTACAAATACTAAATAAATCTGACCGAACTATCTCTACATGTATTGGAATTTCGACAAATTAAAAGCACAGTCCTAGAAACAGTCCATAAATAATACATGTTCAGGTTCATTACAACACCAAAATTCTACCAAAACAAAGTAAATACAGTCATAATGTGGAATTGAAACAAAAACAATGATATTTCCTCCTTATCAGCCACAATCTCGAATGTATGTAAGCATTATAACTTCTCAGATTTTTTTGAGTGAGAGTTGGTACCTGGAGTGACAACAAGAAAGAGAGCCTATGAGTAAAATGGAGCAAGTATCAAAAAAGCAACCGCCAATCAACCAGTAAACACCTAAAGATTCAGGAAGATTTTGAGAAAAGCAAATAGTACTAGTTGATCTTTTAAAGCAGCTCAATATGCTCAATTTTTTATTAAGGATACTTTAACAGGAATAGAACAACACAAAGAATTTCTGAAGAATGTAGAAGAGACTAATATGTATTTTATATATACTCTAATTCACCAAGAGTTTTGAAGGAAAAAATGCTCGAAAATCTCTAAGTTTCCAGCCCCTTTAAATGTTCAGATTGCCCTATTTTATAATTGAAGCCCTAGGGCAACATTAACTCCCTTGTTTTCCTTTTAGTCCATTACCTAATTTTCAGTTTTACCTAGATAGTCCTTAGTTTTCTGACTTGTGCCTGAAGTTTGAGGCATAAATTATGCTTAAACCCCTCACTAGAATGTTATATAAGTTTGTTACAATATTCTTTTATATTCAAATACCCTCTATACCCCTGTCCCTTTTCCTAATTACTGATCTAAGATTCTTTAACCTTGGTTTTCATTTGTTTAGTCAAATCTGACCCTAGTTAGTTGCATTCAGGTTATGGGCCAAAGTCAAGGTCTGAACTACTCACTTGATTATGTAAAAACAATCAAAGAATTTAAGAATTAATCAATGCGACTCAGGTTTAAAACAAGCATCTTAATATGGATTTTGCACTATTCAGTAACAAAGGATGGAAACAATTATCACAACTTCAGGATCATATGAATATTCATGCATTTGTCAAAATGAACCAAAACAATCAGAAGAGGAACCCCCATCGACTATGCAGGACTTATAAAAATGACCAAATTACAACACTCAGTAAAAACTTAGAAGCAAGAAATGAGTACCAGATATTAAATACTCAGGATATGCATGAATAAAACCAAGAAATTAGAACAAGGCTGATATCAGTAGTTAAAATATTCAGAAAAGCAGATTATCCTAACACGTGCAAATACTGAAGATCAAAATTACTAGTATGAAACTCTTAAAAAGAAAACAACTACTCAGAGTCATGATGTAAGTCAAATAGGATTATCAAACCATTCAGAGTTTCAGAGATATAACAAGTGAAAAGTTAAGAGACAAGGATCAACAAACCATTCAGAATTTCAGAGGTGAAACAACTGAAGAGTCAAGAGGCAAAGATCAACAAACCATTCAAAATTTCAGAGGTGAAACAACTAAAGAGTCAAGAGACAAAGATCAACAAACCATTCAAAATTTCAGAGGTGAAACAACTGAAGAGTTAAGAGGCAAAGATGAGCATGATATCAGACTACTCAAAACATCATAAAAGACAAATGAATTCAAACCCGTATACCAAATGGAACCAAAAGAATATCGCAGGCCAAGATGACTACTCAAACACTTGGAGATGAGAAAACAAGCAAAATTTGAAGAAATCAGCAATTAAACAAGAAATATATACAAGCATTGACAACAATTTAGAAAACATGACACTTAGCTTTTTGTGCATGCACCCCTAACTTGAAACATTTCCAATTCCACGAGTCTCTGACCCTTTGTATGAGGTCTTTAACTTCTAAGGCATTTGCCTTGAGCATCGAAGAGGGACAAAGGGTTCAGGGGGGTTTTGTGATTCTGAGACCAAGTAAGGTCTCAGATTTTGTTTTCCTTTGTACCTGGTTGTGTTTGAGGGTTGTGGGTGGAATGCAATCCTTGGGTCATGCTGAGGAAATCCAAATGTTTCACAAGGGGAATCTAAGGGTATGAATCCCATGCTATCATTCTTATTTACGAGCTTGATGGAAAAAATAAAAAGAAAACTTCCCTTTTGTTATTGTTGCAACTCCATTCTTGGTCCTTGCGCCATCCCTTTGGTTGTGTTTGCCCCGTGTCCTTTTGTTTTTCTGGATTACACCTACGTCTATTTTAGTTCAAAACAAAACAAACTGTTAGTTTGAACAGTGATTGGGTTTGCGGCCTTGTTATGCTTGATTTCAGATTCCTTTCTTTCAGAGGACAAACCCTTGACTTCCAATCTTTTCCTCGTAGGTCGGCCGGGGGGTTCTCATTTTTGGGTTGATTTTTGCTTTCCAGGACTTTGGTTATGAGTTTTGTCCCGATTTTGATTTCAAGGCTTGCCTTTGGGGCTTTTAATAAGAATCAATGTCCTGTTTGACTTAAAACCTCCCGATTTTGCTTCAACTTCATGGATCATTTAATTTTTTATTTCCTTTATTTTATTTCCTTGATTTTGAGGCGTCAGCCATCATGATCATCCGGGATTGGCTAAGCGCGCTTGACGATGTCGGGCATTCCTTGAGTTCTTGCGAGGAAACAACCGTGAGACCCGCCCTGCTACCTTTCTTAAGGAATGGTCAGGACATGAAAGTTAAAGTGGAAAGGAATGAAACATGGATTTTAGAGAGGTATGTTCCTTTGGAGGGAAAATAGGGGACTTATCTGGAAATATGAGCCGGTTTTAAATGGCAACGACATGCTTCTTGGACTGAATACCCAGCCCAGATCCATTTCTTCTTTTTGATTTCAACTCTTTTGAGGCTAAAGAAACTTATTTAGACTTGAGCGGCAATATTTTCTCTTTTCGGCCGACGGCGCCCTTATGGGTTTTCGTCAATCGGCCTCTCTCATTTCTCTTCTCCCGTCGCCCGATATCGCTCTTTGTGATTTTTAGCTAAACGGACTCTCTCATTCTGTTTTTCTCTGCTTACCGGTGCCTTATGGTGCCCGGAGGTTTTCACCGATAAGACTCTCTCATTTTATTTCTCTAAAAAATTTGAGCTATGCTGAATCCCAACGAAAGTGCTTTTCATGTCCCCGTGTTGGTCGACTGATCGGGCGTACTTGGACTAGGCTTTTTGAATAAAGGAAGTTGGACGGGAATCCACAATTTTGAAACCATTCGGACGGATTTGTGACCAAACCAATATATTTTTGCCCTAGTTTTGGTTTTCTTGGGTAAATGGGGTTTTTATTTTGATATGAATGAACCTTAGGGAGAGGCTACCTACGTATCCTTTCGGAATCAAGTCAGACGTAGTTCAGGAAATTTTCCTAAACTAATTTGTTTGTATTTTTTTTCTTCTCTTTTTTTTCTTTTTTTTTCATTTTTCTTTCTTTTGTTTTTGAACAACATTTCCGAGTTCCAAAAAGGGTGATCAAAGAAACGTAACCAGCTCAAAGGGTTTGCAAGGGATTGATAGTCTTTATGGTAGCGGGAAAGAAAAGCCTTTGTTATTTCAATCAACCGGGCTAATTGCTGCAGGGAGTTTAAACGTAATACCTTTTTACTACATCTACATTTAGTGTTGCCTCAGGCTCGTCTCCTTCAACGTCACCCAGGTACAATGCTCCTTTAGGACATATCTTTCTCCTAATGTATGGACCTTTCAAATTTGGAGCGTATTTTCCTTTAGCTTCCTGATGGTGAGAAAGTATCCGCCTCAATACCAGCTGCCCGACTTCGAAATTCCTAGGGCGCACTTTCTTATTGTAAGCGCGGTCCATTCTTTGTTAGCACAATAGCCCATGGCACACTACAGCCATTCGTTTTTCATCAGTTAGTTCCATTTGCTCCAAATGCGTTTTAACCCATTCACTATCTTCAATTTCTGCTTCGACAATCAGTTAGAGCAAAGGGATTTCTAGCTCGGCGGGTATGACAGTTTTAGTCCCATAGACTAGCAAATAAGGAGTTGCTCCTATATGGTACGATATCCCATCAATGCGAAAGGCAACTTTTCGTGCCATTACCTCGAGCTTTGAATCCTTTTCCTTAAGATCTTCTTGATGTTCTTGTTAGCTGCTTCGACGGTACCATTAGATTCGGGCCTGTAAGGAGTGGAATTTCTATGCATTATCTTGAAATTTTCATATATCTCTCCCATCAGGCGACTATTTAGATTAGTTGTGTTGTCTATAATGATGGTAGGGGAATCCCAAAACGACAAATGATGTTAGATGCACAAAATCCACC
This sequence comes from Nicotiana benthamiana, assembly GCA_034376525.1. Taxonomy (NCBI): domain Eukaryota; kingdom Viridiplantae; phylum Streptophyta; class Magnoliopsida; order Solanales; family Solanaceae; genus Nicotiana; species Nicotiana benthamiana. Next base: position 105,087,547 of record CM067332.1, on the reverse strand, counting down.
ACCGCCTTCTTGGTAACAGACTTAAGGGTGATGTCCTCAACCAATTTTGAGAAGTAATCAATAGCGACCAATATGAATCTGTGTCCATTTGAAGCTTTTGGCTCAATCGGCCCGATAACGTCCATGCCCCAGGTCGTGAATGGCCAGGGTGCTGACATAGGATGTAATTCATTTGGCGGTGCATGAATCAAATCATCGTGCACCTGGCATTGATGACATTTTCGAACGAAACTGAAGCAATCTTTCTCCATGGTCATCCAGTAATAGCCAGCTCGGAGTATCTTTTTTGCCAGTACATAGCCGTTCATATGGGGCCCACACACTCCCGCATGTACTTCGTGCATAATTCTCCCTACTTCCTTGGCATCAACACATCTCAACAAATTAAGATCTGGAGTCCTTATATACAAAGTATCACCACTCAAAAAGAAATGGCTTGCATGCCGTCAAATGGTTTTCTTTTGCTCCACGGTGGCTTGCTCGGGATACTCCTATGTTTATATGAATCCCTTGATGTCATAATACCAGGGTTGTGTGCTGGCCTCTGCTTCGGTCACATTACATACCTATGCCTTTCTTTGATTTGGATTTGTAAAGGATCAACATAAGCATTTCCCCGGTAAGGTAACATGGAGTCCAAGGTTGCGAGTGCGTCTGCTAACTCATTGTGGCAATGGGGAATGTACCTGAATTGTACCGACCTGAACCATTTTCTGAGGTCTTTATCATGATGTCTGTATGGGATTAGCTTAATGTCTCTTATCTCCCACTCTCCTTGAGCCTGTCGGATGATCAGATCGGAATCTCATATGATTAACAATTCCTCAACATCTTGGTTAATGGCCATGTTCATGCCCATGATGCAAGCCTTATATTAAGCTGTATTATTGGTGCAGAAGAAACGGAGCCTGGCTGTAGCTGGATAGTGCTGACTTGTGGGTGAGATTAAAATTGCCCCAATTCCTACGCCTTTTGCGTTTACTGCTCTGTCGAAGAACATTTTCCATACGGGGGTGTCTTCAGCTGTTACTTCCAACGAATTCACTTATTTGTCAGGGAAGTAGGTGTTCAAAGGCTGATACTCATCATCAACGGGATTCTCAGCCATATGATCTGCCAATGCTTGAGCATTCATCGCAATACGAGTGACATAAACTATGTCAAACTCGGTGAGTTAGATTTTCCATTTGGCTAGTCGCTCTGTGGGCATTGGTTTTTGGAATATGTACCTCAGTTGATCTAGCCTGGTTATGAGGTAAGTGGTATGAGCTTGCAAATAATGCCTTAAATTCTGAGCCACCCTTGTCAGGGCGCAACAAGTTCTTTCTAGTAGTGCATACTTGGCCTTGTAACCTGTAAACGTTTTGCTCAGATAATAAATGGCTTGCTCTTTCTTTCCCATGGCATCATACTGCTCGAGAATACAACCAAAAGAGCTTTCCAAGACTGTTAGATAGAGAAATAGTGGCCTTCCTAGTTCTGGCGGAAACTATACTAGTGGATTGGACAAGTATTGTTTGATTCTGTTAAAAGCTTCTTGACACTTAAGCAGTCCATTTAACTCCCGCATCCCTTTTCAGTAGCTTGAATATTTACTCGCATGTGGAAGTCAACTGGGCGATGAATCGGTTGATGTAATTCAATCTTCCCAATAGACTCATTACACCCTTTTTGGTCCTTGGCGGAGGCAGCTCTCGAATGGATTTTATCTTGGTCGGATCCAACTCAATACCTCTTCGGCAAACGATGAACCCTAGATGTTTGCCTGATGGGACTCTGAATGCACACTTGGCTTGATTCAATTTCAAATCATATTTGCGAAGCCTTTCGAAGAACTTCCCTAAATCCTTTACATGATCACACTGAGTCTTGGATTTGATAATCATGTCATCCACATATACCTCTATTTCTCGATGCATCATGTCATAGAAGATGGTGATGATGGACCTCATGTATATTGCCCTGGCGTTTTTCAATCTGAAAGGAATAAATCTATAACAATAAGTTCCCAAGGTGTGGTAAAGGCGGTTTTCTCAACATCTTCCTCATCCATCAGCACTTGGTGGTAACCTGCGTAGCAGTCTACAAAGGACTGAATTTCGTGCTTGGAACAGTTATCGACAAGGATGTGGATGTTGGGTAGTGGGAAGTTATCCTTGGGGATCCCCTTGTTTAAATCTCTGTAATCCACACACACTCGAGTTTTTTCGTCCTTCTTTGGTACCGGGACCACATTGGCCAGCCATGTGGTGTATTGAACCACTCGGATTACCCCTGCCTCTAGCAGTTTTGTGATCTCTTCTTTGATTTTATCGTTGACATCAGGCTTCAACATTCTTTGTTTTTTTGGACCGGAGGGAATTCAGGGTATGTGGGTAACTTATGAACCACCAGATCCGTGCTCAAACCAGGCATATCATCATAAGACCAATCAAATACATCTTCGAATTCCAATAGGAGTTGAATAAATGAATCCCAGATTTCTTTAGTCACATGGATGATTGTTTTAGTTTCTTTGATTTCATCGGGATTGCCCAAGTTATCTGGTTCAGTATCGTTTAAGTTTGGCTTAGGTTCTTTTTTTAAAATGTTCCAACTCTAGGTTGATTTCACTAAAAGACTCTTCTTCATTGTATTCCGGTTCTTCATTCATTATTTCACAGATGGGCAGCATGTTTGGGTCGTGGCATGAAGTCCGCGAGCATGTAATTTTATTTAAAGTCGCATTATTGGGACTGAAAGAAAGATGAAAAATAAAAGAAAGATAAAAATCAGAAAAAGACAGAGAGGTGAAAATGATGAAATATTGATTTCATTTCTTTGAACTTGTAAGATAACAGGGTTTACACTAGAATTTTAAAGGACAAAATGCTAAAAAAAAACAATCAAGCTACACCCTGAAATAGTTCGTGATGCAAGAGAAAGTAGCAAGGCAGGACTACCGAGCCTCCCGCTTGACTGGAAAAGGCGTGGCCTTCCAGTTTTGCAATTTGGCATCTGGTCCCATATAGAGAACTTCGGCGGTGCTTGAGCCTTCTCCCAGCTAGACCATGTTGACTTCGTACAACAACTCCCTCATGGCTCCACATATCTCATCAATCTCTTCTACCGTGAAGGTTTCTTCTTCCTCCTCCTCACTGTACTTTGTTTTTACAAATGTTTGTACAAGTGGGGTAAGGGTTGTTGAAAAGCCCATCCCTGACGCTTTCTGCGATTGACCCAGGTGATATCTTATGATGTTGGATGAAAGCCCAGCCCAAAGAACTTTACTGTGGCAGGCAAAGCGACCGGCTCGGTTATTCCTTGTAGGGAGCTTCTGAGTCCCTTGCCTGTCTTAAAACCTTGGCGCATCATTTCCCTTGCTACCATGATTGAAGCATTTGAGAGGAAAGGCTGGGGGAGTGGCTTGCCTTCTTTATGTTGATCGGCTACCACGATTTCAAAAGTGTGGTAGACTATGTTCTCACGTCCTTCCTTGGCTTCGAGGCAGGGGACAGATGGGTCCGGGTAAATTGACTATTCGTCTTCTCCATGAACTACAATCTCATGGTTTTCATGTTTGAACTTCATCATTTGGTGTAGGGTAGAAGGCACCGCTCCTTCTGCGTGAATCCACGGTCTTCCTAGGAGGTAGTTATCGGATGTGTCCAAGTCCAACACTTGAAATGTTACTTCGAATTTTACTGGACCAACGGTCAGCACTAGGTCAATTTCCCTTATGGTGTCTCTCTTGATTCCATCAAAAGCTAAGACACACACGTTGATAGGACCGATCCTCTCTGTCTCAATCTCCTTTCTCTGCAATGTGAACAATGGGAATATATCTACCCCATAGCATATGTCAATCATCACTGTTTTGACATAATAGCCCTTGCATTTGACAGTGAGGTGCAAGGCTTTGTTGTGGGCAGCTCCCTCCGGAGGTAAGTCATTCTTGCTAAACGTAACCTAGTTAATGACAAAGAATCTTTTCGCCATTTTCTCTAGTTGCTCCATGGAAGTCCCAGCTGGTACGTAAGCTTCGTTCAGAGTTTTGGCCAACACCTGCTGGTGCTCTGGAGATTTCATCAAGAGTGACAATAAAGAGACTTGCTCTGGTGACTTTCGGAGCTGGTCCACCACTTCGTATTTTGGCATTTTCATTTTTTGAAAGAAGGCTTCCGCCTCTTCAGCATTTATTGGCCTCTTAGGTGCAAATCATCGTTTGGTAGCAGCGTTCACCTCTTCCATATCTGAGTATTTCTTCGCAGGATAGGATTTTTGAGTTTCCCCGATGATTTCTTTGCCCTTGTATGTAACTATGGTTTCTTGGTAATTCCAAGGGACTGCTGAAGGGTTTGTCATGGGCTTCTGGGGTGTGCGACTGATTACCATGGGCTCATTCAACACCGGTTTTTTAATCGATTCCCGAACCACATAGGCTTTCTTGGGTACATACATGGTTTTGTTCAGCTCGAACCTTATTGGGGGAATCAAAGTGGGCTGTTTTTCTTGACGCCCTCGTGCGATGTAAAGTATTGTTTCCTTGGTAGAGGTCGTCTCAGTTTTGATTTCAGACTTCTTCTACGCTTTTGGGCACTTTGCTTCATTCATTTTCTTTTCTTCAATCTTCTTGGGGGTAACTTTTGGTTTTCTGTCTACCTCAGCGATGGTTATTATGGCTTTCAAGGCAGGATCAAATTCTTTGTCCTCACAAATCATTCCGATGACTGGCCCAATGTTGTGAGCCGGAAACTAGTAATTGATTACGTTGGGGACCTCTTCATCTCTTAGTACTATATTCTTTTGGTCTATCAAATACTCACCGCTCGTTTTAGAGTCCAGCAGTTTTCAGTTCATGTCCTTCTGTGCCGGAGTGGTAAGCACAATGTACGCCCCTTTGATAGGAAGGTTACTCGGGGTTTTGTCTGTTCGGGGGAACGGGCCGCAGGAGACCTATGTGGACCAACTTTGGGAATAGGCTAGCATAAGATTTCCCTATTAGAGTGAAGTTCTGTCTCCTGGGTGGTTCCCTAGGACGGTATTTATATTGTGGAGGGCGGGGATAATAGTGATTCTGAGGAGGCTGATTTCTTGGGGCTTGGTTTCTGTTTCCCTGTTGTTGTGGTCGAGCAAAGGGCATGGCATTCATGACTGCATAGGGTTGAGGAACATAGTGCATGTCTTGGTGGGGATAGTAATGTTGAGATGCCCTTTCTGAGAACACATGTCTGTGAGCATGATGTTTTCTCATTCCGGAGGCTGCCATGGACACTTCCTCTTTTTTCTTGTTTCTTGTGATTCCTCTCGCCCCACCTTGTGTGGCCTGGGAGGTTGCTCTTATGGCGGATTGACTCAAAATTCTCCCTGTCTTGAGGCCATTCTCTAACATCCCCCCGATCTTAAATGTCTTTGTAAAAGATTTGCCCATTGCTGACATCATTATTTTAAAATAATCTGCCTCTTGCGCTTGTAGGAAGACGGTGACCATCTCCGTCTCGTCCATGGGTGGCTTTACTCTCGACGCTTGCTCGCGCCACTTAAAAGCATATTCTTTGAAGCTTTCTGAAGGTTTCTTTTTCAAGTTGGCTAAGGAGTTCTTGTCCGGGGAAATATCAATGTTATACTGGAATTGCCTTACAAAGTCCCAGGCGAGGTCATCCCAGATATGCCATCGGGAAATATCCTAGTCCATGTACCATTCAGAAGCACTTCCCACTAAGCTCTCCCAAAAATACGCCATCAAGAGTTCTTCCTTCCCTCCTGCTCCACACAGTTGATTGCAGTACTTTTTCAAATGAGCGTTGGGGTCTCCATGGCCATCGTATTTTTCAAACTTCGGCGTTTTGAACCCAAAAGGGAGATGGACGTGTGGGAACATGCATAGGTCTGAGTAAGATAAACTCTTCTGCGCACTTAATCCTTGCATGTTTTTTAGACTTTGTTCGAGACTCTTCATTCTCCTTGTTATTTCATCTTGTTCGGGTGTTTTAGGGGTTTTGTCTTGCACAAGCTTGAGTTCGTATGCTGCTGAGGGTAATTGTATATGGGGTATGGCCGAGGCTCGGTTTGGTTGTTAGGCGTTTGTAATGTAAAAGTTGTGGGGTCAAACATGGGCCTCGGTACCGGAGGCTGTGTGGTGGCTGCGCACGGAGGGGCCGTAAAAATCTTGGGAACTGGACCAGATGTAAACATCGGAGGGCGGGTTTCAGAGGGCGCTCCGACAAAGTTGGTTGATATGGTGGGCTGCCCCAGGAATATATTTGGGTGACTGATAGGGATGGTGGATGTACCCCTAACCTTGGAAAACGCTCGGGAAATCCGGGGATAGCAATTGGAGGTTCTTTCCCATTTGTCCAAGCATCCCATATCTCCATAACTCGGAGTCGCAAGATCCTATTCTCTTCAGCCGCGGCAGATTTGGCAGCTGGGATTCCTGTAATCGGCCTGTCCTCTGAGATAGGGACTGCTGGTAGAGTCATTTCAGTCAACCTCTCCGTGCTTCTTTTTGACCTAGTAAAGTATCCGTGAAAGCCAGCTTACCGCAAACCAATCACTGTTCTTAAAACACCTGGACAGAACACTGGAATTCAAACGGTTAGGTCGGGACAGATAACAAACAAGAAATCACATGTTGGATATGATTCACCTATGCAGTTAACGGGCTCCTATATGCTTGCAATGGTCGCATGTGTCATCCCGAAATTTATTCCGAATTTCCTTTTGTTTTCTTCTTCTTATTCCTTGTTAGCCTTCCTTTTTAAAAATACGGTTGAATCCTATAGAGATTGCCTATGTATCATGACATTTCATGAATCAGACCGAGCGTAGTACATGGGAAAATGTTATATACACAACAGAATATTTTTGGGATTTTCAATTTTTTATAAAGACATAAACTTTGATCACAAAGTTAACAAAATGAAAGGCAAGTACCAAACTGGGACTTCAACAATCTTACAGACTTGAAATGTGCGTAACAGAACATACAAATAGACTCTTTTAAGAAAAATACAATTTAAGAGTACTTTAAAACTTCAAATGTTTTTGGAGCGTGGAGCTTGTGGGGCGGCGTCCGGCCTTGCCTCAAGTTTGCACGCTAATCTTCCCTGGAGGTAGTGGAGATCTTCCATCACTTGACGGACAAATGTCATCGCAGCAGCAAAGAACATAGATTTTGTCATGTCTTCACATTGGTTGCACTTTGTGGTAATATATTCTGTGATTGCCCACACACTTTCCCTGATAACCCCTTTTTCTTGTGGTAGACGCCCAATTTTCTCGGCTCGTGCTTCTAATGTTCGTTTGGCTACTTGATTCAGTTTTTTGAATTTCCGCAGATCCCTTTCTAGTCCTGCTATTACCGCATAGCAATGCTCTCTTTCAGCTTTGAAATCCCTGGCTTGTTTGGCCATTTTGTTTTCTGCTATGACAACCCTCTGTTTCAAACTGACGATCTCATTGCCACTTCCTTCTTTTAATTGCTCCAGTATGCGGGCCCTTTCCTCCACACTTTTAATTAATTGCTTCCGAGCCCTAGACAGTTCACCCTCCACCTTGTTCAGGTCGAACCCGTATTCAGTTACTTTCCGCCGTAGGTTTTCTGTGAGCTTTTCATCTTTTGTACTCCTAGGAAAATTTTCTGTGACTGCCTTTATTTTCTGGATTTGGGCTCGTAGGGCTTCGTTTTATTTAATCAATGCCTTCTTATCTCCCTCGCTGCTGCGTCTTGCAAACTGCTCTCGAATTGCAATTCTTGAAATTTTCTTTTCCAGCTTTCCTAGTCCGGTATTCATTTTCTTTTGCTAACCAATCCCACTGCTCTTGCGATGTTTCAGCAAATTCCTGGAGATGGGGTCTCTTTGCCGGCCTCCCAGGCTCTATATATCTCTTGTACCAAGCAACATACCACGGTGCAACCTCACCTTCAGATACATCACATACTCGAGTATCGGCTGTCAGGTATTGGCATTCACTTCAGATTTGGCGTACAACAACTTTGGGGATTGACCATTCGGGCCTATCTCAACCACATGACGGCTAAATGAGGTCTAGTGGCGGGCATATACACAACTTCATCCACAGGGAGCGAACCGAATGTCCATTCTATTTGATTTGCAATGATGACCCAGAAATGCGATACCCATTCCGCGATACCCTCTGGTAATTTAAAACCATCAACCTTGTTTCCAAATTCTTCTATGCAGCTTTTCGTTGGCGACCCATAATTCATGGACCGAGGCCGGTGACATATATGCTCAATCATCCATATTTGCAGCAGCAAGTTACAACCCTCGAAGAAATCTCCTCCTGCTTTACAGACAATGAGAGCACGGAAGATGTTGGACAAGATCATTGGAGCGAGAGTACTTTTAGCTTGGGTCATTAAAGTCCTAACGACCCCTTCTATCCGTATGTCGATGTTCCCGTCCATTCGCAGGAATACAAAAGACCCAAGAATGACACCATGAACGCAAAACATCGATGCTCCTCCCACTTGAGCCGGTTACCCTTGCTACAAATAAGATTTTCAGGGTTGAATAATCCTCCAATGTGGCCACCTCTGATATATAAATTGCACGGTACATAGGCCAGCCGATAAGTCGGGAATGTGAACTTTTCTACGGATTTTCAAGGAATCCAGAAATTTGTGCACAACGAGGGCTCTGGGTGCGATCAAGTATTGATGTCTCGGAGGGATTGTATGGGTCCCGATATATCCGGCCATGTCCTCTAAAGCCGGGGTGAGCTCAAAGTTCGAGAAGTGGAAGACATTGTGGGTCGGGTCCCAAGAAGTGACTAAGGCCTTTCTGATGTCTCCCCTGTGGTTAATTTTCAATAAACCAGTTAGGCCTCCCAGATGTGCATTGACCCTTTTCTACCCTACTTCCCCGAGATCATTCCACCATAGTTGAAACTCCAAGGGAATTTTGTTCATTATCGTGCTCATTCTGCATACTTATTAAGGCGAATTAGTATTCTCAAAACCGACATTTTAAGGAAATTTATTTTAAAACCAGGATCGACTTTGCGAATACGGCCTTTCAGCACTTTGGAGAGAAGGTTTTTTAGGCTGTGTTTGCTTACCAGTCAGAATAAAATTCAGAGGTGGTCATTTGCACAAGATCAGCCTTCTGGCGCCCATTGTGGTAACATTCGGCTATTGCCGACAGTAATGGCACCACCCGACTTAGTTCAAAACAAGTGAATAAACTCAGACATTTGTTTTTCTTGTTTTGGCATGTTTTGCAAAAGAGGTTGGATTTTGGAAAAATAATTTATCAAATCCCGAAAATATTATTGAAAAACTCCCAAATTCCTTTTTTGTTTTTATTTTTGTTTTTTTTCTGTTTTGTTTTTGTCTTTTTTCATCTTTTTTTTTTTGAAAAATCCAGCAACATTTCGACGCTATTTTAACATTGGTTTTACAAGTGATGACCCTAGCGCTGCTATTTTTCTCAATTTATTCTCTTTGTTCGCAAGCCGTTCGACATGCGAATCCAAGGCAAATAAATGAACAAGTAGCACGTAAAATGCATTAGGATGGTCTTTTATTTCAGGGCACCTGTCCTTGACGGACCCAAGCCCTGTGTTGAGTGCCCTAAGTCAAATGAATGATGAAAATAAGTGTTCATACTAGGGATCCGGCATGAGGTTTTGTCATACTAAGTTTAGAACCTCAGTAGTCTAGACTGTGTACTCGAGCGGACAACTCGAGTCGAGGAGGGGGCTAAGTACCGGGAACCAAAAGGCCATCCAGCTTAGTTACTTGTCCGGCCTCTTTCTTATTTCAGGATAAGACACTAACAGAAAAGGGAGTCTCAACCAGTAAGCACATCCCCGGAGGTGAGAAGTGAAGGTTTAATCGTAGCAGTTTATATACACATTTAAAAAATATCAAAGAGGTAAAAGCATTTAGCACTTAGCATAGAACAGGTAAGCAAATCAGAAAAAGCCAAATATAACGATTATTCTAAGCTTGAATTCTTGAACCCTGAACCAGAGATTCTGGGTTTCTATCCCCACCAGAGTCGCCAGAGATGTCACACCTCCTTTTTGCTACGCGGATACCCCGAAGGATAAAACGCGCATAAGGGAGTTTATCTAATTAAAGTGACATTATTCGAAATGGGATTAATTATTTATTTAAGAGTCTCCACTTGGGATAGGTTTGGCTTTTGGTGTCCCAAGTCACCAGTTTATTTGGAATCCCAAATAGATGAAATTTTTGACTGCCCAAATGGAGATTGCGAACCAGAAATTCTTGAGTAAAGGAATTCTGTTGACCCGAGGGAAGGTGTTAGGCACTCTCCGATCCCGTGGTTCTAGCACGGTCGCTTAAACTATTATAAGTGGCTAAAAATTTGATTTGTTATACATGTGCAAACCTGTAATACAATTTTAAATTACTAACCTCTTTTAATATATATTTTTAGGAAATTTGCAATGTCGTTAGAACACATCGCGAATAACGTCACATAAATGCTCACGCAATTTGACATATTTCAACTCCATTGAGATTTGGATTTGGGTCACATAAATGCGCACCCGAGTTTAGAAAGATATTTTTTATTAATAAATTCGCGCCTATAGCAACTACGTCTTTAGAAATTCATGAAAGGCCATGAAATTCGATAAAATAGCACTTCCAGTTTTTTAGGTATTTTTATTAAGTTAAAGAGCCTCGCATGGTGTTTGATTAGATCAACGTGGCTCAATTCGTTTTTATAAGGCATCCTAAAGCACACTAATTTTTCTATCATGTTTGTGTCTAAAATGTCCTAATTTATACATGGGTAATACATTTCGAGAAATTCAGTACTTGCGTTTTTAGCCTCATTCGTGGCTGATTTGAGCTTCATTTTTAGCCAGCCCAGGAATGTGTATTATTATAGCACAACTGATAGCTATTGGGCCTTCCAATTAGGCCCAGAAGAGTTGGACTAAAGAGTCCATTATAAGAGAATATCAGCGGCCCTTTTTGATTGTACCACAGTCATAAAAAATATCACATGATTATAAAATATACTAGAAGCATTTTAATAAGAAAGATGCTAAGAAGGATTTCATATAAGATTTCAATCTCAATACTTGGAGAAACAATTTGAAATACCCATCATTCAGAGTATACATACATTCAGTTATCAAACCTCTACAACAACTCAAGTTACAAATACTAAATAAACCTGACTGGACTATCTCTAAATGTATCGAAATTTATACAAATTAAAAGCATAGTCCTAGCAACAGTCCATAATTAATACATGTTCAGGTTCATTACAACACCAAAATTCTACCAAAACAAAGTAAATATAGTCATAATGTGGAATTGAAACAAAAGATGTTATTTCCTCGTTATCAGCCACAATCTCGAATGTACATAAGCATTATAACTTCTCAGTTTTTTTTGAGTGAGAGTTGGTACCTGGAGTGACAACAAGAAAGAGAGCCTATGAGTAAAATGGAGCAAGTAGCAAATAAGCAATAAGGAAGATTTTGAGAAAAGCAAATAGTACTAATTGATCTTTTAAAGCAGCTCAATATGCTCAACTTGTTATCAAGGAAACTTTACACATGAATAGAACAACACTAAGGATTTCTGAAGAATGTAGAAGAGAATAATATATATTTTATATATACTCTAATTCACCAAGAGTATTAAAGGAAAAAATTCTCTTGAAAATCTCTAAGTTTCCAGCCCGTTTAAATGTTCAGATTGCCTTTCTTTTATAATTGAAGCCTTAAGGCAACATTAATTCCTTTGTTTTCCTTTTAGTACCTTACCCAATTTTCCGTTTTACCTAGATAGTCCTTAGTTTTCTGACTTACACCTCAAGATTGAGGCAAAAATTATGCTTAAAACCCTTACTAGAATATTGTAGGAGTTTGTTACAAGATTCTTTTATATTCAAATACCCTCTATACCCCTGTCCCTTTTCCTAATTACTGACCTAAGATTCTTTAACCTTGGTTTCCATTTGTTTAGTAAAATCTGACCCTAGTTAGTTGCATTCAGGTTATGGGTCAAAGTCAAGGTCTGAGCTACAGACATAATTATGTAAAAACAATCAAAGTATATAAGAATTAATCAATGCGACTTAGGTTTCAAACAAGTATCTTAATATGAATTTTACACTATTCAGTAACAAAGGATGGAAACAATTATCACAACTTCAGGATCATATGAATATTCATGCATTTGTCAAAATAAATAAAAAACAATCAGAAGAGGAACCCCCATCGACTATGCAGGACTTATAAAAATGACCAAAATACAACACTCAGTAAAAACGTAAAAGCAAGAAATGAGTAACCGAGATTAAATGCTCAGGATATGCGTGAATAAAACCAAGAAATTAGAACAAGGCTGGTATCAGTAGTTAAAATATTCAGAAAAGCAAATTAGCCTAACACGTGCAAATATTGAAGATCAAAATTACTAGTATGAAACTCTTAAAAGGAAAATACCTACTCAGAATCATGATGTAAGTCAAATGGGATCATCAAACCATTAAGAGTTTCATAGGTGAAACAAGCAAAAAGTTAAGAGACAAGGATCAACAAACCATTCAGAATTTCCGAGGTGAAATAACTGAAGAGTCAAGAGGCAAAGATCAACAAACTATTCAAAATTTCAGAGGTGAAACACCTAAAGAGTCAAGAGACAAAGATAAACAAACCATTCAAAATTTCAGAGGTGAAACAACTGAAGAGTCAAGAGACAAAGATAAGAATGATATCAGACTACTCAGAAGATCATAGAAGACAAATGAATTCAAACCCGCATACCAAAGGGAACCAAAAGAATATAGCAGGCCAAGATGACAAATCAAACACTTGGAGATGAAAAAACAAGAAAAATTTAAAGAAAACAGCAATTAAACAAGAAATATATACAAGCATTAACAGCAAGTTAGAAAACAGGACACTTAGCTTTTTGTGCATGCAACCCTAACTTGAAACTTTTCCACCTTCGTGAGTCTCTGACCTCCTTTGGGAGGTCTTTAACTTCTAAGGCATTTTTCATTGATTATCGAAGAGGTACAAAGGGTTTAAGGGGGTTTTGTGATTCTGAGACCAAGTAAGGTCTCAGATTTGGTTTTCCCTTGTACCTGGTTATGTTTGAGGGTTGTGTGTGGTGGGGTTGGGGATAGGGACAGGAGGGTTACTTGAGACCGATTTGAACGGGTTCCGGTGAGTTTTAGCATTTAGGGTTAATTTAGATTCAATATTCGAGCCAGTCTGTTTGGATTTCAAGGACATGGTTTGGACGGTTGGAAATAGGGAGGGGAAGTGGTTCAATGGTGTAGTTTTGGGTTGGTTTGGGGTTGGGTTGCTAGAGGCGGTGGTGCCGGCGAGCCTTCTTTCGAATATTCAAGGAGATCGGCACTTGTTAGAAGGAAATCGACCACGGGAAGGGAACGAGGTGGTCCGGTGGTATAACTTTGAGGTTGTTTGGTGATCGGCTGCCACCGTGAGGCGATTTCTGTCGGCAGCGTTAAGGTGGTTGCTGGGAGGTCAACGGTGGTCTCATGGCGGAGGTGGGGTGGTGATACGCCGGGCATGTTTGTATGATGAAGATGGCTAGTTTGTTCTCTGAGTGTATAGAAGGATTTGGACGTATATGTCTAATTTTGGGCAGGTTTCAGGGCCGTTGGATGGCCTGTGATCGACGGTTGAGATGAGTGGCCCCAAAACAGTGTCGTTTTCTGGCGTATTATGTGGACTGGGTGGGGGACTCATTATTTAGGCTGGGCATCAGCATTTTTTACATGTTTAACAAGACTTGGGTCACCGAGGTCTGGCCAAATTGTGGCCAGCCTGGGTGATTGGTTACCTTCTTTTGTTTTTTGTTTTTTTTCTTATTTATTGTTATTTTATATTCTAATTGCGTTTTCAAAAAAATCTAGTGGAGCTAAATTACCTAATAACTAACCATTATGCAAAAATAAATAAAATTTCACTAATGAAAAACTAAATCCGAAAGATGCCAAACAAATAAAATGCCGGAAATGCCACTTAATTTTGTGATAAATTTATTTGCAAAAATAACCCTAATTACCAATTAAACTAGCAAAAGTATGAAATTAAATCATACATGCTTATGCAAATTTTGTATATTTTATGCTCTTATGCATGCATTAATGAAAACACACAGACACATGCAATTACATCCTAAATTTAAACGCTAAAAATAAATATATTTTTAAAAAAAAAAGGAAAATCCTAACATTGAGAGTCCTGTAGGAGCCGTCTCAACAGGGTAAAAATCATATGCTCACATTCACATATTCCCTTCTTATTCTTAGCCTAAGATCAATAGATCATATCATCATAAGATGGGTAATACAAACATTTTGATTTTCGGATTAACCAAAAACCGAAATACAAAAATCATAAATCGCATCGAAAAATCGAAAATTAATAATTTTCAAAGCATGCACCGATCGAAAAAACCGACTAAACCAAAACTAAAAAATCAAAATTCACGGTTCGGCCAGTATTTTCGATTTGATTGGTATTATGCCCACCCCTGTTTCGAGATTCTAACCTAGCATGCTACAAAGCTCGGGTCAATTTCAATTTGATCTTCTTATGCGCTCTCCCTGTTTGAGTGTTTAATGCAACGACATCCTCTTTATGCAAATATAAGTGCCTCAGCTTCAGTTTTGATCCCGAATAGTGCAGCTACTAACTCACAATGGAGACCTCTATACTTGTCATTATCCTCCCTCGCGTCATGAAGCAGATGCCCAACTAAGGCTATCTTTTCCTGGAGGGTATCCCTCTCAGAAGTTATCTTTCTTATGTGCCATTTGAGTTTGAGAACTTCAGAGTCTTTGGCTCAGAGCTCTACCCTTAACATGGCACTTTCCTTCTCAAACTGCACAAATCAGATCAAAGATGTCAAAATGCTGGGATCTGGCAAACATTCAGACAATAGCAAGTTGAAGCTAGGTAACCTGTTCAACAAGACGAGTCTTCTCATGCTCGTGACGGGTTGCCTTAGCCTGAAACAGGGTGAAAGTTTGATTATAAAGCGCCTTGGCCTGAAGCATGAAAGATAAAAGTTAGAAAGATAAATATCAGGATGACAGGTAGGATTTACAAGAACTACCTTCTTACAAAGCATGTTCATCTCACAGAAGATGAGCAAAGCCTCGAGCTCGGGAATTCCCTCGGCAACGACTAAAAGCTTTTTAGGCACATCTTTGCCTCCAATGGGCACCCTCGTGTCAGAAGACTCTTCATTCTGGGCATCTTGTGTTCCCCTTGGAGATAAGATCATTCCCCGGGGAGAGTCACTTACGATAACACCAACCGGGTCAATCAGAGTTTCCTCTTCTCCATGTATGGCTCCAGAACCGGTTTTCTCCAAACCATATACCCAATGCATTTCAGCTCGACGAATATTTTGGCCATTGGCCGACCCGGGGACATCACCCAACACTCCCTTAGTAGCCTCTCCAGCCCGAAGTTGGACTGAGACAATGTCAAGCTCCAGCTCGGGAGCCTCCATCTCTATGACATTAGAGTCGATCAGGTTTTTCCCTCCCTCGGATGCTACCAAGAAACTATTTTCTCCCTCTCATTTGGTTCAAGGACTTCCCACTGCTTCTGGAGTTAAGGTTGCTGGATCGGCTTTAGTTTCTTTCGCGTTGGTTTTCTTGGATTCCGAAGGTTCGTTCGGCAGTTCCGTCTGTCTTTTATTCCCTTCGTCGGGTCTCAAGGATCCTCTCTTTAGGCGATGTTTCCTTCATCAAAGGGACCTCCCCCAGGCCTACATGAATGTAAGAGGTAAGCATAGGGACTATCAGTAGCAACTCAGATTAAAAGGTACAACTGCAACATGAGTAAAGGCTCACCATGATCCTTGGCTACCCATCAAGCTTGGGACAGGTCATGCCACGCCCGCCCACTGTATGGGGAATTGAGTCTAGCCGACCGACCCAACCCGAGAGGTCCGTAACTGCACCAAGGTAAACTGCTATGGTTGTATCACCAAAAGAAATTAGTGCATGGAAAGATGTACCTGAAAAGAAGTACGAAGATTCTAGATAATGTATCTACTTACGTTATATGTTCCACCTTTCGGTGAATGACATTCTTTCCACTGGGATCAGGTCTAGATTCCTAATTCGGACAAAATGTCTCATCTACCCTTCGTTCCTAACCTCGTTGATACAAGCAAAAAGAGCCCTCGAAGCTCGGCAGTGGAGCTTGATCAGACCCCCACGGGATAGACGGGGGTCGTACATCCTGACCAGGTGACCGAGGGTGAAGTCCGACTCCTCATCATGTTCACATAATACCTAATCATGTAGAAAATGCGCCAGAACGAAGGGTGCATTTGGCCGAGGGTCACTTGATATCTTCGGTAGAAGTCAAGAATCACGGGGTTGATCGAGAACAATGATGGCCCCACCGGCCCAAGGGTAAATGGGTAAGTATATACACTGAGAAAACTGGTTTTGTATGTCATATATCCTCCTACCGAGAAGGGGTCTCCACGAGCACCGCGTCCTCCCAACAGGAATCAGTCCTCACCCTTCTGACATCTATTATTGAGCTAATATATTGAGACACAGGCTCGTGACGCTCCCGACTTCGAAGAAGGTTTCTCGACCTTAAAATCGGAAGCCGTTGCAAAAGATCCTGGAACTCATTCCTCAACACGAGGTGGCACTGCTGCTTTTCCTTTATATGGAAGCGAGGAGGACAAGGTCGCATTCTCCTAAGAAATAGAGGCGGAAGTTTTGCCATTCCTAAAAGATTTCAGAGGAAAAAAGGAAATTGCGTTCCGAAGAGTAAACGAAAGTGAAGGTAGAAGAAGACTTTTTGGTGGCTTGACGATGCAGAGAGTTATAAAGAACAAGGGAAGGCGTATTATAGAGGTCCCACACGTGTATTGAAGAAAGCCAAAGTACAATCAGCCGCTGTAATCAATGCAAAGGCTTTCAATGGCTATGTGTATGCAATCTTTGAATCCCTATGACTATCGTCGTTATAGAAGTACCAGTGGGGCAGGAATTCAAGGTCGTTTCTTATCATTTTCACTCTAAGAAATCTGGGGAATATGTGTATGCAATAAAATCGGTGGGCCCCATTTTCCATCGTTGCGATGGCTCGTAAGCATATATCACAGGTTCAAGACCATGGTCGAGGTTCAACCTCGAGGGCTATCGATGCTCGACCTCGGGGTAGTACAGATTAACGGTTATGATGAAAAGGTGGGGAGTTCCCAAGGTGTATAACTAGAGCTGATAAAGTCTAGTGAGCTAAGTTCATACCTGAATCATGGCGTCAACTAGCTGTCTTATCTCCATATCTTGGTAATAAATATATTTGTACTATGTTGGCGTTTCCCCTATATATAAAAAGGGGATCCTTGTCACTTTGTAAATATCTATTTCTCCGTACTAAATACACAAGACATTCCCTCTTCCCTTTAACATATTCTCGTAATCTCTTTACTTCCATTTATTGCTTATATTGATTATTTTTATTGTGTTCTACTTATTGTTCGTCATTTATTGTTTATTATTAGCCGCAAAGAGCCGTCACTGATCTTATCATAACTATTAGTCACCCATCGACCACCCTCGATCGCTCCAAGCCGGCCACCCGACTCGACATCGAGGTCGCATACACGACGGCTCAAGGCCTCGATCTTCAGCTATTTGGTTAGACTATCGTATCGTTTTTAAGCTATACTCTTGCCTTGTAATCTTTTTCTTAGCATCTATTGCTCAAACAATTAGCATAAAAATAGATCACGTGTTTTTTAAATTATATTATCAAATTTAATTGTTCCTATTTTCTCGATAAACACTTATGTGCTAAGACTGCATCAGGAATTTATGTAAGGAAAATATAAGTGGGCGCGGCGCCGAAGACACTAGAAATAGTTAAATAAAAAAGAAAAGCTCAAAATACCTCGACATAATATTACAAACGAAATTGTTCGTGATTATCTACAATAGCTATACTTAATGGATATAATTTCTCAGACATTTCATTTCACTGTATGTCTGTACTCTGTATCAAGTGAAGTATTTGATCTTATCCATATTTTGATCTACATTGTTCTCTTATTTAATTTGCGTACCTGATTCCTGGATTGGTTCAAATTTATAACAGAAAAAAAAATACAGTCTGGTGAATATACAAATAAATTTTCTTGAGGGTATACTCAAATTCAGGATGCATGGCTGATATTTGTTTCCCTTACCTGCTGTTCATAATGCCCTGTTTTCTAGATCACCGTATGTGTTTTCTTTGGCAGATTTTGTAATAAGAATTAAGCAGTAAATTAAAGAAAATTAAATATGTAGTTTGTTATTTCACAAATTGTACTATTGTCTATTTACATAAGTAAAATATATTTTTATGTACGAAAAAGAATCAAAGCCGCCCTTAAACTATACGAGATAGGATATTGTATCCTCCATTAAACATTGGTAGCATAAATATCCTTGTTGTGACCAAATAGGCTGTCACTGCCTGAATTGTCAGTTCTCACTATAAGGCATGATAGGCGAGCCAACTGTGAATTATTTGTTTTTATTATTTTAAAGTCATAAATTTTAATTTTATAAAGAAACCAAGAATAATTAACCATGATGATAGAAAACATAAAATAAAATACAAGATTTAAATAGTAATATTGATAGACAAGATCACAAGTATCTACTAGCAACTCCCAAAATCTGATATCACAAGTGCACGTAATTAGTTTTATATACAAAATCTCCCATAACTACTGTCAGATATAAAATAGACAAAAAAATAAATAAACAAGAAAGAGAATTCGGGTGCTGCAAAATTGAACATAGGAAGCAGCTCACTACTAGGTTTCAGGATAGTGAGGATACTTGCCTGACTAGCCACCAAATGTATCTGCCTTAGATCTTGCACGATTAGCGCAGAAGTGCAATGTGAGTACGTAAATAACGTGTGCACAGTAAATATATAATATAACTTCGAAGTAGTAACGAAGGATCTACAACAACAGTTACTAAAGGTCAATAAATAAAGTGTAGGAAATTATGAATAAGCATAAAATATAATAGTGATGAAGGAATAAAAAACGATAAATGATTCTTTACATAAATATAAATTTTGGATCTTTAAGTATCACATGCCAATATTAATACATTAAAACCACCAAGTAATTATCAGCTCCTGCCCAGTACTTCCGGCGACTCCCGTTTAGACTTTCGGCAGGAAGCAATAAAACTACACGTTCCGATAAGCTTCAGAAAAACTTGCCCAGGTACTAGTCGCGGCGGCGAGGCTAGTTTGCGATGTTTGGGAGTGAAGAGCTAAGCAACACCGGCCGGGACGTGCAAGAGTCGGTAGCAGTTGACCTTGGGCGCATCAAAGCCCACTTTCAGGTTTTTCCACTGGGAGTTGGTATATCCCGCTCTCTTGTTTACTATTGTTTACTTAGTACACCTTTTTACACATTTTAGCTAGCATTCCGTGTGAGGTTTACTCTGTTGCTATCTAGTTTGCATCTTTTTGCGTATTCCGCTATAGTGCGTGTGTGCGTCACTATTCTCCATAGTCGGTTGGAGGGATAGTGGCCGCGGCGGGGGATGATAGCGTAAGGTCATGTCCTCGGGGGGTGGGGGCGGTGGCTGGGGTGAGTAGGGGGGCAAGGAGTGGTCCTGCGGGTAGGGCGGGAGGTAAGGGTGGGAAGAGGGTAGCGGACGCTCAAAGATTAAGGATTGGGTCATGGAACATAGGCACTCTGACAGGTAAGTCCATTGAGTTGGCGAAGGTTCTTCAGAAGAAGAGGGTTAACATAGCATGTGTCCAGGAGACTAGGTGGAAAGGGTCGAAGGCGAAGAATGTAGACGGGTTTAAGTTGTGGTATTCCGGGGTCATGAGAGGTAAGAATGGAGTGGGCTATCTTGGTAGATAGGGATCTAAGGGAGTCCGTGGTCGAGGTTAGGCGAGTGAATGATAGGTTAATGTCTATTAAGTTGGTTATTGGGGGTTACGTCCTCAACGTCATCAGCGCTTACGCGCCACAAGCGGGCTTAGACGAGGAGGCTAAGAGGCGCTTTTGGGAGGACTTGGATGATCTGGTAAGTAGTATTCCCCAACCTGAGATGTTAGTTATTGGTGGGACTTTAATGGTCATATTGGGGCTGATGCTGGGGGTTATGGTGAGGTGCACGGTGGCTTCGACTTTGGGGTTAGGAACAGAGGTGGCACTTCACTGCTTGATTTTGCTAGGGCTTCTGAGCTTCTGATTGCGAACTCGACATTTCAGAAGAGGGAGGAGCATTTGGTCACCTTCAAGAGTTCGGCTGCGAGGACTCAAATTGATAACATCCTCCTCAGACGGATAGGGGTATGTGCAAGGGCTGCAAGGTTATTCCGGGAGAGTCTCTTTCGACTCTTCATAGACTCCTAGTGATGGATGTCAGTCTCTGGGTGAAGAGGAAGAGGAGGGGTGCTTGGGGACAACCGCGGATTAGATGGGGTGTTTTGACTAAGGAGAAAGCACAGGAGTTGGAGAGGAGGTTAGCTGAGGGCGGAGCTTGGAGAAGTTCTGGGAAAGTGGACGCTATGTGGTCAGAGACTGCGAACTTGGTTAGGGAGGGAGCACGGGACGTGCTCGGGGTAGCCAAGGGCTATTCAGGCAGACATCAGGGTGACTGGTGGTGGAACAATGTAGTCGAAGGAAAAGTGGAGGTGAAGAAGGTGGCGTTTGCTAAGTTGGCAGGGAGCACAAGCGAGGAAGAATGGAGAGCGAACAGGGAGATCTACAAGGTGGCGAGGAAAGAAGCGAAGCTGGCGGTTACGGAAGCTAAAAACGCGGCATTTGGTCGCATGTACGAGGAACTAGGGGAGAGATACGGGGACAGGAAGTTATTCCGATTAGCTAAAGCAAGGGAAAGGAAGGCACATGATCTTGACCAAGTTAGGTGCATCAAGGGCGAGGATGGTAGAGTTCTGATTAGGGGTGTTCATTGGGCGGATTGGGCGGCTTTTCACTCTAACGGTTATCGGCTTTTAAATGTATTCATCCGTTAGCCACCCGATAAGATATCGAGCGGATTGGTATCGGGTTAGCTCTTATCGGGCGGTTACTGGGCGATTTATCGGTTTAATACCTCAGGGCTCAAATGTATTCTGTCCGCACACTGCATTCAATTTATAATGCAAGGCTGCAAGCTCAGTAGCTCACGCCTCACTGTCCAGCAGACAGCAATTTAGTACCTCAGCAGACAAGTGCAAAACTTATACAAGAGAAGAGATAAAGGCTTGTACTCACTGTCCAGTTTAGTATATCAGCAGACAGGCACGCACCATCTAACAATTTTAATTTTACAAAACAGAGCATAATCTGAAATGAGCCTCTGCTAAAACTAAAACATGTCGTGTATTTTTCTGACTTTGCGTGCAAGAATTCTGGAGCTTAAGTATAAGTAGTTCCTCAGCCAAAAATTGAATCTCTAAATGAGCCTCTGCTAAAACAAAAACTTGCTTTTTCAACTGCTAGTAATTTCCTTTTCCTTCGATTTGCACATATCTTCTGCCGAATTGATAAACTTTTTAGTCAAGTCATCAATCTGAAAGAACACACACAAACCAAAGTAAAAGGGCATCAGTAAAGGTTCAGACAAACAGTTACAACTTACAACTTTTACAGAAGTTATAAGAAATATCAGAAACATGATCAACGCTCCTCAATACGACTATAGGATCACAGATTTGAACATGGAATTCCTAAGGTGCGCAGCTCAACAGGATCACATTCATAAGGAGCTTCTATAAGATTTAAAGAGATTTAAAGACGTGGTTTCAGTTCAGGTGGACGGTAAGGAAAGGACTGAGTACTATTTTAAAATAAAGGCATGGGATCATGAAACCAAAATAGGGAAAAAATATAACATCAACTATGTAAACCATTAACATGTAAAGCACAGAAGTGAAGAGTTTCAGAAAAAGAATTGCTGATGAATAATCTTACCAAATATATTAACACTACACATCAATTACGGAAGGGTCTTTCCCATTGCTAGCTAAATCTGAAAAAAATTAAAATAATAAGTCGTGCGATAAATAAAAGCATATCAACAACACTTATATTATAACAAATATAGTATACAATATTATTACCTTGTTCAAGCTGCTCGATTTTATCAAGATCTTCCTCAATACTGATGGGTTATTTTAATATTTCATTTCGAAGCCAATCTTGAAGACACACTAGAGTTTGCACCAATTTAGGAGTTAATGAACTCCTAAATGGATCAAGCAGACGTCCTCCCGTACTAAACGCACATTCGGATGCCACACTTGAAACCGGAACAGCTAATACATCACGAGCCATCTCCGAAAGAGTAGGAAATCTAACTGAGTTCAATTTCCACCAAAGAAGAACATCAAATTCTTTAGTGTCATCCTCAGTTTCTTCACCTAAATATTTATCTAACTCTGTTTTGGTATCAACACCCCCACTCCCACTTATATGTTTTTTTATATCTTGCATGAGTGATTCTAAAAGTCCTATATTTTGGGTGCTTGCTTGACTGCCAGAAACCCCAGAAGCCGCTGGGTCCAATGAAGAACAATCTGAAGATGAAGCAAGCACAGCACCTTTTGAGCTGGACTTTACATACTCACTGAATAATGAAGTCATGTACTTCGTCACTTCTGCTTGTATAGTTGCCCCCGGATCTACACCAAACATCTTTACAAGTGCAAGGCCAACTGATTCAACTTGTAACGTGGATCCAAAATAGATGAGATAAAAATTATCTTGTTCATTTTCCCTGGATCACCCCAATACTTATCAAACTTTTTTTTCATATTTTTTGCCATTTCACTTAAAACTACATCTTCATTTGCTATCAATTGCTTCAAATAGACAGCAACTGCGCAAATTTCAAGAAAATGAATATTCGATGTAATTGGAGACTATATTTTTCACTTGCCTAGGGATATCTCGGGTATTACTTTTAAGTTTCAGATTTGAGGAAAAAGGGAATTGCAATAAGTCTATGAATTTACTGTTCCTTTACTTGCACAGATAACTCATTTATGGCAAAAACTTATGCAAATAGCAGAAACCTAAACATCCTTATAGAAATTACGGACTAATGAAATACTATAGTATAAGCGTGATACCAATAACAAAAGAAAAGCTAATTCACTTGTTGCACGACATTGATATTATGTGGAACACGACCGATAAGAAGAGTACCTGGAGAAGTGGAGAGACGAGATGGCGAGAGGAGGGAGACCGACAACTGCTGGAAGTAGACGACGACGAGCGGAGGCGGAACGGAAAGGATTGGTGGCTACTGGGTACTGGGCTACTGGCTGGCGGCTGCTTTAAGGGTTAGGGTTTCAGACTTTCAGTTCTCTGTTCTCACTTCTCAGTCTCAACTTTCTGTCTTTCTCTAGAATGAGGAATAGGTAAGGTAATTAGGAATTAGAATATTAGATAATTAGTTTTGTGGTGGGGGGGTCAGGGGGTGGACTGGAGACAGAGCACACACTACACTGGTCACTGTACAGCACATAGTCACATCCGGGGGTGGGGGTATTTCATATTTGTTTAATTATTTTTGTACTTTGGTTTTTAGTTTTTTATATTTAATATATATAATTATATAAATAAAAATAAATTTTATATATATATATATATATATATATATATATATATATATATATATATATATATATATATATATATATATATATATATATATATATATTCTTAACGGGTTAACGGATTACCCGTTAAGAAAATTGAATAATCCGCCCCCAATCTGATAAGCCGTTAATAAAAAATTTTAATCCGTTCCCCGTCCGTTAAGCCGTTAAGCCGCTACCATTAAGCCATTAAGCTTCGGTTTGGTTCGATTTTCGGTTTCGGATCGGTTTTGAACACCCCTAGTTCTGATGGGGGAGTCTCAAGTCAAGCAGAGGTGGCAGGCGTACTTTCGAGACTTACTTAACGAGGATGTGGATCGTAACATGGAGCTAGGGGAGTTGGGGCGTTCAGAGCAACATAGATACCTTGGGTACTGCAGGCGCATTAGGGCGGAGGAGGTCATGGGGGCTTTGCGTAGGATGAGTAGGGGTCGAGCGACCGGGCATGACGAGATCCCGGTGGAGTTCTGGAAGTGCATGGGTAGGTCAGGAGAAAAGTGGCTCTCCATGTTGTTCAATGCGATCTCCAGGACCAAAAGGATGCCGGATGAGTGGAGGTGGAGTACTGTGGTGCCCTTGTAGAAGAACAAAGGGGACATCCAGTGCTGCAACAACTATCGGGGTATCAAATTAATAAGTCACACCATGAAGGTGTGAGAGCGGGTGATCGAGGCGAGGGTGAGGGAGATGACATCTATATCTGGGAACCAGTTCGGTTTCATGCCGGGTCGCTCCACTACAGAAGCTATCCATCTTGTCAGGCGGCTGGTGGAGCAGTTCAGGGATAAGAAGAAGGACCTGCACATGGTGCTTATCGACTTGGAGAAGGCGTATGACAAGGTCCCAAGGGAGGTGCTATGGAGGTGCTTAGAGGCGAAGAGCGTGCCGGAAGCCTACAGCAGAGTAATCAAGGACATGTACGATGCAGCTAAGACTAGGGTTAGGATAGTGGGTGGCGACTCAGACCATTTTCCAGTGGTTATGGGGCTCCATCAAGGATCGGTGCTTAGCCCTCTCTTGTTTGCCTTGGTGATGGATGCTCTAACGCGACATATTCAAGGGGATGTGCCTTGGTGTATGCTATTTTCTGATGACATAGTCTTGATAGATGAGATGAGGGACGGTGTTATTGAGAGGTTAGAGGTATGGAGACAAACTCTCGAGTCTAAAGGATTCAAAATAAGCAGATCTAAGACAGAGTACCTGGAGTTCAAGTTTAGTGCCGAGCCGAGCGAAGTAGGCAGGGACGTGATGATTGGATCTCAGGTCATCGCCAAGAGGGAAGTGACAGATATCTTGGGTCGGTGATTCAGGGGGACGGAGAGATTGACGGGGACGTCACTCATCGTATAGGAGCAGGGTAGTCAAAGTGGAGGCTTGCATCAAGAGTACTGTGTGACAAGAAAGTTGCACATAAACTCAAAGGGAAATTTTATAGAGCTGTGGTTAGACCTGCAATGTTGTATGGGGCGGAGTGCTGGCCCGTGAAGAACTCTCATGTTCAGAGAATGAAGGTTGTGGAGATGAGGATGCTCAGGTGGATGTGCGGGCTCACCAGGTTAGATAACATTAAGAATGAAGTTATTCGAGAGAAGGAGGGAATGGCCCCGGTGGATGAGAAGATGCGAGAAGCGAGGCTGAGGTGGTTCGGGCATGTGCGGAGGAGAAGTCCTGATGCCCCGGTGAGGAGTTGTGAGCGGCTGGCGTTCGGCGAAGCAGAGGGAGACCTAAGAAGTACTGGGGAGAGGTGATTAGGCATACGGGTTTTCAAAACCGATCTGAAACCGAAAACCGATCCAAACCGAAGCTTAACGGCTTACTGATAACGGCTTAACGGATGGGGAACGGATTGAATTTTTTTTATTAACGGTTTATCGGTTTGGGGATGGATTATTCAATTTTCTTAATGGCTAATCCGTTAACCCATTAAGAATATAAATATATTATATATGTATATATATAATTTATTTTTATTTATATATATTAAATATACAAAAACTAAAACCCTTGAAAATGATTAACAAAAGTTTATTTCTACTTCTAAGCATTTTTAATCTCGGAATCTAGATGATTTGCAGGTACTCGCCCAACACAAAGGAGATGAAGGTGCTGGACAAGAAAAAAGTGAGGAGGACAAAGCTATACTACCTCAAGGATAAAATGAATGCCCTGAAAAGACATTAACAAGCTAGCTCATATGAAGGTATACTGGAATAGGTGTTTGATCTATAATTGCCTGAAGAGATCTATCAAATTCCAGTAAACATGTATGTTCGGCCGATAAGCCGCCCAATAATCGCCCTATAAGAGCTAGCCCGATACTAATCCGCCCGATATCTGATCGGGTGGCTAACGGATTAATACATTTAAAAGCCGATAACCGTTAAGCCAAACCGTTAAGAGTAAAAAGCCGCCCAATACGCCCGATGAACACCCCTAATTAGGCATGACATAGCTAGAATGCGGGTTTCCGAGGACATGACCCTTGATAGGAAAGTCTAGAGGTCTAGTATCAGGGTTGTAGGATAGAGGCTCCTAGAGTTTTTCATACTCCTCACCCGGGGTTGGGTGAGGCTTGGCAGGGCTATCCATAAATGATTTGTGTTTTGGCTTGTGTCTCCCTTATGGTAGTTACTGTATGATATTATTGCATGCTATTTTATTTATGTTTCTTATGTTTAGATAATTATTTACGCTATTTCTGCTGGAGTTACTAGTGCTCTTTTGTTTTTGTTTTTATTTTTATTTTTCCTTTCCTTTACTGAGTAGAGGGTCGATTGGAAACAGCCTCTCTGCCCTTTCGGATAGGGGTAAGGCTCATCTATATATTACCCTCTCCAGACCCCACTCTGTGGGACTATACATGGTATTTGTTGTTGTTCACGTCAAGAAAGAGATGTCAAGTGTAATCGAATTCCTAGCAACAAGCAAATCATCCAAACTTGGTTTGAAACCATCCTGAATTATATACGAGACCCCATTCAATCACATCCACATGTCTCGATACCTTATCTAGTCTTTCAAAGGCTCGAAATATCACGATTAACATCAAAATCACAAATCAACTAACAAGATCCTTGTTTTAACATTCAAACTTCGACGAAATAACGCAAAATTTTACATACAAATCATAAATCACAATATGAACCAATTCCAAAGCTCGAATTCTCAAAAGGACATCGTTAACACTACAATCCACTTTAAATCAAACTTAGAAAATTCTAAAACCTTTAAAATACCAACTTTCTACATTAAGCGTCAAAACGCTCCCAGACCATTCGATAATGAATTAGAACATAAGCCCAAGTTCAAAACTGTTATATGAACATAGTAGAACCTTCAAATCCTGATTCCGAGGTTGTTTACTCAAAAGTTAAACCTTGATTAACTCTTCCAACTTAAAGCTTTTGAATTAAGAATTATCCTTCATAATAAACTCTAAACATTCTGAAAACCGAAACCGACCATACGTGCAGGTTATAATAGATAAAGTAAAGCTACTCAAGGCCTCAAATCGGTGAATAACATGCAAGAACTTAACACGGCCGGTTGGATCATTACAATAAGAGTATGTACGTAGCTAGAATCAAGTTTATGTCCGAATAGAGTAAGGACTCTATCAGGCAATAGTTGTATTACTTGAATTAAATTTGTTAGTTTAATTACTTAAAACTTATAATTGAAATATGATGGAGTTCATGTTAGATAAGGCCTCAATACCTTCAGGTATTTGGCGGGATAATTGATTGATGATAAATGTTATGCTTATTTTATGTACCTGGCCTTGTGTTGCAAATAAGTGACCCATAATTGTCACACCTCATTTTTCACACATCTATCCCAAAAGGTAATGTATATGGGAGTTTTCAAATTTAAGTGACATTATTCGAAATGAGATTATTTATTGGATTTTTTGTTCAGAGTCGGCACTTGGGATAGTTTTAGGTGTCCCAAGTCACCGGTTTATTTTGAATCCCAAATCGAGGAAAATTTCGGCTCTCCTTTTGAAGTCTGCAAACCAAAAATTCTGAATAAGGAATTCTGTTAACCCGAGGGAAGATGTTAGGCACCCTCGTATTTCGTGGTTCTAGCACGGTCGCTTGAACTATTATAAATGGCTTAATATCTTATTTTAATATATGTCATCCTATAGTGAAATTTTAAAAATATTTACCACTTTTAGTTAATTTTAAGGAAATTGAATGTCGTCTAAAATATGTTTTTGGATTCCGGATCCTCGATATATTTTATTCAACATTTTGGGATTTTATTTGGGTCACATGAAATGCACATCCGAGTTTTAGGAAGGTAAGTTTTGATAGCGCGCCTGAAGCAACTAGACGCTTTCACGTTTGCGAGGGTCATGGAAAATTCAACTAATGGCATATCTCAAATTAATTTTAAAAATAAGGTTTATATACATATGTTTTTAAAAGGTCAAACTAAAGGGGATCCTACTTTAATCCAATTTAAAACATGGATATTATGCTTTCATTTCAAACAATAAAAGAAGCTCATTAATCCAACTGCAAATTGATGCACAATCACAACCAAATAAAACAATCATACTTTAAACTTCACGTAGGCAAATTAAGACAAATAATTGTGCACGCCAAACCCCAAAGCGTGGAAACTGAATCATCCTAACCGGCGAGTTGATATTCAAACAATTGACATAATAGATCACATCTTTTTACATGTTTCTATATCGCTATACTTATTCCATTAACACTCCAGAAAAGAAACGGAGAATTGCTTCAGTACAAAAAAAAAAGTGACTCTCAATCCTTTTATCACCACCAACTTTATTAATTGATATGTTATTCTTCCAAATCAAACAACAGTAAATCAAGTAACGGATTTACACCCTTGTGCCTTTTGTTTGAATGTATCTAACTTATTCATTCATCTTTAGCTCCAACGTTTACAACAAAGAAGAATGAGCAAAATTTTAGTAGTAGACTATTTCCAGACACAATGCCTATCAACTTAATTATATTAACGAGTCCCACTTCAGTACTTCAGAAATTGCTAAGAATCTACTAGAATTCTTGAATTTATTAAATCAAATTCCAGCACTATCACATGCTTGAAGAAATTGAACTGAAATATGTCCATTGTTTTCCACAGCAATAAATATTAACAGAGAAATCCAAGCACAACTTAAGCCATACAGCGTTTATGGAAAATTCATGTTTCGTATCATTTCAAAATACAAATAATTACAAGTTTTGTTTTTGAGAGAATTGGGAATGGGGGTAACCGCTTTGTCAATGGAGATGAAGGGTCTGTTTGGTGATGGTGAAGGAAAGGAGGAGAAGTTTTCTTCACTCCTAAAAAGTGCCGTTGCTGGGTCTCTCCGGGAATCCCCCATCACATAGTGTTAGGTCTAGGTTTAGTTAAAAGAGGGTGGGTTAGTGGGCCAGGCGGGTTTCGGTAGGGGATTGGGCTACTGGATATTTAAAGATTGGCCCAATTTTAATTGTTTTTAAATTTTTTCTTTTATTGTTTAATTTCCCTCTTTTTTTAATTAAAATCCCATAACTTAAAAAATTTTAAATTATCCAAAATCATGAAATTAAACTAATTAGATAATTATAAAAAAATTATAAACATCACTTGAATCTAAATTAAAAAAGAAAACTTAATAAAAGAAAAAGTATAAAAATGAAGTATTTTTAGTGGTTTTCAAATTTTTATAAAGCGAATGATTATGATTTATTCCAAAAATATAAAAATAAAGTCTAAATATCATGTGTGATATTTTTGGTAGTTTTTATGATTTAAATAAAAATAAACATGCAAGAAAAATGCAACCAATTAATAAAAATCTTAAATATTCTTTAAAATGGTAAATAATTAAGACAATCTATTTTCTTGGGATTCTGTAGGAGTAATTCATATAGGGAAAAAATCACGTGCTTACAGTAATTTGTTAAACTCTTCATCTGTTCCTAGGGACTGAGCCAAATGCTCGGCATTATATATTGAGATGCATCTATGGATCAGGTTGTACGGCCTTGATATTGTATGTACACGACTTTATGTATAAGGTCATACAACCTCGACATAATTTGTGCGTAAGAGTGCTAGGAGTCCGAATATCCACGAGATTACCCTTTTGATTGAGACTTGGAAATTACATGATATTTCTTATTTGTTGAGATAGTACATGAGATTTAACAAAATTAATGATGTCAATATATTGGAGGATTATGTTAGTTACATTTCTTGCCTCATTATTATTACTATGTTTCCTATCTATTTATTATTTATTTAGACCATTAGTATAACGACTTCCTAGGTCATTTTGTGTATTGTAGTCCCATTTCCTTATTTATTTTTATTTTATGTTCATTTATTGTTATGCGACTTGCTAATCTATTTATTATTTATTTAGACCATTAGTATAACGACTTCCTAGGTCATTTTGTGTATTGTAGTCCCGTTTCCTTATTTATTTTTATTTTATGTTCATTTATTGTTATGCGACTTGCTAAAATGGTTGATCTGGTTTCGGAGAAGTTTCGAAGTGAAATAGAACACTAAGTCCCAAAGTTGGAAGCTTAAGTTAATGAGTTGACTGGAGTTTGGCTTTTGTGTAGACGACTCCGGAATAAAATTTTGATGGTTCAGATAGCTTCATATGGTGTTCTTAGATTTAGGTGTATGTCTGGACGTTGTTTTGGAGGCTCGTATGTTGATTTAATAATTTTTGGTGAATGTTTAAAAGTTGAAGGTTTGGAAGGCTGAGAGGTTTGACTGAGAGTTGACATTGTCAACATCAGATTCGTATTTCGATTTCAAAAGTTGGAGTAGGTTTGTTGTGTCATTTATGACTTGTGTGCAAATTTAAGTTCATTCGTAATTGGTTTGATATGATTCGACATTAGTTTTAGAAGTTGAAAGTTTATTACTCCATCTGTTTCATATTAAATGAGTCACTTTCCTTTTTAGTCTGTTCCAAAATAAAAGACACATTTCTAAATTTGGAAATAATTCAACTTTAAACTCTTTATTTTACCCTTTTTGCCCTTACTGAGAAGCCTTTATAGCCGCACAAATGGCATGGCCCTACAAACCTTTTACCCCTTAATTTTTTAAGACCACAAGTTTCAAAAGTCTTCTTCTTTTTTCTTAAACTTCGTGCTGAATCAAACTAGTCCAAGCAATATGAAATGGAGGGAGTAGTTCATTAGACTTGAATTGATGTATGATTCGTAGTTTTGATGTTGTTTGATATTACTTGGGGATTCGACTGAGTTTGTATTGTGCTTTAGAATTAGTTGGCATGTTTGGATGAGGTCACGAGGGTCTCAAGAGTGTTTTGGATGGTTAACAGATTAATAATTGGACTTAAAACATTGTTGAAAGTGTAAGGCTTCTGTTGTAATCGCATTTGCAGTGGCTTGGCCGCAGTTGCCAAGACATAGGTGCAGCTAAGGATTCACAAAAGCAAAGTGAGAAAGCCTAGGGAAAGCCCGTCGATACGAATCGATTTATCGTAGGAGCGGTATTGGCCGGAGCTGGTGAAGGTCGCAAGTGTGAAAGACTAGATGCATCTACGAGCTCGCAGATGCGTACAAGGGGACGCAGAAGCAAGAGATTGATGGTTGGTCTTGGACCACATGTGGAGGTTTTTCGCAAGTGTGGACTCGCAGAAGCAAGTATCTAACCGCAGAAGCGGTAGGGGAGTTTGAGTGAAATGCGCAGATGTGCAACTTTGACTTCAAAAGCGGGCATATAGGCACAAGTGTCAAAACTCTAGCAGTGTTATATTTCAAAGGGTTTCATCGTCTTATCATTTTTAGAGTTTTGGAACTCGGTCTAAGGTGATTGTTTGAGCATTTCTTATCCCAATTGGAGAGGCAAGTAATGTTTATTCGATTTTTGTATTTGGTATCAATTACTCGTTGATTAATATGCCTAATTTTCATGAATCTAATATGGAACTTGGATATTTTGGACTATGTTATTAGAGGGTAATATTTGAGGATTTGAGGGTTGCTTTGTGGTTAGAATTGCATGGTTTTGGTATGGTTGGACTCAAAATTGAATGACTATCCGAAATTTGTAAATTTTATCGGGTTCAGAGGTGCGGACCTAGGGTTGAATTTTTGACTTGAGTTAAAGATCTTAGCGTTATCTTTTAGAATCACTTCTTATGGTGTTTATTGATGGCATTGCATTATTTTGAGTAGATTCGATCTGTTTGGAGATCGATACGTTCGGGAAGAGCTTCTTAGAGGAGTGATTTGACTTGCTTTAGGTAAGTTTCTTACCTAAACTTGGTTGGGGCACTAGTTTCCTGAGTATTTATGATAGCTACGTGTGCGCGCATATGTGTGGGGTTTGAACCTATGTGCAAACACCAGGGTATTTGTCCGTGCTTAAGGTAGAGTTTAGGCTATAATTTGCCTTGAATTGACCGTTAAGATTTTAATTGTGATATTTTTAATATTTGTGAATTTATTGCAAACCATTTTAGCAATGTTTGAGGTTACATGGAGGCTAATTCCCTTAATGAACTTAATAATTGCTATTCCTAAGATGAAATTGCTAATTTAAGATGTCATAGCACACTTTGCATATGCCTACAGTTTAGCATGTCCTTTATATCAGTCCAGGAGCATGAGATCTACTAGGCATTCATAGCATACATGTAGTCTTGTATATATGCTCTTGTGCGATATGATTAAACTGGACGCATATAAGTATGCTAGGCATATTATGTTGTTCTACATGTGACCGCATCGATATTA
Organism: Nicotiana benthamiana; assembly: GCA_034376525.1. Taxonomy (NCBI): domain Eukaryota; kingdom Viridiplantae; phylum Streptophyta; class Magnoliopsida; order Solanales; family Solanaceae; genus Nicotiana; species Nicotiana benthamiana. The sequence continues at coordinate 105,055,124 of CM067332.1, read as the reverse complement.
GTTGGGCACCGACGAGTTATGGAGATATATGGTACAAGATGTCTTTTTCTGTGTGTAGGGGTGGATTATTATCATCTAGAGGGGTGTTTTGTCGTTTCAGTCTAGTGTTAATGTTGCCTATAGTTTTGAGGCTAAGCATGGTGTATTGTGATATTCATGCATTATTATTGTAGTGCTAGTGCAACTGGTAGGATGCTTCATTATATGTTGTGGAAGTGAAAAAATCGAGAGGAGGATTTTTTGATTCATAGTTTAGAGGTTCGAAATTTAATCCCAGCAGAGGAGAGGCAATTAGACTATAGATGTTCAGTCTTTGGTTGACGAAGTAGCGAACTCAAATATTTTCAAACTTGGTGGAATTCTTGTTTGTGTTATGGTATTGTCGTCCTTATCTGAACATACTAAGGTTCGTCGGTATAATGGTCTTCATTTGTTTGCCTTTGGGGCCACTGTGTTGCGAATGGTATCTAAAAACTAGTTATCGGAGATGACGGGGTTTTGCGATTTTGGAGTCGAATCTGGTGGACAAATGACTAAGTCTCTACATTCTGTATGGGGTAGTGGTTTCTGTACTTAGGAAATTTGAATATGATGGGTGAGTTTGTTTGGAATGTAGAGGGATATTGAAAGCCTAATAATATTTTTGGAATGCAACATGACTTTGAGTCTTGGTATTCTAGAAGTACAATGCAATTTCAATAGTAATATTCTATATCAGTTGGAAAATACAATTGTCGAATCTTCAGTTGTTTGGTTATATAATTGAAACTAGTTCAGAGTGGGCGACTCTCAACAATGGTTCGAATGGGTTCAAGAATTTAAGTGTGTGCCTAAGGATTTCTGGGTTCGTCCTATGGATAAGTAATTGGTTTTGTAGTGGAGTGTGAAAGAGAATTGGAGTATTTCAATGAATGCCACCGGGTCTACGATGTGATATTAGAAAGATGGAAGAAATAGTTTCAGATTCACAGGAAATCCTTAAGAACAAGTGTATCAGTTGGAGATGTTATTGGGTGCATGAGAAGGTATAAAATGGCTTATGGGTATTGAGACAATGTTGTCTCATGATTTGGGTCACTCGGGATGAGTGTTTATTGAGGTACGTTATGTGTTTGAATAGAGGTATTATTTTGAAGGCAAGTCAAGAGCAAATTGGAAGAAGTTGAGTCAGTTAGTAATGGTTTGGATCACCGTGATTGACTAAATGATCGGTTCCTTCGGTGTGGTAAGGTTATACAGGTATTCGTGGCTACACTTGCAGGCTTGACAGGCTCCATAACTTAGCTGTTTGATGAGATTCAATCTTGATGATTTTGCTAGGTGCAAATGGGTCTCGAAGGGTTATTGTGAGCACGTGATTTTTGCCTCATTAGAATTACTCCTACACAATTCTCAAAGTTAAGATTTTTCCTTTTAGGATTTATTTGCGAATGTTTTTGTGTATTTATTTTTTATTTTATTTATGCACGCATGATAAGTCATAAAAAATACAAAAATTGTACGAGCATTTTAGGATTTGATTTTTACATGATTTTGTTAGAATTAATTAGTAATCAGTTTTTTTAAAAAAATATTAAAATCACAAAGAACCTTTGATTTGTTTTAATTTTCTTTTAAATAATAGTAGTTTAATTGTAATTTAATAGTTTTGAATAACTTTTCAGATTTAATTTTAGTTGAGTTTTTAAAGTTGAAACAATAATTGAACATATGGATAATTGAAAAGAATTAAAAAAAAGTGACACAAATCAGGCTAGCCTTATAATTGGGCCAAAACTGGATGGCCCAAATTTAAACACTCCCTACCCGTCCAAACCACCCATAAACCGGCCCAAACCCAGTCTCTTATTAAAGACGCCCCAAAACGACGTCGTTTTGGGGAAGGTGATCACAACCATTCATAAGCCCTCATCCAACGGCACTAGTTCAGTCTTAATTGTTAAATAAAAGTTTCTGAATCCTTACCAAACCCTAGAGACCAACTCCCCCTTCCTCGTACCTATTATCTCTTCTAACACTCCGCCTCACAACCGCTGGCGGCGAAGCTCCAAATCCACCAAAAAATACACCACTGAACCACTGTTTCATCCTCTTTCCAATGACCTAAAAACCAACCTTCAAACATGAGCCCAGCCTTTCGAATAAAGGAATTTGGGGACGCCGCCACGACCGCCTGTGGTGGCGCCACCGCCAAAGCCCTCCAAAATAACACCCCAAGTTCCTCACCCCATCCCCATAACAGATCCCGCATCAACTTCTTTCAAACTTTAGTCAATCACCTCGAATATCCGTTCAAAGCTCTGACCAAATCCTTAACCTCCCCGGAATTCCCTAAAATCGATACCACACAACCCCCTCACTTCTCTCTCCGTGAATCTATAACTAGTAACCCCCAAACATGAATGGTTCTCGTCAAATATTAAATAAAAAAAAACCGGTCTGAATCCTAACCTATTCCAAACCCAACCAATCTTACACCCTGTATTATTTCACCCTCTTCCTCTTAAACTTCTTATCACTCTCTCTCAAATGTCAAAAGACTCTCCCAAATTTGAAATGAAAGGATGTACGGAAACCCTAAAATATAAGGGTCATGGGTTATGGACTATGTTGGTCATTAGGCTAAGTTTCCCTGTTCATTTTCTTTTCATCTTGTTGTCGCATGATTGTTCTATGCTGTTTGTTCTTGCATATTTGATAATGAGCTTCTGTTAGTTTTATTTAGAATTTTGGTTTATTCAGATTTCTTTTCCTCTGTTTAAAGTCGTTTATTCAGATTCCTTATTGATTGGACTTCTAGATTTTTGTTAGATTGATTCATTCTATGTTAATCCATGAACAACATGTTTGAGTAATTTGAATGGAAGATTTGAGGATTAAGTTGGTTTAATAAGATGTGATTGTTCCATCCTGCATGTTTTAGGATTATTTTGGGGTTTGTGATTATATTGTGATTACATGACTCATGTTCAGCATTTAATCAGTGTTAAGGTCTTCAATTTTGTTGATTTTGTTTGCTTTTGATCTTGGGTAAAATAATTGATGTAGCTTCAGTCTCCTTTACATCTAGTGTCCAGTTTATTATTACATTTTGGCTCAGTTTAGTTATGGTGATAATCAGATTTGGTTGGGTCAGGGTTGAATCATGCTTAGCGCTTTAAGTAAATTAACTGTAGTCAAATTCTGACCAATTTGATAAGAACTAGGGTATAATTGGTTATGCTAAGTAATTGAGGGGAAAAGACAAGGGTAATAGGGGTATTTGGATATGAGAATCTTGCAATAGACCCCTGGAACCTTCTAGTTGGGGGTTCAAAAACTAAATTCTGGTGATCTTCTCATAAGACTTGAGGCACAAGCCAGAATATGAGGGACTAAATGAACAATTTTAAGAAATAGGAAAGGGACTATTAAATAAACACAAAAAGGGGTTGCCCTAAGTTGGGGTTATAAATAGGCAAGGGAGTGCCTTCATTAAAAAGGTTGAAAACCCCTGCAAAATTCCTAAAGTGTTGGTGTCTAAAAATCCTAAAAATTCCTAGAATTTTCCGGAAATCCAAAAATTCCCCATAGGCTCAGAATTCTGAAAATCCGCTGTGCTATTTGAATATCTCTTCAAGTCAATTTCAATCTATAACCACTGATAGGGATACTCAAGGAGAAAATGACTTGAAACACCTGAAATTAAGCGGCTGAAATTGTATAATTCTGGATAGTTCAATTTCGAGTGGGTTTGAAGTTCAAATAGGGTCATTTTGGTATTGGTGCCAATTGTGGAAACTTTCTCTCCTAGGTCATTGTTTATCGATCCCTGGATGTTGCTTTTGAGTTGATCACTGATGTTTTGCTTATTTCAATTGTTGGTGACCTAAAAGTGTTGCTGACTTCCTTTTCTTCTTATTTTCATTTCAAATTCTAGGTACATTTCTCAATTTCAATCATGTAGAAAATCAGTTTGAGATGTTGAAATGAAGCTTGCTGCACTTAAGTATTTCAGATATGCTGTTAAAGTTCGAATGGCCACTTGATTTGTTTGAATATTCATTGTAAAAACTCTAAGACTATGCTGGACTGTTTAAATTATTTGGATTGTATGCTTAGGTCAATTTGACTACTATCAGGATGGTATATCAGATATAGTAATGTTAGATTGTTTAGTTTCTTACTCTTAATTAAATAGTAGAGATAGTATGTATGCACTTATTCAGATTTGCATAAATAAGTCTATCAGTTGGATCTAAACTTGATTTTTAACATATGAATCCTGGATTTGATAATCCCTGCTTTGAGATTAAGAAGTCGTGTATTTACCATGTTAAACATCTTAGATTCTTAATGTGACGCAACACAAATATTAACAAAGTTAATTTGTAATAGCTGTAGCGTTGCATTTTCTGGAATTCAATCCTTGATCCATGATTGGCATTTATATTGTTTCCTCCAGTTTCTGGGCTCAAAATGCTGGGCCCAAATGATTACAGCTGAGATCCGTATAAATATTGATTCTCCCGGGCTGGTCTTCTAGATAATAAGCCCAAATGAGAAACCAGTACATAAAACATGTTAAAGATACGCATGCTGAAAGTGTTTCAATCTAATACAACGATGCAATGATTTTCGTGGTAGATCATTAACATGTGAATTAATTAGGGCTTCTGCTTTATTTCAGAGACGATATATAATAGAAATCATAGCTTCTTTAGGTTTCCTTTCTTGAAAATCAAAAGAGGGGTACCACACTAAACAAAATCATACGATGTGTGACCTCTTAATTATGGTAAAATGTTTAGAGACTCGGGAGATTCTGTTTAGCGAATTTCACGGCTTCCCGTGAAGATAATAACACATTAGTCACTTTAAGCGTATTATTTTAATAATTTATCTTCCTAAATTCGGGTGCGCATTTATGTGACCCAAATCCTAATCTCAACAATGTTAAAATATGTCGAAAACTACAAGTGAATTTATGTGACGTGGTTCAAGACGTGTTTCAATAACGTTGTAATATTCCTAAAACAAAAGCGGCAAAAATAATTTAAAATTGTACTATAGGACGAACATGTGTAAAAATCATAATGTTAGCCATTTGTAATAGCTTATGCGACTATGCTAGAACAACGGGATCCGAGGGTGCCTAACACCTTCCCTCGGGTCAACAGAATTCCTTACTAAGAATTTCTGGTTTGCAGACTCCATTTGGGTAGTCAAAAATTTCCTCGATTTGGCATTCTAAATAAACTGGTGACTTAGGACACCAAAGCCAAACCTATCCCAAGTGGCGACTCGTAATAATTAAATATTCCCATTTCGAATAATGTCACTTTAATTGGAAAAACTCTTATATACGTGTCATCCTTCGGGTAACCGTGTAAAAGGGAGGTGTGAGAGTTATGACGATCTTGGCCACGACTTGAGTTCTGTGTCTTTTATGTTACGGGTAGTTGGTTGTATGTGGCAATTCTTGTTTTGAAATGAGTTGAGGGAAAGTGTTGTGGACAATGGAGTGGCTATTCTACTGGGGATTTATGATTGGATTCTTGCCCTCTCATATACTAGAGTAATAGGTACAATGAGCAGTGTAGAAATTAGATTTGAGAATCAAAGTTGCGATCCAGTTTTGACAGGAATGACACAAGCTCGGAAGAGATGGGGAGAATTTTAAATGTTCAGAGTATGATGGAGCTATTTTAGTGTTGCTTTAGAATGGTGTTCCATGGAAGAGGCATTATGTGTTGATCTGTGGATTCTTGATTTGCATTATAGAAAAAGGGCACGATTGGTAGCCATAGATGTGCAGATTTAGCTATGTGGTGCAAAAGGTTATGAGAGCATCTCCCAAATAATCATTTTATGAGTGTGATGCGTCAGTCATTTAAGTGGTAGAGATCAAAATCAGGTATGAAGATTCTAGTATTGTCACTTATTGGAGAGTTTATATATGAGAGACGCTCTATTTCTTGGGTTTCAAATTGTGGACGTTTATTCATGATTTGATAGTTGATCGTATGTGTAGAGTCATTGTGGATCTTTCAGAGATTGTAGACCTATTTGGGGATGATCGAAATCAGCTTTGATATTCGTAGGTAGGCCCAATATGCATGTATATTCTATACCATATTAGATACGCTTACTCAGAATAGCATTGCTTACAAATGGGTCTTCGGGTGTGGTGGATGATATTCTTGCCTTTGTTTATTTCAGGTGCTACACTCTTATACCATGCGGTTTGTGAGGCTTCTTGATTATTCACGTGTGTGTTGTGGCCCTATGTAGATTGTGGTGTTATGTTAGTGAGATAACTCTTGAGATGCAGGTCATATATTGCAACTTAGTCGTGGTATTTCGTAGGGCATGGTGCTATCTATCTCCCTAGTGTTGTGTTTATGCACTTGGTGGCCTTGTGGTCGATATTCGGGTATTTGATGGTATGAGAATTTTGGCTCGATGAGTATTTCCTTGTTGATTATTATGTGTGGATCAGGTGGCACGCCGACACGGGTATGATGTTCAGATCGAGTTGCATGTCGCAATAGTGAGATATTGAGTACGGTTCCTCATACTTATTTTATGTGTTTTATTTTGTGAGATATTGAGTAAGGATCCTTGTACTTATTTTGTATGTTTTATTTCTTACCCCTGGGATAGGTTTATAGCATTTGTCTGGTTGATTTGAATGTTGAGCGGGCTGGGTTCCTTATCAGATCTCATTTTTCTTGTTGGTCATATTCGAGTAGTAGCTTGTCAGCGCATTAATGGCATTATATGAGATTTTAGATGGTGTTTGAGGTGGCTTATAGCACGAGCAACTTGTACTGGGTGAGACGAGGTTGTTGGGCTTGATATCAGTGCAATTGGATTATTATAATGTATGTTGGCGTAGAAAATGTCACTAAACATCTCAAAATGAGGCGATGGTTCTTATCAAGCGCATAGACTCCATGAGTTATTGATTTGGGGGGTGATTGTGAGTTTTTACACATCTCTTTCATCGCTACAATATTACGAGGGTTGGAGCATGGCCTATATGTGCTATGAGGTATATTACGGGCATCGGGTTCGTGAATTTGTAGCTATTCTGGTTGCAGGATGTTATTACAGGCATACGTTTGGTGCATTGCGTGATTACAACACAGGTTCATGACCATGTTTTTGGTTCAGCATGTTGAGGTTGATACAGTGTATATATGTTAGAATTGGACCTTGTAGGGAATCTTGGATGTTGGAATTTGTTTCTATCGCTTGTGGGTTAATGTAACAGGAAGGATATTTTGTATGGCTTGATCTAATGTGCTCATATGGGTTGTGGTGGAACGGATAGGTGCACAAGTTGTTAATAAGTGATTTTAGGCAACCTTGGAACAATTATTGTCACATTTGAGGGAGAACGTATGCATAATTAAGGTTGAATGTAACAGTCCAATCGGTCATTTTGAGCTCTAGTATGTCATTTGGCGGTGACCCCGAAATCGGGACTTGAAGGTTTCAATAGGTTTGTATGATGACTTCGGACTTGGTCGTACGTTCGGGAGGACAAGGAGAGTTTTGGCGCTTATTGTGGAAAGTTGACCTTTTTAAGGTTTTAGAATTTCCTAAGGTTGATTTGAAGTGGACCTTGGTGTTATTGATTTGTTTTTGGGATTTCGAGCCTTGGAATAGGTTCGTATTATGATTTGTGACATGTACATAAAATTTGGCATCATTCTAGAATATTTAAGTCGGGATAGTTTTGGATCATTTCTCTATGTTTTACAGATGCTGGTCCAGGTGTGTTTTGTGTGTATCTCGATCGCGAAACCAGGGTCACGATCATAAATGGTTAGTCGGGTTTATGGAGATTTTTTTTATCACGATCATGGAGCTGGAGCAGGTTGTTCTTCGCATTTGCGTGGGAGGAGTCGCGAACACTATGTGTTATTGAGGGTGGTGGGATAGTTGTTCTACGTGATCGTAGATAGGAACACAAGATCGTGGAAGAGGAATTTTGTGAGGCTAAGTTTGGACTTCACGTTCGTGAAGTCTTGGACAAGCTATGCTTTCATTGCGAGAAGGCCCTCGTGATTGCATAGAGTAATTTCATAGGCGAGGCTGTTTGGCTTTGCGATTGTGAGGTGTTTTCATTTTTATTATGAGGTGTTTTCCGCGATTGCGAAGAAGGTTTGCTAGGCAAAACACTTCTTAAAAATTGGGTTTTGGTTCGTTTCATCTCATTCTTCTCAGTGGAGCTGGTCTTGGGGGGCAATTTTGGAGTGCCATTTTCATCATCTATCACGTAGTAAGTGATTTCTTACCGTTATGAGTTAAATACATGAATTATATATAGATATTAACATGAATTTTATTAGAATTTGTTGGTTATTGGAAGAAAACCTAGAAATAGTAAATTTGGATTTTGACATGAAATTGGACATGGAATTAGGAATCACTTATAGATATGGATTCGTTGAGTTATGGGTAATATTCATCTTCAAAAAAAATTTAAATTCAAGTGTGTGAGCCCGGGGGTTGACTTTGTTAACTTTTCAAGCAGAGTTAGAAATTATTATAAATTATTAAATTATGAGTATTGGAGCATATTTTGATTGGTTGGCACATTGTTTGATTAGATTTTTATCACTCGGCATCAATGTAAGGTGTTAGATAGGTGTTGGAGTCGATTATGGAATTTCGGAGCGAGGTAAGTCTCTTGTCTAATCTTGTGAGGTCTACGTACACACAAGGTGACGACAATTCATACATAGCTAGAATCATGTTTATGTTTGGGTAAACTTAGGACTTTACCATACAATAGTTGTATTACTTGAATTCAATCTGTTAGTTTAATTACTTAAAACTTATAATTGGAATTTAATAGAGATCATGTTAGATCGAGTCTTAATACATTGAGTTCGATAATTTTCTTCTTTTCCTTGGAATCGGGCCAAATGCCTCAGCAATATCTATATTGAGTTGGACATGAACTAAATTTCCCTCCATGGATGTCGTGAGCCTAACAAATATGCGGAATAACTGAAATAACAACTTAAAATTAAAACATCAATAGCTATATAAATGAAGACTGCAACTCAATATGTACCAATCCCAAAATAGGTGAAATACAAGTCACAAGCTCTAGGTACAGTGTGGAACACTCCTATACATCACTTTCTGTAAGATAAAAAGAAACAAGAAAAAAACAGGATAGAATGGGACTCAGAGGTCTATGGATGCGGACAGGTGTACAGTAGGACACCACTCTAATATCAAGGCTGATAGGATGTACCTGGGCCTGCAGAAAAACATGTACAGAAGCGTAGTATGAACACACCACAACGCTACCAAATAATTGCCCAGACTAATCTCGGTAGAGTAGTTACGAGATCAGGTTAGGGCGCTACTGAAATATAAGATATAAAGCATAAGATATAATGATATAATAAAATGGCAGGGAAATAAAACAATAAGAATGTACGGAGAGTAACAGCACAGAAATCCAAGAAGAAAAATATAACATATAAGGAAGAAAGAGTCTTACAAGTTATAGAACAAAAATAACAACAACAAATAATACAACAAATAGAGGAAATAAGTAGGGGCACTCCTGAGGTACCACCTCGTACTCCTAAAAGTAAATATCTCACAATCTACCCTTATAATAACAAGTGCACTGTGGAAACTTGAATCAGAAGAGAGATTTCAAGAAATGGCAGATCTATTCACTCTATCAATAACCGAGCCGGATCTGGTGTATCATAAGGGATTTAACGAGGGATCAATTGAGATCGCCTCAAATTGGACATAATCTTTTATTTTTATCATGCTATTCTAGTATATATGCCGCGATAACAATCTTTACGGCAGAAACCTTGTTCCCCAATAACAATCTACATGGCAGAATCCTCAGGCCACGATAACAATTCACACAACAGGAACCTTGTGCCACAATAATAATCAACAAGTTAGAAACCTCGTGCCATAATAATGATCCACACGGCAAAAACCTCTTGCCAAATAACAGTCTGCACAGTAGAAACCTCGTGCCATAATAACAGTCCGCACGGCAAAAGCCTCCTCCCACAACAAAACAATCAACTCAACAATAACAACGAAAACCTAAACATAATAAATGAAATAATAATTTTTTAAGCAAGGAATCTTACAGTTAAATAATGAATACGGAATCAAGGGAGCAGGTAATTCAACTAAGCATGTTGTACAAATTCCAAATAAAAGGTAAGACACATAGAAATGTGAAATTAGGCTAAACGTGATGACTACACATGCTAGAGTAAATCAATTAAGGAAACTACTTAGCAAGAATTTGATTTTCAGCATTTAGCCCGAGTACATACTCGTCACTTTGCGCACACGGCGTTCACATATTCTAAATTACCATAACATTACCAAATCCTAAGGGGAATTTCCCCTAGACAAGGTTATACAAGTTACTTACCTCAAACCACGCTCAATCAGCTAATAAGAAGGACTTTCCCTCAATTTTCCAACTCCTAACAACTCAAATCTAGCCAAACACAATTACATACTACAAATATAACTATAGGAAACTAATCCAAATAATAAATTATAACTTTAACAAAGAATTGAGAAATATTGGGAAATTGCCCCAAACTATCAACCAAGGCCCACATCTTGGAACCCGACAAAAATTATAAAAACCTAACACCCATTTGATATCGAGTCCAACTATATAAGATTATCCAAAACCGACCTTATTTAGCCTTTTAAAACCCAAAAATTTGGTCAAAGAACTTTTACATTTTTTTCCCAAATCTTACTACTCAAATCCTTAATTAGTGAAGAAATCGAAGATAGATTAGTGTGAATTAATCAAAAACGAAGAAGAATCCTTACCCAAATGTTTCCTATGAAAATTCCCCAAAATCTCACCTTAATCCGAGCACTCAAAGTCCCAACGTGAAAAATGAAACCAAACCCTCGATTTTGAAATTTAAGTTTAGATGCCTAGTTTTTCTTCTTTGCGAATGCAAAAATAGCTCGCGTTTGCGAAGCAGAAAAAGCTTCAGGCCCAAATTCCTCTTACGTGAACACAAGGGGCTACTCGTGAAAGTGGTGACCAAAGGTCCTGAAACTTCACAAACGCGAAGACCTTCTCGCAAATGCATAGACCATGCATGAGACTCACCCCATCTCCCTTGCCATTCCGCGATCGCATAGAACCAAGACCTGACCCCTTCTTGAATATAGGACCTCATTTGCGAACGTGAAGGTCAATTTCCAGAAAAATTCAAACTCCTTTACGCGAATGCGAGAACACCTTCGCGAACGTATAGAAGGAAACCATAAGCACCAGATTTCAGCAGTCATAATGTTCTGAAATGCACTGAACATGGTCTGAATCACCCCCGAGGCCCTCAGAACCTCAACCAATAATAAAAATAAGTCTGAAAACATCATACAAACTTAGTCGAGCCTTCAAATCACATCAAACAATACTAAAACCACGAATCACATCCCAATTCTAGCTTAATGAACTTATAAACTTCTAACTTCCACATCCCATGACGAAACCTCTCAATTCAAGTCCGAATGACTTCAGATTTTGCACATAAGACACATTTGAAATTATGGACCTATTCTAACTTCTGGAATCAAAATCTGACCCCGATATCAAAAAGTCCACTCCAGAGCAAACTTCCTAAAATTCCACCAATTTCCAGCTTTTGCTAATTAACGCCAAAATGACCTACGGACCTCCAATTCAACATCTGGGCGTGCCCCTAAGACTAAAATCACCATACGGATCTATTGGAACCAATGAAACTCTATTCTAGAGTAATCTTCACATAAGTAAGATTAGGTCAACTCTTACAACTTAAACTTCAAACTTAGGGACTATGTGTCCCACTCCACTCTGAAACTCTCTTGAACCCGACACCAAGCACCTCGGCAAGTCACACAACCACAAGATGAAATAGAGGGAGCAATAAATATGGTATCGAGGCTAATACTAAATGATCGACCGGGTCATTATATTCTCCCCTTCTTAAAACAAACGTCGATCCTCGAACGAGTATAGAGATATACGTGAGATGGTGAAAAGATGAGGATAACAGTTGCACATATCATGCTCGGTCTCCCAAGTCACCTCCTCGACTAGTTGATCCCTCCAATGAACTTTCACTAAAACAATGTTCTTCAACCTCAACTTTTGAACTTGCCTGTCCAAAATGGCCACCGGCTCTTCAACATAAGATAGATCCTTGTCCAACCGAACTGAGCTGAAGTCTAAGACATGAGATGGATCATCTTGATACTACCGGAGCATAGAAATATGGAAACTGGATGGAATCCTGATAGACTGGGAGGCAAGGCTAGATCATAAACAACCTCCCTAACTCGCCACAATACCTTTAATGGGCAACTAAACCTTGGGCTCAGCTTGCGCTTCTTCCCAAACCTCATAGCACCCTTCATGGGCGAAACCCTGAGCAAGATCCATGATAAATAGGGATTTTAACACATTTTATACTCCTTCTTGCTTATGCTTTAATCAAATATTCATACAAAATAGTCCCAAAAGACTCACAAGTTGTGCTTGATTGCATGTTTGATCGACAAAGTGACAAAATGTCAAAGATTAGCTCAAAAATAGTAAAACTAGCACAAGTGCCAAAAATAAGGCAAGCTCAGGCAGAACAAGCCCAGTGCGGCCGCACACCACTTTGTGTGGTCCGCACTGGGAGATTCAGAGAAGCAAATTTCAGGCTTCAAGGTAGTGCGGCCGCACACCATTTTGTGCGGTCCGCACTGAAGGCAACAAAGACGCAGTCCATTCTCTGCGGTTCGCATTGCCAAGATTCAGAAAGGTTTAATTTTGGAGTTTTGAGGCACCACAGTCCGTTGTAAACTTTGTGCGGACCGCGCTAGAAGCCTCCGCGACCCATTCTGTGCGGTCCGTGGAGCCCAAGTTCAGAGAGGTCAATTTTAAAGGCCAAAAGCCCAGTGCGCTGTTCGGACTAACCCTGCAGGGGCATTGTTTTCTAGATTTTTCAGCTTAGTATAAATATATCCTTTTTCCATTTTTAGGGCATCAGATATTGTAATACGTAGGCTGTGCTCGTGAGGCGACTTTCCTTAGCCATTTCGGGCATATATACTTACTTTTCATCATTGAATCTTTGTAGCTAGTTTAAAAATTAATTAATATGTGTTCATCTTCATCTATTTCTTGTTTTTCTTCTTTGAATATGAGTAGCTAGACCCATTATCTAGGTTGTGACTTAACCCTAGTGTGAGTAATTGATGGGTGTTGTATTTTAAGGTTAAGTTGACTATGGGTGTTCCGTATTCGGGTCAATTTTATGGTTAATTGCTGAATTAATGGTTGCAAATACTAGTTTGTATTTAGTTGACTTGGGTTCTTCTTGAGAAAGAAGTCCTAAGTCTCGGAAATTAATCTAACAAGGAATTGGGATGTACTCAAGAGATTGATAGTCCCTATTAAAGGCTTAAATCTCGAGAGAGTAATACTCGACTTGGACTCTAATTGTTTGTGCAAATTTTCATACCAAATTGGTCTTGAGAAAGTCAATTGAGGAAAACCGTTTGAACCACCGAGAGGTGTAGAGTAGGTAAAGTAGTGCAGCGGTTATGTCATATTCACCAAGCATGTCAATTATGCCTTAGTTTCAAATATCTGTCAATTGCTCACCTAGGCAGTCACTATCCTAGTGCCTTTTAAATCATTAGATATAACTTGCAATATTTAACTCTTAGCTTATTCTAGATGCATTTTCAATTAGTAGTTTGATAAAAATAGAATCATAATGAAAACTCAAAAATGATAATAAGATCAATTAAAAACACACACAATTCTAAGCTAGATAGATACTTAACTCCAATCCTAGCTCTCTATGGCCTTCATAATTGACCTCTCTGAACTTGGGCTCCGCGGACCGCACAGAATGGACCTCGGCCATGGAGGCTTCTAGCGTGGTCCGTACAAAGTTAACCACGTAGCGCGGCAGCTCAAAACTTAAAAATTCAAACTCTCTAAATCTTGGCACCGCGGAAAGCAGAGAATGAACTGCAGTCCCGTTGCCTTCAGTACGGACCGCACAAAATGGTATGCGGCCGCAATGCCTTGAAGCCTAAAATTTCCTTCTCTGAATATCCTAATGCGGACCGCAAAAAGTGGTGTACAACCGCTTAGTCTTGTTCTGCCTGAGCTTGCTTTTTTTTGGCACTTGTGCAAGTTTCACTCATTTTGAACCGATCTTTGACATTTTGTCACGTTTTGATTAAACATGCAATCAAGCACAAATTATGAGCCTTTTAGGACTATTTTGTATGAATATTTGATCAAAGCATAAGAAAGAAGGAATATAAAATGAATCAAAATCCCTAGTTATCAACTCCCCAAAACTTAAGCTTTTGCTTGTCCGCAAGCAAATAAATAAGACCCAGCCCTTAAGGGAAAATCCAAGAAATTTTCAGCTGTCCTAAAGCAACCTCAACTAGCATCAATTGGGACTAACAATTGCCCACAATATAAATGAATCATTAATAACATTTACTTTTTGAAAAACCATAGATCAAGTGCGACACAAGATCATCACGAGTTGGCTCAACACATCAAAGTACTCTTTCAATTACTTTGGTTATTGTGGATCGCAAACTCATAAATCCTCAACTCTCCCTAAGAAAACCTCACCTTTAGAACAGTGGAACATAAAACGAAGTTAATAGGAATTCACTTATCTCTCTTAAGTAGGTTCCATCTTCCCTTTAAGTACTTCTTTTGATTCATTCGGCATCCATTCACTTGACTCTTTGAGTCATTTTTCACTTCTTTCTAAGGGGTTAGAGAGACACAATGTCACTCTTTCTTATGCAATTAAAACCTTTTCTCCTTTTTCAACTTTTCTCACCTTTCATTCTTTGCTTTTCTTGAATACCTTTTAGTTCTTTTTTTTACATTGAACCTTCTTTTTGTCTTTCTTCTTTTCTTTCTTTTTCATTGCCTTTCCTTTTCTTCATTTTTGTGCCATTTTACCACTTTGCTGCGATCCTCGTCTCTCCACCCAAACTTATACTTTTACCATGTGCTAAAGAAAAGATTGGGTTCCAAGAAAGGGTATATCTTTTAGAACGGGTATAGGCTTGCATCATGCTTCTTGCAAGAAAAAAGTCTAAGGTCAAAGGGGTTAACTCGAGATCTTATCATTGGTAGGCTATGGAATTGTTCAAACTATCATTTGGATCAAGGAGATCCTATAGTCATGTCTTAAGTAAAAAATTCACTTAGGATTTTTCTTTAACAAACCCTCAGGGCAAGTTCTGGACCAATGGATCGGGATTTGGACTTGCAATTCGATTACTCAACACACATGCTAAAGGATTGCTAAAGACATAGAGTCAAGAGATCACAACGACCTTAGATAGGATTTGAGTACACAATTGTCCCGAAAAACCACTTGATGATTATCGTCCAACGCAAGAGTCTCAAGGTCACAACTTTCACCATCCTAAACACAATAATTTGCTTTTGACCATGAGTTGAGAGGCATATGTGCTAGGCCCAAGTGAGGCTTTGCTTAAGGCGCCCTTAACTACTACTATTAAAAATAAAAAAAGGGACTCAATCCCTTAAGAATTGTCAAGCCATCCATCATTAGGAAGAGCCACCCGGTTCACAAAACACTCCACCTTTAGAAAGAAAAAGAAAACCAAATGCTTATTGCAAACTTCAAAAATAAAAAATCTACAAATCACAAATGAGAAGCTAAAAAAAATTTAAATAGAATGAATATTCAAAAGGGGAATTGAATATACAATGGATGGGATGAATATCAACAATGTGATGTAAACTTTATATACATACCCAAAGTGAAATAAAAATGCGATAAATGTAACAAAATATCAGAATTATATACAGACCAGAGATTAAAAGATAAAGTAAGCATAAAAAATGCATAGGCTCATGTGTGGTCCCTAGGTCCTTTCCATGCTCTGGGACCTCACACTGGTTCCCTGTGGCCTGCTGCTCTGCTACTGGGACCTGGGCCCAAACCTGTACTGGCTCTAAAACTGGTACATCCTGTGGTTGACCTAAGGAAGTCTCCAGTGGGTCCGCCAGCTGGATGATCGCATTATTGGCTCTAGGAATCATCCTCCTCCTCTATGTAAAGCCTCTTTGACTGCTCCGGCTGTGGATGAGCTGCTGGTACTCGGTTCTCAAGCAATAATTCTAAAGGTAGGTGATCTACCTTCAGCCTGTCAACATCTGCACACAGCTCCTTCACGGACTCTCCTGAAAGCCCGTGTCTTCCTCAACTTCTTATGCTTCTTAGCAAGCTCCTTAAGAGCCTTGCTATGTGGATCAACTACCTTTGAGAGCACAGCCTGAGTGTCGACGATATTCTTCTACTTCTCAAGTATCTCTTTCAGCGCATCCTATGAGCACATGAATTTTGTCCTATACGAATTACTCCCATAGTGTCGAAACAAAAATGATTTCTATTCAGTGTTTGCAATCTCGTGGTTTTTGTGGCATTTTCTGTTAATTGTTTGTAATTTTTGTGCACTTTAATTAAAACAATTACAAAAAAATATGCATTTGCGTTAAGAATTTAATTTAGCATAATAGGATTAATTTAGTAAGCAATTGTTTTACAAAAAGGAAAATCACTCAATAATGGTTTATTTTCACATTTTTAATTTTAGTTTGGAATTTTGGCAGCATTTCTTTTAAATTGGTTTTAATTAGGTGCAGTAGAATTAATTGTATTTAATTAGGATAATTTGGGTTTGCTTTAATTTTATTTTAATATTAAAAGAATTTAAAAGAAACCTGAAAAATGAAAAAGAAGAAAAGGAAAAAGAGATAAGAATAGCCTATATTGGGCCATTTCACGCTTCAAACCCGTCCAAACCACCAAACCCCGCCCAAAACCCACTAAAGACCCGGTCCAGACCCCTCCCCCGCTCCCTCCCAATGACCTAAACGACCCCATCTAATTGGAAAATAATCCCAACCGTTGAGGTTCTCTCATCCAAGGACTAGGAAGCTAGGAGTCAATAACATATATGTATCTGAAAGTCCCCCCTGTCTCCTCGTCTCAAACCTTTTCCATGTAACACTGCCGCCTGCCGCCACCGGAAATCGCCCTACGGTGGAGACAAGACTCCGATGGCCACCAAACTTACACTAAAGCTCTGCCTCTTCTTCCTCATACCCATACCACCATCTATTCCCCTCGAATCCCACCGGAAATCATCAAAACCTCCAAACCCTAGGGCGCTTCCCTTGAATCCTCTAGCGCAGCTGGTGGCGCCACCTTCTTTTCTCACCAGATTAACACCCTAAAATCTCCTCCTCCCCATCATGCCAAATGTAAACTCTATTACCCTCAAGTCACGCTAGAATCCTTTGAATGTTAAATCAAGGAATGAACCCTAATTTTGAGAAGTCATTTTGTTCGAAGATTTGGGTATATTGTGATGTTATTCGTGTGTTCTTATTAACAATACATGATTAACATCATAATTAACCAAAAATCCAAGGAATTGAGGATCCAGACTTTTTTTTCCATTTGCTCAAGTTTCAGTAAGTTTTCCCTTTTTCTTTTTGGTTTTATTTTTATTATTTGCTTTCATCCTCATCTTTTGTTTATCTATTTCTTCTTGTTTTTCTTTTTTTTTCTCTCTAACCCTCCAATTATGTTGTTTTCCCATTTATTTCTCTGTGCATGTTAATTTTAGGATAGCATTTTAACTTGTTCTTGGTTTGTTGATTAATCTAGAATACTGAGTTTACTCTATTAGGCATTTAAATCTAGTTTTAGTTTTGAAAAATCGGGTAGTTAATCTCTTTTGTGTCCCATTAAGTTTATGATTTTCGTTTGGGCCTTGAAACCACTCTTGGTTACTTCAAAAAGAGCTCGATGAGTGTTAGGTCAAGTTTGACCCATTCTTATATTGGCTTAGACTGGGGGTAATATTCAGGGTTTAAGAGGGTAGTTTAGGTAATGGGCTAAGGAAATCTAAGGGTAACTAATTTAGAAGCTTCTACTAATTGTCTTTTATCAAATTTCAGATTATTGCTTGGCAAGCAAGTCAAAATCTGAGGGATTTCTAAATAAAAACAAATGAAAATGGACTAAAAGAAAAAGGTAAATCTGATTATTTTACCCTAGTTCCTTGCCTATAAAGGCATGCTTTTCTTGCATATAGAGGAGGCTTCAATAATAGGATCCCTGGGAAATACCTAACGGCCAGAATTCTTTACTATTTCATTGGTTCTTTTCTGATTTTTGAAGTTGTTAATTTCTAGAGTAGTTTCTGAATAGCTGGAGATGGAAATAGATTAGGCTTGGAGTTGTGTTGTGTATTTAGCAGGGGTTGCCCTGAAGATTGTTGAGGTTACTATTTCATTAAGTTTGGTGTTTAAAAACTTGGTTTGAGATTCTGGTTGTGGGTTTATTATTGAGCATCGATTTTCTGGTTTAAGGTTGTTTTCATGGTATATTACAGCTGCTGGATCCTGTTGTTGCTATAGCTTGGGTCTTAACCCCTTTTATTCTCACTTCCAGGTACACTTTTGAACTATGCTGGAATTGAAGCCTGATTTAGCTTATATGAAGATTTGTGATTAGAATTGAGATCTGAATGTAAAATTTGCTCCCATCTGTATCTATGATTAAATTTGACCATTCTATGCTGTCAAAATTCCTCATATCCTGTAGCAATTCAGTTTTTGAGTAGGTATAGTTTATTCATGTTATTGTATTAAGTATTATGTGTTTTAAATTGTTCTGTATTTTATTGTTCTGCATTATAGATTTAATGTTCCAGGTATGCTGTGATCAATTGAATATGTTAATTTAGTACGATGAATTTAATTGTCACGCAAAAAATGTCCAGGATTCTGCTTATAGTTTTATAAGGTCTGTAATAACTTACCTATGAGAATTGCCTTTTAATGGTTTAGATGGATTTAGTTTTCACATGATTGTAATATGATTAGTTTGGAAATAAAAAACGAACATGAATCTCTACTTAATTTTTTTGTCAAGTTAATTGAGGTGGTAACTTGTTGAAGTATTTATGTTGGGTGAAACTCGATCCTGAACTTCGACTCCCAGTTTTTGAGCCTGTTTGTTGAGTCATGAGTTTGCATTGTTGTTATGGGATATTCTGTTTTACAGACTCAATTCAAGCATATGATAAGTAAAGTTAGAATTTTGTGTTATCACCTTATGTCAAGGTTTTAAGACCACAATTCAGTAATTCGGCCTCATATTCACATCTGCTATATTAGCAGCCCTGGAGCCCAATGCCTTCACCCTTAAGTCTGCAACATAATTATGCAAGCTAGGCTCTTTCAATAAGGCCTTTGGTTCGTTTTGTACTAGGCTAGCCCTCAGCTTTAAGTAATTGACCTTTCCTCATACAACCCTTTTGGTTAGTATAAGTAAGACATTCCAACCACATTTCGCTCTAGCAAATTAAGCCCATCAATTAAAAGGGGTTTGCCAAGCCAAACAAACGACAGTTGTATAGCCCCATTTTAATTAGTCTTTTTCAATCCATAGAAATCGAGGTGTGCCATTTAGCGAATTTTTCATAGCCTCGCAAAGCTGCAAACGCGTAGTTGATTTAGGCGCGTTGTTTAATAATTTACCTTCCTAATCTCGGGTGCGCATTTATGTGCCCCAAATCCAAATCACAACATTAAATAAAATGTGTTGCGGAATGTGGGTGCATCTATGTAAAGTGATTCGAAGCATATTTTAAATAACATTGCAATCTTTCTCTAAAAGTTAAATAAAAACGGTTAAAATTAAAAATTTGCATATAGATTTAAAATGTTTTAAATCAGATAATTACGCCAATTATAATAGTTGAGTGACCATGCTAGAATTACGGAACTCGGGAATGCCTAGCACCTTCTCCCGGGTTAATAAAATTCCTTACCCAGAGTTTTGGTTCGCAGACTGTAATACAGAGTCATTTTCCTCGATTCGGGATTTGAACTAGTGCCTTAGGACACCATAAATTATCTCAAGTGGAGCCTCTGAATCAATAAACAAATAATCCCGTTTAGATTGTCCTTTAATTGGAAAACCTCCCTTATACATCCCTCTGCGGTGGTGTAGGAAAAAGGAGATGCGACAGCTCTGGCGACTCTGCTGGGGATCGAATCCAGAATCTCTGGTTCAGGGTTCAAAATTCAAGCTTAGATGAATTTTTATATTTGGCTTTATCTATTATCTGATTTTGTTACATGTTTGGGCCTAATGTGCTAAGTGATGCTTTTACTGCTTTGATATTATTTGAACTGTATAAATTATTACGAAACCCTTCTCTTCTTGTCTTACGCGATGTGCTCACTGGTCGAGACTCCCTATTTTGTTAGTGTCATACCTTGAAATAAGAAAGAGGCTCAGACAAGTTACTAAGCTGGATGGCCTTTTGGTTCCCGGTATGTAACCCCTCCTCGATTCTAGTTGTCCGCTCGGGTACACAGTCTAGAACACATACCCAGGTTTTGAACCTAGAATAACTTAGTCTTATGCCGGATCCCTAGTAGGAATGCTTACTTGCATCATGTGAATTTGACTTAGGGGGCTCAACACCAAGGTTGGGTCTGTCTAGGACAGGTGTACCCAAAATAACAGACCATCCTGATACATCTTGCATGCTACTTGTGCATTTATTTGCTTCGGATTTACATGATGATCGGCTTTTGAATAAAAAGAGAGTATTTGGCAAAGAAAATAACAGTGTGAGGGATAACGGAGGTAATTACCTATTTCGAAAAACATATATCCCAAATAGATACTGAAATTATGCCAAATTTTTTTAGGAAAAACAGATAAAGATTCTTGTTATTGTTTTCAAGAAGAAAAAGAAAATTTTGGTTTTTGTTTTGTCAAAAATACCCGGTCTACGCCAGTTTAATTTTCACATGGTATGAGATACGTAGGCAACCCTCAGCGGTTCCAACTCTATTTTTGCAAAAATAGCCCCAAAAGAACCAAAGTTTGATTATGATAAATAAATAAGGCAATGCCATTCTTGTCAAAATTAGCCGAATGCCCCTAAAAGGACGTCGGAAGGCTGTTTTGGCAAAAAATCTGCCCTTGGATTTTTTTCAAATTTTTGGTCGGTAGAAAGCAAAACCTTAAAATCTTCCCCTCTCCCCCCCTCCCCCCCCCCCCCGGAAGTGCTGAAAGGCCGTATTCGTAAAGCCGAATTTGTACTCTTGAAATGAAAAATCTGAAAAAATGTTAGCTTTGTTTTGTTTTTAGTCAAATAAATCATGATTTTTTTTCTTAATTACCCTAATAAATGTGAAGAATGAGCACAAATCAAAATTTGCCAATAACACTCATGAACAAGATCCCTTTGGAGCTGCGTATGTGGTGGAATGATCTAGGTGAATTAGGACAAGACAAGGTCAATTCATACTTGAGAGGTCTCACCGGGTTGTTGAAAATTAATCCTAGGGGGGATATCATAAAGGTGTTGGTTACATTCTAGGACCCGGCCCACAACGTATTTCATTTCTCAGATTTTGAACTCACCCCAACCTTTTTAAGGTTTGGTTACACTCAGGTGTTTTGCATTTATGGTATTCTTCTTGGGCCTTCTGGTGTTTCCTTTGGAAAGATAGGAATAATGATATATATGGATAGCTGGAGTTGTCAGCACTTTGCTTACTCAGGCTAAAAGCACCCTCACACCCATGTCTTATCTGAAATCTTCCATGCCCTCACAGCCTGTAAAGCCGGAGGAGACTTCTTTGAAGGATGTAACTTGTTGTTACAGATGTGGATGATTGAACATCTGTGTCATCGTCCTCAATTCAAGAGTTATGGGTCGTTACAAAAGAGTTGCATAGAGGAATTTCATACCAGAGTTGATGGGTTTAGATTGCCAAAGGGGGTCACAGAATGGGTATCATATATCCGTACTATAAGTGCAGGTCAAATAGAGTGGATATTTGGGAGACTCCCCATCAATGAAATCATATATATGCCAGCTACCGGGCCTCATTTCCTTTTAATGGGTTTCAGGAGCATCCAACCTTATTCCCCATACCGGGTTCTGAGACAGTTAGAGAGATGGCAAATGGTTCCCAGGGATGAAGACATTATCGAGATTTGTCCTAGTGGTCAGTTTCATGAAGCAGTAGTCCGCCAAATTTGGAGCGAATGCTAGTACTTGACAGCGAACACTGGGGTACGTGACCTGTTTAAGGTAAAGTTGCACCGGGGTACCTTGCTTAGTATAAAAAGGAAGTGGAGTTCGGAAAGCCGGCCAAAAGACCCCATCTTCAGGAATTTTTTGAGGTGATTGGTTGGCCAAGGAAAATGAATATAGGGCCAGAATAGGAAAGCTGGAAAAACAAGTCAAAGACCTTCAATTCGAGAATGGTTTTCAAGCCGCAGGGGACAAGGGTGAAAATAAAAGACTAGCCAAAGAAAATGAAGCCTTGCGAGCCCAGTTTTCGAAAATGAAAATAGCCGCTGAGAATCCCACTAGAAGTGTGAAAGATGAGAAGCTCATAGACAACCTGAAGCGGAAAGAAAGAGAATACGGTTTTGACTTGAACAAAGCAGAAGGTGAGCTAGCCCAGGCCCGAAAGCAATTGGCCAAAATATGGAAGAACGAGCATGCATGATTGAGCAGTTGAAAGAAAGGTATGACGATGAAGTTGCGGGATTAAGGAAGAGGGTCCTCATTGTTGAAAACAAAATGGTTAAGCGGGCATAAGATTTCAAGGCTGAAAGAGAGCACTATTACACAACAATGGAACAATTAGAAAGAGATTTACATCAATTCCAAGAATTGAATCGGGTAGCTGAAAAAACTTTGGAAGCCAGGGCCCAGCAAATTTGGCGATTATTGCATGAAAAAGGTGTCATAAGAGAGATAGTCCGGAGGATTGCTGATTACATTGCAGTGAAGTGCAGTATCAATGAAGATATGATCAGATCCATGTTTTTGACACTTCAATGACCTTTGTTCGTCAAGTGATAGAAGACCTCCGCCGCCACCAAGGGATAACATGCAGGCCTGCGGCGAGACCGAATGATGTCTCACAAGCCGCAGGCGCATTAGAGGCCCTAATGTATTCATGATTTTCACTTGAGTGTATTTGCGAAATCAGTATTTTTTTTATTTGAATCTGTAGTTGGTTGTCAAATCTGTTATTTTCACCTTTCTATCAGAGTCTGTCAGTCTTGTTTTGAGTCAGAGTCTGTTAATTTCTTTTCTTGGGTCTATTATTTTAGTGGTTGTAATCAAAACTATTGTACTTTATGATAATTGAAATTCCCGAAAATAATTTGCTTTTATACTTATCTTCCAGAACTATGCCCGGTCTGATTCATGCAGGGTCATGATACGTAGGCAATCTCCATAGGATTTGACCATAACCAAAAAAAAAGGAAAAAAAGAAAAGGAAAAGAGAGAAAAGAAAAGAGAGGAAAACAATAAGAAACCATGAGAAAGAAACAACGGCAAAATAAGGGAGAGAGTGATAAAACAAAGAGGAAGCAGTCAAAAACAAGGTGAAAAAAAGAGAAAAAGAAAAGAGAAAACAAACAACAATAAATAAAAGGAAAAAGATGAGTTGCAAATAGGGTAAAGCCAGGATGATGCAAGTAGCCAATCCAGCGCATAATAGAAACTGATAACTGCTTAGGTGCATTCATCCCCGAATATGTGGTTGCCTATCTGATAAAACCTGGCCGCTAACAAGTTTTGGTGTTGTTTATCCAGTTCAGATAGGTTTTTAGTCTTGTGGTATTCTGGCAACACACCTCTACAACACTCGTTCCAAAAGCAAGTTGACTATGGCCAACTAAGAGCCTAACACAAGCATCATTGATCCCTCGAGAGAGTTGGAAGAGTTGGATGTCAACGCAATGAAAGAAGATGTGTATAAACTAAAACAACAAATGGCTGAAATGTATCAAGCATGGGTAAAGGGGAAACCAACACCAGCTTATCCCGCCAACCCGCCTTTCATCCCGTAGTCATATGATCCTCTTGCCACCGATCTACCCCCAAGCTTTCCCATCTACCAAAACTACCAAGGCACAACTTCCCAGACACCACCAGCTCCACCACCCAAACCTACTCCACACCCTTCCTTCATTTATTGCTCCTATCTTTTTGGTACCTCCACCCGCCACGCTCTACAGATCCTCCAGTGAACCTTTGTTCCAAACCCATGACAACTAGCATTACCACCCAGAACCTACTTTTAAAGTTCTGGAACCCATTCATACACTCCTCGCTTTGATCTCCCTGTAGAGGCTGAGAAACAAGCCAGGAATCCCGAGCAAGAGAAGATGCTCAAGAAAGTCAAAAGCTTAGAGCAATCATTCAGAGACATGCGGAGGTTGGGAGGTCAGGTAAGTGTGGCATACTAAGATCTATGTTTCTTCCCAGATGTACAATTGTCGTCATCCTTTAAAATGCCCAAGTTCAATTTGTATGATGGGTATTGTGACCCAGTTGCACACTAGCCTCTCGAAGGAGCGCCACCTTAACTAGCAGATCATCGAGGCCTCTTTATCTCCATCTCATATCACTCCTGGCAACTATTTGACTTAATCTTACGGGCAATGTTAACAACCTCCTCAAAAGTAGCACCATACACCCTTTCCCTGGATAGGAGAATACGAAGCTGATAAGTAAGGCCATCATCAAACCTCCTAATCCTTTCTATATCTGTCGAAACCAACCAAATAGTATGACGAGCTAACTCGGATAACCTCATCTCATGATGTGTTACAACTATCTCTCCCTGACGCAGCCATTCAAACTGTATGCGCAGCTTCTCTCTACGAGACAGTGGCACGTACTTCTCCAAAAACATAACGAAGAATTGCGCCAGGTAAGGGGTGCAGCACCAACAGGACTACGCCTCTCATATGCCTCCCACCAAGTGAAAGCAGCTCCATAAAACTGAAAAGTAGTGAAAGCGACCCCGTCGGTCACCAAAATACCCGATGTGCGAAGAATCTGTTGACACCTGTCTAAGAAACCTTGGGCATCCTCGCCCTCGGCACCGCTGAAGGTTAGAGGCTAAAGTCTACCAAACCGTTCCAACCTGTGCTACTCGTCCTCTGGCATGGTAGGGCTACATAGTCCTGAGTAATTGCAACCGGCTGGGCTGAATGTGCCCCCGGTATTTGAAGTCCCTGCACAACCTGCTCAGGTGTGCGAGTGGCGGGAGTCTGATTACCTCCCCCGGCCTGAAAAGTAGTTGCGGCTGTAGTAACTGAAACCGCCTAAGCTAGGTCAGTGCATGCTGATTGAATCTGAGCCAAGGCCTCCTAAAGACCCTGAATCACAATAGGCACAACTGGTGCCTAAGCTGGTGCTGCTAGAGTGTCCATAACTGGGATCTGATCCTGAACTAAGGCGGCTGGTAGATCTGTATGTGCTGCCCTAGCTATTGTGCGGGCCACACCCCTACCCTTACCGTGACCATGATCGCGGGCTCGTCCTTTAGTGGCCATAGCTGGTGGTATTGGTGGTCATCCATCCTAATCGGTACGCTTGTCCTCACCATCTGTGAGAGAATACAATAACAGAAGTTTATTACTTAGATCAATAGATTCACATGACAAGAATTTCAAGAATATGAAGTTTTTCCTAAAGGTTCTGCAGCCTCTTGAGGATAAATACAGATGTGTCTGTACTGATCTGTGAGACTCTACTAAACGTGCTCATGACTCGTGAGACCTACATAACCTAGGCTCTGATACCACCTTGTCACGACCTTAAACCCGGACCCGATTGTGATGGCGCCTCTTGTGAAGACAAGGCCAACCGACTCTACACACAATTCATTTTAAATAGATAAAATAGCATAATTAGGTGTCACCATAAAAAAAGTAAAATAGTATAATTTACATAATAGACATAGCCCGACATCGGGGTGTCACCAGTCATGAGCATCTAATAATCGAATAAAACCGAGAAAGTCCACATAGTCTATTACAGAACAAAAACATGAGAAAATACACTGGGCTGCAAATGTCGAGCAGCTACCTAATGAATCTCTGAATCTACTAGAAGCTCTCAACCCTCGCAAGTAGGACCTGAAGCACCTGAATCTGCACCTGGGGTGTAGGGATTAAAGTGAATACCCTAAATAAATGAGTAATAATAATAAATGAAGATCGAGGGATTAGAAATTATGTAAAGGCACATCAAAAGGCTATAGAGAAGCAATAAAGCCAGTAAAAGCAATGTAACAGTGAAAAGATGTAAAGTCGCCTTAGTTTAGTTTAAGCTTCTTTAAAATGCCTTTTTAACAGTTAAGCAAGTAAATGACAGTCAGCTATAAATGATAACTACATAAGAACTGCCCCTCGAGCACAATACCAACAGACTCAGCCCCTCGGGCAATAACACAGAACCACACCAGCCCCTCGAGCTATATCTAATATCACAATAGGTACCCACTCTCACTAGGGGTGTGAAGACTCTTGGAGGGGCCCCGTACGGTCCAAAAGAAACATCAATCCATCTCGTGGCATAATCACTAGGCTCTCGGCCTCACAAGCCACCTTGTGGCGTACAACTCAGGCTCTCGCCTCATAATCATAATCGTTGTATCAATGTTGCGTCTTGCAGCCTGACCCAAAAGTATCCTCACAACACAGACCCTCGGCTTTACTCAGTTGGAATCTCATAAGCCACTCTGACAACAGTAAACATGATGCTCAGTCTAATTATCATCTAAAAATATCATTTAATGTATTAAAATAGATTAAACATGGCCGAGTTATGAAACCAGAAGAATATATCATGACTGAGTGCAAGTATGAAGTCAAATCAGTAAGGAAATATAATTAAAAATCTCTGAAGGGTCCAAATAGTCCCAAATATGGCATTCAACCCAAAAAAGATGATAACAAATAGTTTTCATCAAATGCGCAGTAAAACAGTCATTCAGGATGGACTAATTCACAATCCTCAATGGTGCACGACCCTACGTTGGTCATCCAACATGTGCGTCACCTCAATATAGCACAACGATATGAAACTTGGGGTTTCAAACCCTCAAAACAACATTTACAATCATTACTAACCTCAATCCGGTCCAAACTCTAGCCTCCGATGCCTTTGCCCCTCGAATTTGCCTCAACTCGCGTCGAATCTATCCAAAAATCAAAATCGCAGCGCCAAAATATGCTAAAGGAACGAAGCCCATGCGAAAATATTCAATTTACGACATAAATCCCGAAATTAACCAAAACCCGACCCCAGGGCCAATTTCTCAAAATTTGATAAAATTTATATTAACATATTCCTTATCTCCCATGAGTTCATACATATCAAAAGTCCCAAAATTTGACAACAAATGGCCCGTCAAATCTCAAGTCTAGGTCTCCAATACCAAGCCCTAGTTTCCCAATTTTTAACCCCTAATTTTCGTTAATTACAGCTCTAATCCATGAAATAATACCATAGAATCGATTATTAGGTTCATAGAGCTTACCTCTAGATGATATACCTTGATTCTCTCTTCCAAATCTCCCAAAAAGCTCCAAAACCAACTCAAAAATGGTGGGATAACCCAAATATTTGCAAAGGAAATAATTTATACCTTTTGGACCAGGGATTTCGCACCTGAGGCCAAAATCCCACTCATGCGGTACTGCTTTGCTATCTAGATCACCACATCTACGGTCCTCACTTAAGTCCTCAGACTCCACATCTGTGATGCCCAACCCGCACCTGCGCCATCACAGGTGCAGTTCCTCAACCGCTTCTGCAGTTCGTGCATACCTTCCACTTGGACGCATTTGTGGCTCCCTTTTTGTTTCTATGAGACCGCACCTGTAGTCACCTAGCCTCATGTGCGGTTATGACAAAAATGGAACATCTTCAACTGCCAAAACCAACCTCTAAACTTTCCGCCAAACATACGAAATCACCCCGAGGCCCACGGGACCTCAACCAAAAGCACCAACAAGTCCTATACCACTATCCAAACTTATACCAATCTTCAAAACACCTCTATAAAAAAAAATCAACCTAAACACATCGGATTCAAGCCTAAGCTTTTAAAAATCTTTCGAATTTCGCTTTCGATCAAAAGGTATGCCAAACTACGTCCGAATGACCTGAACTTTTGCAAACACATCCCAAATGACCCAACAAAACTGTTGCAACTCCCAAAAATCCATTGCGACCCCTATATAAAAATCTCATCTAACAATTGGAAAATGCCAAAATTTCAATTTCGCTAATTCAAGCCAATATCTAACCCGGACCTCCAAAACACATTCCGTCATGCTCCTAAGTCCCAATTCACCTCCCAAATATATTCAAACCATCAGAACTCACATTTGATCCCTCTAACACCTAAGTCAATATCTGGTTGACTTATCCAACTTAAGCTTCCTTAAAAGAGATTAAGTGTCTCAAACATTACAAAAACCTTTCCGAACTCGAGCCAACCAACCCGATCACACATAGAACCGATATAAGAGGCAATAAAAACATAAATGGGGAAACGGAATTGTAACTCATGAAAAGACTGGCTGGTTCATTACACGTATGATTATATTCATCACCAAATGCATCTTTGTTAATTGTAACAATAGGTTCTGTACCATCACAATGATCATCAACTACATCTTTAGTAATTGGAATACTAGATTCTCTCTCTATGTTCCTTTCATCAGGTTTCACAAAAGTCTTCAAAAAAGTATCAATCTTTGATCCTAGACTTTATTTAAAATCCTATAAATGAAACTAACTTAGAAAGTTAAGGATAGGTAGTCCTAAACTTCAAGTTACAAGTAAAAAAATTAAGGACATACACTCCTTAACTTAGAGTAACAAGTACAAAAGTCAAGGATACTTGGTCCTAAACTTCAAGTTTCAAGTTCAGAAGTTAAGGACAATAGGTCCTTAACTTTGAATTACAATTTAAAAAGTTATAGACAATAGGTCCTGAATTTCAATTTTCAAATCGAAAAGTTAAGGACACTCGGTCCTGGACTTCAAGTTTCAAGTTCAAAAAGTTCAGGACAGATAGTCCTAAACTTAAACTTACAAGTTCAAAAGTTAAGGACATTTGGTCCTAAACTTCAAGTTTCAAGTGATCAAAAGTTAAGGAAAATATGCCCTTAACTTCAAGTTTCAAGTTCAAAAGTTAAGGACAAACAGTCCTTAACTTTGAATTCCAAGTTCAAAAGTTAAGGACCATGGTCCTAAACTTCAAGTTTTGAAGTTCAAAATTTCAGGATGGATGATCCTTAACTTAGACTTACAAGTAAAAAGTTTAGGACATGCAGTCCTTAACAATGAGTTACAAGTTCAAAATTTAATGACACAAGGTCCTGAACTTAGACTACTGAAAGTAATGATATTACCTTGATATCATTTTGAATCTTTTTTTATACAGCTATTTTCTGATTTATTCTAGTAATTTTCAGACTACAGATCCTTTTTAAACTTCTCTGATAATTTCTGAATCAAAAACCATAAAAACAAAAAAATCTCTTAAGCAAAAAACAATCAAATAAAAAGCTAATGATACTCCCTCAGTTTCATATTGTTTGAGCTAGTTTGACTCGGCATGGAGTTTAAGAAAAAAGAAGAAGACTTTTGAAACTTGTGGTCTTAAAAGTTTAAGGAGTAAAAAGTTTGTGGGGCCAGACCATTTGTATGACTATAAAAGCTTCTTATTAAGGGAAAAGGGTAAAATGATGAATTTAAAGTTGAATTATATCCAAATTTAGAAATGTGTCATTTATTTTGGAACAGACTAAAAAGAAAAGTAGCTCATTTAATATGAAACGGAGGGTGTATTTTTTTGGTAATTATATTATATTTATTTCATCACAAAATTAGTTACACATATCTCACATTTGGAAATCAGCAGTTTGGACATAAAGTCCCAAACTTACTGTATATCATCTCTATTCGGTCTTGTCTACATAGCTCTATTACCTAAGGGTAATAGTTCAAATATTTCATATATCTATCCAATCTACTAATTCTACGAGCTCTAATATGAATTTATCTTATCAATTGCTTGACCACTTGATCTGTAGGTTTGCTACTCTCCTTAAAAATTCTTGCATTCCTTTCCTGCCATAAGTGATACACTCCACCAACTAGTGTCATCTTATATACCTCCTATTGGGCAGTCTTCCCAGTAGCACTTTCTATGGCCCATTGCACTTCATGCTGCCAGTTCCACGCTTCTCTTCTTATACTTTGCCAAGCTAAATTTTGACCACGCCTGTTTAGCATATATGCAATCAAACAGTAAATGGTCGATATCTTCATTCTCCTGTTTACATAGCACACATTCCATATCATCTAAATTAGCCCAGTAGTTTAGGCTACCCATTATTGTTGCAGACCAATCTTCTCCAAAGGACTTTCTAAAATTCCCCACGACAGGCTCCATATATGTCCTTTATTGAGTATTTGGTCATAGCTGCTAATCATCTATTTAATTGAGACCTATTTGTTCAAACATTCGTCTTTCTTTAATAATCTTCTGTACCACCTATGAGGCTTGAGTAGTTTTAGGCTCCCATACATACCATTCCTTGGTATAGTAAGAGTGGATCCACTTTACTCATAAGCAATCTTTCTTCCTGCATATGTTCCATAGGAGTTTGTCAATAGCTGCCCAGTTCCATGCATAGATGTCTAATATATTTAGACCCCTAGCAGCTTTAGGAAGACATAACCTATCCCAAGCAATCGGTGCTTTCTTGCTAAGATCACTACCTCCAATCCACAGAAAACTTCTGCAAGTAACTTCTACCATCTGAGCAACCTTTTTTGGCAGCACAAACACTTGTGACCAATAAACTTGAATAGAGTACAACACAAATTTAACATGTTGGATTCTTCCAACATATGATAAGTATCTAGTGTCCCATGTTTTTATTCTAGCCAGTATCTTATCTATTAGAGGTTTGCATTGAATAATAGACAACCTTTTTATACTTAAGGAAATTCCTAAGTGCCTAAAAGGTAGTTCCCCCTTGCCAAATTGGATAGCATGTAGAATTAACTGTTGGATATCTTAATAGACACCACCAAAGTACACTAAGCTTTTCTCAGTATTGTCACTCGGTCCAGACACTTGAGAGAACTTTTGGAAGCACTGGAACAACATAGTGATAGACTCTAGTTCATCTTTGCAGAATAATAAGAGATCATCTGCAAATCCAAGCTGAATAATCTGCATCTTTTTGTATCTTGGATGAAATTTGAACCTTTTGTCCTCACATACACCCTTCAAACCTTTACTGAAGTACTCCATAGCACGCACAAATAGGAAGGGGGAGATGGGGTCTCCTTGCCTTAGACCTTAATTAGCTAGAAATGGCGGTAGTGGCTCTCCATTGAGTAGAATTGAATAGGATACAGTTGAAATGCAGCGCATAATCCATCTGATAAACTTTGCTGTGAACTGAAGGCATTGTAGGATTTGCTCAACATATGACCGTCCTATTAAGTCATAAGCTTTTCTCATATCTATTTTTAGCATACATCTAGGAGTGATACCTTTCCTTCCATAGCCCTTCACCAATTCATGGCTCAAAATGATATTGTCTAAATCTTCCTGGAACAAAGGCTGATTGACTTTTGTCCACAAGACTGTCTATCATCCCCTGCATCCTAATAATAAGGATTTTGGAAATCAGCTTATATAGCATAGTGCAACATGCTATTGGTCTTAATTCTTATATTCTTGTGGGGTTCTTGATATTTGAGATTAGTGTAATTATTGTACAATTTATAGTTTTGTATATATCTCCATCAATGAAGAACTGGAGGACATCATCAATAAATTTCCAATCATATTCCAAGCTTTCTTAAAAAAGAGTGCATTGAATCTATCACATCGTGGAGCTTTATGATCATTAATACTCATAAGGGCTGGAAATACTTCTTCTTGAGTAATCTGTGACACTAGCTACAATTATTGATGTCTATTAAGCACATTTCCATGTCTCATAACCTCAGGATCTATTGGTGGAAGCTGGGTAGCAGCACCCCTAGTAGTGTTTTATAGAAACTAGTTACTTCTACAACAATATCTTCTGGTTGCTGAATAATGTCTCCTTAGAATCATTAAGGCTTGTAATTCTATTCTGAGTATGTTTGCTTCTTAAACTGGCAAAGAAATAAGCATTGTTCTCATCATCTAGCTCTAACCATTTATTCCTAGATTTCTACTTTAGGATACTTTCCTCCACTAGGCTCCATTTCTCTAGTTTCATCTTCACTTCTTTCTCTTCTTCAAACAGTAGATCAGGTTGAGTGTGATGGCCCCTTTTTGTTTGTATATTTTGCAGCTTCTGCCTATAGAACTCCATTTTCTCCCTATATTCCTGAATTCTGTATGATTCAGTTGTTTCAATTCTTTCTTTATTGCTTTTATCTTTCCACCATATGTCTTGCATGTGTTGCTTTGTTTTAGTCTTGTACCAGGTATTAGCCACCACTTTTAGGAAGTCTGTCTGATCTGCAAGGGAGTTCAAAAATCTAAAAGGATTGGGATTTCTTTGCAAATCATTTTATAAGTAGACACATAATGGAGTATGGTTCGAAATCCCAGGGTTTAAAATCATTACTTAAGTAGTAGCAATTGTCATCAACCATTCAGCATTTACAAGAGCTTTGTCTATCATACTCTAGATGTGACCATTAGACCAAGTATATTTCCTCCCTATTGCTCGTAAGTCTTTCATGCCACTATTTTGTATAAATTCATTGAAATCCTTTACTTCATTCTCTTGGACTGGGTTGCCAAACTGCTTGTCTTTTAAATCAGTTATAGTATTGAAATCCCCAAAGACTAACCATGGACTTTGAAGATACCTATTAACCCCTTTCAACTCTTTCCATAACTCCTTCCTTGCCTCAATAATATGCAAACCATAGATTGTTGTCATGCGTAAGTTCTAGATATAACTGACGAATGCTAAGAATTCCATGGATAGCCTAAGAGCTCATATTAGTAGCTTCAAGCTCCAACCTGTTTCGATCCCACATAATCCATATTCTTCCTTTCACGCTATGTGCATAGTTTGCACATTATTTCCAATTAGTTGCAATTTTTTGAATTACTCTGCCAGCATTGTCTTCCTTTACTCTATTTTCTAGCATATCCATTAATGTTACATCATTATTTACAATGAACTTCTTTACCTCTTTTTGCTTATAAACGTTATTTACACCCCTCACATTCCAAGCTATAAGTCTCATTTACTTGGTTGTTTAGACTTAGGATCCCCAGTATCCCCCTAGTAGCTGCATTGTCTTTTCTCCATAGTTATATCCCCTATATTAAAGCTAAGTGAACTGAATCCATTCACAATATTAATGCCAATATCACCCCTTATGTTTGCCATACCACTGTTAGCAGCAGATTTCTTTTAGCTAGTTTCCATTCTGGTAGTTGCTCATTCTTCGTATCCCCTATCTTGCTTGCCTATATTACATTGTCAGTTGGAACACTTTCATCTTTTTCAATCTTTCCTGGTTTTGTTCTTCTTCTCCATTCCATCTTTGATTTTTGTTGTTTTTGTTTTCCTTCTACAGATTTCTAGATAGTCCTGCAACTATGTCAAACCTGAAGGCAAGTGTGACAATATTCTGGAATCCAATCGTAGTCAATTGATTGCTCAAAAACTTTGCCCTTAGGATCCATCACCTTCAGCACAGTAGGCATCTCTTTTGTAACGTCTATTTCAACCAAAATCCTTGCATAGGAAATCCTCTCAATTTTTGAGGTGCATTCATCTGCATACAGAGGTATTCCTAATCCACTTCCTATCCTACTAAGTGAGTCCATACTCCAGCAATTCAGCGGCAAGTTGGGTAGTTTTACCCAAATAGGGATTGTCTGTAACACTTTCTTGTTGAAATCAAAATTAGGTGACCAAGCTTTAACAATTATAGGCTTGTTTCATATCATATACGGTCCATACATCAGCACAACATCCCTATCTTCCATGCTATTAAGCTTAACAACGAAATAGCCATCATTATGGAAGTATATTTTTGGTTTGCTAATGAAGTTCCACTGTATGGCAATAAATCGATCCAGCATACCAATTGAAAGGGAGTCACCTATAACATACAGCACAATTGCATGTTTCCATTTCATAGTTTCACGCTCAACCTCAACTGTATCTAGGTCAACTATTTTTTTCACCATTTTTGATCATCGGAGCAATAAATTTGAGGTTCATACCTCTATAACCCAAATTGTTTCTACCAAATAGGTTCACCCACTCCTTCTTATGTTCCTCTTTTAGTTTTTTTATAAATTTGAGCTTCCGTCACCATAGCTAGCTTCATTGCTTCCGTTTGCTGTACCTCCTTCCTCGGTATCACCTTTTCAACCTCGATTTTATCTGTGATTGGAATTTTATCCAGTTGTTTCACACTTTGGCTTTTTTCACCTTCATCAATTGGAGTGGATCTAGCTGAATTCACTCCATACAAAGGCGACCACATCTCAGTAATCCTCTGCAACTGTTCTATTGGATTCGATAGCTTCTACATGTCATCGATCTTGTTTGTTTGCTCAGTTATTGATTCCTTACTCGTATTTATGATCTGCATCACTCTCTTTGGTCTTCCCTACCCATGCCAACAGAGGCGCACGTTAGCTCACCCCCAATGTGCGTCCGTCGTCGTTGTTTTTAGAGAGAGAAAGTTGAGAGAATTTAGAGCTTATTTGAACTAATGCTATTCAAAGACAAGAAGCCTACTTTAACAATTTCCTTAAGCATGGCTTCATCAAATTGTATGAAAGAAGGCATTGAGCTTTGGTCTTGAGAAATTAGCTCACGCACATTAACAGGCTTCTTATCTTGTTCAATAGGAATAAATGGCGCCACCTCGATCAACTTATACTCCTATTATATAACAAGAAAATATAATTTTTCTCAACTAAAAGAAATAAACAAAAAAATAACTAGTAATTAGATTAACTTACATTTTTATTATGAAAGTATTTTTTACATCGAGAATCATATTGTGGAGATTTCATTTAGGATGAACATAACATCCGAGGAAAATCACATTCTCGGAAGTTCACAAATTATTTTTCTTGAAAAATAGGCAATACTTCCATAATCCAAACACAAAAAGTAAAAGGAAAGCCAAGTATAGTGTAGCTATCCTTGTATTTATATTTGTCTTTCTCTTTCTCATTCTTATTCTCATTGGACTTCTAACAACTCTTCAATGATATTAATAATGTTTCATAACAAAGAGAGCCCCAGTTGAAAGAAGAGCAGAGTTTATCATCATCTACATTTTTCATTATCTGCTCGGACACATTTCTATTCTTCTGCTTCGCCATCAAAACAGATTCACAAAATAAATTGTTGCCAACTTCACAACATCATCATCGCTGTCTACAAATGATGCAACTGTACTATTTGGGTGACTAGTAATAAAATTAATCAAATCACCCAACACAACTCTGTCCTTTCTGATGAAATAGACTTTCGAAAGCCTATTCATTTTTTCATGCAAACCTTTGATGTCCAGTGAAGAATAACATTTCAATCCAGTAATTATATGAAATGCTTCATGTGTAAACTTAATTTCATGGTCAAAAACCTTGAATGTCATCGAATCAGGGTCATTATTTACAATTTTGAAAGCAATACACAGTGAATAAGTTTACCACGGAACTTCACACTTCTTAATAAGAAAAGGTTTCCGAGAATACCATCCCTCAACTTCTTCCACTGCATATTTGACAAAAAACTTTTGATTGTTTCCTTATACTGTAAATCTCCTTTCGAATAGCTCATTAAATTGCGCCAAACATGAAAGTCGAACATATGATCTCCTTCCATTAGCACACTTCAATGAAGGAAAAAGAACATAAAATATTAGGACTTATAGTACAAGTTGAAAATTTTGGGGCACTTGGTCCTAAACTTCAAGTTTCAAGTTAAAAATTTAAGGACATGTAGTCCTTAACTTAAAGTTTCATGTTCAAAAGTTAAGGACAATAGCCATGAACTTCAACTTTCAAGTTCAAAAATTAAGGACATTTGGTCCTTAACTTCATATTTCAAGTTAAAAAGTTAAGGACAGGCAGTCATTAACTTATAGTTTCAAGTTGAAAAGTTAAGGACACTTGGTCCTGAATTTCAAGTTTCAAGTTAAAAAGTAAAGGACACTTGGTCCTTAACTTTGAACTCCAAGTTCAAAAGTTAAGGACACTTAGTCCTGAACTTTGACTTACAAGTTCAAAAGTTAAGGTCACTTGGTCCTTAATTAACTTAGAGTTAGTTACAAGTTAAAAAGTTAAGAACATGCAGTCCTTTAACTAATAGTTTCAAGTTAAAAAGCTAAAGACACTTGGTCCTGAGCTTCAAGTTTCAAGTTCAAAAGTTAAGGACACTAAGTCCTTAACTTTGAGTTCCAAGTTTAAAAGTTAATGTCACTTGCTCTTTAACTTTTATGAACACAGTTAACACAAAATTCATAAACACAGTTAGTTTATGAACTCGTACGACTATTTTTATGAAATGTCCTTACATAATCGAAAAAGTGATTGAACCACAAATACATTTTAATACCAAAAGTTTCTGCATAACTTCCTCACAAAAATCCGCTACTTATTCGACAATGAATCAACTTGTAATCATTAGTTTTGAAATTTCTCAAATACTTGACACAACATTGATTGAGATTATACATATACAAAAACAAAAATGCATAAAAGCAAAAAAAAAAAAAACCAGTTCGATCATTCAATGCAAAGAAGATGACGAAGGATAAAGATTAAGTGCAGCTGGTCTGCATGCGAAGACGACACAGATATTGAGGAGCACGCGAAACTTGCCTCTGAAATTTTTGCTCTCAAATTTTTCCTTTAAACGAATAAAATAAAGGTTTGGGATTATAAGAACCGAAAAAAGGATAAAATTGTCTATTCAAAATAAATTTAATAGAGTGGTCTCTATTTTTGCTCAGCATTATAATTAGTGGATAAAATATAAAGATCACCTTCCTTAGTGACTACCACACGTCATTTTTACTAGTTTAGGGTGGGGGTAGCAATTTGAGCCTAAATCCATTTAACCTGCCCAGATATTAATGGGTTAGGCTACAATATTTTAGCTCATGGGTCTATTTTGACTGAGCCTAAGTTAACACATTATTTTTTATATTTTTTACATTCATATACACTATATGAAACTATATAACCCTCCCTACTCAAGATTTACTATAATTTCATTTTATATACCTAATTACCATTTATGTATATTTTAAGGGAATTAATGATAATAACTAGTGCCCTAAAATTACTCTAACGTATCTTCCACTCCCCACGTTTTTCTCTCCACATCCCACCCCCTCCCCCACGTATTGTGCACCCATCCATAATTCCACCATTGGAAACTATTA
Source organism: Nicotiana benthamiana (assembly GCA_034376525.1). NCBI lineage: Eukaryota > Viridiplantae > Streptophyta > Magnoliopsida > Solanales > Solanaceae > Nicotiana > Nicotiana benthamiana. The sequence goes on along the minus strand of CM067332.1, from coordinate 105,017,699 downwards.
AAAAGCTTTGAAGCTTCATAACTTTGAATTCGAATTTGGATTTTCAAAAAATATTATTTGTTTGAACTAGATGTTATTGCAAAGAATTGAGAATTCTCTCTACGTCTCTCTCTATCTCTTAATCCCTAATTTCCGTAATATATAGCAAAGGAAAAGAGAGTAGTAATTCCACTATTGACAGCTATTAAAAAGCTTTGAAGCTTTAAATTCACATTTGGATTTTCAAAAATCATTATTTGTTTAGATTTGGTATTGTTCCAAACAATTGGGAATATAATTGATAGTTTATATCTCAATTTTGAGAGGTTTTGGTGAAGAGTAGACTTGGTTTTGGTCGAATTTCATATCGAAACTCAAGAAGAAGAAGACATGATATACATTATATTTATGAAATTATAGTAGAACTATAGAAAAATTATATTTTGTTATTTATATATTTTCTTTTTATTATTTAACTATTGTATGAAAAAGTTGAACAACATTGTATAAAAATTATATTTAAGTTGTATGATATTGTAGTTGCATATAACTGAGTAGAAATAATATATGAAAATTGTAGATAAGTTGTATAATATATAATTAGTTTTATAAAATTTATTTTTAATATGTATAAATCAGATAAAAAATATACAAAAGACATATTATATAAAATTTGTATTTAAGTTGCATGTTATTGTAATTATATATAACTGAATAGAAATAATGTATGAAAGTTATAGATAAATTGTATAATATATATACTCGATTTGTTATTATTGTTGTCAGTGGACTACGTGAATAGATAATTTATAATTCTAAAAGTTGTCTGCTCCTTTCACTTTGCTGTCAAGTGTCAAATTGAAAGAAGTTATGCTAATTTAGACTAGTATAAGCTAGTTACATTTAATTGAAAACAAATTGTCGTAATTACAAAGATTAGGATAAAGAATGAATAACTAATTCTTGTGAGGAAAAATGCCATTTACAGCAAAGATATATAATTCCTTTCCAATCAATCCTAGCATTAAAATAATCAAACTGAGAAGCTTTGGAGAAGTTAGCATCAAGCTGTCAAGCAACAACTAATTGGAGTTCTATGTTCTCATAATTTTTAAGTGTAAAAAATGTTATGTCCTTAATGTGCTGCACGAGCTTCTTCACTCTTCCAGTTTGTCTTGTTAGGCAGTACACTACTTGTTTTTTCTTCTTCAAAAATTTTACAACAACAATACAGTACAATCTCACTAAGTAGGATCTGAGGAGTGTAATGTGTACGCAGACCTTACCCCTACCTAGGGTAGAGAAGTTGTTTCCAAATAGACCCCCAGCATCCTTCCCTCCAAGAACTTCCTACTCTTGCTCTTGGGGAGACCCAAACTCACAACCTTTCGGTTGAAAGTGGGGGTTGCTTACTATCAGAGCAACCCTCTTGTCTCAGAGCAACCCTTCTTCAAAAATTTTGATGTTTTGATATCTCAGATGCTATTTTTCTCTCTAGAAATACTACTTGCCCACAAGTCTAGTTAGTGAAGAATTTTGTGATGTAGTTCATATTCATGAAATAAAAAGTATTAAGACGTCCAATTTAAGATTTTAGTGAAAGCAATCTTTTACCATGATTTTGTTCGTTATCACCATACAATCACCATCACTAATCACTATGACCCATCTTTATTGCACAACCACACTTGGCTTTACTACAATCAAACACATCTACTCCTAACTTAGGAGGTGCACTAAAGACTCATAATGTAAATTACAAAGAAGATGAGCAAAATCTTTGGCGGAAGAAGCAGTGATTACCATTTATGAAATCCAGCATCAGGAGCGTATTAGTATAGTGCATCAGAAAAATAAGGAAAGAGAAGAAGAGAAAAAAAAAAGGTAAAGGATATAACTAAATTACTGGATTGAAGGCATAATTTTGTGAGTTTTTTAAAGTTGAATATAAATATTTTGTATACAAAATTTGTATATGTAGGGTAATTTATTAAACATGAACATTTAGGGTAATAAAGTTTCAATGGTATATAGGAATGAAAATTTCCTTATTTTTTATAGCCTATTCTGACCAATTAAACAATCCAATTACAATCCATGAAACTCACTTAAAACAAAGGGATCTTAACCCAACTTATCAAGAAATTTACTTCAATTTTACTTTTTTTATTTTTTGTATTTTCAATTTTTTATTTTTTTATTTTCTGCACCCACCCTACCCCCCTAATTTTTTTTACTTTATTTGTATTTTCTATTTCCTATTTTTTTTGGTTTACTTCACCACCCACCTACCTACACAGTAACTACTCCCTCACTTCCCCTCCCCCCTCCTCGGGTGCGTAAACCCCCTAAAAAATTTATTTTTTATTTTTATTTTTTTTGCACCACCCACCTCAATCTTCCCTCCTCCTTAACCCACACAATATTTTTCAACTTATACATTTTAACGTAAAAGATATTTTCATGCAAGATAAACATAAATCTAGAACATGGGTCAAGTTGGGCGGTTGGACTACGACCATTGCTTAGCCATCTTGACCTAGCTCATCTTAGCCTGAGTAAACTTTGGACTGACATCGACAATGATTCATTTGTTGACATAGCCTATCTTGACCCGCCCAAATTCAGCCCAACCCGTCCATTTGCCACCCCTAGTTTAGGGCTTAGAAATTATCGAACCACTTCTGGCTCTCCTCTCTTCTTCGTCATCATTGCTGGGATTTTCATCACCGAAGTTGCTATTGAAGTTTCTGTGGTTAGTTTCTTTGTCTGTTCTTTGTGCAAGACTCTTGGACATAACAAGAAAGGATATCCATCTGCAGCAAGTATTAATATTCTTTGTGCTCATTATCAGATGAATTCAAGTATTAGTGTCTGTTTTGTTATGTGTAGCAGAGAAACCAAGAGGGAAGAGATAGAAATAGTTTAGGTGGAGGAGAAACTGCTGAAAATGCTTCATCAACAACATAATGTGGAAGGGCTAGAGCAATTGGAAGTGCATCAACAGCAATAATTAGAAGTGCAAAGACAGCAACAGCTAGAAGTGCATTAGCATCAACTACTTGATCAATAGCAGCAGCTTCAACTATGGAAAGTGGCACGTTCACTTAACCAATCACTGATTCAACTACACAATAATCAACTAATGTTGCTGGAGGTCCAAAAGGAAGACCAATGAGCCTAGAAAAGGTGTTGTAAATGTAGGGTTTAAAAGACTACAGGCAACAGGATATGATCTGCTATTTTATTCAAGTGGCACTGTGATACAGAGGGTAAAAATTTTCACTTAATCACACCGTCAATATATATGGTTTGCTAGATAATCCCTCACTCGCAATCTTTTATCTTTGTGTAGTCTGAAATTACTGACAAAGTAATACACTATCCTTCTACACTCATATGTTCAGCCCCTACCAACATTGAACTTAGGCTCAAACCCCCTGGACTAAAGTGGAAGGGACGAGCTGCAGTTACACAAAGGCACTTGCAAGAACAGAGTTATAGAAGGGCAAACTCTGCTACAACTACTCAAGCCACACCAAAGACACAATCCACACCAAGCAACCAAGCTACAACAAATATTAATTAAAGTGATCAACTGATATTTTGAAGACTTAATGATCAATGTTTTTGTTAACTGCCTATGGTAGATAGTATTATATAAAGATACTTCATTATGGATGTTTTATTGACGGACTATCGTTGGCAATATTTTTTAAAGCAACTTTCTTATTTTTGAATGTTATTAATTACCTGTAACAAGCCAGGAGGTAGTTGAGTCTTGCGTTATTTTGTACCTTTGTGAGCCTAGTCCGGTAGGATTTTGTCTAAGATATCTAGGGGCTATGTCGTGTATTACTATTTTTTATTTTCAATGCAGGACTTATTACTAGCCATTATTTTTGTTTTGCATTTTTTTTTTCTTCAGCATTTTATGTTTCTATTTTTCCTATAATCTTTGTGGTGGATCTAATATTCTCTCATTTTGTCTTTTTATTATCTTGAGCCGAGGGTCTTTTGGAAATAACCTCTCTACCTCTTCGGGTAGGGGTAAGTTCCGTACACACTATCCTTTTTAGATCGCACTTGTGGAATTTTACTAGGTTGCTATTGTTACCTATAGCAGGCCATGATATTAGTAGTGAAAGTATTATTGTTGTAATGGCAATTTGCAATTTTTCGACTTTCCATTTGTCTATTTCAGGAACAATATCAACACAAAATATCTAGCCTAAATCCAAAAAATAAGAAAGTACGTAATCAATTCTAAACACATAACATAAGAGCTAATATTAGAGCAACTACAACCTTAATTATAATAGCAGCAATTCTGAAGTTCAACCTTCCTTGTCTTCTCTGGCAATGACATCAATCATTTTTCTTAATAAGATTCTCAAGAAGAGTCTTGTAGTATTTTTCCTCAATCGCAGGATCCATTGAAAAAAGCCACAACCTTCACCAATCTCATATCTTCGGCAGCCTAGGAACCTTCTTTCAGGATTGTTGGGTGTTCGTGACTGTTAAGATCTGCAGCAACTCTATGATAACACAAAAGTTCCTTCTTCATTGCTAAAGGAGAAGACGCGACTGCTGGAGAAGAAGAAAAAAATCGACTATCAAAAGAAAAGGAGATGGCAAAAATTGATGGGCAATGAAGAAATCCCAACAAAGAAAATTCTATTTTTCATTGTTTAAGCTAACACGAGAAAGAAGAAGGCATTAAATTTGGATAGAAATCAACTTCTATAATGTTCAACAATGGAGAATAAGGTAAAAAGAAGAAGGTGGCTGTTAAATAGGCCATGTCATTACTGTTAGTGCTTTTTCAACTGCCCTCGCGTCCCTTATAAGTGTGTGAATTACACACTAAAGTCAAATATGATATATATGATCAGCCTCCTATCATAAGCATTTATTATACATAATTTGAATGAGCGTAAGTGTTTAATTGGCAAATTGATAAGCTTGGAAACCGGTATGACAAAATAACACAGGTATACATGTCATTTAAGCTATTATGCCTTTCTATATTAACTAATGCTCGTAGGAAATTTTCTTCAATATTTTTCTTTTCCCTCAACTCTCTTATCATCCATCATCTTCAGTTTCACATTTTCTGGCGCTATAGAGCGAAACTAGCTTCAGTTGAACGACTAATTGATAATAAATGTTGTGAATCAACAAATTCATAAACCTTAAGAAAAATACAACTAAAATTAAAAGGGAATACTTCGAACACAAAGAGAAAAGAAGAAAAAGGAACTTTGTGAAGCTTTTGGACATTTCATTCACTCTTTCTCAGATGATTACACTGGTTTGTAGAGCCAAAGTTACAACTACCATCAAATAGCTTGAGGGGAAAAAATAGGAAATTTAAAGACTAACTTATTATAATTAATGGAAGTTCTACCTAATTGTAATTAACAAACTTTCCCGCCTTATTTCCGAGCCCAAATTAGGCATGCTAGCATTACTGCTTCTTTCTGCATGGATACGATCATATGATATGCTGGTCAACACGATCCTCCCTACGATGCATGATGAAGAACGAAAGAATGTCAAGAAATGCACTTAACAAATGAGATCAAGTATAAAGAAAGAGTTAAGAAATGGTTAGTCCTTACCAAAGGCAAACCTTTTGCAGCTCTCTGCTCCAAAAATGTTGAAGGCTTATAGAAATCACCATAGGTCTCATGCCAAGTTTTTAGCTTTGAGTATATGTATTCAGATCCAATTGTATCAGCCCAAAACATGATACCTCCACTGCAGAAAAACATAGTGATTATTAGCAGATCTTACAAGTAATGAATTCGAGTTCAGAGATAGGCAGTAGCAATTGAAGAAACTGTTGCTACTTACGTTTCTGAGGGAAATTTAAACCCATGGACAGATGCAATATCAATATCAGATGCTCGGACAACTATTCCTTCCTCAATAACTCGACAAGCCTCATTCACCACTGGAAAGAATATCATTTCAAGAATTTCTTCATCGGTCACAGATATTGGCTGCACAACAAAATCACGTTAAGCCTTATATCAATCAAAAATGCACAATATCATATAGCATTGATTGTAGTTAGACCAGAGTGCTTGCTTTAGTTTTAACAAACAAGAATTCGGATTAAAAGAAGGATTCAACTGCAACAAACCTTTCCACCAGGAGCAATATTAGTAAATCGCATAGACTCCTCAACAACTTGAATCACAGAGTGATCAGCTTCTGGCTTGCTTCCCTTTTTGTATGTGTAATATCCTTTTCCATTCTTCTTACCTATGATGCCAGTATATATTCACTTAGAAAACCACACGACTTTGAGTGACAAATCTTGGAAAGTGAACTGAGTAGCAGACTGTTGCAACTTTACAACTGTTATTCTTCTTGTAAAGATCATTTAACTTCTTTTTACATTTTGTTTCCTTTAAAAAAAAATATTTTCAGGCCAAAAGTTAAAAGTGGAAAATACAAGTGTCTTCAGTACCTTCCCGCCCATTTTCTACCATCAGTTGAACCAAGGGTGACTGAAAAGCACGGTCTGGAAAAGCAGCAACAAACTCTTTTACGCCAGCCAAAAATATACCATAGCCACTAAGATCCTGAAGCCTGCATATCATAATATACCAACTTGGTTTAAATATGCAGAAATGATTTTGGTGTAAATAAAAGCAAATGCGGATGAACAGTTAAAGTGTTTGTGCAGGCATAAAACATGCCACTAAAGAATTCTAGTTGAGGCACAGACTCAGTTATAGAAATTGAACGCAAGTTATTGATAACACTAATTATTGATAAAAATTGAACACAAGAATGTATTCACTCAATAGTGCACACAAGTGTTTGTGCAGTGATACTGTGTATGTTCATATCTTCACATGCTGAGATGAACAAGTTTCACTCTAGAAAAAAAAACTTACTGGAAAGGGCCAAGCCGCATGCCAAACTCAGTGATCACGCGGTCAACTCTGAAGATATCAACACCTAAATTTGCCAACAGGTCTGGTCCTTGCATATATGGGAAGAAGCTCCGGTTGACAGCAAAACCAGTACAATTTTTCACTACGATGGGGACTTTTTTCATAGTCTTGGTGAATCTTATAACATCAACAATTACTTGTGGAGAAGTATTTTCGGTCCTCACAATTTCCACCAGAGTCATCACATGAGCAGGACTTCACCCGGAAAAAGAAAGAAAAATGAAAACCAGGAAAATTAGAATTAAGGAATAGAATAAGTCATGAAACAGTAATATAATATACTCTCAAAACCATCAAAACTATCTTTGCCTTGCTCGAGTGAGAAGACACATTATAAATGTATCCTCTGAATAAAGACACGGTATAAACATTCGGGCAAAAGTCTGGTAGAGAATTGAACCTCACCTGAATAAATGTATCCCCAAAATGCGATCTTGACTACTTGTCCTTTCCCCAATAACATCAAGACTAATTGTAGATGTGTTTGATGCAAAAATGCAGTCTGAAGAACAAACTTTTTCAATATCTTCAAATATTGATTGTTTCAGCGACACTACCTCATTGACAGCCTGAAGACAGAGAGATGTAAATTTCATCAGAAAATAATGGAAATGTGTATAATATGCATCATCTACAAGGATTGGAAAAAAAAAAATCCAATCTGGAACTAAAATAACAAGAGTTAGAGATTTAACAACATCAGAGTTGAAGTAGGGAAAAATGATGCATGGACAAAGGGTGTAAAAAGGATGTTTCTGAGACATCAATAGTATGGAAATACAAGGCAAGAGAATAGCATGAAAACTAAGAGGAAAAAGGGAAGAAGTGGTCAATAGATTACCTCAATGACCATGTCAACATCTTTTAGATCCTCATAGTCTAAAGTGCCTTTGAGAAGAGACAAAGTCCTTTTCATCTTATCCTGATTCAGCTGTCCTCTTGTTACTAGGCCTTGTAGATTTGCTGAAACACAATTAGCATAAGAAATATATCAGCAATATGTCGTGACATCCAAATATTTTCTGTCCTACTACTATCTTTACTACAGATTCAACAAGTTGTACTAACCTTCTACCGATTTCACTGCTTTCAATAGATATTCATGGTTAATTTCTTTAAGTACGACATTCATGTTGCTCATAATGAGAGCTGTGGCAATGCCAGATCCCATTAAACCGCCACCAACAACGGCAACTTTTTCTATTCTCCGCGGCTTAAGCCCAATATCAGTAACACCTGGTACCTGTAAATTGTATTACAGCATTGTTAGACTATGTTTAAGCCCTCACAAAGTTGGGCTAAAAATACATAACATATCAAGATTCTCTTTCACACAGTGCAGTTATTAAGCATGACTATTAGTACAGAACTCTACCAGGTATGAAAAAATCTTTATATGCTTTCTCATGCATAAAATGTACCAACTAAAATCCAGGTATAGAAACAGTTCCAGTTTTTTATCCCTTCTTAATTAAACAATGAAAGAAAGAGAATCTATGGCCTAATATCTGACCTTTGATGTTGAACGTTCAGCGAGAAATACATGAAGAAGACCTTTTGCAGTATTTGACAGCACCAGCTCCTTAAATACTTTATCCTCCTACAATCAGTCGCGCATAGATTATAAACAGAAACCAAACAAAGATTTTGGGAGTACATCGTTGAAATCATCAATCTCTAGTAATACATCACAAAAGCAAACTATATAAATGCAGTTTTGTGTAATAGGAATGTTCACCTTAAGGACACCAGAATATCCTCCAGATATGATGCCTTCTTCAATCGCATCAAGACAGGCGCTGTAGTGAGGCGCTCTATACCGTTGTCTAGCACTTTTCAGTATCTCAAGCGATTCATCCTTAGGTCCAAGTTTATCTGTCTTTTCAAGAGAATTGCAATGTGGTTGGCGCCCTTCAACAATGTCAAGTGCCCAGCACCGAGCAACTGCCAAGAGCTCCTCGGAAGAGACAATGGCATCAATAAGACCCAACTCCTTTCCCTCTTCAGAAGTTATGGTCTTGGATGACTGTCAATATTTAGACAAAAGTTCAGCCTCGTTATGCTACCATCTAATTTGGAAAGACTAATTTCAGTGTATTTTTCAAGAATGACGCTTACCATCAACATATCAACAGCCTTTGAGGTTCCGACTAATCTTGGAAGCCTTTGAGTACCTTAAAACACATGTCCGAGTTTTTCAGTATAGAGTTGCTTTAAATGAAAAGGCATCAGATCTTAAACATAAGTGTAAGTGTACCTCCACATCCAGGAATAACTCCAAGTTTCAGCTCAGGTAAACCAAGATCAGCTTTTGCTGTGGCAATTCGAGCACTGCACCCCTACATAATTTAAATTGAGAAAATCAATTAATTGACAGAACTACATCCAGAGAAATAAGGAGAACAAATGAAAAATCTTGAGCAGAGAGAACAAACCATAGCCAACTCCAAGCCACCACCAAGGGCAAATCCTTGAATTGCAGCAACAGAAGGCTTCTTCCCATCTATATATCACCAGATAAAGTTGTGATTAGATAATCAAACTACATATCAACCGCAAACTATTTTAGAACTAACAAAAAATATTCTTGGCAAAGAACACATGATGTTATAGACATACTTTCCATTTTGTTAACCACGAGTCCGATTGATGCATCAGGTAGAAGTGATATATCTCCTGGAAATTTTAAAGAAAAAGCTGGTCAGATATCAAGGGGAAATTAACTGATCAGTAATAAGCGATAATTGAAAAAATAAAAAATTACCATGCTTATGAACATTCTCCACAACACTGATATCCAAACCACCACAAAATCTACCATCAGCCCCTATCAGCATAAAAGGACGACGTCACAACAAATATTTCAAATTAAATTTAGTCAAGCACAAAGCCATTTTAAGGGAGGGGAGCCTTAGAGTAACTGTAGAGTTGTCTTCATGTGATCTATAAGTCACGGGTTCGAGCCGTGAAAGAAGCCACTAACGATTGCATTACTTTGTGAACCGGATTGCCCATAGAGCCATTTCAGGAAAACAGGTAACGTTAGCAGTACATACATCTCTTGCTCCTTTATACTAATTGGTTTAACCTTTTTACATATTGACATGAACTCTTTAAACAATTTGCCAATATTAAATCAGACTACATAATCATATTTTTTAGGATATTTATAGATACTCAGAGTCAGAGATTATAACAAGGAGATAAACTGTGCTTTTCCTCTTTATATGTAAAAATATGACTCCAATAGTTAAAGTTCACTATATTAAACTCTTTTTCTCTTTAATTGAACTCCATATAGGACCACTTTGACTATTGTGTGACAGAGATTGTTTTTTAATAACCTGTCCAATCTACCCAAGTTTAATAGCACGCCTTTCAAAATCAGCTTATTTTGAGAAGTATTTTTCTTTTAAAAGTACTATTTGTGAGAAGTAGTTTCTGTTTGGCTAATTAATTAGAAAAACATTTTTGAGCGGCAAGCATATTTTTCTCAAGAGTGCTTTTGGAGAGAAGTTACTTTTTTCTATTTCTCCAAAACTGCTTCTACTTCTCCTCAAAAATACTTTTTTTACTTCCAAAAGCTTGGCCAAACCACTCAATTTTTGGCCAAAAAAAAAAAGTACTTTTGGCCCAAAAAAAGCTTGGCCAAACATGCTATAAACAGGTCGGATCATCACCCATTTGTTAAAAGTTGAATTTTTTTTTTCCCATCCAATTATTAGGTAAAAAGACAGCGTCAAAACTGGGTAACCTGCTTGGTCAAAATTCAAACTCAAATCCAAACATATAAAATTAAACTTGAAGATTGAGAATCACATAAAATTGGAATAACTTAAAGCTAACAATTCAAGAAAAATGCATTAGCATTCACAATTTTTTTCTTCAAAAGCAAAATAAAAGAGGAGGTTGTATCATGTTAATCAAACTACGAATGTATCATGACATGTTTATTGGTGTGACCCATTTGACAAAGCAGTTTAAGCTCCCTCTAGTTGGAAAAGCAGTTTAAGCTCCCGTTTGGACAAAGATTTTTTTCTTATTTATTTTCAAAAAAGAAATTGAAAACACTCGTTGTTCATGGAATTTGATCACTTTTTAAAAAAAAAATTAAAGAAAAATTTTGAAGTTTCAAAAACTAGTTTGGGCCAGTTTTTGGATGAAAATTTTCTTCCACCCACAAAATTTCAACTTTTTTTTTTTTGGAAGTAAAATGAATGTGTAAACACAGCTTCAACTTCCAAAACCTATTTTACAATACAACTTCAAGAAAATAATTTTTTCAGTTTTGAATCAAATCTATGTGCAAATTAAGACTTGTCAGTTTTACAATTAAACTAATAAAAGGTCAATACACATAGATTATAAATACACATGTTTAATTCCCAAAGAGTAATTGGAACAAAACTTACCAGAAAGAACAATCGCCTTTACGCTGTCGCTATCTATTGCCTCTTGATAGCATCTCGTCAACTCCTCAATTGCTATTATTGATAATAAAGAGTATTAATAACACTTGGAACTACTTTCAGAGAGTGAGCCACTTGGAGGAGATTATTGTAAAGATTATGGAATGTGAAATTTTAATTCAAATTCAAATAAGAAGAAAGCTAAGGAACCTGAGAGAGTTAAGGCATTGACAGGTGGATTAAGCATAGTGATAACAGCAACGCCATCATTCCCTATTTCCATATTGATTGATGCCTTCTTTGCCATTTCTTTGATTTCTTCGCACAAATTAAGTCGTCTTTCCTGAAATAGCATACGATGGAAAATACATCAATGTCACCGTACAGTAACGTAATTAATCAACTTGCACCCTTATCACACAGATTTGAAGAATTTCAAAATTCTATTTAAAACTCATAAATTGAAACCCTTCTCTGGGATTCTTATATTTACAAATTAAAGTATTAGTCAAACTTAAAGTAAAAGTGTAATGGCATAATTGAAAAAATACTATCGCTCAGAAGAACAAAATGGCAGTTCTGTAAATGAATGATAGATGGAATTTTGCACCCCAATTTAGTTGAATAGAAGAAGAACCTGTGCCTTGTAATTTTGGTTGAAGCTGTTTGGTTTGTTATGTGAATGATTGCTGATATATGTTGTATTTATATGCAAGAAAAGGATGAAGAGCATATAAAAGGATGGAGAGTAGTGATAATTAACTACTCAAGTTGTGACAATCAAGTAGCCAAATAAGCAGACTTCATAGTTGCCAAAAAAGACTCTGTCCTTGTCCGCCCTTTTCAATAATCCTATTTTCCTCCTGCCCATAACCCTACTAGTTTATTCCATTCGTTTTAATTTATTAAACTTAATTTCTTTTTGGTTCATGTCAAAAAAATAATTATTTTTTAATTTAAAAATTTATCTTTATTCAATAATTTATAGGCACACAAAATATTTGTGCCTCATTTTACTTTCACAAGTTCAAAAATCTTTTTTCTCTTCTTAAATTTCGTACTGAGTCAAATAAATTCACATAAATTAAAAAGGAGAAAGTACTTACTATTCCCATATGGTCGAAAATTATTAAAACTATTTATATATACTACTACACCATACGTATTATATAAATCAAATATTACAGTGTTAAACATCTATAATGACGTTTAAAGTGTGTATATATCTCTAATAATTGAAAGTTCAAAAAGAATCACTTCAAAATAAGTTACCTCCTATCCAAATTATGTTATATATATTTTTTAGTCTTCCTCAAGAAGAATATAATAACTTTAATTATAATAATGTAACTTTAAATTTTTTGTTTTACAAGACCATCTACGGTCAAACAATGTCTTGCTTTCGATCTTGACTTTTAGTAGGCGTTTGGACATAAAAATTGTGAATTTACACTAATCAACAGAATTATAACTGGATTATTATATGCAAGAATAATTCAGTAACAAGTCTTACTTTATAGAGAAGAAAATAAGCTCTAAGCTCTCTTAGTTTTTTGTTCTACATAGTAATAAATGACTTAGTCGGTTATTACTCCAAATAACACCAAATAATACCCCTAAGTTTTACTATTTTCACATTATTCCTAATCACTAACTAACAATTAATTTGGCAATTTTACATTCCCCCTTAAGCTAGAGGGTGAGAAAACATTGAGAAATCCTAGCTTGGATATTAGGACCCTATGTTGTTCAGCTCTTAACCATGTCATTACATCTGCGAGCTGCTCCTTAGTGGAAATATATTGAGGTCTAATCAACTCCTTTTTGATCTTTTCTCTTACAAAGTAGCAGTTAATTTCTAGGTATTTTCTCCTCTCATGGTAGACTAGGTTGGCTGTAATTTGCATAGCTGCTTTGCTATTATAGTGCAGCATTACTAGCTCCCTTATAGTCAATCCCAACTCCTTCAGCAAGCCTACTAGCCAAACCAACTATGAAGTTATTGTTGCCATACTTCTATATTCTGCTTCAGCAAAGCTCCTGCATAAAATTGGATGTTTTTTTATTTCCATGAAATCAGCGATTCTTCTATTTTTATTACATAAAAATTCAATCTTCTTGTATTTTGGCAAGCTGCCTAATCTGCATCACAATAAGCTGTGATTTCTTCTATTGCTCCTTTCTTTAATAGCAATTCCATTCCTGGTGATCCCTTTATGTATCTAACCACTCTGAATGCAACATCCAAAAGTGATTGTTTTGGATTCTGCATGAACTGGCTCAAAACTTGAACGGCAAAACAAATATCTGGTCTTGTAATATGAGGTAAATCAGCTTTCCTATTATTTTCTGATAGCTTACAATGTCCTACAGCTCTTCATCCCCCTTGACTTCTGCATGCTTGTCATACTCAACAATTGTCAACTTGACATTATATTCTAATGGAAAACTAGCTGGTTTTACACCACTCAGCCCCAATTATCAGATTAGTTGAAGTGCATACTTCCTTTGATTAAGCACAATTCCCTTGTCTGATCTCATGAACTCAATTCCTATGAAGTATCTTAGCTCGCCTAAATCTTTCAGCTTGAAATGCTTGTGTATGGTTGCCTTTGCCTCTTCCACCAGTATTGCTCCCGGTAATCAGTAAATCATCCACATATACAAGGATGATTATCAAGTCTGCATCTGTCTTCCTTGTAAATAGTGAATGATCATAGGTTACTCAAGTCCCTTTATGGCCTCAAACAGGCATCAAGGCAATGGAATATCAAATTAACTGATGCACTGATAGGTGAAGGATACTTGCAAAGTGCCTATGATCATTCACTGTTTACAAGAAAGACATATGCATACTTGGTAATCATCCTTATATATGTGGATGATTTACTAATTACTGGGAGAAATAATACACTTGTGGAAGAGGCAAAGGCAAGTATCCTTCACCTATTAGTGCATCAATCAATTTGATATTCCACTATCTTGATACATGTTTGAGGCCATAAAAGGACTTGAGTAACCTGCAAACCTTGGATGGTATTAGAGCGATTATCGATCAATTAGTGTTACTATCTCACAAATCTGAGAACAAATCATTTTTAGAGCTTGAGAAGGTGCAACAATAGCGGCGATGAAATTGATAAGCTTCCTCACAATCATCCACTATACCTGAAGGATTCGGATTCACCGGGAACAACTTTAATAGCTCTCAAACTTACAGGGCATAATTTTCTGTCCCTGTGAGTTTGAGAGCTATTAAAGCTGTTCCCGGTGTATCCGAATGCCTTCAGGTATAGTGGATGATTGCACCTTCTCAAGCTCTGAAAATGATTGTTCTCAGATTTGTGAGACAACAACACTAATCGATTGATAACCGCTCTGACACTATGTTAATTTGCAGTGAATCAACAGAACTATAACTGGATTATAACATGCAAGAACAATTTAGTAACAAATCTTTTAATTCATAGAGAAAGAAGAGAAGAAAATGAGTTCTAAGCTCTCTTAATTTTATGTTCTACACAATATCATCAAACTACGTCATTTTATTGACTTAGTTGGTTATTACTCCAAATAACACCCCTAAGTTTCACTATTTCCATATTAGTCCTAACCACTAACTAACAATTAATTTGGCAATTTTACAAAATTTATAATTTTTGGGGGGAAAAAATAATAGTTTAAATTTAAAATTATATTTGGACATGCATTTCACTTGAAATGTTACAGTTTTGTGAGTAAGGAAAAATGTTTTTCTCTCATTTAAAAACGTTTCCAAAAAATACAAACGGACAAATACATTTTTGAAAAAAAAAATATGGACAAACGGAGCATAAATTTCTTGTTTTCTTCCTTAAATTTTGTGTACGATCAAATATTTTCAATTTTGTAGGAAGGTCTAATAGATTACAGCGAAGTAGTTGGATTTCGAAAATTTTACTATGTTTTCGTGTTAATTTTGCAATTATTTACTCCATTCACAAAAGAACCACATGGTTTAATTTTAAAAGCAAGAGCTCAATCATGTAGACTTTTGTGCAAAGTCTAAGTTTGGTTCTTTAACTTTTAAAGTAAAATTTACATATTTACACAAGTAGTTGATGGGTTACAATTATTCTTTTCTTAAAGCTAAGTAAAAAGAATCTCAAAAATCATAATTATTTGACAGTTTAAATAATACTACTAATATTTGTGAAATAAATTGTGAGAGAGAGTGACCGAGAGAAAAGACGTCGCCATCATGATGGCAAAGACAAGTTTATTATGAACGTGAAGTTTCCTATCAGAATAAATAAATAAAGTATAGAAAAGAAAATATGTTCCTTTACTTGTCATTTCCATTGTTTCTTAATAAATTATTGCTGCCAACTACTCGGAATTGATCTTTTCAGGATCATAAATCGCATCAGGTATATAGAGAAGTTTTATTTTGTGTTTCATATCATTGATATTTATTGTATAATGTTTTTTTTATCTTACAATTTTGTAAACCTCAATCTTATATTTTTGAGTCCACAAGATTGTGAAACAAAAATATTACCTCATACAATTAATTTCAGTTGTATGAGACACAAAATAATTTTTTTAAAATATATAAGCTATAGCCATGTCAATGTGGGGGACGAAAGAGATAAATAATATTCCGTCTACCTCAATTTATGCAATATTTTTTAAGTTTATTGCAACAAAATAAACACTATTTGTATTTGAAAACTATTTAAACAATTTAGGTTCTATTTGCCTCTAAAGTTCTGTGAAAAATGAAGGATGAATTTATTAAATTAATCAGTTGTAGAACACAGAACACCTACTCTGAGTATTTGATCCTAATTTTTTAATCGTGAAAAAGTTTGGTGTATCTTCTCCTTTTTGTTTTTTCGTCTACCCTGATCCCCTCCTTTCAAATTTTTCTTTATAAAATAATACCACTAATAAAAGAAGAATTAGTAGTGTTTGGTGGATGGTATGCTTTTCACGTCGTCTTTCATCACCTTACCTTTTGAACTCACATCATTTTAATAAATCATGTGATTACTCATTTTAAGTTTTTAGGGTTGAATAAGTTCTTATAAACAAGAAATATCCGAAACGAACATATTCAACAACAATAGGAAATGACGGAGACCTTAGAAAAAATACTTTTTGACCTTGTAATAATAATGCTATAATATTGTCAAAGATAGAAAGATCTAGTAACATTAATTGCCATTATTAAATAATAATAATAATAATAATAATAATAATAATAATAATAATAATTGTTCCTTTGACTTTAAATTTCCCTTGACTGTAGCTCAAAAACAAAGTAACTAAAGTGGGAAACATTGATCTCACATAAAATATCGTCTAAGATATTGCTTGCTTCGAAATTTCCAATGTATCAATCTCAAAAATTGCTTTACTCACCTACCGACATGATGACAATATAAAAGCAAAATTTTATATCAATATATGGGTGCCCCGATCTTTGTAAAGAGAAAAGTGCCTAATAAACCAACATAGCATAACACGTTATTTTAAGGATCAAAGTGTATAAGTAAAAACCTGTAACTTAATTGTCATTACTCGGTTAGTTGGTTACTTGGTTATGACTGTGTATATATAGGCTTTAGATATTAGCTTCTTCTTTGAGGCTCAATTTGTATATTTACACAAATATGAAAATGGCTCCACTTTGAGCTCTCTTTCTCTTTCTCACACACAATTGTTTTTTCAGAACCTTTCAATTGCTTGTATGTGCGTTTCCCTTCTTTCTCGGTTGCTCAATATGGTATTAGAGCCTTCTGATTAAGCTTTGGTGACCAGTTCCGCTCTCCGATTCAGTGTTCTCCTCCATTGACGACCTCAATTTCAGAGCTAGGGTTTTTCAATTCAGAGTAAAATGGCGACTGGTGAAGGCACAAGTGATGATACAGTACTAATTCACCACCATCCTCTGTATCTACGACCTTTGGATTTGCCAGATGAGCATCTGATTGAATTCAAACTAATAGGCACGGAAAATTATAACTTATGGTGTCGATCCATGAGAATTGGACTTTTTATAAAGAACACAATCGGATTCATTGACGATACTTGTCGCAAGGAGAATTTTATGAAAGATCTTCATGATCAATGAGAAAGGTGTAATGCATTTTTTTCGTGGATTATGGAAGCAGTAACAAAAGAATTGTATAAAAGTATGGTTTATGTATACTCTGCACACAATGTGTGGAAAGATTTAATGGAGAGATTCGATAAAAAGAACATATTGCGGATTTACAATTTACTTCAGGAAATTACTGCTTTGAATCAAGGATTATCACTTGTATCCACTTATTATTCTAAGCTCAATGATCTGTGGGATAAGTATGATGCTATGGCCCGTACTCCATCATATCCATCTCCATGGCCATGATCAAAGGTGTTTCTAGAGCACATTCAACAGCAACATTTGATGCAATTTTTGAGTGGATTAAATGAGTCGTTTGCCCAAGAAAAGGGTCATATCATGCTTATGATTCCTACATCTACTATCAATGAGGCCTATGGGATGGTAGTTCAGGATGAGAGTCAACAAGCAAAGCCACTGAATGTTAGAGGCTTGGAGATGGGAGCTGTAGCTGTGGCATACAACTCAGGACAAATATTTCTTGGTGGCTACAAGTAGAAAGCTTAGGTATTCTGTAAATATTGAAAATTAAAAGGACACACTAAAGATGTTTGTTACAAGTTGGTAGGTTACCCACCTGACTACAAGCCAAAGAAGAATTTCTTTTGGAAAAAATATTGCAGCAACACAAAATGCACGAGTTGACCATTCCAAAGGACCAATAGACCAAGGAAGTCTTGGCTATAATGAACTTCTTCAAATAGGAGCAATTTAAATAATTTCTTTAATGCTCAACCCTGAATACTACACTTGTTGAAGCAGGAGCTCATGCCAAGATCACAAGTATACTATTGTCACTCTTGAGCAGAGTTAAGCAGGATAGATAAATCATAAAATGAGGTGCCACTATCTATATCTTTTCACTGATTTTATGGAGATTCCTAAAGTAGAATGTAGGAAACTGTAGTTTCCAATCGGTGAAACTAGTAGGACTACACACCTAGGATCCTTTAGTGTTCTGAATGGCTCACCAATTAAATGTGTCCTATATATACCACCATTTAGGTATAATTTACTATCAGTTTCACATCTTACAAGGGAAATTGGATGCTTCAGTACCTTCTTTCCTGATTGATGTATCTTCCAAGAAATTTGCAATGGGAATGTGAAGGGGATTGATAAGCTAGAGGAAGGACTTTATGTGCTGGATCTCAAGCACAAGTCAAATCTCAAGTTACCAGTTGGTGTTATCAATTTTGCTTTGCTGATGAATAGAATAAGTGGCCACATTCCTTTAGATGCTATGAAGAGATTACCAGCATTTCACAATAAGACATTTGTTGATTGTAATGAACATTTCCCAGTATGTCCTCTAGCAAAGCAGACAAGATTACCTTTTCCTATTAGCAACAGTAGATGTGATGTCTTTGGTGACCTAATATATGCAGATTTATATGGACCGTTTTCAACGAAGCCAGTAACCAAGCCCAAGTCCATGCAATAAGGCCTACTGGATCTATCAAAATTCAAAGCTCATCAAAGACTCTCCTATATGAAAGGATCTGAGTCCATTCAAAATGAGGACGAGGGCCAGCTATCATGCGTTATAAAATCTTGGAGGAGTTATTCTATTGAGTTTAGATTTAGCAGAAGAACATCTCGTATTGATAACCAAGAAAAGTCTTCCGAAGAAGCAAGCTTCAACGCTCCCAAACCAACAGAGCCATCATTGTGGGGAGGTTAAAGAGCATCCAACGAAAAGTGGTCTTTCATTCGTAAGGTTTCAACTTTTGATGGTAAGAACACAAAGATTAATCAGTTGTTGTTTTGAAATACTTTATCTTACTACTAAGAAATAAGTTCTCCACTACTCCGAAAACACTAAGAACAGCTAATAATGGAGAATTTTTTAACAAGCAGTTGACAGATTTGTTGTATTCTGAGGGGATAGTGCATCAAAGCTACTATCCATACACTCCTCAACAAAATGGAGTTATTGAAAGAAGGCATAGGTACATTTTTTATTCTGCACAAGCTTTAAGATTTCGGGATGGATTGCCCTTAAAATTCTGGGGTGAGTGTGTTTTAACAGGTGTGTATTTGATTAACTGAGATCCTTTTTGAATTTTGTCTAGTAAATCACCTTTTGAGCTGGTATTTCACAAGAATGTCACCCTATATCATCTCAGGGTATTTGGTTGCCTAGCTTATGCTGCAAATCTTAAAAGACATCATAATTTTCACCTAGAGCAGTACCAGCTGTATTTATTGGGTTACTGATAGGTTATATGTGTATCCATGATATGTTTTGATGATCTAACAAACTTACTATTAAGAACCAGATTAGGAACTTTTTATACATCCTCAAGAACTTAAGATCAACAAGTCTCTAGTCGGAGACATGGTTCAACTCTTTAGAGTTAAAGGAACAATAGATGAAACAGATAGCTACCAGTTTTCGTGGTGACGGTACATGTTAAACTCCCTTCCCCATTGTAAATTTGTTGTCTGCACACGTAATAGTCTAAAAATAGTGCAGCAGTTAACTTTATGGGGAATGTCTTTACCTAACTTGCTTGCATTATTCAAGTGATCTCACAAATGAATTATTAACATCAAGCAAAGGTGAAAACAAAGCACTTGCACATTTAAGAATGATTAAGTATTCTCTCAAGTGATCCATCAATTTGGCAAGTGACTCTCAAGGGCATCAAGAATAAAGAACAATATAACAACGGACCAGTTCCCTATATCGAGTTATTACATGTCCTTAGTTGTGTTTCACCTTCATTAAAGTAATCTACTTGTAATTCCTACTTAGCTTAGTTAGAAGCATTGTGTAGGAAATCTTTGTAAATTATAAACCTTTGTGTTTGTGTCTTGACAAGAGTTAGTCGAGTTTTAAGTCTTTATAATAGAGGTATTACAAAGTGTCTTATAATAGAATTGTTACAAGTTAGTAAGGGATTAAGAGGTCAATTCCTAGGTTACAAATGGTTTTAATCTAAAGTTTTCTCGTAGTGAAGTTAAAATCCAATAAGGATATGTCATGGTTATTAATCCTGTGAGCTGGGAGTTTTCCATGAAAAACTGTATTGTGACATTTACTTACTGCAGTGTGCATGTATTTTGTGGGAACTAATAGAGAATATGTTTTTCTATATAGCTTAGTGGACCCTTAGTTTCTACCAATTGGTATGAGGGAGGGTTGTTTCTAATAGGCTAACACCTAGAAATTATCCCCATGGCTGCTCCACCAAACTTCGAAGAAGATAAATCTACCACAGACCACCAAGATTCAACGACTAATACTATGGATGATGGAAGACAAGGATGCACGACGTCATCATGACTAAAGACTCGGAGCTCTGGGAATCTGGGACAGTACCTTCATTCCTACGAAGAGCATTAGAGACCCCAAAGTGAATGTTCCTAAAACAAGAAAGGAATATAACGATGATGACCAAAAGGCTATAGAAAAGAACTTTTGAGCAAAGAAAATCCTCGTTTGTGGTATTGGACCAGATGAGTACAATAGGATTTCAACATGCCAATCTACTATAGAGATCTAGGAAGCTCTCCAAACAGCTCATGAAAGGACAACACAAGTAAAGCAGTCCAAGATTGACATACTAACATTAGAGTATGAGCTTTTTAGGATGACAAACGATGAGTCTATTTAGGATATGCACACTCTCTATACATCTATCATCAATGAGTTTCACTCTTTGGGAAAGATCATCCCCAAGAACAAATTCGTCATGAAGATAACATTGAGAGTTTGAAGAAAGAAAAACATGTCGTAACTGGAAAATTGCAACCATAGAACATGAGAGATATGATCTAGTGGTTGTTGTGGTCGATCTAAAAGAGACCATTGAGTGTGTTAAAAAGGAGAAAAAAGTTTTGACTGATAGGGTTGCTAACATTGAGCATGAGAGAGATGACTTATTAGTAATGGTTTAGACCTAAAGGAAATAATTGAGGAACTAAAAAGGGAAAGTAGTCCTGGGAACACTCAAAAAGAAAAGGAAGTTGCAAGTGAGGCACACCTTAGGCTTGAAAACGAGTTAATTCAGCAAAATCTAGTATGTGTGTTGAGCTTGAGAAAAATAGACAACTTCAAGAAGATCTAGGCAAAGTGAAGAGTAACATATAAGAATCTCTTAAGTGAACCTGGTACTCTGATGCAATCACTGCTATGTATACAAACAGAGGGGAAAACATGTAGGGAATCTGGTTTCAAAAGGAAAGTCTCCCTACAACATTTATAGCAAGTACGCTACTACACCTAATAAATGGCTCAGCACTTACGGTCGTAACACTGGGCACTTTAAGGAAACCTGTAAGGCCAAATTTCAATCTTAATAGAAAAATAAAGTTTTTGCTGAAAAAGTAACTATTGCTCGGAAACCTGGTCCTTCATATAAAAAATGTGTGGTGCCTACTTGGACCAAAAGAGCCTTATTTACCCCTTTCCTCATTACAAGAGACCAAAACTTGTTTGGTTTCCTAAGTCTAACTCTTGATTTCCTTGTGCAAGGAGCAGTGAAAGGGAGCAGCCAATAACAGTACATGGATAACGGCTGCTTCAAGCACATGACAAGAAGTACAAATGATTTCATTTCACTGAAGGCCCTACAGGGAGGGAGTGTATCCTTTAGAAATGGATAGAAGGAATATATTCTAGGAGCTAGAAGGATTGTGAAGTCTCTCTCACTCAGTTGAAAATGTGTCCTACATAAACAGGTTGAAGTATAGCTTTCTGAGTGTTTTCCAAATCTGTGACAAGGGAAACAAAGTGGAATTTGTATCCAAGATATGCAGAATCACTAATCTTGTGACTGGTGAAGTGCTCTTAGTGGCTAAAAGATACAAAAATATCTATATTGCTAACTTTGAGTCCTTGCTAAATGGGGATCTCACCTTTTTGAGTGGTGTTGATGATGATGTTGAACTATGGCACAGAAGGTTAGGTCATGCAAGTTTTACATTGCTAAAGAAATTAGTCAAGAAGAACCTGGTTCGTGGTCTGTCCAAGTCAAACTTCAAGGATCACAAGGTATGTCATGCATATGTAAAAAGAAAGCAAGAAAGATCTTCTTTCAAGCCTAAAAAGGAAGTTAGTACCTCAAGGACACTTGATATCCTTCATATGGACCTATGGGGGTGCCAAGTAGAGGAGGAAAGAAGTACATCTTCGTTATAGTGGATGACTATTCCAGATTCACCTGGACTCTATTTCTCAAAACCAAGGATGAAACCTTTCAAGTGTTTGTGGTATTTGTGAAAAAGATCCAGGTGAAAATGAGTCATAATGTAGTATGTATCAGGTCTGGCCATGGAAAAAAATTTGACAATGCCAAATTCTACGAATTCTATGTTGAAAATGGCATTAGTCACAAATTAGCTCCAAGAACACCTCAACAAAATATTGTTGTGGAGAGAAAGATAGGACTCTTGAAGACATGGAAAGAACAATGTTAATTGACAGTGGCACTACAAAAGGTTTTGGGTAGAAGTCGTCAACATTGCATGCTACTTGGTGAACAAGTGTATGATCAGGTCCCTTCTAAACAAAATGCCATATGAACTGTTGAACGGAAAGAAGCCCAAGCTGACGCATTTAAGGACTTTAGGCTATAAATATTTTGTCATCAACAATGCAAGGAAGCACTTGGAAAATTTAATGCCAAAAACAACAAAAGAATCTTTCTGGGGTATTCATCACAAAGCAAAGCCTACAAAGTACACCACAAAAGAACTCAATGTGTTGATGAAAGCATACATGTGATATTCAAAGACTCTTATCACTCATGTGGAAGGTATTTGAATGATAAAAATGATAAAGACGAAGAAGATTAAACTGTTCTTGGTGAAGTCATTAACATGGCAAATAGAAAGTTGATATGATGAGCCACGTCGAGGAACAAAATGAGGATGGTGTAACCATATCTCCAACTGATAGGGAGGAACATGATCCCTCAATTACAATAATTGAAGCTAAGAATAGAGTTTTCGATGTTGTCCAAGGCACCCTACATGAAGAGATGGGAAGAAGCCAAGGATCACAGTCATAAATGCCTAGATCTTCTAACAATGAGACTCAGGTGTCCAACCGAAAGCATAAAAGTTCACACCCTCTTGAAAACGTAATCACTCATCTTGATTCAAGAATTAAAACTAGATGAAAGACAAGAAACTCACTTTTCTCTCTCAAATAGATCCCAAAAATATCAAAAAAGTATTGAAAGATGCAGACTGGATTACAACTATGCAAGAAGATCTCCATCAATTTGAGAGGAACAACGTATGGCACCTGGTTCTACGACCTGCTAACCAAATTGTTATAGGAACCAGGTGGGTATTCAAAAACAAACTTGATGAGTTTGGAAATACAACAAGGAATAAGGCAAGGCTAGTAGTTCAAGGCTACAATAAGGAAGAAGGGACTGACTATGATAAAACTTTTGCTCCAATTGCTCGAACGAAGGGAATCAAAATTCTCATTTCCTATAAATCTCATATGGAATTTAAATTGTTCCAAATGGATGTCAAAAGTACATTTTTGAATGATTTTCTAGCGGAAGAGGTCTTTGTCAAGCAACCATCTAGATTTGAGAATCCAGCGCACATATTTAATCTTGACAAGGCTTTGTATGGGCTAAAGTAGGATACTCGCGCTTAGTATGAAATATTGTCAAAATTTATTCTAGAAAAATAGTTTTACAAGAGGAAAAATTGATAACACCCTTTTTCTTATGAAACGAGGGAGGAACTTTCTCATTGTGCAAGTCTATGTTGATGATATCATTTTTGGAGAAACAAATGATTTTCTGTGTGAGGAATTTGCAAAACTCACGGGGAGTGAGTTTAAAATGAGCATGATGGGGGAAGTAAATTTTTCTTGGGTTACAAGTGAAGCAAACTCCCAAGGGGGAAATGATAAGTTAGCAAAAGTAAATCAAGGAGATGTTGAAGAGATTTGACATGGAAGGATAAAAAAATCATTGATACTCCCATTGCCACAACCACTCGTCTGGACATGCATGAACCTGGTTCCTTTGTGAATGAGAACGTGTATAGAGGTGTCATAGGTTCACTCTCGTATCTCACAATAAGCACACCAGATATTGTTTTTAGTATGGGTCGTTGTGCCATGTTTCAATCCAAAGGAATCTCATCTGAAGGCAGCCAAGAGAATCCTAAGATATCTCAAACGGACACAAGACATGGTTCTCTACTATCCCTCAGGATACAATTTTAATTTAATTGGGAATGTTGATTCGAACAATGTTGGGCATCTGGTGGACAAGAAAAGGACTTCTGGCATGGCACATTTTCTGGGTTCATGTCTTATTTCATGGGATACAAGAAAACAAAACTTGGTGGCCCTATCAAACTTGGTGGCCCTATCAATTACAGAAGCTGAATATATGGCGGCTGCATCTTGCTGTGCTTAATTGTTATGGATTAAATAACATCAGGAAGACTTTAATATGTTTTCTAATTTTGTGCCCTTTCTTTGTGGCAATACCAGTACTCTCAACATGGCCAAGAATCCAGTTCAACATAAGAGAACAAAATACATTGATGTGTGACATCATTATCTCGGAGACAATATTGAAAAATGGCTCATATATTTGAAATTTTGCGGCACAAAAGATCAAATTGCATACATATTTACCAAATATTGAGCAAAGAGCTCTTTGAAAGGAATCTCTAGGCACTAGGGTTGATGAAATAAAATTGAGGACCTATTCCCTCGATGATTGGCTAAGAATCAGGTAAAATACCTAAAAAGTATTTTCTGACAGTCTAACTCATCTCTATACCGTTAGATGTAGACACACATGACGATTACCGAGCAAACAAGCAGTTAATGCACTGCACTTTGCTCAAAGGATGACACTTACATTTGCAAAATCTGTCAGGGAACCTGGTTCCCTCGACACAGGTTAGTAGTTCCTCTGTACTCTCATGCACAATTTTTAAATGTCTCAAATGGTGGCACATCATTAAATTGTCTCGCCCCTTTATGAAGCGTTACCCAAATTGACACATACTCCTAACTTGTATCTCACCCCTCTTAAATAAATCAACTCACAACCACTTTCACCATTTTTCACATCAAAAAGTTCAAAATTCCTCTTTTTCCTTCTTCAAACCAAACACACTCTTCTTCAGCTCACTGCACTCCACCAAGTCTAAAGACCTGTAATCACGAAATGTTCCAAGTATCTTCCCCACTGTGTCTTCATCCATTGAAGTGTCAGTGATAGATCCCACACTTTCCACTCCGATGAGTCCGAACCCTAAGCCACAACCCCAACCACCCTCTGCTTCCTCTCCAACCCAATTGAGTATTGGTTCTTATCAGATTTGCAAACTTCGACTCTCAAAAGGTTTATAGATGTGACCTATCCTTCTCCATCACCTAAATAAATGGTCGACGAGGATACAGTAAAGGGTGAAGAAAATCCAGAAGTTGGAAAAAAGCTCGGCCAAAGAACAAGAGTGGGTTATATCTATGTTGAATCGACAATGACAGCCCCTAGCCTTGATTCTGCGGGTAATACTCTCTACTTTTGAGTTTACCATTGGGTTATAAGAACAAAAGTCCATAAAATATATTGTTAATAGTTGTTGAAGGAAGTTTCATTAAGCGTGAGGGTGTATCTAAGTCTCAGGGTAAAGGAAATAGTACACTAGTGGAGAGTAGGGAACTGGTGCTTATTGAAATATCAACACTAGAAAGTACTACTGGGGCACCAATTGAGGGACCTGATCCCTCCACTCAAGAGGAGCCAACCCCTGGTTCCTCTCAATCACCCCATGCCAGTATTGATCTTGCTTTCTCTCCTCACTTCTATGTTGAGCCTTTGTCCATGGTTGTTCCTAAAATAAGACCATTATCTGAGGAGGAGAATTTTATTGTTCCAACGTCCAAAAGGGAGTTATCCGTGAGTGAAAAGGAGTTTATAAGGGTTAAGGGTAAAAAAATCTTGTGAGAAAGAGAGTGACAAATTGGTTGAGCAGTCCTGTTAAAACATGGCTGAGGAGTTTGCTGAGAAGATCTCTAGTAAATTAGCAGACAAAGGAAAGAGAACTACAAAACCAGTAAAAAGGAAGGCCGATACCAATGAGGAATCTGGTTCCTCCAAAAGGACAATGGTTGATGATACCCCAGAATGCTGGCAAGGAAAAATTGAAAAAAGAAAAAGTGTTGTGGGGTCGTACATTTGCCCCTAATATTCTGGATATGACTGAAATGCGCCAATTGGTAGAGATCTGTGAATTCAAACAGTGAACACATATGTTCATAAGTGACAATCCTAATTTTTATAAGGAAGAGGTGCACAATGTCTATGCCAACTTCTTTACAATTGAGGATCATTATATTTGTATGATGATCAATAGTGTTGATTTCCTGATGGATATTGTTGTTCAGGGAAGTAATTTAGGGCTGTTTAATTATGGTATGTCTTCTGTTGAAGGAACTTACTCGACTAACTTCAAAAATAACATCGTGAAGGACAAGGCCATACAACACAAGAAACCCCTCCTTCCAATATACCTACTACTATTCGACATGGTAAACAAAGTTCTGTTTCCACGCACAAAAAGGAGGTCAATAACTTCACGAGAAGACCTGGTACTCATAGGAGCACTGGATGGATACACTAAAACCTGTCTGGCATTATGATAAAGTACTGATCGGGTTTAAACCTACACTATAATTAAGTAGAGAGGGAGGTCGACGTAGTTTTAACCCAACTAGGTCGGGATCAATCCACAAGAAGTTAGTAATTGGAATTAGGTTTATCTAAGCTAAATAGGCTTTGAATCTAATTAATCTTCCACAAGTTTTGGGTTTGATTTCTACCTCTAACTTTACTCTAAAGATTGCAATGATTAATACTAAGGATAATATTTTTGTTGTGTTTTTCAAATGTTTAAAGAGACAAGGGTCGTGACTTCTGCCTAAGTGGATATATAATGGATAGAAAAATCTAAGGCAAGCTCGTGATTAGTTGGGACCGTAATATAGCTATCACACCAGGGTACTCACTCTATATCTCTTAATAGTCTAAGTGATTTTGCCTCATTTGACTTTCTCAAGTCCAAATTGGTATTCATGCAATTCAAGTGATATTAGCTCAAGTGGGGTATTACTATCTCTAGGTTTAACCCTTTAATTGGGGCTATCAATTTCTTGAGTTTACCCCAATTCCTTGTTAGCCTAGTTTTCCTAGACTTAGTCCCTCTTTCTCAAGTAGAGACTAAGTCATAAAGACATGAACCATTATTTGCAGCCATTAATTCTATAGTTATAGCAAGAACTAGGCTAAATATTACTAACCTATTCACATTCAAGCTCTAAAATCAAATACCCATACTAGGGTTGGGTCAAAACCCTAGCTATGGGTTTCGCTACTCATGGAAATAACAGAAACTAAAGATGAATTGAAGATAAAATTCATAATACTAGATAAAATGTTGAAAATCTACTGTTAAAAGATGAACCTAGTAAAAAATTTCCAAAATTAGTAAACTTAGCTGTCTGAGGTGCTACTATAATACATAACATAACCTAAAAATGAGAAAACATTCTATTTATACTAAGCTGAAATTTTCAGACAAAAATACCCCTGGGGAGGTTCTGTAGCCGCATCATTCTGAGCATGGCTGCATTCTTGCTTTGTCAGCAACGCAATTTTGATTGTGGTCTGCCTTCTTCCAACCTAGATCTGGGTTGAGCTGATTTTTGCGGATTGCATAATTTGAATCGCGGCCGAGTGATGGACTTCTACGGTCGCATAATTCTGACGCGGATCGCGCTTATCATCTAGCTTGAAAATGTAACTCTCTGAACCTTCCTTTCGTGGACCGTGTAATTCTAATCGTGGCAGCATTGTTGCTTTTGCGACCACACAGTATTTGTGCGATCAGCATTTTAGACCTCTCGACCCAATTTATTTTTTTCTTCAAGTTTTGACTCCTTTATGAGTTGATTATGACTCTTTTGGCTCATGTTTATAATTCTTGCAAGCACGCATATTACATTGGTTTTCGGGAAGACCTTCACGTATTTTTGGCCCAAAACACAAGTAAAAGAGGGCAAATAATAGGTTAAAATCCCTACTTATCAACTCCGTAAAACTTAAGCTTTTGCTTGTCCTCAAGAAAATAAGGTATTTCCACCTCCATTATAACAGAAGGATGTTTTAGTTGCCCTAAGGTGAATCAATCATGCATCAATTGGGAGTAACAACCCTCAACACAAATGAATTATCAACAACATAATGTTTTGAACTTTTCAGTACCATAGTTCTAACGGGACACTAGAGTATCAAGAGTTGAAATAATTCATCAAGGAAGCTCGCTCTGTTACGTAGGTCATTGTGGAACCCAAACTCCTTCTCCTCTACTCTCTATAAGAAAATCTCACTTTAGAATTGTAACACTCAAAAACAAGGATTGTGAAGAAGTACGCTCATCTCTCTGAAAAGAATGACACAAGTCCGGCTCTAAGTACCATAAGTTTGCCCATTATGTAAATAATCACTAACGTAAGCTCACTCAACTCGAAATTATATAGGGCTTTTGTGGGAATGTAATGAAAGATTTTGGATCAAAGTAGGCCTTATCGGCATATGATTGTTTCATCTTTCCTTAAGCACTCTATTTTCTCATTTGGGCTCTTACTTTCTCGACTCTTTGAGTCATTTTCTTCTTCCTTATGGGAACTAGAGAGACACACTGTCACTCTTTCTTGCTCATGATAATCATTGTTCTCCTTTTCTAATCATTCCATGTCTTTCATCATTGCTTTCTTTGAATCCCTTCAATTTTCACTTTCTTTTTGACATATTTCATTTTGGCCTTTCTTTCTTTTCTTTGCCTTCCATTTTCTTCATTTCTTTTTGTTCTTTGCACCTTTTATCACTGTCACATTACTTGTCTGTCCCTCAAACTTATGATTTTGTCAATTGTTTTTATCAAGAATTCCAAGGAAAGATTGGGTGCCAAGAGAGGGTCATTACAGAACAGATAAAGGTTTGTAACATGGTTATTGAAATAAAACGGGCTTCGACTCAAAGGGATTGACTAGGGACATCATATTAGTAGGCTAAAAAATCTTTCAAGTTTTATATTGGATCAAGGAGAGCCTACAATCATTTCTCAAGTAAAGCTACACTTAGAATTTTGCCTAGACAAACATTCAGGGCAAGTTCTCGACTTATTTGCACGGAACTTGGACTTGCAATTCAATACCTCATCTCTCAAGCTGCTGGATTATTAAAGAGACATAGTCGAGGGACCACAACAACCATAGATATGATTGAACATCACAAATGGCTCAAAGAAACCACTCGATGATTGTTTTACTCAACAAAGGAGCCTAAAGGTCACAACTAGAGTTATTATTTGCCAATCGCTTGTTTCTAACCATAAGGTCGAAGATAAATGTGTTAGTACCAAGTGAAGCCTTCTTGAAAAACTTTTATTCGTTACTATTATTTACACCTAAATATAAATAAAATGAACTAAATTCCATAAGAAGGTTGTCACGCCATCCATCATTGAGAAGAGCCATGCGGTTCACACAACATCCACCTTTAGAAAGAACCGTGGCATTAATAAAACTAAAGGCTTATTATTCACTTAAAACGTAAAAAAATAACAACTTAAATAGAAGCTACTAAAGGAAATAAGAAGCTATGCTAATAAGGGAAAATAACGAAAGAAGTTATGAAGTAAACTACATAAATTAAATTGAATATATACGAGGTAAAGCGAATATATGCATAAATGAAAATGAATATATACATCAAATGGTAAAAATATATACATACCAGAAGTTAAAATAACGAATATATACATACCAAAGTGAGAATAATGATAAATAAATATAAAGAAAAATAGTATAATGGTCATTGCATACCAAATGACATAAATAAAAATGGAGCACCCCCCCCCTCCCCAAATGAAAAATAGAATTATCCTCAATGCTAATAACAAATAAGAACAAGGAAAAGGGGTAGAGAGTAAAGAAAACTCCTTATGTGGTCCCTATCTACATTGGGTTCTCAACCTGAACAAGGTCCTTAGCTTCCTCTAACTGTATCTCTACATCCTCTGACTAGGGTACTACGGGGTTGCTGAGCATCTGAATCAGCTCCTCGGCAGTGTGTGATGCTGCAGCTAACTTCTTAGACCGGTCGGCTGCTTCCCCTAGTGCCTCGGGCTCTGCTACATGTGTTGCTATGACTTTCTCCTCCATGAGAAGGTCCATTGGAAAATCTCATGCATGTGCAATCTTCTCAACCTCCTTAGCCAACTTCCCAACCGACTCCTTTTGAGTTTTTCGCTGCTTCTTCACCTGCTTCCCCAGATTTGGTTACCTTTCTATGTGCATCAAGAGTCTCATGAATCTTCTTCTGGTCATCCAGAATCTTATTCTGGTTGTTTAGAATCTTCTTCAATGAGTCCTTCACTTATGGAGGTACATGAAGTTCTGCCCACTGCACCAGATATGGCATACAGCTTTGTGGTAGCTACATATATCCAGTTGTTTAGACAGGACAGTGTCTTGGAATCCCATAGTGCATCTGAGTGTAGGTAGAAAATGAAGGCACTGATTGTGGCACTGAAGATCGAGGAGGCATGGCTGTTGCTCTAGTAGCAGTACCGATTGCTGTGGAGGGCTCGACAACTGATCTAGTGGCCACTACCCCTAGCTCTTCAAGTTGGCCAGTGGAGGTAGTGGATTTACTTTTTAATTTAGGGGTTTCCACTCCTTAGAGGCGATTCCATGATAAAGGCTTTTTAGCAATCACCTCAACATCAAAATGTCTCGGCTCCACCCCTTGATCTTTGAAATACTCAGTCAGGAAGTTGGGTTAGGGATAAGATCTTTCTTCTTTCTGGACTGCATTAGAGATGTTATAGGACATCAAGTTCCCTACATTAATAGGATATCTTGCCAATGATAGAAGCTGCAGACACTGCTCGGGAAAAAGGAAGGTCATTTTCATGCTGGCAAGGGTCAAGACGGTTGCACAGGAATGTTTGCCACCATTTTGCTTCAAAGTTAAGGGTGTTTCTGACAATTGACACTCCTGCTGTGAGCCATATAGGTGTTGTCCCCGAAATAGCAAGTAACTCAGCTAGCCATAGGCGAACTACCTCACCTAAGGCTAGCTTCTCCAGTTATTGCACCGCCTCAACCTCCTCCAACCCTACATATATATTCAGTGCTTGGCCATCAAACCTGATTTTCAAGTTCCAAACATTCATCACTTTTGTACCCTTTTTTATGTGGGAAACATTGGCATAAAACTCGTTGACGAGGTATTCATTGGCATCATGCGGATGGTTGGAGAACCATATCCATTCTTTTATCTCCGAGAATTTCTTTAGAATATTTGGATTACACTGGCTTAGGTCTTTGGTTTATGAACTGTTGTTCAAGAGTAAGTGACATTTGGGTCCACCATTCTTGAAATTTTGCATAAGCTTTCTCACTAGCAAACCTATCAGCCAACACCTCTGGGTTCCTTGATCTTGCCAGACCTCCCACAATTGTATCACCCCTCTCCCGGCATCCTCTACTTCATCATCGTCATCTAAATTGATTGGAGTTGAGGGAGCATGCGCAGAAGATGTTAGATAATACGCTTAACACTAGAGGGGGGTGAATAGCGTTATAATAAAAATTAGCGTAAACTTGCGGAATTTAAAAATTACAGGAAATAAATAAGTGCGATAAGTAAATAAATTAGAACAAACGCACCGATATATCCTGGTTCACCACAAACCGTGGCTAGTCCAGTCCCCGAGAGACTCTCTCGAGATTTCCACTACTTGTTAAGCTTACGGGTGCTCAACAAACCGTTACAACTTGAGGACACAAGCCTCAACAACCTTTGCTCGGAGATACAACACTCCAAGACTTCAACCAAGGAAACACAAATTCCTTCTTACAACACAAGGGACTAACACTTCCTTTCAAGTGTACAAAAACACTTAGCACTCAAACAAGACACTCCATTAAGAGTAGATATGAGTAAAAAGAATACGCTCAAGATCGCTACAACTTTCGACAAGAATTTGGCTTTCAAAAGCTTATGTAATGAAAATAAGATGATAAGCAATAAAGTATGCAAGCTTTAGCAATTGTATGATCAGTTGTTGTGTGTTGTTGTTCTTAAAAGACTGAATTGAAGCTGTATTTATAGTTGAAAAACTTTGTATTACCGTTGCCTAATTGCCAATTAAGAATTGCTGATTTTACTCAGTGACAATCGATTGTCAAATTACCACAATCGATTGTTTGCCAGTTCTTCCAAAAATCAATCTCAGATTTTACGGTTAACAATCGATTATCTAAGATCAATAATCGATTACTGGCAACGTTCAAAAAATCATTTCCAGATTTTACGTAAAACAATCGATTGTCAAAAATCTACAATCGATTACTTGGCAACATTCAAAAAATCATTTCCGGATTTTACTTACAACAATCGATTATAGCAAATCAATAATCGATTACTCAGCAGCGTTCAAAAAATCATTTCCGGATTTTACTTCAAACAATCGATTATAGGAAATCAATAATCGATTACTCAGCAACGTTCAAAAAATCCTTTCCAGATTTTAATTAAAACAATCGATTATAGGAAATCAATAATCGATTACCTGACGGTATTTGAAAACATTTTGGCAACGGTCATTTATACAATCGATTATACTAAGTTAACAATCGATTATATATCAGTCTTGAAAAATCAATTTAGACACTGCCTCTTGATAATCGATTGTTATAGGTTTACAATCGATTATTTAATAACTTTGAAAAAGTCTGGAAGACAGTGCCTCAACACAATCGATTGTCATATGTTCACAATCGATTATTTTGTGACTTTGAAAAATCTGATGGACACTATCTCTTCACAATCGATTGTCATTAGCTTCATAATCGATTATTTTGAGTTTTGAAAAACTTTGATGGACACTGCCTCATCACAATCGATTGTCATAAGGTTCACAATCGATTGTCATGCAGATTTGAAAAATCTGATGCTCACTGCCTTAACACAATCGATTGTCATTAGTTCACAATCGATTGTCAAGCAGCTGACTTAAACATAATCGATTATCATAAGTACATAATCGATTATCTTAGTCCAGATTTTAGAGGCATGTTTAAGAATCATTTTGACTAAAGTAAATATGCATTATTTAAAATCATTTTGCTCTAAATTAAATATGCATGATTTGTTAAAAATGTTTTTATGAGAGAAGCCAAGTCTTGAGTTTAAGTTGTCGGATCAAGATCACAATTAAATACCGAAAACTTAATCTCGATCTTTGTCTTGTGCTTGAATCTCGTTATATATCAATTTTGCGCTTGTGCTTGGACCTCGTCATATGTCAATTTGCGCATAGTTTGTCATTCATCAAAACCTACAAATATGAACACACGTTTAGTATAATGCCTTGAGAACGTGTTTCCAACAATTCCCCCCTTTTTGATAATGGCAAACTTTAAGCGGGATATGCATATTAGGCAATTCGTAATGACGATTCAAGACAAGTAAGGATATGCAACAAGTATATAGATATGGAATTTGTTCCCCCTCAATATATGAATTCCCCCTCAATTTATGCCGATAAGTATTGAGAGAGTGCATACCCGTTATCTTCCCCCTTTTGCCATTAGCAAAAAAAATATAGAATAATTAAAAAACTTGTTTATTTATTAAAAAATGGTTACATAACGGCAACAATAAAACATAGAACAATAAAATAGAAAAACAAATAAAGAAATTATTCATCATCATTTCCCGCCTCATCATCCGGCACTGCTTCATAGGGAACAAGACCGGCATATGGATAATGAACATGGTCAAAATATCCATGGATCTCATGTGTCAATTGACCGACAGAGGTGGTCAATGAAGCAATTTGGTCGGAAATGATTGAAGAGTAGGTTCTTGAGGCTGACGCGGTCGACGAGTTGGAGGAGGAGCAGGAGCTACATGATCGCCGTCATGAGGAAAGGAGGATTCGGAAATTTCCCATTTCTTGGTGCTCTTTTTGAGAGGACCGATGGAAGTGTTGAACCGGGAAGCTTCAAGCAAATTCATAATAAGGAGGGCATAGGGAAGAGGTCTATCATCTCCGATGGCATCACGCATGTGAATTTTGACGAACTTACACCAATTGATGTGAGCTTCGGTTATAATGGCATGCATGAGCTTAGCGTCCTCTTGGGAAAGAGTGGTATGATTATGCTTCCGAGGCTTGAGGACTCGGGTGATGAAATAGAAAATCAAACGATATTCGGGGAGCATTCCCGTGATGGTAGGACGTCGAGTAGATAGGTTAGGATCATAAGCTCCAAGTCCTATTTGGTTTAGGAGAGTTTTCTCATTCAAATAAGGCGCCGGCCTCTCTAATGTAGCGAGTAATATTTTTGCCATTTCGAGGAAGATGGGCAATGGAATGCAAGTTTTCATTGGACAAAAGAATTTGAACACCATTAATATTTGACACAAGCTCACCATCGTCATCCTCATGAAGGTTTGAGTAAAACGCTTGAATCAATGGAGGATTAATATAAGGATTGGTAAGATATAAGAAGTCAAGAAGTTGACATTCCTTATGCATGTTTGCAGCGGGGGCATATGATTCAAGATACTTGCTTGTTGAAAAGCGAGGAGGAAGAATGTCACGCTTTTTCAATTTTGTCAAAAATCTAGTAAGCTCGGTTTCAGTATTGAATTGTAAAATAGACCCATCTTGATAAGGGAAATTTGGAGGTGGAGGAGCAGAAGAAGAAGCACCTTGTCTACCTGAACGGGAACGTTTAGAGTGTCTCCCCGACATTTTCAAAAAGTAGTAATGAACTTTGTAAGAAACTTGGAAGATTTCTGAAGGTTTGGGAGCAAAGATTGATGCTTGAGTGAATAAAATTGAAGACTTGTGATGCCTATTTATAATGGGAAGAATGGCATTTCATTAATGATGAAAATCTGCAGAAATTTATGAGCCAAAACAGTCAGAAATGGTAAAAATAAATAACACTGACCGTTAGACAATCGATTGTTGAAACGAAATAATCGATTGTTGAGCAGATTTTGATTTGAACTCGAAACTGACACAAAATCGATTGCAGGACCCAAACGGTAACAAATATTTGAATTACTGACAAAAAATAATCGATTGTTGGATTATGATAATCGATTGTTGTGATACAGTGAGCACGGTGGTTTTCTGACTCGGAAAATAATCGATTATATTTATGAAACAATCGATTGTTTAAGGAAAGCGGTACTGAATGGCTGAGACGGTAATCGATTATACAGTCAAAAAATTGATTATTAAACACAAATGCATAATAAGCATCAAACATAAATAATCGATTAGTGATACTTGCTAACCGATTGTCCGCACAGTAAAATAATCGATTATTTGCTGTACAATCGATTGTTCTATGCCATTTCTTTATAATTCCCCCTGCCTTTAGGGCGATACCTGCAAAAGAGAATTACACGTCTCCGACGCTCAAGTTAGTAATTTGTAACGAAATAATGCAATGAGAACGTGATCTCTTAAGAAGTGTGTCCTAAGGTGTTCTTAAGAGAGTTTCGGGTACTTACCTTTTCTCCGACGTCGCCAATTACCTGTTCGAGAGGGTGATCTTTGATTGTTCTCCACTCGTTAGGCATTTTCGTTTCTTTCTCCAATTGTGGCGTTTCCTCCATCGATTGTTCCAAGATTTCATCTTGAATTTCCTTAGGAGTTTCCTCTTGTACTTTGTCTTTTAAACTATTTAAAATACCTGCAAGATCAAAACAAGAATCCTTTCTCGCCAAGCGAGCATTATTTTCAGAAAACAAAATATGAGGGGATTCCTCCACAGTTTGGGTTCTATTATTAAATACCCTATATGCTTTGCTACGTGAAGAATACCCAATAAAAATTCCCTCATCGGATTTGGCATCAAATTTTCCCAATTAATCTTTTCCATTGTTATGAATAAAAACTTTACAACAGAATACTCTAAAATGGGAGATATTTGGTTTCCTTCCCTTGTAGAGTTCATAAGGGGTTTTCATGAGTATTGGCCTTATGACTACTCTATTTAAAATGTAGCATGCGGTACTCACGGCATCCACCCAAAAATGTATGGGAATCTTAGCCTCTTCGAGCATGGTTCTAGCCATCTCTTCGAGACTCCTATTTTTCCTTTCCACCACCCCATTTTGTTGTGGTGTTCGTGGAGCGGAAAAGGTATGCTCGATACCGAGTTCGTCACAAAAGTCCGCAAAGAGATTGTGATCAAACTCTCCCCCATGATCACTTCTAATTGAAGTGACGGTTGTTTCCTTTTCATTTTGAACACGTTTAAGAAAATATTAAAAATTCTGAAAAGCATCACTTTTATGAGCAAGAAATAAAGTCCAAGTAAATCTGGAATAATCATCAACAATAACAAAAGCATAACGATTTCTACCAAGACTTTCAATGCGAGATGGTCCAAACAAATCCATGTGAAGCAATTGCAATGGTCTAGTAGTTGAAACAATATTTTTCGATTTAAAAGATGCTTTTGTTTGCTTCCCTTTTTGACAAGAATCACAAATAGAGTCATTTTCAAATTTCAAATTTGGAAGACCAACAACTAAATTTTGTGAAACCAATTTGTTCAAAAGATGCATGTTGATGTGAGCTACTCTACGATGCCATAACCAAGAATCATCCTCTTTGCTCATTAAACAATTCACATATTCGGGTGAAGAATTTGCAAGATCAACCATATAAATGTTATCCATTCTAAAACCACGAAGGATAATTTTAAAATCGCTACATCTAAAAACTAAGCATT
Source organism: Nicotiana benthamiana (assembly GCA_034376525.1). Classification (NCBI taxonomy): domain Eukaryota; kingdom Viridiplantae; phylum Streptophyta; class Magnoliopsida; order Solanales; family Solanaceae; genus Nicotiana; species Nicotiana benthamiana. The sequence continues at coordinate 104,980,346 of CM067332.1, read as the reverse complement.
CATCCGAATCAAATAAAACAAGATTTCCCTTGTCACATAATTGACTTATGCTCAAGAGATTATGTTTTAATCCTTTCACAAGTAATATATGCTTACTGGAAGAAATTTCATCCTTACCAACCGATCCGATGCCGATAATCTTTCCTTTGTTGTTATCACCAAAAACAACACTTCCCCCTTCCTTGTGTTCTAGTTGAAGGAATTTGGATTCGTCTCCCGTCATGTGCTTGGAGCATCCACTATCAAGGTACCATAGTACACTTGATCCCTTCAAACATACCTACAAAACAGATTAATGATTTTTAGGTACCCATGCCATTTTGGGTCCTTGGGGGTTAGGCAAATCATAGTGATGTGATTGAGTGTTATGTCTATGTCGTGTAAAACAAGCAGGAGCAATATGTCCAATTCGTCTACAATAATGACAAGTCACGTTAGGATTGTGCATCCTTCTAGGTTGATAGTAATTGGACGGACGAAATTCATTTACTCTATTCTTGACAATATAACTATTGCGCAAATCATGAAAATCTTATCCTACCATTTGTTCTAGGATATGCATCATTTCTATAATAGTTGTTTCTAGGTTGGAAGTCATTTCTAGGTGTTCTAAAAGGTTCAAAACTCCTTCTAGTGTTTGGCCTAGAATGTGCATTATTTCTAGCATGATTATTTCTAGGTTGCGATTGATGAAAACCATTTCTAGGTTTGTTGTATCTAGGATGAACATTTGTTTTATTTATCCTAGGTTGAGCCTTAGGTGGTTGGGGGTTGGCTTCAACTTTCTCTTTAGGCTCGTTTCTAAAACCTATGCCATGCTTGGTCGACTTCAACTTAACAAGCACTTCATTCAAATTTTTATGAGAAGAGTTAAACTTATCTAAGGTGCCCTTAAGCCTTTCTACTTCATTTTTGAGATGCATGCAAGAAGTACAATTTCTAGAACTTTCGGGCTTGTCGGCGCTTCTCTTGCCAAAAAATTTGTTTTCCTCTTTCAACTTCTCATTTTCTAAAGTCAGTTTTTCCAATTCCTTTTCTTTAAAAGAGAGTTGTTTTTGAAAATCTTTTTCTTTTAAAGAAGCATTTTCTTTTATACTCTTAACAGTTTTTGAAGCTTTAATAAATTCGCTATACAACTCATCAAAAGCATTTTGCATTTCTTCAAGGGAAAAGAAATTTTTGGAAGAAATTTGACATACCTCTTCTTTGTTGTCTTCTTGTGCCATAAGACAAACATTTGCGGCTTCGTCTTCTTCTTCCTCACTTGACTCGTCACCGGAGTCGCCTCCCCAAGATATATATGCTCGTTGCTTCTTGAAGGGTTTCTTCTCCTTTTTAGCAGTTGGGCAATTTGATTTAAAGTGCCCGGTTTCTCCGCACTCATAGCACTTTATTTGATCTCCTTGCTTTTTGCCCTTTCGTTCATACTCTTTTCGCATGAACTTCTGAAATCTCTTGATAACGAGTCCGAACTCGTTGTCTCCATCCTCATCATTTTGAGGTTGGCTTGTGCTTGCCTTGAGAGCGATTCTTTGCTTCCTTTGATCATCAACAAGAGGGTTAAGTATAGTAGATTCATAAGTTTTAAGATTACCTCTTAATGCGTCAATGGTGACATTTGAAATGCCAATGGATTCTTGAATCGCGTCGGCCTTAGATCGCCATTCCGGAGTGAGACTTCGGAGAATTTTTTGGACAAGTTCCTTATCCGTGAAGGTCTTCTTAAGAGCATGTAAATCATTTACGATTTTTGAAAATCGTTCAAACATCTCATCGACCTTTTCGCCTTCCTTCATGTGAAACAATTCATATGCATGGGTTAGGAAATCAATTTTGGCTTCCCTTACCTGGTCCGTACCTTCGTACGTAATTTCCAGCTTGTCCCACATTTGCTTCGCCGTTGTGCAACAAGATATCTTCCTGTAATCATCAGCATTTACAGCACAATATAATAAATTAATAGCTTTAGCATTATTTTGCACCTTTCGGATATCATCCGCATCGTATTCATCTTCGGACTTTGGAACCCATTCATTTTCAACCTTCTTGGTTGGAATTTGTTCTCCATTCATTATGACCTTCCAAAGATGAAAAGTATTTGATTGTACCAATATTCTCATCCTCTCCTTCTAGTATGTATAATTTGTACCATCGAATAGCGGTGGTCGGGTGGAGCATTGTCCTTCACCTATTCCTGCAAAAGAATCACAAGTAGAAGCCATGGATGTTTCTCTCAAACGGTTAAGTCTTCAGAGAGTTGGGCTCTGATACCAATTGTTAGATAATACGCTTAACGCTAGAGGGGGGGTGAATAGCGTTATAATAAAAATTAGCGTAAACTTGCGGAATTTAAAAATTGCAGGAAATAAATAAGTGCGATAAGTAAATAAATTAGAACAAACGCACCGATATATCCTGGTTCACCACAACCCGTGGCTAGTCCAGTCCCCGAGAGACTCTCTCGAGATTTCCACTAACTTGTTAAGCTTACGGGTGCTCAACAAACCGTTACAACTTGAGGACACAAGCCTCAACAACCTTTGCTCGGAGATACAACACTCCAAGACTTCAACCAAGGAAACACAAGTTCCTTCTTACAACACAAGGTACTAACACTTCCCTTCAAGTGTACAAAAACACTTAGTACTCAAACAAGACACTCCTTTAAGAGTTGATATGAGTAAAAAGAATACGCTCAAGATCGCAACAACTTTCGACAAGAATTTGGCTTTCAAAAGCTTATGTAATGAATATAAAATGATAAGCAATAAAGTATGCAAGCTTTAGCAATTGTATGATCAGTTGTTGTGTGTTGTTGTTCATAAAAGACTGAATTGAAGCTGTATTTATAGTTGAAAAACTTTGTATTACCGTTGCCTAATTGCCAATTAAGAATTGCTGATTTTACTCAGTGACAATCGATTGTCAAATTACCACAATCGATTGTTTGCCAGTTATTCCAAAAATCAATCCCAGATTTTACGCTTAACAATCGATTATCTAAGATGAATAATCGATTACTGGCAACGTTCAAAAAATCATTTCCAGATTTTACGTAAAACAATCGATTGTCAGAAATCTACAATCGATTACTTGGCAACGTTCAAAAAATCATTTCCGGATTTTACTTACAACAATCGATTATAGCAAATCAATAATCGATTACTCAGCAACGTTCAAAAAATCATTTCCGGATTTTACTTCAAACAATCGATTATAGGAAATCAATAATCGATTACTCAGCAACGTTCAAAAAATCCTTTCCAGATTTTAATTAAAACAATCGATTATAGGAAATCAATAATCGATTACCTGACGGTATTTGAAAATATTTTGGCAACGGTCATTTATACAATCGATTATATATCATTCTTGAAAAATCAATTTAGACACTGCCTCTTGATAATCGATTGTTATAGGTTTACAATCGATTATTTAATAACTTTGAAAAAGTCTGGAAGACACTGCCTCAACACAATCGATTGTCATATGTTCACAATCGATTATTTTGTGACTTTGAAAAATCTGATGGACACTGTCTCTTCACAATCGATTGTTATTAGCTTCACAATCGATTATTTTGAGTTTAGAAAAACTTTGATGGACACTGCTCATCACAATCGATTGTCATAAGGTTCACAATCGATTGTCATGCAGATTTGAAAAATCTGATGCTCACTGCCTTAACACAATCGATTGTCATTAGTTCACAATCGACTGTCAAGCAGCTGACTTAAACATAATCGATTATCATAAGTACATAATCGATTATCTTAGTCCAGATTTTAGAGGCATGTTTAAGAATCATTTTGACTAAAGTAAATATGCATTATTTAAAATCATTTTGCTCTAAATTAAATATGCATGATTTGTTAAAAATGTTTTTATGAGAGAAGCCAAGTCTTGAGTTTAAGTTGTCGGATCAAGATCACAATTAATTACCGACTCATATAAAACTTAATCTCGATCTTTGTCTTGTGCTTGAATCTCGTTATATATCAATTTTACGCTTGTGCTTGGACCTCGTCATATGTCAATTTCCGCATAGTTTGTCATTCATCAAAACCTACAAACACGAACACACGTTTAGTATAATGCCTTGAGAACGTGTTTCCAACAGAAGAGGGTTCAGAATCTTCACTACCCCCTTCTGAAACCCTAGATGAACACTCAAATGCAATCTCCCAGGGAATTGTTTGGGGGTTTGTTGGTACTGGACTTTCGGTTATGCTTGCCCGGAGTTTTCTTAGAAGCCTCCATGTATGGGACATACTCACTAGTCCCAAAAGTGCCTGCGGCTCTATTGGCAGTTGCTTTCTTGCTGATTACTTTTTGAACTGATAGAGGTGTGTTGGATTTGTCACGAATTTAGAAGTATCTCCTCGATTTAGCTGCAATATAAAAGTAGTGAAAGTCAATTAGAATTGGGTTCAACGTGTGTTAAAGCATTACAGATGAAATAAAAGACAGTGCTTATCAGAACATGGCAACGCAGACCGCACAAAAGTGAGTTTGTCCTCGAACTTCCCATCACAGTATGTATAAAACTGAGCGTTTCGCGAAGAGACTAGGCTCCTACTACTGGTTCTCTGAAGTTGATAAACCGCAGACCGCACAAAAATGAGTGTAGCCATGAAAGGCCCATCGCGGACCAACTAATTTTGGGTGTGGCCGCGAAAACAAATGAATGTCTTTGAAATTCAAATACGCATTCCGCATAAAGTTAAGTGCGTCCAAGAAAGATCGATCACGAACTGTACAGAAGTGATCGCGGTCGTGAAATCTAAACAAATGCCACTGCTCTGGAACTAGGGTATCATATATCGCACAATTTTGTATGCGGCTGCATACCCTATCGTGGACCGTAAAAAAATGTGCGCGGCCACAAAGTTCAAATTATATTGGCACTGAGGTCCGAACAAAACTAGAATTTTCACTAATTAGGCAAGATTTATGGCAATAAGATAATAAAATCTACTAACCCCAGCCCTCATTATACATTCATACACTAGCCATTTGTTTCTAAGAAATAATTAAGCATCAATGTTGACATATTTGGCATGAACTTAACCCTATCTAAAGAAGAAAAATGAAAAATGAGAAAAGAAAATAAAACAAAACTGAAATTGATTTATTGAAATGAATATACCAGTAGTGAAATGTAGCAGGAATTCAACACTTGATGAGTAAAACATTAGACTGAAAACAATGAAGTGCACTATGCTCCAAGCTTGTTTGAGAGGTCAGAGTGAGTAAAGTGTGAATAGTTTCAAGAAGTCATATTTAATCTCTGACCCTAGTGACCCCCACTGTCTTACCTGAGTGTGGTCGCAAAATTTTGTCATAGTCCACACTATTTACCGTTTTGTAGCTCTGCATCAGACTACAGGGCGTGGTCCGCTTAAAAATGGCCACGGCCGCACAATTGGTCCGCGAAAATTTGAGTGCGCCCGTGAACTCTTAAGGACTTTTGACAGGCCAATTTCAAAGAGTTGGAAATTTCCATCATCCAGCTGTGCAACCACGCACATATTTGTGCCGCTGCAAAGTGCTTGTGCGGTACGCGTAATTTTGAGTGCGGTCCGTGAAATTTCGCCACTTAGCCAAATTTTTCCTTGTCAATTTCCTACACTGCATAACCAATTCCTAGACACACTTCACAACCAGTTATTCCAAAACTATGCCTAATCAAAGAAGAAAATCAAAAGAAAGAAAAAAACACATAGGTTGTCTCCCATGAAATTCTTGATTTAACGTTGCGGCACGACGCATGTTACCATCATTCACTTGAAATGATCAATGCCACAACGTGGCCATCATCAATCTTTCCAAGGTTATGCTTCACCAAGTGCCCATTGACTCTAAAGGTCTCACCATTCTTATTTTTCAAATATAGAGCACCAAAAGGATTCATATGTACCACTTCAAAGGGACCGCTCCACTTTGACTTTAGCTTTCCCGAAAACATCCGTAAGCGAGAGTTGAATAAGATAAAAAGGTCACCTTCTTTGAATTCTTTATTTCAAATATACTTATTATGTAGGTGCCTCTTCTTGTCCTTATACAAGGATGAACTGGAGTAGGCACAGAACTGGAACTCATCAAGTTCATTCAATTGCTCCACCCAAAGATTGGCAGCTACATTCCACTCAAGGTTCAATTTCTTCAACGCCCACATGGCCTTATGATCTAATTCCACTGGTAGGTGACATGCTTTCCCAAACACCAATCAATATGGAGACATACATATTGTAGTCTTGTATGTTGTTCTGCCCATAAAGCATTGTCAAGTTTCCTTGAGCAATCAGTCTGGTCTGCATTGACAGTCTTGGATAGAATACTCTTGATATCCATGTTGGAGACTTCAAAATGTCCACTTACCTGGGGGGTGACAAGGGGGTTGACACCTTGTGAGTGACACCATACTTGGAGACTAAAGTGTCAAAGGCTTTGTCAAAAAATAAGAACCCCCATCACTAATAATGGCCCTTGGGGTGCCGAACCTTGTGATTATGTTTTTCTTTAAGAAAGACACCACACTTCTTTCTTTATTGTTAGGCAAAGCCACAGCTTCAACTCAATTGGAAACGTAATCTACAACAATAAAAATATAGGTGTTCGCACAATAACTCACAAACGGACCCATAAATTCGATGCCATATAAATCAAAAATATCAATATCAAGGATGGTGGTGAGAGGCATCTCATTCTTCTTGTAAATCCCATCGGCCCTTTGGCAATCATCAGATCTCTTAACAAGCTCGCTAGCGTCTTTGTACAAGGTAGGCTAATAGAATCCACAGCTTAGGACCTTCGTAGCAGTTCTCGCCCCACCATGGTGACCACCATAGGGAAAAGAATGGCAAGCTTCAAGAATACCCAATTGCTCTTCTTATGGAACACATCTCTATATAAAACCATTAGTGCAAATTTTGAAAAGATATGGCTCATCCCAATAATAGTCCAAGCAGTCCCGTTTGAGATTCTTTCTTTGGTTTGAAGAGAACTCATTCGGGACAATTCTGCTCATAAGATAGTTAGCCACATTGGCAAACCAACGCATCCCGATCAAAGACATGGAAAGGAGTTGTTCATCTGAAAACAAATCATTAATCTCAAGGCCATCATAGGGCCTCTCCTCCTATTATAAATGGGACAAATGGTCCCCCACTTGATTCTCACTCTCTTTTCGGTTTATGACTTTAAGATCAAATTCTTGTAGAAGAAGTACCCACCGCATCAATCTAGCCTTTGAGTCTTTTTTGCCCATCAAATAACGAAGCGCCCTGTGATCGGTGTGAACAATCACTTTGGTTCCCATGAGGTATAGGTGGAACTTTTCCATAGCAAAGAGAATGGCTAAGAGTTCTTTCTCGGTCACCGTATAGTTGACTTGGGTGTTGTTCATAGTCTTACTAGCATAGTATACCGGATTGAATATCTTGTTTATTCTTTGCCACAATACTGCTCCTACCTCCATATCGCTAGCATCACACATGAGCTCAAACGGTAAGCTCCAATTTGGTGCGATAATGATGGGAGTCGTATTCAACCTATTCTTGAGTAGCTCAAATGACTTCATACAATCATCATTGAACAAAAATTTAGCATCTTTTTCCAACAACTTGTACAAGGGGTTCACCACCTTTGAAAAATCCTTGATGAACCGATTGTAAACCCCCGCGTGACCTAGAAAGCTCCTCACTCCTTTGACAAAAGTAGGAGGATGGAGTTTTAATATCACTTCACTTTTTGCTTTATCCACTTCAATACCATTCTTGGAGATCTTGCGGCCGAAGACAATGCCCTCCTCGACCATAAAGTGTCACTTCTCCCAATTAAGCACCAAGTTGGTCTCTTCACAACATGCCGATAACTTATCAAGACTATCCAAAAACGCATCAAAAGAATCCCCCACAATAGAGAAATCATCCATGAAAACCTCGAATAAGTCCTCCACCATGTTCGTGAATATTGCCATCATACACCGTTGAAAAGTAGTTGGTGCATTACATATATCAAACAGAATCCTTGAGAATACAAATGTGCCACATGGACAAGTGAAGGTGGTCTTCTCTTGATCTTCAGGTGCAATAAGAATCTATTTATATCCAAAATACGCATCCAAGAAGCAATGATAAGCAGGCACAACTAGCCTATCCAACATTTGATCAAGAAATCCCGTCATGATGGCGCCTACCCTGATACTAGGCAAGCCGAAATTTCTAAAACACTTTTAACTTTTAACAAAAATTAATTAAGACATTTAAAATAACTGGATTTTTCATTAAAATAGGGTAAAACCCAAAGCAAAAGTGCAAAAAAATAGCTCGACATCAAATGGTCTTTCCAAGCCACTTTGTTGAGATTCCTATAATCCATGCAGACTCTCCAATCGGTAATAGTTCTAGTGGGGAATAACTTGTTGTTGTCATTGTAATCACAGTTGTGCCCCCTTCTTTGGGAGATATTGTACTGGTGAAGTCCATCAACTATCAGAAATGGGCTAGACAACTCTCGTATCCAACCAATTGATGATCTCTTTCTTGATTGCCTCTTGCATGGCCTCAATTAACCGCTTTTGGTGTTCGACAATGGGTTTAGAATCCTCCTCCAAAATGAGTTTTGCATGCAAAAGTTGGGTCTTATACCTCGAAATCCGCCAATGTCTAACCTATTGCCTTCTTCCTCCTTTGGAGCACTGCAAGGGTGGCATCTACATGCACGTTAGTTAAGCACGAGGAAAGAATAATATGTAAAGTGGAATAAGGGCCTAAAAACTCATACATGAGGTGTGAAGTCAAGGGCTTCAATTCCATAGTGGGATCCTCAATTGAGGACTTTGTTAATGGAGTCTTCCGGTTCTCGAAGTCCAAGGGAAGTTTTCAGGGCTCTTATATATATGAATCCATACCTTGCAAACCATTGACATATTACACCAAGCCTTCCTTCTCATCCACATCACGATTCAATAAAACATTAACAATTCGGTCACAAGATCTACAAACGAACACACTTCGTTGCTATTAGGCTACCGTTTGACTTGCAAACATGGAACACAAATTTTTCATTGCCCACCGGAGGGTGAGCTCCCCAGATTCCACATCAACAAAGGCCTTCCCCGTAGCTACTAAAAGTCTCCCCAATATTATTGGCACCTCGTAGTCAACCTCACATCCAATTATCACAAAATCTGTGTAAAGTATGAACTTGTCGACCCAAACTAGCACATCATCAATTATCCCCACTGGCCTCTTCATTGTCTTGTCTGCCATTTGCAACCTTATAGATGTGCGTCTTGGTTTCCCAATCCCCAATGTTTGGGGCAACAAGTTAATTCTTACCCCCAAGTCACACAAAGCTTTGGCAAAATCGGCACTGCTAATAGTGCAAGGGATTGTAAAGGCACTGGGTTCTTCTAGCTTTAGCGCCATGTAGTGCACAATGGCACTCACCTGATGTGTCATTTTGATCATTTCACATTTTATTGATCTCTTTTTTGCTACCAAGTCCTATATGAACTTGGCATATCCCGGCATTTTCTCTAGAGCTTCAACTAAAGGCATATTTACGGACAAACTTTTCATCATATCAATGAATTTCTTGAATTTGTTCTAATTTTTTTTCTTTGCGATCCTTTGAGGATATGGTGGAGGAGGCCTTGGAAAACGATCCTTGGCTTTGGGCACTACCGTCTCTGGTATATCTATCACATGTTTTCTAGACGAGTTCGCATCATTTTGTGTCACCTCCATGTTGTCACCAATGTTTATCCTCGCTTCATCATTCGCATTCTCATCATTTACTTGCACATCATTGCTTGGCTCATCATCAGCTTACACCAACACATCATCACTCACAATCTTTATTAGATTAGAGGTACTAGCAACTCCACCTCTACCACTTCTTCTAGTCACCAGTATAGTATGGCCTGTATTGTTCCTACCCTTTGGGTTTACTACCATATCACTTGGTAGTGCCCCCTTAGGGTGAGTGTTCAAAGCATGAGAAATTTGGCCAAGTTGAACTTCCAAGTTGTGGATAGAAGTGCTTTAGGAGGCTAATTGGGCATTGGAGTCGCCATTTTTCTTCATCATTTGCTCGAACATTGTTTCAATCCATCCTATCTTATTGATGGAAGAATTAGGATCTTGTGACGGATATGGAAGCGGGTTGTTCGGTTGTTGATACATCGGGGTCTTTGAAATCCCAACCCCCGATTCCCTTGATTATTATTGTTCCAACCCCCTTTATTGTTATTTCCTCCCCAATTAATATTATTGTTACCAACCCAATTGCCTTAATTTACTTGATTACCCCAATTTTGATTGTTGTTGTTCCCCTAGTTTCCTTAGTTGTTGTTGTTTCCACTATTCCAGTTTCTTAGTTGACCATGATTGCCTCAATTTCCTTGGTTTACCTGTGATCTCCACTGTTGTTGATTCAGAGCAATGCCTCGTTGACCTTGATATTGTACACATATTGAACCTCTTCACTTTGTTCATCATATGAATCATATTGATTGTACCCACTACCACTTTGCTCAAATTGATCTAGATTGTTTTGAACTTGTTAACCTTGTTTCCTTCTCTTGTTGATCATTATATTCACTCCTTTTATGGCGTTCACTTGTTTTGGCCCTTGAACTTGTTGCAACTGAGATTTGGCCAATTGGTTCAGGTAGTAGTTAACTTGGTTATAGCTTGGTCGTGGTCATGTAGCTCCTTGTGTAGGTAAATAACATTAGGTCACCTTGTGGCACATTAGCTCTACTTTGTCACGCCGAAGAGGTATCCTCCATCTCATTCAAGTATTTCACATGCTTCGGCATATAGCATGTTCATGAGGTTCTCCGGGTGAGTTGGTTGACTACACATTGGTTTGTAGTGTTGATATGCCCTGTAGAAGGTCTGTTGGATCATGGCCTCAGTCATATCATTCTTCGGGCACTCCTTTATCATTGTCCGCTACCTCTCCCAAATATCATGTAACATTTTATTTGGCTCTTGTTTAAAAGAAAGGATCTCATCTCTTAGCATCACAATATTTCTTGCAGAAAATAACTTTGAGATAAACTTCTTGGAAAACTCATCCCAAATGTGTATGGAATGGTTGGGTAACCTTTCTAGCTAATACAAAGCCTTCCCCCTTAGAGAAAATAGGAAAAGCATATACCTTAATGCGTCCTTGGAGACATTAGTATGCATGCTACCCCAGTACGTGCGAAAATTGTTTTTGAGATGCTTGTAGGTATTTTTGTGTGGAGCTCCGGTGAAGCAACCCCTATGTTCCAATAGTGTAAGCATGACATTGAGTTTCCTGCCCTAGTTCGTGGCGGGACTATTGCACTTGCATAGCCTTTGTTGGGCAACACTTCTTGAAAGAGGTGGTGACGGGTTTGGGATGTTGTCATTAGGTGGGTGGCCTCTCCTTTGTATTTGAGTTTCAGGTTGAGTCTCATCCATATGATCATCATCTACTTCATCCCCCAATGGAAAATTTCTGAAGGCTTTGTTGTTAAGATCCATTTGGTACCTAAAACAATTCACACACAAAATTAGAAAAATGGAAGGAAAGAAAAACAAAACACACAAATGCTCAGATATATAGCTAAATCTGTTTAACTTGGCAATGACGCCAAAAGTTGATGGGGTTAAAGCCTACACTAGTATTGAGTAGAGATCGTGATCTAAGCAGTTTCCCAACTAGGTCTGGATCGAATTCACTGGGAGTTAATAAGTGAAATTTAAATTAATATATAAGCTAAATGGAGGCTTTGAATCTAATTACTCTTCCACAAGTTTTGGGTCTGATTTCTGCCACTAACATTACTCTATTGACTGCAATGATTAGAACTAAGGACAATATTTTTATTGTTGTTTTTCAGATATTTAAGGAGACAGGGGTTGTGACTTCTACCTAGGTGGATATCTAACGGATAGTAAAATCTAGTGCAAGCTCGTGGTTAGTTGGGACCGTAATATTGCTATCACACTCGGGTACTCACTCTATACCTCTCGATAGTTTGAGTGATTTTTCCCAATTAGGCTTTCTCAAGTCCAAGTGGGTATTCATGCAATTCAAGTGATATTAGCTCAAGTCGGGTATTACTATCTTTAGGTTTAACCCTTTATCAATTTCTTAAGTTTACCCAAATTTCTTGTTAGCCTAGTTTTTCTAGACTTAGTCCCCATTTCTCAAGTAGAGACTAAGTCATAAAGGCATGAACCAATATTTGCAACCATTAATTCTATAGTTCTAGCAAGAACTAGGCTAAATATCACTAGCCCATTCACATCCAAGCTCTAAAATCATATACCCATTAAATACCCACACTAGGGTTGAGTCACAACCCTAGCTATGGGTTTAGCTACTCATGGAAATAACATAAATTAAAGATAAATTGAAGATAAATTCATAATACTTGATAAAATGGTGAAAATCTAATGTTAAAAGCTGAATATAGTACAAAATTTCCAAAAGCAGTAAACTTACCCGTCTCAGGTGCTCCTCTAATACATAACATAACCTAAAAATGAGAAAAAGTTCTATTTATACTAAGCTGAAATTTTCGGAAAAAATACCTCTGTGGAGGTTTTGCATCCGCATAATTCTAAGCGCAGCCCCATTCTTGCTTTCTCAGCAACATAATTTTGATTGCGATCCACGTTCTTCCAATCCAGATCTGGGTTGAGCTGAGTTTTGCGTACTGCATAATTTCAATCGCGACCATGTAATGGACTTCTGTGCCTGTATAATTCTGACGCGAATCACGCTTATCATTTAGCCTAAGAATGCAACTCTCTCAACATTTCTTTTTCGGACAGCGTAAATCAGATCGTGGATGCGCTATGGCATTCATGATTGCACAATATTTGTGCGGTCCGCATTTCATATCTCTTGTCCCAGTCTTATTTTTTTTTCATATTTTGAATCCTTTATGAGTTGCTTATGACTCCTTTGGATCATTTTGAACAATTCCTGCAAGCATATTACACTAGTTTCTGGGAATACCTTCATACATTTTTGGCGCAAAACATAAGTAAAAGAGGGTTATAATCCCTATTTATCAAGCACATGCAGAAGGTGGTAGAATTTAAGGATGGTAATCATGGGCTTCCTTGTGGGTTCCTCCTTACTAAGGTCTTTGAATTCTTCTGAGTCCCATTAGGAAAAGCTAATGTGGGTACTCATAAGTAAACCTACTCCAAGACCACCCTCGGGGAATGTGAATGCTTTGATAAGAGTGGAGGGGTTGGCAGCACTTCTACTATCTCTCAGCTGATCAACACTCAGAACAGTGCCACTGAAGAGATAAGGAAGCTAAAGGTAAGTAATGCCTTCTCAAAGGCCAGCTAAATCAGGCTCAGGAGGCACCTGCTTCAAGCAGCTCTCAAAAGCACAGAGGTTTCCCGTCTAACAAAGGAGAATGTCGACCTCAGCAAACAAGTTGAGGACCTGAAGGAGAGACTGCTCAACGAGCAGGTATCAGCTAATGATCGCATGGATATCCTTCTTCGAACTCTTGCTTCTTCATTTGGCCCTTTCCTTTCTAGTGCTCCATAAATAGTATCCCCTCCCAAGTGTCAAATTCTTAGTGTATGTCCTCTGCTTTAGGTTCTGATGATGTTATGACGGGTAATTTCATTTTTGCTATTTTTATTTTGTGGTTGAGTTTAGTAACAATGGAATTGCTCCCTGCTTAATTATCTAAATTTAATGAAAGTTTCGTTCTTTTGCTGTGTATGCCTTGCTCTTCTGCTATGTTTTTAGTCAGGATTATGTGCACACATATGACGTGAGTTAACTAAGCTAGACTTCTTTTTGCATAACACTTGTTACTAATCTCTTTATGATGCTAAATGGGGATTAATTGTTGGGGAATAAGATTGGGAACAAATCCCGGGGAAATACATGAAATACAAATGTCATTCTAGTTCTTATAGGGAACTTAAATTATAAGTTCATAATCATCAAAAAGGGAGAAATTGATATGTGTATCCCTTTTTATGTGGAGATGATCTAACAAACTTACTGTTAAGAACTAGATAAGGAACCTGTTACACATCCTCAAGAACTTAAGAACAAAACAACAAGTCTCCAGAATGGGACACGGTTCAACTCTTCAGAGTCAAAGGAACAACAAAGGGAATAGATAGCTACCAGTTCCTGTGGTGACTGTACAAGTCAACCTCTCAATTGTAAATTTGCTACATGTACACGTAACAATGCAAAAATAGTGCAGTAGTCAACTTTATGGGGAATGCCCTTTACCTAACTTGTTTGCATCATTCAAGTGATGTCATAAATGAATTATTAACATCAAGCAAAGGTAAAAACAAAGAACTTGAACATTCAAGAATGATCAAGCATTCTCTCAAGTGATCTATCAATATGCAAGTGACTCTGAAGGGCATCAAGAACAAAGAACAACATACAACGGACCAGTTCCCTGTATCGAGTTACTACATGTCCTTAGTTATGTTGCACCTTTTGTTAAATTACTCTACTTGTAATTCGTACTTAGCTTAGTTAGAAACAATGTGTAGGAGATCTTTATAAATCATAACATTTGTGTTTGTATCTTGGTTAGAGTTAGTCGTGTTTTAAGTCTTTGTAATAGAGGTATTCAAAGTGGCTTGTAATAGAGTTATTACAAGTTAGTGAGGGATTAACAAGTAATTTCCTAGGTTACAATAGGTTTTAATCTAAAGCTTGCTCAGTAGTGAAGTTGAAATCCTACAAGTGTAGGTCGTGATTTTTAATCCCGTGAGCTGGGAGTTTTCAACGTAAAACTCCATTGTGTCATTTACTTACTGCAGAGTGCGTGTGTTCTGTGGGAACTAATAGAGAACCTATTTCTCCATATGTTTTAGTGGACCCTTAGTTTATATCAGTTACTCATTGATGCAAAAGGGTTATAAACTCTATGATTTGCACAAGCACTACCCTTTTGTGAGCAGAGATATTACCTTCAAGGAACATGTGTTTCCTTTTCTCCAACACATGGACATCCACATGCAGGATCTATAATTTCCTGTCATTTCTCTAGTCTATGATTCTAATGACACTCTTTTGCCCTCACGTCCCCCCTCCAATACATCATATGACACTTCATCACCTGACTTGGAACACCTGGATGATTCTATTGTTTTCACTCCACCACAAACTCCATTCACTTATGGTATTCAAGATAGTTATGTAAGTCACACTACTCCAATTCCATTCACTAATGATCTTCAAGGTAGTCCTGCAAGTCACACTCCGCATAATCCATTTACTGATAGTCTTCCTACATCTGCTACTAATGACTCAATTGTTGATGGGATTATAAACCCCACTAGGCCTTCTAGGCCATTTATATGGATGAATGATTATATAGTTGGGCAGAATACTAGCGAGAGTAGGCCTTTCAATTTTCCTATTTCTAACTCTGTTAGATATCAAGTATTGAACCCTGCCTACAGTCAATGCCTTGCAACTTACTTAGCGGAGAAGAGCCTAATTTTTTCTCAGAAGCAGTCAAGGATACTAAATGGGTGTCTGAAATGCATCAAGAACTTCAAGCCTTGGAAGATAATGAAACATGGAGTATAGTTCCTTTACCTCCTAGGAAGCGCCCTATTAGTTGTAAGTAGGTGTTCAAGATCAAGTATAAAGCTAATGGAGAGGTTGAAAGATATAAGGCCCGCAAGTGGCTAAGAGGTACACACAATAAGAGGGGTTGGAATATATAGATACCTTCTCATGTGGCAAAAATGGTCATTGTCAGGACCATCATTGCCCTAACAACAGTTGTAAGTGGGTGTTCAATATCAAGTATAAAGCTAGTGGAGTTTGACAAAGCAATAGCAGGTGTTGCTGATAATGATCGTGCTTTAGAAGATGCAAGTGTGTATAAGGCTTGTTAGCAGACTGTTATACCTGACAATGACTCGACCAGATGTCTCATATGATTTACAGACTCTTGGTCAGTTCATGCATACTACTAAATGATCACATCTAGATGCTTCCACCAGAGTAGTAAGATATATCAAGACTGCTCCAGTCAAGGGTGGACAATTATTAGCATGTTGTGATGCAGATTGGGGTGCATGCTTGCATACAAGAAGCTCTGTTACAGGCTATCTATTATTCTATGGCGATGCATTGATTCATTGGAAATCGAAGAAGCAAGAAACTATTGCAAAACTTTTAGCAAAAGCTGAATTTAGAAGCATGCCTTCAGAAGCAGCAAAGATGTGTGGTTGACAGGCTTATTCAGTGAACTAGGACTTAAGATCAAAGGCCCAATCACCTTGATGTGTGATAGCAAGGCATCAACACAAATTTCAACCAATCCTATATTTCATGAGCATACAAAAAACATAAATATCGATTGTTACTTTATCAAAGAGAATGTGAAAGTTGGAACTATCAAAAATGTGCATGTCAACACTAAAGAGCATATTGCAGACATACTAACTAAAGGGCAGGGCAGAACTCAACATGATCATTTACTTGGCAAGCTATGGTTGAATAATCTTTTTCTCCCATCCGTATTGGGGGAAGTATTGAACCAACATAGCATAACACGTTAGTTTAGGGGTCAAAGTGTACAAGTAAAAACTTGTAACTTAATTTTTTTTAGAATGTTAGTTGGTTATGAATGTGTATATATAGGTTTTAGATATTAGCTTCTTCTTTGAAACTCAATTTTGTACATTTACACATGTATGAAAATAGCTGCACTTTGAGCTTGATATCTCTCTTACTCACTTGTTCTTCCATAACCTACCAATTCCTTGCATGTGCATTTCTCTTCTTCCTTGATTTCTCAATAGACCCTACTCATACGTAGTTACCCGTACTAAAATTCTCTTTTTCATTAGAGATATATACATGTGATGATCCAAAGGGTCATCTTTTGTTTTAAAATTTGAATCCGAGTTCCATGGCCTTGAAAACCTCATTCCTTTTACCTCGATTTGCTTGTGCAATCTGAGCACATTTCCCGAAAGCCCCCATGTAAAATATGAAAAAATATTGAAATATGCCTTTAAAATTAAATTAAGTTGACTTCCGTCAATAGTTTAGGTAAATGGACCCAGATCCGTAATTTGACAGTCCTGGAGGGTCCGTAGAAAAATACGGAACTTGGGCATATACCAGAGTTGAATTCTGAGGTCCCTAGCCCGAGAAATGAATTTTTGAAGAAAATTGTTTAACTAGAAATATAATGGTTTTTAGAAATTTAACAATGCTTGATTTTGATAGTATCAGACCCGTATTTTGGTTTTGAGGCTTGATACAGGTTAAATACGGTATGTAAGTTACATTTGTGAAATCTGGTAAGAAACAGAGTTTATATGACATGATTCGGACCCCTGATTGTGGAAATAGAAACTTTAAGAGTTCTCAAAATTTTCATTAATTTTGATTCTAAATTCATAGTTCTAGGTATTATTTTGGCGATTTGATCGTGAGAGCAAGTTCGTATGATATTTTTAGACTGATATGCATATTTGGTTTGGAACCCCGAGGGCTCGAGTGAGTTTTGGATAGGCCACGGGGTGTTTTGGGACTTAGAGATCTCTGCTATTTTGTTGTTGCATGTGCACAGATGTATCCTTCTACACGTTCGCAAATGAACTCTCGCGAACGCGAAGAGTAAAGTTGTCTGAGGGAAAATTCCTTCTACGCGAACGCGAGGCACAGGTCGCAAACACGAAGTATTGCGAGCATTACCCTTCACCAACCGACCTAGCTATTGCGAACGCGAAGGCCAATTTGGTAGGGATGTGGGGGAGGGGATTGATACACTACCCGAACCCGGCCAACAGCTAGCCGCTCGCAAATGCGAAGGTCAGGGGGAAATACCTTCACAAACGTGTAATGTGTCTCGTGAACGCGAAGGTTTATAGGACCGCTGCTTCGCGAACGCGAAGAAGACCTGTCCAATGATTTTAAAACAGAACCTAGGTAGGGATTAGACCAAAATTTCATATCTTCTTCCATTGAATCCGATCTTGGACGATTTTTGAAGTGGGGATTCAACACCAAATCATAGGCTTGTTTTATTAAATTTATCTCTTTCATTTTCCATCAACACCCATTAGATTTCTAGGCCTAAATCTTGTTCTTTAAGGGTAGAAATTAGGGATTTCGGAAAAAATAGGAATTTTACAAATTTGGGAATTTAGACCTTGATTTGAGGCGGATTACGAAACTAATTAAATATCTGGGATTGGGCGTGAATAGGTAATCGATTTTGGTCAGAACTTTAAGTTTTGACTATGCGGGTCCGGGGTCGGATTTTGACTTTTTGGGAAGAATGTTGGAAAATTTATAATTTTTCATTTGAATTGGTTTGTTTGGCTTTAATTAATGTTAATAAATAAATTATGAATAGATTCGGGCAGATTGGAAGTGAAAACTAAGGGGGAAATGGTATTTGAGGCTTAAGTTTGGCCGTAGAATCGAGGTAAGTGTTTGGTCTAACCTTAACTTGAGGGAATAGGTATTGTTATCTTACTTGCTACATGTTTAATTGTTGAGTACAACATATATATGTGGTGACAAGTATCTATATGTTGTTGTTGGGTCATAGTATGCAAATGAGTCTGATACTTGTAAGTATTGTGTCTCTTATCACGTATTGTTCATGCTTAAGCTGGTTACTCTTCATGTGGAACAAGTTTGGTTATATGTTCTTGTTATTGGGTAATTGTTGAGTGTTTGACTCGACTTGAGACTTATATTGTGAATTTAACTATTGAAATGACATTTGTTATAGATCATTCCCTTGCGGGGATATTTTTGTTTCTATTATTTTGGATGAGGAAGGAGTGATAAAGCACAAAGGGTAATACCGTTGCACATTTATATTTATATTGATGCATATGATGAGAAAGAAAGATAAAGCACGAAGGGTGTTGTCGTGCACATTTCTATTATTCATATGGTGAGGAAGAATAATAAAACACGAAGGGTGATGTCGTTTACATTTCTATTATTGATTTCATGGTGAGAATTGAGAGTAAAAGCATGAAAGGTGATGCCGTGCAATTCCTGTTTATTGTGATTAGTTGCCGTTATCGGTTTAAGTGCATTAATTATTTCATTTCTATAATTACTGTGATTCCTTATTCTGGTACCCCATAGCATGTTGGTCCTTCCCATTAATTTCGACTTAGCTTCTATTATTGTTATTCTGTTAGTATATTATTTAATTGCACATGTTTATATTGTTTGTTGTGTCCTATCCTCGTTACTATTTCGTTGAGGTTAGGCTCGGCACTTGCCAGTACATAGGGTTGGTTGTACTTATACCGTACTCTGAACGTTTTGTGCAGATTTTTGTACTGGACCATACGGACCATAGTTCGAGGTTGCTGTCTTCAATCCATTCGAGACCCCCGGTAGTCCTACAGGCGTATGCAGACCCTGGCGTCCCTATCTATCTTATTTCTTTTTTATTTTACCTACTCTCGAGACAGATATACATTTTTTTGTTTAGACCACTATTTGTAGTATTTGTAGACCGTTCTTAAGCTGGGACACTAGTTCTGGGTGGAGTTTTATTACGGTTTCATTATTTGTATTTCGCATTTAATCCATTGATTTACTTTTGTTAGCTTGTAAACTGTTAAAAGATAAAAGAAAATAGAAAAATAATCGGTAACATTGATTTTTTTAACGGGTACAATATTAACACTATCACGATTCCGATAGTGAAAAATTTGAATGGTGGCAATGCTATTGATTAAGAACGAATTTAATTAAGTTGTGCATTATACTTAAGCTACCTACATTATTGCACTTGCATTTGACACTTATAGTAATAATAAATGGCTCGTCTTCTTGGAATTTTCTTTAGAATTCTCAAAAGCACTTTTATCGCTCCATCCGTAGGACCAGAAAATCCATACTATCTTGTTAATCGGCCGATAAGATCTTTAAGATTAACCAGTCAACTGACTTTATTCAATGTAGTTTGATCAGTTATAACTTTTATGATATTATCAAATATTCCCTCCATGGTTATTAATGTAAAGGTGTTTGACTGAGTATGAAATTTAAATAAAAATATTTTTGAAACTTGAGAGTGTGGATAATAATCATCTTATTAAAGATAATTTAAAATTAAACTATTATTAAATTAAAAAAAATATTTATTTTGAGACTGACTAAAAAAAAGTATTACATAAATTAAAATAAATGAAATAATAATCATTGCAAAATTTTATTCATAATCAAAAATAATTTAATTGTATAAATATCTTTTGTTAGTACTTCATAAAAGTTTAACTCGATAGGAAAAAATCTGATGTATACGTGAGCGAGAAAGACGGCACGCCACATGAAGAGAGAAATAAATAAGTACTTCGCATTAGGGGTATTAATGAATATTTGAAAATTGAACTGTACCGTATTGAACAAATTTTAGGTTTTTTCAAAAAATTGTAAATTTTTATGTAAATTTATAATCGCACTGATAATTGGGTAGGTATTTTATTTTATAAAAATAAACCGAAAAAATTACGAACCGTACCGAATAAATTTTATATGTGGAAAATATATTTATCTAGTAAGTTTAAAAATAGTGATATATTAAATTTTTCTTTGGGACTTGGAATTATGAAAACTATTACAAGCAAACAAGTAATTAAACTCAAAATACGAATTCCTAAAATCTGTTATGTTATTTCTACTTAAACTAAGTTATTTCAAGTATCTTTATAAGCAAGACACAAGTATTCTAGCGATTATGAGTAGCAAATTAAATGTATGGAATATCTTTTCTTTCATATAATTTTGATTTTTTTTTGAATATTTTATCTTCTATAGACTTTATTCTTGAGTCTCAACTTGGTTATATTTTTCAACTCGTATGATTTATATTTTTTTGCCCTTATTTATTTTTTTTTTACGTTGTAGAATAGTTGATGGATCTATGCTCTAGTCATCTTTTGTTGTTTATTTTTAATTCATCACCATTTAAACAGTAAAAATTTCTAGAGAGTTTTGCTAAGTCCTATAAAAGAACGTATGTTATTGCCTCCAATTTCTACTAGTGAATTTTATATGATATTTAAGAAAATACCAAAAATTAACCGAATCATACCGATACCGAAGAGAAACCGACATAATTGAGACGGTTTCGAAAAGTCTAATTTTGGCTATACATAATAAAATAACCGAAAAATTAGTATGGCATCAATTTTATAAAATAATCGGCCGAACCGAACCATTGACACCCCTACTCCGCATTGAGGGGTAAAAGTAGGGATGTCGATAGATATTTAAAAATCGACTGTATTGACAGAATCATACCATATCGAATCGATTTTTAAATTTTTTAAATAAAATCGGAGGTTTTTATATAAATTTATAACTGTAGCAGTAATAGGGTTTGTTTTTAATTTTATTAAAATAAATCAAAAGAAATATCGAACCGTACTGAATAAATTTACTTGTGAAAAATATATTTATATATTAAACTTAAAAATAATAAAGTATTAAAGTTTTCTTGGACCTTAGAATTATGAAATTGTTACAAGTCAACAAATAATTAAACTTAAATTGTAATTCCCAGACCTATTATGTTACTCTTACTGAAATTAAACAATTTCAGCATATTCACCATCAACACACAAGGTATTCTAACGATTATGAGTAGCAAACTATAATATATTGAATAAGATTCTTTTCGTATGATTTAGCTATATCTTTTTGAATATTTTATCTTCTATAAATGTTATTTTTTAGTCCTAACTTGGTTAGTATCTTTGCACTCGTGCGATTTATATTTTCTTTGTGTTTGCTTAGTTACTGTTACGCTACTGTTGAATAGTTGATGAATTTATGTTCTAATATTTTTCATGTTTGTGAAGTCCTATAAAAGTACATATATTATCGTATTCTACGTCTACTAGTGACTTTTACATGATGTGTAAAAAGATACTGAAAATTAATCGAATCATACTGACACCAAAGCGAAACCGACATGATTTGGACGGTTTCAAAAAGTATAATTTTGGTATAAATTGATATGGTATAATTCCTTTGTCTTCTTGAGCTGAGGGTCTTCGAAAACAACCTCTCTATCCCCATGGAGTAGGAGTAAGGTCTGTGTACACACTACTCTTTCCAGAATTCACTAATAAAATTTTACTAGATCATTATTGTTATTATTATTATTAATATGGTATAAATTTTATAACATAATTGATCAAACCGAACCATTCACACCCTATGTAAGACATTAGGCTCTCTTTGCCTCTCAATATGCTATCAAAAATGATGACGAATTATCTGAGTTCAAAAATAGTATGTAATTTTTTAAAAGTGTTTTAACTTCAATGGATCTTCTCTTCCCTTTGCTTCCACACGAGCTCAATCTTCCCAAGATGTTTTTTTAAAATAATATGCTTTTATGTCTAACTTTTCCTTTTGACAAAAAAAATGCACACTAGGTTCAAACGATGAATGCAAGCACCTTTAATATTTAATTTAAAGTTCAAAAACATCGTCACTATATATATATATATATATATATATATATATATATATATATATATATATATATATATATATATATATATATATATATATATATATATATATATATATATATATATTTATATTTCTTTTATATTCTTCATTGATGATATGATAGCAGTAAAATTATCAAATGAAATTGTTTTCTATATAGGTCTGAGTAAATTTTTTTATTTTGTTCGAAATATATAAAGTGTATGGCTAAATTTATTATCGAGTAAACTTTTTCTCTATGTCTATCTTAAATTCTTCTCTCTATATATATTGGTATTCTTACAAAATTGCAAAATTTCTTTGTTCAAATAGAAATCTTTAGCTCATTTTTTTTGGTCAAATGAAAATTTTATTTCAACCATTGGCAAATTTATATCATCTATTCTTTCGGACTCTAGAAACAAATCTCAAAAGTACAATCAAAAATAGTAAACTCTACAACTATTGTTGTTAAACTAAAATTCTATTACAGACAAAGATGAATGTTGTTACGATTGTGAAGAATCGCACAAGGGATAGTTATTCATAGTCTGCAGAATGGGAATCAATTTAGGTTGCTTCATTCTAGTAAAGTGCACTTGAATTGTAATCTCCTTTGCTCGATCTTGGCCGTTTCTGTTCAATTGTTGAAACCTTCTGTTGTTTCTTTCTATCCAGATGTTGTAGACTACTGCTGCAAACACCACACCGAGGATGGCTTTTCTGGGATTCCTGCTGTTGACATTATCAGATAACTATTGCACTTCTGACTCCCATGTGCCTATTGTTCTTTGATACTTCAACCATTGTAACATACCTTGCCACAGGTCTTTGGAATATAAGCATTCAAAGTATAAATGGTCATGTGTTTCTTCAATATCTCTTCCACGTAATATGCAAGATGGATTAATTTGAAGTCCCAATTTAACTAATCTGTCAACTGTTGCCAATCGCCTATGTAGTTCCATCCATAAAATGTATTTTTGTTTTGGGAGCATGCCAGTCACCATTACTAAGGGTTTCCATCGGACCTTAGGGTATTGTGGAGTGGTATGAATGTATGCCTTTCTGATGCTAAATTGCCCATTTTGAGTACATGTTTGCATTCCTGTTCCATCAGTTGCCCACCATTCCCTTGCTCCAATCAATTTCCTAACGAGCCAGCTAGCTTCTATAGGAATTTCCATTGTTGTAATGTCCCGCTTCTTTATTTAGTGACAATGGATCCATTTGATCCAGAGTTTTTCTTTCTTAGACATTAAGGCCCAGAGAAGTTTTGACAGAGCTGCTTTATTCCATCTTTCATAGGAGATAATGTTGAAACCTCCTGCTGCCTTTGGTTTACACAGTGTTTCCCAGGCAATTGGGGTCCTATGACTAGTTTCATGACTACCAGTCCACAGGTAGTTCCTACAAATTCCATTAACCAGTTTTATAATTTTTTTGGGAATGAGGAATACATGGGCCCAATAAGTTTGCATTTCAAACATGACACTTTTGATGAGTTGAATTCTACCAGCATAAGATAGTAGTTTGGATGTCCAGCTTCTAATTCTGTCCACTATCTTTTCTACTAGGGGCGTACATTGTGATATTCTGAGCTTTCTTGTAGATAAGGGTACTCCTAGGTATTTGAAAGGAAAAGTGCCCTCTGCTAGGTGTAGTTCAGGACAAATTTTCTTTTTGAATTCAGGATAAACACCTACTTATATAATGAGCTTTTATCCATATTGGCTTGAAGTCCTCACACCTTTGAGAAGTGTTCAAATTCATTCATTAATAACTTCATGAAAGTTTCATCAGCCCTACAGCACATCAAGAGGTCGTCTGCAAAGCATATGTGTGTGATTTGTAGTTTGGTGCATTTGGGGTGGAAGTTAAAATCTGGATTCCTGTTTAGTTTCTTTAGAGATCTTGTTAGATACTCCATGGCTAGGACAAATAAGTAGGGGGACATTGGGTCTCCCTGTCTTAGTCCTTTCCTTGCTTCAAAAGTGTTGGTCCATCCTCCATTTATCAGAAGAGAGTAACTGACTGTGGAAACACATTTCGTTATTAGCACTACTATTTTGTAGGGTATTCCAAATTCTAGTAAACTGCCTTAAGAAAGTCCCATTCGACAGAGTCATAAGCCTTTCTAATGTCGACTTTGATCATGCATCTAGGAGATATTGTCTTGTGATTATAGCCTTTGATCAGTTCGTGGGCCATAATTACATTATCAAGAGTATTCCTCCCTTCAATGAAGGATGACTCGGATTGCCCGACTAAATGATCCACAACCATTTTTAGCCTATTTATTAGGATCTATGAAATGATTTTATACAAGTAGAGCAGCACACAATGGGTCGAAATTCTTTGATATAGCTAGATTTTTCACTTTTGGAATCAAAGTAACAGTTGTGCAGTTAATCTGTTTTATGATTTTTCCATTTTGGAAAAATTGCTTCACTGCCCTTGTGATTTCCTCCCCCCCCCCCCTCCCCTCCCCCCACAATTGGCCAAAATTCTTTATAAAATTCTGCAGGATAGCCATCAATACCTGGAGTTTTATCTTGAGGAAGATTCTGTACTATCTGTTTGATTTCCTTCGCAGTCACTAGTGGCAACATTTGCTGCTGTTAGTGTAATTTAGGCAGGGACCATCTCTAACCATGTTGATGTCAATGCCTGAAAGTTGAACTGCTGCTGTGCCCAGTAGGTTGTGAAAGAATTGGGTGAATTCTTGCTGGATCTGGAGTGGGTCAGTAAGCTTCATTTGGTTCTCTGTGAGGATACAACTCACCTTATATCTTGCTTGTATAGATTTCATGTAAGCATGGAAATTTTTTGTATTACTATCCCCCTGTTGGATCTAGTTTGCTCTTGATTTCTGTCTCAGAACCTGTTCTTGAATAGTTTCCCATTGTTCAATGTTCTGTAAAAGTTGTTTTCTTTTTTAATCTCCTGTTTGTTGAATTGGTCTTCATTCAGTCTGTTTTGTGTTGCATTCAGTTCCTCTCTCAGTTGTTGCAGTTTTTTGTCAACAGAGGAATGTTCCTTGTGGATGTGTCTGGTGGATTGTTCGAGCTTTTTCAGTTTGCTCCAAATAGAATACATAGTACATCCTTGAATCTGTTGGCTCCAGATTGTCTGAACAGCTGCCTGTAGTCTTGTTGCTTCATAACTGTTGTGAGTAATCTGTATGGCCTGTTCACTCTACGTTTTACAACTTCAGTGTCTATCATTATGGGGGAGTGATCTGAGCATCCAGGCAGCATGTATACTGCTTCCACCCCAGTATAGGAATTGAACCATTCATCATTGCCAAAAGCCAGTCAATATGGCTGTAGATCATGTGCTCATCATCTCTCTTATTACTCCAAGAGAATCTCTTTCCTCTTTTGGTAATCTGCCCAACTCTAATGTCCTCAATGCAGCTTTGGAAGTCAGCTATCTCTGATTTATGTACTGGTTTCCCATTAATCTTGTCATCCACCTCCAATACACTATTAAAGTCACCCAATATAAGCCATGGACCACTATATTGGACAGTTCTCAGACTCCTCCATAGGGGTACTCTGTGATGGATTGAATGCAGGCCATAGACAAAAGTTATGTATCTAGCAAATGTTGAGCTCTTGTCTGTCACCTGGCAATGTATCATTTGGTCAGTAGTTTCTAGGATTACAACATGGATGTTTGACTCTTTCCACATTATCCTCATCCTCCCATTTAGGGCAGAAGCATAGTTATTCTCTATTTTCCATTCATCTCCCAACTTCTTGTAAATTGTCTGTGAATGTTGTTGTTTCACTCTTGTTTCAAGACAAGCTATCATATCTACTTTGTTTGTCCTCAGGAATTTCACTAGTTCTCTTTTTTTTATAGGACTTATTCAGTCCTCTAATATTCCAGGAAACAATGATCATGATGGATATTGGTTACTTGAGCTGCCTCCTTCATCCTTTATGGCTGCTTCTCTTCTGCTCTTCCTCTGTTGTTGGTCAGAAGGTTCCTTGGTAATTAAGGCAACATATGTATTCATGGTAGGCAAGGCATCATAGTTGATCTCCCCATTGTTTATCTTTTCCTTAGCTCCCTTTACAGTTGCTACCTGTTTCCCTCGATTGTTCACTGATATTTCCACCTTAGGTTTAACTGTTTGCTCTTCTTGATGTTGATTGGCAATAACCTCTTCCATGACAGGTTTTGGAAGCCATTTCATTGTGTTTTTCTTCTTGTTTCTCTTTATCTGGTTCTGTGGTATGTGATCCTGTCTCTCTTTCTGTTGGCAGCCCCCATTCTTATGCCCAAATGAGTTACAATCTAGGCAAAATGTTGGTTTCCATTCAAATTCCACTGGCTGAGACCAGCTTCTTCCATCTGGTATCTCAATGTGGACTTCATCAGGTAAGGGCTGGCTGATATCCATTTCCACAAGGACTCTAGCAAAGGAAATCCTTTCACATTCAGCAGTGAGTTTGTCAGTGCATAGAGATTTTCCAATTAGGCTAGCTATTCTCCCTAAGTTCTCTTCTGCCCAGCATTGAATTGGTAGACCAGGAAAATTGACCCAAATTGGTACAATTATCATTGATTCATGTTGGATCTTAAAATTTGGATCCCAGACCTTCAATATCATAGGTTTACCTTTGAAAGTGTAAGGGCCCTTTTGCATAATTAGGCTTTTGTCCTCAGTCAATTCGAACTTAAAGATGAAGTATCCATCATCATGTAATAACATAGTAGGTGCTGTAACAGCATTCCAAACTCCATAGATAAATTTTAGCATATCTTTGAAAGTCGGGTTAACTTCTAGTACATAGCCTATTGAAGAAGTCTTCCATTTCTGGGTCTGAACTTCTATTTCCTTGGGATTCAGTTTTGCGATTTTCATTCCATCTTTCACCATCGGAGAGTAGAACTTGAGTTGCATGCCCTGATTTTGATTTCTGTTACCTTTAACCACTTCAGCAAAGATTTGCTTCTGAGATTCAACTGAATATGTGAGTTTTCTAGCTGTTGTGACTATCGCTGTTTCCTTTGATTGCTTTTTAGCTTCCTCCTTCTCCGATAGAGGTTGCATGACTGTCGGAGCACTTCTCATACCCGGGAACCACTGTAATAGTGGTATTGGGTTTAGGTTTTGAGGGATCCCTCTCTCAGGGGTGACTAATCGAGTCATTTTTACAGTGTGGATGAGTAACTGTGTAGGTGGTTATGGTGGTTTGCGGTGGCTGGCGGTGGTGAGCTTCTTGCTTTTCCATCGCCAGTTTTCTCTCTAAATTTCTCTCTCTACATCACTGCTTTTCAGACATGTTTAAAATTACAAATTCTCATCTTTAGCTCATTTATTCCTATAAATTCAGGTTGAATAAGTTCTGAAATATTTTATGTCTATATTTTGACCCGAAAAAGTCCAATTTGGCTTGAAATTGTCAAACAGTAGACTCATAGACCAACATTGATAAGTTTGACTACGAAGAGATCGTGATTTGCTGCACAAGTCACGTCACCGCCTTCGTTGAATCGGATTCCCAAAGCAACGGTCTCATTTTCATTTTAGAAATAAAAAATAATGTACCATATTATTAGCTATGGTCGTACTGTGGAATGAAATTCTCACATGTTTATTAAAATATAACTGAGTGTTTCTACATTTCTCAAAATGGTTTCAAGAAATTATATTATAAACACTATTTGTAATACTTTTATAGACGCTTCTAAGGTCATTTCCA
The DNA here is from genome assembly GCA_034376525.1 of Nicotiana benthamiana. Classification (NCBI taxonomy): domain Eukaryota; kingdom Viridiplantae; phylum Streptophyta; class Magnoliopsida; order Solanales; family Solanaceae; genus Nicotiana; species Nicotiana benthamiana. The sequence goes on along the minus strand of CM067332.1, from coordinate 104,952,111 downwards.
ACATTTATCCATTTTTTTTATTCAAAATAAAAATATTTTTATTTTGGGGACAAATTACTCCAACTATTTCCCTATTTTTTCCTCCAAACTTTTTATATTTTTCTTTCTCTTTTATATTATATTATTATCTTTCATTTCAATTTTATTTTTTCATTTCAATTAAACAAATTACATCTGTTATTTTTATTAATTTGTAATTTCCATAATTAAAACAACTTCATAAAATTTTAAATGTAATTTTTGTGTATATTATTAAATAACTTAATAACTTAGATCTCTACTAAGTTATTATGCTATTTACCGTAGTTTTAATTTTTATGTATTTTCATTTAATGTATTTTTAATTGTCATGTATTTTCAATTTTAATGAATTTTCATTTAATGTATTTTCAATCTTCATTTTTCAATTTTAGCAACATCTAATATTTTATATTCGCACATTTCAATTTTAGAAACATATAATATTTTATATGTGTACCATTCATTTTTGAGATAATTATATATTTTTTCTACAACTATAACTTATAAGAAAATTAACTTATAGTTTTACATAAAAATCATAAAATGCGTGAAAATTAATTATCAAAATTATACACCAAAGTTAAGATATAATATTAATATATAAAGATATTATATAAACATAATTAAATTTATATAAAGAGATAAAATAAAAGATTAAATATAATATAATAATAATAAAAAAGTCATGAATAATAATGGAGAAATGAATAGTGTACCCCGTATTTGAGGAAACATTATTCATCCTCCATTTTGAGGACAAAAATGGAGAAGGGTTGGAGTAGAATTGAGATTTTCTTTTGTGTTTAATATTCATAATATGGGTCTATTCAATTATTTTTTAAGTACCAGTAAGTAGGTTGTTCAACACTTCAGGAATAAAGTCATTGCTTTAGCTCCAAAACAAATCTCAATTTTATCTTTGGGTTCTTAATTAACTCAATATATATGGGCTTAAACTCAATCTTAATAGTACTATAGCAAGGGTGGATTTAGGGGGGCACAAGAAGGTTTATCGTCAGAAAATTACACTGTTAAAATTTTTATACCTCATTATAAATGTTCAGGCTCCGCCGTTGGCTATACATCAACCATTTTGGACAAATGTTGTTAGAAGCGGATGAGTGTTTAAAATTTAAAATTTTAAATTAATGTTTTTGAATTTACTATCGAACTTTTAGTTTGTTTTAGTTATTAAATTATAAGTTAAATATTTATTAAATTTTCTAATAAAATACATGACCTAGATTGCCTTTTTTCAAACCCCTAACTAATGTTATGGCTACGTCCAAACTTTACCCCTTTTTTTATTGCAGAAGACGGCAACTTGGTAATATTTCCTCTAAGTTTCTGTCAATCTAACCTCATTTTCAAAAAGTTCTAATATAATGGAGTACTAAATAGCTCACCTAATTACATTATATAATATGGCTCACCTAGACCCAATCAAACACATAATTCTTCCCCATATAACATGGTTCCAACTTCCAAAGAGTTATCAGGTATTAAATAGTTATCACGAGTAACATGTTAGATTAATTGGTGATGGATGCTCTTACCCGACATGTTCAAGGAGATGTGCTTTGTGTATGCTATTTGCGGATGACATAGTTTTGATACACAAGACGAGGGTCGGTGTTAATGAGAGGCTAGAGGTATGGAGACAGGCTCTCGAGTCTAAGGGTTTCAAAATAAGCAGATCTAAGACAGAATACCTGGAGTGCAAGTTTAGCGCCGAGCCGAGCGAAGTAGGCAGGGACGTGATGATTGGATCTCAGGTCATCGCCAAGAGGGCCAGTGTCAGATATCTTGGATCGGTGATTCAGGGGGACGGAGAGATTGACGGGGATATCACTCATCGCATAGGAGCGGGATGGTCAAAATGGAGGCTTGCATCAGGAGTCCTGTATGACAAGAAAGTTCCACAGAAACTCAAGGGGAAATTTTAGAGAGCTGTGGTTAGACCGGCCATGTTGCATGGTGCGGAGTGCTGGCCAGTGAAGAACTCTCATGTTCAGAGGATGAAGGTTGCGAAGATGAGGATGCTCAGGTGGATGTGCGGGCTCACCAGGTTAGATAAGATTAAGAATGGAGTTATTCGAGAGAAGGTGGGGGTGGCCCCGGTTGATGAGAAGATGCGAGAAGCGAGACTGAGGTGGTTCGGGCATGTACGGAGGAGAAGTCCTGATGTCCCGGTAAGGAGTTGTGAGCGACTGGCAATGGTCGGCGCACGGCGAGGCAGAGGGAGGCCTAAGAGGTATTGGGGAGAGGTGATTAGATATGACATGGCTAGAATGCGGGTTTCTGAGGACATGACCCTTGATAGGAAAGTCTGCAGGTCTAGTATCAGGGTTGTAGGATAGTGGCCTCTAGAGTTTTTCGTACCCCTCACCCGGGGTTGGGTGAGGCTTGACAGGGCTATCCTTAGATGATTTGTGTATTAGATTGTGTCTCCCTTATGGTAGTTATTTATGGTAGTTACTGTCTGATTTTATTGCATGCTATTTATGGTTCTTATGTTTAGATAATTATTTATGTTATTTCCGCTGGACTTACTAATGTTCTTTTGTTTTTGTTTTTTATTTTGTTTTTCCTCTCTTTCACTGAGCCGAGGGTCGATTGGAAATAGCCTCTCTACCCTTTCGGGTAGGAGTAAGGCTCGTCCACATATTACCCTCCCCAGATCCCACTTTGTGGGACATTACTGGGTAGTTGTTGTTGTTGTTGAGTAACATGTTAGACAAATTATTATCTTGATTATTACTCCTTTCAAATATTATTAAAAACGTATAATTAGTTGGTAAGGCATCAAAATTAGTTACGATTGAAATAATAAATGTAGTAGCTATCCCGCACGTCCATTCCATCTTATATGATGGATCCCATCAACACATAGTTTATATATAGTCATATTCGTAGTAGTTGAAAAAATAAAATATAATAGTGATAAGGGTTGGTTAAAAGTTTGAATATATAGTTAATTAAATTTGAAAAGAAAATTATGAAAGTTGCATAGAATAATTTTAGTTGTGTAATAATATCAAATATTTTGAAACTTTCCAAAATGACTAGACGGTTATATAAATTGGAACAAAAGGAGGCATCTGTTAGTTATCTTGACTTGTTGGAATGAAAATTAGTTTTATGTTTAAGGAAAACTAATTTTTTGAAATGGACTAAAAGAAAAAGAATTTGACAAAAGTTCATATAGGTTAGTTGTACAAAATTGTAACAGAAATATTTATACTATAATTTGTCGCTCAAGAGGTGACTTTGATCCTTGTCCATTCGTTTTTTTTTTACTTTTTATCTAACTCTTTTGTAAAATCAAAGATTTATTAATTTTTAGTAGCTCGTTAATAATATTATTTGTTACCTTGCATTTTTAAAGAAATGTAAGATTCCCCGACATTCTCTTATCATTCCTAATTTGAAGTAGACAAGAAGAATTATTTGTTGAACATCAATAATTTTGTTACCTCGAATTTAAACATGTAAGATTCCACCTGAATTCTCTTATTATTCATAATCTGAAATTAAAAATTATATCAATAATGGGGTTAGGGATTCCCTCCACTAAACTGTATTTGTTTTGTGCTACATCAATAAAGTTGTCCATCGAGGGTGAAAAATAACTCCACATAATACGACAATAATAACAACAATTCAATAAAATTTTACTAGTGGGATTTAGAAAAAATAGTATGTACGCAGATCTTACCCATACCCCGAAGAAGTAGACGGGTTGTTTTCGAAAAGTCCTCGGATCAAGAAAACAGAAAGACAAAAGGAGACAATATTAGTATCACCACAGATATCATAGGAAAAATGGTAACAACATGAAATCCAAAAGAAAGATGCAAAGCAAAAGCGATAGCTTGTATGCACTAAAAAGCGAAATAGTAAGAACCAATATTGCAATTCACTATGTTAGAAAAGAACCATACCAGACTAGTCTCACAAAGGTACAAAGTAAGGCAAAACTCAACAATCTCCTAACCTTCAACCTTAATACTCGACCTCCACATCTTCCTATCAAGTGTCATGTCCTCGAAAATATGAAGTCTAGCCATATACTACCTGATCACCTCTCCCTAATACTTCTTAGGACGCCTTCTACGTCTTCTTATATCCTCCACAATCAGCCACTCACACCTCCTTAATGGAGCATCTGGGCTTCTACTCTGAACATTCGAACCATCAGAGTCTCGTTTCCCGCATCTTGTCATCCATGATAGCCACGTGCACCTTATCCCGAATATCATCATTCCTAATATTATCCATCCTAGTGTGCCCGCACATCCACCTTAACACCCTCATTTCTACTATGTACTTCATCTTCTGAATATGCGAGTTTTTAACAGGCCAACACTCAACCCCTTACATCATGGCCAAATTTACCTTTGAGTATCGGTGACACTCTCATGTCACACATGATTCTAGATGCTAACCTCCACTTCATTCATCCTACCCCAATATGGTGTGTGACATCCTCGTCGATCCCCCTCCCCCTGGATAACCGACCCAAGGTATTTGAAGCTTCCTCTACTTGGGATAACCTATGATTCAAGCTCGCATCCACACCCACTTCCCATGGCTCAACACTGAACTTACACTCCAGATATTCCATCTTCGTTCTGCTCAGCTTGAAACCTTTTGACTCAACAGCCTGTCTCTAAAGCTCCGGCCTCTCGTTAACACCGGTATAGAACTCATCAATCAAAACTATGTCATCTATAAATAACATACACCATAGCACATCCCCTTGAATATTGTGTGTTAACGCGTCCATCATCAGGACGAATAAGAACGGACTGAGCGCAAGACCTTGGTGTAATCCTCTTACAATCAGAAAATTCTTAGAGTCGCCTCCTACTGTCTAAATCCGAGTCTTAGCCCCATCATACATATTCTTAATCGTCATAATATAGAGAACCGGCACACCTTTCGCCTCTAAGCATTTTTAAAAAATTTCTCTAGGAACCTTGTCATATGCTTTCTTAACTTCACATAAAACATGTTCAGCAAAAAGGAAAGGATTATTTTTTCAAGATTAGACAATGTAAAAAGAATTTATCCGAAAATAAACACGTGTCTTGAGTTTCTAAGAATGAGACTTACTTCTGTTTTTGTTTTCATAGGGAGATCACGCTACAACATAATTTATTATTGTATATGATGAGTTTTGAGTGTTTTTTTTTGGTAATTAAATTTGTTGTATTAATCACCAAAGGTATTTCTTTACAAAGCCATAGTTCAGCTATACACAGCTGACTATCATCTATAATAAAAACTAGCTAGCATCTACATTTACTGTACCTATGTTTCTAATTACAGGAGATAATGCAGAATGTGTAGACTAACTTTAGGGGGACTCCTAACATGACATGTATAAGCAATGCTTCTAAGTAGATGATCACTGGAACAGGATGTGTGATTGAACAATCTTGAGTTTCTTTCTAACCAAATACTATATAGCATTTCAGCAAAGACCATTTTAATCATTTGAGCTCTACCAGATTTCCCTTTAGACTTGGTTATGATCCAACTGTATGTATTGCTTCCAATTCTGGTAATTGTCTTGAGTTACTCCAATCCACTGCAAAGTGTGGTGTCTCAGCAAGGAAGTGAATGAACATGAGAAGAACAGATGATCCCTAGTCTCCTTATCTTGTTGGCAAAGTGTACATGTGTTGTCCACATTGAGTTTCCACTGTTCCAGTCTATCCATTGTAGGCAGCCTATTCTGTAATATCAGCCAGAGGTTGAAGACTGCCTTAGGTCTAGCATAGTTTTGGATAGTGAGGTTCTTCCACACTACTCTCGGCAATTGTCCAATCTGTTGTAAGTAAAGTTTCTTGATATAGCAAGCTGGTTGTTGTAGCATCTTGACTGCTGCAATGTAACAGTAGCAGCAATGATCTTCCTAACCATCCAACTGGCTTGGTTAGGAATGGTTAGGGACTGAAATTGTTGCTGAATTATGTACACAGAGTGTATCCATTTTATCCATAGAACATCTTTCTTATTGGCCAGATCCCATCCAAGTTTCATTGCAGCTTTGTTCCATAATAACAGATTCATAATATTTAAACCCCCAGCAGACTTAGGCAGGCAGACCTTGTCCCAGGCTACATATGAGTTTTTGGATATGTTGGCTGAACCTGTCCAAACATAGGATCTACAAACTGCATCCAGCATCTTTAGTATTTTTGAAGGAATAAGAAAAAGCTGAGCCCAGTATGCTTGTATACCAAAAATGACTGACTGCACCAGCTGAACTCTCCCTGCATAGGATAATTTTCTAGCAGTCCAGGATGTGATCCTGGCAGTAACCCTATCCACCAATGGTTGCCATTGTAGTAATGACATTTTCTTGGCAGTTAGAGGAACTCCCAAATACTTGAAAGGTAACTCTCCATATACATAACCAAGATGATTGACAATGTGTTATTGTGCATCAGGAGAGACACCTCCAAAATAGACAGAACTTTTACTCAGGTTAGCAGTCATACCAGAAGCCTCAGTGAATTGAGAGAAGTATCTGAACATGGTTGTGACAGCCTTCAAGTTTCCTTTGGCAAATAACAGTAGATCATCTGCAAAGCTAAGATGAGTAATATTTAACCTTTTACAACCAGGATGGAATAAGAAGTATGGATTTTTCTTTAGTTCCACAAGAGCCCTGCTAAGGTATTCCATCACTATAGCAAATAAGAAGGGAGAGACTAGGTCACCTTGTCTCAAGCCTTTAGCTGCTTGAAAGGGTTCAGTAATGATTGTATAGCTAACTGTTTGGACACATTCCATAATCCACATTATAAATCTGCCTGGGAAGTGTAAAGATTCCATCACTTGTTGCAAGAAGATCCACTCAATAGAATCATAAGCCTTCTGTAAGTCTATTTTAATCATACACGTAGGGGATACATTGGTTCTAGCATATTGTTTGATCAACTCATGTGCTAAGATAACATTATCAGCCACCCTCCTTCCTGGAATGAAACCTGCCTGGGAATCACTAATGATATAAGCCATGCATTTCTGTAATTTGTTGGCCAGTATCTTAGATATTATCTTATATAGAACTGAACAACAGGCAATTGGTCTAAATTCCTTGACTGACTGAGGGTTAGGAACTTTTGGAGTCAATGTAAGGGAGGCACAATTAACTGGTTTATACATCTTACCAGATTGGAAGAACTCCAGAACTGCCCTGGTGATTTGATTGCCAGTGAGCCACCAGGTCTGTTTAAAGAAAACAGCATTATAACCATCAATCCCTGGTGCTTTATGATCACCAATGGATTTTAGGCTATCTACAATTTCATCAATAGACACATCTGCTGCTAACTGCTGCTGCTGATAGTGAGTGAGCTTTGGACCATTATCCATGTATGACCTATTAATTGCTGGAAGGGAGGGAGCTGATGACCCCATTAAAGACTTATAGAAGTTCCTGATTTCATCTCTAATGTCATCTGGATGGGTAAGTTTGATGCCTCCTGCAGTAACCAGTTCAGTAATGCTTTTGTACTGATTCCTTTCTTTTAACACAGCATGAAAGTACTTATTGTTTGCATCTCCCAATTGTATCCATTTGGCTCTGGATTTCTGTTGGAGGATACTTTCTTCAATCAGTGACCACTTCTCCAGCTTCAATAACAAATCCTTTTCTTTAGCCTGCAAATCATCAGCAAATTGTGAGCTCATCTAGTGCTGGATGACTTTTAGTTCCTCCCTGCTAGATTCAATTTTCTGTGTGATGTTCTTAAATTCTCTAACATTTAGAGATTTTAAAACAGGTTTAAGTGCCTTGAGGTTGTTCCATATCATCTTAAGAGTGCACTGATCAGAACTCCTCCAATGTGCCTTCATGATGTGTTGAAAATCCTTGTGATTAGCCCATGCATTGTAGAATTTGAAGGGTGCCTTCCTGACAGTAATATCTTCCTTAAAAGTAAGCACCATTGGATTATGATCAGAGATTAAAGGAGGGTCATACACAGTCTGTACATAACTCCATTTAATCATCCAGTCATAATTACCAAATATTCTGTCTAATCTACTACAAACTCTCTCATTACCAGTTTGTTTATTAGTCCATGTGAAGAAGTCCCCTTTCCAGCTCTGATAATTCAGCCAGTTGAATGCATTGAATGAAATCCAGAGTCTCAGCTTGCTTAACTTGAGTACATGACTGTCTGTCATTGACAGACAACACAGCATTGAAGTCACCTGCAACCAGCCAAGGATCAGTAATACCAGTAGCAAGGTTTTGTATGTGTTGCCACATTGTTCTTCTTTGGTCCAGACCATTAGAACCATACACCAAGTGAGAAGGCAGATCAGATCCCCTAAAAGATTGTGAATACTGCAATGAAGAGATTGGCCATCCTCCTGAATTCCTGTGACACTGATCTTCTGAGGGTCCCATAAAATCCAGATTCTACCTCTTGGAGAATCCCTATAGTTAGCTATCATACACCAACCTGGAAGCACCAGATTAGAAATTCTCCCTGCATTATTCTCCTTGACCATTGTTTCTACCAAACTAACAAGACTAAATTTATTCTGTCTAAAGTATTCTTTAGCTTCTTTCTGTTTATATCTCTTATTGATCCCTCTAATATTCCAAACTACCAGCTTCATTTGGTAAAACTAGGACCCCCTTCATTAGGGGGTGACCTGTTCTGCTAGCTGACACAGCTTGAAATATGTTACTAAATACCATAGGGGATAATGGGGGAAAATTTGTATGATTGAAAACTGGAGATTGCACCTGCTTGCCCTTATCTACCAGAGTGAACCCTTCTGTGCCATCCAAAGGACCTGCATCTTTAGGAGGTAGTGCACTCTGCCTTGCAACTTCCTGTTGGCTGGGGTTCTCCTTAGGTTGTGTATCATTCTGAACTGGCCCTTTAACTCTCAACTCCTGGGTAATTTTTGGTTTTTGTATAGGTTGAGGGGGTTTAGGAATGGTCAGGCAGTTATGACCTACCATGAGGCACTTCTCACAGTATGTTGGCTTCCAGTCATATGTCACTTCCTGTACAAATTTCTTGCCATTAGGATCAATAATCTCAATCTCACTTGGCAAAGGCTTAGACACATTAACCTCAATAAGCATAAGTGCAAAGGAGATCCTAGTCTGATTGGTAGTACGTTCATCAGCAAAGATAGGTTTGCCAAGAACACTGGCAATCCTACTCAAAGACCTACTACCCCAACATGACATAGGAAGCTAGGGAACTTTACCCATAGAGGAATGTCATTAGGGAAAGCAGCAGTGAAGTCGAAATCAGAAGACCATTGTTTCAAGACCATAGGTCTGTTAGCAATGGTATATGGACCAGCACATATGACCTCTTTAGCATCTTCCATGGTTTGAAATTTAGCTACATAATAACCCTCCTCATGGTAGTATAGATCTGGCTCTGGAACATGAGACCAGTGTAGACTAATGAAGTGTTTCATAGCATTATAACCTGGACCAGTCCCCAACACAAAAATCACAAGAGAACATTTCCATTTCTGCTCTTCCTCCTCTACTTCCTCTTTCAGTAGCTGGCCTACAGGTTTGCCATCAAGGATAGTAGGTGGTATATACTCCAGTGCCATACCATTAGAGGCAAATCTGTTCTTCTGAAACAGATTTGCCCACACTTTGGTTCCTTCATTGGTCACCTTCACTGTTTCAGGGTCAGGTGGTTGGGCTGATGTCTGCATGTGGGTATTACCCCCATCACCTTGTATAATCTGAGGTTGAGGAAGCTCCTTAGCTTCAAAAACCTCCTCTGGTTGCTTCGATGGAGCAGGAACCTCCTCTAGTTGCTTCAATGGAACAGGAATCAATGGAACAGTAAACGGACCTTCTTCACTAGGAACAGTTTGTAGTTGATTTATTTTTGAGATGATGCGATCTATTGTTGCAATTGGAATTTTACGTGGCCTACCCCTACCGCGACCTCTTCCTCTTGCCATGAAAACCAGCTCGGCGACGTTAACTAACGTGCGCCGAGGCAGGCGCAGAAGATGAGGCAATGAAACAGTAAAGGTAGAGAGAAGGGAGAGCTTCTCTCTCTAAGTCTTTTTTATTGGACATTTACCTCTTTTCTTTGTTAGTTTTGAGTGTTACTCACGTGGTTATTCAATTATTTAATAACTAGTAAAATAATGTTTCTTTTGTAATAATACAAATATACTTAATTATGTTTATAGCGTTCAGAGGATTACTCAACATGATTTCTTAAATTTTTGGAGGCCAAATAACCTTTAAATTATTTTTTTAACTTTTTTAATATTATGATTTTTCTTTTTAATCTATTATATGGAATTTTTATAGAAAAAAATAGATCTAATACACAAAGTGAAAAGTAAAAATAATATTCAAACATGTATAATGTTTAAATAATAAAATAATTGAGTACAATAAATATTTAAGAATTTGTTTGTATCAATAATTCTGATAATATATAAGAACAAAAACTAAAAATAATTATTCACACAATTGAGAATGAAAGAGAATTAAAGCTTTTAAAATATATATTCCGTGCATATAATATAGAAAAAGAACTATTTAAAAATATGCTTAATTATTTCATATTCCAAGATTATATATGCTTGAAAAAATATTTTTAGTTTTATTTATAAATATAAGATTTATTTGTTTCATAGATAAGCCAATAATATAAATTCAAAATATAAAAATTAAAATATTAAAAAGGTATAAAATGGCAAATGTTGATAAGTTAGAGGGCAAATAAATATTTGGTCACGACAAGTTTGAGGAATCCGTTGAGTAACTATTTGAGTGTTATATACATAATTAAGTAATTTTTCTAATATAAATTGAAAAAATAACTTTACAAGATAATTTTGAATAATTAAGTGACTAAGTAAAACTCATATGCATTTTTGAAAAATCATCAACAAAGATATTTTATGTACATAGTAGTTTTTTTTCCTTATCTGATGATTATAGGTGATATTGATTTTTTTTTTCGACCCTGAGTTTTTTTTCCTTGGTCGTGGAAATTTATTAAGTTAGGTTCAAATTTTTATTATATATTTTTCCCCTGATGAGAATTTTTCACCTATCATAGTGAGTAATATTTTTATGTTTGTGAAAATGGTAACTACAATTATATTTGATTTTGTAATTTTAAAAATACGTAATTTATTTTAATATTAGTTGTTAGGCAATACAGTATGAATAAAGGAAATATAGGAAATGCAAACCAATAGGGTTACAAAGTCGGGACCTCGAGCTAGCTGGAGGGGAGCCTCGAGGTCTAGATGAGGCTAATAGTAATAAACAATTGATGAAGAATAAATGATAATAAAGACCTTAAAGGTGGTCTTTTGCGGTTAATAATGAACAACAGATGAAGAACAATAAATGAAAGAATAAGCAATAAATTAAAAAACAATAGTGTTAGCAAAGAACAGAGAATTTCGTATTATATTCAATATGCTGTGTAAATAATCTCATACCCTAAAAGATGACCAGAGTCCCCTTTATATAGGAGGGGTGAATCCCAACACAGTGCATGTCTAATAAAGGATAAAGAAACGCTACTAGTGCAGTTGTATAACGGGTCAATAAGGATTTGTATGTACTTGTAGATCTGGTCAGCTTTAACCACGTGTATTTGAGAACTTTCCCGATCTTTCATGATGATCATCGATTGTACTGCTTCAAGATCAACCACAATGAATTTTCGATATGCTCCCTCGAGGGATGCACCTTAGGATCGCACCTTATGCTCTGCTTCGAACTTCTTCGAGGTTAGGCATGAAACGACATAATAGCCCTAAAGTCGAACTGATTGTATACAGTGTTAGCAGCGTAGAAGCAGATTTGTTGCTGGAAAAAAATAAGTTTGACCTCTCAAATGTTGAATTTCCTTAGATTTGGCTGAAAATACTGATTCTTAATTTTTAGGTTGTTACACAGTTTTACCTTGTGTTTTGCTTTTTCCATAATATATCATATACGACAGGTTAAAATGAGATATAATATGAATGTTATTAGTCAAAGCTGACATGTCTTTTCAAAAATAAAAAATAAAAAAATCTGTCAACACTTTTAGAGCACGTGACTACGGATGCAAGTGCCATTATTGTTTGAAAAAAGAGAAGAACTGTATACTTAAAATTATGCAGCTTTTTTATAGGCGTGTTATCTCTTAATTATAATGTTAAGGTCAATGACAAAAAGATTATAACCATTTAATTCTATTTATCAAATTCATGATAGTGATGATAACCAGAAGCTGTGTGTGTATATTTTTAAAAATGAATTGGCGAAGCCGATTTTGACTTCTCTACCATGTATTTGTTGTGCAGTGGTCAATTTCCCACTACTTTCTGCACAGCTTAGTGGGAATTCTATTTCCTAGAAGCTGTCATTGCCAAGTAGCCTGTAGGCTGTAGGACATATATAAAAATGATGAATCCTACTTTTTCACTCTTTCTTATTAGTTATGTAAATTTGTTTGATTGGACATGAAATTTAAAAAAAAAATAAAAATTGTGATCATAAACAAATCCAAATGGGGCCAAGAGTATTTGTGTGGTTATAAAAGCTTCTCATTAAGAATAGAATTGTAAGTTTAAGTTCAATTATTACCAAATATTGAAAGAGTTTATTCTTTTAACGGACCAAAAATAAAATAGATTCACAGATTATATGAAATATATATTTTCCTTGTTATTAAGTGTAAATAAATAGTGTTAGCTTTTTTGTATTAGGGAAAATGCCATCCTTTTTTCTTGTTCGTCATCCATACCTTCGTATTATAAGTTTATTCAATTTCTTGGAACAAAATTCATGTCTGATTGATACAAAATTCGACTAAATTAACCGTTAAGTGTGAAAGGATTTAAAATAAATTGGAATGAGGGAGTGATATGTTATCAAGATAAGGTTTCACATATTTTAATTCAAATTGTGGATCGTATTAGTAGTCTTTCCATTAGTAATGACGCATTTGGCAAAGTTAATATTACCATTGTGTGAACACAGTCTCCAAGACTGTCTTAAAAATATTATTTCCTTCTATTCATACAAGTACAATTTTATTTTTGGCATCCATTATATATACTAAATTAATCTTAATTAATTATTACCTTGACACAGAATATATAAATAAGGTCAAAGCTAAAATTAATTTCTTCTTGATTACGTAAATGGACACATTTTTAAACCAAATAAAAAGGTAAAATGATAATTTATTGTGGACCGGAGAAATATCTATAGGCGTATAAAATTTACGAAATTAAATTCATAAATTAATTTGGACCATATTTTAATTTCAAGATATATTGATCCAAATAAATATTATGAGCTAATATATTGGATTAATTGTATAAGTTCAAGGGGAATTACCAGCTATGTCCATTTATAAGTAGTTCATTACAAAAATTGTCCAATTGATAAAAATTGCTAATATTAGCCAATTAGCTATATGTAGCAAAAAAAATATCAAAATTTTGCTTTGTTTTGAGTGAGTGTTATTAGAATAGATTGGGTACAACTTAAGGAACTTGAATATAAGTTTTAGGATGATTTGGTAAAGTTTTGAGGTGGTTTGAATAGAAAATTCGAAGTAAAAGCTGAACATGAGAAAAATAATATGTGTATCACACTGTGTATCATTTGTGTAACACATATGTATCAATTGTGTATCACATGTATATCCATGTACACTTGTGTGAGAGACACATGCCTGATACATGTTTGATACATGTATCACAGAGGACTTTATCGAACTCGATTTAACTACGAATATTAATACAAAATCAGTACAAATCACCTCCAATCTTCCTCAAATTTTGTATATTGACTTATCTATATATTTTCAATGAATTTCATCTATACCCATTGAAAATATTTCCTTTTTTGGAATATTGTATAGATTTTTGTATTTCATCACCTTATTTGATATCCCGTCTATGAAATTTCCTTTCCATCTTGTATCTAATGTTGCTAATCACGCTTAAAAATATGAAAGTTGATTTTTGCATGTGATTTTTTGATAGAAAGAACCCTATTATTTAGTTTTCAATTTTGTTGGCTAATTTTGGTAAGACTATGACTAATGGCTAGAGGTTGGTAAGTTAAGATTTATTTGGGACATTTGTGTAAGTTTCCCTAAGTTCAATATATACGGATTAAATAAATAAGTCTTAATCCATTGGGTTGACCCATTTAATTGGGCTAATGTGATGAGCGCACTTCATTCATCCCAAGATTTCATCTTCCTAGAGGCCCAACTTGGTGACACGTGTCAAGTGACGTGGCGTGCCTAGTCAAACGGAAGAGTCAATAGGATCATGTCGCGTGTAAAAATGACAAGGCATGCCAAGTCACACTAAAAGGACAATAAAATCGTGCCACGCGTGCAAGTGACATATTCTGGCCTGTCAAATGCGGTCATGTCACACTTTAATTTGATTGGTCGAAAAGAGTTTGTTCTTATCATAACTCCTCCCTTCCATAACTATAAATAGGGGTCTACATAATTAAGAAAAGATAGCAGAAGTTATAACAAAAAGCAAGAGAGAGCTCGTGGATCAAATGCTGCAGATTTCTCTAAAAACTACAAACATTCAAGTGTTCTAAGCATTAAAAGATCAAGATGAAGATTCAAGAACAAGCTGCAAGCTCTTGGATTAAAACTACGTCGAGATCAAGTTCAAGCAATAAAGCTCAAGCTCAAGAACAAGATTATAGTTTGTGGAACTAAATATAGATTCGTGATCAAGCTCAAAGGCCCTTGAATTTATTTACTATTGAAAAGAAGAATCAGAGGATTCATAGAGATAATAACACTCAAATATTTGGAATAAAAATATCGCAATTGTTATAATATTTTCGGTCTTGATTTTATTTTCTCGACAAAATTTATTATTTATAATATCTATTATTAAAGATAAGCAGCATATGTTCCTGTGTTATTATAAATTAAAGTAAAAATATATGTTAATTAATTATGATATATATATATATATATATATATATATATATATATATATATATATATATATATATATATATATAAAGACATGGACCATATAATTATTAGATTAGTTCAAAATAAGTTTTCGTTGGTGAAAGAGTGGGAAAAGCAGAGGGTCAGGTAATTACACCCTCACGAGTTCAAAACTTCAAATGCTTATCCATCTTGTCACTCAAACAAAGAGCAGCTATTAGGGGTGTACATAAACTGGGTTGGTTCGGATTTTATGATTATCAAATCAAACCAATTATATCGGGTTATTAAATCTAAATACAAAACCAAATCAATAAACTCGGATTTTTTGCTCTCGAATTTTTTCGAGTTTTCTCGGGTTTTCGGGTTATTCGGGTTTTTTATAAATATTTCCACTAAAATCTTCATAGAACAAAAGCATATAAATTATGCTCAAAATATTTCTTAATCTTAGTAAGATACATCTATATAAAGTATAATACAAAATATGAGATGTGTCATGGCATTATCCTAAAATATTCAACAATAAAGACAATAAAATTGTGTAATATCAATATTACTAATTAAAAAGCCACAATAAAAATATTGTTAGCTGAGTATAAGATGGGCAGTTAGTATATTGCATAAGATTAGATAGTCAGCTGAGTATAAGCTAGACTATGGCATTGTAAAACAAGATCTTTGGTGATAAATAAAATTTAAATTACAAAAAAAAAAAGCCACAATAAAAAAATAATCTAAAAATACTAAGTCATGCTAAAATAAGTAGACTAATAAGAAAATATTAATTACATGACTAAACGCTAAAGAAAAATAAAAATAGGTTGTGTATTTATCTAAATTATTGCAAAACAAAAAAATAGATATTCAATACATTCTCGTTCATAGTATTGAATTGAATGTCTTTTGTTAGCATTAATATTGATTTGATTTTTGTTTTTATTTAGCTTTTGTTAGCATTATTTAATTTACTAATGTTAATGGCTATAAAACTTATTGGAACATTCAAAAAGTTCTAATTCCAACCTTTAAATAATACCTTAAAATATTAAATTATAATTTCTTTTTAAGAAATATTTATAAATTACATCACAATAAGTATATTTACATATTAAATATATCTAAAAGTTCTATATATTTAATGTCGGGTTGGTTTGGTTTCGATTTGACTTTCTTTAGTTGAAACCAAACCAAACCAATTATGGTCGGGTTTTTTTTTCAAAACCAAGCCAAATCAAACCAAACCATGGTCGGATTTTTTTTTCGATTTTACTCGGATTATCGGGTTGGTGCGGTTTGTCTGTTTTCTTTATACACCCCTGGTTGCTACTCACCAATTTGTACAGAGGTTGAATTTGTTTCTCCTTTTTGGATTACTTACCTTCTGATTAGTCTTCTTTTCTTTTCGAGATGTGTTTGATACAAAGAAGAATAATTTCTAATTTTGTATATTTGTTAACTTCAATATTTTAGAAAATATTTTTTTATATATTTTTTTTGGAAAAAATATTTTCCTTAGCATGAAGTTGTTTCACATCGAAGCTAAAACTTCAAGCTAATGCATACTAAAGTTATATATCCTCCGGTCTACAGTTTTGTCATAAGATTTATTCGAACTTCAGTCTAAATATGTTTAAGTTTTTTAGTTCATTTGCTAAAACTTCAGACTAAACATGCTTAAGTTTTTTAGTTGCAGTATGAAATTTTCTAATAAGGTTTTGCTAATGCATGCTGAGTTATTTAGTTCATTTCTAAAATTTTCAGAGAAAATATGTTAAAGTTATTTAGTTCATTTGCTAAACTTCAGACTAAACATTCTTAAATTTTTGTCTTGCGGTATAATATTCTAAAGAGTTTTTGCTAATGCACGCTGAAGTTATTTAGTTCATTTGCTAAAATTTCATACAAACATGTGAAGTTTTGTAACGCAGTTTACAATTTTGTCCAGAGTTTATCCGAAAAACTTCAATCTAAACAAGTTGAAATTTTTTAATTCATTTGCTAAAACTTCGCCTATTTTTGTCCTGCAGTTAATCAATAGTTTTAAATTAAAGAAGGCGAAATTGTCTTTTTTAAAACGCTTTTAGCAACAACAAAAAAAAAACATGGATACAAACGGAAAAATAAAACGAGTATAAGTTAAAAGTTAATGACCAAATAGAATACTCGTGTAATTTTTAATATATTTATATATATTTATCTTCATTCGCTTTCTTTTTGTTTGAGTGCTTTTTTGGATCTATAATTATTGGAGATAATATTAGAGATAATATTATAGAATCCTAGTTACATATAAATCCTACATGTTAAGGATCATGATAGAATCCTAGTTCAATACACATCCTACAAGTTAGGAATTGGTTGCCATTGTATTTTGTATAAAAAGGGCTGCTGCTGGCCTTGTAAATCACAGAGAAGAAAATATCAGATTGCATATTGATCATATTGATCATATTGTTTTAACATGGTATCAAGAGCCTAGTTTTTTTTCAATTCCTTATACGTATTATTCATTAATCACGTATAATTGAGAAAGAGTTATCACATAATTTTATTTTTTTTTTTTCTCTTTCCCCTCCAACTTCGCTGTCATGGCAGCGGCGCAAGACACCTCAGTACCCAAGGTCGATTTACTCTATCACTTGGGCTCAAGTGATGGTCCAGGAAATATCATCACTCCTATTCAGCTTCGTGGTGAAAACTACGATGAGTGGGCGAGGGCGATCAAGACCTCGTTGAAGGCCAAACGAAAGTTTGGTTTTGTTGATGGCTCGATTGTGAAGCCTACTGATGTCCAGAAGCGAGAGGATTGGGAGGTCGTTCATTCAATGTTGGTCTCTTGGATTACCAATACTCTAGAACCGTCTATTCGTTCTACGATTGGTGAATATGATGATGCTCACTTGCTATGGACAAACCTTAAAAATCGTTTTTGTGTTGTCAATGGCACTAGGATTTGTCAATTGAAGCTCTCTTTAGGCTTGTGTAGGCAGGAGAAAAATGAATCTGTTGCAATGTATTTTGGTCGTCTGGCCAAAATTTGGGATGAACTCCACACGTATATCACTGTTCCGTCGTGTTCTTGTGGGAATTGTTCATGTAATATTGTTTCCCAGGTGGAAAAATTGCGGGAAGATGACTACGTACATCATTTTTTGATTGGTTTGGATGACAAGTTTGCCTCCATCCGAGGACAACTTCTTGCTCAAGACCCTCTTCCGGGGGTGAACAAATCATATCAGCAAATTATTCAGGCAGAGAGGCTAAGCTCGGCCGACACAGTGGCCTCTAATCGAGAAAGCGTCATGGCTTTCAAGGTGCAATCTGACCCGCGACCAAAGTTTAATCGACCTGATAATTCGGATAAACTTTGTTCCTATTGCAATCGTGAGGGGCATGTCGAAGCCTCTTGCTTTCAGCTTCATGGATACCCGGATTGCTGGGGTGATAGGCCTCGAGGAGGCCGTGGTAATGGTCGTGGTAGCACGTCTTCGGCTCGCGGAGGGGGCCGTGCAGTAGGTACAGCAGGTCGTGGACTGCGACCACCTCCTGCTCGTGCAAACAAGACAGGAGGGTCTGCTGCTCAAGGAACGCAGCAGCCTGCTACTCACGCTGATGGCTCAGCTCTTGCGGGGGTTTCCGCGGCTCAGGTTCAGCAACTCCTAGACCATCTTAATACTCTCAAGCCAAAACTCCATGGTAAGCAAGATGTTGATTGGATAATCGACACCGGCGCATCAAATCATGTCACATGTGATGCGTCTCTTTTGATTAATGCGGTCCGTGTGTCTCATTATCCGGTAGGTTTACCGGATGGCCGATGTGCAAATGCTTCTTCGAAGGGTTCGGTGGAACTGGAAGGAGGATTGACTATTAAAAATGTTCTCTATGTTCCAGAATTAAACTGCAATTTAATTTCTGCTTCACAATTATGTGATGAATCAAATTGTACTTTGCAAATCACTAAAACATTCAAGATTAGTTAGCAACTAATTCAGTTTCACATGTCTTCGGTATCATTCTTCATGCGTCCTATTTTAATCCTGTAAGAGAGGATGAAGTGCCGGAAAGTATTAGTTTTGAGGTAAATAATCTATGTATGTTCTGCCAGTAAAAATTCAAATATATTTCATTATTTTAGATATAATATTTATTTTTTTCTTCCAAATATTATTCTTATGCACTTTCTGACAATTGTCTCTAATATAAAGAGAGCATTGTTATATATTTAAATCTCCTTTTACTTGAAAAAGATCTGTTAATTCCTAAAGTTTCGTAAGATTGGAAAATTGTTAGTTTTATTGTATAAATAATAGTAAATAATCCTAATCTCATATGTATTAGGAGTAGGATATGTATTATATTTATAGGGCTCATTGTATCATTGTCATAATTAATCAATAATACTTTCCCCCATGCATTTTCACATGGTATTAGAGCAACCATGAGAAATTTATCGATGTACACCATTCCAGGGATATCCAGGAAGAAAGAACTCAATCACCGTGCAATTTTCCGGTGACCTAAGTGACTAATTGCGTCAAAGTCACTAATTATCAGTGTTGTGCAAAATCCAACACCACCACAAGGTTCCCAAGAGAGATTCGATCAAACCCCAGAAAAAATCACCGGAGAACAGTAACCCACGCGTCGTCACGTGCCTGTGGGAGAACTGTTTCCGACAGCGCATCAGTCACACGCGCCAGCGCGTGTGGCCTTTTTGGGTCATACTTTGAAAAAATTGCATCAGGACAGCTTCATCACCTTGCAATTCCGAGTCAATTGGTACTATTTCCGACAGATTTCGACAACTTTGGAGTTTTCCGGCGAGCTACAATGATTTTTCTGGCGTGAACAGTGATCCCAGCAATTTTCTGCTTTTTCCGGCACAATATTATACTAATAAAATTCGTACCTGAAGCTTTTAACTGACAATCCCCTGGATTAAATGCAACAAATCTAATCCAAATGGTTTCTTTACCGAATTATATTGAGTTCCTTTAGTACAAAGTACGTAAACAGACATCTTCAGGATTAACCTCCGTTGTTCCAACAAATAGTCGCATGATCGGTGTCTCCCAATCTTCACCTTTTGAGTCTTGGGTTATTGATTCAGGTGCATCTGATCATATTTCTGGTAACAAATCTCTTTTCACTAGTATCTCATATTCTCAATCTCTTCCAACAGTCACAATGACCAATAGGTCTCAAGCCATGGCAACTGCAATAGGTTAAGCAAGTTCACTTCCTTCCTTACATTTAGACTCAATTCTTTATGTTCCTGGTAGTCCTTTTAATCTCATAGGCGTTAGTCGCTTAGCCAAATCACTAAAATCTGTTGTTTTATTTCTAGATGACCTTGTTTTTATACAGGAACGCAGTACAGGGCAGATCATGGGTATCGGACGTGAATCAGATGGACTTTATTACCTAATCCTTGTAAAATCACATGGACTCGCACCTTGTCTTCCTCCAATAACTTCTCCTGTTACTGATTCACCAGATTTATTACATAAACGATTAGGACATCCAGTTTGTGAAAACTTCAGAAAATGGAACTTGGCTTATCTCACTTGTCCACTCTAGAGTGTGAGTCGTGTCAGCTCAGTAAGCATACCCGCTTCCATTTCCCCCGGCGTCTCGACAATCGAGCAGAGTCGCCTTTTACTTTAGTCCATTAAAATATTTGGGGTTCTAGTCGGGTTAGCTCTACCTTCAGATTCCGCAACTTTGTCATTTTTATTGATGATTATTCCAGGTGCACTTGGATATTTTTGATGAAAAATCGATTTGAGTTGTTTTCTATTTTCCAGACCTTCCATACTGAAATTCAAAATCAATTTGGGGTTTCTATCCGCATATTTTTGTAGTGATAATGCCCTAGTGTATTTGTCTTCCCCATTTCAGTAGTTTATGAACTCCCATGTGATTATTCATCAAACATCTTGTCTGTACACGTCCCATCAAAATGGGGTAGCTGAAAGAAAGAATAGAATCCTTATTGAAACTGCTTGTACCCTACTCATACAATCTCATGTTCCGCTGCGTTTTTGGGGAGATACAGTTCTTACATCTTGTTATCTTATTAATCGTATTCCGTATTCAGCTATCCAAAATCAAGTTCCATTCTCTGTCCAGTTTGCCCACTTACCTTTGTCTCTCTTCCACCCCATGTTTTTGGGAATACGTGCTTTGTTCATGACCTTACTCCAGGAAAAGAAAAGTTAGCTACTCGTGCTCTTAAGTGCATATTTCTGGGTTACTTGAGAATGCAAAAGGGATATCAATGTTATTCTCCTAACCTTCAGCGATTTCTTATGTCTGCTGATGTTACCTTTTTTTGAAACTCAATCATACCTCACAGGTCCAGTTAATCACTTAGATATTTTTGAGGTGCTATATATTCCTTCTTTTGGAGATTCAGTCCCAATCTCACATTCATCTTCCTTCATAGCTCTACCGCCTATAGTTACAGCTCCACCACCTATAGCTCATGTGTCACTACTGAGTCCAGCGCCACCACCTAGTCCAGTTCCATCAACTATAGCTTCAGTTCGACCACCTAGTCCAGTTCAACCTCTACAGTTCCACCACTCCTGACTTATCATCGTCGTCCATCCCCAGCATCAGGCCCAACTGATTCATGTCCTGCACCTGACCCTGCTAATACTGCGGGCTTGTCTCCTCTTAATCAACTGATTGCACTACGAAAAGGTATACGGTCCATACTTAATCCAAATCCTTATTACATTGGCTTAAGTTACCATCGTCTCTCATCATTCCGTTATGCATTTGTGTCATCTTTGTCCTTTGTTTCCATTCCTAAGTCTACAAATGAAGCAATGTCTCATCCCGGATGGCGACAAGCTATGATTGATGAAATGTCTATTCTACATACGAGTAGTACTTGGGAGCTTGTTCCTCTTCCTTCAGGTAAATCGACTGTTGGTTATAGTTGGGTGTATGTAGTCAAAGTTGGTCCAGATTAATAGATTGATCGACTTAAGGCTTGTCTTGTTGCCAAAGGATATACTCAAATATTTGAACTCATTTATAGTGATACTTTCTCTCATGTGGCTAAAATTGCATCAGTCCATCTTTTTCTATCCATGGCTGCTGTTTGCCATTGCCTCTCTATCAGTTGGACATTAAGAATGCTTTTCTTTACTGTGACCTTGAGGATGAGGTTTATATAGAGCAACCACCTGGTTTTGTTGCTCAGGAGAAGTCTAGTGGCCTTGTATGTCGGTTGCGTTAGCCCCTCTATGGTCTAAAGCAGTGTCCTCGAGCGTGGTTTAGTAAGTTCAACACAGTTATTCAGGAGTTTGGCATGACTCGTAGTGAAGCTGATCACTCTGTATTTTATCGACATTCTGCGTCAAATCTCTGTATTTATCTGGTCGCTTATGTTGACGATATTATTATTACCGACAATGATCAGGATGTATTACTAAGTTGAAGCAACATCTTTTTCAACTCTTTTAGACTACGGATCTGGGTAGATTAAAGTATTTTCTGGGTAGTGAGATCGCCCAGTCTAGCTCAGGTATTGCGATCTCATAACAGAAGTATGCATTAAATATTCTTGAGGAGACAGGAATGACATGTTGTAGACCTGTTGACACTCTGATGGATTCGAATTTTAAACTTCTACCAGGACAAGGGGAGCCTCTTAGCGATCCTGCAAGATATATGCAGTTGGTTGGTAAATTAAATACCTCACAGTGACTAGACCTGATATTTCCTTTCCTGTGAGTGTTGTGAGTCAGTTTATAGTTTCTACCAATGATAGTCATTGGGATGCAGTTGTCCGCATTCTTCAGTATATAAAATCAGCTTCAGGTAACAGAAAAAAATGGCAGACTAACTGATATTTATATCAGTTAATGAAAGAGCCCAATGCAAAAAAAATGCATGTTGGGTCTTTGAAACAATTCAGATCATTTGAATAATAATAAGTTTGACCTGTTTTACCAAGAAGGTCTACGGTTCGAGTCCGTATAGCCCTATAAAAATGCAAAATCAAAAAAATTCTATAATTTTCATTTCTTCATTATTATTTCTTACTTGTAACTAAGTGAAATCCAATTATTCCTATAAGTTTACTCACGGCAATCGTTTAAGCA
This sequence comes from Nicotiana benthamiana, assembly GCA_034376525.1. Classification (NCBI taxonomy): domain Eukaryota; kingdom Viridiplantae; phylum Streptophyta; class Magnoliopsida; order Solanales; family Solanaceae; genus Nicotiana; species Nicotiana benthamiana. The sequence continues at coordinate 104,928,968 of CM067332.1, read as the reverse complement.
GATGAAAGAAAAAATGGTTTGAAAATCGAGGCCATGAGCAGATCGTTGGGTACTCAGATATTGATTGCGCAGAATCACCTTCTGATAAACGTTCTACGTCTCGATATTGTGTCTTAGTATGAGGAAATTTGGTGTCTTAAAAGAGCAAGAAACAGAATGTGGTTGCTCGATCTAGTGCAGAAGCAGAATATCAAGCAATGACTATGGCCACATGTGAGCTAATTTGGATCAAACAGTTGCTCAAGGAGTTAAAATTTGGTGAGATTAGTCATATGGGACTTGTGTGTGATAATCAAGCTGCTCTTCATATTGCGTCAAATCCAGTGATCCAGGAAAGAACTAAACACATCGAGATTGACTGTCACTTTGTTAGAGAAAAGATACTCTCGGGAGATATTGCAATAAAATTTGTGAAGTCGAATGATCAACTTGCTGATATTTTCACCAAGTCCCTCACTGGTCGTTATATATGTAACAAGCTCGGTACATATAATTTATATGCACCAGCTTGAAGAGGAGTATTTGTTTCATTATATAAATAATAGTAAATAACCCTAATTCCATATGTATTAGGAGTATGACATGCATTACATATATATAGCTCATTGTATCATAATTAACCAATAATATTTTCTCCCGTGCATTCTCACATAAATAATAAGAGAGTACTACTTTTCTAGATAAACGAAGGATGAAATTTTAGCAAACATGAGCAATCTTCCTAAAACTAATTTTGCTGGATTTTCTAGAAAATGGAAGGAGATGACAATTTAAACAGTAAACAATTAGTTATGGTGTTTGGATTTCAAATAATTAATCATTAAATTTCTGAAATTTAAAAAAAAGATAATATCCTTCAGCCAAAGCAAAGAATTTCCTTCTTACCCAAAAAGTCATAAAAAATTACGGGTAGAACATTCTCTTAATTGTTTCACACAAAATGGAAGTCTGAATCACCATTCTTTATTCCAATTAAGCAACAAAGACAAATAATTAATTATACCCAAAAGATTATTATACACTTAACTGAATAGGATTAACATTCGTTATTCTTAAGAATTTAAGCTTTTTTCAAAAAAAAAAAAAATTTCATTAATATAGGATACATGCACAACGCGTACCTTAAGACTAGTTATAAGACAACGATAAACTAAACACCAATGCTGCTGCTCTCAAGATCTCTCTCTCTCTATCCCTATGGGTGAGCTCCCTGCATTTGATTGAAATATAAATAATATAAGCAATGAAACTATTCTAAACATTCAAGATGCCAAATAAGAGAGAAAAAGAGCTAGTCACACACTTCACAAAAAATAAAATAAAAAGAGCAAGTAAAAAAAAGGATTTTACTCAAATTTTCTAATAGTGCACATACCAATGGTATGCCTTTGGTAGCCCTTTCTTCCAAGAATAGTGATGGCTTGAAAAAGTTACCATAATGTTCTGACCAACTTCTCAAACGTTTATATATGTATTCTGCTCCAATTGAATCTGCCCAATACATGATACCACCTCTGCAAACACAAAGCAGAAGCAAATATGTATAAGTTTGTGAATAGTTATCAGATACAGGAGTTGCTGGTCCTTGCAGTTGCATGCGTGTTAATTCACGCTCAAAACTCCTCCGATACGAATTCTACTTTGATTCAAGCCATAGAATAAGGAAGCACACGAATGTATTTAACTAATATATATGACCTTTTAATCATCCTTCAAGAGAATGTCAATCTTTCTAAGAACATGCATCAACTTTTGATGGTAAAAATTACTTCAGGAGAGCAGCCCATCCGCTAGCCCACAGTTCGCATTGAGCTGGGTTGACCTAGTATTTCAAAAACAAGAATTTGCACCCTGTATCCCTTTTAAGGGATGGTATTTAACTTTTGTCTCCATTTTTGAAAGCCTTACAGATATTATTACCGGGGTGGGGCATAACTTGTTCAATGTTATACCCTCGTGCATGTTAAAAGTTATGCCCACTAGCATAACTTTGAACAAATTATGCCCGGGAACTTGAGTTATGCCCCGCCCAACCTACTCTTGTCAAACTTATTTAAACAGAGATAAAAGTTAAAAAGCATCCTGAAATGAACCTATTTTGCGTATCTCCCTTCTGAAACCCCTTCAAGTGATGGGTTTGGATGATAAATCTATAGCCCTCGTGGGTTGGGCTGGATCAGCGCATTTTGACAGTTCTAACAAAAGCCCGATCTCCAGTATGGTGTTGAGCAATCAAAGGCATCATACTAATTTAATTTAGACTAGTAGCATCCTGAGAAATGACTTGATATAATTACCATCTAATCTCACAAATCGACCACAATGAACGCCGTGTCTTACTTTATAAGGTAGCAATTAGACAAGCTGGGTTACTAGACCTGGTACGAGTAACTAATCAGTAACGTTCTTCAAAAGAGTTGAAGAGGTAGGATGATAGTAGGATCTACTCTATCTACAGGAGATAGTAGGTTACTCTTTTCATGCTGAACCTCATCATTCAAAATGTTGGTGCATGAGTGTGAACTCACGCTTAAAACTCCTTCAACATGAGTCCTACTTCAAATCGTTCTGAAAATAAGGAAGACTTGACGACAACACATTATGAAGAGCTAATACAATCATACCTCTCTGAAGGGAATTTCATCCCGTGGACCGAAGCAATATCAAGGTCTGATGCTCTCAGAACAACTCCTTCCTCAATAACTCGGCACCCCTCATTAACCACAGGAAAGAAGAGCATTTCCACTATTTCTTGGTCCGTCACAGATATTGGCTGCCAAATTATAATTCACCAAACATGTCGGCATGCTCAGTGAAATAAGGCAGGGAAAAATATTACTATATAGATAATTAATTGCCCTGTCAAAATGCTTCATGAAATTCAAGAATGAATAACCTATCAAAATTACAGAAAGTTCCACATAACGTTAAATGCCATGAGGTCATGAAGAAAAATTATTACAGGAACAAAAAAACATAAGAAACTTTTTACCTCTCCCCCAGGTATAATGCTCACAAGTCTCCTGCACTCTTCAACTACTTTCAGCACAGACGGATTGGGTTCAGGACTCTTTCCCTTCTTGTATAAGTAGTAGCCTCTTCCGTCCTTCTTGCCTGCAGTTTTAAAATTAGTTTTTCCAAATCAATAGCAATTAGCAAATAGGTAGGTCATAGGAACACATCCACAGAAAAAAAAAAGGACTGCTAACAAAATATTTTCCTCACAAAATGACTAAAATTTATTATCACGAGTAAAAACTATAGCAATTTTGTTTCTTGTTCATCTAAACTTGATGAATTCCTTGTTTGCATTATTATGAAACACTAGAAATTTATATGCAATACATAATATATCCTCTATACCTGTATGGCCATTTTCCATCATAAGCTGAAGTAATGGAGACTGGAAACTGCGATCTGGAAATGCTACAGCAAACCCCTTGACTACTGCCAGAAATACATTATATCCAGACAAGTCAAAAAGCCTGCAGAATTACAACAAACAATTATAATGAATCATATTTCATATGCAAATATTCTGAAAAACCGTCGGACATGTCATTACTGCTTCATACATCCTTTAAGCAAACACTCATTTCACAGAATTCAAAGACTAATTTAACATCCCTAAAACTTTAAAGCCATTTACAAAAAAAATAATTAGAGAGGTACGCCAATAATTTTTAAGCAAACATATAAGAACTAGAATCAGGAGAGAGGATATTACTGAAAAGGTCCAATTCGCATACCAAATTCAATTATTACTCGATCGACCCTGAAAACATCAACCCCCAGATTTGCAACATGTCAGCTCCTTGCATGTATGGGAAAAATGTCCTGTTGACAGCAAAACCAGTGCAGTTTTCTACCACTATAGGAACCTTTTGGACGATCTTAGCAAATTTAAGAACGTCTAGTATTGCTTGTTTAGAGGTATTTTCCGTTTGTACAATTTCCAAGAGCGGCATCACATGAGCAGGGCTGCAGAAGTAGATAAGTCAGGAAATTCAGCATAAACATAAGGAATCAAATGCAAAAGACAATTTAGAAGCACAAACTATTTTCCTCTGCGACCATTCAACAAAACTGTGCAGTGAAAAAGATATCTTTACAACATGCATGTGTTCCCTTATACTCCATTCAGAATTTCTGCTCAATAACAAGTAACCTTTTCCTGATACTCAGGATAGATAAGTAACTAAAAGACCTAAATAAATGTGTGCCCACAATGCGCTCCTGAGCTTTCGTCCTTGCTCCAATCACATTAAGATCAATGGTTGATGTATTTGATGCCAAGATGCAGTGAGGCGGACAGATCTTCTCAATTTCTTCAAAAACTGATTGTTTCAACAATGTGTCCTCATTTACCGCCTGAGAGAGAATAGAAGAAGATGAAATCTTTCCACAATTATACTGATTTTACACCAGTATGTAGCAACAACAACAACAACAACAACCCAGTATAATCCCACTTAGTGGGGTATGGGGAAGGTAGTGTGTACGCATACCTTACCCCTACCCTGGGGTAGAGAGGTTGTTTCCAAATAGACCTCCGGCATCCTTCCTCCAAGAACTTCCCACCTTGCTCTTGGGGAGAATCGAACTCACAACCTCTCGGTTGGAAGTGGGGGTTGCTTACCATCAGAGCAACCCCTCTTGTCTCTTACACCAGTATGTAGCATAGCAGATTTTTCAAATTGAGTTAGAGAAAGCTAGATGCAGAATAAATACAGAAATGGTTATTACTCAAGGCATTTAGGACAAAGATGCGTGGATGTGAAGTTAAACGTATAGTATGGATCTGATGATTAACCTCGATGACCACGTCTACATCTCTGAATTCTTCATAGTCTACAACACCTTTGAGAAGGGAAAAAGCTTTCTTCATTTTCTCTTCTACCAAATGTCCTCCTTTTACCAGGCTTTGGAGATTCACTGGTACACAAATTATATGCATCAGCACTAGTCTAATGCTCTACAATGGAAGATGTGAAATATTTGATATTGTTTCTCCGTCTTTTCCTATTAGGTCACTAACATATTCCTTCTATCATATACAAAGGAGAAACAGAGAAGAGAGCAGTAAAATATATATTAATGGCCAAACGCTAGCTAAAGCTTCTGCTCCAACAACTCTAAGATGCGTCAGGATAAATGAGCAAACAAAACAAATGGAAATGTATTCTCGACTTGACTAAGTCCTCGCTGAATTCTGAAGTTAGTGGTTGCTACTCCCCTATATCCAATCTAAGGCTTTCAAAATATTGATAATGTACAACGAGATTCACACTGCTTAAATCTTGAGAGCCTCGAATCTGTATTCTGATACTCTGAACAGTCATAGTCGGAGCTACAGACACTAGAGTACCAATACACATTGTGTATTTGGTCTTTCTCATAAACCCTACTAATCTAGTTTCACTATTTCCATGCAACTTATGTATATATAATTTTGACCGTTCACCACTCAATCTTCATCCCTCCTAGGATCGGACAAAGGAAAAATTCATGACATTGACTTCTAGTTTTCCATCATGTCCCACCTTGTGAATGAACTTCTAACAATATGTACTGCTTAGTCTGTTCCCATTTTCTATACTTGCTTACATTTTTCACTTCAATTTGTTAACATAAAAGCTTTCACTTTGCCTATCAAAGTGTGTAAATTTCTAAAATTTATATCTCTGGAATTTGAAAAGAGACATTCACAAAGCAGGAAACTTACCTTCTACTGATTTAAGTGATTTTTGCAGACAGTTGTAGTCGATTTCTTTCAGAATGACATGTACAAAACTGATTATAAGAGCTGTGGCAATACCAGAGCCCATTAAACCACCACCTATAACAGCAACCTTCTCTATCTTCCGGTGTTCAAGCTGACAGTCAGTAATGCCTGGTACCTGTATACCATAGAAATTGCAGTTGCTTCAAAGAATGACCAAATAACACAATGTGTGGTAGTAGTTCTTAAATGGGTGTGGCCAACCAACATTGAGATGCTAACGGCATTTGTGGGATGTATAATCAAGAGTTGCATGCAATATATTTTACTTTTTAGAATACAAACAAGAGTAGATATCTCTAAGAAGTCAGTCACTTTTGGACGGAAAATTTTACTTTGTGTCTCATACAACTGAGATTAGTTGTATGAGGCATCTTTTTTGTATCACACTTTTGTGGACCCAAAAGTGTAACATTGGGGTCCACAAATTTATGAGACAAAAAGGAGTCTCACACAACTAATGTAAGTTGTGTGAGACACACCATAAAACTTCTCCTTTTGGACAATGCATATACACTTAACCTCCAATGCAGCCTCTAAATACAATGAAATTATTGAAAAAGTTACCCTCTGTAGAAACTAATGGAATTAGTTTAGCTACTAAATAAATTTCAATTTGTGTCCTGTACATAGGATTTCCCTTTCGCTTAAATTCATAAATTGGGCTGTTGAGCAGGATAATTAGAGTTCTAAAGAAGGTGAGTCAACTCTAACCATGAAATTTCAGTGCTTATAGATTGTACCTTTGATGTAGCTCGTTCAGCAAAATATACATGAAGCAGAGCTCTAGAAGATTTCGAGAGGACTAATTCTCTTAAAACCTTGTCCTCCTACAAATAGCAGCAACTCATTAACTCGATAACAGACAAAATTAACCAGATCGGAGAATCTCACAATAAATGTTTGAAAGACAATCAAACTAAATACAAGAAGATAGTAGAGATAGAAAATACAAGGAGCTCATCTAGCAAATACAAAAACCTGCAGTTGCATATTTTCACTAAAAATTTTTGCATGAGAATTACAAAAATTTATGGTGTGCTTTATATAAGCTTCACCTTCAAAACTCCAGCATAACCTCCAGAAATGATGCCCACTTCAATCACATCGAGGCAGGCTTTATAATGAGGCATACTTGGAGATGTCTTCAAAACCTTTTGCCTAGCAGTTTCCAGGATAGCAGATGACTCGTGTATAGGTTCAATTTTATCTGTCCTTTGAAGTGTATTAATACGGGCTTGCCGTCCTTCTGCAATATCTAATGCCCAGAGACGAGAAACTGTTAAGAGGTATTCAGAAGATACCACCTCACTGATAAGTCCCAACTCCTTCCCTTCTTCAGAAGTAATGATCTTGGATGACTATCACATGGTAATCACCAGTTTTAGCAAAAAGATTAGGTGGAAAGGGAAAAGGAAAACACCCAAACTTTGCGCGTTTAGACAATCTGTTAACTCCACCAAACACGTAAATCAGTTCAAACATCAACAAATGTTACAAGAAAAAGCTTTGCAAGAATAGAGTATCTCTTGCCAATTTCATTAGAACTAAATCAGCATAAATCCATTGAAATTGTATTTATTATTCGGTCATTTAACACAGAATGTGATCCTTAAATTGAAGAAATTCTCATCTAATAGAGTGCAGTCCGGGGAACCACGCTGCATTGGACTAATCAATTGATCAACAGAAACCATCTCCCCATGGAAATGTATACGATATGACGACACACCTTTAAGCAAGAGGGAAAAGCACTAACTGATAGAAAACATAAAATCATTAGAATCTGACTTACCATCAACATATCAACGGCCTTTGATGTCCCAACGAGCCTTGGAAGACGCTGAGTGCCTTTCAAGCATAAGTACGACTTTATCAGGAAAAGCAATGCATAACGGAAGCAACAGCAAGCACTCAATTATCCAACAACAATTTGAAGAAGCAAGGCATCATTACCTCCACAACCAGGAATAATTCCAAGTTTTAGTTCAGGTAGACCAAGCTCAGCCCTCGGCGTCGCAATTCTAGCACTGCACCCCTAGAAAAGATCAATGATATAAGAGTATCAGCCTAAAAAACTAAATGCTACTTAAGTGTAAAACCATGAAGTTGACCAACACAATTTGCAAAAAATAACAAACCATGGCCAATTCCAAGCCACCACCAAGGGCAAATCCTTGAATGGCAGCAACAGAAGGCTTCTTGCCGTCTACAATAAGCAACATCAGGAAAAATAAGTTATTGCAAAATATATCTATGTCAGTATGGAAAAAATAGGCAAATATCTAAGAGGATGCTAGTGATTATGATGTGTCAATACTCTCAATTGTGTCAATAACAAGATCAACTGATGCATCCGGTAGAAGTGAGATATCCCCTGACATATCAAGCAACAAGCTGGTCATTTTACATTTAGAGCCTTATCATAAATTAGTAGAGGAAAGTCTGAGTTATGACGATACCGTTCTTTTGGACATTCTGAACTATGTTGACGTCAAGACCACCACAAAATTTACCATCCCCTACAATGTTTGAAGACAAATTTAAGTTTCCAAGAGAGTTAGTTGTAAAACATAAAATGCTGAAATAGTGTATGTCATTTCAAATTGTGTGCTTTCCCAAATTAAAGATATTGTTCTCAGAATGTATATAGTGTAAAGAGTTTTGGGAGAATTGATTTTGTTCTATTGCTCACAAAGGTATCAAATCTTACCAACTATAGGACTGTACAATATCAAATCCTACCAACTATAGTACTTTACAATAATGAGAGAATATCTACCAATAATAAAAAAGATACACAATACAATATATCCTAATACATAGTATAAAACATTTTGGTCCAATGCATTAAAAAACAACAGAACATGTCCAAAAGCTCTACCTTCAAACTTGGAAAATTGCTCCTCTTCACGAGTCAGATACCTATTTTAAGTGCACAGAATCTTCATAATTTGTAACTGACCCTCACAACATGAATGATCTATTTTTCCTTCTTTTACTACGACCATTATCTCTTTAATCAAATCCTTCATATATTCTTGCAATTACACATTGTGTGTATAAAGGCAGCCCTATCTACTTTTGGGTCTAAGTGGTGTGATATAGAGCACCTGACTTAAGCTAAAATAATTTTATCCTGTATGAGTTTGGTTATCTTTGAAAACCTTTAAAATGGACTGAATAAATAAAAGTATTTAGGCTTTGATCAAGATGGATAAAACAATGTAAAAATAGTGCGGGCTAATTGGTTTTCAGATTGATAATTAAAAAATAATTAGTATTTACAAAGTCATTAAAAATAACTACTATTTTGCTGCAGTGCAGAAAGTTATAGCATAATACACTGGAAATTGGTCCACCAAATATATTGGAACTCCAACACATGAAATACTCCAGCATAATATATTGGAAATTGAAGCACATGTGTATGAACTTTCTGCATATTATGTTGCACCAGTATATTATGGTGAAGTTCCGCTATATTATGTTGGAACTTCAATATATTATGTTGGAGTTCCAGTATATTTGGTGGAATATTTTCGGATTTTGAACAATTTTTTGTTCAAATTTATCTTCAAATAAAAAATAATTAAATTTTAATTACTTTTGACATTGTAGCTATTTTTCAATAACCACTTGTAAATCTGATTATTTTTTAATTTCACCCCAAAACAATAAGTCATACCCTAACTTTTTTCTTTGAGCTAAGTTCAGTTCTTTTTAGTTATTTTCTTATAATTTATTTGATTACATACCAAACAAAACTAATACTATTTTTGTAAAATGGCTTTATCTACCATATATCAAAAAGAAGTTTGACATGTTTTCTTGTGAAAGATTTATAATAGCCTATTTTCGTACAAGTGTTTAAGTTTTGACCTTATTTAAATAAATTTAAAAAATAGCTTTCTAATCAAAAGTTGATCACAAGAAGATTTACCCTGCCATAACTCATGGCATATTACCAGGAGTTTAGGTTACAATGTCCTGGCATATCATCCGGAGTTCTTTATGGCCGGGATTGCCAAGTCCGAGCGATTACTAGGAGTTAAGTACAAATTATACTGTCAATCTGAAACAAATTATTTATAAATTTTGGCGGATCATTTAGGGCTCGTTTGTTATGTTTGTTATGAGGTATAAGAAGGTATATGAATGGTATAAAAATTTAATATCACCTTAATATTTTGTTTGGTTAGCAAACTATGTATAAGTTATCTCAGTATTAATTTTAACATTGGAATAAGTTATACCATATAGATGGTGGGGTAATTAGCACCGATACAACTTATACCTTTTTTTTAGAAATTATGCAATTGTCATTCTTAATACAACATACCAAACAGTGAATAAACAACATCTCAGCATAACTAATCCCAGCATAAATTATCCTAACATCACTTATACCGGCATAAGCCGTTTTCCAACTTAGGGGTCGTTTTGTATGAGATATAAGAAGGCATAAGGGTGGTATAAAAGTTTAATACTACCTTAATACGTTGTTTGGTTAGCAAATCAGGTATAAGTTATCCCGGTATTAATTTTAACATTGGGATAACTTATACCTTATAGAAGATAGAGGTAATTAGCACCGGTAAAACTTATACCTTTTTCTTAGAAATTAGGCAATTGTCATTCTTAATACAATGCTAACATACCAAACAATGGATAAACAACAATTCCAACATAACCAATTCCGGTATAACGTATCTTAATATAACTTATACCGACATAACTTATGCCAGTATAAATCGTTTTCGAACCAAAAGACCCATAAGAGTACTTTTGTGACGACCCAAAGGGTCATCACCTATTATTAATCGAATTCCATATCTTCGAAGCCATGAAAACCTCATCTAGAGTTTTCCTGATTTGCGTGCGCAGTCTGGGCGCGTAGCCGGAAAGCTTATATGTGAAATGTTGTGAAAAATGTAAAATTTTGGTGTTAAAATAAATAAATTTGACTTTGGTCAACATCTTGGATAAACAGACCCGGGCCCGTAATTTGACGGTCCTAAAGGGTCCGTAGGAAAATATGGGACTTGGGCGTATGCCCGAAATCGAATTCCGAGGTCCCAAGTCCGAGAAATAAAATTTTGAGTAAAATTATTTTCTGAAAATATTGAAGGAAATTGGAAATGAAGTCTGATTAGAAAGTGATGGTATCGGGCCCGTATTTTGGTTCTGGCACCTGGTACAGGTCTCATATAGGGTTTAAGCACTTTCTGTAAAGTTTAGTTGAAAACGGACATCATTTGACGTGTTTCGCACTTAAAATGGAAAATTTGATGTTTTATGAAATTTGGAAAAAATCATGGATTTTGAGGCTTAATTCGATGTATATGATATTATTTTGGCGATTCGATTGCGCGAGTAAGTCCGTAAGATGTTTTTGAGGTGGTGTGTACATTTGGTTTGGAGCCACGAGGGCTCGGGTGAGTTTTGGATAGGCCGTGAGTGCATTTTCGAACTTAGAGAAAATATGGTATCTTCAATTCTGCAATTTTCGCATTTGCAACGCAGGTCTCGCAAATGCGAGCTTGGCATCGTAATGCAAGGAATGGAGTTCCTATAGCTGGGTCGCAAATGCAACCATTTGGTCCGCAAATGTGAAGTAGAGCCTGTCGTAAATGCGACATTTTGGCTCGCAAATGCGAAGCCTGGAGTTCTGGGCAGTGTTCGCAAATGCAAACTTTATCTCGCAATTCCCATACCTATAGGGATTGCTAACCCCAGTTGGCATTTTCCATATCTGCAACCTACATTTTTCATACTTAGTCGAATTTTGAACCATTTTTACCATTCTTTCAAAACTCAAACACACTTAGGCGATTTTTCAAGAAGAAGACTTCTTCCAAATCATTTGTAAGTTGGTTTTTACTCGTTTCTTTCAATCTTTAACATCATTTAACATGTTTTCGACATAAAATAAAAGATTTCCATTGGTGAAATTGGAAATTTTAGGTAGAACTTAGGTTTTTCTAAATAGGGGATTTGGACCTTAATTTGAGGTCCGATTTCAAAACAAATTACATATGGGTTCATGGGAGAATGGGTAATCGGGTTTTGGTTCGAACCTCGGGTTTTAACCACATGGGCCTAGGGGCATTTTTCGGAATTTTTGGGCAAAACTTTATAAAATTCATTTTAGCATTTATTGATGTAATTAAGTAACATGTGACTCGATTCGGGCAAATTTGTCGTAGAACCGAGGGGTAAAGCTATAATTGAGGCTTGAGTTGTATTGAAGGCATTGAGGTAAGTGTTCGGTCTAACCTTAGCTTGAGGGATTAGGAGTTGAGTCATATTTGCTACTTGTTATGTGTTGATTACGACGTATGGGCGTGGTGACGATTATCCATACGTTGGTGTCGAGCATGACCGTGGGTCTTAAATTGATAAGTGTGTATTTTAATTTATTCTATGAGAGTTGTGAGTGATAATCCTTGATACTGAGTAAGGACTTAGTTTTTTTCAGTGGACTTAATTATGATTGAGTAATGGTATTGATGGTTACAAGTAGAAGTTGAATAGGATTGGTTATAGCTGACTCTCCCTTGTCGGGACACTTGATTTGCTGTTATTGTTTCCCTTGCCAAGTAATTACATTGTTTTGTTCCCTTGCCGGGATTATATTATGTATTGTGTTGGAAGAAATGGGAGTGGGTGGTATTCCTACCACAAGATATTGAAATAAGAGCAAGTGGTACGCCTACCACAAGATATTAAAATGGGAGCGGGTGGTACGCCTATCACAAGATATTGAAATGGGAGCGGGTGGTGCGCTTACCACAAGATATTGAAATGGGAGCGGGTGGTACGCCTACCACAAGATATTGAAATGGGAGCGGGTGGTACGCCTACCACAAGATATTGAAATGGGAGCGTGTGGTACGCCTACCACAAGATATTAAAATAGGAGCAGGTGGTACTCCTACCACAAGATATTGAAATAGGAGCGGGTGGTACGCCTACCACAAGACATTGAAATAAGATAGGGTGGTACACCTACCACAAGATATTGAAATAGGAGTGGGTGGTATGTCTACCACAAGATATTAAAATGGAGGGGGTAGTATGCCTACCACAAGACATTGAAATGGGCGTGGGTGGTACGCCTACCACGAGTGATAATAAAATGGGAGCGGGTGGTACGCCTACCACGAGATATTGAGAAATACGATCGGGTTGCACGCCTGTAACGAGATGAACATTGAAAGTGAAAGTCGTTTTATCTATTCTTATCCATGTTAGCAGCTTAATGGTTTGTTTCATTGTCAGTTCATGAGGATTATGTTTATTTTGCTATCCCAGAGCATGTTTCCCCTCCCCACTTTTACTTGTTTATTTCCTATTGTTTCTTTCGCCATATATTATATAACTACACAGGTTTATCTGGAGTCTAGTCCTAGCCTCGTCACTACTTCATCGGGGTTAGGCTAGACACTTACCAGCACAATGAGATCGGTTGTGCTGATGCTACACTCAGTGCTCTTTTTCACAGATCTAGGTGTCGGAGTAGAATTTGAACAGCAACATTTGACCGGGAGCTGGCCTTCAGTCCACAGAGATACCAAAGTAGCCTTGCAGACGTGCGCAGGCCCGGAGTCTCCTCTATCTTGCTTTTCACTTTGTTATCTCATGTATTCCAAGACAAACAATGTTGTATTGCTTTCAAACGGTTGTATTTAGTACTCTTAGTAGTCCGCGGGTAACATGACACCAGTTCTTGGGTAGAGATATATAACAGGTTCCACCTTCTGCATTATATTCATGTCCGTTGTTATTAAATTATATGATACGTGTTGTTATAATTGATAAAAGGATTTTAAAATAAAAGTGCTAGAGGTTTATGAAAGTAGCTTGCCTAGCTTCTACGAGTAGGCGCCATCACTACTCCCGAGGGTAGCAATTCCGGGTCGTGACAAGTTGGTATCAGAGCTCTAGGTTGCATAGGTCTCACAACTCACAGAAAAGCTTAGTAGAGTCTGAGGGATCGGTACAGAGGCGTCTGTATTTATCCCTTAGAGGCTACAGAGTTAGGAAAATTTTCACATTTGTTCTTCTTATCGTGCAGTTTGGTTTCTCAGCGCTAATTGATATTCTACCCTGTTCTTCCGAGATGGCGAGAACCCGTGCTTCCTCATATTTTGATCAGCAGTTTGAGCCCCAGACAGCTCCATCTAAGGGCAGAGGGCGAGGCCGAGGCCATGTTAGAGGCCAAGGTAGGGGCAGAGCTCAGCCCCGAGCAGCAGCACCAGTGGCGGACCCTCAGGTTGACTTTGACGAGGAGGTTCCGGCCCATGCTCTAGCGATTCCGGTGGGCCCAACTCAGGTCCCAGAGGGGTTCATTGCTACCCCGGTTCTTCAGGATGCGCTGGTCCAATTGGTGGGTCTTATGCCAAGAAGGTTTGCTTCCCATAGCACCAGCCATCTCTCTGGCTGGAGGAGGTGCCCAGACTCCTGCTACTCGTACTCTGGAGCAGGTAGCTCCCATATTCAGACTCCAGCAGTTCAGCCAGTTGGAGTATCTCAGCCGGGTATGTTAGCCCAGACCGGTGATAGATCAGCTCCAACTTTGGAGACTTTGTAGAAGTCGGATAAGTTTCACCAAGCTCTTCACATCTACTTTCGACGGTGCATCTACTGAGTATCCCCAAGATTATCTATACATCTGCCATGAGGTTCTTAGGAACATAGGGATCATGGAGACCAATAGGGTCGATTTTTCTACTTTTTGCTTGTGTGGATTCGCCAAGACCTATTGGAGAGATTATTGATTGGCTAGACCAGCCGGATCACCAGCTTCAACTTGGAGCAGTTCATGCATTTATTCCTGGAGAAATTTCTCCACATCACTCAAAAAGAGGTATTATAGTTGGGGGTAGAGTTATTAGAGGTGGAGGTAGAGGTCATAGAGATGGAGCTCAAACTGCCAGAGCTGGAGGCCAGCCAGTAGCAGGCCATCCTATGGAGGTAGACCAGAGTGGTGGGGTCCAACCCCGATGTTCTGCTCTTCAGTCCAGACCCTGGGTAGAGGCTTCAGATGCGGTTATTACATGTACGGTTCTGGTTTTGTGATAGAGATGCTTTAGTGTTGTTTGATCCAGGGTCTACGTATTCGTATGTGTCGTCCTATTTTACCCCGTATTTGGTCACTCCTAGTGACGCATTAGGTATTCCTGTTTATGTGTCTACGCCGATGGGTGATTCTATCGCGGTCGATCGAGTCCATTGTTCTTGTGTTGTGGTGATTGGGGATCTGGAGACTCGTATAGATTTGTTACTTTTAGATATGGTCGGCCTAGACATTATATTGGGGATTGACTGGTTATTACCTTATCATGCTATCTTGGACTTCCATGCCAAGACTGTGACCTTAGCTTTACCGGGTATGCTTCGTTTAGAGTGAATAGGGAATCTTAATCATTCCACCCGCAGTATTATATCGTATGTGAAATTTCAACGTATGGTCGAGAAGAGATGTTTGGCCTATTTAGCCTATGTTCATGATTCCAGTGCTGAGGTTCCCTTTATTGATTCTGTTAACGAGTTCCCTAATGTCTTTCCTTCAAACTTGCCAGGTATGCTGCCCGACAGGGATATTGACTTTTGCATTGATGTGGCTCCAGGCATTTACCCCATTTCTATCCCGCCATATCGTATGGCCCCGCCTGAGTTGAAAGAGATAATGTATCAGTTGCGGGACTTGCTGGAGAAGGGTTTCATTAGACCCAATGTATCACCTTGGGGGTGCACCAGTGTTATTTGTTAAGAAGAAGGATGGGTCAATGAGAATATGTATTGATTACCAGCGATTGAATAGCAACGATCAAAAATAAGTATCCACTACCGAGGATTGATGATTTGTTCGACCAGCTTCAAGGTTCTAGGGTATTTTCCAAGATTGACTTGCAATCTGGCTACCATCAATTGAGGAATAGGACATCTGATGTCCCTAAGACAGCTTTTTGCACTCAATATGGGCATTATGAGTTCTTGGTTATGTCATTCGGGTTGACAAATGCCCCAGCAGCTTTCATGGACCTGATGAACCGAGTGTTCAGGCCTTATTTGGACTCCTTCGTGATAGTTTCCATTTATGATATATTGATATATTCCCGCACTGAGTGGAGCACGAGTAGCACCTTAGAGCGGTTCTTCAGACTCTGAGGGATAGTCAGTTATATGCGAAGTTCTCCAAGTGCAAATTCTGGTTGGATTCAGTTGCATTTCTGGGTCATGTCGTATCAGCAGAGGGTATTCAGGTGGACCCGAAGAAGATTGAGGCAATCAAGAACAGGCCTAGACCAGCATCAACTACCGAGATTCGGAGTTTCTTGGGATTGGCAGGCTACTATCGTCGATTCATGGAGGGGTTCTCATCTATCGCAGCCCCGATGACCAGATTGACCTAGAAGGGTGCCTAGTTTAGATGGTCAGACGAGTGTGAGGCGAGCTTTCAGAGGCTGAAGACAGCTCTGACTACGGCACCGATATTAGTTTTTCCCATAGGTTTAGGGCCTTATATAGTCTATTGTGATGCTTCCCGTATTGGGCTTGGTGTAGTGTTTATGCAGGATGGCAAGATCATTACCTATGCTTCGAGGGAATTGAAGATTCATGAGAAGAACTATCTAGTGCATGATTTGGAGTTGGAAGCCATTGTTCACGCCTTGAAGATTTGGAGGCACTATTTATATGTTGTGGCTTGTGAGGTGTTCACTAATAACAAGAGTCTTCAGTACTTGTTCAAGTAGGAGGAGTTGAATTTGAGGCAGAGGAGGTGGTTGGAGTTGTTGAAGGATTATGATATCACTATCTTATATCACCCGAGGAAGTCCAATGTGGTAGCCGATGCTTTGAGTAGGAAGTCAGCCAGTCTATGCAGTCTTGCTTATATTCCAATCAGTCAGAGGCCGCTTCCGTTGTATGTTCAGGCTTTGGCCAATCAATTTGTGAGGTTGGATATTTCTGAGCCTAGTCGAGTGTTAGCTTGCACGGTCGCTTGTTCTTAATTATTGGAGCGTATCCATGGTCGGCAGTTTGATGATCCCTATTTGTATGTCCTTAGAAACACGGTGCAGCGATGAGGTTCCAAGCATGTTACATTAGATGCTGATAGAGTCTTGAGATTGCAGAGGCGAGTTTGTGTGCCCAATATGGATGGGCTTTGAGAGTTGATTTTATTGAGGCCCATAGTTCCGGGTACTCTATTCATCTGGGCACCGTGAAGATGTACCAGGATTTGCAACATCATTATTGATGGCGTAGAATGAAGAAGGACATTGTGGCATACGTGGCGTGGTGTTTGAATTGTCAGCAGATTAAGTATGAGCATCACAGGCCTGGTGGTCTATTTTAGAGGATTGAACTTTCCGAGTGAAAGAGGGAGTGCATCACTATGGACTTCGTTACTGGACTTCCGTTGACTCAGAAGAAGTTCGATGCAGTTTGGGTCATTGTTGACAGGCTGAACAAGTCAACGCATTTCATTCCTGTGGTAGTCTCCTATTCATCTAAGAGGTTAGCTGAAATCTATATTTGGGAGATTATTCGCCTTCATGGTGTTCCGGTCTCTATCATTTCGGACCGAGGTGTGCAATTTATGTCGCGTTTCTCGAGAGCAGTTCAGCGAGAGTTAGGCACCCATGTGGAGTTGAGTACAACATTTTATCCTCAGACGGATGGTTCGTCCCAGCGGACTATTCAGATATTGGAGGATATACTCCGAGCTTGTGTTATTGACTTTGGAGGTTCATGGGATTAGTTCTTGCCTCTAGCAGATTTTGCCTACAACAACAGTTACCAATCGAGTATCCAGATGGCTCCTTATGAGGCTTTATATGGTAGGAAGTGTCGTTCTCCGGTTGGGTGGTTTGAGCCGGGAGAGGCTCGGTTGTTGGGTACATATTTTGTTCGGGAGGCCTTGGATAAGGTCATGATCTTTCAGGATAGGCTTCGTATAGCTCAGTCCAAGCAAAAGAGCTATACAGATCGTAAGGTTCGAGATGTGGCTTTCATGGTTAGTGAACGGGTATTGCTCCGAGTGTCGCCTATTAAGGGCATGATGAGATTTGGGAAGAAGGGAAAGCTTAGCCCGAGGTTCGTTGGCCTGTTTGAGATTATTGACCGAGTGTGAAATGTGGCTTATAGGCTTGCACTGTCGCCTAGCTTATCAGTCGTATATCTATTTTTTCATGTGTCCATGCTTCGGAGGTATCACGACAATCCAGCCCACATGTTAGATTTCAACACTATCTGGTTGGACAAGGACTTGTCTTATGAGGAGGAGCCGGTAGCTATTCTAGGCCGGCAGGTTCGTCGGTTGAGATCCAAGAGTTTTTCTTCTGTTCGTGCTCAGTGGGGAGGTCAGCCTCCTGAGCTATCGACCTGAGAGTACGAGTTCGATATGCGGAGCCGTTATCCCTAACTTTTCCCCGACTCAGGTACTTCCTTCTTTTGTACGTTCGAGGACGAACAGTTATTTTAGAGGTCATCACCTATTTTTAATCGAATTCTGTGTCTCCGAGGCCTTGGAAACCTCATGTAGGATTGCCTCGATTTGTGTATGCAGTCCGGACACGTAGCCAGAAAGCTTATATGTGAAATTCTGTGAAAAATACTAAATTTTGGTTTAAAATAAATAACTTTGACTTTAGTCAATATCTTGGGTGAACGGTTCCGAATCCGTGATTTGACGGTTCTGCAGGGTCCGTAGGAAAATATGAAACTTGGGTGTATGCCCGGAATCGAATTTCGAGGTCCCAAGCCTGAGAAATAAATTTTTGAGTAAAATTATTTTCTGAAAATATTTAAGGAAATTGGAAATAAAATCTGATTAGAAAGTGATGGGATAGGGTCATATTTTTGTTCAGGTGCCAGGTACAGGTCTCATTTAGGGTTTAAGCACTTTTTGTAAAGTTTGGTTGAAAGCAGACGTCGTTTGACGTGTTTCAGACTTAAAATGAAAAAATTTGATGTTTTATGAAATTTGGAAGAAATCATAGATTTTGAGGCTTAATTTGATGTATATGATACTATTTTGGCAATTCGATCACGCGAATAAGTCAGTGGGATATTTTTTAGGTAGTGTGCATATTTGGTTTGGAGCCCCGTGGGCTTGGATGAGTTTTGGATAGGCCGTGAGTGTATTTTTAAACTTAGAGAAAATCTGGTATCTTCAATTCTGCAATTTTCGCATTTGCAATGCAAGTCTCGCAAATGTGAACCTGGCATCGCAAATGCGAGGTAGGGAAGTCCTGTAGCTGGGTCGCAAATGCGACTATTTGGTCCGCAAATGCGAAGTAGAGCCTGTCGTAAATGCGACATTTTGGCTTGTAAATGCGAAGCCCGGTGGGCAGTGTTTGCAAATGCGAACTTTATCTCGCAATTCCCGTACTTGCAGGGTTCACAACGCATTTCTCATATCTGCAATCTGCATAGACACAAGATAAGATTTTTTTAGTATAGAATAATTATAAATAGGCATTATGTAATAGAAAAGGCAAGATTTTGTAGTATAAGATAATCATTTTAAATTAATGTAAAAAATTTAATATTGTTTTATTGAAAGCATTTGGGTTATAGGTTAAATCCCGTTAAGGAAGAAATGGATCTAAACTGACTATGATCTATTTAAGCTTATGCGACATTTATTTTTGGATTTTTCTCATTAAATGTTATGCCATATCATATTTATAGTAGGGGTTTGAGCAAAATAACTTTTAAGTGATAATGTGAAAGTTTAGTTACTTTAAGGTGAACAAAAATAATTAACTGACTTTAATAAAATTAAAACATAGTTGAGTGACCATCAATGAAATTAACCCTGACTTTGTGATAGTTTAAATATACACTAAACTTTACCATGTTGGCATGACTTTGTATTAATTACATCCGACCTTTTTGTTAGATTGTTCACAAGCTCTACTCAGTTGGTATGATTTTGTGTTTGTTTAATTATTCACTAAACTCTACCAAATTTGCATAACTTTGTGTTATTTGCAATTGACGTTATGTTAAATTGTTCACCAACATATTTTTTTGTTTTGTTCAAAAAGTCATACTTCGAAATTGCAAATTCAATTAAACAACCCAAAATCTATTTCGAATAATCTCAAATTTGAAACAAACTCTCAAATACCAACACAAATAATTCTCTATTATCAATTTGGTCAAATAATAACAAATCAAGAAGATTTACTTTGTCTTCTTCAATGCTTTTTAAATCCAATATGGAGTTTTGAAAATTTTAAAGTAAATCGTTAAATCTGTGTTTGAACAAAAAATTTAAGTATAATATATCAAAATTAAAATAATTTCAGAAAAATAGATTATTAACTTTTATTTTTCGCTCCTAAATAAGAATTTAAAACTTACAAATAATTTCAAAAATATAGATTATTAACTTTTATTTTTTTCTCCTAAATAAGAATTTAAAACTTACAATATTGAAGAACTGTAGTGTTCTTGGTAAAGCAGAAACCTATTTTTGTAATAAAGTAAAAAATGTATAACTAAATTATCCTTAATTAAATATTACAATATAATTTAATGTGAGGAGTAAAAGACTTTATAGGGATACGTAAATAGAGTCACCATGCAACATAATCGAAGCCCTCAAAAAGGGAAATCACTAAGCTATGTACCACCTGCAATGCGAGATGATACGTTTGTGGTTTAAATTGATGACGATGATACAAAGGAACAAGAGACCTACGGGAGAAATGCATTGATTGGGTTTGTACTAGGAGAAGACCCGTATGAGCGAGCTATGGACAATTTCATTACAAACGTTTGGGATTTCGTTCCGAAACCTCAAATGCTGCATCATGACGAAGGGTATTATATTTTCAGATTTGATACCGATGAAGAAAGAGACCTTGTTCTCCAGGCTGGCCCATAAACTTTTCACAATAAACCATTGGTGTTACAACAATGGAGTATGGACTTCAAGTATGAACCAGGTAATGTGAGTGTAGTTCCTTTATGGGTCACTTTCCCTGGTCTGCCTTTTGGGATTTTGGTCCACTGAAGCACTCGGGAAGCTAGCAAGTGTAGTTGGGAGACCTATGTACACCGATAAAATCACTGCTGAAATGGAGAGGATTTCATTTGCAAGAGTGCTGGTGGAAACAGATATTTCCCAACCTCTGCCTGAGACTCTGGAATTACATACAAAGAGAGGGGTTATCATACAACAGATTGAATACGAATGGAGACCAAAATACTGCAGTGACTGTGTCAGATTTGGTCATAGCACTGAAGACTACTGGTATAAAAAGAGGCAGGGCAATGAAGAGGTAGTACATAACCATTATAGGGCAGCAGAGGCAAAGCAGAAAGTGCAGAGTGAGACATGGCAATGGGTACCAAAAACAAAGAAGGATAATGTGATGGCAAGAACTGATAGATTAGTGGAGGAATGTAAGCAGACTGAAAATGCTGGAAGCAGGGTGATTGACAGAGGGTTAGTAAAAGGAAAGAATGTACAACAATGTGATGGTGCTTCATTGAACACAACCAATAGCTTCTCTTTGCTACAGATAGGTGATGATCCAGGGGAAGCTGGCCCATCCAGCTTCACCACATCATGATAGTCTGCACATGGAACATTAGGGGTCTAAATAAGGCCCACAAACAAAATGAGCTGAGACTCTTTCTGAAAAAACATAAAGTAGATTGCATGGGATGTATAGAAACTAGAGTAAAGGAAACAAAGGTGAAACAGATTGTTACAAAACTGGGAAATGATTGGAGACATACTGGAAACTACAGTGAGCATTCCAATTGGAGAATCTGGGTACTGTGGAATTCAAAATTGGAGCTGCAGGTTTTGAAGATTGATGAACAATTTATTCACTGTAAGGTTAAACAAAGAGGTTCTACTTTCAGAACATTGTTAACAGTTGTATATGCTAATAATGAATTGAGCAAGAGGCAGCAATTGTGGGCCAAACTGTTGTTCTTAGGGGCTACTATTCAGGGCAGCTGGCTTATCAGTGAAGATTTCAATAATGTACTCCACATGGATGACAGAATTGGTGTTCCAATTGTCCAGCAGGAGATTCAAGGTTTCCAGGACACTCTCAATACTCTTCAACTCTATCAGTTGAAGAGTTTGGGCTGTTTTTATACGTGGTGCAATAAACAGAAACCAGAGACAAGAGTGAATAGCAGAATTGACTGGGTCTTTGGGAATGTGCACTGGTTGCAGGAGTACAGTCACATTGAAGCTGATGTGTTGATCCCGGGAGTTTCAGATCATTCCCTTATCCTATTGCTATGTACCCCTGAGGAACAGAGAAGGAACAATCATCCTAAACCTTTCAAACTTTATTCATATGTTATGGACCATACTCAATTCCCTAGTATTGTGGAAAGGGCATGGAATCAGCATCAACAGGGAGGGCAAATGCACAAAATATGGAATAAGTTGAAGGCCCTAAAGGTGGGGTTAAAAGAGCTGAATACCTATATGGCAAAGTATAGGATACATCTCAGTGAGGCAATGCAGAAGCTAGAAACCATACAGAATCAACTGCAATCCAATTGTATGGACAAATAGTTCATTGACCAGGAGAGACTGCTACATATGGAGGTGGAGAAGTGGAGCAATGTAGAGGAGCAGATCCTACAACAGAAATCTAAAGCTCACTGTGTTAGAATATACGCTTAACGCTAGAGGGGGGTGAATAGCGTTATAATAAAAAAACAGCGTAAACTTGCGGAATTTAAAAATTTCAGGAATGAAATAAGTGCGATAAGTAAATAATAAGGAACGAACGCACCGATGTATCCTGGTTCACCACAACCCGTGGCTAGTCCAGTCCCCGAGAGACTCTCTCGAGATTTCCACTATCTTCGTCAAGCTTACGGGTGCTTAACAAACCGTTACAGTTGCTCAAGGATACCACACCTTAAGACTTCACTTGCTTGAGGATACCTCACCCCAAGACTTCAACCACTAAGACTTTGGGTACTTAGCAAACCCGACAAATGAGAAGATATGTTCTTCTCAAACAACTCTCTTTTACAACAAATACTCTCTCAATAGAGTGGATAAAGAGATACACATTAAGCTCTATGAACAACACAAAGTTGTCTATCAAATGGCTCAACAAAAGCTCTAAAATGATGCTTGAAAATGATCAATATGTATAATAATGTATGGAGGAGTTGTGTGTTTAAAATCAGCTCAAAAAGACCTCTTTTTATAGGTGAAAAAGTGGTGCTGACCGTTGCTTAATTGACAAATAAAATCCCTGATTCTGTGCTCAAACAATCGATTGTTTGGAGTAGATAATCGATTGTTTGACCAACGTTCAAAAGACAGATTCCTGATTTTAGGCTAAATAGTCGATTGTATGGACTAAATAATCGATTGTTATTCAACGTTCAAAAATCAATTTAGGGTTCTGTAGGAACGGTCAAAATATAATTGATTCTGTGGGAACGGTCAAAATATAATCGATTGTATGAAAATGACAATCGATTGTATGACAAAAACAATCGATTGTTTAGATGTTTAAAAACTTCGGTTGCACACTGTCTCAAAATAATCGATTGTTAAAAGTAGACAATCGATTGTTTGCGTTTTTGAAAAACTTCAAATCACACTGTCTTAATACAATCGATTGTAGGATTCAAATAATCGATTGTTGAGGCCCAGATTTGAAAGACATGTTTAAAACCTTCAACATCATTTTGTTTTAACACAAAGATGCATGTTTATGATAAATATGATTTAATAAAATATTTTATCCATGTTTATGATAAATATGATTTAATAAAATATTTTATGCATGTTTATGATGACCTAATGTTGAGCCAAAGGATAAGATAACTTAAACGTTGTCCTTTTACATTGGTTCTACCAAACGACCTACGTCTTGGGTCTTCGGTCTTGAACTCTTTGACTCGTTCATGCAATTCCGTCATCAGTATGCTTCTCGTCATTTGATTGATTGTCATATTATATCGTTGTTCGACACTTGAATTCATTGTTTGTCATTCATCAAAATCTATACCTGAAAATCATGCTCATACAACCAAAGCGCACATATCATAGATATACATGATTTCCAACAATTTCTCCCTTTTTGATAATGACAAACAACGGAAGATATGATTGAATTACCCCTAAATGGATGCTATATCTCAACATACAATTTATGCAACCAATTCAATTCAATATAATTCCCCCTTAATTAAAGCATGCATATCGCCCATATTCTTCCCCCTTTTGGCATTAGGAAAAAGAGTATACCAAAAGTTATTTAAACCATTGACGATACCAATCGTTATAGACAAGATCATATAAAAAGTTAGTAAATGGCATACTAATAATAACGATCATTTTTCTCAACTATGCCAATTGTTATTTAAACTAAAAATATTCATCAAAACATGAATCAATCATTTATTATAAAACCAATTGATACTAATTGTTATTCAAAAATAAAACTTGTTAAAGCATGTATCAACCAAAACTGATATAGATTATTTGCACATATCAACTCATTGCGTTTTTATTCAAAATACGATAACTAACCGACGTTCCCCCTTAATGCATTAACGTTTCGTGCTTGGTGCATCCACTACAATATTGTAGTCTTCAAGTACACCTGCAAAAAGAACCTAAAAATAGGTTTTTGGTACCCAACTTCTTTTGGGTCCTTGGGGGTTAGGATAACAATAGTCATAATCAACACATAAATCTCTATGTTTAGCAAAACAAACGGGTGCAATGTGTCCTACCCGATTACAATAGTGACATATGACATTAGGATTGTGCATATGTCTAGGTTGAGCCGAATGCGTTCTAGGTGATCTAAAGTTGTTCCCCCTAGAAGCGTTGAATTTCCTAGAGTCATGTCTAGGTGGTCTAAAATTATTCATTCTAGACTCATTTATAAAATTCTTAGAGTTGTTTCTAGGTGGTCTAAAACAATTAATCTTAGACTCATTAGTGAGGTTCTTAGAATTCTTTCTAGATGGTCCGACCTCATTACTTTCATCCTTTTTAATATCTTCAATTTTAGGACTATCAACACTACGTGTTTCTAGTGCTTTCCTAAGTTCTGTGTTCTCTAGTATTAAAGAACTACAAGAAGAACAATTGGAACATTTATCAATAGAAGAGGCTTCATTTAATTCCTTGATTTTATTTTTAAAATCAACAATGTCATTTTTCAAAAAATTATTTTCTTTTTCTAAAACTTCAATTATATTTTTAAGAACATCATTTTCATTAGTCAATTTTTCAAAATCTATTTCTTTCAAAGAGGAGGATTTTTCAAACTCTTTTTCTTGTAAAGAAAGTATTTTCTGAAAATCTGTTTCTTGCAAAGAAAGTGTTTTCTTCAATTCTATGATAGTTTTGGAAGCATTAACAAATTCACCATACAATTCATCATAGGCATTTTGTAATTCTTCAAACGAGTGAGAGTTAGATGTACTTACCTCTTCTCCTTCGTTAGCCATGAGACATAATGCGGCGGTTTCATCGCCTGAGCTGTCTGAATCCCGTGATAAGCGCCTATGGTGTTTCTTCTTTTTCTTGTCTTTTTTCGTAGACTTACAAAACTTTTTAATTTTATCATTGGAAATATTATCATCATCCCTTTCCGAATCACTTACCTCTTCTCTTTTAGAGGATGAGGCTTTGAAGGCGAAATTCGAATTGCTTCTAAGATAAGGATTAAGAATTGTGCTATCATAAGTTTCGAGGTTACCTCTTAGTCCATCAATTGTGATATCCGTGAATTCCATCGACTCTTGGATGGCATTGGCTTTGGAGCGCCATTCGGGAGTGAGACTCCGTAGGACTTTTCGAACAAGATCTTTGTTCGTGTAAACTTTCCCGA
Source organism: Nicotiana benthamiana (assembly GCA_034376525.1). Lineage (NCBI taxonomy): Eukaryota > Viridiplantae > Streptophyta > Magnoliopsida > Solanales > Solanaceae > Nicotiana > Nicotiana benthamiana. The sequence goes on along the minus strand of CM067332.1, from coordinate 104,903,312 downwards.
GAGCATGGAGATCGTTGACGATTCTTAAAAATCGTTCAAACATAACACCAATGGGTTCCTTCTCCATTTTAAAGATTTCATATTTATGTGCTAGAAAATCAATTTTGGCTTCTCGGACTTGAGGCGTACCTTCATAAATGATCTCGAGCTTATCCCACATCTCCTTGGCGGTTGTGCAGCAAGAGATTTTTCGATAATCATCTGGATTCACCACACAATATAATACATGGATGGCCCTTGCATTATTTTCAGCTTTCTTGATATCCTCGGCATCATATTCATCTTCCTTCTTTGGAACCGTAGTCTCTCCAACTTTCTTTGTTGGCATTGGTTCACCGTTTTTGATGATTTGCCACAAACGAAAACTGTTTGCTTTGAGAAAGATGCTCATCCGCTCTTTCCAATATGAATAGTTTATTCCGTCAAATAGTGGAGGGCAAGTGGTGGACTGTCCTTCATCCATCGTTCCTGCGTTCAATATTCTCAACAGAAAAATATATATTTCTCTCAACCGGTTAAGGCTTTCAGAGAGTTAGGCTCTGATACCAATTGTTAGAATATACGCTTAACGCTAGAGGGGGGGGGGTGAATAGTGTTATAATAAAAAAACAGCGTAAACTTGCGGAATTTAAAAATTTCAGGAATGAAATAAGTGCGATAAGTAAATAATAAGGAACGAACGCACCGATGTATCCTGGTTCACCACAACCCGTGGCTAGTCCAGTCCCCGAGAGACTCTCTCGAGATTTCCACTATCTTCGTCAAGCTTACGGGTGCTTAACAAACCGTTACAGTTGCTCAAGGATACCACACCTTAAGACTTCACTTGCTTGAGGATACCTCACCCCAAGACTTCAACCACTAAGACTTTGGGTACTTAGCAAACCCGACAAATGAGAAGATATGTTCTTCTCAAACAACTCTCTTTTACAACAAATACTCTCTCAATAGAGTGGATAAAGAGATACACAATAAGCTCTATGAACAACACAAAGTTGTCTATCAAATGGCTCAACAAAAGATCTAAAATGATGCTTGAAAATGATCAATATGTATAATAATGTATGGAGGAGTTGTGTGTTTAAAATCAGCTCAAAAAGACCTCTTTTTATAGGTGAAAAAGTGGTGCTGACCGTTGCTTAATTGACAAATAAAATCCCTGATTCTGTGATCAAACAATCGATTGTTTGGAGTAGATAATCGATTGTTTGACCAACGTTCAAAAGACAGATTCCTGATTTTAGGCTAAACAGTCGATTGTATGGACTAAATAATCGATTGTTATTCAACGTTCAAAAATCAATTTAGGATTCTGTAGGAACGGTCAAAATATAATTGATTCTGTGGGAACGGTCAAAATATAATCGATTGTATGAAAATGACAATCGATTGTTTATGAATATAGTCGATTGTATGACAAAAACAATCGATTGTTTAGATGTTTAAAAACTTCGGTTGCACACTGTCTCAAAATAATCGATTGTTAAAAGTAGACAATCGATTGTTTGCTATTTTGAAAAACTTCAAATCACACTGTCTTAATACAATCGATTGTAGGATTCAAATAATCGATTGTTGAGGCCCAGATTTGAAAGACATGTTTAAAACCTTCAACATCATTTTGTTTTAACACAAAGATGCATGTTTATGATAAATATGATTTAATAAAATATTTTATGCATGTTTATGATAAATATGATTTAATAAAATATTTTATGCATGTTTATGATGACCTAATGTTGAGCCAAAGGATAAGATAACTTTAACGTTGTCCTTACATTGGTTTTACCAAACGACCTACGTCTTGGGTCTTCGGTCTTGAACTCTTTGACTCGTTCATGCAATTCCGTCATCAATATGCTTCTCGCCATCTGATTGATTGTCATATTATATCGTTGTTTGACACTTGACTTCATTGTTTGTCATTCATCAAAACATATACCTGAAAATCATGCTCATACAACCAAAGCGCACATATCATAGATATACATGATTTCCAACACACTGGATTACCTGTGGAGATGCCAACACAAAATACTTTCATGCTCAACTAAAGATGAGGACAAGCTTTAACACTATCAACTCTATATATACTGAAGAGAGGGTTAAGCTATCTGATCCCAGGAAGGTGGAAGAAAAGTTTGTTACATGTTTCAAGTCACTACTGGGGGGAAATAATAGTATCATCAAATGTCCAAACACTGAAATAATTCACCAGGGCCCCTGTCTCACTTTACAACAGAAGGATGATCTTGTGCAACCAGTTACAAGGGAGGAAATATTAAAGGCAATAAAAGACATGCCACATGACAAGGCACCAGGGGTGGATGGTTTCCCAGTGGAATTTTTTATAAGGTAGTCACATATAGTAGGAGATGACATTTGTGCAGCTGTGACAGAATTCTTTACTACAGGGAAATTACATACTGGAGTTAGCAGCACTGCACTAACTCTAATACCTAAGGTGCAGAATCCAACCAAAGTCAGGGACTACAGGCCAATTGCTTGCTGTACAACTCTGTACAAGATCATCACAAAGATTATTACAGCTAGGTTGAAAGAGGTTATTGACTCTCTGGTGGGTAAATCACAGTCAGCATTCATCGAGGATCGTAGTATTATTGATAACATATTATTCACACAAGAAATGTTCAAGGGCTATTCCAGGAAGGGCCTTTCTCCTAGATGTGTGATTAAGGTGGATCTAAAGAAGGCATACGACTCAGTTGAATGAAATTTTTCTTAATAGACTGCTGCAGGATCTGGGGTTCCCTTATAAATTTATTGGGTGGATTATGGAACGTATATCCTCTGTAACCTATTCTCTCAATTTCAATGGAGGCCTCACTGCTCCATTTAAAGGGAAAAGAGGTCTGCGACAAGGTGACCCGATGTCTCTATACCTCTTTGTTCTGGCAATGGAGTATCTACATAGACAGCTTGTGCAAATGATGATGAGGAAAGATTTTAGGTTCCATCCTAAATGCAAGAAGTTGGGTGTAGCACATGTTTGTTTTGCGGATGATCTTCTTTTGTTCTGCAAGGCTGATACTCAATCAGTCAGCTTACTGAAACAGACTCTTCAAGAGTTCTCTAAGGTCTCTGGTCTTCACGCAAATGTTGATAAAAGTGCAGTGTACTTAGCAGGAGTAACTAACTGGCAGAAAAAGGAGATTCTACAGGTGCTGGGATATCCTGAAGGCAGACTCCCTTTCAAATATTTGGGGATGCCTCTGGATTCAAAGAAGCTGTCCATTGCTCATTGCTGGCCACTGGTGGAGAAAATTACACAGAAAATAAACTGTTGGTCGTCAAGGTTACTATCTTATCCTGGTCGGCTTCAATTGATTAAATCTGTTCTATTTGGTATTCAAGCTTACTGGTCCCAGATTTTTCTATTGGCTAAAATTTTTTTGAAGATGATAGAGGCTATCTGCAGATCATATTTGTGGACTGGTTCTGCCACAGTCTCAAGAAAGGCTCTGATTGCCTGGGATACTTTGTGTTTGCCTTGCAGTGCAGGGGGACTGAATGTCTTAGACCTATCTAAATGGAACAAAGCTGATGTGGTCAAGCATCTGTGGGCATTGACTAAGAAGAAGGATAGCCTTTGGATAAAGTGGGTTCATACCTTCTATGTCAAGAACCACTGTTTTGAAGACATGCTGGTGCCTGGGGCTGCTGCCTGGGCAATCAGGAAAATTTTTGAGTCGAGGAGTTTGATTAAAGGCATTGCAACACTCAATGAAAATCTGGAAAACAGATTGAGGCAGGTTCAACAGGGAGAGTCTTTTAGCATTAACAATCTATACAGACAGCTTCTTCCTCAATGCAGCAAAGTTCAGTGGAAATCCATCATATTGCAGCCCCAACTACATCCCAGGTATAAATTTATACTGTGGCTGACTTTGCATAAGCGACTTGCAACTGTGGAACGACTTCAGATGCTAAATATTTTGGTTCCACAAGATTGTATTTTCTGTGGTTTGTATCGAGAGACCTTTGAGCTTCTTTTCTTTGACTGTTTGAAAACCAAAGAACTCTGGTATCGACTCCTTAGCTGGTTGGGCTATAAGCAAACCATTGCTGACTGGCAGGTGGAATGTGAATGGATTAGTAACCTGGCGAAGAGTAGAAATGGGTTAGCAGAAATTACAGCTTGTCTCTTTCGGATCCTTGTGCCAACGATATGGAGGGAGCGGAATAAATTGAGATTCCAGGGAGGTAAGTTGATGAGCGACACTGTATGCAAGGAAATCATAGTCCATCTCCATTTCAGAGGGGCTTCAAGGCAAAAGTGGAGGGCTGTCCTACAAAGCTTAGATCATTTCCCCTAGAATTCAAATGAGATAGACTTTTCTCGGGATAGTTGTGTCACATGTATTATCAAAGAGTGTTTTTATTTTTTTTTAGAATGATAATAGTGTAGCACATGTGTATAGCATATGAGAATAGGTGGTCAGCATCTATGCTTTGTACGTACACTTTTTTGACGGAATGAAATAGAAATCTGTTTTTAAAAAAAAAAAGAAAAAAAAGATAATTTTGGAAAACACAAATTGAATATTTTTTTGGTAATATAAATAGATACTTATTTTGAACTAAAAAATAAAAAAATAAATTAATCACTTATTATTAATCGGAAAAATTATTTACTAATTACACTTTATTGAAACACCAACCCTACGGGGATATGGCGAGAGAACAAGAATTTCAGACTATGGCCAGTATTGGGAATTCAGAACCTATTTTCCCCATCTTGTAGCTTAAAACATTGTAGGGACCACGGCCAAATATCGTTTGTTTACTTGTTCTCTCTCTTTTTGCACCTAAGCTGAATTTATATTCGCAATTAATCCCTCCGTCAGTTGTCTTGTATACTAAAATAATTATTCCTATATAATTCTCAATTTAAAAAATCAAGAGACATTAATTGTTTTTTCAACTATGCCCTTACAATTAATTATTCTAGAATTAAGAGGCATAAAAAATGGACAAAGATTAAAGAATTAATAACGGGTAGATTAGTCAAATACATTCATAATTAATTTTTTCTTAAATATTGTGCAAAATCTTATCCTGACAGAAGAACGAGGGATTTCATTCCATCTTAAATAAATACAGAATAGGAAGAATTTCAATGTATAATTAAGCATAATCAAAACTAATATGTGATTGATCTTTTAAAAAAGTACTTACCAGTCAAAACAATAGCTTTGACATCGCTTCGTTTTTTTTGAATAAACAGATTTCTTATTTTATTCTATCAAAAAAACTGTCCAAATACAACAATAGATGCCGACCATCTATTCTCTATTCCTAATCAGTCCACTGCATTCCAACTATCAGATTTTACAAAATTGTTGTTGTATCACTATTGATAGTGTATGTAGTATAACAGACTAAGAGAACTCCTAAGGGTAGTAGTCTAAGTTCAGCAGCGCATCCTTCCATTTGTGAACTGAAGCTCCTTTTAAGTGTAGGTGAATGACTATTTCTTTACAGACATTGTTGCTAAGCATTTTCCCACCTTGGAATCTCTGTTTATTACGCTCTCTCCATATCACTGTCACCAAAATCCCAAATGTACAAGCAATGATTTCTACTACACTAGTTTTTTTGTTCGCTAACTTACTGACCCATTCACATTCATGTTTCCAATCAAGAATGGGTCGCTTATATCACTTCGTTTTATTGCCTTTTGATATTGTTCTTTTAAGCCACCTATCACAGTTTTCAATTGATTCAAAGAAAATGAAAATAATTAATGTAAGCGTTTGTGCGTTTATATATATATATATATATATATATATATATATATATATATATATATATATATATATATATATATATATTCAGAAAAAACCCACTGAAAAGTCTCAACCAACTTTCCAAAAATCCCAAAAACCTTTCCAAATCACTTTGTAAAATATTTTCCTTTATGAATATCCTAGTAGTTATTCCTCTAAGCTTGTAAAATAAATAAAGTTTGTATGCTTAGGTGTTGATCGTTTTTAATCCAGAAGTTCAGCAAAACCTTTTCGGGTTTCCCGAAAGGGAAATCCCATCTCTTGTAAACATGTAAGTTATCTAAGTTATGTTCTAAGACATTACCCCCATGTCTTATTATGATTTGCTCAGATTTTCTTTTATGCTTATGATATTTACTATGTATAGTTGTGTTATTCTGTAAATTATTAAAAACTACTCTTAGTACATGGTTATCTTTTCAATTTCTTAACAATTTTGATGGATTAACCTGTAAATTCCTAGGAAAAAACTGGTTAAGATAAACCAAGTGGTATGTGTACTTAACCATGGCCGGGGTGAGGTTAAAGAAAAAAGAGTTAAGAATAGATTTAAATCTATCAGGAATTGGAAAGAAGAGATGAACAGAGTAAAAAAAAAGAATATAAAGAGGTAATCTTAGTATATAATTATGATTACACTGTAACATTGTAAGTTTACATATAAGAGAGGGAGAGTACCGAGTAAGATTTTTACAACATAAAGTTTAAAAGTAATTCGGCTACACCGTTAATGTCTGGTAATCGTAATAACTATACATATCCAGAAAGCTTTGCAGAAAGTCTTACATTAAGCCTAGGAGAATTTATTTGGGACATAGACACAGGATTTTATTCGATCGTAGACCACGCTATACACTTTATTTATTTAACAGAAAATCATAGATATTGTGTAGATTTATTTAATAAGCAGTTATATCTTATAATCAGAATACTAGATATATATATATATGCATACTAGTTTTAGTACCCGCGCGATGCGCGATATAAACCATATCAAATTTTGATTTGGATTATTTAAATTATATGCAAATAATCTTAAAATTAAACTTCTATATGAAAATTATAAATAATTATTAGATATTAGTTAAGAAGCAGGACTTGAAATCATTTTTCAAATCTCATAGTGGATATTTCTTTTTTTATATTGCAATAACCCAATCCCTTGATGTCGGCACTTATATTTTATTTTACGATCAAGCAAGACTTTAATTTTGTGATCATATCCATATTTTAAGTGTTCTTATCATAATTTTAAGAATTTTCTAATCACAAGTTTAAATAGTTTTTTCTTTTTACTTTTAATATAATTTTTTTAAATTTCAATTATTTTTCTTATTTCTGCTATAATGTCATCTAATATGTAGTATTATCACATTTTCATGTAATTATTTTTATTAACTTTACACTTTGTTTAATATTCTTATCCACTGTTATTTTTTAAAATAATATAAATAGATAGATAGATATTTTTATAGTAAATTAAATATTTATTTTATTTTTAAACTATTGTTTGAGAATTTTAACTTATTTAAATTTATTAATAATATTTTTGAGTTTGTATACTTGCATATTATTTTTTTTAAAGTAATTCTTAGTATAAATATCCTCAAATGATCTCTAATATATTTATATTATTTATTATTTAATTTTTTTTATCTATAGACTTTAGTTATGTGGCTTTATGCACATGCATATTATTTCTTATTATACTAAAGCAAAATTTTATCATCTCAAATTTAAATAAGTTTATCCTTTTTCTTTTATATGATGAAATTTTTTATTTTTTTCTCTATTTGTTTCTCAATTTTTCTATTATATTAGTCTATACTTAACATTATTATATTGTCATGGCTTAATTTCTTATCATATTTCTTTATAAATAAAAACTTATCCCAAATATTTACAACAATGGTTTCACTATCATTTATTTCTACATAATATTTTTAAAAAGAAAATATATATGAAATAGAAGAAAAGGGATCATGTGGTTAGTAATTCTACAATAGAAATTTTTATTTTTAGAAAGTTATGGAATCTATTTACAATGAAAACAGAAGTCAATATTAGTGATTCATACCTTTAAGTTAAATTTGATCAAATTTATTTTGCCTTAATTCTTATTAGATTTTTATTGTATTATTCAATACTTAATATTATTATATTGTCATGTGGCTCAATTTCTTATCATATTTCTTTATAAACAAAATCTTATCTCAAATATTTACAACAATGGTTTCACTATCATTTATTTCTACATAATATTTCTAAAAAATATATACATATGAAATAGAAGAAAAGGTATCATGTGGTTAGTAATTCTAAAATAAAAATTCTTATTTTAAAAAAAATTTGGAATCTATTTACAATAAAAATAGAAGTCAATGTTAGTTGATTTATACATTTAAATTAAATTTGATCAAATTTGTTTTGCCTTAATTCTTATTAGATTTTGTAAATATTTTTGAATTTTGTCCAAGTGGTTAAGATTTTTTCTTCTTAAGTTAAATTTATTTAATCATATAAGAAATATTTATTTATGTATAAAATATTTATTTGCCCGATTTGTCAATATTAATATGAATTTATTAATTTAAATATATTTTACTAATTATTTAATTTTTTTACATTGTATATAATTTGTATATTTTATGTAAAATCTTATTTTGTTTCTTGAATCTTTTAATTTTTAAAGTCAAAAAATCTTTAATATCTTAAGTAAAATTTTATTTTATTTTATATTTTAGCTTACTCCAAAGTATAGATAGTCCTATGTTATCTCAATTTACGTCTTTCTATATTTTTATTATTTTCTACTATAATTTTTAAATTAACTTTTTACCTCCATATTTATAGCTAATATAGAATCAAATCTATGAGTGGATCACTATATGATCTAAATATAGTAGATATGGATACAAATATACATATAAATATAAATATAGATAATAGATTGAATTTATCTAAAATCTATCTAAATTATGTATAAGATTCATACAACTACTTTCATTAATTATGTTTCCGTTTATACTTTGTAATTACAGATATTGTCTTAAAATGGCCAAATAGCTCATTTTAACTTGCCACTTGGCTTAACCACAATGCATACTACTCTCCTTTTAATATAATATAAATGTTCCATGTGACCAGCAGGTCACGGGTTCGAGTCGTGGAAACAGTCTCTTGCAGAAATGCTGGGTAAAGCTGCGTACGATAGACCCTTGCGGTCCGGTCCTTCCCCATATTTCGTGCGTAGCGAAAGTTTAGTGCACTGTGTCGCCTTTTGTATATATAGTAAGAGTTACAGGGTGCGTTTGGTCTAACGAAAAAATATTTTCCAAGAAAATATTTTCTTGAAAAACAAATTGTAATCTTATTCATTTTCTGGTGTTTGATACGCAAATTAAGGAAAATGACTTTTTAAGAATATTTATAAATAATTTAGATATAATAAAATGAAGCCATAAACTTCCAAACAAATAACCTTCCGGACATACAAATTTCATAAACTTTCAAACCGCTGAACTTTCACCTAAACTTTATAATTTCTAAACCCGTAAACTTTCAAACACATAAACGTCCGAACTCATAATTTTAGAACTTGTAAAATTTTAATTAAGCCAACTAAACATGAAAAAATTTTAAAAAAAAATTCGAAAAATATTTTCCTTCGTATCAAACACGCCCATAGTTAAAACAGGTCTGTAGGTCTGTTTTGATTCATGCGAAGTAAAATTAAAAATATTTACACACTACAAGATAAATAGTGTAAATTGCAATTTTGATCATATCAAAACAGCCAGAGAATATATCTTAGTAAAATGTTAGTCATGAGTTACAAGAAAACTTCTAGTCATAGTAACATACATATGCAAACGTCATTATACCTCAAATAAAGTTGCACACTGGATTAATTTCAGATGCAATGAAGTGATATGGAGAGAATGTTTTGGGAGAACACAACAAATTTAAGTTTGAGAAAAAAAAAACTAAGTATATTATGAAAAGATTGCATCTATGAAATAATCTTGGAAAAAACAATATTAAGTAATTACCTGAAATGGTCAATGCATTAACTGGAGGATTGCAAATACTGATAACAGCAATGCCATCGATTCCAATTTCCATCCTCACTTGGGCGTTGGGAGTCATTGCTGCAAAATTAAATTCTGAAACTTAAAGCTCTATTCAATGAGCAACTTGAGTAAAATGTTTTCAATAACATATCTTACCAAATTAAAAAGGATTAACTATTTATCATAGAATTAATAGCTGCTGATGTATTTTGTGTAAGTTGATAAAATCGAATGTTGGGTTTTATGGGCCTATGTCATTGGAATACTTTGTTTTTATAAGCTGTTTCGTATTCTTTCCCATAACCTATTTTTGCGTATATCGCATCGTACTATATCTCTATACTTTGTACGTAACTTTTAGCACACGAGATTTTGTAGATGTTGAGCATTATTTATTTCTACAAAAAACGACCAATCCTACTTATTAGTCTCATTTACTAGTCGTGGCCGTATTTTTGGTGACAGAAAAATAATGCCTAGCTTGAAAAGCAAGACAAAGAAATTGGTGAATAACTTACATAAATATCTGTTGAAGATTATCAGGTTATATTGGCGATTCAATTGTGTTCTTCTGTGCTAGAAGAAAACTACAAAAAAAGAAAAGAAAATTGGATTCGAACAAACAATAGGTGATCAACTGTCGACATATAAAGATCAGCCTATAGTGAGAAATTGAAAGGATAAAGAATTTGAGGAGCTTCACCTTTGTTAATTATACCTTCAAGCAATATGAAAAACTTTGCATGACATGCCTGTTTATAGGTGAGTATCAGCACTCTTTGCGTGGCTACAATTTACACACGCAGATACATGTCTCTATATCCACTTGATGAAAACAAATAGTACTATAAATACACTGTATATATAGTTGATGGAAGAAATCATAAAGATAGGTGTTAGAAGAAAATAGTAAACCTACAGGTGGGTGGTGGGTGTTCTATCTTCATCCTCCTGCCCACAGGCGAAGTTAGATCTTATATATATATATATATTCTAAAGTTGCACCACAACGCAAGAAAGGGAAAGTGAATTATATCTTGCCCGATTTTCACGAATCAAAGAAGTACCTAATTCAAACAGAAATAACTAGCGAAATACAAAAATTAAAGAACATAATAATTTTATGTGAAAAATCTCCTTACTCAAGAGAGTAAAAGTTATGACCTATCCATGAAGATTTACCTTTAAAACTTCACTAACTTCAAAAGTAGTTTTAGGTTAAACTTAATAGCTAAAGGGACCAACTCTAGTACTGTTCCTCTACGATCAACTCAATTCTAGCTATGCTTTTCTAAATTAACTCTAGTCTAAAAAGTGAAATAAAAACTCAAAGTTTATGCTGACCTATGATTACACTTCTTTAAAAGTGTTTACCCAAAATATGAGTAACAATTAAATATATACGCGATTAAAAGATACGTGATTTAAGTTAATATGGATGATCTATGAACCAGAAATAATTAAAGTAAAGAGAAGCAAAAATAATCAAACCAAACGCGATAAACAATTAAGCTTGGCTTTTAGATGAACACAAAAAACTGACCTCAATCGAGCCCTCGAGACGGGCTCTGCCGCAACCAAATAATTAAGCACCCGAAGAATACTATGAACAGTAGCTAGAGAATAAAAATAAACTTTTATTGCTTTGATATGCGTGCCAAAATGGTGGTTAAAATGAAAAGTTTCTCGTTTCAATTCTAGTACAAATCTAAATACGAAAAAATCTTCTCCTCCTCGTAAACACTTATCTGCAGTTGATACCATGCGAGATTTGAACCATAACATCCGGTTGAGGGTGGATATTATGGCTCACTGCTTATTATTTCTAACAGTTTTTCCTTAGTCTCGTCCCTTCACTCTTCTTGGACCCGATGCTCTACCGTATCCAGCCCCGGGTGCACCATTCGTCCTCCCTGGGCTCTAAGATGCGGACCTCTCAGCTTTACCCGAGATCGTGTCAGATCATGCTTCCTTATCATTTCTTTACCAGGAAATTAGGGGTAAATTATCCCCCATTTTACCCATACACAAAAAGAAAATAGGCTACAATTTGCGAAAAGACTGAACCTAACAACCAAATAACTAAGTACCTTTTTCTTTGAGACTTGGTTCGTTCATTGAATAGTTTGAGTATGTAAGAGCACCTTCTTACTTAAGGTTGTTATTTCCAAGAGTAATTCCTTTAAACTATCGAATAACGTAAGTCTTGAACTGTATCAATAATACTTTTTATATAGGTGTAAGATTGGAAGAAATCCTTCTCAAATTAATACTCTAAAACCTAAAATATTTCGTTTAAGGAAACCCGTTCTTATTAGATTTGGTTTCCTTATTTGTTTATGTAATGATCCGACATGCCTTTTTTGTAATATTACATTGTTACTCCTTTTATTGCTTCACACATGTGTGTTTATGATTTTATAACTTGCGAGGTTAGTTAGTTTCATTCCAGGAAGCTTTCGGGTTGATTTGGACCCTTGATACTTGACTTAAAAGCATTAATTTGAAAATATTGACTAAACTTTGACTTTTATGAAAATGACCCCAAAACTGTTCTCCAATAGCTTTGTATCATGATTTCAAACTTGGGTGTATGCCCGGAATTTATTTTGGAAGTCTGTAGGTTGGTTTGTGTTGATTTCCCAAAATTTGGCAACTTAAAGTTGAAAAGTTTGACCGTAGGTTGACTTTTAGTTATCGAGCTCAAAATTTTATTTTGGGACTTGGAATAGGTCAATGACATTTAGAACTTGTCTGCAAAATTTGGTATCGTTTGGAGTTGATTTGATAGGATTCAAATGCTTAGTTGTAATCGTGAAAGTTCTTCAAAATTTCTTTAAAATTCATGCGTTTTAGAGTTCGATTCATAGTTTTAGATGTTATTTTTGTGTTTTGATCGTGCGATGAGTTCGTATGATGTTTTTAGACTAGTATGGATGTTTGGTTTGGAACCCCGAAGACTCGGATAAGTTTCGGACGCTTAGCAGAGTGTTGTTAGAGTTTAAGTTACTATTTTTTTGCACAGGTGCCTTTGATTTTGCATTTGTGAGTTTTTGAATAAAAATTGTGATATTAGGTCAAGTCAATGCGAACCCAGTGCTCGCATTTGCGATAGTTACCTAGGGGAGAGTTGGTTCGCATTTGCAATCTTTATGATCGTATTTGCGGAGGTCCAAGGTTTGCAATTGCGAACTTTTTATCGCAATTGCGATGACAGCAGAAATAGAAGGTCTTCATTTTTTCGAACGATTCTTATCATTTGTAGCAAACCCCAGGTTGCATTTGCAACATCTGCAGCTAGACAAATAGCTGAGCGGCGAATTTTTGAACTTATTCTCTCTTTTTTTTTTAACCCTAGACTTGGTATGTGGCGATTTGGAGAGGGATTTTTCACCTACAAACCTCCAGTAAGTGATTCTAATCTATTTATAATTATATTCCATCAACATACATTAGATTTTAACATCAAAATTATGTGAATCAAAGTGAAAATTTGTCCAGTTTTTGAAAAGTAAGAAATTGAGTTTTGAGAGTCGATTTGGACTTGGATTTTGAAACTAATCACATATATGAACTAGTTGGGTCATGGGTAAACGAAATATACTATTGGACCTGGGTTTTGACTGGGCGGGTCTGGTTTGGCATTTGTTGACTTTTTGAGAAAAGTGTAAAGATCTTAACTTTATCTATGTCAATTGAATTCCCTAGCATTGTTTGATGATGTTGAGTCGATTTGGTTAGATTTGAGCAATGTGGAGGCAGATTTTAAGGAAAAATCTATTTTCAAGTGTTGAATTGACGTAGTCGAGGTAAGTGTCTTGCCTAACTTCGTGATGGGAACTACCTGTAAGAGTTGGTATTGTTTGATTTTATTATGCTAAGTGAAATTCGAGTACGCAAGGTGATGAATATGTACACAGGTTGTACGTGGTATTTGACCGGTTTAGGCTACTTACACTATTTTCATGGTTTAATTAAAATGCCATATTATGTTCTGAATTCTCACAGCCAATTTATTCCTAATTGTGCTTGACTATCGTTAAATGCATTTGTTGACTTGTTTACTATTTGTTCTACATCCTACTTGCTAAATTGCTCCCATGCTTTAGTTGAATTTGTTGCATCCTTTAATGTTACATGCTATCTTTCATTGTTAATTATCATTACTTGAAATTATTATTCGTGTTATCTTTTTCCTTATTGATATTTCGTTTCTTGAAGTAATTGTTCATGTTATCCTTTTTACTTATTGATTTCCATTATTTGAGGCTTATTGTTGAATATTATCTCTTTTATTGTGAGTTAATCTTATCTAATATTGTGGTTATACATTATTTCTCTCATTGTTGAATTATTTGGGGTTGAAGTTGTGAAAGTCGTCAATACGTTGAGGCGATGTTGGTTATTGTTGAAACATATATCTTATTGAGCATTTTTCATCCATTGTTGTGGTTGTATTATTGAATATATTGTGGTGGAACCTTGGACAATTATTGTGGAAAAATTGTTACTATTGTTGTTGGCATATTGTAACATATGGCACTTGGGGTGCGAATTGCTATTGTGATATGATATTGATGCGCATGCGGAAGTATAAGGCTTGGGGTTGACATGCACGTGGCGGTATAAGGTAGGACTTATGTGGGTGTTGCTTATGTGAAGCCACATGACGTCATAAGGTGGGTTATAATGTGTGTAGCTTTTTCGGGAGAACTATTTTCAAAACGTATTTTCAAATGTAAGGCTCACATGGCTGTTTAAGGAAAAATAGTGATTGAAATTGAGAAAATTGAATACGAGGCGGTACCTCAGTTGTGATTCTTGATTATACGAGGCGGTACCTCGATTTTGATTTCACTATACACAAGATGGTACCTCATTGTAATTCTTGTTGTTACTTTATGTTGCAAAGTGTTTTTGTGGGACTGTATCTTGTTTTTTCACTCTTAATTGTTCTAGTATTATTGTCCGTACATGATCATCGTAGCCCCTTTAGTTGCTTTTTGTATGCTATTTCTATTGTTGATTTCTGATACTAGTTCATGCTATCATCTTGTTCCGTATTAACTGTTTCTTCACTTTCCATTACATATATGATAATAGGCTAAATCTAGGTGATTTAGCGATTGTTTATGCTCCCGCTTGATTGTGTTTCAATGTCATAATATGGTTAAATGATGAAAAATAGGCTCTAATTGTGAATTTTACACATTGCAGGATGATGAGCCTATATGATGCTTTAAAGTTATGATTGGAGCAAGAAAGACCCCTCGGAGCTGAGTGCGTGCAAAGACGAGACAAAGAATGGAAGAAAAAATAGCCTGAACTAGCACGAGCTCTACCGCGAGCTCTACCGCAAGCTCTAGCGTGATCTCGCTGGTCCAGAAGCGGGAGGCAGAATGTCAGGAGACTAGCGCGAACATTAGCGCGTTCGCGCTAGTTCCAGTTCTGGGAAAGTTCTGTTAGGGGCAAAATTGGAAACCTGGAGGAAAATTCACTTAACCTATATAAAGTCAAGCTCGCTCAAGGATTAGAGAGGTTTATTTCTTAGATCACTTTTGGAAGAAAGAACAAGTGTGAGAGATCACCCAAAACAACATAGTTCTTTACCTTTTCTATTTTTTCTTGCAATTCTTCCATTATGAATTATCTATTAGTTTTATTTTCCGTTGTTATGAGTAACTATATACTTTAACCTAAGGTTTTGGTAAAACCTGTTAGGGATGACTTGATTGTTATATTAATGTAGTTTTGAATTGGTTGTTAATATCTATTTGTTTATCTACATTTTGATTGTGGTTAGTTGGAAGGGCCCTCAATTATCCGTCCCTATTTAGTATGTATCTGCTTGTGAGAGAGTGCATATTTAAGTGATATTATGAACAACATCACTCCTGGAGTAGACGGGAGTCATAACCGAGGGTTTAGATGTTGGATTAGAGATAACGATACCTCGGGTGCAATCTAAATAAACCGTAATGTCAATCTAGCTAGCGTAGCTTGAGAAAGTGCTTCTAGTAAATTATCATAATTGCTTGAGAAAGATTTATGATAGCTGGAGCGTTCATGATTAATGGAGACAACTAAGTCTCAATTATAAAATGTATTCAACCAAGGAAATCAACAATGAAAAAAACTATTACCTTAGACCTTATTCCAATTATATACAAGCAAGCTTAGTTAACTTTCAACTATTATTTATTTTCAGTTTAGTTGTTAGATATATCGTCAACTTTGAATCATAAAGTTTGGGGAAAGTGATTGTTGTAAATTTAGTAAGTCCGACAAGAGTAATTGATAGGTTAATTCTCGGTGGTTCGACTCTGGGAAGAATTACTCTGACTATATTTGCTACATCCGTGTGTGTTTTTTAATAAGGTATATTTTGGCGTTATCAAATTTTGGCATTATTGCCCTGGAATTAACGGTGTTATCAATTATAACTGAAAGAACTACAAAATTCGTAGTGAAGTCAATTTTCTCTATGCCCAATCTTTTCATTGAAATGCTAACGTTTGAGCTCATGTGGACTACAAGTGTATGCCTAGAAATTCTTTGAAGACTAGAGAACTGCTAGAAGGACTCTCAAAACCCGAGAAAACATTCAGGGCATTTAACCGTGCCAATAAGAGAACACAACAATCCCAACAATCACACCTGCTCGAATTTGATATGGGTGACGCATATAACATCGTCAGAAACGTTGGGGATCCGCTAGATGCGAGAGTAGTGGCACCTTTAGTGCCCGAAGATGCACTTTATGATTGGGCAAAGCCTACAACTGATAACCTGGCCACTGCTATAGCTCTGCCCGGAATCCAAGCAGAGACCTTCAAGGTAACCAACAATATGCTGCATCTACTGCAGAATAAAAGATTGTTCTCTGAGTCACACAGTGAAGAAGAACCCTGTAGAATTTTTTTTCAATTTGTATGACCCAATGGTAGCCGAATGTGACCCCGAAAGCTATCAAGCTACTACTGTTTCCATTCTCTATGACCGGGAAAGCTCATACTTGGCTAAATTCGCTCCCTATCAATTCCATAGCCACCTGGGAGGAATTAGTCAAGCTGTTTCTGAATAAGTTCTATTCGCCCAACAAGACTGCAAGACAAATTGATGAAATATTGCAGTATAAGCAGCAACCGACCGAGTCCTTGCAAGAAACTTGGGAAAGATTTAAAGGGGTGCTAGTGAAGCACCCTCACAATGGCATTCCAGACTATATGCTTGGCCAGAGATTCTACACGGGGTTAGCTAACAATTTAAAGGCAAATGTGGATGCTTCTGTTGGAAGACAAGATGTCACAAAATTCGGGGTGGATGACTAGAGCTACAACACTGGCACCCATAGTGCATTCAGTTCCTCTTGACCCAAATAATTCACATGCAGAGAATATGGCCACACTCATGACCCAGATGAGCATATTGACAAAAACATTGATGAGATGGGTACAAAACAGGTGCACATTGTTGATACAACAATGGAGGACTGTGTACACTTTGTATTAATCAGCCTTATGTGTGTTCATGGAGTGGAGAAGGCGAAATCAAAGGGCAAGGGAAGATATGAATTATGTCAATAACTATGGTAGTCAGAGACAAGGAGCACAACAATGGAGACCGCCACAAAATCAGCAGTACAAGCCTAACATGCAACAGCCTGAGGGTATGCACCCTCAAAACCAAATGGTGCCAGTACCATATAAGAAACCACAGGGCTATCCACAGCAAAATCAGCTACAACTAACATATCAACAACCTCCTCAGCAAGATAACAACATGATAGAAATCAAGGGTATGCTTCAGCAACTCATTGGGACAATAATAAAGTAAAAGAAAAGTTGGCAGTGCATGATTCAGCTATAAAGAACATTGAAACGCAGCTGGGACAGCTATCCATGGCTATTAACAACCGTCATCAGGGAACCTTGACACTAACATAAACCCCAAGGAGCAAAACCCAGATAAGCTGATGGTAGTAAGTCTCCGAAATAGGAGAGATTTAGACAGAGAAAAGGAGAATCTACAAGCCAGGAAGGAGAGTATGATAATCACTCCAGTTTCGTTAGAGGTGGAGGAACCAACAGAGCTTACTGAAGTGGTGGTTGAGCAAAGTCAGGGGGAAAAAGGCAAAGAAAACATGAATGAGCAAGTTGCAGAACAGGTGGCACCCATTGTGCCAGAAAATTCCAACAGCGAGAAGCCATCAAGCAATGCACAAAGGGTAATACTTGTACCCTTCCCTCAGAGACTGGTTAAACAAAAAAAGGAAGCTCAATACAAGAAATTCATGGAGATGCTACGTCATATTCACTTGAATATTCCTTTGATGGATGCTTTGTGAGAGATGCCCGGATGTGCAAAGATGATGAAGGATCTAATGTCGTGAAAGTTTGATTTTCAGGATCTTTCTCCCGTGACTCTGACACAGACCTGCAGCACAATAGTAACAAGATCGATGGCTCAAAAGTTGTCTGATCCAGGTAGCTTCACTATTCCGTGCACAATTAGGAGCTACGCCTTTGCAAAGGCATTATGTGATCTGGGGGCCAACATAAATTTGATGTCGCTGGCTGTGTACACTAAATTGGGCATCGGCAGAGCTAGACCGTTTTCATTGCTATTATAGCTGGCAGACCGCACGGTGAAAAAACCAACTGGTATTCTTGATGATGTGTTGGTGCAAGTAGGGAAGTTCGTGTTCCCAGCAGATTTTGTTATCCTGGACTGCCAAGCAGATGAGGAGATACCTCTCATTTTCGGTAGACCGTTTTTGGCAACTGGCAGAGCATTAATCGATTGTGAGACTGGAGAACTAAAAATGGCACTGAATGATGAAGAAGTTATATTCAATGTCCAGAAATCTATAGGAAGACCCAACGAATATGCTAATTGCTCTTTAGTGGATGCAGTAGATGTGATTCTGCAAGAGGATGACGCAACCCTGACTTTTAACGATCCATTGGAAGCATGTTTAAAAAATCTAGAAGAGATGAATGGTGAAGGGTTAGCTAAATGGGTCATGGCACTTGTAAGGCCGAGGATTCTGGAATGGGGAACCTCAATTTGAGTCCCTTGAATTATAAAAAAGGGCTACACCTCCATCAAAGCCATCGATAGAGGAACCACCCAAACTGGAGCTAAAGCCACTCCCAAATCACCTCAGCTATGTGTTCTTTGGCCCTGATTCCACCTTGCCTGTTATTGTATCATCCGGTTTGCTAGATCTGCCGGTAGAATGGATCTTATGGGTATTGCAAGAAAATAAGACTGCCATTGGTTGGACCATAGCAGAGACAGAGGGTATCAGCCCAGCCTTCTGTATACGTAAGATTCTCCTAGAAGAGAGGTACAAACCTTCCAGAAAACATCAGCAAAGTCTAAACTCAAACATGAAAGAGGTTTTAAAGAAGGAAGTGATCAAATGGTTAGATGCGGGAATCATCTTCCCCATCTGTGATAGCAATTGGGTCAGCCCTGTCCAATATGTGCCAAAAAAGGGGGAATAACTGTTGTGAAAAATGAGAACAATGAGTTGATCTCAACTCGTACACTCACAGGGTGGTAAATTTGCATGGATTATCGGAAATTGAACACTTCCACTCAGAAGGACCACTTTCCCTTGCCTTCCATTAACCAAATGTTAGACAGGCTGGCCGGGAGATCACATTTTTGTTTCTTAGTTGGATATTCGGGGTACAATCAAATATCAATTGCCCCCAAGAATAGAGATAAAACATCCATCACCTGTCTGTATGGCATCTTTGACTTTCGGAGAATGCCTTTTGGCTTTGCAATGCACCAGCGACTTTTCAACGGTACATGTTAGCCATCTTCTCAGATATGGTGGAGGATATTGTAGAGGTCTTTATGTGATGATTTCTCCGTCATGGGAGATTCATTTGAAGACTATATTTACAACTTAAGCAGCATGCTCAAAATATGTGTACAGACAAACTTAGTGCTAAACTAGGAAAAGTGCCATTTTATGGTACAAGAAGGGATAGTCCTGGGACATCGAGTGTCCAGTAAAGGAATTGAGGTTGACCATGCTAACGTTGACGTGATTGAGAAGCTACCACCGCCCACTTCAGTCAAGGCAGTGAGAAGTTTTCTTGGACATGTTGGCTTCTACCGACGTTTCAACAAATTGCTAACCCATTATACAAACTCCTTGAATAGGAATAAGCCTTTGTGTTTTCTAATGATTGCAGGTTGGCATTCAAGGAACTGAAGAAGAGGTTGGTAACTGCACTTATCATTGTTGCACCCAATTGGGAGCAACCATTTGATCTCATGTGTGACGCAAGCAACTATTCCATAGGAGCAACCTTTGGGCAGAGAAAGGATAAGCTGATGCACTGGATCTACTATGCAAGTAGAATGCTAAGCGGTGGACAGCTCAACTACACTGTGATGGAAAAGGAGATGTTGGCATTGGTGTTTGATTTTGACAAGTTTCGATCATATCTGATTGGTTCCAAGGTAATTGTATACACTAACCATGTAGCTCTCAGGTACCTAATTGAGAAGAAGGAGTCTAAGCCGCGCTTGATTCGTCGAGTGCTGATGTTGTAAGAATTTGACCTCGAAATTCATGACTGTTAGGGCACAGAAAATCAACTCATTTATCATTTATCACGACTTGAAGGAGTTGAAAAAACAGCCGAGGTCGAAGAGATTTTGGAAACCTTTCCCGACGAGTAGTTGCTCGCAGCTAGTCTTGAGGATACACCATAATATGCAGATTTTGCAAACTACCTGGCCTGCAGTATAGTTCAATATGACCTTTCATCTGTCCAAAAGAAAAAGTTCTTTCGTGATTGCCGCATGTATTATTGGGACGAGCCTCATTTGTTTAGAATATGTGTTGATAATATTATCCGGAGGTGCGTCCCCGAGATAGAACAATTTTCAATTTTGCAAGCTTGTCACGCATCAGCATATAGAGGACATTTTGGAGGGGTCAGGACAGCTGCGAAAGTGCTAGAGGCTGGATTCTTTTGGCCAACTGTTTTTAGAGATGCGCACCTCTGGGTAAAGGGCTTCAATGAGTGCCAGTGGACCGGGAACATTTCCCATCGCCACGCCGATGAACCTGATTCAAGAGGTAGAGGTGTTTGGTGTTTGGGGAATTGATATTATGGGTCCGTTTGTCAGCTCATTTGGCAATAAGTACACCCTTGTTGCTGTGGACTACGTATCTAAATGGGTAGAGGCTGCAGCATTGCCCACTAATGATGTATGAGTGGTGGTAGGATTTCTGAAAAAGAACATATTCACCAGGTTTGGGACACCAAGAGCGATCATCAGTGATGGAGGCACTCCCTTCTATAACAGAGTCTTCGAGAAACCACTTGCAAAATATATTGTACGCCACAAGGTAGCCACCCCTTACCATCCGCAAACCAGTATGCAGGTTGAAGTGTCCAACAGGGAGATAAAAAGTGTACTAACTAAGGAGGTGAATGCCACATGAATTGATTGGGCAAAGAAGCTTGATGACGCACTCTGGGTGTATAGAACTGCATTCAAAACACCAATAGGTATTTCACCATACAAGTTGGTATTTGGAAAAGCCTGTCATCTGCCTATAGAGCTAGAACATCGAGCGTGGTGGGCACTAAAGCAATTGAACATAGATCCTGACGCAGCTAGACAAAATCGACTTACAGAGTTGCATGAGCTGGAAGAATTTAGATATCAAGCCTTTGAAAGCATGAGACTAAACAAGGAAATAATGATGAAGATGCATGAGAAACACATTGTGGACAGAGATTTCAAACCCGATGACAAGGTATTACTGTGTAATTCAAGGTTGAGTTGTTTCCGGCTAAGTTAAAGTCCTGATGGTCAGGACCATTTAGAGTGGTGCAAATGTTCGCAAGTGGAGCTGTTGAGATCGAGTCAGAAGATGGGACAAACAAGTTCTCAGTAAATGGGAAAAGGTTGAAACATTACCTTGGAATAGCTTTAGAAAAAAGGGTACAGTGGTGATCAATTTGAAAGAACCCAGTACACGAATGAGGAGTGATGGCTCAACTACTTTTATCGTGCCGCAATGTTAAATCAGGCGTTAGATGAGAGGTAACCCATTGAATTGTTGTAACTGTCGTGCCCCGACAATAACTAAGGCGCTGGTTGGGAGGCAACCCAATAATAGTTGTAGTGTTATTTGTATGTTTTGTTGCATGCTAACCAATACAGGTGACAAAGGGCAGGCGAAAAGACCATCGACCATGGTAAACACAGGTGAAAAAGAGCAAAACATGTTGCCCAATAGCACGATCGCGCTTTGCGCTACAGGTCACACTAACTGGGCGACATTCTGCATAAGCTGCACAAACTAGCGTGGACGCACTAAACTTCGTGCTAGAGCTCGCGCTAAAAGCGTAACATTCTGCCTGGACTAGCGCGGTCGCGCTAACATTGCACTAGTGTTCGCGCTAGTCCTGCCCCAGAAATCATTGGATTGGGGTCGTTTTAAAGTTTTTATTTTATTTTTCTATTTTCTTTTTTCCCTTTTAGCCTAACTTAAGGCCCCCAACGTACAACCCCTCCCCACAACTCACAAACCATTTCCTCAAAACCGTTAACCCCATCTCCGAATCTCATGATTTTACGCCTCCCACCAGGATCACACACATGTCTTCTCTCTGCTCACCACCAACCACACCATAGGTATGAGCCCTAGTTGAAATTTCTTCTCTTTTTCTCTTCTTGATTTGTTTTTAGATTTTTCATTGTAGTCCAGTGTGTTGTGTAGTAGGTATTCTTTGCTTTTTATGGGTAGGAATTGGAAGACTATGCTACGGTGTTGGTGGGTGGTAAGTGTGGGGTGGGTGGTACTTGAATTTTGCTATTGATGAGATTTTGTGGTGGATTCATGTTCTAGAATACATAATAATGGTTGTGGAGGCCTAATGCTCACCGGGTGTTTGTGGAAGGGCTTTAACGACCGTTACTATGTAGTTGTGACCATTCAAGCAGGTGAAGTCTGAGTAACCGCAGTGTGTCACATCTTTGTCTTAAACCTTGCTAATGTAGCCCCGTTTTTTAGGTATTATGGCACCATGCCGAAAGTGCCGCTCCACTGGTTCATCCTCAAACAGCCAAGCCGTCATGCCTAGGACACAGGGGTCAACACATGCACACCCTTTTGACAGTAGCAAATTTGTCTCAGCTGTGGATCAAGGCCGCTTTACAGAGAAGGCCAGTAAACAGCCAATTCCGGAGAGGGGGATTGATATGAATTCACTCCAGCAGAAATGACCTCACATGTACATGGGGCTGGTAAGGCGGGGGCTGCAGACCTTCATATACGAGTCAGGGGAGGCCAATGCAATGGTCATGCGCGAGTTTTACGCTAATCTACCTGAGCATGATAATAGTGTGGTCACAGTGCGTCGCAAGGCGGTAAATGCCTCTATTGGGGCGATACAGATGGCATACCATATTTCCCCTCCCGTGCCTAAGCATGATGACTTCTATGAGTATGGCCAGAACCCAACGGACGCGAAGTGGGATCGATTCTTTTATGTGATTTGCGTACCCGGAAAAGAGGTGTAATGGATGCAGTATGGTGAGAAGTTTCGCTCCTCAGCATTATCCCTTGAGGTGAAGAGTTGATTCTATGTGGTTAAAAACCGTCTTATTCCATCCAAAAACACTACGGAGGTAAATTCATCCTGAGCCACCTTGATTTGGTGTTTCATAAAGGGTCTTGACTCTGAATAGCCAAAGTAATACACAACAATATGTTCGTTCGCTGCCTATTGAGAAGGTATGGGTTCTTTTTCCCCTCTCTAGTGACTCAGCTTTGCAGGCAAGCTCGAGTTCCCGAGAATCTCTGAGTGGGTGGGCTAGTACAACATGGTCACAAGGACCAACCTGACAAAGGCACCACGGCGACAGAGCCAACAACATCAGGTAGAGCGAATGATAGTGGCTCTGATAACTCGGAGGAAGGGGTGGTAGATCAGATGAATGTGGAGAGCGAAATACATGCCCATGAGCCCAGCGCAGCAGCTGCAACACCGTCCGAGTAGCCTCATCTTCAGGAACTGCTAGAATTTCCCGTTTTACAGCATTGGAGCAGGAGGTGTCTGGGTTGCGCTCCTCCGTGACTGAGAGCTTTGGGGCGTGCATGCCATGTGAACCCCGACACTATATCCGACCAGGAGTGAGCCTTCAGGGAAGTTCCTTTACCTCCCTATTACTTCAATTCTTAGTCCATGGGGACACGTATTCATTTTAAGTGTGGGGTGGGGGATACTTAATATGTAGCTGTATATTTGTCTTCATTAGTTATTTTATTAGTTTAAACTAGGTAAGTGGCTTATCCCCATGATGGATCTCTTTCGGCGGGGTTCTTGAGG
This sequence comes from Nicotiana benthamiana, assembly GCA_034376525.1. Classification (NCBI taxonomy): domain Eukaryota; kingdom Viridiplantae; phylum Streptophyta; class Magnoliopsida; order Solanales; family Solanaceae; genus Nicotiana; species Nicotiana benthamiana. The sequence goes on along the minus strand of CM067332.1, from coordinate 104,879,048 downwards.
GACTAAGTCAATCCCAAAAATGGAAAATATGAAGCCTCTTCCTAATGACGGATCCTTTGGACAATTTTCTTGAGGGAAGCTAGTCTAGTAAAATACCAAAAATATTTTGTTTAGGTAGTCTAGTAGGTCCCCCTTGGTTTTTCTTTATGCCACGGTTCTTTTCCAAGGGTTTAAACTTGAACCGGGTATAGGTTGTTTTTTTCTTCGTATTTTATTTTCTTTTTGATTTGTAAATTAGGTTTAATAGGATACGAGCTAGAGAATCAAAAAAGAACCTATAACGTTGACGCACCTGAACATAACAGAAACGAGAGTGTAATGCTTAGTCTTATTGGTTTAACTCCACTAAAGTGCCTAATTTGTATGTTTGTCACTGGCTTGAATACGCATAATGGAGTGTATCGGTGAGTTAATCTGGAATGAGTTATATGCCATGTGTGGTGAGTTTTTTATAGTCTATGTATTGTACTTGTGTCTAGAACTTGCCGGTATGTGAGTTGAAGTGAAATTTTAGGTGATGCTCGGATTGAAAAAGGATTTTAGGCTTACTTTGATCTTTTTGAGCTTAATTTCTTACCGTAGATAAATTATACCCTAGTTAACCTTTTTGAGCCTATAGACTTTTATTTGGCACCCACATTACAAGCTATAGCCTTTTTATTCTTAATTGACATTGTTTTGATCCCTTTTACCTCTTAAAGCACTTTAATTGTGAGTTGAGCGCTAAAAGAAGTAAGAAGGAACTAAGTGCGGGGTGTCTTTTGAGTGAAACCAATAAAAGAAAGAAAGGTGAACTTATTTTGTAAAATAATACACCAGTAGCATAAATTGAAAAAAAAGAGAATAATCTAAAAAAAATAGAGATGAATACATTGTTGTCTTTTTCCTGCTAGTGGGTATGAATTAATGTAGTGCTTAAAGTAGAAGGGAGCATTTTTGGGGTGATAATGTTTGTAAAAGTGAAGTGGATTGAAGAATTTGCACTTAAAGTTGATTATGTGGTGTGTTAAAGTGCTTAGGAGGGTTAGTCACTACTCCTAAATATATCCTACCCGTCCTTAGCCCACATTACAACCATGAAAAAGACCTAATTGATTTTAGATCGAGCAATCCTACATTAGTATAGATTTACATTAAGGGCAAGCTTATGGTACCAATTGCATGCATGTGGCTTCTGTTGTGAGTGTGAGTGATTTTCTTTGATATATGAGCATGAAATTCGAATGTGTGGATTGGTTCTACTTTCTTTGTTGTGATTGTGAAGGCATGTGATTCGCGAAGGAAAGGCAAGTGTTGACTTCTGCGTAGATTACTTTGAGGAAGTGTGAATATTGTTTGGCATTTGAAAGTTGACTTTTGAGGCTGAGATTGTTCACTACTAGGTGTATCATATGTGAATTGTTATGGGTGTAAAGCGTTTGTTGAGTGGAACCTCTAGAGATTATAACTTGATTTATTGAGTACGAGCAAGGAATTAAGTGTGGGGTGTTGATAATGGGCTATGTCTAGGTTATTTGGCGATTGTTTATGATCCCGCTTGATTATGTTTCAATGTCATAATATGGCTAAATGATAAAAAATGGGCTCTAATTTTGAATTTTACACATTGCAGGATGGTGGGCCCATATGATGATTTAAAGTTGTGATTGGAGTTGCATTGGAGAAAGAAAGACCCCTCGAAGCTGAGTGCACGCAAAGACGAAACAAAGAATGGAAGAAACAATGGCTAGAACTAGCGCGATCGCGCTACTCTAGAAGCGGGAGGAAGAATGTCAGGAGACTAGCGCGAACTTAGCGCGAACATTAGCGTGTTCGTGTCACTTAACCTATATAAAGTCAAGCTCGCCCAAGGATTGGAGAGACTTATTTTTTAGATTACTATTGGAAGAAGAACAAGTGTGAGAGATCACCCAAGACATCATAGTTCTTTATCTTTTCTATTTTTTCTTTCAATTCTTCCATTATGAATCATCTATTAGTTTTATCTTCTGTTGTTATGATTAGTTAAATACTTTAACCTAAGGTTTTGGTGAAACCCGTTGGGGATGACTTGGTTGTAATATTAATATAGTTTTGAATTGGTTGTTAATCTCTATTTGTTCATCTATGTTTTGATTGTGGTTAGTTGGAAGGGCCCTCAATTATCCTTCCCTATTTAGTATGTATCTACTTGAGAGAGAGTGCATATTTAGGTGATTGTATGAACAACTTCACTCCCGCAGTATAGAAGAGAGTCATAATCGAGGGTTTAGAGGTTGGATTAGAGATACCGATACCTCGGGTGCAATCTAAGTGAACCGTAATATGAATCTAGCTAGCGTAGCTTGAGAAAGTGCCTCTAGCAAATTATCATAATTTCTTGAGAAAGATTTATGATAGCTGGAGCGTTAATGATTGATGTAGACAACTAAGTCTCAATAATAAAACATACTCAACCAAGGAAATCAACAACGGGGGAAACCATTACCTTAGACCTTATTCCAGTTATATACAAGCAAGCTTAGTTAACTTTCAACTGTTATTAATGTTAGGATTTATGCCCGTCACTAGAGGGGGGGTGAATAGTGCAGCACTAGAATATTGATAAATATTGCAGAATTAAAATTGCAGGAGTAAAGTAAATGCGGTAATTAAAATAGTAAGGAAAGAACACACCGAATTTATACTGGTTCACCACAACGTGTGGTTAGTCCAGTCCCCGAGAGACTCTCTCGAGTTTCCACTAACTCCGTTAAGCTTACGGGTGCCTAACAAACCGTTACACTTGCTCGTAGATGTACACTCTACAAGACTTCAACTTGCTCGAGGATACTGCACCTCAAGACTTCACCTTGCTCGTGGATACCGCACCACAAGACTTCACACGCTAAGATTGAGGGTACTTAGCAAACCCGACAATCAATGAGAAGATATGGTCTTCTCAAACACCTTTCTCTTTTACAACAAGAACTCTCTAAAAAGAGTAGATAAAGAGATACAATATTAGCTCTATGAACAACTCAAAGTTGTCTCTCAAATGGCTCAACAAAAGCTCTAAAATGATGCCCAAATAATATCAATATGTATATGAACAATGAAAGGTGTTGTGTCTTTCAAATCAGCTCAAAAGACCTCTATTTATAGGTGTTATAAGTTGTATGTCTGTTGCTTAATTGGCAATCAATTATGCTGATTTTATGCCAAATAATCGATTATCAGATTTGGATAATCGATTATCAGCATACCGTTACAAAATCGGAAGCTGATTCTGCTCTAGAATAATCGATTACTGGTATTGCATAATCGATTATTTTTTTACAGCGTTCAAAAACTTTGGCAACGGATACAAGATAATCGATTATGCAATTCTGATAATCGATTATCCTACTCTGCAGAAATTTCCAATAAATGGAATTTCCCAGAATAATCGATTATCACTTTTGCATAATCGATTATTCACCTATGCTGTCCAAAATTGACAACTTACTTCAAAAACCATTTTGGTTAAAATGAAAACGTTAAAATCATTTTGTTTGAAGTATTTGAAATATGTTTATGATAAATATGATTTGATAAAAAGATTTTATGCATATTTATGATGACCTATGTTGAGCCAAAATACGAGATAACTTAAACGTTGCTCTTACATTGGTTCTACCTAACGACCTATGCCTTGGGTCTTCGGTCTTGAACTTTTGAGCTCGTCTTTGGCTTGTCTATGCAATCCATTCATCAATATGCTTCTCGGCATTCAATCTTGATTGTTTGCTAATGTATCTTCATTGTTTGTCATACAATAACATTGTTTAACAAGTTGACTTCATTGTTTGTCATTCATCAAAACCTATACCTGAAAATCATGCTAGTACAACCAAAGCGCACATATCATGGATAGAATGATTTTCTACAATTTATTTTCAGTTTAATTGTTAGATATATCACCAACTGTGAATCATAAAGTTTGGGAAAATTGATTGTGTGAATTTAGTAAGTACAACAAGAGTAATTGATAGGTTAATTCTCGGTGGTTCGACTCTGGGCAGAATTACTCAGACTATATTTTCTACGTCTGTGTGTGTCTTTTGATAAGGCATATTTTGGTGTTATCAATATCCATGCTACAATTTGTACTTTTATTTATAGCCTAGTAGGTGTCTTGACCTGGCCTCGTCACTACTCTATTGAGGTTAGGCTTAATACTTACTGAGTACCACTGTGGTGTACTCATATTACGCTTTTGCATATTTTTTGTGCTGATCTAGGTATGTATGCTCGTGCCGGTAGTTAGAGATTTCTTTCTTGCTTCCCCATCGGAGACTTCAAGGTATGGCTTCTCGGCTTCCGCAGGCCTTAGAGTCACCTTCCCTTATTCTCATTTAGTATTGTGTTTCTTTTCGGACAGTGATGTAGTAGTACCGTAGTTTAATTTTGTAAAGCTTATGACTCAGTTTCGCCAGTTTTGGGGTGTGTATTGTGAGATTCTATTTTCGGAAGGTTTTTATCAATTATTTAGTTATTTTCAGCAACTTGTTAGTTATATCTGTTTAGTTATTCCAATTGTTAGGCATACTTATAACTAGGGATTTTGACGCATTTAATACTCCTTCTTGCTTATGCTTTGATTAGAAGTTCATACAAAATAGTCCCAAAAATCTTACAAGTTGTGCTTGATTGCAGGTTTGATCAACAAAGTGACAAGATGTCAAAGATCAGCTCAAAAGGAGTGAAACTTGCACAAGTGCCAAAGATAAGGCAAGCTCAGGCAAACAGGCCCAGTGCGGCCGCACACCATTCTGTGCGGTCCGCACTTGTAGATTCAGAGAGATCGAAAATCAGGCACAAGGTAGTGCAACCACACTAGGATTTGTGCTGTCTGCATTGAAGGCAATACGACCACACTCGATTTCATGCAGTCCGCACTAAGGGGAATCGGAGAGTTGACAGATTCAGAGTTCCAAGCCAATGTGGTCCGCAGTCGATTTTGTGCGGACCACATAAAGAGACTCTGTGGCCACACTCCATCATGTGCAGTCTATAGTGCCTGAGTTCAAGGAGTTCAATTGTCAAGATCAGAGCCCTAGTGCGGCCGCACACCATGTTGTGCGGTCCGCACTAACCCCGCATGGGCATTTTTGTTCAGAATTGTCAGCTTAGTATAATTAACTTCTTTTTCATTTTTAGGTTAAGCAGATAGTATGAGATATTGTGATTAAGCAGCTGCACTCGTGGGTTCGAAGTTTGTAGCCATTTCGGGCAATTTTATCTACTTTTCATCATTGAATCTTTTTATTTAACTTAGTGATTAATTAATATGAGTTTTCTTCATCTATTTCTTGTTTTTCTTCTTTGAATATGAATAGTTAGACCCATAAGCTAGGTTTGTGGCTCAACCCTAGTGTGCTTAATTAATGGGTCTTGTATTTTGGGGCTAAATTGACTATGTGTGTTTGATATTTGGATTAATTTCATGTTTAATTGTTGAATTAGTGGTTGCAAACACTAGTTTGTGTTTAGTTGATTTTGGCTCTTCTTGAGAAAGAGAGCCTTAGCCGCTGAAATTAATCCAACAAGGAATTGGGGTGTACTCAAGATATTGATAGCCCCAATTAAAGGGTTAAACATCGAGAGAGTAATACCCGACATGAACCCTAGATTCTAGTGCAAATTTGCATACCCAATTGGTCTTGAGAAAGTCAATTCGGGCAAAATCACTTGAACCACTGAGAGGTGCAGAGTGGGTAAAGCCGTGCAACGATTATATCATACTCCCCAAATATGTCAAACATGCCTTAAACCCAAGTACCCATTAATTGATCACCTAGGCGGAAGTCACTACCCTAGTGCCTTTTAAACCATTTGATCAACTTGTAGCATTATAACTCTTAGCATAATTTAGTTGCAATTACCATTTGAAGTTTGATAGTAGTATAAGTAAACAAAAACCCCAAAAATGATTAGAACTGTAATTAAGAACACATACGCAACTCTACACTAGATAGATACTCGATTCCAAATTCTAACTCTTTGTGGATATCGATCCCGACCCTAAATCGGCTAAAAGCTACTCCGACCCTCTCTTGCTACTTAATTAGTAGTGGGGAGTAGGTTTCGATCACTTTTTGGTGTCTTTGACAGGGATCGAACGGTTTTGGCTATCTATTTAGTTAGTTTTGTGTATTGTTCTTCTTTCCTTATTTGTTACTAATTTGTGTGTGACAATACTTCGGGTAAAAAATGGCTTTAAATGCTAATGACCCTCTTGAAAATGTGCTTGCGGGGAAGGAGGTTGATGATGTTGGATAGAATGAGGTGCCTCTTGTACCTCCTGGACCACGATGAGTCAACCAGGCTAATGTTAATGAAAATATTCCAGACCCTCCTCCGCCACCTCCAAGAGCAGTTCCTCGTGTGCTCCCAAACCAAGTCTATGCAATTACAATTGTCCACCCCGAACTCGGTCAGGAAATTTTCAAATTACTAATGTGATGTTGATATTATTGGAGCAGCATGGGTACTTCACGGGGCGCTGCCACTCAAAATGCTTACAAACATCTCAACGGGTTTGTGGATACCCGTAGGGGGAGCAAGCAAATCAATGTGTCCAAAAATGCAATCTGGTTGAGTCTCTTCCCATTCTCACTTAGAGGGAAGGCTTTGGATTGGCTTGAATGACATCCCAATCATTCCATCACTACTCGGGATGAGTTGGCAGATAAGTTCATAGCAAAGTTCTTTTCAACAGGACATATGGCAGCATTGCGGGATGAGATATTGGCTTTCAAGTACGAGCCCAACGAACCATTGCATGAGATTTGGGAGAGATATAGAACTATGGTGAAGGAATGCCCCAACAATGACATGACGGAGAATATGTTGTAACAAACTTTCTACTGGGGCATCAATACTACAAATCAATGCATAGTGAATCAACTTGGTGGGGTAATTTCATGAAGTTGACTTATGATGAAGCTTGTATTGTTCTTGACGAGATGGATGACGCATCATCGGCTTGGAAAAGTAGAGCCAATGTGCCCCAAGGTGACCTCACGATTGTTCATTTGCATAAATAATTACATGATCATGGGCAGGCGATTGCGGGAGTTGAAACCTACCATGAACCAACTAGTAAAGGCACAGTTGCAACAAGTCTAAAATCCTCGCCAAGTGAAGGCCATGGAGGGTGTTAACATGCTAGTGAACCAAAGAAGGCAAAGAGGTCAACGTAACCATGGGAATTCGGATCAATTTGACAATGATGGTAGTGTATTTCAAGATGATGGCTATAATGGGCAAAATGAAGAGGTACAATATGTGAATAATTATTAAGGCCAAAGAGGAAATTTTTCCAACCAACAACAACAATGGAGATCCTAAGGTAATTGGGGCAATAAAAAACAAGGCAACAACAATTGAAATAATCACCAACAATGGAACAACAATCAAAATGCGAATTGGGGAAATCAAAATAACAATGGGGGAAATCAAGGAAACTAGGGGAACAACAACAACCAGGATGGATAGAACAACAACCAGAAAATCAGGGGCAAGGTTTTTAAAGGCCCACTATGTACCAACAACCATGCAATCCACCACCTTTTCCACCCCAGGATCCTAGTTCTTCTAGCAATGACATGGCTAGAATTTGAAATAATGTTCGAACAAATAATGAAAAAGAATGCGGATTCGGATGCTCAATTGTCTTCTCACAATACTTCTATTCGAAATTTGGTGGTTGCAACTAGGTCAAATCTCTCAATCCTTGAATACAGGCTCTAAGGGTGCTCTACTAAGTGATACGATAGTGAACCTAAGGGGAGGGAACAATCATATTATGGAGGTGACCACTAGGAGTGGACAAGGCGGTGATGTGAATGCCTCCAAACAAAAGCAAGTTTTGGGCAATGAAGTTGAGTTGCAAGAAGATGAAATTCCTTTGGTGGTTGAGAATGTGGTTGATGAAGAAGAAGTGAGGATTGATATTCGATATGCCAAGGTGGAAATGCAAAATGACGTGAACCCGTCTAGGGAACACGTAATTGACATACCGGAGCTGGTTGTGCCAAAAATCCAAGGCACCCTTGCCTAGACCACCTCCACCTTATCCTCAAAGGCTAGCCAAGCAGAAAAGTGAGAATCAGTTCAAAAAGTTAATTAACATGATGAAGAGTTTATCCATTAATACGCCTTTGGTGGAGGCTTTGGAGCAAATACCTAGCTAAGCCAAATTCATGAAAGATTTGGTGACAACAAAAAGATCCATGGACCGTGAAACTATCAAGATGACCCACCAAGTTAGTGCTATAGTACGTTCAATGGCTCCAAAGTTGGAGGATCCCAGTGCTTTCACCATGCCTTGCACTATTAGTAATGTGAATATTGCTAAAGCTTTATGTGATTTTGGGGCAAGCATCAACTTGATGCCCTACTCAGTCATCAAGACTTTGGGTATTGGTCCACCTAGGCCAACTTTTATGAGATTGCAAATGGCAGATAGATCAATGAAACGACCATTAAGTATTGTATGTGTGTGGTTGTCCGGGTGGACAAATTTATCTTGGCAGCTGATTTTTATAATCTTAGATAGCAAGGTGGACTATGAAGTCCTGATCATATTGGGGAGACTTTCCTTGCTATGGGGAAAGCTCTAGTTGATGTGGAAGTAGGGGAACTCACTTTTCGGGTGGGTGATGAAAAGGTAATCTTTCATGTGTACAAGTCAATAAAGTAGCCCAATTGTACAGAAGCGTGCTCATTTGTGGATCTAGTCACTGCTGTGATAATTGATGATACAAGTGAAATGATCAATGTGGAAGACCCTCTGGAGACTGTGTTGTTAAATCTTGATATCAATGATGATGAGGGCCAAGTGGAGTGTGTGAATGCTTAACATGGAATGGGCTCTTATTCTTATGAGCCTAGGAATTGTCCTTGGACCTTGATAATAGAAGGACTCCTCAAACAAAGACTTCAATTGAGGAACCTCCGGTGTTAGAGTTGAATCCATTGTCTCCACACCTCAGGTATGAATTCTTAGGCCCTAGTTCAACTTTACCAATTATTCTTCCCTCTTGTCTTACTAACATGCATGTAGATTCCACTTTGGAGGTTCTCAAAAAGTGAAAGAACGCAATTGGATGGACTCTAGCTGACATTCGGGGAATAAGCCCCGTATTCTATATGCACAAGATTATTTTGGAGGATAATGGAAAACCCTTCTTAGATCATCAAAGGAGGTTGAATGAAGTATTGCAAGAAGTTGTAAAGAAAGAAGTGATAAAGTGGTTGGATGCCGGGGTTGTGTACCCTATTTTCGATAGCTCATTGACTTCTCCGGTGCAATGTGTGCCAAAGAATAGTGGTATGACTGTGGCGACAAATTATAACAATGAACTAATTCCCACTCGGATAGTTACCGGATGGAGGGATATGCATGGACTACCAGAAGGTGAACAAGGTGACCCGCAAGGATCATTTCCCATTGCCATTCTTTGACCAAATGCTTGATCGCCTTGCGGGGCGTGCCTTTTTATTTCTTTTTGGATGGGTATTCGGGATATAATCAAATCTTAATCACTTCAGAGGATCAGGAGAAGACCATATTTACTTGTCCATATGACACCTTTGCTTTCTCCCGGATGTCGTTCGGGTTGTGTAATGCTCCGGCGACATTCCAACAATACATGATGGCTATTTTCACTGATATTGTGGAAGATATTTTGTAGGTCTTCATAGACGATTTTAGTGTGGATGCTGATTCATTTGGAGAGTGTTTGGGAAATCTGGATAGAGTGTTGGCCCGTTGTGAAGACACAAATCTAGTAATCAATTAGGAAAAATGCCACTTTATGGTTGAGGAAGGCATGGTGTTGGACCACAAAATTTCAAAATATGGTATTGAAGTTGACAAAGCCAAGATAGAGTTGATTTCAAGGCTTCCTCCCCCCACTTCTGTCTAGGGGGTAAGGAGTTTTCTTGGGCACGCGAGGTTTTACCAGAGGTTTATAAAAGATTTTTCAAATGTGGTAAATACCTTGTGTAAGCTACTGGAAAAGGATGCTAAGTTTGTGTTCAATGAGGGATGTATGCAAGCATTTTAGCTTCTCAAGATTAAGTTGACCACTACCCTAATCATTATGTACCGAATTGGAGCTTGCCCTTCGAGCTCATGTGCGGCGCGAGTAACGTTGCAGTTGGGGAAGTTTTGGGTCAAAAAGTTAACAAGATGTTTCGTCCAATGTACTACACTAGCAAAATATGAGACTCAAAGGAACTACACGGTTACCAAGAAAGAGTAGTTGCCATAGTGTTTGCAATGGAAAGGTTTTGTCCGTATCTTATGGGGGCCAAGGTCATAGTGCACACCAATCATGCCACTCTTAGGTACTTGATTACAAACAAAGACTCCAAGGAAAGATTGATGCGATGAGTATTATCACTTCAAGAGTTTGATCTAGAAATTGTGGACCGAAAGGGTAGTGAAAACCATGTGGCAGACCACTTGTCTCTCTTGGAGGAGGAAGGAAGGCCATGTGATGGCCTAGAGATCAATGAGCATTTCTAGATGAGCAATTACTTTCTGTGTTAATGAGTGATACGCCGTGGTTTGTGGATGTTTCTAATTACCTTGTAACTGGCATTGTCCCGTGTGAGCTCTCTTTTAACCAATGGAAGAATCTCAAACGGGATAGTTTGGATTTCTATTGGGATGAGCCATATTTGTTCTAGATTTACATGGATGGTGTGATCTCAAGGTGTGTCCCGAAGGAAGAGAATTTGAGTATCTTGGCGGCTTGTCATTCCTCTTTCTACGGTAGCTATCATGGTGGGGCGAGGACTGGTTCCAAAGTTCTTAGTTGTGGATTCTATTGGCCAACTTTGTACAAAGATGCAAGTGATCTTGTGAAGAGGTGTGAAGAGTGCCAAAGAGCGGGTGGAATTTTGAAGAGATGTCTCTTAATACCATCCTTGAGGTTGATATTTTTGATGTATGGGGCATTGATTTTATGGGCCCGTTTGTTAGCTCGTGTGGAAACACATACATTCTTGTGGCGGTAGACAATGTTTTAAAGTGGGTTGAATCCGCGGCTTTGCCCAACAATTAGGCCCTGAGTGTTGTTGCATTTCTCAAGAAGATCATTTTTACAAGGTTTGGTATTCCTCGTGCAATCATAAGTGATGGGGGTCTCATTTTTGTAATAGAGCTTTTGACAATTTGCTCTCAAAGTATGGTGTCAATCACAAAGTTTTTATTCCCTATCATCCTCAAGCGAGTGGCAAGCTGAAGTCTCCAACAGGGAAATCAAAAGCATATAATCAAAGACAGTCAATGCAAATATGACCGATTTTTCAAAGAAGTTGGATGACGCTCTATGTGCTTATAGGGCTTCTTACAAGACTCTGATTGTTATGTCTCCGTCAGTTGGTATTTTGGAAAGCGTGCCATATCTACCGGTTGAGTTAGAGCACAAGGCCATATGGGCCTTGAGAAAATTAAACCTTGAGTGGGATGTAGCTGCTAATCTTCGGGTGGAGCAACTCAATGAACTTGATGAATTTAGATTCCATGCCTACTCTAGTTCATCCCTTTATAAGGATAAAATGAAATACCTTCACGACAAGTATACTCGGGGCAAAGAGTTCAAGGTGGGGTATTTGGTGCTCTTATTCAACTCTCGTCTAAGGTTCTTCCAAGGAAAGCTCAAGTAAAAATGGAGCGGCCCATTTGAAGTAGTGTGTGTGTCCCTGTTTGTGATATTGATTTAAAGAACAAAAATGGTCAAGTTTTTAGAGTAAATGGGCACAAGGTCAAGCATTATCTAGGAAAAATTGATGACAGCCATGTGATGGCACTTCTTCATTTTAAATGATGTGATGGTAACATGCGTCGTGCCGTGACGTTAAATCAGGCACTTCTTGGGAGGCCCCCCGTGTTTTTCTTCTTGTTTTCTTTGATCTTTTTGTAGTATAGGATTGATTTTTGGGATAAATAGTTGTGAGATGTTACAAGGTTGTGTTGATACAGTGTAGGACTTAGTGGTAAAAATTGCCAGGTCTCTGAAGTTGTCACTGCGGCCGCACTACGTTTAGTGCGTACCGCAGTAGGATACTTGGTCAAACTTGGCAAAAGCTGTATAGTGCGCGGTCCATTTTCTGCGGCCCGCACTGGTTGGTAAGACTGGGCCCCGGGTCCTTTTCTATAAATAGGGTCTAAGGCCCTCTTGTTCAAACTTTTCGATCCCTTGCTCTCAAACATTGTAAATGCACTGTTCATACTCCGTTTTGCTCATAACCGATTGCTTGGATTTGTTAAGCTTCATTTCATCTCACACATCTCACATCTGGTAACTTAAATTCATTTTAATTGCTTTTATTTTATATGTCCTTTTGTTTTCTTCTCTTTCCTTTTAGACTTCCCGTATTTTCTCGCATCGATTAGGTTAGAGTAGTTAATCCTTTGATTGAAGTAGAATTAGTTAGTTGAATACTCTGGGTAAACACGTAGGAGCATGACTTAGGTGTTAGATTAGATTTAATTTCAAAATTTATGGAACCCTAAGTGAGTGCTGCTTCTGGGCACTCAGTGGGGACCACAGTCAATTCTGTGCAGTTCATGGTGCCCCTATGCGGTCCACAGTACCATTTTATGCGGACCGCATTGATCATATTCCAGAAAGCTGAAATTTGGGCAGTTTGGTCGCACTACATTTTGTGCAGACTGCACTAACCCCTGTGCGGTCGCATTACATTCTCTGTTGTCCCCACTGCCAAGATACAAAGGGTGGGTAGTCTGAACCCCACCCCTGTGCGGACTGCATGGACATTTTGAATGGTCCGCACTGACCCCTGTGCGGCCGCACACCATTTTGTTCGGTCCGAACTCAATGCTTTCTGTAATATTTCTGCAACTTTTCCCTTCTATAATTTTTTCTACAATTTTGCTTCTTAGCTGCTGCAACTTATACTACTAAGTTTATTTGATTGTGATTGTAGACAATGGTGAAACAATGTGGTAGAGGATCTAAACAACTAGGCCAAGGAGAATCTTCCCTAGGAGGGAAGCAGAAAATGAAAAAACTCACTCCAAAAGTCAGGCAAAACATCAAAAAGACAAGAAACATTATCAAGGCTGCAGACAGGGCCAGTAATCAGTCCGAGAGTGAGTATCAGCCCTCCCAGGAAGTATCTTCAGACTCCGTGCCAGAGTATATCCCTGACTGGCCCGAGAGGTTCAGATGGACATACGCTCCTCCACCATCACCCACTGCCCAAGCACCAGCACCTGTTTCTTCTGAGTCATTTGAGGGCTCAACGACAGGCAATGGGGGAATACTCCACCCATCCTAAAGCTTCATTATCCGGAGAGGAAGCAGTAGGAGATGAGAAGGAAATAGAGGGAGATGAGGAAGTAGCAGAAGGAGGTAAGCCTCAGGTGGGGGCCATTGCAAGAACGAGAAAGACGAAGGTTTGACAAGATAGATTTGTAAGTGAGGTGATGTGAGCACGTAATTTTTGCCCTATATGAATTACTCCCAAAAATTCAAACAAAAATGATTCCGTTCATTATTTTGCAATATTGTGGATTTTTGTGACCATCCATGTTAGTTGTTAGCATTTTGTTTGTGCATTTAATTAAGGAAAAATACAACAAATGTTGCATTTTGCAATTAGGATTTAATTCTACATTTTAGGACTAAGTAAAAATTAGCCGTTTTATAAAATGGAAAAAATCATAAAAAGAAAGTTAGTTTTGCACCTTTTGATTGTAATCTTGAATTTTGGTAGTTTTTCCTTTAATTTATTATTATTATTATTAGTTTTGGTAATTAATTTAATTGTAGTATAGGTTTTTATTTTTATTTTAATTTTTTTAAAAAGAAGAAAAGGAAATGTAGATAAAAAGAAAATGGGAGTGGGGTTGGGTTTTGAAACAAACTGGGCCATATATACAAATAAACCAGCCCAAACGTTACACACATGACCCAAACCCATGGTTGAAACAGGTCCAGCTCCATATTGCCCCAAAACAACGATGTTCTGGCGTCTGGTTCATCTGAACAATCCGTTCATTATCATCCAACAGTCCAGATTCATCTTTGATTCTAAATAAAACTGTCCTAAACTTGTGGAAAACCCTAAAGACCAAACTCACCCTCCTCGTACCACTGCTCACCGGTGCAACACCACCGCTCCTCCGTCGTCCGCCGCTGGCCGAAAATTACTTTCGCTGGCTGCCGGTCTCTAATAAACCCCAAATTAACACCATTTGTTCCACTTCCCCTCCTCTTTCCAATAATCCTAATCCTAACCTTCGAATCCCAGCCGGTTGCTTCGAATATCCATTTAAAGTTAAAGCTGCTCAGCCGTCAACGACGGTGATGGCTCAGACGACAACCAAAATAAAACCCTGGAATCTCCTTTGCCTCCTCTACCCGAATCTAAAACTAGCTTCCCTCGAATCATAGTACAATGGTTCAAATATTGATTTGAAATCTGACCCAAAATCGCCCCAACTTCGGAACCAAACCAAACTCACACCATGAGTCACCCTCACCCTCCTTGGCACAAGAACAATATTATATGCCCTCGAACGTCTCCTCAGCCTCTCCAAGTCAGAATTAGGGTTCCCTAATCCCTCTCAGTAATGCATGCAAGTTTCTAAGTTTCGAGCAAAGTTTAAGCTAAGTTTTCTTCTAGTTTCACTGTTAATTTTAGTTTTCCTCTTCTAGTTCTCTGTTAATTTTAGTATTATTCTTCTAGTTTCTCTGTTAATTTTAGTTGTCTTTTAGTTTTAATTTTAGTTTAAGCTAGTTATGTTTCCATGCTTTGATCTATGCTTCATAAACCTTAGTCTAGTCTTTATATTTCAGTTGTTTTTGATAAGTTATTTTGAAGGTAGTTTTGTTTTAGTTTTTTTCAATTCACAATTATTTTTTTCTTTTCTGTTTTGACCTTAATACATGCATTGGTCTTGGTTTAAGTATGAATGAAATTCAGTGTTTGTTGTTGATGGTCTTTACTTGTTGAATAATAATTGCATGTTAGCTTAATGGTTTGGAATGGTAGACACCTGTTTAGAGCTAGGATAAATGGACTTGATCTTTAGACATTATTAATCTCTTGTGGTTGTTAGTAGAATGCCAAGTTTGCCTTCAAGTATTTGAGTTAAATATGGTACATTTGGTTCAATTGCTGGATTTTTAGGATTGGACATAGTTGACTATTTTAATTCTGATTAGTGTTAAAACTAATGATAAACAAGTTTGGGAAGCTGATATGGTAAAGTGGTAATTTCAGTAGGTTAAAAGGGTAGTATAGGTCTTGCACAATAGGAATCTCACATCAAACTGATTTGGAAACCCCTAGAACATTCTAGATGGGTTTCCAATGAGATTTTTAAGATTACAATATTATAACTTGGCCAACATGTTAAGAAATAAAGGACTAGTTGAATAAAATCTGAAAATAGGAAGAAGAACTAAGGGGTAAATACAAAATAAGAGGGTTGCCCTAAGCATTGGCTATAAAAAGGCACCCTAATGCCCTCATTGAAGAGGTTTTTGAGGTATGAAAATCCCAGAAAAATTCTCTGAAGTTTCCAGTTTCTTAAAATTCTTTTAAACCTGAAAGCTTCAAAAAATCACAAAAATACTGTTCCATCAAATTTTCTAATTCATTCCATCTCTCATCTATTAATCTGAGTCTTAGTGTAAGCGAGATTTGAACACATGGTATGATATGTTAAAACTATTAGAAGCTGTAGAGTTCGATACTGAGTATATTTGGTGTTTTTTATCCCTTGCTTCCTTCCAGGTACACGTTCTGAGCTCCTTCACTATATATCACTATTGGAGGTCGAGTAAAATGATGCCTTATTTTGTAATAGGTTTAGGTTTTGCTTTGTAATAACTAATTTAAATAACATGGACTGTATTGGACTTTTAAAACTTTAATGGATTGGTACTTTTAGATGTTATCTTTAGCCTATTTCCTTCATGCTAGTTTCAATATTCCAAGTAGGTCAAAGGATCATGAATCTTTGTAGCTAATGTGGAGTGTGGTGTTTAACTACGAACGACCTAATTCAATTTTTGTGTAAAATCATAAATTTAATAGTGGTAGTTTAATTTAAAAGCTTGAATAATGAGACCTTGCTTTTGACTTAATAAATTGTTAAGTTTAATGGTGGTGTACTTATGAGACTTGTGAACAAAAACATTCAGTCCTGCTTATGTGTAATATTGAAATTGATATTTGTTTTACTTCAGTGACGTGAAACTTAGAGTCGAGTTTGAAAGGCAGTGTGCAAGTTTATATCTATGCTCAACCCAGGCAACCAGGCGCCCACTTGCAGAACAGAGAATATATTTCTAGTCCATCGATTCGGCATCAGACATAAAAGAAGAGAAACCAAGAAGTCAACAAGGCAACAAGGAGCTTACAGGAAGAAATATCAACCAACAATGCAACGAAGAGTTTACAGGAAGAAACACAAGGCAGCAAGGCAACAAAGATCAAGAGCAAGATTGAAGACGTAGATAGATTCTTTTGTAATCCATAGTTCATAGCTTAGTTTAGCTTCTACATTTTTCACAAGGTGTAATAAGGGGGTCTAGCAGTAGCAGTAGCAGTAGCAGCAGTAGCAGTGAAATCACAGCTTCGGTAGTCCGAGCTACCAAATACTCTTGAACTACACTGACCTGGTTCCTTTTTAGACGAGGATATGTAGGCAACCTCTGAGGCAGGGTGCGGTCAAACTTTTAAAAAATGCTTCACACGAAGTATTCAAACGGGCAAAAATTGCTCGTGTTTGTTCACTTATCTTTGCACGAAAACTCTTTGTGTTTCCGAGCAAAGAGGGGAAGCTGTGAGCACGTAATGTTTGCCCTATATGAATTACTCCCAAAAATTCAAACAAAAGTGATTTCGTTCATTATTTTGCAATTTTGTAGATTTTTGTGACATTCCATGTTAATTATTTGCATTTTGTTTGTGCATTTTAATTAATAAAAAATATTGCATTTTGCATTTAGTATTTAATTCTACATTTTAGGACTAAGTAAAAATTAGTCGTTTTATAAAATGGTAAAAATCATAAAAAGAAAGTTTGTTTTGCACCTTTCGATTTTAATCTTGAATTTTGGTAGTTTTTCCTTTAATTTGTTAATTATTATTATTATTATTATTATTATTATTATTATTATTATTATTATTATTATTATTATTATTATTAGTTTGGGTAATTATGAGGTAATTACTTCAATTGGAAAGGTTTATTTTTAATTGTAGTATAGGTTTTTATTTTTTATAAAAAAGGAAATGAAGATAAAAAGAAAATGGGAGTGGGTTGGATTTTGACACAAAATTGGCCCATATATATACAAATAAACCAGCCCAAAAGTTACACACCTTACCCAAACCCATGGTTGAAACCCGGTCCAGCCCCGTAACGCCCCAAAACGACGCCGTTTTGGTGTCCGGTTCATCTCAACCATCCGTTCATTATCATCCAATTGTCCAGATTCATCTTTGATTCTAAATAAAATTGTCCTAAACTTGTGGAAAACCCTAGAGACCAAACTCACCCTCCTCGTACCACTACTCACCAGTGTAACACCACCGCAAAACCATTGCTACTCCACTGTCCGCCGCCGGCCGAAATAGCCTCCGCCGGCGGCCGGTGTCCAATTAACCCCAAAATAACACAATTTGTTCCACTTCCCCTCCGATTTCAAATAATCCTAATCCTTACCTTCGAATCCCAGGTGGTCGCTTTGAATATCCATTTAAATTTAAATGTGCTCTGCCGTCCACGACGACGATGGCTCAAGCGGCCACCAAAAACACACCCTAGCATCTCCCTTGCCTCCTCCACCCGAATCTAACACTAGCTTCCCTTGAATCATAGTACAATGGTTCGAATACTGATTTGAAATCTGACCCAAAATCGCCCCAACTTCGGAACCAAACCAAACTCACACCCTGAGTCACCCTCACCCTCCTCAGCACAAGAACAATATTATATGCCCTCGAACGTCTCCTCAGCCTCTCCAAGTCAGAATTAGGGTTCCCGAATCCCTCTCAGTAATGCATGCAAGTTTCTAAGTTTCGAGCAAAGTTTAAGCTAAGTTTTCTTCTAGTTTCACTGTTAATTTTAGTTTTCCTCTTCTAGTTCTCTGTTAATTTTAGTATTATTCTTCTAGTTTCTCTGTTAATTTTAGTTGTCTTTTAGTTTTAATTTTAGTTTAAGCTAGTTATGTTTCCATGCTTTGATCTATGCTTCATAAACCTTAGTCTAGTTTTTATATTTCAGTTGTTTTTGATAAGTTATTTTGAAGGTAGTTTTGTTTTAGTTTTTTTCAATTCACAATTATTTTTTTCTTTTCTGTTTTGACCTTAATACATGCATTGGTCTTGGTTTAAGTATGAATGAAATTCAGTGTTTGTTGTTGATGGTCTTTACTTGTTGAATAATAATTGCATGTTAGCTTAATGGTTTGGAATGGTGGACACCCGTTTAGAGCTAGGATAAATGGACTTGATCTTTCGACATTATTATCCTATTGTGGCTGTTAGTAGGCCAAGTTTGGCTTCAAGTATTTGAGTCAAATCTGGTACATTTGGTTCAATTGCTGGATTTTTAGGATTGAATATAGCTGACTAGTTTAATTCTGATTAGTGTTAAAACGAATGATAAACAAGTTTGGAAAGCTGATATGGTAAAGTGGTAATTTCACTAGGTTAAAAGGGTAGTATAGGTCTTGGACAATAGGAATCTCACATCAAACTGATTTGGAAACCCCTAGAATATTCTAGATGGGGTTCCAATCAGATTTTTAAGATTACAATGTTATAACTTGGCCAGCAAGTTACGAAATGAAGGACTAGTTGAATAAAATCTAAAAATAGGAAGAAGGACTAAGGGGTAAACATAAAATAAGAGGGTTGCCCTAAGCTTTGGCTATAAAAAGGCACCATAATGCCTTCATTGAAGAGGTTTTTGAGGTTTGAAAATCCCAGAAAAATTCTTTGAAGTTTACAGTTTCTTAAAATTCTATTAAACCTGAAAGCTTCAAAAAATCACAAAAATACTATTCCATTAGTTTTTCTAATTCATTCCAACTCTCATCTATTAATCTGAGTCTTAGTGTGAGCGAAATTTGAATACATTGTATGAGGTGTTAAAACTATTAGAAGTTTTAGAGTTCGATCCTGAGTATATTTGGAGTGCATTGAAGGTTGTTTGGTCGGTTTATTGGTGTTGTTGGCTTTAAATTATGGCCTGGTTTATGTGATAATATCTCCTAGCCAATTCTGGGTTTCGAGTGTTGATTCACTATTGTATTTGTTGATTGGTTTGATGTTGTTATTGCCTCTAATTTGCCTACTCATAGGTTTTTATCCCTTGCTTCCTTCCAGATACACGTTCTAAGCTCCTTCACTATATATCACTATTGGAGGTCGAGTAACAATGATGTCTTATTTTGTAATAGGTTTAGGTTTTGCTTTGTAGTAACTAATTGTAAATAACATGGACTGTACTGGACTTTTAAAACTGTAATGGATTTGTACTTTTAGATGTTTTATTTACCCTATTTCCTTCATGATAGTTTCAATGTTCCAAGTAGGTCAAGGGCTCATGAATCCTTGTAGCTAATGTGGAGTGTGGTGTTTAACAACGAACGACCTGATTAAATTTGTATGTAGAATCATAAATTTAATAGTGGTAGTTCAATTTGAAAGCTGGAATAATGAGACCTTTCTTTTGACTTAATAAATCGTTAAGTTTAATGGTGGTGTACTTGTGAGATTTGTGGACAAAAACATTTAGTCCTGCTTATGTGTAATGGATTGAAATTGATATTTGTTTTAATTCAGTGACATGAAACTTAGAGTCGACTTTTGAAAGGCAGTGTGCAAGTCTATATCTATGCTCAACCCAGGCTTGAAAACATTTTAGTGTTAATTTTGTTTCAAAATCAAAAGTCATGTGTTTGAGTTTTAGGCTTTAATGTAAATGTTAGTTGTTGCGTATTAATTCCTTGAATTCTATAAGCATTAGATGAAATCAAGTAAACAGCAGCCTGTTTTGACTAAACAAATGCACATTTTATTTAACAAAGGTTTTGGAAGTAAAGTTACGCAGGTTTATAATCTAATTAAGGTCCAGTTTGGATTGGATCCATTGAAGGATCAGGGCTCAACTGCCTATTTTCGACTAAGCTAGGCTTCAGATCTAGCCCAGGCCTGGTTCTAATCCACTTCTCGTATGGGTCTGGGCTAAGGCTCATGACTGGCTAAGTTTTGTAAAGCTGGACATGGGTTCCTTCTCTTTGGGCTCATTTCGAAGCCCAATGGCTTGAATTTGTTTCATGGTTGTTATTAAGCTTCGTGGAAATAATGTCCTTTTAGGATATCCTGTTTTATTGTGCATTAAATATCTAGACCTCGGGACGTGCCATTTAGCAAATTTCATGGCCTCCCGCAAAGTTAATAATACGCGTAATAGTTTTAGGCGCGTTAGTTTAATAATGTTACCTTCCTAAATTCGGGTGCACATTTATGTGACCCAGATCCAAATTCCAACGAAGTTGAAATGTGTCAAAACCCACGGGTCCATTTATATGACGTGGTTCGAGACATGTTTTAACAATGTTGCAATTCTCTTTAAAAATAATAATAAAACTGGTTAAAAAATTCAAAATGCACATATGTTCATAATTGTATAAAATCAGATAATTTAAGCCAAATATAACAGTTGAGCAACCGTGCTAGAACCATGGAACCTGGGAATGCCTAACACCTTCTCCCGGATTAACAGAATTCGTTACTCGGATTTCTGGTTCGCAGACTATTAAACAGAGTCATTCTTTCCTCGATTCAGGATTTAAACCGATGCTTGGGACACCATTAATTATCCCAAGTGATGACTCTGAAATCTCTTAAATAGTTGAATCCTGATTCAACTGTCCTTTAATTGGAAAAACTCCCTTTATTACGCCTTTCGCCGGGGTGCAGTGTAAAAGGAGGTGTGACATGTGGCGTATCATAAATTTCTATAGTGGTGGCCGTTGAGAAAGTTGATCCCATAGTAGTTTCATCAATAGAGACATGTTACCTCACAACCCCAACATGAGGATGCAGTTTAGGACAAGAATGGGCTGGGAACATTTTCTAGATGAGTCTATGGATGCCAATGAACACCCGGTCAAAGAATTTTACAACAATGTAGCCCACATCTAAAAGGGATCCAATGATCTTGAATATTACTTTTCGTTTTACTTCCCGTTCATTAGCTACGGTAGGTGACACTTTCTTACGGAGTGCATACAATGTTGTAGTGAGACTTTACTTACATGACCATTCCTTCTTCAAGTTACTATGCTTAGGTTGAAACCTCCCTCCTTATTCCTTGGCTAGTCTTTCATTGTAGTATTTAAGGAGGACCCTCTGACTCTTGTAAAGCTGTGAGCTTATTACATCATATACTTGACAGAATTCTTGATGTTCTTCCTCATCTATAATTATATGTTATTACTTATCTACACGTCCGTGTGATTGTAGGCTTTCTTCTGAACTAATATTTTTACTGTCTTTCCAGTGGCATTCCTTTTATTTCCGTAACACTCATACGTACCTTTAACATCCCCAACTGCTATCTGAATATATCTCAAGTATTATAATATCATAACTGCGAGACTGAATTCACTATATTGGGGTTTACTATGTTTTATCTTGCACAATCTGCTGATTTGTCTTTAACCTCTTGTCTAGACATAACTAGGTTCTTCCTGAATCAGTTACCTCTCCCACTGGCTCCTTATTTATCAATATCACCTGTAAAGGAACCCTTACTCCCTTTCTTTGATATCTTGCTTGCATAATGTTCTGGAATTGTAGCATATCTATAGGATTTGGATAAGTGCAATCTCATTCCTTTCTTATTTTTATCACATTATTTCTTAACCATTCTATAGTTGCTAGAACTACTTAATTCTGACTTAATTCCACATCACTCCATAGTCCCCCTTTAAGGGAGTACTAAGATTTATCGCTACGACGATCTACCTATAGATATTTTACCTTTTCATCTTTAGTGTCTTTTCACATTATCGATGACCCTTACTCGCCTACGATGATCCTTCTATACCAAGGATAACAAAATTCCTTACTCACGAGGGAGACACCTACTGTAAATGACACACACAGTCCCTTAAGCTTATCTTTGCTCACATTACTTGCTTTAAAGAGCGTCTTCCTAAATGGCCTTTAAGGGTTATTCTTCTGTCATCCATTCTATTATCGTCGGAAGGAAATCTATGAATTTCTCATGATGTTGAATATTATCAAATAACCCAGTCTCCAATTCCTGTTTAGTTTATCTTGATCACCAGTCCATACTGATTTCTATTACTCTAGGGTCTAACTTTTTCTTTTGGTAATCAGGTTAGAGTCACGAACTTAATTCTCTAAATGAGGATGTGACTTTATGGCCTATGCTTTTTTGTTGTCTCTAGGCCTGTAATCTCTCATATTTTTCTTCCCTTGACTATCGACTCTGTAATACTGTCAATTTTTTATCTACTGTTGTCATCCAAGTATTACATCTTACTCATAATGCTTTATTAAATCTCTTCTTATTTCCCTGCTAACATTTATGTCTATCACTTTATTCGAAAAACTCCAACAAGATATTCTTTTACTTTTAGCTCCCCTTGCTCCATCCACTAGCTCTTCGGTTGCCTAACATTATCTTTCTACTAGGGACGGGAGCCACACTAAGGTAATATTTATCCCTTCAAGGCTTCCGGTTCCTATCTTTGTAAAAAAATTTAAACATTCTAGTAGTCCTATCTAGCTATCTATTCTAGAGTGCACCATCTGAGTGTCTCACAATGAGATATATTAGCACATTTGCAATATCCTTCAGAAATTTCAACTAACGCAAACAATTCATCCATCATTTTGGGTTACTCTAACACCAGCCAGATCCTAATATCTCATCATTCTCTTAAACTATATCTTGTTAGCTCACATAGGGCATAACTGAGATGGATGTGGCAGATTGTATATATATCTGTTACTGTTGAAGGTAACTCAAAATGCTTATATTTCTTTGCCTGAACTGTAAATATTGATAATCTTCATTAACTGGGTGCCTCATACTCTTCTTCACCTTGCTTCTTTTACTTATTGAAACTTGTATCTACCTTCTGAATCTCTCTTTGCTTTTCACCATATGGGTGGATAAATATTCTTGCCTTAAAGAGGGAATACTCTACATAAGATGACCCAACATGATATACCAACTTATACATATGACATACGAACCTATAAGGTCAGCATGATCCTTTATATACTCAAAATATAGGCCGACAAGTCCATTCAAGTATCCATATACATGACATGTGTCTATAAGTCAGGACAGGGCCCTGCCATACTGATCAATATGTGTTAAATGCATACTGACCAAATAGGCGACTCCAGAGCAAATGGAGTGCACCAACACCTTCCGCCGAGCTAATAGCCTACTTGGAGAATTCTCAACCTGTCTATCGGGACCTGAGGGCATGAAATACAACATCCCCAAGCAAAAGGAACGTTAGGCCAATAATGTACTGAGTATGTAAGGAATTAAAATCAGTAAGTAAAAGACATGAGAGAAGCATGGAGTAATAGACTCAACATGTAAATCTGAATAGCTCTGTGAGTCGGTTAATATTTATAATGTCATGCGTATAAATGTCATAACATGCATGGTTATATGTGTAAATAACATCATCAATTCTCTGAGGGTATCCCATCATATCATCTCGGTAATTGTGGGCAAAATCATGTACGTATACCAGCTGATCAGGTGGTGGTGTATATATGACTCCATAACCTTTCCTCATACCCCATATATATATATATATATATATATATATATATAAAGCCATCTGGATATAGGTCAATCTGCATGTATAATTGAATGCAATGCATAAGAAGTGAGTTAATAAGATTTCTCGGTATGTCATAAGATCATTACGCCTTTAATTAATATCATGAAACAAACTTTATCAACTTACGTATTTTCTGAGACCAATGAATAGACGATAGAATATAGGATTTATGGCGAATCAAGAACATAGAGACCTCTAGTACTTTTAAGAATAGAGTCATTTGTAAAATTTGTGTGTTTGCTCGTTTGGTGGGTATCATATAGATCATGCCAAAAAGAAAGAAGGGATATCCTTAATATACCTGAGTCGATTTTCTTAACAATCCCTCTGACCCACGTCTTTTGCGAAAAATATATAACAGTTGGTCGAAATAGGGAAGAATCAGTATAATATTCTTGAGAAAATTTGTACATTGTGTTCTCTTAAATACATGCGTTGTTATTTCTTGTTTTTTGCCATGTCACCGCGTTTGATTTCACACTCTTGGTTTTGTTTACCGGTGGTTAGTCGATGGCGTAATAGGCAGAGTTTATGTTGGCATTAAGTGTTTAATAGGAAACAGTTTTAGTCAAGGTGTCAAAATGGAGTTCGGAGTCAACTTTAGGGGGCTATATATGTATTTGACCTTTTTTCTATATAAATATTTGCTATTGTATTGATTATTACTACTTCACTCGTACATAGTCTCTTTCGTCATCTAAAAGGCAAGCATTTGTGAAGATTTAAACGTAGTCAATCGCTTATTATCAAGTACTCTCATTTTTCTTTTTCTTTGGTCGAAAAGTCGGATAATTTTCCTTTTCATGCGCAATTGAACCCAAAGTATTCTTTTTATTGTAGTTCAATTTGGTTAAGTCTAAACTTAAATGACAGTAATTCACATTTTTAGAATAAAATTTTAAACGTTTAAAATCACCTGAATTATAGAAATATTTAATGATAAATGATTGTTTTAAACAATCATAATTTTTATTTTTGAAGTCGCCAAATTAGAACAATTTGTTAAGATTCATCCGTTTAACGCAAGAGAACATGAACGATGTGGAATGTTACTTTTTAAAAAATACGTAAATCAACATAAAATATTATCCTTAGCTTGAATTCAATTTGGAATTAACAAAAAAACTTGGAAAATTATAAAATAGGAAGAATACTTCGATGTCTTGTTCACCTCAGAGACCTGCTTGAGGAATGAGATAAACACAAACGTAAGAAATAGAAAAAGAAAAGAGCAGTTTTGCTTATTAATTATTCACAATGATGCTTAACCTATTTGTAATGAGTTGTTGGAATGAATAGCGAATGATATGTTTGAAACGAAGCCAAGTCAATATGAAAACAGTAGGTCGCTATAGAGTTTTATTTTTTGGCTTAAATATTCTGAAAAATATTATTTTTATGAACTTATTTTCTTTTAATTGGAGGAAAATATTTTTCATATTAAGATAGAGTAAAACATTTTCTAAAATTCTTCTCAACCTTCTTTACCTTCACCAACCCACCCCACCCCCTCTACCCCAAAAAAATTATTTTTTCTTTCAAATTTCAGTTTCTCCGTTACCACCCATTCTACTATCTCTCCACCCTACCCCACCCCCACCTCCCTCCCGCAAAAAAATATTATTCTTTTTTACATTATTTTATTATTGCAATATCAAATTTTCATTTTTTCGTTTTTCTGCATCCCCCCCCCCCCCCCCCACCCCCCCCCCCCCCCCCCTTTTTTTGTAATTTCAAGTTCTGTTTTTTTTCATTTTTCTGCCCCCCAAAAAATTATCTTTTAATATAATTTTTAGTTTTAATTTTTTTATTTATCGATTTAAAGGTTCAAAATTTTACAAGTTCCAAATGTTTATGTGTTTGGAAATTTACATATTTATAGATTATAAAATTTGCGGGTTAGAAATTCACCGATTTCAAAAATTTACTGTCCGAAAGTTTATGAAAATAAGGGTTCAGAAAGTTGTTTATTTGAAAGTTTATGGCTCCATATTTACTATATCTAAATTATTTACGAAAACTCTTGAGAAGTTATTTTCCTTAATTTGTGTACCAAACACCGAAAAATGAATAAGATTACTACTTGTTTCCAAAAAAACTTTTCCTTGAAAAAGTTTTTCCGTAAAAAACATTTTCCTTTATACCAAACACTCCCTAATATTCGATAATATACTCCTATTGTTATGCACCATAAACACCCACAACAAAAAAAACAATTTTGTCAGTACCATAAAAAAATGTATGAAGGAGCTATTTTGTGTATTCTTTCAAGTTTCAAGGGGCAGCTGAAGCATAACACAACTCGTTAATTGTTTAAAATTGCAGTCTTATCTCATAAATCCCCATTCAACAGGGAGTGGAGAACATACACATGCACGGTCAAAACTGGGGATTTTTGCAGCTGCAAACCATTATTATCTACATCCTCCAAATCAATCTGGCAATTTAGCTTAAAATGATAATCTGAGACCTACAAAACAGAAGATACACCCTTACATGGTCTTAATGCAACTTTCAACTTTCAAGGGCAGTACGAATGGTTTATTGAAGCATTTGTTAAACACTTGGTAGTGTAAGATCTCAATCTTCCATATAAACCAAAGAAATCAAGTACAACGAAACAAATACCACAACAGAAAACAGCGAAGGACCGTAAAAATTAACCTCCCTGATTGTTGCTTGGCAATCATTGGACAACAATGTATTATCTTATCGTTTTACAATATTGTAAGGCGAAACATTGATGCAATATTTCCCCCGCGAGCCATACAGTTCTTCCGCTACATGGCTTCATATCGTTGGCACAGACTTCCCAGTAAAAGCACAATAACTGCTTGACTAGTTATAATAGCAACCAGTTGCACAAAAAGACATAAATGAAGGCATTCTATACATATTCAAGCTGGTAAAAAGGAGGTTCATCAACTTCCTTTCTTTGTGATCTTGGTTTAACTCTACAAGAAATGTACAAACTCTCATGAAGAACAATTAAGTGAGTATGGACTAAAAGGACCAATCTGTTAAAATCAAGTGTTAAGGAAAAAAAATCAGAACAAACAGCAGAAGCTTGATCACTAAATAGAAGTGAGAACTATATCGGGGAAAAGAACAGTGCAGAAACCAGTCCGTCACATGCTCCCAGCTCTGCCAGTAGTAGTTTTGGATGATTTGAACTTGGAAATGTCAACAAGATCCCCAAATAGTTTGTCTTCCGGTTTTGAGGGTTTTCCAGATGGTACATATGAAGGAGTTGAAACTGGATATGACGAATTATTTAGGACGCCATCATCCCTCACGGAGAGCCCAGACATTCTCTGGTTAAGAAATTGAGTGTTCTGTGGTTGGGCATAACCGTAGCTATAACCAGCCATTTGGTTGCCATACATTTGCTGAGGATACATATAACCCAGCTGCCCAGACGGCATTAATTGTGGAAACATACCCATCAATTGCCCACCTTGCATTGGTTGAGGTGACAAGCCTACCATCTGATTGCTTTGCATAGTCTGGTTCATCATGGCGGGAAGTCCACCAGTGATCTGCTGTGTATACATTCCATGGGCATATGAACCACCAACTAATTGCTGGCTGTTAGCTGCCACCAGCTGATTATTTTGCATTGATAAAGCATTTGGACTACTAGACATGAGCTGATTGTTGTGCATTGGTAGAGCATGTGGACTGCCTGGCAACATCAGACTATTTTGCATTGGTTGAGCATGAGGATTCCCTACCATTTGGCCATTCTCAGCTGCCTCAGCTTCCCATGGAGGTGGTGGAAAAGAACTACTGCTTTGACCACCTAAATCAGGAATTACACTGGCACTACGTGAGTAACTATTCAGAAACTCAATGAGCAAGAGGGGGCTTAGATTTCAGGCAATCCGTAAGACTTCATCAGAAATTGCAAGGGGCTTTACACGTGACAGACACCAGTTTCAAACCTATGCCTCTATGCAAGCATAACTCGTATGAGTCTTTGCTAATACTACAAATACTCCCAACATTCCAATTTGCATGGCACTATTTTCTTATTAGTCCGTTCCAAAAAGATTGGCACCTTTCTAAATTTGGAAATAATTTAATTTAAACTTCTCATTTTTCCCACAGTAAGAAGTTTTAGATGTTATGTCAAAGACCACAACTTTCAAAAGTTTTATAACCATATAAACATTATGGCATGTTTAAGACCACAAGTTTTGAAAAGTTCTCATTTTTTTCTTGAACTTTCTTACCAGTCAAATTATACCAAACAAATTGGAACTTAGGGTGTAGTTGCTAGGTCTATTCAGATAATAGACAGACATATAACAGGGAGGACAAAATTTGATCGACAGGACGCATTTCCAACTGTACACACAAAAAGAATGCAGGCAGAATGACAAAGAAATGCACCATAAACCGGAGAAGATGACTGCTGTTGCTGTGATATCTGTCCATTCCACGCCGCATTAGAGCCTTGTGTATAGGTTGTTCCAGGGGCACTTCCATTTGGGTACAAAGATGGCTGGGTAGGATTGAAACTCTGTTGTTGGAATTGAGGGGATGAAGGATGCGCCTGCCCAGCTGAATATGGAGATTGTGAGTTGCTGGGTGGTGAAAACATGTCAACAAGAGCAAGGGCATTCTGCTGCGAAACAGGATCTGCAGGCTGAGGTTCTCCACCAACAGGAACAAGAGCCAGTGCATCCGCAGCCGTAGGCAAGCTAAAGTCATCTCCACTCAGAAGATCAATTTTCGGGCCAACATTTGCTGTTGTTGATGGACTGCTAGCTGATGGAGGAGCTGGAAGAAGCAACTGTGTCCCTAAGCTAGTACTCGAAGTAGATCTGAAAAGCACACCAAGTGACTTAGATGAAAATTGTTTCACATCTGACTAAGACTCAAAAACTAAAATGAATACCCAGGATTCCCATCGTTTTCCCCCTGTTCTTTGAGGGGAGGGAAGGTAAAAGCTTATTGAAAGTACAATAACCTAGTACTGAATAGGAAAATGCTTTACTCGGTAATTCTTCATCACTCTTGTAATAGCAGACGACTAAGGACTTCTGAACCTTGATAAAATCCTAATCTAATGGATAGTAACTTTAAGGTCACTATTTTGGGCAATTAACAATTTAAGGTATCAATCTAGAAAATCCATGTATACTCTTTTAAGGTATAAGCTTTCTCATATACTTAATCAAAACCAATCATCATTCATACATCAAAAGAAACTAAAATCAAGCATTCTGACTGGGGGTCTCCTTTTTTTTTTTTTTTTTTGGCGGTGGTGTTTGGGGGGGGGGGGGGGGGGGGGGGAGGCGGTTGGGACGTCAAACTGGAGGACGACACAGATAATAGTCACGACTAAAGAGCACATACTTACCCTTGGTCTGACTGTCGGCTGTCTCCAGTATCAATAAGAGGAGCATCAACATTTACAAGTGGTTGAGCTGAATCAGATTTTGGTTTTTCCACTTTAACAGAAGTTCCCGCAGCAATAGCTTCATGTTTCGCCAATACACGCTGCAACTCATCATTCAGCGCTAGCCCTTGACAAAGCAGTGATTCATCCCTGTATCAAGTGAATGTCAGGATCCTCAGGAATCACAACCAGATGGTGCAAAATAGAGATGGAAGAGCAGAGAGGAATGATTTGGGGAAAAATATCATAGTCAGTCCAATACATTTGTAATGCTTGATCAACTAAAGTACTGGCCCTTTTACTGCAAAAAATGACAGACAGCAGATGGCACTAAAAATTTTCAGCCTTTAGTTTTATTCCCAAGTCTCCTTTAGTTTTATTCCCAAGTCTTATCAGATATTTACTTAATTGACATGATTTTTATTTCATATGTTTCACTAAGTTATAGGAGCTTTTTAAATCTTTATCCACATAATAAGTTTTCGACTTTAGAGTTATATTCTATAGCATAACATTTTTTTCTCCCTTCATTAGTGCCTTTCTTCACCCTTATCACAAAAAAAAAAAAAAAAGAAATTAGTGCCTTTCTTCACTGAACCCCACAATTTGATTATTTTTTGCATAAAGTCCCATCAGGCCCTGGCGTTTTTCTACACTTTTGCCTTTGACACTTACATTATCAGAAGTAATTGTTATCACATGCCTTTGACACTTACATTATCAAGAGGCCATGGAGTCGTGAAGTGCCTATCAAATTAGAGAATCCCAAAGACTATTGACACTCTAAATTATGTAATTATCTCATCTGAAAGCTTAAAATTGAAGAGCGTTCACTTTTTTTAACTTAATTAAGTCCTCAACACACCCCCATTAGGTGCGAAACTGATTCTTATTCATGAGCCAAGCAAGTGAAAATTCTTTTTGATAATAGGTGGTGGTGAGACTCGAAACCAGGACGTCTGCATGCTCCAATACCATGTTGAAGTGTGTGACCATTTCACCTAAAAAGTTTAAGCTTTTAGAGAGAGCACATTTTATTTACTTAATTATTTCCTCAAGAAGCACCATGTATACCAAACTAATTATGACAAATCTATGTCCTCGCAAGTGTGTTTCTTAGTCCATTTAAAACTTTAAAGTTGAATTAACTGACACCCTGTCACAGAGGCCATTTCCTCTTAAGAGGATGATGTGGGCTAGCGGTATTCTATAGCGAGGGTATAATTAACAGTCAACATGTGATAGGGGTTTCTCTGCTTCCAAAACACCTAAACGGTTGATCCAGCCAAACCAAGTGTTGTTTTATTTGGTTCAGTTAACACAACTTTCTCAGATTTGATTCTGAAGTTTTAGTTGTTTGGAGCATCTGTTGAGCCCATTGTATTCAGAAATCTAGTTTTTCTCCCTATCAGTTCCACTTCATCTATATAAATATTGTACCAACAACTGCTAAAGTTTTGACTAATCTATCAAGATATCTCGAGAAAGGCACTTAACGAGAAGTGGTCAAGAGTAAAACAAGGCCTTACGTAGTCGAGTTTACAAGGTGTACCACTCTTTGCTTGTAGGTACGACATTGTTCCACCAAATCAACAATCACCTCTTGTTTCAGTCCCTGTGACCCAACAAACAAATACATTCTCAGTGAACAAAGAACGTCTACTCAGTTAAAAAAAAAGAAAGACAAAATTTCAACCAAAAATAAGAACGAAAACAAAGTTAGGAAAGTTCAAATAGCCAGCACTCTACTTAGAGGTAAATATTGCTCAACAACTGGCCTGCCCAATTTGCATCCTAGTAAGAATATCTTAATTGTTGAATGATACTCTGGATAGATGATATAAACAA
This sequence comes from Nicotiana benthamiana, assembly GCA_034376525.1. Classification (NCBI taxonomy): domain Eukaryota; kingdom Viridiplantae; phylum Streptophyta; class Magnoliopsida; order Solanales; family Solanaceae; genus Nicotiana; species Nicotiana benthamiana. Next base: position 104,847,875 of record CM067332.1, on the reverse strand, counting down.
GATTCTACCTCTTTGTTTTCCGGATCTAATGCACTCAGCATTTCAGCAAGGACATCCATGATACCACGTGCATTCTGGATCTCTGTCAAGCTAGCAACAGAAAAAGAAGACAATGAACATTCGCTACAAAAGCAAGCCTAGCAGACGAAAGATACGCAATAAAGATATCAGGTGTCATTCACCAGCAGCTGCAATTCACCCTCCCCCCCCCCCCCCCCACACACACCCCCCTTCTTTAGCAAACAGAAATGTCTCATCCACCATAAGAATATAATACGGATGGGGGCGTAACACGTAAGTTTTTGTGAAGATTGGTATACAGATTACAGATTCGGAAGTTTAGCTGCTAAGTCAACCTTTCCAAAGAAGAAAAGGAAGGTCTAAATAATTTGTTTTTCTACTGTTGACCCTACATGGGATCACTTCAGCGATCTCAGCACCACATTGTAGGATTGGACAATAGACTCATAAAATCTTACCGTACACACATTATAACAAATACAAACATATTGATACTTGAAGGATAACATGAAAGTCCAAACAAGCAACACACAGTGTTATCAAAGGCGAAAAACTCTAAAAAGTGTTGTAGGTCTACTAGGGCTTAAGCACAAACAGCACCTAAAGTGTGGGCTTTAGAAAAAAAAAAGGCAACTAAGGGAAAAAATAAAATATATATATAATTCAAGAACAATGTATCAAATTCATTTATAATGTTTTTCTTTACATTTCTAATACATTTATTTTTTGATTATATTTGTTGTTAGTACCATTTGAATCCCGATAAAACTTATGGACAATGAAGCACATGTCTTAGTGCCTAGCCTTACATTGAAGCGCAGCTTAAGCGAGGTGAAGCGAAGGGCCCACGCTGAGCTTTTCTGAACCTCAAGGTTTAAGAGCGCCTTAAATGAGGCTTTGACAACACTGGTAATATATTTCTGGAATTAAGAGTATATGTTTACAAATTTTGTTTTTCTGGTGCAAAAGCGGCCCACTAGTTAGTTCAGATCAGTACATGGATTTCTTGGAGCTGTTAGGAAGAAGACCGTACAAAAACAACAACAACAAAAAATCCAGTTTGATCCCAACATGCGAGGTATGGGGAGAGTAGTTTGTACGCAGACCTTACCCCTACCTAATGCAGGTAGAGAGGTTGTTTCCAATAAACCTCGATTCAGGGAGGGCAAGAAGAAAAAGAGGGAAGCAAGAAAGGTAAATAGTATCCAATAATAGCGACACGGAATACAATACCTGAGACGAACAAAACCACATGCAGTAATAAAACGCAAAGAATATAAAGGGAAATGCATGCTACTAAACCTATCTGTGAACACTATAAACTACCTACTAACCTTCTACCTTAATTCTCGACCTCCACACCCTCCGATGAAGTGTCATGTCCTCGATAAGCTGAACAGAGCCATGTCCTGCCTAATTATTTCTCCCCAGTAATTCTTAGGCCTACCTCGACCCCTCCTCAAACTCTCCATGGCCAACCTCTCACACCTCATGACAGGGCCATCAATGCTTCTTCTCCTAACATGTCTGAACCATCTCAGCCGCGACTCCCGCATCTTGTCCTCCACAGAGGCTACTCCCACTCTATCCCGGATAGCTTCATTCCTAATTCTATCTCTCATGGTACACCCACACATCCATCTCAACATCCTCATCTCTGCTACTCTCATCTTTTGCACGTGGGAGTTCTTGATTGGCCAACACTTAGCCCCATACAGCATAGCGGGTCGAACCACCACTCGATAAAACTTACCTTTAAGTCTTAACGGCACATTCTTATCACATAGAACACCGGAAGCGAGCCTTCACTTCATCCGCCCTCGCTTCGATGCGATGTGTGACATCTTTATCAATCTCCCCGTTACCCTGGATAATAGCCCCGAGATACTTAAAACTTGCTCTCTTGGAGATAAGTTGAGCATTTAGGAAGAAGACTGTAATAGGCTGATTTCTGTGTCCTTGTTGTTCTGTTCCTTTTCTGTACCATCTTGGTACCATTCAATAAAATCTTTATCTTCTCCAAAAAAAAAAAGTAACATCATGTCCAGATATAATGATGCATTCAGAAGAGAGATATCAAGACAAATCATAGATAGAAAATGTATCAAAAGATAAGTGCAAAAAGAAAAAAGAGAAGCAAGATGCAAAATGGAAATTCATACATGTCCAAGCCTCGTGGACAGAGTTACCATGTACCTATACTAGTGAGAGTTAGCAAGTACCGCATGAAATTATTCAAGGTGCGTGCAAGTTGATCCATAAACTGTGGTTGTCAAAGAAAAAGAATGGAAATTTATATGCTGTTGTTTCTATTTACCTCTGAGCAGATTAACCTTGGATTATGTACCTAACTTCTGGATGTCAACTAAATACATCAAAATGTAGAAAAATAGTATAATTGGAGTAGTAGTTGGAAACTGCTACTAATCCTATGAACCCATTAGTGATCATACAGAATCCTACACTATATCTGCTATGATCCTACCTCTCAGTTCAACCAGAGATTTGGATCGACTCAATGAACTTGGACAAGATCCTATAATCTTTGGCAGTTCAAACCAACATAGCACAAGAACAAAGATATATGAAATACCAGCACTCACTCCTAAGGTTATTCACTGTTATATTTGGGAAATAAGATACTACGACTGCTAATAGAGGAAATTAGTCCTAAAGTTATCTTCAATTACATAGGCGATGCTTCAGAATGTAAAGGGTTTGCTGGAAGGTTGACAGCAGCAGGTGATACCAAAAGAGATAAAACAAATATGGAATACTATTCCATTGTGCATCTTCTGGACAATATGGCTGGAAAGAAACAAGGCTTGCTTTTAAGGGCAGAGAACTCACACTTCTAGAATTATAAGCATAGTTACAAAATTTGTTCTTTTTGTGTTATAAACTAATAATGGATCACTAGATAGTTTGAATCAAGTACATGGATTTCTTGGATCTGTTAGGAGGAAGGGTGTAGTAGGCTGTTCCCTGTTGTTTTGTTTCTTTCCTGCACCATCTTGCTACCATTTCAATAAATCTTTACCTCAACCCAAACAAAAAAAAAAATCTCTTCAATTATTAATTGCACTCTCATCAAATTGACAGGTTTCGTTGACTTTAAACATGTCTTGTTTTATCACATGCCTAAATTTACATTGGTTGAGGCGTTGAGCTCAACCATCAAACTCTGTAAAGGCATGCACTATCAAACTACTCATCAATCAAGTTGCTCAGGGACAAGTAGGAGAAGATTCTCCTAGACTGGCTCTCCCTTCTCACTTCTCAACATTAACTTTACTAACCGCACTTGTTTGCGCAGGGACAAGTAGGAGAAAATTCTCCTAGACTGGCTCTCCCTTCTCACTTATCAACATTAACTTTACTAACCGCACTTGCTGACAGCTCCGCAATAGGACAAGAAAAAAGAGAAAGAAATCACAGAAAAATGAATTAAAAGTCTAACTTCTTTCCAGAGTTGGAAATAAAGATTCACCTCAAGGTTGGATATTCAGCCTCTGCAGAAGACTCAGCTGCTTCCTGTCCGGATTCAGGATTCCGTAGATTCTGTGGGTATGAAGCCAGTGGATGTGTTTGGGGGGGTGTGAACACTGGGGCTGATCTCTCAGATCTCTGAGGAAATACAGCTCCAATGCGCTGAAATGTAAAGCAATATGTTTAAAACTCCATTTGGAGAAGGAAAGGTGATGCCAAAGGAATGACATGACATGACTAACTGAATGAACAAACTACATGTAGTGGAAGCGAGAAGTTTGGTTCAATAAGCATCTGTATTGGAATTTTAGCGACCGTGTACTGTTTGGAGATATGCAGTCCCCAACAACTTCTATGCTGCAACTGGGCCTTATACCAATTAGTTGCTGGTGGGGTGATATTTTAGAAAACTAAATTTATCATACTCATCAAAAGACCCAGTTTCTTTTCCAAATTGTTTTAAGACCAATTAATGACATGGACTATTATCAAATAAATGCAGATACACAAATTAAAACAAGTAAGAAGAATTACCAGCAACTCCTGGTATGCTCCATAAAATTGTGGGTATCTTGCCCTAGGTCCTCCAAATGCTTCTTGCCATGTGTCTATCAAAATTAATACTTTTTCCTTGACATGTAAGTCGGGTTGCTGTTACAAAACAGTATATATAAATGTCTTAACTTTGTGAAGAGAGGAAAACACCCAACAAAGATATAAGGGAGTTTGAGAGTCAGCAAGAAGTCACCTTCTTTTTTACAATTTTCACCATCTCATGAAGGAGATCTTTCTCAGCAACATGCATATGGACAATATCCCCACAATTCTTCACAATTGTTTCCAACAGCTGAAAAATGGAAACTCAAATTATGATATCCAGTCAACTTTTTGCTTTGATAGGCTGGAGTTTTGACTAGGGGTATGCATTATCGATTTGATTTTGACCCTTATCGATAATTACTTATCGATTATCGATTTGTACATATGTTTATCGTTATCGTTTCAATAAGGTTTCGATTTTTTCGATTTCTTTATCGATTTTTGGGGCTTATCGATTCGGTGATCGATTACACCAATAAGCCAAAGGCCGGTTCCCAAGACATTTGTCCCTTTGAGGCTTGTTTGAGTTTGCTACTTTGCTTCTTTAACTGTAAGCTAAACAAAAGCTGTAGGATTATTAATTGCTTTTGAATAACAATGTTAGGTCCAAGATTATTGAAACGTTTCAGAAGGAAACATAAGAATATTTATAGTGCAGAAGGAAACGTAAGAATAAAGCAATTATTTAGCTATTTTACACCATCCAAGTAAATAGATATGCTTTTCCCCCTTACATTTCGGCTAACTAAAGTCATGTGAATAGAATCTTGAAAAGGTCATTTAGCAGATAAAACAAAGTATAAACATTTCCGGAGAATGCACTATGCAGATTATGATACTACCAATATTTTGGGTGAAACCACAATAGATGAAAACTGCAGGCATCATCACTGAAAAGAGAACACGTAAGTGAGATTTTCATGTACCTGTGAAAGAAGAACCAAAAGAGGGGTTGAAGAGTGAATAATTGTAGAGAAAGACAGAAAGTAATAGGGTTAGGGACCATATGTGGCGCTGAAGAGTGAAGAATAAGGGTAGAGAAAATCATAGGGTTAGGGACTTGGGGAGTTAGGGTAAAGAAAAGGGTATTATAGAATAAGGGTATATTTGTCTTTTTAGTATATCCTATCGGTTTATCGATAAACCGATAACCGAAGAGGATAAAATCGAAATCGAAATCGATAACTCGATAAGGAAAATTTCGAAATCGAAATCGATAAATCGATAAACCGATAACAAATAATCGATTCGATTATCGATAAACTGATTCGAATGCACACCCCTGGTTCTGACTTTTGAGCTTAAAAGAAGGTTGATTTGGGTAATCCTTTATGGTTTTAGAATCTTCTTTCTTTATTGTTTTATTGATCTTTAGAATCATAAAAAGATAACATGAAATTTCAGATTCTCATAAAGGTCACAGTGCTGAAGAAGCAAAAAAGTCTTACGAAGCATGAAGATATGGAAGCCATTCCCATTAGTATATTCTGGATCACATGGCTGGAAATAAATAATGCTTACTTTGAAGGAAAGAGAAGCCATATATAAGATAAAAAGCTAACTCTCATAGTTCTGAGCCCAGCTCCAACAACTTCTTCGTGAGAAAAGGTACTTCTTTCGGTTTGAATAGGGGGTTGCCCTTTTTTTTGGTTGAAGTAGCCACGACTTTGGTCATAGTCAATTTAAACCCATAAACCCAGGTCCAGTTACTTGTATTTTTGGTGTAAAAGTACTACATTAGAGAGTATGGATCTATATCTGAGATTTTTGTATTTGCTGGAAGGGAACATTTTTTTTTTGAGAAGGTGAATTGTATTAATCAAAAGGGAGATAACTCCTACAGGAAGTATACCAAAAAGTAGAGAATTAACATCAGAATGATTCTCTATAAAAGACGCTAAAGCGATCAAAGATAAAAGACTATATTTAATAAGTGAAAAAGGAGATTCAATCCCTCAAAACCTCTCCTATTTCTATCACCCTAAACTATCCATATGAGAGCTAACGGGGCGAACTTCCACGCCTTTTGCTTTATTCTTCTACGGAAACTGGCCCAGCTACATAACATTTCCTTTACAGTGCTTGGCATCACTCATTGAACACCAAAAAGATTCAGGATTTCCCTTCACAAAGCCAAGGATTTAGGGGCAATGCAACAAAAGATGATCAACTTATTCCCCTGAACTTTTACACATGTAGCACCAACTAACAAGTGTAATTCCTCTCTTTCGTAGATTTTCAGCGGTCAAAATCACTCCCGTCGCCGTTAACCATGGAAAAAAGCACAGCTTCGTGGGCGCCTGGGAGAGAAAAAAAGTGCAACCCAGTATAATCCCACTTAGTGGGGTCTGGGGAGGGTAGTATATACGCAGACCTTACCCCTACCCTGGGGTAGAGAGGCTGTTTCCAGATAGACCCCCCCGGCATCCTTCCCTCCAAGAAGGACCCACCTTTGCTCTTGGGGAGACTCGAACTCACAACCTCTCGGTTGGAAGTGGGGGTTGCTTACCATCAGAGCAAGCCCCTCTTGCCTGGGAGAGAACATATAGCTTAGTTGTTTTTTTATAAGACATATAGCTTAGTTTTGTTTGGGTGGTTGATTAGTCCTGTACTGTTTTTGCACCATCTTGGTACTTATTTAGTAAAAACCTAACCTTATCAAAAAAAAAAGGTCACACTGCTAATGAGGGGACAGCGAGGCAACTAATGACTTTTAAAGGCTAAAGCTTGATAGAGTAAAAATATGTGTCTATTTGAACGCCAAAACAAGCCTATCTTGAGATACTTCATAGAGTTTTTGCATGAATATTAATTGTTGTGTCCAACTCTTGGAAGGATTAATGAGAAGTAAACTAAAAGATGAAAGGACAATTTTGATGAATATTTTCAAGCTGAAGATAAGAATGTGACTAACTGCTGCTGATGATGGATTTAGACTGCTGCATCGCCCTCAACTTCAAGAAGATAAATGACTTTCCAGGCAGTGAGTTAAGGAAAGAATGCCTGCTGCAGTGCATAGATGAGCTGGAACAGCCACTGCTGCAATGCCTCATATTTAAAGAAAAATCGCATCTTCGAGTGGTGAACTGGAAAAGAAGACCGCTGCAAGCTGCAGCGCTCCTGACACAAGCTTGCCAGCCGCAGCAGCGACCTCATAGTCATCGGCTGCAGCACTCGAGCACAAAGTTCTGTACCAAGAGTATAACCAACTAAACCCAGCTGCTGCAGCGCTCAGTTTGGCATCCGCTCCAAAGCCCCTCCACGTGATGCAATACTCAGATGTGATTCTAGTCAAATTTTGGGAGGTCTAAATAGAAAATCTCATCACCCTGAAAGGGACTTACTTTGGAAAAGAGGCAGAGCCTAAAGATTAATGCTTCACTCCTTCAACCCCAAGATCAACAGATTCCAAGAGGAAGAAGTGCAGATTTGTGAAACTTTTCATCAAATCTTTCTTCTCATAACCTTTTCCATATCTATTTATGTATTCTGTATTTGAACTCCACTGACAAGAGGGGTTGCTCTGATGGTAAGCAACCCCAACTTCCAACCGAGAGGTTGTGAGTTCGAATCTCCCCAAGAGCAAGGTGGGAAGTTCTTGGAGGGAAGGATGTCGGGGGTCTATTTGGAAACAGCCTCTCTACCCCTAGGATAGGGGTAAGGTCTGCGTACATACTACTCTCCCCAGACCACACTAAGTGAGATTATACTGGGTTGTTGTTGTTGTTGTTATTGTTGTATTTGAACTCCACTATGGAGTAAATCTTTTTGTTGGGATTTAGATGGATCCTAATGGTTTGAAGTAAGGTTTAATTAGTGTTGTCAAAAGGCTCACTTAAAGCACGCCTAATCCCTGAAGCTCCGTGAAATTGCAAGTTGTGTTCTTCGCCTCACTTAGTTAGCCCTTGAGTATCGGCTAAGGTGCTAAGGAGTGCACCTCTTCACGGACTCTCTTTTTGAGTGCACAACACTAGACCATAAATATAGTTGAAAAATTCATATATTAATTGTTAAGAAAAACCTTTGCTGAACTTTTAGTTATTAGGAACAAGAAATTAGAACTTTCTGGGGAAAATTTTTAAGAAAGAACTTTTCTCAAAGAACGAATAGGAAGTTCGAAATTTAGAATAAGAGAACTATCCCCTAAAAACTTAAAACTACATCTTTTCCTCTAAGTCAAAATTTTGAAATGGTCTTTGAACTTGACTGACATGATTTTACTTCATATATGTAACTTTATTATAGTTCTTGTTCATTCTTTTGCTCAAAAAAGTATCATTTGTTCTTTACTCTATAGTTACATTTTGCTGCATTACATTTCTATTCATTATTTTTTTCATAAGCACTTTGCACTATTGCCTACGCTTTAACTTTGTTTTGCGCTTAAATCCCCAACAAACTTGGCGTTTCTCGCTTTTGACTACTCTGAGTTTAACTTTTCATTCTTAATTCATGCTTGTATGAATTGACCTATCATTTACAAATCCATTAATGATTTTGGTAAGGGCATACCCTTAGTAATTAGGGTTTGCGATACTTAATTATGAAGTATGTTAATTCTAATTGAAAGAAAACTAATCGAATTTCCATATGAATCTACCGCGTCATGATTTCCTTTTCCACTAGATGTTAACCAAAAGGGGAAGAGTAAATGAATCTAATTGTGGTAGTTAAGATAACCAATAGAAGTCTTGTATAATTCTATAAGCCCAACCAATTGATACAGCTTTCTTCATTTTAATGCATTCCAAGAGTTCAACTAGATGCATAACTACAAGGAGTTACTTATCCAGATAACTCTGTAACACTTGAATGTAATTGAGAGAGGCACTTATATCAAAGTAAGCTTACTTTCAAAAATGAGAAATCAAGATCCCAACCTTGTCTTCATCACATCAAGTTTTTCTCATCGTTCAAACTTCCCTTTCCAAGTATTCTACTGGCTTATTTAGTATAGTTTTAGTTGTTGGAAAAGAACTACCATTAATTGATTTCTCAGATAGTAGCTAAGTATACCTACTTTGTTCCATAAATAAGACGATCACATGGGATAACAATTTGACTTGTTATGAAAGAATCTAATCACCCAACCTAAAGCATAAAGGCTATGGGTGAATAGCTCAGGATCATTATAAACCCCGAACGCCTTACACACTCAATGAGGGACAAATACAACATTTTTTTACACTACATGGATTATTTTTTGTGGCCTTCTTCCGGAGAGGGAGGGAGGGAGGGAGAGGGAGAGGGAGAGGGAGGGAGGGAGGGAGAGAGAGAGAGCCGAAAGTTGAGGCAAAGATTAGGCTTGACAGGTTAATGAGCGGACCTAGAGTAATATAAGTGGCTTGATGGGTTGAATTGAGAGAGAAATCTTGAGCAATTTCACAGGCTGAACTAGCAGACAGAGAAGCCTAGAGCAATAGAAATAGAGAGAGAAAGCGGTTGAGAAAACAAGCTCACCAAAGTTTTGCTCTGATACCATGTAAAAGAAACCAAACATCCAACTCAATGCCTTAAGGCAATAAGTGGAGTAACTCAAGATCATTACAAACCCCTTTGGAAAGTGGAAATTTGTAGACAACCTATGAGAGACAAGTATAGCATTCTCTACCAATTGCAAATTCATTTTAAGTTTCGCTAGGTACATATCAAGGCTACAGCTAAAAGGAAACAACCATCAAATAAAGTGAGAATTTTGAGGGACGCGGATAGAGTCTTACAACAACTAGCAATACACCATAAAAGTTGATTAGAAATTCTTGAGATGGATAGTGGCATTATATCACCACTCCACCTCAAGGGCAGTCCATGATAATGTATATGCGTGTTATTTAAAACAAAGATCATATAGCATACATAAATAGATGTGGTTAACAAGAGAAAAGGAGAAAAAAAATAATGAACACGAAACAATTAACATGAAGAGGCAGCATAAATTTAACAAATTTGTATGAATGAATGAACATCTACAACACAAAAGAAAGAAAGTAAAAGAACAACAAAAGGTGGAGACTTAACAGTCCTCATGAATGAAGTATTAAAGCACCAATTTTGACGGCTTTAGAAGCTTACTGTCAGCGCGAGGAGTTGGACTTTGGGATTCTTACTGCCAAGACGCCTTTTTATTCCTTTCACCACATCTTTGGCTTGCCTGGTAACCCCAAAAATAACATAAAAACAGTAACAACTTTAAACAATCTTCCGCCAAAAGTAAAATAAAGTACCCATATGATCAAACCAATAACAAGAGAAGAAAAATTAAAAAGGACAAATAGAAAATTTTTGTTAACGCCACTACACGATGCGATTGCAATCTAGTTCATTGAATTTCTATTTAATGTTTTTTTTATATCATATTATTAATAATAAGAAGCACCACAGATGTGCAATATTGCAGAAATTATATAGAAAAGGTCTAAAACCATAATAGGTAGGGTATATCACATTATTAATAATAAGTACCACAGACGTGCAATGTTGCAGAAATTATACACATAACGGTCTAAAAACCACTCCGCCAGTGCGAAAGAACTAAGAAAAAAAAATTATAAGAAAAAATTGAACTCACGACCTCGAAAGAGCTAAGAAAATCTAACATTTGTTTTACGCCATTTAAGGATTCATATTTTTACCAGCAAAGAAAAATTTCAACCACCAGAACTTGAGTTGATAGCCAAGAGGTCCATCTCTTTCAAAGCATCTTCTACTCCATTCTCATCCACAATACCCAGATTTCCATTTAATGTATGTAAAATTAATCCTCAATCAGAGTGATGAAATTATCAACTGTGAATATGAGGTGTACTTCTCTGGAGCCAGAAAAAGTCGTCAAATCATGGAATATATGTGCTGCACATATAGCTGAAAGGACAGATTCTAAAACATTTTGACAGGCTGCATCATCGGATGCAATCAGAACTCTTTTCCTTTTTTGTTTTTCTTGTTAGATTGTCAGTTTGTTAGATCCACTTATTTTACAGGGCGTACTCAAGATTAAACGAATGCTCTTCATCAAGGTATTCCACCTAGTTTAGCTTATTGAAAATTGAAACTGAAACTCCAATAAAACAGCAGATGAAAGAACATAAATAAGCCAGGTTGCTCGTAGCTTTACTTCTTAATCTCAAATTAAATCTGCCCACTGTTGACCAAGAGATCAGCCTAAATATGCACATTCTCAAGATAGCCAAATAGACAGATATACACTTCATTTAGAAGAACGTAAGCAACAACAACAATCACCACCCAGCAAAATCCCTCTAGTGGGGTTTGGGGAGGGTAGTGTGTACGCAGACCTTATCCCTACCACGAAGGAGTAGAGAGGTGATTTCCGAAAGACCCTCAGGAAAACAAAAGAACAAAATGAGACAATATTGGTAATCCACATAAATCGTAAGAAAAATAGGAACAATATGAAATGTAGAAGAAAGATGCAAAGCTAAAGGGAAAGCTAATAAAAAGGTCCTGCATTGAAAAGCGAGATAGTAAGACACAATATTGCCACTAACTAACTATCTTAGACAAAAAACCTACTAGATTAGTCTTACAAATGTACGAAGTAATGCGTGACTCAAATGCCTCCTAACGCACAACCCTAATACTCGACCTCCACATCTTTCTATCAAGTGTCATGTCCTCAGAAATATGAAGTATCGATGTATGCTGCCCGATCACCTCTCCCCAATATTTCCTAGGTCGCCCTCTACTTCTCCTCATGCCCTCCACAACCGGTCGCTCACACCTCCTTACCGGAGCATCTAGGCTTCTCCACTTAACATGCCCGAACCATATTAGCCTTGCTTCCCGCATCTTGGCATCAATGGGAGGTACATGCACTTTCTCCCGAATAGCATCATTCCTAACCTTATCTATCCTAGTGTGCCACACATCCACCTCAACATCCATTTCTGCTACTTTCATCTGCTGGATATGTGAGTTCTTAACAGACCAACATTCAACCGGTCTAAACACCGCTTTATAGAACTTACCTTTGAGTATCGATGGAACTCTCTTGTCATACAAGACTCCAGATGCTAACCTCTACTTCATCCATTCTATCCCAATATGGTGTGTGACATCCTCGTCAACCTCCTCTCCCCTGGATAACCGGCCCAAGGTACTTGAAACTGTCTATACTAGGGATGACCTGTGATTCAAGCCTTACATCCACGCCCACTTCCCCCGGCTCAGCGCTGAACTTACACTCTAGGTATTTCGTCTACGTCCTGCTCAGCTAGAAACCCTTAGACTCAAGAGCATGTCTCTAAACCTCTAGCCTATCGTTAACACCGGCTCACGACTCATCAATAAGAACTGTCATCCGCGAATAGCATACACCATAGCACCTTCCCTTGCATATGGCTTGTTAACGCGTCCATCACCAGGGCGAATAAGAACGGGCTGCGCGCAGAACCTTGGTGTAACCCCATTACAACCAAAAAATGCTTAGAGTCGCCTCTTACTGTCCTAACCCGAGTCTTAGCCCCATCATACATGTCCTTAATCGCCATAATATATGGAACTGAACAAAACATTATTATTACAAAAGTTAGATCAGCACTAAAAAAGTGCAGATGTGTACAAAAGTTGATGTTCCATTTACAAAAAGGTTCAAGCTGATAAAGAGCTAAAAAGTCTTAGCATATCCTCCTTTCCATATGCATTATATAACTTATACTAGAAAGCTAACAGAAATAGGCTTCTATATTTTAGCATATGTATAGGCAAAGCTCTCTGTTTGTGTTTTCTTTTTTAATCAGGTAAAGTCGAAGCCCTCTCTTCAAAGCACCCTAATTCCTTTCTGTCCATACCACCAAGCAAGACAAGTGTATAGATGCTTTTAACGCACTGCATAATGTTTAACCCTTGGGGTTGTACATTCCAGGAGTCTTTGATCAACTTAACATTTGACATTGTTGCTTTCTCATAACATTGATTAAACTTGACAATGAATAAATAAGATAATATACAAAACTCCTCAGTGAAAAAGCCAAACTTTTAGATAAAATAACTTTAAACATCAGATGGATCCATCGCCAAGAAACATCTCCCTGAATACAATTGTAACATGAAACCAAACTGTTTATTGAGTTTCTTGAAAACTAAAATTCAGAATCTCTAGCTGCCACAACCTGAATTATTATACCTCCAAAAGGCATGATGAGAATGCATGCAAGGACTTCTTCACAAACTCTTGAAATCAGGAGTTATCTATGTTTCATAATGTAAATTGAAATTATGTCAATAAACCTAGAGTACAAGCAGTTTGGTCCCAGAAGATCATTCTATCTAGCAGGAGCTAATAACGCAATCCTTCAGTTACTTTTCTGCATAATATCGCTAGTACTCTCCCTGACCTCTTAACCAAACAGGACTTAGTCTAATCAATCACCTCATCAACTTAACAGTTTCTTCAAGAAATTCTCAACACAATTACTATTAGTTTTTTTTTTTTTGGGTAAATAGGACATTTGCCATTATACTAGACATTTAACTCAACGACCAACTACTTAAGTACTACATTTAACTTCATAATCCAGTTCTAAACTCAGTCTAAATCATCCACAGTTAGTGTCAATTCTCTGGTGATTAATAAATCTCAAATCAGATAAAATAAAAATAAAATTAAAATTAAAAGATAAAAAGAGGCAAAAGTTTTAATCTACGCAAAATCATAGATTAAATAGAGGCATCATACGCGGGATCGTGATTGCAAATATCGCAGATCTCGATATTCATAGCCCAATCAGGACCTATGAGCATGTCGCTCGTCGCTCTTTCCACCATTGAATTGACCATCCTTATTTACTTCTATTCACCTCGAACCAAAAATCTGCGGCTGTCTCCGATCAAAATCACCGGTCAACTCCCCGGCGATATTGCGACAAAGATTCGCCGGCGAGATTTTCAATTCCCACGCGAATCCCTGAGTTTACGAATCAAACAGTTTACTAGAATCACACGGCTCTCTCTCTCTCAGTTTCTCTCTCTTCACTGTGTTCGCTCCTTTTTCTTTTTCTTCTTTCTCCTAAATTTTCAGTGGCGAATATGAATAATTAGTTTTAATTCATTTCAACCAGATCAATACATTTCTATTTTTAAAAAATCTTAATATTCCTATTCCTAGTTTATCTTAAGGATGTATAAGTGTAGGGATGATTTTTTGTGAAATCTACTATAAATTATTGTTGATATTTTATATATACTTAATTTAATGTTTGACAATATTACTATCAAAGTCAATATGGGCTCACTCTCTATTCAGTATGTGCTCACTGCTCACCTAATCACCTTCTATTTAATGTGCTTACATTCTATTAGTAGTTATTTTGGCTGCATATTTATTATTTCAGTAATACTATTAAATAATTTCGTCATCAAATTTAAATAGAAAGTAATAGAATTGAGGGCTAGCTAACTTGGTAAGTTGTATACCTCACATTTGAAATGGAGCGTTCATAGCATCTCCATCTCATTCCATTTTCCCTCCCCTCCTTTGATGTAATTCAGAAAATAAATAATAATAAATTGTCAATATTATTTTATATATAGAGAGAGAAAGTATATTTCGAATGCCATTTTTAATTTCGTGTTAAGAATATCAAATAAATCAGGACTAAAAATAATTTATTAATACCGCAAAAAGAAAAAATCAATTAAGGAACGGAAGACTTTAAGAAAAGGCATGGAAGAGAACCAATAGAAGAAAAGGCCAGTAAAGTCCAACTATGCCATGGAATTGTTTACTTTTTGGTGTTCGTAAGTTCGGCCGACATTTTTTTGATCGGACGGTAAGAACTTGCTTAATAAAGATTCTTCATTGGAAGTGGTCGCGTCACCATCGCATTATGCAGCTCTTATACTTGGAATATTAACTAATAAACCCCTGCGGTTTTTGGAAATTGTGAAGAAGCCCTCATAGTTTGCAGATACGTACCATTTGAACTCTTGTAAATTAAATTAGAAGGAATTTCTACTTTTTTTTTTTTACTCGTTGTCAAGCAGTAAGAATGTTAAGACACTTTTAATGACACTAATCGATAGAAACTAATAGCATCTAAATACACTACTAGTTAAAACCAACATTTTAGTTAGGCACATACTCAAAGCTTCATTTGACATTGATACTGGTTTTCCTCTTTTTGAAAGAATCTATCAATTTATATTCAAATTTAGTTATTTTTTGCATGGGTTTACAGAATCATTTGTATATTATTATCTTTACAGAAATTCTCTTTTTCCCTATCTTTTATTTTTTATATCTTAAAACTCCTTAAACTACTATATTTTTGTCAGTTTACTGCTTAAACTATTCGGTGTCTCCAACCTCCCCCTGCCTCCCCCTTCGAACTATATTTTCCTTTATATTAAAACGTCCTCGTTGTATTCTTTGAGGTGCATCTAGTACACGCTCCTAATTATCTAAAAGACATGTCATGTGACACTACACATGGCTATTTAACTCAGCTTAACCCTCCCCTCCCCCCCCCCCCCCCCTTTAAACTATCAATTTTTTTTATCAGATACCTATTTAAAATACATGGTATTCCTAAAAATCCCTAAACTATGTTCTCCTATATATTAAAAATACATGTTGAATTTTGAGGTGTGTCTGTCTTACTATATTAACTTATAGAGTGTGTACTAAGTTTTATGTGTAGGTTACTCATGATATATTACTCTCGGATGATTGATTAATTCTTGGAGTTTTGGCCAAAATAATATCTAATGTGATTTATTAATTTTAGGTTTAATTGTGGATGTGCTTTATGCTGCTCCAATTGAAATAAGCCCTCATTTACATTCACTTGTAGTAGGATAAAAATAAACGAAGGCATACAGTGTTACATTTATGAAAATCATCTTTTATTACATAAACTAGATTACGCAAAATAAAATTTTACAAGTAAGAAACCAATCTGCCAGTAATTATATTCTCTAATTCTAAATTACACAAATAAAGTTCAAGAGATTTAATTTTATTCTTTACATGGTGTTAGATTTAATAAAAATATTTAAATGAGTGTTCTTTCAATAATAAGTGTCATACACAAATGAAGAGTAAAACAAAAAAGTGAATAAATCAATTCAGAGAAAACAAGAGAGGGAATTTTTTCTTCAGATGGATCCCATATGGAGAATTGGAAATTTTAGAAAAATAATAATAATAAAGAAAAAGGTAAAAAAAATGAGGAAAAAAAATGGACATACATGAAATAAGGATAATATATTTAAGAAAAAATAAATTTGAAAGAGGGTTAGGCTAGTTAACCATTATATTCTATCAGGTGGGTTATTTTGGTAATTTTTTTAATCGTCATACGGTCTAAAACGAGTTATTACATATGTTATGCTAGCTAAGTGATAAAAAGAATTAAATATAAAGGATGATATAGTTTAAGGGGGTTTTGGGACACTAAATAATTTAAACAAATATTTGACAAAACATATAATAGTTTGAGGGGGTTTTACTGCATTAACTCTATTTTATACATGATGTAAATGATGGAACTTTCATTTCATACGCATGTCAGTATCAAAATTCAAAGAGAAATGAAGTTAACGCGATTATGGTTAGACCAGCACATTAAAGTTGTTGTTAACTAACATAAATATATTTAAATGTATATTTATATCTACAACCCCGAAAGAACTAAAGAATTATTTCCTCAGTCCCTAGATATTTTTAGTCTGTTTTAAAAAAAATAATTAATTTTAAATTTAAAAATAATTTGATTTAAATTTATAATTTTACTCTTAATAAGTATATTCATACAATTTGGAAATTAATTTTATATATATATATATATATATATATATATATATATATATTTTCCCTCTTCAAATTTTAGTTTGAAACAACCTGAATACTATTCGACTGCTGAATTAAAAAGGATTTTAACTCAAAAGAATTTTCCAGACAAAGAAATTACTGTTTCTGATTTAAAACAAGAACTCCTTAATTTAAAGGAAGAAATTGTTTATTTAAAAAATCAGTCAAAAATCTATGATAGAAGAATTTCTAGCTTAGAAGATAATAGGACTTTTGATTTACATTTACAGGCTAATAAGAATGAAGCTGAGACTTCTAGAACAAGAGAAACTGAGATTTCTAAACCTGGTAGTGGAGAAAACACTAGCCAGGATATAGATATTACAAAAAATTCTTTTTTAACAAATATCCTCAGCGAGGATAAAAATGAATTTTACAAAAAATGAGTATTATTACATCTCAAAAGTTTTATACTAAAATTACTTTACAATTGATTACAATTTTAGAAAGGAATTCATTGCCTTATTTGACAGTGGTGCAGATGTAAATTGTGTTCAGGAAGGACTTATACCTTCGAGATATTTTCATAAAACAACTCATTGTTTAAGATCTGCTAATGGTAATCAAATGAAATTGAATTATAAATTACCAAAAGCTTTTTTATGTAACAATGGTATTTGTTTACCCCAAAGTTTTATGATTGTGGAAGATATTTCTTGTCAAATTATTTTAGGGGGTCCCATTCATGCATGCTATATTTCCTTTAAAAAGGTGGGATCATACTAAAATAATAGGGACTTATAATGATAAAGATTTTCAGTTAGATTTTATTACTAAACCTTTTACGAAATCTATAAATATGATTATTGAGAAATTGATTTTGAAAAATCAACAAATCAATTTTATAAAACAAGAAATTACTTTATTAGAAATAGATGTTTATTAAAAAATCCTAAATTACAAGAAAAAATTAATTTATTAAAAAATTAATTTATTATTAATATTTGTGATGATCATCCTAATGCTTTTTGGGATAGAAAGAAACATGTTGTTTTATTACCTTATGAAGATAGTTTTAATGAAGCTACTATTCCTACTAAGGCAAGACCTTGTCAAATGAATTCTGTTTATTTAGATCTTTGTAAAAATGAGATTGATATTTGTTAAAGAAAAAATTGATTAGACATTCTAGTTCGGCTTGGTCATGTACTGCTTTTAATGTTAATAAACATGCTGAGCAAGAAAGAGGTGTACCAAGATTAGTAATAAATTACAAACCTCTTAATAAAGTATTGAAATGGATTAGGTATCCTATTCCTAATAAAAAAGATTTGTTAAACAGATTACATGATGCTATTATTTTTTCTAAATTTGATTTAAAATCAGGATATTGGCAAATTCAGATTGCTGAACAAGCAGATCCTTATTGGCAAGGTACTTCTTTATTCTTTATATCTTCTTATTCTTTAAATTTTGTGTTTATTAAGCCCAATGATGGGCTAGGTTCCTAAGTGTTGAATAATAACTAATATAGCCTGGGGATGATCGGAAAAGGTAATGATTCTAAATGAAAAGTTTGCCTTGAAGGGGTAAAGGTTGTGGTATGGGTGTTAGTTTAAATAATTTTATAGCAAACTAAGCTTAAATCATGGCGTTGGTAAGCCCTAAGAGGGGTGTTCCCGACATGGTTAGTGAGGGATTATATCGGGTATAAACCTTTTAGGGCTGTAGGACCTTTTAGGAAGTAGGGATTTATATAGTTTAATTGGTTTTATGCAAACCACGGAACTATTCGTTATAAACCCAACCGGGAACATCCATAGGCGATTCAACCAGCCATACAGGACTTACCAACGGAATCACAAGGTTTATACCCGATATAATCCCTCACTAACCATGTCGGGAACACCCCTCTTAGGGCTTACCAACGCCATGATTTAAGCTTAGTTTGCTATAAAATTATTTAAACTAACACCCATACCACAACCTTTACCCCTTCAAGGCAAACTTTTCATTTAGAATCATTACCTTTTCCGATCATCCCCAGGCTATATTAGTTATTATTCAACACTTAGGAACTTAGTCCATCATTGGGCTTAATAAACACAAAATTTAAAGAATAAGAAGATATAAAGAATAAAGAAGTACCTTGCCAATAAGGATCTGCAGAAATCTTGTACTTTTATTTATATTTCAAAGATGTACATTAGTATTACAACAATTTTAAAGTAGTAGAGAGAAGGGAGAGTAAACTTTTAGAGAGAGAAAGAGAGGTTCTAAGGTTCTGCCTCCCCGAAAATCTATAACTCTCTTATATAGAAAACTTAAAGGCTAAAAGTTAAAATTTAAAAAGTAAAAATGGGTCCTAGCAGGTCCTACTAGCCATCATCTTTTGTCGTGGAATCATTTCCTTATCTTGGTGCAAAATGTCTTCTTCTGCCTTTTTTACAATCTCTGCTAATTCTTCAGAGTTGACACTGTTAATACTTTGAGAATCTTCAAAATTATCTTCCCCCATAGAAATATCATCCCTGGTCATAATCTGTTTTTGAATGTCCTGTTTAACTTGCTCCATATATGCCGCAATGAGCTCTTCTTGTGATAGAATACCACCCTTTTTAATCTGTATTTTCTTAGTAATCTTAGTAAAATGACTTTCTTCGATAATGGGGTTTTCTGAATTAAGCTTGTTGTATTTAGTTAATGCAGTCTGAATTGATTCCAAAAGTTCTTGGCCAATTAGCTTTCCATCTGAACCTTTAGTATTTAATTTAGGCCAGAATTTGGTATGAAATCTTCTGAATAGACAAGGCATTTCATCTGAATCTTTTCCTACTTCAATAGTCCAGCGAAAAATCCAAGGAATAGAGAATTCCATAAAAAAATTCATTATCGGAGTCCTGGGATAGAGTCTCTCTTCCCTGTCTAGTTCATTAATCTTGGGAGATGCTTCGACCCATTTGTTGTACAAATCTTGTAATTGCTTAGGTAAAATATTCCTGGAGGGTCCGAAAAAAGACCACCATTTGATGAACCATGTAGGAGTCTGAGTGCTTTTAAAAACTTGAGCACATATCTTAATGAACCACGAATGCCTATGATCATCATTCTCATAAAATAATGTTTTGGAGAATGCATCCACATAATCCCAATAATTATAGTTGATGGAAATCTTTTGTACTGGGTGAATATATTGGCAATCTTTTAGAGTACTTAAGCCCCATTCTTCTGGCAATATAATCTTTTTAATAATCATTTTTGAAAAAGAGAAATACGATTTGTTTGGTCCGCCCGTATTATTATGAGTAATCTCGACTGACCCTGTAGATGTTAAAATCATTTCGAAATGTAATCTAGTTTTGTAAGTCTGCATAGGAAATAATGCATTATTCAGATATCTCTTCATAATAATCCAAGGATTTTGTTTCCACTGAAAATCTTTGTTGTCCACATATAATATAATCTCTTTCGTAGGGTTTGTTTCGAAAATCTCACTATCAGTTTTTCCTGTAATAATAGCATAAGAATCTTCACTTTCTGGTTCAAAATCTTTACTCTGATCCTCAACAGAGGTCGGTTGAATGGTAGCATTGCTACCCCCAGTAGTTCCAGCATTGCTGGCAATGAAATCTAAATATTTTTGGTAATATGCAAATGAAGGTCTTATACCAGACGAAGAACCTTCTTCAAGAAATCTATTTTGGGTAGAAATATGCCCCAAAGTTTGAAATCTATTTTGTGTAGCTCCTCTGCCCCTCCCAGAGGGGGCTCTTGGCCATCCTGGCCTTATCATCCTGCCAAACTTAAACATCAAGTGTTAATTAAAAATTCTCTAGTAAGAAAATCTGGTAAATTATTTTCAATACCCTTTTTATATTCTATTTCGAAATCAAAAGACGCTAGCAATGCTTGCCATCTTGCAAACATTTGCTTGGAAACATCATGTTTAAAATCTTTATTAAACATAAATTTAGCAGCTTGACAATCTGTTTTAATCAAGAATTTTTGATTGTACAAATCAGTTTGGAATTTTAAAACACTTTTAACAATGGCTAAAATTTCTTTTGCTACTGTTGCATAATTCTTTTGACCATCATTCCATTTTCCTGAATAGAATTGAATAATATAATGTTTTTTCTCTACAGGAGAGAACTGAGTTAAAATTCCAGCATATCCAATATCAGAGGCATCAGTTTCTACGGTCTTTTTCCAATCTGGATTAGCTAAAGTCAAGCAGGGAATTTCTTTTATTTTAGACTTTATTCTTTTAACTGTTTCAGTATGTAAATTATTCCAAGCAGGTGGATTCTTTTTTAATCTATCATATAAAATTGCTGTATCTTTTGATAAATTTTTCACAAAAGGACAAATATAATTGAGACTACCCAAAAATCTTTGTAGTTGAGTTTTATCAGTTAGAACATCAGGAAATTTTGAAGCAAAGTCAATAGATCTATTAATAGGAATAATAGTTCCTTTTCCAATATTATGATCAAGAAATCTAATTACTTTGGAAAAGATTCATTTTTGGTTTAGAAATAACCAAACCATTTTGAATGACTGTCTGCTGGAATATTTTTAAGTGTTTAAAATGTAATTCAATATCTTTAGAAAATACCAGAATGTCATCAATATAAACAATAATAAAATCAGTAAAAGGTATAAAAATATTATTCATAATCTTTTGAAATTCTGAAGGAGCATTTTTCAATCCAAAAGGCATAACATTCCATTCAAATTGTCCTATTGGAACGTTAAAAGCAGTCTTATATCTATCTTGTTCAGCAATCTGAATTTGCCAATATCCTGATTTTAAATCAAATTTAGAAAAAATAATAGCATCATGTAATCTGTTTAACAAATCTTTTTTATTAGGAATAGGATACCTAATCCATTTCAATACTTTATTAAGAGGTTTGTAATTTATTACTAATCTTGGTACACCTCTTTCTTGCTCAGCATGTTTATTAACATAAAAAGCAGTACATGACCAAGCCGAACTAGAATGTCTAATCAATTTTTTCTTTAACAAATTATCAATCTCATTTTTACAAAGATCTAAATAAACAGAATTCATTTGACAAGGTCTTGCCTTAGTAGGAATAGTAGCTTCATTAAAACTATCTTCATAAGGTAATAAAACAACATGTTTCTTTCTATCCCAAAAAGCAGTAGGATGATCATCACAAATATTAATAATAAATTGATTTTTTTATAAATTAATTTTTTCTTGTAATTTAGGATTTTTTAATAAAACATCTATTTCTAATAAAGTAATTTCTTGTTTTATCAAAATTGATTTGTTGATTTTTCAAAATCAATTTCTCAATAATCATATTCATAGATTTCGTAAAAGGTTTAGTAATAAAATCTAACTGAAAATCTTTATCATTATAAGTCCCTATTATTTTAGTATGATCCCACCTTTTTAAAGGAAATATAGCATGCATGAATGGGACCCCTAAAATAATTTGACAAGAAATATCTTCCACAATCATAAAACTTTGGGGTAAACAAATACCATTGTTACATAAAAAAGCTTTTGGTAATTTATAATTCAATTTCATTTGACTACCATTAGCAGATCCTAATCAATGAGTTGTTTTATGAAAATATCTCGAAGGTATAAGTCCTTCCTGAACACAATTTACATCTGCACCACTGTCAAATAAGGCAATGAATTCCTTTCTAAAATTGTAATCAATTTGTAAAGTAATTTTAGTATAAAACTTTTGAGATGTAATAATACTCATTTTTTGTAAAAATTTCTTTTTATCCTCGCTGAGGATATTTGTTAAAAAAGAATTTTTTGTAATATCTATATCCTGGCTAGTGTTTTCTCCACTACCAGGTTTAGAAATCTCAGTTTCTCTTGTTCTAGAAGTCTCAGCTTCATTCTTATTAGCCTGTAAATGTAAATCAAAAGTCCTATTATCTTCTAAGCTAGAAATTCTTCTATCATAGATTTTTGACTGATTTTTTAAATAAACAATTTCTTCCTTTAAATTAAGGAGTTCTTGTTTTAAATCAGAAACAGTAATTTCTTTGTCTGGAAAACTCTTTTGAGTTAAAACCCTTTTTAATTCAGCAGTCGAATAGTATTCAGGCTGTTTCAAACTAAAATTTGAAGAGGGAAGAATATCATTAGGCACATCATCAGTCAAAACAGTATCCAAAATTTTATTTCTCAAATCTTTATCTTCTATTGTTTTTAAAATCTTTATTATTTTCTCATCATTAATCATGTTCACATTCAAATCCTGAAAATTAGAAACTAAATCATACAAACTATCATCTTTCTTGCAAGCACAGTCATCATTCGTAAAAGATCTGTCAGAATCAGAATATAAATCTTCATCATGTAAAACCCTTATATTTTCATCAGAACTAGAACCAGTAGAAGAGGAATCAGATACATCAGAACTATAATCAGAATTTAGTAGAATCTTACACAAAGAATCCTTGATTTTATCATCTAAATCTAGACTCTTAATCTTTTCCTGAGTTTTACACTCACTTGCATAATGACCAAATTTACCACATTTATGACACTTAATCCTTTTTTTGTAATCTTTCTTACCCTTCTTTTTATAAAATTTCTTATCTTTTTTATCCCAATTTGTTTTATCACGGGATTTAAAAAAAAAATTCTTACGCTTTCTATCATCTTTGGAACTAGAAATCTTCTTTTTTCTTTTTGAAGAACCAGGAATATCAAAAGCAAATTGATCACAAAATTCTCCTAATTGTTTTCTTTCATTTAGTCTATTCTTTTTGATATGATAATTCATCTTGATATTATTACAAACAGCTAAACCTTACCTGTGTGCAAACACTAATAATTTTGCCATAAGTAAGAGAATCATAAGGAATCTTGTTGTTAGTACCACGTAAATGCTTCCTGACTCTTTCAGCAAATATCGAAGGTAAACCATCAATAAATTTAGACTTCCAATGTTCATGACTACAATCATGCAATTCCATAACACGACTTAAAAATACATCTTTATACCATCTAAAATCAGATAATTGTCTACAACGCAAATTTTGTAATGTTGTTCTAATAGTTTCTGCCTCATCAGTCCATCTACCACAAAAATGTTCTACCACGGTAGTAACTAAAGTATAAACAGCATTTTGTTGTATCTGAGAAGTACTAGCAGAATCAACAGTTTGGTAGGCTAATTGCCCTTCAATCTTATGAACACTAGTAGTATTCATAATTGTAATCTTTTGTTCTTGAGTTAAAAAATTATCCCACCAACCTTTTAGTTGGCCCGCAAAACCAGCAACTATCATAGCCGCAATATCTCTGTCTTGATTTTTATTAATCTTACAAATAGTACTATACATCAACATTCTATGAACAGTAGTAAAAATCTGTTTATCATTAAAACCATCAATATTCCATTCATAAATTTCTTTACTACTATAACTATTGTTAAAAATCTTGTCTCTTTCTTCATTTAAAACATCCATGGGGGTTGGCCTATTGTAATAATACATTCTTTGAATTGGCTTATCCGCCCATTTAGTATTGATTTTATTGATTTTATTTAGTATTGATTTTATTTAAAGAATCTGTTTAAAAAGATTTGTTAAACAGATTACATGATGCTATTATTTTTTCTAAATTTGATTTAAAATCAAGATATTGGCAAATTCAGATTGCTGAACAAGATAGATATAAGACTGCTTTTAACGTTCCAATAGGATAATTTGAATGGAATGTTATGCCTTTTAGATTGAAAAATGCTCCTTCAGAATTTCAAAAGATTATGAATAATATTTTTATACCTTTTACTGATTTTATTATTGTTTATATTGATGACATTCTGGTATTTTCTAAAAATATTGAATTACATTTTAAACACTTAAAAATATTCCAGCAGACAGTCATTCAAAATGGTTTGGTTATTTCTAAACCAAAAATGAATCTTTTCCAAAGTAATATTAGATTTCTTGGTCATAATATTGGAAAAGGAACTATTACTCCTATTAATAGATCTATTGACTTTGCTTCAAAATTTCCTGATGTTCTAACTGATAAAACTCAACTACAAAGATTTTTGGGTAGTCTCAATTATATTTCTCCTTTTGTGAAAAATTTATCAAAAGATACAGCAATTTTATATGATAGATTAAAAAAGAATCCACCTGTTTGGAATAATTTACATACTGAAACAGTTAAAAGAATAAAGTCTAAAATAAAAGAAATTCCCTGCTTGACTTTAGCTAATCCAGATTGGAAAAAGACTGTAGAAACTGATGCCTCTGATATTGGATATGCTGGAATTTTAACTCAGTTCTCTCCTGTAGAGAAAAAACATTATATTATTCAATTCTATTCAGGAAAATGGAATGATGGTCAAAAGAATTATGCAACAGTAGCAAAAGAAATTTTAGCCATTGTTAAAAGTGTTTTAAAATTCCAAAATTGATTTGTACAATCAAAAATTCTTGATAAAAACAGATTGTCAAGCTGCTAAATTTATGTTTAATAAAGATTTTAAACATGATGTTTCCAAGCAAATGTTTGCAAGATGGCAAGCATTGCTAGCGTCTTTTGATTTCGAAATAGAATATAAAAAGGGTATTGAAAATAATTTACCAGATTTTCTTACTAGAGAATTTTTAATTAACACTTGATGTTTAAGTTTGGCAGGATGATAAGGCCAGGATAGCCAAGAGCCCCCTCTGGGAGGGGCAGAGGAGCTACACAAAATAGATTTCAAACTTTGGGGCATATTTCTACCCAAAATAGATTTCTTGAAGAAGGTTCTTCGTCTGGTATAAGACCTTCATTTGCAGATTACCAAAAATATTTAGATTTCATTGCCAGCAATGCTGGAACTACTGAGGGTAGCAATTGTACCATTCAACCCACCTCTATTGAGGATCAGAGTAAAGATTTTGAACCAGAAAGTGAAGATTCTTATGCTATTATTACAGGAAAAACTGATAGTGAGATTTTCGAAACAAACCCTACGAAAGAGATTATATTATATGTGGATAACAAAGATTTTCAGTGGAAACAAAATCCTTGGATTATTATGAAGAGATATCTGAATAATGCATTATTTCCTATGCAGACTTACAAAACCAGATTACATTTCGAAATGATTTTAACATCTACAGGGTCAGTCGAGATTACTCATAATAATACGGGCGGACCAAACAAATCGTATTTCTCTTTTTCAAAAATGATTATTAAAAAAATTATATTGCTAGAAGAATGGGGCTTAAGTACTCTAAAAGATTGCCAATATATTCACCCAGTACAAAAGATTTCCATCAACTATAATTATTGGGATTATGTGGATGCATTCTCCAAAACATTATTTTATGAGAATGATGATCATAGGCATTCGTGGTTCATTAAGATATGTGCTCAAGTTTTTAAAAGCACTCAGACTCCTACATGGTTCATCAAATGGTGGTCTTTTTTCGGACCCTCCAGGAATATTTTACCTAAGCAATTACAAGATTTGTACAACAAATGGGTCGAAGCATCTCCCAAGATTAATGAACTAGACAGGGAAGAGAGACTCTATCCCAGGACTCCGATAATGAATTTTTTTATGGAATTCTCTATTCCTTGGATTTTTCGCTGGACTATTGAAGTAGGAAAAGATTCAGATGAAATGCCTTGTCTATTCAGAAGATTTCATACCAAATTCTGGCCTAAATTAAATACTAAAGGTTCAGATGGAAAGCTAATTGGCCAAGAACTTTTGGATTCAATTCGGACTGCATTAACTAAATACAACAAGCTTATTTCAGAAAACCCCATTATCGAAGAAAGTCATTTTACTAAGATTACTAAGAAAATACAGATTAAAAAGGGTGGTATTCTATCACAAGAAGAGCTCATTGCGGCATATATGGAGCAAGTTAAACAGGACATTCAAAAATAGATTATGACCAGGGATGATATTTCTATGGGGGAAGATAATTTTGAAGATTCTCAAAGTATTAACAGTGTCAACTCTGAAGAATTAGCAGAGATTGTAAAAAAGGCAGAAGAAGACATTTTGCACCAAAGATAAGGAAATGATTCCACGACAAAAGATGATGGCTAATAGGACCTGCTAGGACCCATTTTTACTGTTTTAATTCTAACTTTTAGCCTTTAAGTTTTCTATATAAGAGAGTTATAGATTTTCGGGGAGGCAGAACCTTAGAACCTCTCTTTCTCTCTCTAAAAGTTTACTCTCCCTTCTCTCGACTACTTTAAAATTGTTGTAATATTATTGTACATCTTTGAAATATAAATAAAAGTACAAGATTTTTGCAGATCCTTATTGGCAAGGTACTTCTTTATTCTATATATCTTCTTATTCTTTAAATTTTGTGTTTATTAAGCCCAACGATGGGCTAGGTTCCTAAGTGTTGAATAATAACTAATATAGCCTGGGGATGATCGGAAAAGGTAATGATTCTAAATGAAAAGTTTGCCTTGAAGGGGTAAAGGTTGTGGTATGGGTGTTAGTTTAAATAATTTTATAGCAAACTAAGCTTAAATCATGGCGTTGGTAAGCCCTAAGAGGCGTGTTCCCGACATGGTTAGTGAGGGATTATATCGGGTATAAACCTTGTGATTCCGTTGGTAAGTCCTGTATGGCTGGTTGAATCGCCTATGAATATTCCCGGTTGGGTGGTGCGCGAATATATTTTTACAGGAGTATGTTCATCCATTTCATCATGGGTATAAAAAAAATTTAAAACGTCTCCTTCTTCTCCGTGACCACAAGTTTTGATTATGACCTCTTTACATTGGGAAGCGCATTCAAGATCCAAAAGTAGTCCATGCCTAGATATACTGGCTAATAGCTTGTTTGATGAGCTGTAAAAATAAGTTTATTTTAAAATATATTTTTTTAAATTAAAAAATTTTAGCAAAAAATAGTTTATGTTTGAGTAATTAGTTTGAAAAATAATTTTGAGTAATAATTAATATTTGGTCAAGTTTTTAAAATTGCTTTTAAGTATATTTTCACAAAAATATTTTTCAAAAAAATGCTTTCAAAATAAGCTACTTTTTATACTCCTCCAAAATTACATAAATATTTTTTACTTTTAAAATATTTTTGACTAAAAAGAAGCTCGGACAAATATTAATTATATAAATTAATTTTTTATTTTATAGTTTTATGGACTCAAAATTTTATAGACCCAAAAATATAAAATTAGGGTTTATAATTTTATGAGACAAAAAAAAATTCTCATACAACTAGTATCAGTGGTATAAGATATTGTTGAGTTATCCCACATCGGAGGGATTTGTGGAGGTCCATCTTTTCATGGTATCAAAGTCAGGCTCATCCCAATTATTGTTACCGATGTTGGGCCTTCATTTATGTTGTCCACGCTCCAGAGATCTGGGCGTGAGGGGGGTATTGAGTTGTCCAATATCGGAGGTATTTGAGGTTCTTGGTCTCCTTATATAACTTGAATAATCCTCATCTCATAAACTAGCTTTTGGTTTTAGTTAGGCCCAAGGTCCATTCTTTATGATATAAAATAAGACTTTTCATATCTATTCTTCTTTCTCGACATCTTTCACGCTCATTTCTTCTGCCATTTTTTAAGCCATAGATTCAATACCATTGTTCCTCTTCCTCTTTCTCACATCATCCCGTTCTTTCTCCTTTCAGGTCCATATTCATTTTATTCAAATATTTTTTTATCAATACCCAACAAATTATTTCTGCCATTTCATGTCCTTTTCTCTATTAGCTTTTTAGCCACATTCTTTTAGCCATAGATTCGGCTTAACTCTGAACAGGAAAATATTTTGTGTTTCAGCAATAGATTCAGCTAACAGCTGGTGATGGTGGAATACTTGGGTTTGTCATTTTTTCCATTTCCTTCCTTTACAGATTTGGGCTTGTTTTGCCTTGCATTATTTTAAGAGTGATTTGTGATTGAGATAGAATGAAAAATAATTTTAAAAAATTAAAAATCAGCTGCCGGAAAAATTCGTTGCTTACTACAAATTTTTTGATGAAGAAGGTTGAGGTAAGAGGGGAAAACGAAAAGAAAGAAAAAGGAAGACAAAAGAAAAATAATGAGAAAAAACGGTGAGGAATTTGTTTTTGGGACCAATTCACCTGCTTCAAAAATATGGAGGTGTTCAAATGAAATAAAGATAAGATAGAGTATCTAAGAGAAAAGTGTAAATAACTTTTTTGGGGGACTGTAACAGAAATCTAGAGCTAAATGGATTCAGTTGGGGGACTGTAACAACAAATACTTCTCTGCTGTAATGAAAGAGAGAAATCAGCATAGAAAGATCACTGAATTGATCACAGAGGAAGGCTTGAGGACTACACAACCTGAGGATCTGAAGAAGGAAATCATCACCTTTTATAAAACACTTATGGGGTCTTCAGCTCATTCTCTCCCAGCTGTTAACAGACAGTACATGGCAAATGGTCCTAAACTATCTTACCAACAGAAACTGGAGCTGGCTGCAGACATTAGTGACTCTGAGATCTTGGAGAGTTTAAAGGCTATAGGTAATGATAAAGCCCCAAGTATTGATGGTTTTAATGCTCTATTTTTTAAACAAACTTGGCACCCTACAGGGAAGCAGGTACTGCAAGCAGTCAAGCACTTCTTTGCAACCACAAAAATGCATAAGCCAACCAACTGTGCCTCCCTGACACTGATCCCTAAAGTCCCCAACCCACAAACAATCAAGGAGTTTAGACCAATAGTCTGCTGTTCAGTTTTGTACAAGATTATTTCCAACCTACTGGCTAATAGATTGCAAAGAGTTATGCCCAGCATCATATGCAATGCACAAGCAGGCTTTATTCCAGGGAGAAGAATTGCTGATAATATCATCTTAGCCCATGAACTAGTCAAGCATTACACAAGGTCTCATATATCACATAGATGTATGATCAAGATAGATCTCCAGAAGGCCTATGATTCAGTGGAATGGTACTTTCTACAACAAGTTTTGGAAGCTCTGGACTTCCCAAGCAGATTCACAAATTGGATCATGGAATGTGTACAAACTGTCAGTTACACAGTGCTAATAAATGGAGAATCTACAAAACCTTTCCAAGCAGCCAAAGGCCTGAGACAAGGTGATCCTGTCTCACCATTCCTATTTGCTATAGTTATGGAATACTTAAGTCGATCTTTGGCAGAACTGAAGAAAACTAAGGAGTTCAAATTTCATCCAGGATGTAAGAGACTTGACATTACTCACCTCAGCTTTGCAGATGACTTACTATTATTCTCAAAAGGGGACAACCACTCTGTACAAACCATGTTTGCATACTTTGTCCATTTCACTTTAGCATCTGGAATGAAAGCCAATATGCAGAGGAGTGCTGTATACTTTGGAGGTGTACATCCTGACCAGCAACATCAAATCCTTGCTCAGCTTGGGTATATACGTGGGGAACTACCCTTTAAATACTTGGGAGTCCCACTATCAACCAAAAAGTTGACTACTTTCCAGTGGCTACCATTGATTGCCAAGATCACAGCAAGGATTACATCCTGGACAACTAAACAATTATCCTATGCTGGTCGACTGCAGTTAGTTCAAGCAGTCATTTCTGGTATCCAATCCTATTGGGCTAAGTTGTTCCTGCTCCCCTCCAAAGTGATAAAGCTCATAGAGGCAATGTGTAGATCTTTTATATGGTCTGGATCAGTTAGTATTACTAAGAAAGCCTATGTGGCATGGGACAGGATTTGTCTACCAAAATCTGCTGGAGGCCTCAACTTAACCAACCTGCTGCTATGGAACAAGGCTGCTGTAGCAAAGCTGGCCTGGGATTTGGCACACAAAAAAGACCTCTTATGGGTGAAATGGATTCATGCAGTATACGTCAAACAACAACATCTGGAAGACATGAAAGCTCCTGCTCAAGCTTGTTGGATGGTTCGAAAAATTATTGAGAGTGCTAGGTTGCTTCACCAATACCAGTTGCTGCACAGCAATACATGTTCTATCCGCCTTATCTATTTGCAACAAATTGGCCAATTGCCTAGAGTTTCGTGAAAAAACCTAACCATGCAGAATGCTGCCCGCCCCAAAGCTCTATTTAATCTCTGGCTGTTGCTTTAGGACAAGCTTCCTACTAAAGAGAGACTGATCAAATGGAACTTGAGTACTGATGCTAACTGTGCTATGTGCCAACACACATTGGAGACTAGAGATCATTTGTTCCTGTCCTGCCCCTTCGCTGTGCAACTGAGACAGCTCATCTTGAATTGGCTTGGCATAACTCAGCCTTCTGGACAGAATTGGCAACAGTATGTGAACTGGATTGTTGGGAAATCTAAAGGCAAATCTCCACAAGCTCATATATTCAAAATGGTTCATGCAGAGATGTTCTATGCTCTTTGGTTGGAAAGGAATGCACGAATCTTCAGAAGCACCTACTGTCCCAGTGAAATTTTACTTTGGAGCATTGCTTACATCTGTAATATCCGGCGACCCCTAGAGTTAAGATATACCTCCAACAATATTTTTTGTAATGCTTGAACTTTAGGTATAGTTGAGATAGGTTAACTCTTTTGTGTGATAGGCAGTTTTGTATATAACTGACCTATGGTTCTGTAAGATGAACACTTTGGTGATTAATATAAATTTTTAATTACCAAAAAAAAAACTTTTTTTAACTTCATAGGTAGCTTTGGGAGTCTTCAAAATTAGCTCCTCTAAGGGATTACCTCTACTTATAGACTGAATTATTACGAAATCGAATTTCTCTTAATAATGATAGATCTCGTGATATATTTCTTTCGTTCAAAATTAGTAATATTTTGGTTTTTTTTAGTGATCCAAAAAAAATATTTCTTTTAAATTATAAGAAAAAATTAATTATTATTTTCCTACATTGTCCTTAGAGTAAATAGTATTGTAATATATATTAAGAGTGTTTATGTGAGATAATAAAGGTTAATATGGTCAATTCTATTGTCAATTAATATTAAAAGATGAATTTCTTAATTTGTATGAAAAGATCCAAAAAATCACTTTTTTGGACTAGAGGAAATAATACTTTATGATAATGAGTTGATAGACTATTGTAAAGTAATAGATTTAAACTATATACACTGGTATTGTAATAATTTTTTATATCATCAGTATATCAACAACAACAATAAAGTATAATCCCACTGGTTTAAAAAGGGTTTTTTTTCTCTCTCTTCTCAGCTTTCTCTCGGCGCACGTTAGTAAACGTACGCCGAGCTCCGTTTTCATGGCGAGGGAGGGGACGAGGAAGGGGATGTACTAGGAAAATCCCGATTTCCACCATCGACAGAATATTATCAACCATAAACCAACCTTTCACAGGAATATCGGAACATTCAGTAGATTTGAAGCAGTGTTGAAGCATCGATAATTCCGAAGGTGACTGTGACCGGTGAAATTGACCACATGCAGAAGGCGACGCTGATTCCAGCACCAGTGACCGTTACAAGTATTCCAGTGGGGGCGATTCCAACTGAGGCACCAAAAAGGAATTGGGCAAATCTGTTCCAGAAGAATCGATTTGCCTCAAATGGAATGGCATTAGAGTATATTCCACCGGTGATGATTGACGGAAAACCAGTGGGTCAGTTAAACAAATAAGAGGTGGAGGTGGAAGAAAACAAATGGAGTGTGCCCTAATTGTTTATGTTTTAGGGGAAGGGCCGGGATATAATGCGATGAAAAGGTTTACCAGTCTGCATTGGTCGCATGTACCTGAAGCAGACCTTTTCTATCATGAGAAGGGATATTATATAGTGAAATTCCAATCAATCGATGATGCCAAAGAAGTTCTATGTGCTGGCCCCTATTCCATTGCAAATAGGCCCATGATCCTCAAACAATGGACGGCTGATTTTGACTTCACTACTGAATTCCCTACTGAAATTCCATTGTGGGTCAAATTTCCTAAGCTTCCTATGTCATGATGGGGGGAGATCCTTGAGCAGGATATCTAGTGTACTGGGGAAACCCATTTTTGCTGATGGGTGCACGACCAAACAGACCAGAATTTCTTATGCCCGTATGCTCATAAAGGTGAATGTATCAAGGGAGTTGCCTAGTGACATATGGGTAATGGATCCAGATGGGAAAAAGTTTCTTCAGGAAGTGACTTATGATTGTAAACCATCATATTGTGAAAAGTGTCTCATGGTTGGGCACAATTGTGTGGCAAATTCCAAACCTAGCCAGACCCCTCCAGTTAAAAAACCTAGAGTGGTTCAGGAATGGAGAACTAAAGTCCCAAACCAGATTGTTCAAAAGCAGTAGGAGGCCCCACTACAACAAGTAGAAACCAGACAGAGCAATGTAATTCAGAGAAACCAGTAGAGTCCTCCTCCAATAACAACAGAAATGATAAACAGGGAGACAAAGGTAAGCAAGCACAATCTCCAGACAACCTTACAAACTTTCCTCCTCTATCTCCTATTGTGGTGAGTAATCGATTCGAACCAATGTCTATTAGCAGGGCTGAGATTCCTCCAGATGAGGGGGGACCTAGTGGTTATAAATGAAGTGGTTAATATGGAACATTAGGGGTGTAAATAAGAGGTACAAGCAAAAAAAAACTAAGGAATATATTAGAACCAATAAGTTTAACCTAATAGGTCTGGTAGAGACTAAGGTTAAACAGAAAAATGCAGATAGGATTGCTTAGCTGTTGGTACCTGGTTGGTGTATGCTAACAAATTATCAAGGTGCCATAAATGGTAGAATTTGGATTCTATGGGATACTCAAATGATCAGGGTCATTGGTATTCAAGAAGAGGCACAATTGATCCACTGTAGAGTCAGGAATAGTGTTGGAGATGCACTCTGCTATCTCACTGTGGTTTATGGCTTTAATGGGATGGATCAAAGAAGAGCACTGTGGTCACAACTTCAAGACTATTCTGCCACTATTTCAGACCCTTGGCTAGTTGCAGGGGATTTCAATACTATTTTGTATGCAACTGATAGGCAATCATGTAACCAAGTGAAGCAAGCTGAGATAATAGATTTATCTCAATGTATACAGCAGGCTGGCCTTTCTGAACTACCATGGCATGGGGAGTATTTTACCTGGACAAATAAGCAAACAGGCAGGGACAGAGTTTGTAGCAGACTAGACAGAATTTTTGGTAATTATGAATGGATGATTAACTGGAGTCATGTGCAAACTGTATATGGATATCATTTGATCTCTAATCATAATCCTATGGTGATCACACTGGCTGAATATATTAGGCAAAGGAAGACTCCTTTCAGGTTTTTTAATGCATGGGCCAATCATGTGGATTTTCAGCAAATAGTCAAGGAGAACTGGCATAGCAATACTCATGGTTCTATGAAAGATGAGTGGAGCAATCTCAAGGCACTCAAACCAACCTTAAAATCTTTAAACAGTAAAGATTTTAAGAACATTACTCAAAAGATTGATTGTAGCAGACAGTAGCTGAAGGACATCCAAAACCAAATGATACTAGCCTACACTAATGAATTGCAACTTAAAGAGAAGGAAACGGTATTGAAGCTGGAAAAGTGGTCATTAATTGAGGAAGGAATGCTACAACAGAAGTCCAGGGCCAAATGGATACAACTGGGGGATTCAAACAACAAATATTTCTCTGCTGTCTTGAAGGAAAGGAATCAAGACAAGAGTATTACTGAACTGATGTCAGCAGGGGGGTCCAAAATTACCAATCCTGATGCTATTAAAAAGGAGATCACTGATTTCTATAAGTCCTTAATGGGTACATGAGCTGCTTCTCTTCCAGCTGTTAATCAACTGTATATGACCAATGGTCCTATCCTAACATATCAACAGAAGAAAACCTTAGTTGCTGAGATCACTGATTCTGAGATTCTGGATAGTCTGAAGGTAATAAGTGATGACAAAGCCCCGGGAATAGATGGGTATAATGTACTGTTCTTCAAGCAGACTTGGAGTATCACTGGCAAACAGATAACTGATGCAGTCAAGAATTTTTTCCAGACCAGCAGGATGTACAGACTAGTTAACTGTGCTTCCCTTACACTGATACCCAAAGTTCCTAATCCAACAATAGTCAAGGAGTTCAAACCAATAGCTTGCTGCTCTGTTTTATATAAACTGATTTCCAAGATACTAGCCAACAGAATGCAGAAGATCATGGCTAGCATCATCTGTAATGCACAAGAAGGATTCATCCCAGGCAGGAAAACTGCAGACAATGTTATATTGGCTCATGAGTTAATTAAAAAATACTCAAGAGCTCATATAACTCCTAGATGCATGATCAAAATCGACCTGCAGAAGGCATATGATCCTTTGGAATGGATTTTCTTACAACAGGTGATGGAGGCAATGGGATTTCCAGGAAGATTCACAAAATGGATTATGGAATGTGTCCAAACAGCCAGCTATACAGTGGTGATCAATGGGGAAACAACTGAGCCTTTTAAAGCAGCTAAAGGCCTTTGACAAGGTGACCCCATCTCTCCATTTCTCTTTGCTATTGTAATGGAATACCTAAGCAGATCTTTGGCTGAATTGAAGAAAGACCAAGGCTTTATATTCCATCCAGGATGTAAGAAACTGGGCATCACTCATATCAGCTTTGCTGATGACCTGCTGTTGTTTGCTAAAGGTGAGAAGCAATCTCTACTTACCATGTTCAAATACTTCTCTCAATTTACTGAAGCTTCTGGGCTGAAAGCCAATTTGACCAAAAGTTCAGTCTACTTTGGAGGGGTAAAAACTGAAATACAGCAACAAATAACTGACCATCTAGGCTATGTATATGGAGAGTTACCCTTCAGATATTTAGGTATACCTCTATCTATAAAGAAGATGAATGTGATCCAATGGCAACCACTGGTGGACAGAATTACTGCTAGATTCACATCTTGGACTGCCAGGAAACTGTCGTATGCTGGAAGACTTCAGTTGGTCCAATCTGTGGTCTTTGGTATTCAAGCCTATTTGGGCTCAACTTTTCCTCATACCATCAAAAATCCTAAAGCTTATTGAGGAAATGTGTAGAAGCTTTATATGGTCAGGGACAGTGGGTATCACTAGGAAAGCATACACTGCATGGGACAAAATGTGCCTGCCAAAGTCAGCTGGTGGACTGAATCTCACAAATCTCCTGTGGTAGAACATAGCACCCATTGCTAAGTTATGTTGGGACTTGGCTCACAAGAAGGATACTTTGTGGGTTAGATGGATCCACACAATATATATAAAACAGCAGCAATTGGAAGTCATGCCTATACCCAAACAAGCTAGTTGGATGGTTTGGAAGATTATTGCAGCAAGGGGATTACTGCAGCAATATCAGAGTATGCACAGACCAGTGTGCTCCATTAGACTGTTATATCTGCTTCAGATTGGTCAACTACCTAGAGTTACTTGGAAGAACCTAACTGCCCAAAACTATGCTAGGCCAAAAGCAGTTTTTAATCTATGGCTGCTTCTTCAGAATAGATTGCCTACCAAGGATAGGCTACTACAGTGGAGTATGAATGTAGACAACATTTGTGTGTTGTGCCAACAAGCTTCGGAGATCAGAGATCACCTCTTCCTAAGCTGTTCCTTTGCTAATCAGCTAAGGCAGCAAACACTGGCTTGAATTAGGGAAACTCACCCCAATTTCCTACAGTGGGATCACTTTGTTCAATGGATTATTGGTCATGATAAAGGGAAATCGAGCCGGTCTTACATATTCAAAATGGTTGTAGCCGAACTTTTTACTCTTCTATGCCCTGTGGTTAGAAAGAAATGCGAGGATCTTTGAAAATGTCTTTTGTAGTAGTGATAAACTACTTAGGTCCATTGCTTACATGTGTAATATTAGAGGTACCCCCAAGATGAGAATACAGCTTCAGCCATATCTTCTGTAAATAGAGGGATAGGTATAGCGATAGTTGATATAGAATTTAGATAGGATAGTCAGCTGTGTAATAGCTGCACTATGGCTTTGTACTGAAATCTCTTTGGTGATTAATACAACTTTTAATTACCAAAAAAAAAGTATAATCCCACTTACTGGGGTGTGGGGAGGGTAGTATGTACGCTGACCTTACCCCTACCCTTGGGTAGAGAGGCTGTTTCCAAATAGACCCCCGGCATCCTTCCCTCCAAGAACTTCCCACCTTACTCTTGGGGAGACTCGAACTCACAACCTCTCGGTTGGAAGTGGGGGTTGCTTACCATCAGAGCAACCCCTCTTGTCTAATCATCAGTATATCAAACTATATATTTAATGTAATAAAAGGAATAACATAATCAGTGATGGACCTAAAATTTTGTACAAAGTGAGTTTAATCAAAAATCACAATAATCAATTCTGTAAGTATATAGTGCAGTGCTCTTTTTTGTTCATTAAATCACTTCAAAATGAAGTTTATTTGTAAAATAAATGGTAGGGGTAATTTTAAGAAAATAATAAAGAAAATTTCGTCCTATAATTTATTTTTAAATTTATCTATATAAATTAAAATTTTTATTTCAGAAAATTTAGCAAATTTAAGCAGAAAGTACTTAACCTACTTAAAAATGGTACTACAACTCTAAAAATTTAACATATAAAATTGTTACAAACAAAAGACACACAAAAAAAAAAAGAGTTATAAACAAAACTAGTTTATACCAATTATTAAAGAAAAAGATATTTTATCCCAAACTAAAATTTTGAACATAACACAAATTAATAATTTTAGTATAAACTAAACTAAACTACATTAAAAGAGTACAAATAAAGTAATAGAATCAAAATTCACTTCGCAAAAAGGATTAATTTTTTTGAAGTAAAATGGAAGAACTTAGTAAAAATATCTTTTATTGAATTTAAAGAAAGAAAAGAAATTATCAAGGGAAGTCAGTAAACAAAGACTAAGAAGAAGGATAGCCTGTGGATAAAATGGGTGCATACCTTCTATATTAAGAACTGATTTATTGAAGACATGCCAGTGCCTGGGTCTGCTGCTTGGGCAATAAGGAAAATATTTGAGTCGAGAGAGTTGATAAAAGGCATTGCAACTCTCAATGGTAATCTGGACAACAGATTGTTGCAGTTTTAGCAGGGTGAGTCTTTTAGCATCAAGAAGTTGTACAGACAACTACACCCTCAGTACAGCAAAGTCCAATGGAAGACCATCATATTGCAGCCTCAACTGCATCCAAGATACAAATTTATACTGTGGTTGGCTCTGCACAGCAGACTAGCAACTGTGAACAGACTTCAGGTGTTAAATATTCTGGTTCCACAGGACTGTGTCTTCTGTGGTTTGCATCGTGAAACCTTTGAGCATCTGTTCTTTGATTGCTTGAAGACCAAAAAAATCTGGACTCGACTCCTTAGCTGGTTGGGCTATAAGCGATCCATTGCAGAATGAAAGGAAGAATGTGACTGGGTTAGTAAGCTGGAAAAAAGTAGAACTGGATTAGAAGAAATCACTGCTTGTCTCTTTGGGATCCTGGTGATAGTGATATGGAGGGAGCGGAATAAAATGAGATTCCAGGGAGGTAAGTTGATGAGCGATACTGTTTGTAAGGAAATTGTAGTCCATCTCCACTCAAGAGGGGCTTCAATTCATAAATGGAGGGCTGTCCTACAAAGTTTAAACCATTTCCCTTAGACTTTTATTGAGATAGACTTCTCTTGAGATAGATTTGTCACACGTATTATCAAATAGTGATTTTGTTTTTTTAGAGTGATAATAGTGTAGTGATTGTATAGCATATGAGAATAGATGGTCAGCATCTATGTTTGTACATATACTTTTTTGACGAAATGAAATGAAAAATCTGTTTATTAAAAAAAACAGAAAAACTCAAAAAAAAATCAAAAAACCCGAAAAAACAAGATTGAAAACCCGAATTTATTGGTTTGTATTGGTTTATAAATTTAAAACTCGACACTATTGGTTTTATTTTAGTAATTAAAATATCCAAACCAACCCGACCTATGTACATCCTTAATCTGAATGACCAAGCCAGATTATTTGCAAGAACGTTTTGTGTAACGCTCGAACGGTTGTTTTGAACTCTAGCGCATCGTTCGACGGGTTGAGGCCTTGAGTAACTTCGAACGGTATTACGACTTGCACATGTGATCGAAAATAAATTTCGGGAAGTTTTAAGTTGATTTGGAAAAAAAATCTAACTTCGGAAGCTTTAAGTTTGAGGAATTGACTAAATACTTTTGAGTAAACAACAACTGAATCGCGATTTGAAGGTTCCAACAGGTTTGTATGATAATTTTGGACCCAAGCATATATCCAGATCGTGTTTTTGATGACCCAGAAGTGTTTGAGCGCTTATTGTGGAAAGTTGGAAACTTGGAAGAATTTCATAAATTTGGGTTGAAGCATATTTTAATTTATTGATGTCCATTTGGAATTCCGAGCTCGGGAATATCTCTGTATGGCGATTCTAGTCTTAGGAGCACATTCATATGTGAGTTTGGAGGTGCCTAGGTCATTTTGGGGTCATTTGGCGAAAGTTAGAAGTTGAGATTTTTGGAGGTTTGACCGGGAGTAGACTTTTTGATGTTAGGGTCAAACTCCAGTTATGGAAATTGGAGTAGGTAATGTCAAATATATCTTATGTGCAAAATATTAGGTCAATCGGACGTGATTTGATAGATTTTGGCATCGGATGTGGAAGTTAGAAATTCAATAGTTTATTAGGCTTGAATCGATGCGCAATTAGTAGTTTTATGTTGTCTGTTATGATTGTAAGCCTCGAGTATACCCGTGTTATGTAATGGAGCAGGTCAGTGTGATTAGTTGGGGTTTCGGGGGCCTCGGGTATGCTTCGGTTGTATCGCGCTCTTATTTGATGTTTCAATATCATTTCTTTGGACATAAAGGGTACACTATTGAGTAAATGACCTTTGATTTGTGATTGTGTTGAACCATTAGATCCGTATCATAATTATAGAGCCATAACAAAAAGAATCTTTGAATTTGGACATCTTATAAGAGAATTATGCCCAACTACTGGTTTGTTCGCAATTGCGAACTTTTTGTCGCAAATGCGACCTTTTCCAGCCCTGTTCTTGTTCGCAATTGCAAATCCTGGATCGCAAATGTGACATTTGCAGCTTGTTTTCATCTGTGTAATTTGGGTTTTTGCTTTATTTTATTATATTTGAACCCTAGGTCCGGGAGTGAGGAATAAAATTAGAGAGAATTTTTGCATCAAATTAGTGGGTAAGTGTCCCTAACCAATTTCAATTATGTTTTGTGATTATACGCTAGATTTAACATCAAAATTCATGAGAATCTAAAGAAAAATTGTAAAATCTTTCAAAAGGTAAAATGATGATTTGAAGGATGAATTAGTAGCGAAATTTGATAATTTTGGTTTGGTTGAACTCGTATCAGAATGAGTGTACAAGTTTTGTAAATTTTATGGGATTTTGAGGTGCGAGCCCGGGAGTTGACTTTTGTTGACTTTTTGTTAGTTGTATAAGGATTATAGCTTTGTTAATTGAAATTATTTTTTTTGTATTATTTGATGTATTTTAAGTCGTCGTTGGCTAGATTGAGCTGCGCGGTAGTGAATTGGTAAAGGAAAAACTAAATTGAGTATTGAATTGGCATAATTGAGGTAAGTCTCTTGTCTAACTCTATGAGGGGGAAACTACCCCTAGGGGATATATTTAATATGTGTAACTCGTTGCGGGGCTACATAGGTACGAGGTGACGAGAGTCCGTATGTAGTTAGACTCATTTTATTGTCTGGGTACACTTAGGTTCACACCATGCTATACTTGTACTATAGGGATTATCTTTGCTCACTTAAATTCTTTTATTTCGCATTATAACTTGAGACTAGACATGCGTAGAGTGATAGACTCGTTATTGTAGAGACTTCACGAGTTTCATGATTAGTCATGGAACAATTGTATGCCTCTTATGAAATTATTTATATATATGTGTGTATGTGTGTGTTTGTTTGTTTCGTTGAAAGGTTTTTGGTTTAAGAAATTATAACTCACACGTTTATTCGTGAGTGGGGTCAAGAACCGTTAAAGCTTCTTACTCTAATGGGATCGAGCGGTTCACCTAGGTAGGGTTTATGTACCACATTCTAGTGGGATCTGGTCGTTCACCTCGACAAGATTTATGTACCACACTCTCATGGGAGCGGTCCATTTTCCTAGACAATTTAATAGATGCATTTATAGTTTGTGTCGTTCGATCCTCGACAGTGCATAAATTATGATAGGATCAGGCCATACGCCTCGACATTTCTATAAAAATATCCTCATAAATTTGTGTGTAGTATTGTTTTTGATTTAAATTCAGCTTTCATTGATATCAACAAAAATTACAATGAAGAGTTCATAGTAGTAGTATGGAGTAACTACTACTTTACAGTTCAATACTATGCTAATACAAGAATTTACACCTAAGGCTAAAGGTAATGGTTAAGTTGTCGCAGTCCCGCTTGCCAACGCTTACAGTTTCTGCCACGAATATGAATGAGCATTGCATCCTCTCGGCAGAACTGGTTTACCTCTAATGGTTTCCCCTCAAATCTAATATAGTTTCTATTTCTCCAAATGAGTGCAACTGTGGTCACAAAGGCAGTAGCAGCAACAGCCTTATGCCACACTTTACTTCTAGCTAGGCAGCATATCCATTGGACTTCAGTATCCCAACTACCAATTGTTCTGTTATAGCCCAGCCAACAGCAGATTCTATGCCACAGTCGATTAGTGACTGGACATTCAAAAAACAGATGAGCAAAGACCTCTGCCTGTTGATCACAGAATACACATTTCTCATCCACATTCACTCCAATCTTCAGTAATCTGTCGACAGTAGGGAGTCGACCTTGAGCAGCAAGCCAAGCAGTGAATTTGTGTCGAGGCAGAACATTAGATGTCAATAGCAGATTCTTCCATTCCACCCTAGGATATATAGGAAGCATAACATGGTATAGTTTCTGAATATGGAATTTGTCATGCCTGCATAGTCCATCCAGTCTAAGCATGAGATCACCTTGCAATTGTTGCATATTCAGAAGAGGAATTCTGCTGTCTATTATTTTTCTAATTACCCAAGATGCTGCCTTGGGAATGGGCATTGTAGCAATGTCACTGTTCTTAATATAATAGTAGTGTATCCACTTGATCCATAAACAATCCTTCTTCCTAGCCAAATCCCACAGTAGCTTAGTGATAGCAGCCTTATTCCATACCTGCATGTCTATAATGTTGAGTCCTCCAGCAGTGATAGGTCTACAGATTCTTTCCCATGCTACCAGAGCTCTTCTTGATATTGTTGCACTTCCAGTCCACAGATGAGATCTGCAGACATCTTCTATAATTTTCATCACTTTCTTAGGCAATATGAATATTTGTGCCCAATAAGTTTGGATCCCAAATATCACAGTTTTGATCAATTGACATCTACCTGCATAAGATAATAATTTGGCAGACCAGCAGGTGACTTTATCTGTTATCCTCTCTATCAGTGGCAGATAATGGTGGATGGCAAGCTTCTTAGAATGGAGAGGTATCCCTAAATATTTGAAAGGTAATTGACCTTCAATGAATCCCAAAGACTCTAGTATGGCCTCTTTGACAGTCTGATGAACCCCAGCCAGATAAACAACACTTTTGGTGTTGTTTGCAGACAGCCCAGAAGCTGCAGAGAATGAAAGGAATGCACCATGCAGAATCTGGATAGATATAATATCAGCTCGACAGAATAGGAGAAGATCATCAGCAAAACAAATATGGGCACAGTTCAGCTTCCTGCATCTTGGATGGAAATTGAAGTCTCCATTCCTATGCAATTGAGCCAACAGCCTATTCAAGTATTCCATAGCTAGGACAAACAAGTAAGATGACATGTGATCACCTTGTCGCATACCCCTTCTAGCAAGGAAAGGCTGAGTGAGACCACCATTCATCACTAGTGAGTAAGTCACAGAAGAGATACAAGCCATTATCCAATTAACAAACTTAGCAGGGAACCCTAGATCAATAAGTAATTGTTTGAGGAAGCTCCATTCAAGAGTGTCATATGCCTTCCTCAAATCCACCTTCAAAACACACCTAGGGGATATACCTTTTCTGGAATATCCCTTGAATATTTCATGGCTGAGCAGGATATTATCAATTATGCTCCTCCCTTCAATAAATGCAGACTGGGCTTTACCAACAATATCATCAATGACAGATTTCAGCCTCCTAGTAATGACTTTAGATATGATCTTATAGATGGTGGTGCAGCATGCAATGTGGGTCTATAGTCTTTCACTGTTCTAGGAGCTTTAACTTTAGGCACAAGGGCAATGGCAGTAGTATTGACCATGTAAGGCAGCTTACAGGTAGTAAAGAAATCCTTTGTACCAGCATATACATCCTCCTTGACAATCTCCCAGTTGCTAGTAAAGAACTCCACAGGGAAGCTATCTACACCTGGTGCTTTGTCTTTAGGCATATCTTTGATAGCTTCAGTGATTTCTTCCAGAGTAACATCCTGAATAAGTGACCTATGCTGTGATAAGGTCAGACAGTGTCCTTCCTTAACAATAGCAGTGTTAATACAAGGTAATTTATCAGCACATTCACCCATTAATGACTTGAATACCTCAATAAATTCCTGCTCCACAGCCACTGGATCTGTCAGCTTCATACCTGCATCAGTGTATATAGAAGTAATATTATTCTGACTGGTTCTGATCCTCCACTGAGCATGAAAATATTTAGTATTGGCATCTCCACAATCTATCCAGCATGACTTTGATTTCTGCCTCATAATTTGCTCTTCTACATTGCTCCATTTCTCAATGTCATTAAGAGCTTCTTTCTCCTCTTTAAACAGCTGCTCAGAAAATGGATTATATAGAAGCTGATTCTGTATAATATCCAATGATTCTCTAGCATGGATTAGCTTCTATTTATAGGAAGCCATATGACTGTTCAGTTCTCTTAAATGCTGCTTCAAGTTCTTCAATTTGTACCATATCTGTTGCAAGGGTAAACCTTCATACTTCTGATACCATACATGCTGCAGAATAGAAGAAAACTGAGGATCCTCCATAATAGCCTTAAAAAATCTGTAAGGTTTAGGATGCAATAGCTTTTGACTCCCAAACTGTATGAGAATAGGGGAGTGGTCAGAAACTGAGGGATTCATAGATCAGCTTCTAGATGTCCATACTGTTGAAGCCACTGAAAATTACCAAGTGCCCAATAAATTTTGCTATAAACCTGCTTATTTGTCCATGAATACTTCCACCCTTTTGATCTGAGGGGAGTCAACTGAAGATCAGAAATAAGCTCTTTAAACCCTCTAACTTCAGCATCTGTAACAGGAGATCCAATCCTATCATCAGAGTATAAGAAAGAATTAAAGTCACCACTGATTAACCATGCATCTTGACTGGGAACATTAACTAATCTCAGATCATCCCATAACTGCTTCCTCAGAATTGCAGAATTGTGAGCATAAATGACACTCAAGTGTATTATGATTTTATTCAAAGGATCTTCTAACAAGCAATGAATAAACTGTTCAGTCACACATGATATATGGATCTGAATGTGAGGCTTCCAGATTAGCCATATTCTCCCATTGACAGCTTTGGAATAGTTGTACTGGACCTTCCACCCTTTAGCAATCTTATCAATAATTCTATGTGTTTTATGTTCCTTAACTCTAGTTTCAAGGCATCCCAGGACATCAACTTTATTTCTAGCCAGAAAGTTTTTCAGTTCTTTCTGTTTATGGGCTTTATTAGGCCCCCTAATGTTCCATGTAATCTTCATCTACTTTCTTAAGTGTAACAAAAATGCCGCCAAAGTTTGATCCTTCTCAGGTTGTCGAAGTCTTCGTCCGCGTCACCGGCGGCGAAGTCGGTGCGGCGAGTTCACTCGCTCCAAAAATCGGTCCACTCGGTCTCTCCCCCAAGAAAATCGGAGAAGACATACCTAAGGAAACCGCCAAGGATTGGACGGGCCTTAGAGTTACCGTCAAGCTCACCGTCCAAAACCGGCAGGCCAAAGTCTCCGTCGTACCTTCCGCGGCGGCGCTCGTAATCA
This sequence comes from Nicotiana benthamiana, assembly GCA_034376525.1. Taxonomy (NCBI): domain Eukaryota; kingdom Viridiplantae; phylum Streptophyta; class Magnoliopsida; order Solanales; family Solanaceae; genus Nicotiana; species Nicotiana benthamiana. The sequence goes on along the minus strand of CM067332.1, from coordinate 104,802,952 downwards.
AGGCTTTAAAGGAGCCTGAGAGAGATCGCAAAAAGACGAAGAACATCAAGCACAATGGGAGGGAATATTTCGCTGGATGATGTGATTGAGATTGCGAAAGTGATGAAGCCGAGATCTATGGCGAAGGATTTGACAGGTACTGTGAAGGAGATCTTGGGGACGTGTGTGTCCGTTGGATGTACTGTTGATGGAAAAGATCCTAAGGATTTGCAATAGGAGATTAATGATGGTGATGTTGAGATTCCTCTGGATTGAGGAATAAGAGGTTAATTTTAAGATGTTTTTGTTATATTTAGTATTATTATGTGATATTTTGTTTATTTGGATTTGAGGATAATTTTGGAGAAATTGTCAGTTCTATTGGCATTGTTAGGATTTGATTATTACCTTTTTTATTTTGAAAAAAAAATGTTCCATGTAATTATAATCATGGATCATTAGTCAGCAAACTCCAAGAAGAACCAGGATCCTGCGGTTGCCCCCTCCTACCATCATCAAGAAATCCAGCAACAGCCTTGCCCTTATCTTGGTCAACCAAAACCTCAGTATCACCACTATCTATACTCTCCTGATTGCCAGTGTCATCTAATTCATTCCCCTGACTTGCAACCATATCAGTATTAATCTTAACCCTCTGCATCCTCTCATCATGATAAGCAGATTGTACTGGCAAGCTAGGCAATGTAGTTGCAGGCATTGCAATGCTTTCCAGTGTATCTGCATTAGCTTTAGGTATCCATTCCTGCCTTGTAGACTTTCCTGGTTTCTTGACTCGAGGCTTTTGTCTTATTTCCTTTCCTTGCTCCTGCATCTCCTGAACTCCTTCATTATGACCATTGTACCAACAGTCAAGAGAGTCATGACCAAACTTCAAGCAGTGATTGCAAAATACAGGTTTTCAGTCATACTCAATCCCTTGTATCTTCATCCCAAACGGAGTTTCAATTTCAATGTCCTCAGACAAAGGAAAGGCAGCATCTACTTCAACCAATACTCTGGCAAATGAGATCTTCTCAAAATGAGCTGTGAACTTATCTGTGTACAGAGGCTTACCCACTGCACTAGCTAATTTGCTTAAGATTTCAGGAGACCAGTAACCTACTGGTAGGCCAGGAAACCGAACCCAAACAGGTACAGTACTAAGAACAGCATTTTGAAAAGAGAAATCAACATCCCAAGGTTTCAGCACCATAGGCTTGTTCCTGTACGAGTATGGTCCAGATTGGAGAACTAAGTTCTTATCCACAACATTATTGAATCGAAAGATACAATAGCCTTCAGAGTGTAGTAGAATCTGTGGTTTAGCCATAAAATTCCAGACATGCATAACAAAATTATCCAAAGTTTTCACAGTGGGATTATCACCGATGATGTATCCAATTAATGAAGCACTCCAGTACTCCGACTGAGTTTTCAGTTAAGCTTCACTGATTTTAACTACTTTTTTTCCATCCCTATAAATAGGCGGAACAAATGAGAGAGCCTTACCCATATTACGATTACCCCTGACAACCTCGGCAACAGTAGGAGAGGAGTGCTCAGATATGGCGATATCAGAAAACTGCAATTTTCTTACAGCCAAGCTTGCAGGATCTGCATCGTTCACCTTCAATTGAGGCTCGACATTGACAATTTCATCTGCATGCAAATTATTGGTTGCTTGAAATTTCTGTGGTAGAAAGTTTCCAAACGTTAATGGTTCAAGTTCTTTAGTTACTCCGGAGCTGGAGTAACGATTTGGGAAGTGGAGACGGCTGGTTGTCGCCGGCGACGCGCCATTATCGGCGAGAAAGCTTCGTGCTAACTTACGCCGAATAGTACTGTTTCATTGGCTAAATATGCGCCTTAATTGTGATCCTTCTTTACTACCTCCTTTGTTTTTTGTGTGTAGTATTTATCCCTAAGACAGTGTATCTATGAGATTTTCCTGGTTTGTAGTATAACGACTCATTATGGTGACATATATATATATATATATATATATATATTCATTAGATGAGGAAAGGCCCGTATACGGGCCCAAATATTATAATTTTATTAAAATTATTATTTGTTGGTATTTAGTTAATTAACTTTTGAGGGTTAACAAGCTATATTTTTTAAATTACTTTTAACTACATAAATATTTAGTTTGATGTCGTCTTCAACTAATATGGATAGATAAAAATCATATAACTTTTATTTTCAAATTGCTTTAAGATATTATGGGCAAATATGAAAATCTTGTAAATATCGATATTCCTTTTTGTTGTTTTATTATTTTAAAATTAATTTTATTTTCTCTATGGAAACTTCTATTTGAATAATCCAAAATTAATAATTTCCAAATGAGAAGAAGATTGGAAATAAGCATTTGAAGTGCATATGCATAGTGCATTTAAAAGAGAGTTATGGCTAGAGGATTGTGGGATCCACGTGTATTTTGCATTTAAGAAATGCAAACATGGAATTTTTATGAAATGATCTATATGCCCTTTGTCAATCATCTTTCCTTTTCTATATAATAGAAATATATATACACACACATATACACATACATGCTTCGTATAAGGAGGAATTTGCTAATTGAGAGCTTGAGCCTATTGAAATGAAGGGAATCGTACCACATATTATTACTTGTCTATTTCATTTATTTACTCTACCACATATTTGTTCACTTCTTTACTGTACCTGATGTTATTGGACCTTTAGTGAGTGTCGATGACCCCGCGTCATTACTTCTCCGTGGTTAGGCTAGATACTTACTAGGTACACATTGATTTTCGTACTCATACTACACTTATTGTACATTTTTGTGCAGGTACATATATGTCTGGCGATCTTTTGGGTGTAGAGGCGTGACTATTGCGGGGTCTTTCCGTTAGCTGCATTTCATCTTATGATACGTAGCCTGCAGGGTTTCCATCAGAGTTATTTGTATTCTTCTGTCTAATTTGTATCTCAGACAAATGGTGTATTTTATTTTATTTCCTAGTTGTATACGGTTAAAATCATATGCCTCCGATTTATAAGCTCAAGGGTCCATCCTAAGCCCAAGTCCGGGCGAGTTCGAGTTCGAGCCCGATGGACCAGACTCGAGCTCAAAAACATAGTGCAAAGCTCGGAGATAGGAGTATGAGGAACACCAAGGCCAAGAATGCTCGAACTCGAAATAATACTGCTATGGATTTATAACGAAATGAGCTAGATTCCTGGCACGTTCCCAAGATAATGGCACAAATCCCTAAATAGGATTGTGCTATTCCGTACAAGGCGGTTAGACATCTGTACCAAGAATATTCCTTACTATGAATAGAAATATACCTTATTTAGGGCTCCCCTATTATATAAAGGGGACTCCAATCATTTGTAACATCATCTAATCATTGAGAAAATAATATATTCTTTACTTTTTTGCCTACTGTTCATTAGAATAGTCCTTAGCTCTACTGCTCTTACTTTACTTTTCTTGCCTAATTGTTCTAGACCCACCTCGAGACCACTAAGCTCGATGCCACTACTCCTGAGTAACATTGGTTTGATTCACTTATCTCTTTCATCTCTACCTTGTATCTCTTGATTATTAATTGGTAGTGAATGAGATCACATATCTTTAAAACCACTAATCAAATTTAATTGTTACTCGTATTTTCGAGGTAAACAGTTTGGCGCCCATTGTGGGGCTAAAGATAATAGTGATTCTTTCTTTATTGATTCTCATTACATACATTGTTTTTATACTCTTTCTTGTCAAGATTTTTTGGTTCTCAAGTTGAAACATGTCTAGCACACAAGATGCACTTGTTCATGACAATGAAGGTCTTGGAGAAAACAATAATGTATGGGCCCGCATACCACCGATAAACCTAGGGAAAGTGCCAAATTAGTTCAGGCATTGCTCTAAATGCGGATTTAGGCACAGACCTCGAAGAGAGTGTACGCAGGGAAGCGCAGTCTAGTGGCCAAAGAATGCAAGGAACGGTTGATGGGGGAATCAGCCTCCAAGTGATATCTGAGATGCTGTAAGGTCAGCAAGTTGCCATCGCTCAACTTCAGAGTCAGAATAAGACTATGAATACAGCCGAACCAGTAAACCTCGACTTACTGAGCCGGCATTAGAAATGCTAGATGAAAGCGGCTCGGGGACTAACCCCACAATTATGAGAATGCTCGAATAGTTCACCAGGAGGATCGAGTCCGTAGAAAAGAAGATTGAAGACAGTGACAAAAATATGGAATTATAATTCCCGTGTATACCAAATACCGGGAGCATCTTCAGTTTTAAAAGGTTTGGATGCTAAAAAGTTTACACAAAAAGCATTCCCTCAGAGCGCAGACCCGATGCCCATTCCCAAAAAATTTTGCATGCCAGATATACCCAAGTGTAATGGAACATCAACCTCAATGAGCATATTACTTCATACTTTTGCGGAATAAAAGGAAATGATTTGAATGACGATAAGATCGAATCAGTCTTGTTAAAAAAGTGGAGAAACGTTGTCAAAAGGAACTTGCATTTGGTATCACAACCAAGCTCCTAACTCTATTGACTCATTTGCTATATTAGCAGATGCCTCCGTGAAAGCACACGCCGGGGCCATGAAGGTGGCTACAAGAAAAACGGACGTCTTTAAAATAAAACAAAGGAACGATGAGATGCTAAGGGAGTTCATATCCAGGTTTCAGATGGAAAGAATAGAGTTACCACCGGTCTCGGATGACTGGGCAGTATAAGATTTTATGCAAGATTTGAATGAAAAGAGCTCTATTGTATCTCGACAATTGAAGCAGAACTTGATCGAGTATCCAGCTAACATGGTCGGATGTGCACAATCGTTACCAGTCGAAAATCAAGGCCGAGGATGACAAGTTGGGAGCCCTCTCGGGTTCAGTTCATCTTAACAGACTTGCATCTAAACCCTTGAGGAATACTGATCGGTAATCGAGATTAACAAAGATTGGAATCAATCATATGTCGACCGGAGAAATAACGGTTCAGGTCGTAATGCTCCTCAAAACGATTAGAGGAACGATCGAGGCCAAAGTTTTCGGGGACTCATGAGTAAGAGCAGGTTCGATAAGCATACCAACCCCATCGGGGCTCCTCAATTATCAGAATACAACTTTAGCATAGATGTGTCAAGGATTGTTTCAGCTATTGGGAGAATAAAAAATACCAAGTGGCCTAGGCCTATACAGATCGATCTTTCTCAATGAAACCCGAACTTAATGTGCAAGTATCATGTCACACATGGTCATAGAACAGAAGACTGTAGGAAACTAAGGGAAGAAGTGTCTCGATTGTTCAATGAGGGCCATCTTCGAGAATTCCTAAGTGACCAGGCTAAGATCACTTCAGAGAGAGAGAGATGTAAGGAAAAATAAGCAAGAAAAACCACAAAATATAATCTGCATGATCATTGGCGGAGTCGATGTCCCTCAACAACCTGTATTCAAGTGCACCAAAGTATCAATCACCAAAGAAAAAAGGACTCAGAGCTATGTGCCCGAGGATATCTTATCATTATGCGATAAGGAAGCAGAAGGCGTATCTCAGCCTCACGGCGACGCCCTAGTAATCGTTATCCTTTTAAATTAAATTCAATTAACGTGTTTTAGTGGATCCAGGTAGCTCAAAAAATATAATCAGATCGAGGGTCGTGGAACAACTCGTCCTACAAGATCAGATTGTACCTGCATCCTGCGTCTTAAATGGCTTCAACATGGCAAATGAAACAATAAAGGGAGAGATTATCTTGCCAGTAAATGTAGTTGGGACCATACAAGATATGAAGTTCCATGTCATCAAAAGTGACATGAGGTATAACACACTATTTGGGAGACCGTGGATACACAACATGAGGGTGGTGCCTTAAACACTTCACCAGATGATGAAGTTCCTAACAGAGGAATGAGTGAAAACAATTTATGGAGAGCAACATGCTGCAAAGGAGATGTTTGCAATTGAGAAAGTGGTACCGGCTCTAGAGCCTTTCACCTTGGATAAATCAAGCACCAAAGGTAAGCAGGCAGCCAAATAGCAATCTCCACCTCCAGCCTCGATGGAGTCGTAGCAATAGATAATCGAAGACGAAGATGAGAATTTCCTTACTCCTCAAACCTTCATTGCTCCCAAAGAATCTAATGTAACCAAATCAACTATTGAGGAGCTGGAGCATGTCGTTTTGATCGAATATATGCCCGAGAGGAAGGTATACCTGGGAATGATATTGACCCTCGAACTTAGAAAAAAAATTATTCAATTTCTCATTGATAATATAGATTGCTTTGCTTGGTCCCATTTATATATGATAGGGATTCCACCGAAGATCACCACACATCGGCTCAACACCGATCACATGTTCAAACCGGTGAAGTAAAAAGAAGGCCTCAGTCCGAGGTAAAGCATGCTTTCATAGAAGACGAGGTAACCAAACTTCTTAAAATAGGATCTATTCGGGGAGGTAAAGTACCCCGAGTGGTTAACCAGCGTAGTTGTAGTTCCTAAAATGAAACAAACTAAGAATGCCCATTGATAAGGACTTAATAAAGCATGTCCAAAAAGATTTTTTTCCCCTTGCCAAACATCGATCGTATGATCGATGCCACGCCTGGCCACGAGACCCTAACCTTTCTCGATGCCTAATCTGGGTACAATCAGATTCAGATAAACCCGGAGGACCAAGAAAAGACTTTGTTGGAACTTACTGTTACAGTTGAATGCCCTTCGGGCTAAAAAATGTAGGAGCTACATACCAACGCTTATTTAACAAACTGTTCAAAGAACAAATAAGTAGAACAATGGAAGTCTGTATTGATGATATGTTGGTTAAGTCTATGCACACAGGTGACCATCTAGCTCATTTGTAGGAAACATTCAAGATCTTGAGAAAATACAACATGAAGCTTAACCCGGAGAAATGTGCCTTCGGATTCATCTCGGGTAAATTTCTTAGCTTCATGGTGTCAAATCGGTGTATCGAAACCAACCCCGATAAGATCAAGGTTATCGACGATATCATGATCGTGGATAGCTTGAAGGAGGTTAACAGGGCAAATAACTGCCTTGGATTGATTTATTTAGAGGTCGTCGGATCGGAGTCATTGGTTCTTTTCCTTGCTAAAAAAGGATTTTGCATGGATCCCGGAACGTCAGCAAGCCTTAGAAAATTAAAGCGATATATGTGGATCCTGCCTTTGATTCACACTCTGAAGGTAGATGAAAAACTTTATCTATGCTTGGCAGTGTCTTAGATAGCGGTAAGTGGGGTACTAGTTCGAGAAGAGCAAGGTACGCCAATTTCCTGTTTATTACGTAAGCGGAACTCTAGGAGATGTTGAAACTAGGTACCCTCACTTAGAAAATTTAGCACATGCATTGATAATCGCATCTCAAAAGTTAAAGTTATATTGTCAATGTCATACTATATGTGTATTAACCACTTACCTCCTTCGAAATGTTCTGCATAAGCCCGAGCTATCGGGCCGATTGGCAAAACATGCCGTCAAGCTTAGCGGGTACAATATCAAATATCAATCTCGAAAGGCTGTCAAGTATCAAATATTAACTGACTTCGTGGCCGATTTCATTTCGACCCTCGTACTCGATGTGGATAAAGAATTCCTGCTAAGTTCGGGTACTACATCAGGGGTATGGACCCTTTTCACAGACGGCGCCTCGAATGTGAATCCGAGCTTGGCATCTTGGAGCCAACCAGGGATGATACCATTAAGAAATCTATCAAAACTCTAAGATTAACTAACAAGGAGGTAGAGTATGAGGCCATGATTGCAGATCTCGAGCTAGCCAAAAGCTTGGGAATAGAAGACATTCAGGCCAAGTGCAATTCTCTATTGGTGGTAAACCAAGTAAATAAAAGTTTTGAGGTTCAAGAGGATAGAGTGAAACGGTACTTGGACATGCTACAGGTAACTTTGCACCACTTCAAGGAGTGGACTCTGGATCATGTGCCTCGAGAACAAAGTAGCAAGGCCAATACATTTGCTAATCTGGGATCCTCGGTTGAAGAAGATGACATCATCCCGAGGACTGTCGTCCAATTATCGAGGTGAATGGTTGAAGAGGGTCATGCCGAGATAAATTCATCGAGTTTAACATAGTACTGGAGGAATAAGTATATCGACTATTTGAAAAGTGAAAACCTCCCATCGGACCACAAAGAGTAGAGGGCCCTACAAGCCAAGGCTTCTAGGTTTGTGTTGGATGAAGATGGAACATTGTACCAAAGAACATTCGATGGACCATTGGCGGTATGCTTGGGGCTAGGGGACACCGATTATTTTCTACGAGAAATCAACGAAGGCACTTGTGGAAACCATTTCGGTGCCGAATCTTTGGTCCGCAAAATTATCAAAGCAGATTACTACTGGGATTGCATGGAAAAAGATACAAAGGAATTTGTAAAAATATGTGATAAGTGTCAACGATTTGCACCAATGATCCATCACCCTGGAGAACAACTCCATTTGATCCTATCCCCGTGGCTTTTTTGTGAAATGGGGAATGGATATAGTTGGCCCTCTACCAACGGCCACAGGTAAAACTAAATTTATTTTGTTTATGACTGAGTATTTTCTTAAATGGGTGGAAGCATAGGCCTTCAAGAAGGTCAGAGAAAAAGAAGTAATTGACTTTATCTGGGACCACATCATATGCCGATTCGGGATAACTTCCATGATTTTATGTGAAATTGAAAGCAATTCGTTGGCAGCAGGGTAACGGAGTTCCTTGAAGCACATAAAATAAAGAGGATATTTTCAACATCATACCACCCACTGGAAATGGGAATACTGAGTCCAAAGGGGAAATGGAGGGAAGTTCTAATCGAGGTCCTTTGAGCATATCGGACAACATCGAAATCCAGCACGAGGGTCACCCCGTTTTCTCTAGTATGTGACTCTAAGTCCCTCATCCTCGTCGAGGCTGGAGAACCCAACACAAGGGTTGACTTGCATCAGAGGAGCCAAATCGCGAGGCTATGAATGTTAGTCTCGAGCTACTGGATGAAAAATGAGAAGCAATGCCTTTTTGGATGGTCACGCAAAAGTAAAGAATCAAAAAATACTATAGAAGGACCAACATTAAAAACTTTAAAATAGGGGATAGTCTTACAAAAGGTCATCCTCAATACTCCAGACCTAATGAAGGGAAACTAGGACCGCATTGGGAAGGACTGTACTTAGTCCTTGGAGTTATTGGTAAAGGATCTTAGCACAATGGAAGGTGAATAACTATCAAACAATTGGAACATATTATTACTCAAACGATACTACTACTAAGGTATGACTTTGTCTTTTTGTCTATTTGAGTTTAATGCTAACTTATTACTTCGATCAAAACTATCAAATGCACACGATCTTGAAGACACCCTATTTACACGAAGGCCTTAGGTTTTAAAGCATGTGTTGCACTCTTTTCCAAGGCTTCGTTTCAATCAACCACGAATACTGGGGGAATCACCCTCAGAGGTTATATTTTTTAGGAAACTACTTCATGCCTTTGTAATGGGCCAAATGGTCAAATGAACCGTGTCCATATAGAATAGTCGAGCCCCGACGGCAAAACATGTACGCATGTATCAATTATTTGAAGAAGCCTTCTAGTTATATCAAAAACACTTTGTACCACAAAGAAGTTTACTATTATACGAGATCTATACTTACAATCCTATGGGAAGCAGCTTAAGATCCAAGACACAAATGCACCTCAAAATACTCGGGGACTATCATCAACAGTCAACATATCTGAGTCATCGAAAACTCAAACTCATAAGACCTCAAAGAGGAACCTCCTCGAAACAAAGGCCAAGGCCAGTATACTCGGGAACTAACTTTTTGGACAAGTTTGAAAAGATATCAGGAAACAAGTCCAAGTGACATACCTGAAAGCTACGTCCATATAAAAGACTACGGTCATATAAAGGCTACGACCAAAGTAATGCCGCTTAGAGACATTTAACTTCCGCCATAAATTAAAGGCCTTCAAACACTTTGAGAAAGCCGGTTAAATTAGGCTACCCTTGGCAAAAGCAAAATATTAAGGGCTTCGATAAATTCACCCTCAAATAGTTCAAAGGCTTCGATAACATTTGCCTTCAAAAAATCCTCAAGAGCTATCCGATTATGTTTACACAAACTAATTACTAATAAGGTTTGGATATGTCGAACCCTCGAAATACCCAAACGGGTACAAAAAATTATTCTAAGGCATACAAAAAATTTCAGTAAGTCTTTTAGCTGAAAAAGGGAAAAATTATAGCCACTTTAGACGCCGAACTGGCCCAATTTAAAGAGCCTAATGGCCTATGCATAAGAGCTTCAGGGGCAAACTTAAAAAGCCTAAGAGTCGATGTATATGAGCCTAATGGTCAACTTAAAAAGGCTTAAAGTCCAAAATATATAGAGTTCGAGACCGCGTTCTCACTCAACTAAAGCTCGAGAATTATGACATCACGAGATCATATCAAATCAATTTACACTTAGCTCGACCTTAAGGGGTATTGTATTAGCCAATAAAATAGCATAAGGGTTTATTATATTCTGAATCCAGTACTTGGACTGATCATTTAAGTTATACAATAAAATTTCTCATAGGTGAAGAGAAAACAAAATTCAACACAAATTGGAGGTAAAGCAAAAGGTGTTGGAAATCATGTATATCTATGATGTGTGCGCTTTGGTTGCATGAGCATGATTTTCAGGTATAGGTTTTGATGAATGACAAACAATAAAGTCAAGCGTCAAACAACGATATAATATGACAAACTATCAAATGGCGAGAAGCATATTGATGACGGGATTGCATAGACAAGCCAAGTCGAGCCAAAGAGTTCAAGACCGAAGACCCAAGACGTAGGTCGTTAGGTAGAACCAATGTAAGAACAACGTTTAAGTTATCTTATCTTTTGGCTCAACATTAGGTCATCATAAATATGCATAAAATCATTTTATTAAAGTAAATCATTTTATTAAATCATATATATCATAAATATTTTTAATATACTTCAAACAAAATGATTTTAACGTTTTCATTTTTAACCAAAATGGGTTTTGAAGTAAGTTTTCAATTCTGGTATACACACTGTATATCAAGTGTATATCAATGATATATAATCGATCCGTTGCCAAAGTTTTGAACACTAGAACAACATAATCGATTATATGAAGTACACAATCGATTATATGAAGTCAACAATCGATTGTCTACTTTAAACAATCGATTATTTTGAGACAGTGCAACCGAAGTTTTTAAACATCAAAACAATCGATTGTCTTGTCATACAATCGATTATCAACAATCGATTCTCACCTTCATACAATCGATTATATTTTGAGCGTTCCCACAATCCTAAATTGATTTTTGAACGTTGAAGAACAATCGATTATTCAGGTTTAACAATCGATTGTTTAGCCTAAAATCAGGAATCTGTTTTTTGAACGTTGGTCAGACAATCGATTGTCACCTCCAAACAATCGATTGTTTGAGCACAGAATCAGGGATTTTATTTGTCAATTAAGCAACGGTCAGCACTACTTTTTCACCTATAAAAAGAGGTCTTTTGAGCTGATTTTAAAAACACAACTCCTGCATATATTGATATACATATTGATCATTTTCAAGCATCATTTTAGAGCTTTTGTTGAGCCATTTGATAGACAACTTTGTGTTGTTCATAGAGCTTATTTTGTTTCTCTTTATCCACTCTATTGAGAGAGTATTTGTTGTAAAAGAGAGTTGTGTTGAGAAGAACATATCTTCTCATTTGTCGGGTTTGCTAAGTACCCAAAGTCTTAGTGGTTGAAGTCTTAGGGTGAAGTATCCTCAAGCAAGTGAAGTCTTAAGGTGTGGTATCCTTGAGCAACTGTAACGGTTTGTTAAGCATCCGTAAGCTTGACGAAGATAGTGGAAATCTCGAGAGAGTCTCTCGGGGACTGGACTAGCCACGGGTTGTGGTGAACCAGGATACATCGGTGCGTTCGTTCTTTATTGCATTTAATTTCCGCACTTATTTTTCCTGCAAGTTTCTAAATTCCGCAAGTTTACGCTAATTTTTATTATAACGCTATTCACCCCCCCTCTAGCGTTAAGCGTATTATCTAACAAAAGGTTCCTTATATTCACAAGAGTTGATTTACAAAGTAAATTTACAATTCCCACAAGGGGCCCTTACAAAAAAAATAAAATAGAACCGAATCTATTTTCGGGGCGTATCCTCGGGAGTGCCATCCTCAGGTGCTGCACTTTCGGCAGCTTTATCTTTGGGAACTTCCTCTCCCTCGGAAATATCTTCTTCACCTTCCTTATCCCTGGAGTCACTCACAATATCTTCATTATCAGAAGAGTCAAGAAATCTGGCATCATTTTCTGCTCCTTTTCTTCAGATATCTCTTCAGCAAGGTCGAACCCCGGGCGTGGATTTCTTTGAGAGTCTCCCTCCGGGCCTGACACTTGACCAAATCATTAATCTATTTTTCCCTGTCGGAGGCCTCCCTCAACTCAGCTTGAACGGCCGCAGCTTCCCTTAAGTATACGGTGATGGTTTTATCAGCCGTATCCTTAGTCTTCTCAGCCTTAGCCTGTACAGCTTTGGCCTGGGCTCTAGTGAGCTCTGCCTCTAACTCCTCAATTTTCTTGGCCTAGGAAACACCCTTCACTTTAATACCTCAAAGTTGAGCTTTAACCGAGGCCAGTTGAGGTGTAACTGTTTCCTTATCGGCAGCGAGCTGATCCATGCTCTCCTTCCATCGATGGCATTTAATTTTAACTTGATAAACCTCGCCTTAAAGCTGCCCAATCATCTCTAACTTTTGGTGCAGCTTAGATATCGAAGTGTTAGCCACCGAATTAGGAAGAAGAAGGCTATACTCTTCTAAAGTCACAATTACCCACTTATCTAGCTCGGGCTCATTTTTTCAAGTTTTGGTCATTTTAGCCTGGAGGTCCATAAGCTCCTATTCCTTTTGGATATAGAGGAGTCTTAGGGCCTTCTCTTCGCCCGAAACTTTCTTGAGCTCGGCCTCCATTGGCTCAGCTCAACTCTAAACTTGATAATGGCCTATTCATGAAATAAAGATATATCAGTCAAAGGAAAATAAAGAAAGAGAAATTTACAACAATGGGAGTTAGTATTTACCTGAGAGAGGAGATGTTGAGCCTCTTCGAAGATGATGTATGCATCATTAAGGTTAGTGGTATCCTCGACCCCAGCAAAGCAACCCTGAACGAGATCTTCCTTTAGGACCTTGCTCAGAGCAGGCGTACGTAGAGTGTAAGCATCTTCAATTGCCTCCTCAGAATAGGATGGTTGAGAAATGGAGTGACCTATTTTTATGGCCCCGAGCTCTTCACCTGGGGCGTTTTGATTAGCTTCGAGGGTTTTTGCATTCTCCCCTTCTGGTATATTTGTTGAAGGCGGGGGAGCGATTTCAACCTTCGGGGACATGGGGGCCTTGCCCGAATCTTTCTTTGGGGTTCCCTTACTGCGGGATGAGGTCTCTAGTTCGGAGGGCTTGGCGGCCTCGATTGGTTTCTTAGTTCGAGGCACCAATGACTTTTCACCATCATTTTCTTGGTCATCTGGGGAATCGTGGGCTGAATATGTGTTTACATGAGAAAATCTCTTTGGCAACCTTCGAGCAGTGGTTTTCTTGTCTTGAGGGTCTTCAGGATTTGAAACCCTCTTTCTTTTGTTGCCCTTCCCCGATTTCAGAATCGAAGACTTGGTCCCTTCCCCCGGTGGGGGTGGCCTCATTTCAGAGACATCTCTGATGCCTGAATAAGTAATGTGAATGAGATGACACCACCAACAAATGAAAAATATCTGAAACTTGGGAAGAAAATTTATCATGATGTTTGGCCTCCCACTTTCCCCTCGATAATTCATGTCATTTCCGCTCATCATATAAGAAGGTAGCAGTTAACTTTCGAACCTAGCTCTCGAGGTCGGGGACCACGTGAGGCGCCCAAAGGGTGCTGCAAAAAAAATATAAAGGCATCATGAGGCATGAAAACTAAGAATGAATATATATTGGGAAGAAGAACTCCACTTACGAATAAAGTTCCATCTCTCCGGGAATGACATTTTATCCCTAGGGATGATGTCTGAAGTCCTTACTTTGATGAATCGACTCATCCAGCCTCGATCTTTGGCTTCATCGTTACTAGCAAAAAAAGTTTTCTTTGTTCGTCATTGAAGCAGAGGTGTCATTTGATTTATCGATTCAAATTTTGACCCTTATCGATAATTATAAATCGACTATCGATTTTTACATATGGTTATCATTATCATTTTAATAAGGTTTCAATTTTTTTGATTTCGATTTATCAATTTTTGGGGTTTATCAATTCGGTTATTGATTACACCAATCAGAAAATTTGCGGAATTCCCCGGAACATATATTGCTATAAACACGCCTAACTAATATGGACAAAAAGAAGCTTAAATAAGACGTACACCGTTTTATAACATAAAACTTATGTCAACAAGCACATGTATCAAAAGTAAAGTAAGGGATCAAATGTATGCCACAAACACTCCAATGGTATAAAAAGAAAATACATCATCACGTCTAATTTTGTTTTCCATTAATTTGAACTTGATTCTCTTGATCTTTAAATATGAATCATTCCTTAAATGTGGTAGAGGAAATAATAGGGTTAGCAATCTTTTCCAGATTTTCATTTCCAAATCTTTCATTAGATTACAAAAAAAGACAACCTAAAAATAAAACCCAAACTGCAAACAAAAATACACTAATCCATTTCACCTCTAATCCGCCTAGACAACTGAATGTCCTTAGGCATAATAGTAACCCTCTCATCATGAATAAAACAAAAGTTCGTATCCTCAAACAAACCTACCAAGTACACCTCTGTTGCTTCCTGAAGCGCCGCTACACTGCTCTTGAACCTCAAATCAGTCTTAAACTCATGTGCTATTTCTCTAACCAGTCTCTGAAATGGGAGTTTACGAATTAGAAGTTCAGTACTCTTTTGATACTTATGGATCTCCTGAAGTTCCACCGTACCTAGACAAAAATGGTGGGGATTCTTCACTCATCCGGTTGCAAGAGCTAATTTTCTGGTGGCTTTTGTTGCGAGTTGCTTCCTTGGTGCCTTTCCTCCAGTGGATTTACGTGTTGTTTGTTTGGTACTTGCCATTTTAAGGCATTTTTTTGTAATAGTGGAAAAGGTTGAGAATGGTGTGAAAGTTGTGATTTTATGTAAGGTTTGGGACTTAGGGTTGAAGATCAGGGACTCATATTTTCTTAAGACAACTTTCAAGACCCGATATGGTCACTATGAGTTTTTGGTGATGTTTTTTGGGCTGACAAATACCCCAGCAGCGTTCATGCATTTGATGAATAGCATGTTCCAGCCGTATCTTGACTCGTTTGTCATAGTTTTCATTGATGATATTCTGGTATACTCACGTAGTCATGAGGTTTCATTGATGATATTCTGGTATACTCACGTAGTCAGAAGGAGCACGCGGAGCGTTCGAGAGTTGTGTTGCAAGGATTGAGGAAGAAGAAGATTTATGCAAAGTTCTCCAAGTGTGAGTTTTAGCTCAGTTCAGTGGCTTTCTTAGGGCACGTGGTGTCTAGTATGGGTATTCAGGTTGATTCGAAGAAGATATAGGTAGTTCAGAGTTAGCCCAGACCGTCCTTAGCCACCGAGATTTGCAGTTTTCTTGGTTTGATGTGTTATTACCGCCGAGTTATTTAGGGATTTTCATCTATCGCATCGCCCTTGACCAAGTTGACTCAGAAGGGTTCTCCATTCATGTGGTCGGATGAGTGTGAGGAGAGCTTTCAAAAGCTCAAGACGGCCTTGACCACAACTCTAGTGTTAGTTTTACCATCAGCTTCAAGTTCATATACCATGTATTTTGATACTTTGAGAGTTGTTATTGGGTGTATGTTGATGCATGAGCGTAAAGTTATTGCTTATGCTTCTCGTCAGTTGAAACCTTATGAGAAGAACTACCATATTCATGATTTGGAGTTGCTTGCCATTGTTCATGCGTTGGAGATTTGGAGGCACTATTTGTATGGTGTGTCTTGTGAGGTATTTACTTATCATTGTAGCCTCCAACACTTTTTCTAGCATAAGGATCTCAATTTGAGGCAGTAGAAATGGTTAGAGTTGCAAAAAGATTATGATATTACTATTTTGTACTATCCGGGGAAGGTCAATGTGGTGGCATATACTTTGAGCCGGAAGGCGGTGAGTATGGGGAGTTTGGCATATATTCCAGTTAGGGAGAGACCTCTTGCAGTTGATGTTCAGTCCTTCGCCAATCGATTCATGAGGTTGGATATTTCAGAGCCTAGTCGGGTATTGGCTTGTGTGATTTCTCAATCTTTCTTATATGATCGCATTAGAGAGCGGCAATATGATGATCCCCATTTGCTTGTCCTTAAGGATAGAGTTCAACATGATGATGCCAGAGATGTGACTATTAGCGATGATGGGGTGTTGAGGATGCAAGTCCGGATATGTATGCCCAATGTAGATGGGCTTCAGGAGTTGATTCTGGATGAGGCCATTAGCTCGTGGTATTCCATTCATCCGGGTGCCGCGAAGATATATCAGGATCTGAGACAATATTATTGATGGAGGAGAATAAAGAAGGACATTGTGAGATTTGTAGCTCAGTGTCTCAATTGTCAATAGGTGAAATATGAGCATCATAGACCGGGTGGCTTGCTTCAATAGATGGATATTCTAGAGTGAAAGTGGGAGAAGATCACCGTGGACTTTGTAGTTAGGCTCCCACGGACTTTGAAGAAGTTAGATGCTATTTAGGTTATTTTGGATTGGATGACCAAATCCGCACACTTCATTCATGTGTGTACTACCTATTCTCAGAGCGATTGGCAGAGATCTATATTCGGGAGATTGTTCGCTTGCATGGTGTACCAGTTTCCATCATTTCAGATAGAGGCACTCAATTTACTTTGCAGTTTTGGAGGTCTGTGCAGCAAGAGTTAGGTAAGGTTGAGTTGAGCACAACTTTTCACCCTCACACGGACGGTAGTCCAAGCGCACTATCCAGATATTGGATGACATGTTGTGTGCTTGTGTCATTGATTTCGGAGGGTCATGGGATCATTTTCTACCACTCACAGAGTTTGCTTATATCAACAACTACCAGTTGAGTATTCAGATGGCTCCATATGAGGCTTTGTATGAGAGGCAGTGTAGATCTCCAGTTGGTTGGTTTGTGCCAAGTAAAGCTAGGCTATTGGGTACAGACTTGGTGTAGGATATTTTAGACAAGGTGAATGTGACTCGGGAGAGGCTTCTTGTAGCGCAATCGAGACAAAAGATTTATGCTGACATGATGGTTTGGGATGTGTTCTACATGGTTGGTAAGAAGGTTCTGTTGAAGGTTTCACCCATGAAGGGTGTTATGAGATTTGGGAAGAAGGGTGAATTGAGTCCTCTTTTCTGTGGGCCTTTTGAGGTGCTTCAGAGGATTGGGAAGGTGGCTTATGAGCTTGCTTTGCCACCCAGCTTATCGAGTGTGCATCCGGTATTTTTTATGCTTTGGAAGTATATTGGGGATCCGCCTCAGCATGATTCAGTTAGATGGTGATTTGACTTATGGTGTGGAACCAAAAGCTATTTCAGAACATCACGTTCGAAAGTTGAGATCAAAGGATATAGCTTCAGTAAAAGTGCAATGGAGAGGTCAGCCCGTGGAGGAGGCTACATGGGAGACCAAGCGGGAGATGTGGAGCAAATATCCTCCCATATTTGACGCTTCAGTTATGTTTCTTGACCCGTTCGAGGACGAATATTTATTTAAGACAGGGAGGATGTAATGAGCCGATCAGTAATTTCATGAGTTACCGCTCCGTTTCCCCCATTTCTGCTTCTTATTTCCTTGTTCAGGTGTATTTTATATTAGGGGTTGGTTGGCTCGAGTTTGGAAAGGTTTTGGTAATGTTTCAGACACTTAGTCTCTTTTGAGTAAGCTTAAGTTGGAAAAGTCAACCGGATGTTGACTTATGTGTTAAAGGGATTGGATGTGAATTTTGATAGTTCGGATACCCTCGGGAGGTGATTTGGGACTTGGGAGTGTGATCGGAATGCGTTTTGGACGTCCAGAGTAGATTTAGGCTTGAAGACGAGAATTAGATACAAGCCTTTTCCGGGTGGTAGGTGAGATTTTTATATAGGTGTCGTAATGGAATTCTGTAAGTTTCAGTAGCTCTGTTGTGTCATTTGGGATGCGTGTGCAAAATTTGAGATCATTCGGACATGATTTGATAAAGTTTTTGATCGAAAATGGAATTTGGAAGATTTTGGAATTCTTAAGCTTGAATCCTCAAATTTTGTGTTTTGATGTTGTTTTGAGTGTTCTGAAGGCTGGAACAAGTTTGAATGATGTTATGAGTTATATTGGCATGTTTGGTTGAGATCCCGAGGGCCTCATGTGAGTTTCGGATGGATAAACGGACCAAAACACATAGTTAAGAAGTTGCAGATTTTTGGCTTCAGTTGTTGCCGGTTTTTCTTCTTCACGATCGCGTGAGGAGACTCATGATCACGTAGATCTTTGATGGGGACACTTCAGGTTATGCTTCGCGATCGCCTAGTTTGAGTCACGATCCCGTGAGTTGGGCAAGTTATGAATCCCGAACTCGTGGCTCTATTCGCAATCGTGTAGTGTAAATTTAGGGACCGGGAAGCTTGTGCTTCGCGATCTCAATGAGGGTCTCGCAATCGTGATTAAGGAAATTTAAAAGCTGGGCAGAATGTTTAAAATATTCATTTCCGTGGTTTTGGATCTAAGTTCCTCCATTTTGGGCGGTTTTGAAGCTTTTTGAATAGGATTGAAGAGGGAATCAAGGGGGAACACTTGGAGGTAAAATTTATGAACTTAATACTCAATCCTTATATGATTTCTGCCTAATTAATCATGCAATTTATAGAATTTAAGCCTAAATATTGAAGAACTAGGGCCTGTAATTGGAGAGTTAGAGTGTGGGATTTGAGGGGTCATTTGTGGTTCGATTTTGGTGCTTTTGATATAAATGAACTTGGGAAGTGATAATGAGTCTATTGATGTAAATTTTATTGGAATTCGAGACGTGGGCCAAGTGGTCGGTTTGGCCAATTTCTCGATTTGTGTTGTATGCGTTGTTCCCTTAGCATATTTTGATGGTTTTGCACTGATTTTGGTTAGATTTGGAGCATTTGGAGGCCGATTCGAGAGGCAAAGGCATCGCGGGCTAGAGTTTGGAAAAGATAGTGGTGATTGTAACTGTAGTTATAATAGTATGAAACCCCGAATTTTATATTGTTGTGCTATATTGAGGTGATGTGCACGCTGGATGATGATCGTAGGATCGTGCATTGTTGGTGATTGTGACTTAGTCCATCCCGAATGACTGTTTTACTGCGTATTTGATTGAAAATTGTTTACTATCATCATGTTTGAGTTGAATACCATATTTGGGCTTCATACCAACTATTTTGGACCCTTAGGGGATTTTTACTACTATTTTCTCACTGTTTTGATTTTATATCTACACTCAATCATGCTATATTCTATTGTTTTTCATAAATCAACCATGTTTACTCAATTTTAACACTTTAAATGATATTTTAGGCCGAGCATCATGTTTTACTGTGCCCCGAGTAGCTTTTAGAGATTATTGACTAAGTAGGGCTGAGGGCCTGTGTTGTGAGCATTATAATAGGATCGGGCCGCACGCCGCAACCATGTTGTACTGATTATAATTATGAGGCTGAGGGCCTGAGTTGTACGCCAGAAAGTGGCTTTATATGATGCCGAGAGCCTATTTGATTATGTCACGAGATGGCTTGATATTTCTCTTGGGCCGTAAGAGGCCCCTGCCGGAGTCTGTACACCCCCAATGAGTGCGGGTACCCAGTGTGATATGTGATATAGCCCGAGCGGCTGGTGTTATTCCATGTTATTGCCCGAGGGGCTGATTCTTTTGATATATAGCCTGATGGGCTGACTTTATGTGTTTATCTTTTTTCGCTGATTTTCATTCACTTGTTTAACTGTTAATCAAGTTTTTTAAAGAAGCTTATTCTGAAGTCTGAACTAAAGTGTTTTTATAAGATTTCACTGATTTATTGCATTTTATTGGTTTTACACTACCTCTTTGTAGCATTTTCCTGTGCTTTGCGTGTTTTCTTATCGCTCAGTCTTCATTTATTTTTATTACTCACTAAATTGGCGTACTCACATTACTCTATGCACCCTGTGTGCAGATTCAAGAGCTTCGGGTCCTGCTAGTGAGGGTTGATTGCTCCTAGCAGGCTATTCGGAGTCCACTAGGTAGCTGTTCGACGTTCACAGCTCAGTGTTTCTCCCTTCTATCTTACTATCTGTTTCTAATTTCGTAATAGAGTGTATAAACTCTTTTAGACTCTTCGACGCATGTTTAGATGCTCATGACTGGTGATATCCCGATATCAGGCTGTGTTTGTTTCCACAGTTGATATATTTCACTCTATTATGGGATTTACCATTATTAATGACTTAATTATGAACTGTCATGTATGTTAATTAATCTGAGGGTTTGTGTCGATTGGCCTTATCTTCATGAGAGATGTCATTACGACCGGTCTTGGTTTATGGTCGGGACACGTATTTTCGAGGCAAACAACTAGTTGATGCTCACTTGTGACACTGAGTTTGGGGGGTGCTTATGGCCCGTCCATTATTGTAGTTGTGAAAACAATATCATTAACCCAATAAATTCTAGTTCTTACTATTTAATTGATGAAAATTATGGTTTCAAACATACTAAAATGAGTAATTAAGTTAAACATTCATTGTTGGCTTGCCTGACTGTAACGTTAAGCGCCATCATCAACCTCTATTGGATTTTAGGTCATGACATTTTGCAAGATCGAAAAGAAGAGAGAAAATTTAGAAGGTTCCTCTCTTATTTTAGTTTTTAGTACAATGTTATGACTCATCTCATCTCATGTTATTATGAGTCCGAAACTTAATTAATAAATAATTAGACATAAAATACATTTTTAATGTTAAAAAAAAGTTACAAAAATAAGTATTTCGCAGTAAAATACTGCGAATTACGTTAAAGGAAATTTTCCCGTTAATGTAATTCGTAGTATAGTACTGCGAAAAATAAAAATGTAAATCGCAGTACTATACTGCGAACTAATAAACAATTTTTTTAATGTTGTTCGCAGTATTATACTGCGAACAACATTACAAAAATAAGACTCCTTCTTCTTCCTTGGATCGACAGAATTGTTCCACCATTAAAAAATAAAATCTGGTCCCCCATTCCCGTGCTTTAAAAAAAATTCGGCAAGGTGTGAAGGCCCCACAATAAAAGAAGCTTTGGATTCCATCTTTCGGGTGAAAAAAATTCAATCTCAATAATATTAAAAAATCTTAATTCCGGGTATTTCGATTTAAATTATGGAAAAACTCGTATAATACATGCATATTTGTATTGTTTAGTGTGTTTCCATGTAAATTTATGTTATTTTGTGTTTAATTTTGTATCTTTTATATACCCAGACTGGTTTATTAATTTTTGTGAATTTGTAATATTTATTTGTTTTATTTGTATTTTTAGTGTTATGTTCATATTATTGTTGATAAACTTGTATGTAAAGCCTTTTCGCGTAGTAAAATATAGTATCTTTTAGTGTAGTAAAATATAGAGCTTTTTAGCGTAGTAAAATATATAGTCTTATAGCGTAGTAAAATGTAGAGCCTTTTAGCTTAGAGTTTTAGTAGCTAACAAAATTTTGAAATGTTGAAATTGAGACGCATAATAATTAAGAATAACTCAGTGCTACTGGGCTTAAAATTTTTGCAGTAACTCAAAAATTCTATAATTTAATTCTTTAAGGTTACAAATTATAAAAATTATTGAAATTGACACGCATAATAATTAAGGATAACTCGGTGCTACCGAGCCCCAAAAATCAAGCCTGGAACCCACAAATAAAAATTCACAGTAATTCAAAAAATTTATAATTCAATTCTTTAAGTTTAAAAATTATACAAATTATTGAAATTGACACGCATAATAATTAAGGATAACTCGGTGCTACCGGGCCCCAAAAATCAAGCCGGGAACCCATACATAAAAATTCGCAGTAATTCAAAAAATTAATAATTTAATTCTTTAAGGTTACCAAAATTATAAAAACTGTTAAAATTGACACGTATAATAATTAAGAATAACTCGGTGCTATCGGGTCCAAAAATCAAGCCTCGAACCCATACATAAAAATCACAGTAATTCAAAAAATTCAATAATTTAATTCTTTAAGGTTACAAACTTATAAAAATTATTGAAATTGACACGCATAATATTTAAGGGTAACTCGGTGCTACCGGGCCTCAAAAATAAAAATTGACACGCATAAAGTATAAAAGTTGTTGCTACACTCATAATACGGTCCCAATGCCAAAAAGAAAAAGGATTATTAAAATGCTAAAAATCATTATATTTCAATTTAATAATTTTCTTCAAAAATTTAATTCCGGGACCTCGGGAAAATTCAATTTCAATAATATTCAAAAATCTTAAATTGAGGTATTTCGATTTAGATTATGGCAAAACTCGTATTATGCAGGCATATTTGTATTGTTTAGTGTATTTTCATGTAAATTAATGTTATTTTGTGTTTAATTTTGTATCTTTTATATACCTGGATTGGTTTATTAATTTTTGTGAATTTGTATTATTTATTTGTTTTATTTGTATTGTTAATGTTATGTTCATATTATTGTTAATAAATTTGTATGTAGAGCCTTTTATGTAGTAAAATATAGTGTCTTTTAGTGTAGTAAAATATACAGCCTTTTAGCGTGTAAAATATAGAGTCTTTTAGCGTAGTAAAATGCAGAGTCTTTTAGCGTAGAGTTTTAGTAGCTAACAAAATTCTAAAAATGTTGAAATTGAGATGCATAATAATTAAGCATAACTCGGTGCTACCGGGCCTCAAAAATTTGCAGTCATTCAAAAATTTTATAATTTAATTCTTTAACGTTACAAAACTATAAAAATTATTGAAATTGACACGCATAATAATTAAGGATAACTCAGTGCTATCGGGCCCCAAAAATCAATCCTGGAACCCATACATAAAAATTTGCAGTAATTCAAAAAATTTATAATTAATTCTTTAAGGTTACGAGATTATAAAAATTGTTGAAATTGACACACATAATAATTAAGGATAACTCGGTGCTACCGGCCCCCAAAAATCAAGCCTGGAATCCATACATAATTATTCGCAGTAATTCAAAATATTTATAATTTAATTCTTTAAGGTTACAAAATTATAAAAAAATATTGAAATTGACAAGCATAATAATTAAGGATAATCGGTGCTACTGGACACCAAAAATCAAGCCTGGAACCCATACATAAAAATGCACAGTAATTTATAATATTTATAATTTAATTCTTTAAGGTTACAAAATTATAAAAATTATTCAAATTGACACGCA
This sequence comes from Nicotiana benthamiana, assembly GCA_034376525.1. NCBI lineage: Eukaryota > Viridiplantae > Streptophyta > Magnoliopsida > Solanales > Solanaceae > Nicotiana > Nicotiana benthamiana. The sequence continues at coordinate 104,779,454 of CM067332.1, read as the reverse complement.
TAATAATTAAGGATAACTCGGTGCTACCGGGCCCCAAAAATTGAGCCTGGAACCCATACATAAAATTTGGCAGTAATTCAAAAAATTTATAATTTAATTCTTTAAGGTTACAAAATTATAAATATTGTTGAAATTGACACGCATAATAATTAAGGATAACTCGGTGCTACCAGCCCCCAAAAATCAAGCATGTAATAATTAATTAAATATAATTAGTTATTTAATTTATTAAACTAACACAAACAATTATTTTTGTTTAAATTATAGTAGACGATATGGCCTTTCCTCCGCTTACGTATCCCGGACCTGTCGAGGATCTGCTATTAGTGCTGTAGGGTGACCATAGGTCCTTCTTTGTATTGGAGGGACAACTGTCGATGCAGGCTCTCCGCCCTATGAGACTTGACAATTTGTGGGAGTTTATCGCGGCGCATCCTTTCCATGATCACATAGTAGCACGCTCCAGGCAACGGGGTTATATACGATTTTTGAGCTTGGACGGATGCAGCTAGATTGGTCTCTCATCACGGCCTTGATAGACCAGTGGCTACCGGAGACGCAAACTTTTCACTTGCCCACTGGAGAGGCCACCATCCACTGGAGGATGTACAGGTTTTATACGGGCTGCGCATAGATGGACGCGCCGTGGCACTGCCCCACTACATTAGAGGCACGACGCGTGCCCAGTGTGTAGATATGATGGGGTAGTTTACTAGTTTTACGCCAGAGGGTGACGCTGGGGGCAGTCGCGTTGCATTTTCATCCATTGGAGATCAGATGGTGGTTTTGCACCCAGACATTACTGGCGAGACAGACGATCTTTGGATTGATAGGTACACGCGACTGGCGTTGCTCCTTCTTTTTGGGTGTGTCTTGTTCTCGGACACTTCGGGGAGTAGAATGAGTATGCCCTTTCTCCATTATCTTCAGCAGCTGGATGAGTTACCCCGGTACAGTTGGGGTGCTGTTGTTCTGGCATACCTGTATAGGATCATGTGCCGGGCGAGCATAGGTCCAGCAGTGGATATATGTGACTTTTTGCCCCTCCTACAGGTGACAAAATTTCCGAATACTTTGTTCTTTGCTCTGAATTCTATACCGTAAAATGACTCATAAAATTTACATCAACCTTTTATCTTAGGTTTGGGCCTGGCAGTGGATCATGCCGTTGGAGCCACCTCTACCACCATTTCTTCCTGGTGAGGATTATCCATTTCTCCCTCTAGCTGTCAGGTGGACTCTCCCGCGTGGGAACTACCAAAGAACCGATGCACATCATAATCTCCCCCTTCTCATGGATGTTTTAGATATATTGGTGGACGGACAGGTAAATATCTACCTACACTTGCTTATTTTAAATTGAGTTGTGTTGCGCGTACTCACTTTTATGTTATTATTTGGTAGTTCATCTGGACACCATACAACGACGAGTTGCTGGCTCAGCTACCTGCTCGTTGCTCAGTCGACCAGCTGCTTTGGAGCACCTCCGTCCCGATGATCTTCTTCGATCACGTTGAGTATAATGCCACAGAGCGTGTGCTTCGACAGTTTCACCGTCCCCAGCCTACAGTGAGGGAGCCTGGATGGATGTTATACACTATTAGCAGGAGGGCCGTGCCAGCATGGACCAGCAGTATATCGGATGGCTACATAAGCAGATAGTTTATTGGGAGGAGCGAGTTGAGCGTATCTCGCCACCTCTTACATTTACGCAAGAGGCCAAGATTTTTCTGTATGGTGAGTGGTACCGCCGTCATACCCGCCTGATGGTCGGGAACCCCATTCATGTACTTGGCGATCGCTATAGATCGTACGCCGGGAGGCATGAGGCGCTGGTATGTTCTTGTGGCTTATTAATATGTTATAATTGTGATATAGTGTTAGCTAATTAATATTTTAAATGTTTCACAGGCTATTGGGCATCATCGGCTCTACCAGTTGGGACAGGAGATGCAGCAGCGTGCCGACATCCCTGAAGTGGTTGACTATGGACGGCAGGTGGCGCAAATATCTCGTCTGACACTGTTGCAGGCGAGTGATGCCGAGAGGTTGGACCACGAGGTTCAGTATGCGGCGCCAGAGGCCTACCATCAGGGTAGGGCAGTCCCACGAGGCACAGGTAGGGCACGAGGGAGGGGTGCCCCACGAGGCAGAGGTGCTCCACGGGGTCGCGGGGGACGGCGAAGGGTGGTGCCCAGCAAGTGGGTATTGAGGTACCTGTAGACCTACCTGATGAAAGACATGACGAGGACTTTGGATTTCAGGCGCTTGGAGATGGTCAGCAGGTGAGCCTTCCAGCAGTATGCCTTCGTATAGCCTTCAGCTATCTTTGCCATCATTACATGTCACCCCGTCAGGAGCATTGTCTATCTTGGGTACATTCGACAGGGATGTAGATCAGTACTTCGCATGCCCATCTATTGCATCTGAGGATCAGCCGACCCGGGATGTGGATGGTGGGTGCAGGTTGAGTTATCCTTCATCCCCCCCCCCCCGGGTTTATGCGGATCTACCACATGCGGCGGTATGTTTTTATTACTTTAATATTTCAATTTAAAAAAAAATTTCATTAACGAGCTGCAATTAATTAATTTTAATGGTATTATGCAGTCTTCGTCTCAGCCCGTGTTTGATGACACTACATGCGGTGACGCATATGACGAGACCACGGTGAGAAAATATTTTTTTGCTTAACACAAAAATCAAAATAATACATTTTCACATGCTAAGATTACTTCTTATTTTGTAGGTTGCTGAGGGGCCGACGCCCTATTCTTTCGATCCTGCCATTTGTAGTGTCGATGCTGCTGTACATCCTCACATAAAGAGGCGGCTTGATGATGATGATCCTGATAGTGTGCTTGGACGACAGGGGATGCGACTTAGGCCAGCAGCAACACTGAATCACACAGGTTGTGGCACTCACTGATTTATGTATTGACTTTGTGTAAATAGTGCTTTATGTAAATAATGCTAACAATTAGAATTTAATAAAAGTTATATTTTAATTGCGTTTGAACATCAATTTTACTTGAACAATACAACTCAAACACAAGCCTTACATAACCTAACACAAAAACAAACATTAGAACTAATGAAATCACTTCACAAAACAAACATGAAGATATCATAAACACTCAACAAGTAAATGCCAATAGTTAGTTACTACCTTCTAGTATTCTCTGCTTCATCCTCTCGAGCTTTTTTACCAATTTTTTTTTCTCTTCTTCCATCTCCTTGATCTTCGCCTTCGAATCTTCAATTTGTTGATTCGATTGGCGCTCTCTGTCCCACTGCCTCGTACACACATCATGAAGATAATACAACTTGTCTTTGTAGTATTCTTGTTCACATGGTTTGTCAACCCATACCTTAAAATTGCATATAGGTACGTTACGTTGCCTATAAAACTTGTTCATACAACCCCAATAGCGGCGTCCATATTCTTCCCAATCATCGTACATCATACTTTTGATTCCACAGTCGCACTTTGGGAATGAAAGGGTCGTTGAGACATTTTTTAAAGAGTAGTTTGGGTTAATGCAAAAGCTCGATTATAGGTTGTTGTTAAGTGCAAAGAATAACTAGAATATGCTCTTTATTTATAGGCAATAAGTTACAATATTTTTTCTGAAAAAACCAGGTTTTCTCACATGGTTTTAAGCCTTTCTAGACCGACATGACAACTCAACGATACGTAGTATTATACTGCGATTTACATATTAAATTATTCTGAAAAAAACACCTTTTCTCACATGGTTTTCAGCATTTCCAGACTGACATGACAACTCAGCGATACGTAGTATTATATAGCGATTCACATATTAAATTATTCTGAAAAAACTAGCTTTTCTCACATGGTTTTCAGCCTTTCCAGACCGACATGACAACTCAACGATACGTAGTATTATACCGCGATTTATATATTAAATTATTCTGAAAAAACTAGCTTTTCTCACATGGTTTTCAGCCTTTCCGGACCGACATGACAACTCAACAATACGTAGTATTGTACCGCAATTTACATATTAAATTATTCTGAAAAACCACCTTTTCTCACATGGTTTTCAGCCTTTCCAGACCGACATGACAACTCAATGATACGTAGTATTATACCGCAATTTACATATTAAATTATTCTGAAAAAACCATCTTTTCTCGCATGGTTTTTAGCTTTTCCAGACTTACATGACAACTCAACGAAATGTAGTATTATATCGCGATTTCATATTAAACTATTCTGAAAAAACCAGCTTTTCTCACATGGTTTTCAGCTTTTCCAGACCGACATGACAACTCAATGATACGTAGTATTATACCGCGATTTACATATTAAATTATTCCGAAAAAATCAGCTTTTCTCACATGGTTTTTAGCCTTTCCAGACTGACATGACAACTCAACGATACGTAGTATTATACCGCGATTTACATATTAAATTATTCTGAAAAACCCACCTTTTCTCACATGATTTTCAGCCTTTTCAGACCGACATGAATATTCAACAATACATAGTATTATATCGCGATGCAAGAAGAAACACCTACGATACGTAGTATTTAAAAATTTAAGATTGGTGTTCTTTAGCAACAATAATGAGTTGAATATTTGAACAATTCTATTAAAAAAATAATACATTATGTAAAAAAAAACAACAATTGTATTTTAACAACATATTTTTTGTAACATAATTTGAACAACATTTTTATTCAAACGGGTTAACACAAACTCAAACACAACAAATCTAAAAATACAAACAGTAAAACAAATAAAAACACTACACAAGGGAAACATAAAGATAAACTACTACGCTTATGGCGTACGATGCACTGCTCAATCATGACCCGCTTCCTACAATTCGCTCCAACCACTCGAGTTGGTCTTCCAGCTTTTTTTTCTCTTCTTCTACCTCATTGAGTTTCGCCTTCAACTCCTCAAATTGTTGGTTGGTTTGGCGCTCCTGCTTATGTTGCCTCGAACACATAATATGAAGATCATAAATTTTGTCTTTGTAGTACTTTTGTGTACACTCTTCATCCATCCATACCTCAAATTCACATGTAGGCTTGTCGTGTTGCTCGTCAAGCTTGTTCTTACATGCCCATTAGCGGCGTCCACCATCTGGCTACCATTTAAACAAACTATATTTTTCTCCGCAATAGCACCTTGGGACATAACGTTTTGTTAAGACATTTCTTATAGAGAAACTTTGGTTATTGTTAAGCGAAGAATATAAGTAACATGTGGTTGTTATTTATAGTCAAGACTTCACATAAAAAAACAAGAGTTTTCACATGGTTTTCAGCTTTTTCAGAACGACATGACAACTCAACAAATCGTAGTATTATACTACGATTTACATATTTACTTTTCTTCCATAAAAAGAGCTTTTTCTTCGATCAATCAAGCTTTTGAACCACGTTTTACAGCATTTTGAGAATGACACCACAATTGATAAAACACATTATTGTACCATGCTTCGCATATTAAATATATTTTTTAATATGAGATTTTTTATACCACATTCTTGGTCATGTTTACTAATAACCATATCAAAATCCAACGTTAAAAATAAGATGAAACAACATTGTGGAAATTTATCTTATTCCATATATATTGAAACAAACATAAGTACAGGCATGTATTTCAAAAAATAATACTAAAATAATTTACTAGGGGTATCCTTGATAGTTGGGTACATTGGACGAACTTGCACCAGGATTACCATCGCCATGCACACTACTTGATGGACATTTACGACGGTCGTGTCCTGTTTGCGAGCATATGCCACATTTACACGCATAAATTGTGTCAGCAATATCCATTTGGTTCTGTATGCGCGTTCTCTTTTTCACTTGCAGCTTGTGAAAATAGTCCTTGTTACAAACCATCTTAAATGGTTCCGGTGGCCAATAATGCTCAGCACCTAATGGCTGCAGCTTTCCACTATACGTGTCTACGTATGCAACAACACTGTATTGCCTATCAATATAGTTTGTTGCCCCATATCTAACTTGTTGAAAGCACTTCAACGCATGTGCGCACGACATGTGGTAGATGGTCCATTTTCCACATGAACACAACTTTATATTTTCATTCACTGTATGTAGATTATTCCCACGGTGTCCGCTGATAGCTGTCTTAACTTCAAAAACACCCCGTTCATGATCGTATTGAAGAAATGAATGCCATTGTGCTCGCCTCCTGGACCTTTCAAATCTACTCATGGGTATTGGCATAAATTCAACACCCCGGTCCATCAATACTGAGGCAGCCGCATGCCTTTCAACAAACCTCTTCACACTCTGTTTGAATGTCATGGGCGGACCATGGCAGTGACAGGCAGTCCACGGGCAGACTTCAACAAGCCGTTGAATGACTCCGACACGTTGGTTGTGAGGACTCCCCATCGTCTGCCGCCATCAGCATGCAATGTCCACATGTGAAGCTCATGCCCCATCAACCATAGGCTCTTGGTTCTAACTGCCGGATCGCTTCCATGCGCCTCATAAATTTGCACTGCTGGTGCGCAGTTGCAGCCATCCACATTAAGTCATGCAAGGTCTTGTCAGGAAATTTCTTATGAAAATTGGCCTTCAGGTTCCGCACATAGTAACAGTGGTATGCATATGGTTCCTTCCATTCAGGCAAGTGACACACATAACTTAAAATACCACCATGCCGATCAGAAATGAGACAAATACATGAACGCTGTTTGACGATGTGCTGCTTTAAGTGGTTCAAAAAAAGAGTCCACGTCTCTTTGATTTTGTTGGCACATATGGCAAAATCTAATGGAAATATTTGCCCGTTGGCATCTACTGCAACTGCAATCAAAAGCTTAATATCATACTTTCCATAGATATGAGTACCGTCTATGGAAATAACAGGATGACAATGCACAAAACCATCAATTGTCCGTTGAATGACCAGAATACATAGATAAAAATATATTCGGGTTTTCCCGGACTTTGCTCACGCCTCCATTCGACAACACTCCCGGGGTTAAAGTGTTGTAATGCGGCCATGTACCTGGGCAGATTTGAAAAAGACTTATCCCAGTCTCCATAAATAAGTTCAAAGGCACGTTTGCGACCGAGATATTCCTTTCTTTTGGTTATAGTACAACCATTCTCTTGGTGGACTACCGTAATACACTCGTTAATCTTGAACCTAATGGACACTTCCAGATATGGAATCAAGACAAGAGAAATCAAGTCCACATCCAAGTTGAAGTGATTCTCATTGTATGTGTCCATTTCACATATGTGCTCACTAATAAATTTACCAACTTTCCACAAATCAGATTTCTTCTTGGTGGCACGCAACATCCAGTGACAACCCAAAAACCACATACGGCATACAACCTTGTATTTCTCCGTAGTTGTATTACTTACTGTCATCTCACGACACTCTCTTATGCCGTAGATTTTTACATCCCTAATTAAGCGAGATTTTTCGGGGAAATACATGCCCTTTGTTAGAACACCTGGTCAAGACTCATCCCACATCTGTGACTGAAATTCATCATCATCCCTTGTGAGGGCATCCACGTTCGGCATGCTTGGCAACTTATCTAGGTAGGGAATATTCCGCTCATGAAATGGCACGTGGAACTCGTATACTCTTGGTCTAGCGGGAGATGGATGAACTTGCTCCCTCGTCAGCTCAGGTTCAACATTCACTTCCTACTCCTCCTCATCACCCCTCATCATAGAAGGGTGTGTCATCCCTAGACTCATCCGCATTGTTGTCATAATCACTATCATCTTCCTAACTCTGCGCATCTGCCAAATCACGAGTTAATACGTCATCTATGGGCAACTTTGTGAGGTCAGGAGCTTCAAGAAGCTCGTTTTCACTGCACAAGAATAACAAAAACATAAGTTACCCAAACCTCCAGAAAAATAGTTTAGATAACGCTATATCACTTTGCTTACAAGTGGTACTGTCTTGACGTTTCATGATGGATATTTTCATGCTGGTCATGACTCCCTAATGGACCACCGTGGTCCAATACTCTAGAACTACGCATATTCCAACTAGGGGCGGGGTCATAACTTGTAAAATTTATATCCGGACGGTACCCCCTGTGAAAAATATGATTGTTAATACAAATCCAATTAAAACATAAAATAAACATCGCTAAAGTGTAGTAAAATTGAAGTTCACCAGTCCTCTTGTTGATTATATAATGTCAAAAAATTATTTTGTGGCTGCTCATTCGCCGGTGGTGACATGTTCAAATCAAGGCAAGCTCTTTCATCAGCATTCTGTCCGGCAAAAACTACTCCAGAATAACCACCCGATGATAGGGGGTTATCCCTGCTATGCACGCCCTCGATACTGGGAATGTCTTCCACCTTGACGTATATTTCCAATAATTTTATTACAATAAATTCCCTGTATTCATTAGGAATCTGCAAAAAATCTCTAAGAGTTTCATCATCCTTGATGTTAAACTCAGAATAATAAGCGAACCCCTGCAGAGTCACTGAATACGGAAATCTACCAGCTACTTTAAGGTTAACCGAATGCCTCCTCTCACTCATTTTTTTATATAACAACGATACAAATGCATCGCACTCTATAGTAAGAGGCAATTTAACATGACAGCGTGGAGGTGAGCTATACCTCACAGAGTTATTCTCCACCACAACTTCACCCCCCCCCCCCCCCCCAATATAATGAAACCCTTATTTTTGGCACTTCAGACATTGTACAAAAATGATTGATAAGAAGAAGAGAGAAGTATGAACGTATGTTTGAAGTTAAGTATTGAATGAATTTTCATAAAATTGAAACGCCTATAAGTAAGTAATTTTTGAAGGATTCGTAGTATAATACTACGTTTTATGTATATGAGTTATTGTTATATCAGTTAAATTATTGGTGGGCCCAAATATATAATTCGCAGTACTATACAGTGAATTACATTTATGAAAAAAATGTTAATCTAATTCCCAGTATAGTACTGCGAATTGCATAATTTTTTTTATTGTAATTCACAGTATTGTACTGCGAATTAACTTAACGGCAAAACTTCCGTCAAGTAATTTTCAGTACGGTATTGCGAATTATCTAGTTTTGAAGTTTTTTTTTAACATTAAAAATGTGTTTTTTGTCTAATTAATTATCAATTAAGTTTCAGACTCATGTTATTATATTGTTTTCTTAAAATTACATTATTTAGTTATATCCTACTAGGAGTGAAATAAATATTTGGAGCATAAATTATATATTTTGTGCTATTAAGACTTTACCGGAAAAAATCCGAAAAATCCCGAAAAAATTAAAAAAATCTAGAGAAATCAAAATTGAAAAACCTAAATTATTGGTTTAATTTGATTTATAAATTAAAAAACCCGACACTATTGATTTGATTTGATAATTAGAATATTCGAATTAACCCGGCCTATAGCGCCCATTCTTTTCTTTCATAGCTGGAGCAAATGGAAGGAGACGTCGTGCAAGCCGAAGACTTTGACAGGTGTCGGTAGGCACGCCTCTGATAAGGGCTCGATATACATACCTAATGAAGGACCAAGCAAATAATTTGCAAGAACTTTTTGCAAGATTGAAAAGGAGAGAGAATATTTAGAAGATTTCTCTCTTATTTTAGTTTGCAAAAGGGAAGGAGGGTCGGAAGGTTTAAGAGTCTTTTTCTTCTCTTTTTTCTATATACTAATTTCAGAATGCGTGCGTTGTATAAAAATATTACGTCAATAATAAAAAAATTATTAAAAAATCATATTCTTTGCCATATAAATAAAATTAAAGCAATAATTGAGGTATAATTTAACAAAAAAAAAACAACATGGTAAAATTATGAACTAAATATTAGATACTGTGTCAGAACAAATTGATCCTCATTTAAAATAAAATTGAAATTTTAAAAAATAGTTGGAGCTTCATGAAATTTCATTTCACCTATAGACACCGCATTGAACTTTATAATTCGAATTGTCTGATAATTGATAAAAATATACTAACACTTGTCAATGCACCGGCGTGTTGCGCGATTATTAAAGGCGTCATTGATTTAACAAACTGAATTTTTCCTAGTAAGTAATATACAAAATGAGAAAGAAAAAAGGTAATAGAAATTGTGCAAGAATATATCATAGGTTATGACAAAAATTGTGTTATTGGTTTCTTTGTCTTTTTTCCTTTTCCGGCCTTATTGCCTTCTTTCTCTGTTTCTTTTTTCTTCTAATTTCCCACCTCTAAATTTAATGTGGAAAGGGATAATTCAAAAGATCTTATTGGAGTACGTAAATATTCCATTAGACTCATTAACATAAATGAGTACTCATATTATGGAACTTAACTTATTGAGTTTATTTGACTGTGTTTCGTAACATTACCGTCGCTAATACTAAACCTTAGGACTTGATTTCAATAAAATATTAAGATACTGAAATTTGTGACTGTGATCTCATCTCCTCTACTCATGACTAATGTTTATTTCAAGAATGAATAGATATATAGAGGGGAGACTGAGACCTGAGAGAGTATAAATAAATAATCTGAAAGGTTGTTACGGTAAAGGCCACGACTGTTTTGCTGTATAGTTTTTCTTCATACTTGAGGAATTTGAAACGTTGCAACGTAACAGCAATTGAATATTAAATTCTATTTATAACACCCTGTTATTTATTTTTTAACCATGAAAAATGAAGTAAAATGCCAAAAAATTGACAAAAAGGATAAATAATATTACTGGCTAAAGAGATGTGCCACCTCACTCCTTTATGTCCCTCCTTTGTGTTGTTAGCAAAAATAAAGAATTACATAAAAAATAATAAAATTAATTTATTATTAATAAACATCAATTATGTAATGAGAAGAGAATCAGAATATCTCCAATAGAGAGATTGTAATGGAAAAATTAGAAAAATGAAAAAAATATAAACTGATTCTAAATCCTGATTTACGATCCAAGAGTCACAGAATTAAAACTTAAAAGAGACCACGCCATTTTTTTTTTGCCAATATTGAAATATGAATGCTTTGAATGAATTTAGATGTCGTCGGTAAGATTGTTTTAAAATATATATTTATAAATATTTAACTGCAGTAATTGTTAATTCTAGATTAATTGTATCAACTACCGCAAAAAAATTGTCTGGACTACACAAGCTCACAAAAAATAACACAATTGTATGAAGGAATTTTTTTAGCATTGATAAAGCAAAGTAATTTACACCACTAATAAAACACCAAGATAGTGTCAGCTTTACAAAAATAAAATGACACTATATAGCCGAAAAATTTAACCACCGATAGAAGTAGGTATATTCACTTTGCACCAAAAATGATGAAGTAAGAGAAAGAGAAAGTCTACACTCTTGAGCAACTTAAATGAGAGAAGAAACTAAACCTATTTTGTTAATTCATTTTAATCAAATTAAATATGAGCAGGTTTAGTTGCATAAAGAAAGCTGCAAAGCAATTGTGCTCCTTCCATATTCAAATATACGACTCCTCATACCTTTAATATAAAAGTGTTTCTTCACGGATAAATTCTCACTAATAATTATAAATACTTCTAAATAATAATGTTATGGTCGTAGATCAGATAAAAAATATTTCTTTTTCAAGGACAGAAGTAAGACGATGAGTAGGATTTCATGACGATTATTCTGTCTAATAATTTTTTTAACGAAAATTCTCAAAATCCTTGACGTTTCTTGCTTTTAACACAAAGGAAACTCCATGAATTTTCTTTGTGTTATTTCAAAGAACCAAAACCCAAGTCTGGGCCGAAACCTAAAGACCAAAGATGATTACAATGTATAGATCTCTTCATTAGCTTCCAAATCCCGTTGGTTTAATTTATAGACTTTTGAGCTTTCTAGTATAAGGCAAATTTCATGGTGAGACTTTTGGGCTTTCTGATCAAGGCAACAATTGCTTCTTAAATCATGTGATTAAATATGCTGTTACATTAGCCATTAAAGGTGGAATTATTTGAGGTATTAATGATGGGGACGTTTGATTTTCTAAACTGAAAAAAGAGATAGAATAAAGAACGGAGGGAGATGTAACTATAATTAAGATGTGATGTTTTGAAAGTTTAATCTATAGCACATAAATATAGAAAAATAGGAAAATGTCAAAAAATTAAGAGAAAAGATAAATATGATTTATGGACAAAGAGGCATGCCACATCACCTTTTCCATTTCCAACTTTATATATAGATTTTTATATAGATATAGATAGATAGATGTATTAATCAAGGTGTTTGGTCCTGCTGTTACCCTTGAAAAGTAAGAAAATAAATATTTTCAACTCAAATTTAATCAACTGCGCTCCTTAATCAACAAAAAAGAATAAAATAAAAGAAATAATAGTTAATTTAATCCATACTCCTCATACATAATGGCAGTACAATGCAATAAAAGATTCCAACTCAAATTTATTCAAAAAGAACTTGTGAATGAAAACTCGTAACATAAATAATTTAGAGGAAGAGAAACAATGAAAAAAATGCATAAAAAAAGAAAGGTCAAGACCGAAAATACAAATATACTCGGAAAGGTCAAAATTACACTATTTAAATACAACCACATGCAATGATATTATTGATAGATATTTGACATTATTTTCTAATTTTTGGCACATCAGGAGAAGCATCAAAATCATTAGCATCAGAAAAGACTAATATTCGTGCTTGAGGAAATAATGATAATACGGCTAATTCATACAATTAAAGCAAGACAGAATGCGTAGTTCATATTGATACAATCTCATACGATATTATATGAAGTAATTCATCTTGGTTATTTTCGATGGAAAATCTGTTTCAATTTTTTTTATTGGCCATTCATATAGCTTCATACGAATATGAATCTTTCCTGAAATTAGAACTCTATAGGAGTTTGTTTTAGTACCTTCCTTACGTGGGAGACTGGAATATCTAATTGCATTGAAAAAAGATAGGAGTAACAAAAAGTCAAAGTGAAAATTTCACAGTAGATCTCAAAAACCTAAATATTAATTAATTAAAAAATGAAAGTATTAATTGTGATTTGTTATTCCTTTTTAACCTACACACTTTTGGAGGGTGGGCTCTTAAAGTAACATTGCTGAAATATGAATCGATCTTAATGAGTTTGAAACCTACTCATTCTCTTCTTCCACTTCCTTTTTAATTTTTTGAGTTTTTCTTAATAAGAAAACAAACACTTAATATCCGTTTACAATTTTATCTAACACAGAATATTTATACAAAGGATCAAAAAGACGAATAATATTTTGATAAGAACTTTAGTTTGCAAAAGGAAAGAGGAATGAAAAATGTACCAGTAAAAAGGTTATTTTTGGTTGAGCTCATTCCCTAAGGAGCTTCGTTTTAATTTCTTGGGCGGAAAGGTATGGGAATTGGGATTAAGAAAAGTGAATTATTGCATTTCTATATGATTCAAGATAAAACTTAAATCTTTTTTTTGGCCAACAGATGAAATTATATTAATTTAAACAATAACACTATAACGAGTTCGTTGCAATATATTACAAAAGAAGTAATCAAAAAGGTGATTATTACAGTGATCAATTTCAATAAAGTGGTCTGACAAGTGATCATGCTTTTGATATGCAAAATATGTGCCAAGTTCACGTGCATGCAACCTGTAGGACAGGTAATTTGGGCCAGAAATCTTTACAAGTCTTGGGCAGGCACTTCCCTGTTAATCACCCAATAATAGTGGTAGCAAAAAGGTAGGTGGTTGGGTGAAGACTGAGCAAGGGTATATGCAACATAATCTTGCTCCTTGTATGTGTAGATAATAGGAGGGTTACCCTGCTGCTGGAGTAAGTACCTGCATTCCATTAACGTGGCTGAGTAGTGTAAATTGTATTTTTTAAGCATCAAGATTATTTCTGTAAAATCCACGTTCATTTCTAATGGTATGCGTTGATGACGCAGAGCTAATTGCAACCCCGGTAATAATGCATATAATTCCATACAGGTGGAGTTACCTGTAGGTCTTGTACCCATGAATCCTAGTCAACAGTGCCCTATGGCATATCAGAATATCCTCCTGTGTCATTTTTAGTTTGAGATTGCCTTTGGCGGCTTCGTCAGTATTTAGTTTAATTATACTTATAGGTGGGGTGCCATTTGACATACATGTGCGTGGGTGCTAGTGATTGTGAATTCTGTTGGATAAGATAGTGATATTCTATTACTTGTGATAGCATATTCTGTGTTGAGGGAGGGGTGGTGAGTGTCGTTTAAAGAGGTAGTCATTTCGGAGCTTTCAAATATGACATACTATGTGTGGAATCAGTATACGTGAGGGCAGATTGAATGGTAGGCTGGGAGAGGTAGTGATTAATTAATGAATAATTTGAATAGGTGGTGAAAGGAGGAGATCACAAGCGTGTAAGGTATGCACAAGCCCCAATTGAGACCATATAGTGGATGTCTTAGGGCATCGGAAGAAAAGATGTGTAATTGTTTATGTACTTAGTAGACAAGGATTGCATGTATTGAATTGGGTGACATGGATAAGGTAAAGGTAATCTTTGATGTGAGATTAGCGAAAGAAAATATAATTTTTGGTAGTAGGTGAAGTTTTCAAAGTTAATATAATTGTGTAGGTAGGTTGTTGTGTAATTTTCTAGTGTGTGGTATAAAAATTTAACGGAGAACTGGCCACTAAGAGTCAGCCTCCAAATGAGCTGGTCAAAGGAGTGGAGGTTAGTTAGATTTGGAATATGAATTTGGTTGATGAATGAAAGGGTGAGTTTTGAGATGACAAAAAGAAGTAAAGTGGTATCAATTTGATTTGTTGAGAATATGATGATTGACTATGGTAGTAGATATTTGCTCAATTTTCTAACCGGTTAAGTTAAAGAGTATGCCGAAAGATGTTTGAATTTTCATGTTCATTCTCACCTTCATTTATGTTAGAAGGAAAAGGAAACAAATATATATACTTTCCTTTGTGATTTCAAAACAAAAGTATAATGCTTTTATAACAATTAACTTATTAAACTATATAATATGTATATTTCCTTCTAATTTCTAAGGTCGATCGACCAATGAATTTGGAAAAGGAAATATACAATTTTCTCTTCTAGTTCCTTCACTTTTCTCGAGGCAGTGCTATATATATATATATATATATCTTGTAATAAAATCTCCTATTTTAGGTGAATGTCCATAATTAGAGAGATTCTAGGGTTTACTTCTCCCTATAAATAAAGGGGTCTTCTACCATTGTAAACCATCCTCAAAGTATCAATAAGAATACTCCTCTCCCTATTCTCTCTATATTGTTCTTGTTCTTGCATTATTCTACTTGTTCTTATATTATTTCATAACACGTTATCAGCACGAGACTCTACCGTCTCAAGAATCGTTCTCAAGAAAAACTAAGGTATTTCTCTCTTCCTAATTTGATTCTCGATTATGTCTGACATTATGAAAAGACAGTTCGTTGCCCTTGAAATTTCGGGCAAGAACTATATGACATGGGTGTTGGATGCTGAAATTCATTTAGATGCTATGGGTCTTGGAGACACCATTAAAGATAGAGATAAAGCATCCACCCAAGATTGTGCTAAGGCCTTGATTTTCTTGCGCCATCACCTTGATGAAGGTTTGAAGATTGAATATCTCACCGTCAAGGATCCACTCATCTTGTGGAAAGGCTTAAAGGAGAGATATGACAACCTGAAGTTGGTCACTCTGCCACAAGCACGATATGATTGGGCTCATCTGAGGCTCCAAGACTTTAAGTCTGTTTCTGAATATAATTCTGCAATGTTCAGAATTACTTCTAAATTGAAGCTATGTGGAGATAAAATCTCCGATTATGATATGCTTGAGAAAACGTTTACAACGTTTCATGCCTCCAATATGGTACTGCAACAACAGTACAGAGAGAAAGGCTTCACAAAGTACTCTGAACTGATTTCTCTTCTACTTGTGGCTGAGCGAAATAATGACCTGCTCATGAGAAATCACGAAAGTCGACTCACTGGGTCTACACCACTGCCTGTAGCAGATAAGGTGTATTCTCATTATGCCAATCATGAAAAGGGCCATGGATCTAACCATGGTCGTGGTCGTAATCGGGGTCATAGCCGTGGACGTAGACAAGGAAGAAATATCCATGATGTCCGTCATCCCCCGAGGAGAGATAACCGCCGAAAGCAGAAACGGGATTATGAGGATCCTAAGGCAAAAAGTTCTGAAACTATATGTTATCGTTGCGGTGGAAAAGGGCACTGGTCAAAAGCTTGCCGTGTACCAAGACATTTGGTTGATCT
This sequence comes from Nicotiana benthamiana, assembly GCA_034376525.1. Taxonomy (NCBI): domain Eukaryota; kingdom Viridiplantae; phylum Streptophyta; class Magnoliopsida; order Solanales; family Solanaceae; genus Nicotiana; species Nicotiana benthamiana. Next base: position 104,763,169 of record CM067332.1, on the reverse strand, counting down.
TTATCAAGCTTCTCTAAAGAATAAAGGCCCTGAAACAAATTTTGTCTCTGACGACAATTTTGACATCACCCACCTGGATGTGGCAGACTTCTTTGAGCAACCCGATGGGAAAATAAACCACCTAATCGGTGATGGATCTGTGATGAAAGAAGATGGAGTTGTTTGATTTTATTTCACTTATTTGTAATAGTTAGTGAATAAACTAATAGTCATTAGTATCAGCTCGTATTAGTTAGTTTATGATATAATGTTAGTATTAGTTCGTTAGAATGTTTCAATATGCTCAAATTCCAATAATATTTTTATTTTCAAGTAGAGGTAATCGACTAACCTAACAGTTAGTCGATTATCTAATATTTCGCATTAAAACTGCAAAACAATCGATTGTCAATGTTCAACAATCGATTGTCAATGTTCAACAATCGATTGCCTATGTTTAACAATCGATTGTCTTAAGACAGTGTGCTCTGGAATTTTTCAAAATAGCCAACAATCGATTGTCTATATTTAACAATCGATTGTCTAAAGACAGTGTGATCTGGAATTTTTCAAAATAGTCAACAATCGATTGTCTATATTTAACAATCGATTGTCTTAAGACAGTGTGCTCTGGAATTTTTCAAAATAGCCAACAATCGATTGTCTATATTTAAAAATTGATTGTCTTAAGACAGTGTGATCTGGAATTTTTCAAAATAGTCAACAATCAATTGTCTATATTTAACAATCGATTGTCTTAAGACAGTGTGATCTGGAATTTTTTCAAAATAGCAAATAATCGATTGTCTATGTTTAACAATCGATTGTCGTAAGACAGTGTGATCTGAAGTTTTTCAAAATAGTCAACAATCGATTGTCTATATTTAACAATCGATTGTCTTAAGACAGTGTGATCTGAAGTTTTTCAAAATAGCAAATAATCGATTGTGTGTGTTTAACAATCGATTGTCAATGTTCAACAATCGATTGTGTGTGTTTTAACAATCGATTGTTTTAAGAAAATGCTTAAACTGAAATTTTCAAACTGCATAGTAATCGATTATGGAAAACATATAATCGACTATCTGATTTAGTTAGTCAACTAACCTCAGCAGATTTTGGAAATATTGTTTAAATATGAAGCAAACAGATTTGTATATTCTCATGTTCATATATTTTCTTTTGTATGTCAAACCATGGGAATTAAATTGATTGAAGGCTCCTGAAGAGCAACTATAACTCTGCCTAAAGGAACGATATTTTAGAGAATGCAATGTTCTCCTCCAAGTCTAAGAAGAACTTGTTGAGCTTTAATGATATCAGTCAAAATGTTCTCCTCCAAGTCTAAAAGGAACTTGTTGAGTTTTAAAGATATCATTCAAAATGGATATCAGATTGAGGCAATACATGAATATAATCTTGAATACCTCATTTACTCATGAAAACGAGGCTGCCCACTTCGGCTTGGGGTCACGCCATTTTGCATGCAGCAATGCTAGTTCGTCTCTGACTGACGAATTGACACAAATATTCCCCATTGCAATTGGTTTTGGGTCATGAACCTAATATATCCCATTTAAGAATCTTTGGATGCGCAGTATATGTGCCTATAGCACCGCCATCCCGCACCAAAATGGGTCCGCAAAGAAGGTTAGGAATATATGTTGGGTTTGAATCGCCCTCCATCATTCGCTACCTCGAAACATTGACAGGGGACTTGTTTACTGCACAATTTGCAGACTGTCGATTTGATGAGACACTTTTCCCAAAATTAGGGGGAGAAGTTGGTGAAATCAAACGGGAAATTTTGTGGAAAAATGCATCATTATCTCATCTTGATCCACATACCTCTATTTGTGAAAGAGAGGTACAAAAGATTATCCATTTGCAAAGAATAGCAAATCAAATGCCTGACGCATTTACGGACTTGAAAAGGATAACGAAATCCCACATCCCCGCGGAAAATGTTCCAATCCGTATTGATGTCCCTGTTGGACAATCATCTAGTGTCATAACCAATGAGTCAAATGCACGCCTGAAGCGTGGCAGGCCATTAGGTTCTAAAGATCGAAATCCTAGAAAGAGGAAAGCAAATGATAAAAATGACACTACGAAAGAATCTCATGAGGAAATTCATGATTTAACAAATTCTGAGATTCATGAAGAATCCATTGAGCCCGAGACTCTGGAAAATACGGAACTATCCATAAATCCAACTGATATTGAGGCAAATATTAATCGAGTGGATATAGTGGTGGATAATGTCTTTGCTTATAATGTCGCATCTAGCATTATGCAAGAATGTGAGGATCTCGAACCTCAATCTGTTGAAGAATGTCGAAAAAGACATGATTGGCCAAAATGGCAAGAAGCAATTCAATCAGACTTGAATTCGCTGGCAAAACGTGAAGTTTTTGGCCCTATAGTTGAAACACCTAATGGTGTTAAGCCCGTTGGCCATAAATGGGTCTTTGTACGAAAGAGAAATGAGAAAAACGAGGTACAAAGATATAAGGCACGCCTTGTTGCGCAAGATTTTTCTCAAAGGCCTGGTGTCGATTATGAAGAGACATATTCGCCTGTAATGGATGCTATAACCTTTCGTTATCTCATCAGTTTTGCTATCCTTGAAAAGCTTGACATGCATTTAATGGATGTGGTTACTGCCTATCTTTATGGCTCACTTGATAATGAGATATACATGAAAATTCCCGATGGACTCAAAGTGCCAAATGCTCATAATTCAAAGTCTCGGGAAATATTTTCAATTAAATTGCAAAGATCTTTGTATAGTCTAAAGCAATCAGGACGAATGTGGTATAATCGTCTTAGTGAGTATTTGTTAAAAGAAGGCTATATAAATGACGCCATTTGCCCGTGTGTTTTTATAAAGAAAACAACATCGGAATTTGTTGTACTTGCCGTATATGTCGATGACATAAACCTTATTGGAACCCCCATAGAACTCCAAAAGGCAATTGATTATCTAAAGGATGAATTCGAGATGAAAGATATCGGAAAGACAAAATTATGTCTTGGTTTGCAAATTGAATATTTGGCAAACGGAATTTTTGTTCATCAATCTACCTATATAGAAAAGGTACTGAAACGGTTTTACATGGATGGAGCACATCCTTTAAGTACACCGATGGTTGTTCGATCACTTGATGTGAATAAAGATCCATTCCGACCGCAAGAAAGGAATGAAGAGCTACTTGGTCCTGAAGTACCATATCTTAGTGCAATTGGCGCACTAATGTATCTTGCAAATACTACAAGGCCTGGCATATCCTTTTCAGTTAATGTCTTAGCAAGATTTAGCTCGGCTCCTACAAGGAGACATTGGAATGGGATCAAACATATATTGCGGTACCTAAAAGGGACCACTGATATGGGTTTATTTTATGGCAATAATTGCAGTCCCGATCTTGTTGGTTATGCTGATGCTGGATATTTATCCGACCCACACAAGGCTCGATCTCAAACGGGTTATGTGTTTACCTGTGGAGGCACCGCCATATCTTGGCGATCGACTAAGCAATCAATTGTGGCTACTTCATCTAATCATGCCGAGATAATTGCTATTCATGAAGCAAGTCGGGAGTGTGTGTGGTTGAGGTCTATCATACATCATATACAAGACAAATGTGATTTGAAGTGTAATAAACTACCCACGACTTTGTATGAAGACAATGCAGCATGTATAGCTCAATTGAAGGGAGGATTCATAAAAGGAGATAGAACAAAGCATATTTCACCAAAGTTATTTTTCACACATGATCTTCAAAAGAATGGTGATATCAATGTGCAACAGATTCGTTCAAGTGACAATATGGCTGATTTGTTCACAAAGTCTCTACCAACGTCAACCTTCAAGAAGCTAGTTCACAAGATCGGAATGCGAAGACTTAAGGATATAAATTGATGTTCTTATCAAGGGGAGTTAATGCGCGTTGCACTCTTTTTCCCTTACAAGGTTTTGTCCCACCGGGTTTTCCTTGCAAGGTTTTTAACGAGGCAACCAATATGCGCATATTCAAACATGTGTACTCTTTTTCCTTTTCTTTAATTTTTTCCCATTGGGTTTTGTTTTAGTTAAGGTTTTAACGAGGCACATCATTGAATAGACATTCAAGGGGAGTGTTATAAAATCTCCTATTTTAGGTGAATGTCCATAATTAGAGAGATTCTAGGGTTTACTTCTCCCTATAAATAAAGGGGTCTTCTACCATTGTAAACCATCCCCAAAGTATCAATAAGAATACTCCTCTCCCTATTCTCTTTATATTGTTCTTGTTCTTGCATTATTCTACTTGTTCTTATATTATTTCATAACATATCTATATATATAGGGAGAATAGACATGATGACTTTGACACTTTTCTTTGGCCAAAAATTTTTATTTATCTTTTTTTTTTCCTTTTTTTTTTCTCTTATTTTTATTTAAGTAAATTAGTTTAATAATAGCTTGCCAAAAGGCACCACCTTAAAAAAATATATAACTGTTCAAAAGAAAAAAAAAATGTAAGTGCCTGTTTATAGTACATTTATCATGTTAACTTTCACGGTTATCTGTAATGTTAATGTTAATTACCGTCTATGGCTTTTGGTATTCCATGCGTTAACATCTTTCTCTATAAATTTGGTCCTTATTGAGAAATGCAAATATATCATTCTGAACATATATAATGTTGAGGATTTTACGATGGAAAAGTCTTTAAAAAGGGTGAATGGGAAATGGAGGAAAAATGAAATTTTTGAGTAAAATTTTAAGCTTTCTTTCTTGAAACATTGTCCCATATTGAAAAGTAAAAGGATTTTGGTCGGTATATATAAAACTGCCCTACTTGTAGATCTTAAAGAGTTAAGAAGAGGGCAAGCCTCGCGCTATTGTCGTTCGCTCGGCTCGGCTTCGGCTTCCGCTTCAGATTTGGTCAATTGATTGATTAATTTTTTGGATCAAATTTATTTATTAATAGTAAATATTAACATAATATTATCCGTGTTTATAATGGATATTTTTCAATCTGTGGATATAATCCAAGTGATCCAGCAACCTAGTGCTTCTCCCACCATGGCCAAGTATTTGCTCCACAATAGCAAGTGCTCCAAGTGATTGATCCAATAACAGCCTAGTGCATGCTTCACTACGGGAAAATGAATGACATTTCATCAGCTGGTTGCACTATAAATATGTGCAACAGATTGTTGAAAAAAAACACGAACAGAAAGAAAACGAGCAATCTGCCTTCTCTTCAGTTTACACTCAATGTTTGGCTATACATTGCAGTCATTTCTCTCAGAATTTTCATTCGACTTCTGAGTTCTCCTCCCTTGTTTTGCATTGTTTTAAACTACAAATAAAGCAACAGTAAGTGTGATTTGCTACCGAACTTTATATTCGATGAAACACTGAGGTTTGAAGTACCGCTACACCAGTATATAATTCGTTCTATTCTGGGAGGAAATAATCCATAACTTTGGGTACTAGGAGGAGATTGAATTCTTTGAGAGAAATACTGTGAATTTAGTATGCTCGAATTAATTACTGGTTAGTTTATATTTACGTTTATATGCTAACGTTCTTTACTGTTTCCAGAATAATTATTTACAAATACAGAGTGCTAACAAACTTAAGGAATTTAATAATCTTTATTTCTGTATTTGTGTTATACTTACTGTTGGGAAAACTAAAACCTTCATAATTTTGTGTACCCATGTTTTGGAGAGTAAAGCCTTCGTGGCGTGTTGTTGGAGATTAAAATCAACGTGATTTTTTTACGCTAGTTTTAAACGTTTATTAAATATTTGTTTGTGTAATTTTTTTTACACAAAAAATGACGAATGATAATGTGAACCGACTGTTCTGATGGTGACTGCCAACACATTGACAAGCTGAACATCAGCGTTGGCACCAGTAGAGAAACCCGAAAAACTTTTCGGAATTGATTTCAAGCGTTGGCAGCAGAAGATGTTCTTCTACTTGACTACGTTATGTCTACAAAAGTTCATCAAGAAAGATATTCTTGATCTGCCCGATGAAACTCCAGAGAATGAATGCTTTCTCTGATTGAGGCATGGAAACATTCTAATTTTTGTGCAAGGATTATATTCTTAGCGGACTGGAGGATAATTTGTATAACGTCTTCAGTAATGTGGAGACGTCAAAGAATTGTAGGTTGCACCTAAAAGAAAATATAAAACTGAAAATGCAAGGATGAAGAAATTCGATGCCGCAAAATTTTTGGACTACAAAATGGTAGATATCAAGTCTGTTATTACCCAAGTCCAGGAATTGCAGGTGATTATTCATGATCTACTTGCTGAAGGTATATATAAAATGAATACTGATGTTGAAGGTAAAAATTTTAGTAATTTTACTAACGAAATTTTCATTGAAGGTCTTGTCATTAATGAAGCACTCCAAGTTGCATATTGAGAAGCTGCCTCTTTTGTGGAAGGATTTCAAGAACTACTTGAAACACAAACGAAAGGAGATATTTGAAGATCTCATTGTTCGGTTAAGAATCGAAGAGGACACTTCTTATTGAAGTGCGACCACTCACGGATCCCCACCATGTGAGGTAAATTTTGGCTCACGCAGTCTCCAATATCGGCAACCAACGAAGGGGGAGACTTCTCAGCTACATATAAATTAAAAGAAAAGGGGAAGATCGATTAAGTCACTTAAGAGAAACAACGAGTAGCTAGTTGACAAAAATACTTATGAGTAAAGTTCCGCTCATTAGGAAATCCATTGGGGTTCAACACCACGTGCCCTGTCTTAACATAGAAGAATTTAATCCAAAAATGACGATTTGTTTTATCGTCCATCTTTATCACTAGTCCTTTGGTCCATCGATGGCTAAGGTATATCATCGTACACGTGAAAACTTAGGGAAACGAGATGAAGCATATGACAAAGAGAGATCATGTGGATGTCTATCGCTTACTTTATAAGCATAAGAAAAAACTTATTGATGTACGAGGAGATTAGGGACGGACAAATGCCATAATTGCAGCAGAATTCCTCTGCCAAAGAAGGAATAGGAAGCGTATAGCCGACAAAGAATGGATATACGTATAACACACAGTATCCAGGGCGGTGAATTTGTACCACATCGTCACCAGCCAGGATGAGGTCGACATGGTCTGGGATTCGCCATTTGGCCCTAAATTCAACAAAGGCCGCCACATCAATCTCAGAGGTAACAAGCTAATTCGTCTTCAGGCCACTTCAAGAACTTCGACATGGCCCTTTCTGAGCATGGAATTATCTCATCCACGGTAGGTAAACTCTCATCTTCCGCAATCGTGGCTCCTCCTTCATTGTGAGAAGGCAAGGCCACCATCAGTAGAATCTAATAGAAGCTCCCTCAAAGTTAGAAGATACACTAGCCATTTTTTCGTGTAAATAGGAAGAAGTTGCAGATATGAAAGAGGTGATAATTGAAGAACGCGCTAAAATGGAGAGAAATAAAGATGCAAGAACCCTGAGGGAAGAAGAGAAGGCTTGAAAATTCAGAAACTAGGAAGTGCAAAAAACCAAATTGGGGAACCCTATCCCTATTTATAAGAACATTGGCACCCTAATCGAGAAAGTTAAGCGCCTCCACATTGATTTTGAACAGAACAGGCACAGGAAACAACATAACATATCTAGAACATGCGTCATAATGACGCATGATGAAATGGCGTCATTTCAAGCTAACGTAATGGTCAGACGTGGCTATCAAAATGCCACTCATCACCCCATCATAAAAATATTGCTACTCGACCACCACGCCCAGATTCCTCAAAATGCAGATGGCAAAGGTCGCCCATCGAGCTCGTCCAAATCACAACCTCGACAGACTGATGGATTAACTGTATGTGCCAAAATTTGACCAAGGAAACCTTACTCAACGGTAGATTACTGAGAGCCGATTAGGCTGAGGTCGTATTTGAGATGGAAGGAACCAATTTGCGAGCCAAGTAACAGGGTCGAGGTCGAATACCCAGCATGGCCATAACGGCTAGTTTTGTAGCAAGATATTTCAGGGGAATAGTTCATTGAATATTCTCTGCACTTGTAATTTATGTTAGGTAAGGAATATGTCCCATATAAAGAGAAAAATAGAGAGAAGAAAGGGGCATGTAATATTTTATATGATAACAACTCTTATGAAAAGTTGACTCTGAAGAGAAATACAAATATTTCCTTTCTATAAAGATTCGATTTATTGTTTATCCCTATATTTGTCGCATCAGATCCGAGAAAGCTCCATATATTCTCATATTCATTTGTCTTACATCATGGTTAGAGAGATTCACCTTTTTCAAAGTTTGGGTAAATCATTCTCTATATTTACATTTGTTGTCATTTAATATGTTTATTACTTATTATTATTCTCCCACTCATTCATAACAGCATCTTTTAATATCCTTTATATTAAATTGACAAAAACGTGTTTCCACGTTATTTGTGCAAACACATTTTTTATCTAGAATTTATTATGTTTAAATAGCATATTCCTATTATCTTCCTATTTAATTAGTTTAATAAAAGTTTTCATACTTTTTTATCAAACAAGCATACGTGAGTAATGTAACTATGTACATATTTATGGAAATTGTGTCAACTGATATTTTAATTGTACAGTTGTAGCTATCACTAGCCTTCCTATTCTCGTGGATATGTTCTTCGAGATGGTTCCTTTGAATTCACTCCATTTTGAATGATACTCTGTTCTTATGTCATATCATTATATTTTGGATAAATAGTGATTACACATTTTTTTTTTTATGTATTAATTGTATGATATGATATTTCAGGCAGAAAAATAGTGGTGAGGTTCCCCCAAGTGACATCTACACAAAGAAATGCAAATGGCTTGTTCTGGATGGATTCTCGGCGTGATGGTTGATTTTAATTTCATGACAGTTTGATAGTTGATCAATCATAGGGATGTTTTGCGTTCTTTATATTGCTTGAGCCTCGATGTCTCTCCTGTTTGGGCCGCCTAACTTGGTTGGGTAAGTTATGTAAATCCAGTACATGATGCTTGGTGCTGTTGTCTAGAAAACAATATAGTGATCTGTTGTGTCTCTAACTTAGATACATGTTGATTGCTATTCAAAAGAATTCAATTGAATATAGACTAGTGCCTGATGATTGATGCCTTAAAACTTTTGAGATTAGCTTGTTAATCAAAGTTGGCATGAAATAGATTTCGTCGTTCGATAATTGTCTTCCTGTTAATGGATGAAACGTACTTATTTTTTAAATAGAACTAGTGGAAATATCTTCACTGATGACCGAAGAGAAAGAAGAAAAGATGATTCAGCCTCGTTTGTCCATAAAAATTTTTTCTTTTTTTAAAACTTTTTTAAAAATATATTTATTCATAAAATTTTGTAAGTTTTTTTTAAATGGGGTTTTCAAAGTCGATTGAAATGCATATTTAAACATAATTTCAAATTCTAAATATTATTTTTCAACTTAACTCCAAATATTTTTTCCTGCAAAAATTATAATTTTTGTGTCCAAACACCTACAAAAAGGTATCAATATTGGGAAAGAAAAATATTGAAAAATTTTCATAAAACACTATCTTTTAGTAGTAATGAGCTATCTATAGATATCATTTCCTATATTACAGCCTATAGATACACTTTAAGTTGTTTTAAGATGTATTTGATGTATTCAGATTACTGTATTCATGAATACATTAGGAAAAAAGAGGCGTGAATCATGGGAGTCCGGTTCATAAGATGTTGTATTTAACTGTATTCAAAAGTTGTATCATTGAATGTAGTAACATATATTCCTTAAAAAAGGGACCTTTCAACTGATTTAAAACGGAAAAAAATAATTTAACAAATAGTCTCCTAATATAACTTAGCTAACACAATTATATCACACATAATCTATATTTCTGCCTTCACTAAAGATTTTCCATCCGAAAGTATCCAAAACAGAGCAATTTGTGGATTTTCAATACCCCCTTCTTTCTTTCCAGTTTCTTTTGTTACATTTTGTACAAAATAATTTTCAACAAAGAAAAATTTATATTGATACAATTGACATACAGAAATACGTTCAAATTCGATTTTGCATATGGAAATTTTAACAGTGTTATTGTGTCATTCTGGAAAGTGGAACAATAAGAGTAACTATTCGATTGAGGAAAAATTGATAAAGGAGTATGCATCGTATAATGATGTGGTCGCGTCAATTTCTAAGAAACTGGACATAGATTTAAACTCAAAGACCATTAAAATTCAATACAAAGTAGAAGGAAATTGCATGCTAATAAAAATATATAATAATATGGATTTTAGGGTGTATGTAGAGTTAAAAAAAACAGCAAATTCGGGATGTATCTTTTGTGCATAAAAACAATTGACAAAAAAATTATAGCTGGAGGTAGTTTAGTTCAAGGCAACATTGTCCAAATGGACGAAGCAGTTCAAAGATATAATTTCGATACAGATGATACATTTACATTGATGTTGTCAATTCCGGCGAACCAAATGGGGGTGTTTGAACTGGACAAGGATTTGATAATTTCAAAAACAAATCAAAGGGAGGTTATGGTTGGAAAAGTATAAGGATAAAGCTACATTAAAAGAGATGATAGATCATTACGCGATATAAAAAAGGTTTCAATTCCGGGTTGATATGTCTAATGCGATCATGTTTGATTGTTCTTAAGTATTCATTATTTTTTTTGTATATATTGTATTTCTGGTATGACTTATAAAGCATATGTAGGTGTATTTAGTTTTATTTTTGAATTTTCACTTGAACTTCTTTGTTGTGCATTTTTATTTATTATGTATTAATAATACATGTATTGTTGTGGAGCATTTCGCTAGTACAGAAAAATTGAATGTTTCAAACTGTATGTAGATGTATTTAGCTGTATTTGTGGATGGTTACTTGACCTTCATAGTTGTTATTGTTTTATTTCTTATGTATTAATAATACATGTATTCTTATGAATTTCAGTGGCTCTAACTGTTTCTTATTAAATGTATTAATTGTATTTAATAAGTATAGGTGTATTTAGACATGTTTAAAGGTATAGCAGTGTATATATTTGTGTTGTATACTTTTCTATATATATATATATATATATGAAATAACATATTTAAATGTATATGAGTGTATTTTTTGTAAGTATTTATACTGATAATACGTGTAATGATAATTTCTTTGCAACTATTCATTGCTATGTATATCAGAAGATTATGAATGGAGGTCTAAGGCTTCTAGCATTAATGAATAATAATTATCAAAAGTGAGAGAGTTCAATGATAAGCATATATGTCCGTTGAAGGATAAGGTGTATGAGCAATGTCAGGCAAATAGCACCCTTATAGGTGGTATGATTAGGCCAAAGCTTACAAATCATAAGACGAAATACACCCCGAAAGGATATAATTGATGATGTGAAAATAGATTTAGGTTGGATGTTAGTTGCATGTTGGCATGGTAGGCTAAAGAAAAGGCAATAAATATTTTGAGAGGTGAGTCGGATGATTCATACAATAAATTACCAGGATACTTGTATACAATGGATATGACATATCCTGGTTCGCACATTAGAATGGTAAAATCCCCACAAAATGAGCTCAAGTATGTGTATATATCCTGTATGCCTTTATAAAGGGGTTCGATCAATATAGGCCCATTGTGGTTGTGGATGAAAGCCACTTAAAATCGTATTACACTGGGACTTTCGTCTCAGCCAATACTTTGGATGGTGCGGGTGAGTATGCTAGTTATAATAAAATATTATAATATTACTGCATATTAAATATTGAAATATATATTTATAATATGTATGAAATTTCATTTACAGGTCATATACTTCCACTAGCATATGGTGTTATTGATTTAGAGAACGATGCTGCTTGGACATGGTTCTTTGAGAAATTCAATGAAGCATATGGTGAGAGGGAAAGCATGTGCATCGTTTCAGATAGGAACGAAAGTATCATCAAGTCTGTATCAAGAGTGTATCCAATTGTATCACAATCTGCTTGTATATGGCATCTTTGGAACAATGTATATAAGAAATTTAAAAAGATTTATTCAAGGTTGAGCGAGATATACTTCTCGATGGGAAAAGCATAAACACAGGCTGAGTTTGACAGTTTAATGGAGAAGGTGGAGAAGGTAGATATTAGGGTAAAGGAATACTTGGATTTAGCTGGATACAAAAAGTGGGCTAGGTTGTATTTACCTGTCAATAGGGGATGGACATGACGTCAAATATTACTGAGTCAATCAATGCTGCACTTGTGTCAGTAAGGGAATTGCCAATATAAGACCTCCTCGAAGAAGTTAGGAAAATATTTGGATGTTAGAATTGCAGCAATCGGAAAAAAGCTCTATAGACATACACAACTCTTGGGAAACAATACCTGGAGATGCTAACCTTGAATGATGCAATGTCTCCATGAATAACTGTAAGTTGCCTTTTTATTTATGTATCTGTTTCCTATATGTATCCATGGTACAAGGTATTTAACTATATATATTTCAAGGTAGAAATAGAAGTTGTATCTTATATTCAGTCAAGACTACTCTATAATATTCTGCCAGCATTCATATAGTACTTCTAATATATTCAATGTATTTAAATGTATATACATGTATATTTTTTAGTTCTGTATGTACAAATATGATTGTATCTAATACAATTGTATTTAAGACAATATATATTGTGATTCTTAAAGCTAAATAAAATTCTAATACTCCATATTAAAATCATATTTAATACGTTTATTCTTTTATACATATATATGATTTATTTTTTTAAATGTAAATGGTGCCACCGACTGAATATTTTCATACGGTGAACGATGAAGAAAGGCATTACACTGTATGCCTCTTAAAGAATAAATGTAGTTGTGGCGGTTTCAAGTCGAAAAATTACCATGCCCACACGTTTGGGCTGTCCTGAAAAGCAAGTTCTAATGCCAGAAGATTATTGCTCTTATTATTACAAACCAAAATCTGTTGTAATGACATATGAGGTAGCCGTGGATCCTTTGTCGGACCGAAAAGAATAGAATATACTAGCGCATATAGCAGATGAAGTTGTACTACCACCCAAATCTAGAAGACCAAAGAAGAAACATGATAAGTTGTTCATTGAATTACTGCAGAAGAAAAATCAATATTCATATTGCATATGTGGGCAGGAAGGACATAATAAGCGTACTTGTAGAAATGCTCCAATTAGAACACATTCTGACTTGTATTAATGAAAAATGATTTGCCATAGATTTCTGTGTCATTTCGAATATATTTTGGATATACTTAGTTGATGTATTAAAACTGAATACGTAATTAAAATATGACTATTATATCTTCATTATATATGAATATAGATAAATACAATCAATGAATACATATGATTACACTCAGTTATATACATAGGGTATGATTGCATCATAAACAGAACTGATTATTTGTTTTGAATACATAACGTATATGAGAGATTGAATATGATTTATGAATAGTAAATATATGTATTCAAATACACATGAATACATATTACTACAATATGTTATACACATATATATGTCTAAATATGTGTTGTAAGAGAGGCTAAATAGACTTGAATACATATGCATATAAGTGAATACAGATGAATAAATCAGTTATATAGAAAGACGTATTCAAAAATACAACCGAATACATATTAATGCAATATATTATATAAATATGAAGGTCTAAATACACCTGCTGAAAATATGTAACAGAATCTGATGAATACATATAAATAAAACTTAATGAATATAGATAAATATATCATGTTGAATACTGACTAATACAATAAGTTAAATATATATCAATATAACATGTTGCATACATAACAATACAAACTGATATAAACATACAAAAATCCAATAGGTTGAAGGACATATTAATTCAGAAGCACAAAAATAGTCAATACATCGATTAGATGATTGAAATGATAGTATATAAACATTATTGATACGGTCACTAAATTAATTATTTTTGCTAGACTAACACCATCTTTATCAATACACTGTCCAAGAAAATAGTATTCACAAAAACTCCTATAAAAATTACATTCACCTAAGACTACTCTAGTATTATTTTCACCGACGTATCAGAATCGGTGATGTGCCTAAGAATAATTGAAGTTGCTTCTCCCTCGCTTACGGCATTAGCGTCTAACTTCTGCATAGCATAGTCCCAAATGAGGGTACCATATCTTTGACGGAGTAAATTATCATTTGTTTGTGGAACCAGCCCAACGATGCTAAGAAACTCTGCATATGCCTCGACATGCACCCATAATTCCTGAAAGAATACATCAAAACAGTTACAAACAATTCATATTATTAGAAAAATGATACAAGGAAAATGATTAAACACATACATGCTCCCGGAATTTTGTTGAGATAGATTTGAAATGAAAACAACATCAAAGGGATCAGTTGGTGCCTAGTCAGAGTATGCTAAGTCATGAGTCCAATCTATGACTTGCTTATCTCTGTAAAAACCATTGATCGTTAGATACAGAGTTACAAGCTTACCTAGCTTATCTATCTTTGAAGCCACATAAGCATCATGCAATGTTGATTTAATGGAGTTATACACTTTGATACATCTATCCTTGAATAAGACAACTATCAATACCCAATGCAGTTTTTCCTTCAAGTTGACTGGCATCAAGATGTTGTCAACAGTATGCCACTGTACATTAGCCAGCAATCTGTATCCGCTTATGTATTCACATACCACATCCTTTTCTTTGGCTACATTTGTATTACTATCTGTATCAATATACCTGTCAAATATTTCAACAATTCTTGTCTTAAATATGTAATTAGCAGTTGTATACGTGAAGTTGGGTATTTGGTTGTTCTTTTCCTTCCTTCTTAAGTAGTAAAAGAGGACATCAGTATGCTACATTTAAAATTGAATACATATCATCAGTACATTAAATGAGATTCAGAAAATATCAACTGCTGAAAACAAAATTGAACACGTGCACTTGTATATAAACTATCAACTGTTGAAAACAAATTAGTAAAATTGTATGTTACATACATAATGTAGAATACATGTATGTATTTGGTAGCAGTGTACAGTTAACAAACTGAATGTGGAAGGAGTTTATCTTACATTATCATTCTATAGTTTGTCATCAAATGAGAGAAGGTAAAACCAATTTTTTTTGAAGTGACTTGGTCAATGCCAAAATCCAATGGTATATGTAGTATTGACTTGTTCTTTTTGTAATAGTCTTCCAAATCACTTCTACAATAAATTTAAAAATATAATATGTCTATTATTTCAATTATAATATATTGAATAGGCATACAGACTAAAAATTTACTTTTGGTAATGTTTAGCGAGAAGATCATCACGAACCCATTTCTCATACTCTTGAATGACTAATATATGATGTGGTCCAGAAATCAAATCATATTCAAATGGGTGTTTCTTGTCGAATATGGGAGTCAACTTAACTGAGGTACCTATTATTTAGTAAAATATGAATACAAACATTTAATTATAAATACAAGGGGCAAGAAGATCGTAACTTTATAATACACTATTTTTATAAATAATTTACTAACATGCGGAGTCGAAGTTTGACTCATAAGGCGAAGAATACCATCTACTTGGACGTCGATTTCTATGTGAGGCTAATGGGCTTGCATCTGCTATATTTTTTGTTGCATGATATATCACAATTCTAGCTTTTAGAATTTGACTTGGAAGAAACTTGTCCGGCAACTCAAACCGTGATACATGTACTCCTTTGGATACACATATAGGTGGTATTATACACATTATCTCAGATTTATTATTCCCATCAACCATTGCTTCATCACAAACAGGATTAACATTTGTATTCTGTTAATGTATGCAGATGTATATGAGTATTTTATAAAGTGGAAAATAAACATACTATATTCTACTATTCTGGTAATGTATACAGATGTATGTGAGGATTAACATCCATATTCTGTTAATATATACATATGTATGTGTTTCAGTTACTGTATTCTGCTACTGTGAACTGTAGTTTCAATTATAATAAGTACTATAATCTTCTAATGAATACTGTATTCTACAAACCTTAAATACAACTACATTTGAATTATGTTGTATATAGATATATGGAACTGTAGGTTGTATGCAACTTGAAAATACAACATACATTAACAGAATACAGCTTGAAATTAATCATAGATACAACTACATACATGTCTCAGTTTATATATGTATATATATAATATTGAATACCTGTGTATAACTTGTAACATGTATTTACTTGTATTTCAAAATATGTATAGTATGGTATAGATGATTAATGCGAATAAATAAGAAACATATAGTCTTATTATGTTCATATAAACATAAACTAATAGAGGTTTAAAAAATGTTAACCTCCAAATTTTCGTCGACAGTAATATCACTCTTTGGCTGGCCTTTGGGATTATCTTGAAGGTCGACTTGCTACACTTGAATACAATCTCACTGTGGGATGATTTGCTGTAATCTAATCAGAAATCTTCTTAAAGTTTTCAATCATCAATGTTCTTAAAGACGTGATCTCACCCATCACCTAATCAAAACATAAAAAATTAGATAGGTGTTGAAAAAATATATGCATGTTAATTGACAAAACTGTAATGTTTACTAACGGCAGACAAAACTCACGTAGTCTTTGAACGAATTTAGATCATTCCTCAAAAGAGATACTTCATCTGCTTTAGAATTTGTCCGCTTCTTATCGTACAACACATTTTGATTGACTTCAGATATACCAGCATCAGGAGTCTTGGGTTTAGTCTCTGCCTCTGAATGATCTATAATCTGCTATTTGCGCTTCTTGTGGGGCGGAGATGAAGAAGGTCCAACACGTGTATCATATTTCTTCTTAGGCTGAAGATGCAGTGTAGTACTGAAGTCATCTGAATCATCTCAGTAACGTGAGTAACACGAGGTGCAGGAGTAACGTGAGTATGCCAACTCAGTAAGTAACTAAAGTAAATAAGTACTGAAAGTAGTGACGAGCAATTCAAAAAGCATATAGCTGAGAAATCACATGATAACATATCAGCTTTACAGCTTAAAACCGGTTTCGGCAAAGAATCAGCTTTTCTGATTTAAACATCTTAAATCAGATATATAAAAATATTTTCAACAGAGGCTTATCTTAAAAAGGGGAGTGAAATCAGTGAAAACATCAAAACTGGGCCCTTGGGGCAAGGAATCACTCGAAATATGGCCTCTCGGGCAGCCTCTCAGTCACTCGTGACTCAACCATCGTCACTCAATCTCACAATATCTCATAATAATAGAAATAATAATAACCGTTGCGGCGTGCAGCCTGATCTATATATTTATAGTCGACTACACTCACAGGGGTGGTGCAGACTCCGGAGGGGCTCCTACAAACCAAGCGTCATATTGCTGCGGCACGCAGCCCGATATATATATATATATATATATATATATATATATATATATATATATATATATATATATTTGTTGCGGCGTGCAGCCCGATCCATAACATACATATACATAAATATCCTCACACTTAGGTCCTCGACCTCTCTCAGTCATTAAATTCACAACCTCTCGGGCACAACAATTGAAATTGATGAACTCAGTCCAAATAGTTCTCTCTTTTAAAAGAAACAAGAATAAACAATTTTTAGATATTTAATAGGTAAAACATGACTAAGGATATGCTTTTAGCAAGTAAAGAGAGGAAAAAAGTCAAAATGCCCCTAAAGGTTTTCTACATGTCGGCACAAGGCCCCAAATATGGCATACAACCCATAATACAGTATAATATCAAAAATAAGGAATAATATAATATTTACAAACCAAATACGTGGCTTAATAGTCGCTACGAAATGGACCAAGTCACAATCCCTACCGGTGCACGCCCATACGCTCGTCACCTAGCATGTTCGTCACCACGTTTACCAAAACAAGTCAAATACCAGGGTTTTGTACCCTCAGTTTGAGATTTACAATGGTTACTTACCTCAAACCGATAAAAATACTGCTCAGCGATGCCTTTGTCCCTCGAAACGTCCTCCACTCGCGTAGAATCTATCTAATATCAGAACGAGGACGTCAAAATATGCTAAGGGAACCAAGCCCAAGTGAAAACAATCAAAATAATACCAAAATTCCGAAATTGGTCAAGCCCGACCTTCGGGCCCACATCTCTAAAATTCAGAAATTTTACATCAACAGATTCCTTATCACCACACGAATTCATACATACTAAGAACATCAAAATCCATCCACAAATGACCCTTCGAACCCCAAATGTTTGGTATCAAATTTCAAGCCGTAGCTCTTAAAATTTTAGATTTGGATTTCATGATTTTCTAGGTGTAATTCACATAATAATCGAGTTTTAAAAATCTTACCTCCAATCGTTTCCCTTTGAACCCCTCTACAATCTCCTTCAAAAATCTCTCAAAATGACCAACTATGGAGGAAAATAACCCCACATTAGCGGACAAGACGAGTTTAAAACATTGTGGCCATGCCTTAATTTCCTTATTCGCGAAAGCGGTCAAAGCCTCACGTTCGTAAAGCACAAAATTTCATTGACCAAAAATTCTTCTTCGCGAACGCGATGCCTCAGCTTTACCAACCTACTCGATTGCGACTCAGATTTACGCGAATGCGATGCCTACCAATCCAGCCCTTAGCGAAGACGAGACTACCCTTCGCGAACGAAAAGGCCAAACA
Organism: Nicotiana benthamiana; assembly: GCA_034376525.1. Taxonomy (NCBI): domain Eukaryota; kingdom Viridiplantae; phylum Streptophyta; class Magnoliopsida; order Solanales; family Solanaceae; genus Nicotiana; species Nicotiana benthamiana. The sequence continues at coordinate 104,744,421 of CM067332.1, read as the reverse complement.
TGATACCTCCCTTCCTGGCCCTTCGCGAACGCGAGGGTCCTCTCGCGAATGCGAAGACCAAAACACCTACAACAGCTGAAACCATTTTGTTGCAATTTCTCTTAACTCAAAATGATCCGTTCAACCCTCTGAATCTCACCCGAGGCCCTTGGTGCCTCAACCAAAGGCACCAACATTCCCTAAAACCTTATTCAAACTTGTTCCACTCATCAAAACACCTCAAACAATATCAAATCACCCAAACACACATCGGATTCAAGCCTAAGTTTCTAAAATCTTTCGTATTTCCGTTTTTGATAAAAAACACAATTAAACCACGTCCGAATGACCTGAAATTTTGCACTAACATTCCAAATGACATAACCAAGCTACTGCAGCTCTCGAAATTCCATTTCGACCACTATATCAAAATCTCACCTACCAATCGTAAATCGCCAAAATATCAACTTCGCCAATTCAAGCCTAAATCTTCTCCGGGCCTCCAAAACCTATTTTGATCATGCTCCCAAGTCACAAATTACCTCCCGAACTAACCAAACCATCAGAACTAACATCCGAGCCCTCTAACACATAAGTAAACATCCGGTTGAGTTTTTCAACTTAAGCTTCCTTAAAAGAGACTACGTGTCTCAAATTTTACCAAATCCATTCCTAACTCGATCCGACTAATCCAATATCGCAAAACACGGACAACAAAGCATAAAGAATCAAAAGGGTGGGAAACAGAGTGGTAACACATGAGACGACTGGCCAGGTCGTCACATCCTCCCTAACTTAAACAAATGTTCATCATCGAACGAGTAAAGAAACATACCTGAAGCCTCAAATAGGTGAGGATATCTACTCTGTATCTCTCGCTCGGTCTTCTAGGTAGCCTCCTCCACGGGTCGACCTCCCCACTACACTTTCATCGAAGCTATATCTTTTGATCTCAACTTCCGAACCTGATGCTCCAAAATAGTTCCTGGCTCCATATCATAAGTCAAATCCCCCTCCAACTTAACCGTGCTGAAACCCAGAACATGAGACAGATCCCCAATATACTTTCGGAGCATACAAACATGAAATACTAGATGCACACTCGACAAGCTGGGTGGCAAAGCAAGCTCGTAAGCCACCTCCCCAATTCTCTGAAGTACCTCAAAAGGCCAAATGAACCGCTGACTCAACTTTCCTTTCTTTCCAAATATCATAACACCCTTCGTGGGAGAAACCTTCAACAGAACCTTCTAACCAACCATGTAGAACACATCTCGAACCTTCCTGTTAGCATAACTCTTTTGCCTCGACTGCGCCGTACGAAGTCTCTCCTGAATCACCTTCACCTTATCTAAAGCATCCTGAAGAAAATCTATACCCAATAGCCTAGCCTTACCAAGCTCGAACCAACTAATTGGAGATCTACACCACCTCCAGTACAAAGCCTTATATGGATCCATCTGAATACTCGATTGATATCTGTTGTTATAGGCAAACTCTGCAAAAGGTAGAAACTGATCCCATGACCTTCTGAAATCAGTAACACAAGCGCGTAGCATATCCTCCAATATCTGAATAGTACGCTTGGACTGCCCGTCCGTCTGAGGGTGAAAGTTGTGCTCAACTCCACCTGAGTACCTAACTGCCACTAACCAGACTTCCAAAACTGGGAAGTAAACTGAGTGCCCCAATTTGAAATGCTGGAAACTGGGACACCATGCAACCGAACAATCTCCCAGATATATATCGCTGCTAACCGATCTGAAGAATAAGTAGTACAGATAGGAATGAAGTGAGCGGACTTGGTTAGGCAATCCACAATCACCCAAATAGCATCAAACTTCTTCAAAGTCCGTGGAAGCCCAACTATAAGTCCATAGTAATGCGCTCCCACTTCTACTCTGGAATATCCATCCACTTATGCAAGCCACCCAGTCTCTGGTGCTCATATTTCACCTACTGATAATTGAGACACCGAGCTATAAATCCCACAATATCTTTCTTCATTCTCCTCCACTAATAGTACTGTCTCATATCCTGATACATCTCGCGGCTCCTGGATGAATAAAATACCGCGAGCTATGGGCCTCCTCCAGAATCAAATCCCGAAGCCCATTTACATTTGGAATACATACCCCACCATCTCCAATAGTCACATCTCTGGAATCATCATGCTGAACTCTGTCCCTAAGGATAAGCAAACGTGGATCATCATACTGGCGCTCTCTGATGCGCTCATATAGGGAAGACCGAGAAACCGCACAAGCCAATACTCGACTAGGCTCCAAAATTTTCAACCTTACGAACCGTTTGGCCAAAGCCTGAACATCAACCATAAGAGGTCTCTCCCCAACTAGAATATATGCCAAACTCCCCATACTCATTGCCTTTCGGCTCAAAGCATCAGCCACCACAATGGCCTTTCCCGGATGATACAATATAGTGATATCATAATCCTTAAGAAACTCCAACCATCTCCGCTACCTCAAATTAAGATCCTTTTGCTTGAACAAATGCTGAAGGTTGCGGCGATCAGTGAATACCTCACAAGACAAGCCATACAAGTAATGCCTCCAAATCTCAACGCATGAACTATGGTGTACAACTCCAAATCATGAACGGCTAGTTCTTCTCATGGGGATTTAACTGAGGAGAAGCATAAGCAATAACTATATCCTCTAGTATCAACACACTACTAATCCCTACTCTCTAAGAATCACAATAAACGGTATATGAACCTGAAGCTGATGGCAAAACCAATACTGGAGTTGTGGTCAAAGTGTCTTGAGCTTCTAAAAACTCTCCTTACACTCGTCCGACCAAAAAATGAATAACCCTTCTAAGTCAACTTGGCTAAGGGCGATGCGTTAGATGAGAATCTCTAAACAAACTGGCAATAATAGCCTGCCAAACCAAGAAAACTATGAATCTCTATAGCTGAGGACGGTCTGGGCCAACTCTGGACCGCCTCTAACCTTCTTTGGATGAACATGTATATCCTCACTGGACACCACATGTACCAAGAATGCCACTAAGCCGAGGCAAAACACACACTTAGAAAACTTCGCATAAAGCTTCTCCTCCCTCAATCTCTACAATACAACTCTCAAATGCTCCACGTGCTTCTTCCGACTACGTGAATATACCAGAATATCATCAATGAAGACTATGACGAATGAGTCAAGATAAGGCCGGAACACGTTGTTCATCGTATGCATGAACGTTGTTGGGGCATTGGTCAGCCCAAAAGACATAACTAGGAACTCATAGTGACCATTGGTCCTGAAGGCCATCTTAAGAATATCTGAATCCCTTATTTTCAACTAGTGATAACCCGAACGGAGATCAATCTAGAGAATACTCTCGCTTCCTGAAGCTGGTCGAATAAATCATCAATGCGAGGCAAGGGATACTTGTTCTTAATTGTTACCTTGTTTAATTGTCTATAATCAATGCACATTCTCATAGTGTCATCCTTCTTCTTCACAAACAGAACCCGCGCACCCCAAGGTGACACACTAGGCCGAATGAACCCCTTATGTAGGAGTTCCTGAAGATGCTCATTTAACTCCTTCAACTTTGCTAGTGCCACACGATATGGCGGAATAGAAATAGGACGAGTGACCCGTACCAGGTAAATACCAAAATCAATATCCTTCTAGGGCGGCATGCCTGGAAGGTCTGCAGGAAATATATCATGGAAGTCCCTCACAACTGGAACGGAATCAATACTGGGAGTCTCAACTCCGACATCCCCCCCAAAGGCAAGATACGAAAGACAATCCTTCCCAACAATACGCTGGGCCTTCAAGAAAGAGATCACTCTACTAGGAACATAATCATTCACACCTCTCCACGCGATTTGTGGCACACCCGGTATAGCTAATATGACTGCCTTAGCATGATAGTCCAGAATAGCGCGGCACGGAGATAACCAATCCATGCCCAAAATAATCAAAATCCACCATGCTTAATAATAGTAGATCAACTCGGGCCTCCAGGCCCTCAATGGTCACCATACACGACCGGTACATACGGTCTACAACAATAGTATCATCCACCGAAGTAGATACATGAACAGGTCTCACGGGGCGTATCAAAATAACGAGCAAAGTATGATGACACATAAGAAAAGTTTAATCCGGGATCAAATAGTACAGAGGCATCTATATGGAATACTGAGACAATACCTGTAATAAATAACATCGGAAGCAATAGCATCGGGTCTGCCTGGAAGAGCATAGAAACGGGCCTGACTACCCCATAGTCAACCTCCCCATTTAGGGCGACCCCTGGCTGACTGACCTCCACCCCTAGCTGGCTGGGCGAGTGGTGAAGTAACTGGAGCAAAAGTCAAGGGCTAACCCCTCTGCTGAGATTGACCATCATGAAGAGGAGGACATGCCTTCTCATATGCCCAAACTCTCTACACTCATAGCAACTTCCCGGTGCTGGAGATAGGGACTGAAGGGAACCCCGAAATGACCAGTAGAAGAACCTGGCATGGAGGAACCCTAGACAGACGGAGCATGGGATGAAATCTGAGCAGGAAGGGCACTAATTGACGAGTGGCTCTGATAAGAACTATGAAAATCATGACCAAATGATGCTCCACGATAAGCTGGGCGAGCCGAATTTTCCTGCCTGAAAGAACGGCCTCTGCCCTGCTGGAACTGGCCCCTCGAAGGAGTACCACTAAAGCTACTAGATCCCAGAGGCCTCTTGGCCTCCCTCTCCTCTCGCAATTGATGGTGAACCGACTCAATCTCACAAGCGACATCAACAACCTCCTCGAATGTAGCACCTGTCACCCTCTCCCTAGTCGTAAGAATCTGGAGCTGATATGTGAGGCCATCAACAAACCTCTTGATCCTCTCTCTTTGTGGAAACCAACCAAACCGCATGATGGTCTAACTCAGAGAATCACATCTCATACTACGCATCGTCATCTCCCCCTAACGCAGCTACTTAAATTGCATGCGCAGCTCCTCTCGGCGCGACTGACGTACATACTTCTCCAGGAAGAGAATGGAGAACTACTGCCAAGTAAGGGGCGTTGCACCAACATGCCTACACCTCTCATAAGCCTCCCACCAAGTGAAGGCAAACCAAAGAAAATTGAAAGGTAGTAAATACCACACCACTAGTCTCAAGAATCCCTACTATACGAAGCATTCGCTGGCACTTATCCAAGAAACCCTGGGCATCCTCGCCCTCTTGCACTGCTGAATGTCGGAGGCTAGAGTCTACCAAACCTCTCAAGTCAATGTTTCTCATCATCCAGCATAACTAATACCATAACCTCCTAAGATGGTGCAACCAGCTGGGCTGGAGGTGCCCTCGGTATTTAGAGTCCCTGCAGAACCTGCTCAGGTGTGCGAGTAACGGGGGTCTAGATGCCTCCCTCAGTCTGAGTAGTAGATGCGGTCGTAGTAGCTGAGACCTCCTGAGCCAAACCGGTACACACTAATAAGATCTGAGCTAAAGCCTCCTGAAGGCCTGGAATCACAATAGGCACAGTTGGTGCCTGAGTTGGTGCAGGTGTAGCATCAACAACTGGGACCTGATCCAGAATTGGGGCAGCTGGTGGATCTGCAGGTGCTGCTCTAGCTGCTCTGCCCCTGCCATGGCCTCGACCACGACCTCGGCCTCTGATGGCCCCAGCTGGTGGTACTGGTGGTCGTCCATCCTACCAGATAACACGTTTCCTCACCATCTATGAGAGAATGGAATAATAGAAGTTTAGTACTCGGATCAACAATTCGCACGACAAGAATTTCAAGAATATGATGTTTTTCCTAAAGGTTCTGCATCCTCTCGAGGATAAATACAGACTTCTCTGTACCGATCCGCGAGACTTTACTAAACCTGCTCATGACTCATGAGACCTATGTAACCTAGACTCTGATACCACCTTGTCACGACCCCAAATACTGGTCGTGATGGCGCCTATCACATTACTAGGCAAGCCGAATAAACAATTAACAACAACTCTTTTCTTTTACATGAAGCCATTTTTATGCAGGTTTAAATACCATACCTTTCATAATAAGTGTTTAACACAATAGATAAACATGCGAAATTCAATAAAACATGAACTACACAACCCCACAAATCTGGTGTCACGAGTCTAGAGCCTCAATTATAAGTCTGTATACCTACTACTTCAATAGTCTAAGAAATTCGGAAATGATAGCAAGATAGAGGGGAGAAACAGGACTGTCGGAGCCATGCAGCTACCCGGAAATCTCCGTCAATACGCTGGATTAGCTAAACAACCCTCACTCAGCCGCTCGGGCACTTGGATCTGCACACGAGGTGTAGGGAGTAACGTGAGTATGCCAACTTAGTAAGTAACTAAAGTAAATAAGTATTAAAAGCAGTGACGAGAAATTCAAAAAGCATATAGTTGAGAAATCACATCATAACATATCAGCTTTACAGCTTAAAACCAGTTTCATCAAAGAATCAGCTTTTCCGATTTAAATATTTTATATCAGATACTTAACAATATTTTCAACATAGGCTTATCTTAAAAAGGGAAGTGAAATCAGTTAAAACATCATAACTGGGCCCCTCGAGCAAGGGATCAATCAAAATATGGCCTCTCGGGTAGCCTCTCAGTCACTCGTGACTCAACCCTCGTCACTCAGTCTCATAATATCTCATAATAATAGAAATCATAATAACCATTGTGGCATGTAGCCCGATCCAGTAGGACCCATATAAGTATCGATGCGGCGTGCAGCTCGATCCATAACTCACATATATAAAAATATACTCACACTTAGGTCCTCGACCTCTCTTAATTATTAACCTCACAACCTCTCGGGCACAACAATGGAAATTAGGGAACTCAGTCCAGATCGTTCTCTCTTTTAAAAGAAACAAGAATAAACCAGTTTTAGACATTAACAGGTAAAACATGACTGACGATATGCTTTTAGCAAGTAAAGTGAGGAAAACAGTCAAAATGTCCCTAAGGGTTTTCTACAGGCCGGCACAAGGCCCAAATAAGGAATACAACCCATAATACAGTACAATATCCAAAATAAGGAATAATATAATGTTTTCAAACCAAATACGCAGCTTAATAGTCGCTACGGGATAGACCAAGTCACAATCCTACCGGTGCACGCCTACACGCTCGTCACCTAGCATATGTGTCACCGCATTTATCAAAACAAGTCAAATACCGTGGTTTTGTTCCCTCAGTTCCAGATTTACAATGGTTATTTACCTCTACTCTCCCCTTCCCGGGCCGAGGCCCCCCTCAATGGGTTCTAATTCCAAGAAGCCCCCCCCCACCTTTTCGGATACGAGTGAAAACCGATAAAAATACTACTCTGTGATGCCTTTGCCCCTCAAATCGACCTCCACTCGCGTCGAATCTATCCAAAATCAGAATGAGGACGTCAAAATATGCTAAAGGAATCAAGCCCAAGAGGAAACAATCAAAATAATACCAAAATTCCGAAATTGGTCAAACCCGACCCCCAGACCCACATCTCGAAATTCAGAAATTTTTTACATCAATAGATTTCTTATCTTCCCACGAGTTCATACATACGAAGAACATCAAAATCCATCCACATATGACCTTTCAAATCCCAAATGTTTGGTCTCCAATTTTAAGCCCTAGCTCTTAAATTTTTAGGCTTAGATTTCATGATTTTCTAGGTGGAATTCACATAATAATCAAGTTTTAAGTCCAAGAATATTACCTCCAATCGTTTCCCTTTGAACCCCTCTTCAATCTCCTTCAAAAATCTCCCAAAATGACCAACAATGGAGGAAAATAACCCCACATTTGGGAACAAGACGAGTTTAAAACATTCTGCCTAGGCCTTAATTTCCTTCTTCGCGAACTCGGTAAAGCCTCGCGTTCGCGAAGCGCAAAATTCCATTGACCAAAAATTGTTCTTCGCGAATGCAATCCCCTATCACGAACGCGATGCCTCAGCTTCACCAACCTACGTGAATGCGACCCAGACATACCCGAAAGCGATGCCTTATCAATCCAGCCCTTCGCAAATGCGGGACTACCCTTCGGGAACGCGAAGGCCAAACATGATGCCTCCCTCCCTAGCCCTTCGCGAACGTGAGGGTCCTCTCGTGAAGACGAAGACCAAAACACCTGCAACAGCTGAAACCATTTTTCTGCAATTTGTCTTAACTCAAAATGATCTATTCAACCCTCCGAAACTCACCCGAGGCCTCCGGGACCTCAACCAAAGGCACCAACATTCCCTAAAACTTTATTCAAACTTGTTCCACTCATCAAAACACCTAAAATAAAATCAATTCACCCAAAACACATAAGATTCAAGCCTAAGTTTCTAAAATCTTCCAAATTTCATTTTTTTGATAAAAAAAACTCAACCAAACTACGTCCGAATGACCTGAAATTTTGTACACGCATCCCAAATCACCTAACGAAGCTACTAAAACTCTAAGAATTTCATTTTGACCTCTATATCAAAATCTCACCTACCAACCGGAAATCTCCAAAATATCAACTTTACAAATTCAAGCCTAAATCTACACCGGACCTCCAAAACCCATTCTGATCACGCTCCTAAGTCACAAAATCACCTCCCGAAGCTAACGACCATCGACACTCACATCTTAGCCTCTAACACACAAGTCAACATCCAATTGACTTTTCCAACTTAAGCTTCCTTAAAGAGGCTAAGTGCCTCAAACCTTTCCGAACTCTATCAGATCAACCCGATACCACAAAATACGGACAACAAAGCACAAAGAAGCAGAAATGGAAGAAACGGAGCAGTAACTACATGAGACGACTGGCCAGGTCATCACAACATGTTATATCCAACCTATATTTACCATTGATCACTGTATCGAAATGTATATTGTGTGCAACTGTAGGCTATATGCAAATGGAAACTATAGTTTGTATGCAGATGAATGGTGTATTGTATATGGAAAATCTAGGTTGTATTTAGATATATGTGTTATGCATATGTATGTTGTAGGTAGATTATAATATATGTATCTGTATGGAAATGTTGGTTGTATGCAACTTGAAAATATAGTACATATTCAGATGTATGTTATATATGCAGAATACACTATACTTAGCAAATATTGTATGCAAAATTAAATTTCAGAAACTTATGAAATATTAATTTACCATATTTCCCTGGTCTTTGAACATGCCATTCATCAGATAAGCTTAAGTCAGTTGATTGACCGTGGTTCTCCAATTGAGTAATCTGGGTACTCGATTACCAGGGCGCTTTGCAATTTTATAGTCAACCTTTGAACAATACTCATAAAACCAAACTTGCATGGCGAGAAGCATCCCAGCAATCCTATAGTACTTCTTGTGATAATCCATTTTCTTACTAATAGATGTAATAAGGTTTTTGAATATAAAAGTACCCCATGGATAATCAGAGTTCTTCCATTCTCGACCAAGTTAAAATGTAGTCGTGGGATGGTTGTGGTTTTCTTCTCTGATGAGAATATCCATGTGTGTATGAGATACATCAATGTTATCTTGATTGCATCCCCATCGTTATCATTACCCCATTTCTTTTTATAAAAGCATGACAATAACGCTTCCTTTTTAACCAGCTTTGAATCGCCGATAAGTCTGAACAATACGGTTGGGCACCTCTGTGTTGAACTTAAATTCATGTGGATCACCAACGCATTTGATACCATTGACGAGGGAAAACTCCCTGATTAAGAAGGAAATCGTTGTACCATTTACGTATATTGAAAATACGTCATTAGTACTTTCTTCTAACTGCAAAACCATGAACCACCTGAAGAGTTGATGGTGTACCTCACACTGATCCATATCAAGGAGACTTTCAAAACAAGTAGATCTTAATAGTTTATACTATTCTGGAGTAAGCTTTTCTTTGAGATCGGATACTATATTTGTGTTTGTATATGAACAAATATGCGGTGATAATCTTGGCGGGTGTTTCACAAAGAGTTTAATTTCCTGAATACAAATAAGAATTTAAAAATGGATTCATATTCATCATCAATTCATAAACTCATTAAGTATTATGAATACATATAGATACAACTAGATACAGTTAAATATGAAAATATATATTAATACCATTTAGTACAAAAATAGTGAATATCTACATACAACATGCAAGGAAAACTATAATAAATACAGAAATACAGTGATTATAAATTTGAATACATCTAAATACATTTAAATACAACATATAATAACCAAGTGAGCGCAACTTAGTTAATGACATTGTAAATATGCAAATGAATTTTGGATTTTTTTAATACTTATGAGTACAACTAAATACATACGAATACATTATCATATATATAAATCACGTGAATAATTATGAACACATCAATGTACCCCTAAAGCACATCAACAACTTTGAATGCATATTGATACAATAACAATTACCATTTCGTGTCGTGTATTCGAAGTTTTTTTTGCATTAACTTCCTTAACCTTGACACACGAAGAATCATTCATAAGTTTTTTCCTCTTTTTCACAATTGAAATTTTTGTTTCGTTTGATGATTTCTCAACTTGGACTTCTTTTGATTTGCCATTGTGTAATTTAGTTCTTCTCTCTGAAGTAGTAGTTGCTGATACACCTGCAAATTTCGACTCCACTTGAATTATTTGCAACGAAAAAGAGGACCCACTAAAATTAAAAATTTTGGTGGGTTGTGTGACGTTGAATCCGACATTGGAGAGAAAAACGAAAGTTTTCTGTTGAGTAAACAATAACAATGGTTATTGTTTAAGAAGCAAACAAAAATATGTATTAAAATCGAATAAGCTAAATAATTGTATCAAAATTGAAAAAGCTAAATACTTACCGCAAGAACTTTTATCAGGAAATAAAACCGCGATTTTAGAGAGAAACTAATTGGGAGTGATAATGGGGGAGACCTGGAGATTTGAGTGAGAAAAGAAGTCTGAATCGTGATTTTGTGGGAAAAGAGAGTAAAGTGTATGCAAAACGAGAGGGAGAGAGAATATGGTTTGTGAAATTTACTGTAATTATGTGACAGAAAATCTGAACAAAAGAGAGAGAAAAATATTAATTAGCGTATATTAGGGGTGGCAAAATGGTTCAAAGAAACAGTCAACTACCCATATTATCTACTAAAAATGGGTTGGATAATGAACTTTTTAAAAACGGATCAAATATGGATATGAACCATATTATCCATTTAGAAAATGGATAACCACTTAGTCTAACTTTTATATTTGTATAGCCTCAAATTGGGGGTTCCTCAAGTTAGAGAGACTAAAAATTCTCCTAGAAAAGATCATATACAAGAAGGCATGGATAATACGGGTAACCCATATTATCCGCCGGTTAACCCGTTTTTCATCCATATTAAATATGGGTTGGGTTAGATAATTGATCCATTTTTTCTTTACCCATTTTCAGCCCAAACCATATTCGACCCGACCCGGCCGTTTGCCACTCCTTGCGTATGGTGCCTTAAGCGTAGGATATAACTATAATTAGATATTTTTTTATATAGGGTAAAAGTAGCTATATAATATAACTTTTTAAAATATTATTTATTTAAAATAAATAGAGTACTAAACTTTTTTATAAAATGTAAAATTTCCAAAAATATTCATATGGCTGAATTTTCCGCAAATAACGATAGACGTGTTAAAATATAATGTGAAATGACTCCTAGTTTCATTTTCCAGAAATAATGGAGTACTAAGAAAAAACCTCGAAAGCATGAGCAACCTTTACGCACAAGATACATACTTAGTACACAAGGAAAAGAAATGACTCAAAAGGGATTGTCATAGGAGATATTAGAAAAAGTAATAAATATTAGTTCTGTGTATTATTAATATTTGTTAGGTATATTTTTTTAACTTGAGTATTGATGCAAATTCAGAATTTTAAAGTGATGATTGTTTGCCGATAAAAAATTCGAAAGAAAAGGAATTTTTTTTAGTTATGGGTGCTCACTCTATATTTATCTAACTATTTTTATAATTACATATGCAAAATTAGTAAATCCGATTAAAAATAATAGATGCTCAAGCATCCATAAGTATTCATGTACATCCGCCAAATGTTGAATATAACTAATACTTGTATTAGTTATACATTATACTTATTATTATCTTGTGTATAAGTAATACATAGAAAATCATGACATTAGTAATACCAATATTAATGCATCCATTAGTATGGTTAAAGATAAAATTATCTTTAAAAAAATCCCTTAAATAATATTTACATAACTAATATTTGTACTACTAACTCATATATTATTAATACCAAACGATCCTTAAATTTATCACAATAATAATAATACAGTATAATTTTACAAATAAGTTTTAAAAAGCATAATATTGTTATGAAATAATATAAGAACAAGAACAATATAGAGAAAAATAGAGAGAGGAGTATTCTTATTGATACTTTTGGGATAATTTACAATGGGGTAAGACCCCTATATTTATAAGAAGATAAATGACTTAGCCTCAAAGTAAAACTCTTCTATAAGATAGATATTCACCCTAATTAGAGTTCTATTTATTACACCCCCCCTTGAATGTCTATTCAATAATGTGCCTCGTTAAAACCTTAACTAAAACAAAACCCAATGGGAAAAAATTAAAGAAAAGGAAAAAGAGTACACATGTTTGAATATGCGCCTATTGGCTGCCTCGTTAAAAACCTTGCAAGGAAAACCCATTGGGACAAAACCTTGTAAGGGAAAAAGAGTGCAACGCGCATTAACTCCCCCTGAAAAGAGCATCAATTCACATCCTTGAGCATCTGCATTCCAATCTTGTGCACCATCTTCAAAACGATCTTTTGTAGAGATTTGATAAATAAATCAGCCATATTGATTTGAATAAATATTCCGCACCTTGAAATTATCATTCTTGATAGATATGAACATCTTCATATAATGTCGTGGAATGACTCTTCAATATCTCCATAGAGGTATTCTCGATGCCATCATGCTTATAGTTATAGCAAGATACATATGTACACAAGTTGCACTTAGGATGTGGTACTTCAGGACCAAGAATTGTATATGCTTCAAGCAACTCCAATCTTTCATGGATTGACATATAAGTTAAGTCATATAAGCCATATAATAGACTTTAGATGCATATCAAGTTTTTATGTCATGCCAGACAAATAGATATCGAAAACTGGTTACATATACCATTGACTTTATACTTTCAAGTATTTGAACTACATGTCTTTCATATGGAATCAATTCTGCTTGAATTGTATCTCTTCCATTTAGCTAATATTTTTGTTTGTATTCGACAAACATAAGATCCTCATCGATATTTAGCGCTATCATAGATGTCGTCGACGAACATTATATATCGGTTCCAATAAATTTTCATAAAGACATAACATGGAGATCTCTTTATTCATATATTCAGGTACCTGAATCTCTCATGAGATTTTATGAAGTGTTATGTCATGTGATCTTCTAGATCACTTGCCTCCCCATTATGATCACTTAGATCATTTGCTCATCTTCTTTATTAAGAAGTTATTTTGAAACCGATTTGTCTATACGCTTTAAGCGTATCAAAGACTTTGTCCTTCTGGGACTTAATATGAGCATTTGCAGTGAGAATATAGTTACTTTCTTTGGGTCAGCAAATGCGTAAAGCATGCTTTACAATATGTTGCAATTGAATTATCCTTTTATGAACTTCAGGTGCATATTATGATATTCGAGGATCTATATATACAAATGATAATTCATCCCATGTAACCTTTTCTCAAGTGTTTATCATGTCTTCCCCTCATGTTAGAAAAGCTAACTTGTTTCCTCAACTTTGAGAGTCCATCTTTATGCATTATGGTGTTAATGAAAATATACACCGCACATTAATAATAATAAGATGAAATTATTTGGTTCCTGACCCTGAACCACTTGTGAGGGGAGAATATAATATACTCTCGTATACAACGTATATCAAACTGATATATATAACTTTGTTCTCATAAGAAACAATTTAGCTATTAAGTGGAGGCACTCAATAATTATCTTGCTAAACCAACTATGATATAAACCAACTTATCAAGATGAACTATCTTGAATAGAAAATCTGGAAATTATGCTCGAAGTTAGATTACTGAGCAATTTACCTCGCAAGCACCGGCCAGGCTGCAGGTTAATAACAATCGCGCATGTAACCATATCATAGATGCATCATATGTGGTATACATGGCAGGTGAATGGGCCCATATTCACCTTTGATATTTCCAGAATTTATGGGATTCAACCCGAACTCTTTAGTTGGTCAATCAATTAATGAGAACAAGTAATATAAGAGAATTCGTAAAGAACTTTCTAGTTCTTTAATATCCATGTGAACTCTCTATTACTGCACATCATACTTAAAATGAGATGGCTAACCCGAATGCCAACTGAATAAATTATCAATATTGATAAACTTCAAATTTACACCATGACATGTGCAATTATAAATAAATTTCAAGTTTATTATGATATGAGTTTTTATATCAATAAACGTCTACTTTATTGTGGTATTCTTGTGTAGTACAAACTGGAGAATAAAGCGGGTAGTTTTTCACATACAGATTATCCCGCTACAAGTTGTAGTAATAGAAGATATCAAATCTTTCCTTTATTTATAGTCTCAATATAATCAATCGCTTTCGCATATACTTTGGAAACTGAATAAGTTTCTTTGAGACTTACTACAACACAATACCTTATTGGTAATCAATTGTGTTTCTCCAACATAGTAATAATTGGCTCTTCTAGGGCTCTCAATTAATTTTGTACTACCACAAATTCATCAACATCCATGTGGTGAATATCTCTTTTAAAGAGAAAGTTATACCATTATGGTCATGTCAAAATTATATGCAAGATATGTTTCTTGCATTATTATTGTCCTTTGGTAATCACAATGACAAATTATTTTGGCGTACAATAGGTACGTGACCAATGACTATTCATGCCATAACAATGACATTATTTTCATATATCATCTCAAACCTCCTTCTAGGGGTGAGTGTGGTATATTCAATACTAATATCATGTTCATATTCTTCTAATAATGAATATGTATTCGTGAATTAGATGTTGTCACATTCACTGCGGGGATATGTGATTTTGTTATCCTTTTCAAATCTGTAAATGCGTCTGGCATTCGATTTACTATTCTTTGCAAATGGATAATATTTTGCACCTCTTTTTCGTAAATAGAGGTATGTGGATCAAGATGAGATAATGATGCATTTTTCAACAAAATTTCCCGTTTGGTTTCACCAACTTCTCCCCCTAATTTTGGGAAAAGCGTCTCATCGAATTGACAGTCTGCAAATCGTGCAGGGAACAAATCCCCTGTCAATGTTTCGAGGTAGCGAATAATGGAGGGCGATTCAAGCTCAACATATATTCCTAACCTTCTTTGCAGACCCATTTTGGTGCAATATGGCGGTGCTACAGGCACATATACTGCACATCCAAAAATTCTTAAGTGAGATATATTAGGTTCATGACCCAAAACTTATTGCAACGGGGAATATTTGTGATAATTCGTCGTTCTGAGACGAACTAGCATTGCTGCATGCAAAATGGCGTGACCCCAAACCGAAGTGGGCAGCCTCGTTTTCATGAGTAAATGAGGAATTCAAGATTATTCTCATCTATTGTCTCAATATGATATCCATTTTGAATGATATCTTTAAAACTCAACAATTTCCTTTTAGACTTGGAGGAGAACATTGCATTCTCTATGATAAATATTGTTCCTTTAGGCAGAGTTATAGTTGCTCTTCAGGAGCCTTCAATCAATTTACTACTACCAGAAATTGTAGTAACATCTGCCTTACACATACTTAAATGAGAGAAATATTCTCTGAGTTATAGATATTAAATTTTGTGTGTGTTCACAACACATGTGCATTAAATAGCAGTAGGATCGCATGCAACAACACTGAAGAGATTGGAAATGACATAGACGGTATGTGTCATTAATTAAGCACAAAAGTGGTAAAGGCTTGTGCAAAACATGATTTTTACAAACTGTGCATAGAAAAGTATGTACAGGACATATAATTAATGGTAAAAGCAAAGAGGTCTATGTGATAAGAAATAAATTTTCAACACATATCAGGTATATGAAACAAAATAGTTGTTATGCAATTTGTGATGTACACAGAATTTGTTTATAATACACACAAAAGATCATGATTAGATTTTGCACAAAAAATTTTGCTTGCTGTAAAATGTTGATTTAAATATTACACAATAAGAAAATAACAATACAGTATAACTGATGACAATGATAACTACAATCATACAGAAAATAAATGATACTGCATGACTTGTTTTTACAGAATGTGTACAGGTTCACATTTATTGACTAGTTAAAACATGGCTAAATAATATACTTTGCAGTAGTATGATATTGCAAGTTCTTAAAGTCTTGGAGCCTCAGATGAGCCCAATCATATCGTGCTTGTGGCAGAGTGACCAACTTCAGGTTGTCATATCTCTCCTTTAAGCCATTCCACAAGATAAGTGGATCTTTGACTGTGAAATATTCAATTTTCAAACCTTCATCAAGGTGATGGCGCAAGAAAATCAAGGCCTTAGCACAGTTTCAAACCTTCATCAAGGTGATGACGCAAGAAAATCAAGGCCTTAGCATAGTCTTGGGTGGATGCATTATTTCTG
This sequence comes from Nicotiana benthamiana, assembly GCA_034376525.1. Taxonomy (NCBI): domain Eukaryota; kingdom Viridiplantae; phylum Streptophyta; class Magnoliopsida; order Solanales; family Solanaceae; genus Nicotiana; species Nicotiana benthamiana. Next base: position 104,727,732 of record CM067332.1, on the reverse strand, counting down.
TCTTTAATGGCGTCTCCAGGACCCATTGCATCCAAATGGATTTCAGCATCCAACACCCATGTCATATAGTTCTTGCCCGAAATTTCAAGGGCAACGAACTTTCTTTTCATAATGTCAGACATAAAACAAAATTACATCAAGAGCGTGTTCATACTTACGGGCTTTATTACAATTATCACATTCACTTCAGGGAATGGATCATAATCATCTGTATGTGCTATATATACTCTCATGTCAAATATTACTTTCATAAAGCGAAAGATTATTTTGAGAATCTTTATTATTCTCTGTTGAGTTGTCCCACATCGGAGGGATTTGAGGTCCTTGGTCTCCTTATATGGCTTGGGCAATCCTCACCTCATAAGCTAGCTTTTGGGGTTGAGTTAGGCCCAAGATCCATTCTTTTCATGGTATCAGAGCCAGGCCCGTCCCAATTATTGTTACCGATGTTGGGCCCCCCATTTATGTTGTCCACGCTCCAGAGATCTGGGCGTGAGGGGAGGTGTTGAGTTGTCCCACATCGGAGGGATTTGAGGTTCTTGGTCTCCTTATATGGCTTGGGCAATCCTCACCTCATAAGCTAGCTTTTGGGGTTGAGTTAGGCCCAAGATCCATTCTTTTCATTCTCATTATCACAATGATGGCGATTATAATTTCGTCTATTTCCACGTCCATATTCATTGATACCTTCACGGTAATAATTTTGTCTTCTTTCTGACTTATCACATACTGCTATCACATTCTCTGAAGGGAATAGAGCAAATTCAATTGGACGGATTTTTAATTCTTTGCCCACAATCATACATGAATTTGATCATGGCAAGGCATAGAAATTTTTTTACCACTTCATGTGAGTGTAATTTCTTACAAACTCCATTAGAGTTATAATCAAACTTTGTTGTCTATGTTTGTATATGAAATCAAATCGTAGAATTTCAAGAATTTGAAAGGGAAAAGTAAATTACTTACCTTTAAGGTATACCAATAAATGTTGTGATATCATATATACCTCTTGAGTTTCCATCCCGTTGCATTACTTTATGATGATACCATCTCTTCTATTTTTCCGTATAGAAATTCTCATATGGAGCAGTGGCAATCGTTATTACACTCTTTTGGAAATTCACCAATCAAGTGCTAGCCAAGAAGGACCGGTGATTGACCAAGCTCCGGCAGAAGGAATCCGATCGGCGTTAATATTGTCATATGAATACTAATTTAATACTTGAAAGAACATTTAGTGATATATGACAACGCTGAGCGCTGGCCAGCCGAGCGAGTGAAATGTGACGGAAAACATTTGTTCTCGAAGACCTCGTGAACTAAAAAATATGAAAAGATAGTTCGTAGAGGTTCAAGGCAGCAGGCTTTGGTATTGAAGCTAAACAAACGAAGATTTGAAGAAAAACCAGAAAAAGAAGAGACTAAAGGTTTTCTTGATTTCCTCATATCTGAGATTCAAGGCGTTTGGATGGTCTTATGGGGAAGCCGATGATGGATTAAGGTTTAGGAAAATATGGGGAGTGTGGTATAATTCTGGTAGGCGCCAGACGGCGGTGAGAGACAGTGGTGAGAGAGACGAGTTCTGTGAGGCGTGTTATGAAATAATATAAGAACAAGAACAATATAGAGAAAAGTAGAGAGAAGAGTATTCTTATTGATACTTTTGGAATAATTTATAATGGAATAAGACTCCTATATTTATAGGAACATAAATGACTTAGCCTCAAAGTAAAACTACATATATATTTACCCTAATTAGAACTCTATTTATAACAAATATATTTTAAATATATAATATGAATGCCGATTTTACCCGATTCAAGCGACAAAGAGGATCCTTCCAATATTCCATAACAATAAATACAAAAATTATAAAATGGAAATATATGCGTGACGGAGCTGATCTGAGAAAGCTGGTAAAGCAACAAACTAACTTTGAACATACCACCCAACCCACCACCTAGGACTTCCATTTTCCCCCTTCCGATTCCATAATTTTCTTCTGTCAGCTCTCCAAACCCTTAATTTCACCTCTTAATTCTTCATACATACGCTTATATGCCTTTATACGGCTGTTGAAAACAATGGCGATAATCGGAGATGCACTCCGGCAAGCGTTCATGCCGAAACACGAATACGAGTGTCTTCGCGAGGAAGACAAGGCATGGAATCGTCTCCAGAGGCCACTAGCGATCTGCATTTTAACCCTGATATCACTTGCTGTTATCGTATGCACTGTTATCAGCTTGAAAATAGTGTTTCCTGTCGATCCTGCTCGCCGCCCGTTCTGCGGTGACTACCGTATCCAGCCGCTTTCTATTAATTTCACTAACATAGATTCTACTGGTACCGTCGGCGGTGGTATTGGTAGTACTGGTGATTCGGATGGTTTTCCTGGTGCGTTTTACCTAACGAATCAGGAGACTGTGGATTACTATTGGATGGTTGTGATCATTCCTTCCACCTTCATTTTCGCTGTCTCCGCAGTGTATCTAATTGCAGGTGAGGAGATATGAGAAAAATTTATATAAAAATGTTGTGTATATTTAGATTAGCAGAGTAGTTATTATGTGTTCATCGTTTTAGGCCGAATAAGAAGTAAACCTAATTTTGGTTTTGTTATTGAATTCGAAGAGTAGAATGTGTGTTCATTTTAGCGACCTCTTCGGCTTATCTGATTGCTAATTATATGGTAAATGTGATCGTGTATATTACCAATTCAGTATCAACGAGAGGTAAATGAGCAAACCTTATTTTGTCTTTTGTTATTGAATTCGAAGAGTAGAATGTCTGTTTCATTTCGTTGCCGCTTTGGTGTACCTTATTGCAAATTATATGTTAAATGTGATCGTGTATATTACCTATTCAGTGTCAATAAGAGGTAAAGTGAGCAAACCTTATTTTGAATTTTGGTATTGCATTTGAAGAGTAGTTCATCTATTTCCGCAGGCTTGGCAGTGTAACTAGTTGCTCTGAAGAATATATGGTAAATCTTGTTGTGTATACTTGTATTGCAGCACAAACTTTATATTTATATCCTTTTAGGTTGAATTACATAAGCTGCCTTCAAAAAGTAGAATGTGTATTTTAGTGCTGCTGCTATGGCAGCTATGCAGCAGATAAGATAGTCAGTGATTTTATTGTTTCTTATATCTGAATTAGGCCTGGAATTAGTGATTTTCGGCTTTTAGTTGCTCATTTGTGGAGTTTTGACTGACATTAGGACTTAGGCAGTCCTTTTGATGATGGTTCCCCTAGATATTGTATGTGCAGTAGAAAATGAAAAGGATTAGAAAGGATTTCAAATAATTTGAAGGTTCAAGATGTGTAGAAATAATTTAGAAAGATATCGCCAGTTGCAGTTAGCTGCAACAAATATGTGACATGGAAAAACAGTGATTAGAAGCTATGAATGGGGATGTACTAGGAGACTCTCTTCTAAAGTCTGCTGTTTTGGAATTGCAATGTCCCTGAAAATCTAACTGAACCTATGCTCTTTGGAAGGTTTTATGAAGTTAGAGATGAAAAGGTGAAAGTTTAAATTCTTGAAAGGATGTACAAGCAATCTTCCCGGATGGATGACTGAGAATTAAGCATTTTATTACATATGCGCACATAATGTAAAAACAATACTTCTTTGGCAATTGTACTGCCTTTTTCATTTCCCTGTAGGTTCTTTGCATCTAATTGTAACTGAAATTGGGGTTAATTGTGTACTGCCTTTTTCATTTCCCTGTAGTTTCTTTGCATCGAATTGTAACTGAAACTGGGGTTGTAAATCACATGATTGTGCATCTGAGCTCAAAAGTTTGACGGCTACCAGTTTGCCCCTCTGCCCTATCAGGGTAGGGGTAAGATCTGCGTACACATTACCCTCCCCAGACCCCACTTGATTGGATTTTACTGGGTAGTTGTTGTTGTTGTTGTTGGGTAAAAAGTGAACTTGTTAAAACTAAAAAGGTGGGTTGGCAGTTAATTGTTTAATTGTATAAAGACTACTACTATAACTGATTTATCAATTTTTTTTTAAAAAGAGAGGAAGAAGATTACAGCTGTCACTGTTTTGCTTAATGATATTGCTTCAAAATTTGCAGGTATTATGGTCGCTTACACTGCTCCGATGAGACATGGATGCTTGAAGGTTGTTGAGAACAACTATTGTGCTTCTAGAAGGGGTATGCTTCTTGAATTATACGTTTTCCTATGATTCATGTTACCTCCAATAAGGGTAGTATTTCAGTTTTAACTACTGCTAGGGAAGTAAAAGGCATTTGCTTTTCCTTCTCCTTCCAGAAAATGGCTTATGGTGTAGAGTTGCATTCCCTCCTCTTTTATCTTGCTTTCCCTTATAAGCCAGAACTATGCACCAACCCTTTTTTATTTTCCCCCCTGCAAGCCTTCCTCTTTTCACTGCTTAAGCTGCTAAGCATAGTGCTAGTTGAGTAAATACTAGATCTGTATTTGCCTCTAGGATGCTTCCAAATAAATGCTGCTCTTATAAATAGAACTACTTTGGATGTCAGCTATTTTTGGTGGAGAACCCAGCAAATTTGTTTATGACTCATACATTTCATGTTTGAAGTTCTATGTATTTATATATGTGGATGATATCATGTTTCCCTTCAGCGATAAGACGTTTTAGTTATTGTTGTGTAAAAAGAACTATCTTGTTGAGATTTGTGCTTCTAATTTTGTGGTAGGACAACACTCAAGGGGTTAAGTGCTAAAACTTCATATGGAAAATCTAACTGAGCTGCATCCTCATACCTATAGAGATTGGTCGTTTCAATGATGTATTTTTGCATCGATTTACAAAAAGATTCAATTGCTTTTTTGTCTGTCTGTTTTGTCTACTTTGTTGTCTGTGTGTTTGGTGTGCATGTCCATGCTCTGGCTGGTCTTAGGATAGAACAAAAGAAGATCCTAGATCCAAAGAGATTGAGAGGTGAGACACAGATGCCTTTTCAGCAGTTTCTTCCTCAATGGAGTGGGGTTTTCTAAGTTTATGACACCAAATAAGGAGCTGTCTGCAGTATTACAAGTCAAAGCTGTGTCACCCACTGTTATACCAAGTACATAACAGTTTAAAAATCGGAAGTTACAGAAGCCACGTGCTTTCAAAGATGTCATAGTGGAGAGAAGTTGGCCATACTTCTCTAATGAATTTGGAAGTCTGTAGTTTCTTAAGTGGCTGAGAAGTTGCCATCGCGGAGTAGGCTAAATTCAGGAATAAATGGCAATTGGAAAGTTTTGATGCGCTAGAGCATGTGAATAATAAATTATATCTGGTATTCCTTTTTAAAAGGCATGTAACATATTAACATGTGTTTGGGTACTACTTGGATTTGTATCTGTGGGCAGCTGTTTATACATATATTATTTTGGTTTTTGAATTCTTTTTAAATCCAATTGGATCAAAATAAACTATGTTTAATCAAGGCAGGTGGTGGACTAAAACCATAGCTTTAAAAAATTATAGCCCGGGGAAGTTGGCATATCATCTGTTGAGCTAATTGAGTCAAAAATAGAAACCCACTTGTAGTGTGTGATTGGAAGAAAGTACATGCTTCTGGTACTTCATGCACCTACCAGTATTCTAGTTCTCAAACCCAGTAAACTTGTTATATTAAACGCAACTCACCTCATTACAATTTTGCCTTATATCAAGTCCTTAGAGTTAAAAAAATATCCATGAGTTATAGAGACTCCTTTTCAATGAGTTTGGTAACCAGGGTGCTTCTGAGTTGTGTTGAACACCTGGCAATCTTTTTTGCAAAGCCATGGTTACAGTTTGTCTGTTTGCTTTTGTGAGAAGGCACGGGAGAAGAATATATTATTGATATGTAAACATAATACAATGAGCCCTATATATAATACACATAACCTAGCCTACTCCTAATACAGTTTAGACTAGACTTCTAATACAGTTAGACTTCTAACACTCCCCCTCAAGCTGGTGCATATAAATCATATGTACCAAGCTTGTTACATATGTAGTTAATACGAGGACCAGTGAGGGACTTGGTGAAAATGTCTGCAAGCTGATCATTTGACTTTACAAACTTTGTAGCAATATCTCCCGAGAGTATCTTTTCTCTGATAAAGTGACAGTCAATCTCAATGTGCTTAGTTCTCTCATGGAACACTGGATTTGACGCAATATGAAGAGCTGCTTGATTATCACACACAAGTCCCATCTGACTAACATCACCAAATTTCAGCTCTTTGAGCAACTGTTTGACCCAAACAAGCTCACATGTCGCCATAGCCATTGCTCGATATTCTGCTTCTGCACTAGACCGAGCAACCACATTCTGTTTCTTGCTTTTCCAAGATACCAAATTTCCTCCTACTAAGACACAATATCCAGAAGTAGAACGTCTGTCAGAAGGCGATCCTGCCCAATCAGCATCGGAGTATCCAACAATCTGCTCATGGCCTCGATCCTCAAACAATAAACCTTTACCTGGAGTTGATTTTATATACCGAAGAATGCGAACAACTGCATCCCAATGACTATCACATGGCGAACCCATAAACTGGCTCACAACACTCACAGGAAAGGAAATGTCAGGTCTTGTCACTGTAAGATAATTTAGTTTACCAACTAACCGCCTATATCTTTCAGGATCGTTAAGAGGCTCCCCCTGTCCTGGAAGAAGTTTAGAATTCGGATCCATTGGAGTGTCAACAGGTTTACAACCAGTCATTCCTGTCTCCTCAAGAATATCTAAGGCATACTTCCGTTGTGAGATCACAATACCAGAGCTAGACTGTGCGACCTCAATACCCAGAAAATACTTTAGTGTGCCCAGATCCTTAGTCTGAAAGTGTTGAAAGAGATGTTGCTTCAATTTAGTAATACCATCCTGGTCATTGCCGGTAATAACGATGTCGTCAACATAGACCACTAGATAAATACAGAGACGTGAATCAGAATGCCGATAGAATACAGAGTGATCAGCTTCACTCCGAGTCATGCCAAAGTCCTGGATAACAGTGCTAAACTTACCAAACCAGGCTCGAGGAGACTGCTTTAGACCATAAAGTGACCGACGCAAGCGACATACAAGGCCACGAGACTCCCCCTGAGCAACAAACCCAGGCGGTTGCTCCATATAAACTTCATCCTCAAGGTCACCGTGTAAAAATGCATTTTTAATGTCCAGCTGATACAGGGGCCAATGGCGAACAGCAGCCATAGAGAGAAAAAGGCGGACTGATGCTATCTTAGCCACTGGAGAGAAGGTATCACTGTAATCAAGCCCAAATATCTGAGTATACCCCTTGGCCACAAGACGAGCCTTAAGACGATCAACCTTACCATCTGGACCAACCTTGACTGCATACACCCAACGACAACCAACAGTAGATTTATCCGAAGGAAGAGGGACAAGCTCCCAAGTACCACTCGCATGTAAAGCAGACATCTCGTCAGTCATAGCCTGTCGCCACCCTGGATGAGACAATGCTTCACCTGTAGACTTAGGGAGGGCAACAGAGGACAAAGAAGATAGAAAAGCATAATAGGGTGATGACAAACGATGATAACTTAAACCAATATAATGGGGATTAGGATTAAGGGTGGTCCGTATACCTTTCCGAAGTGCAATCGGAAGAGACAAGTCCGCAGTAGGAGCAGGGTCAGGTGCAGGAAGTGAATCAGCCGGGCCGGATGCTGGGCGAGGACGACGATGATATGTCAAGAGTGGAGTGTCTTGTGCATGGAGTCTAGGAGGAGCCACAGTAGGTGGTCCAACGTTCGGAATGGGTAAGACTTCTGTAGCGGAAGGTGAAGGAGGAGATATAGACTCACTAAAGGCCGGTATAGGTAAAACTTCAGATATAGCCAGAGGGTCAGAATGGTCAGAAGAGGTAAAGAAAGGCTTAGACTCAAAAAATGTGACATCGGCTGACATAAGGTACCTGCGAATATCAGGTGAATAACAACGATAGCCCTTCTGAACACGAGAATAACCAAGGAAGACACACTTGAGAGCACGAGGAGCTAACTTATCATTCCCAGGAGCTAAGTTATGAACGAAACAAGTGCTCCCAAACACACGAGGGGGGACAGAGTATAAGGGTGACTGAGGAAACAATACCTCATGCGGAATCTGATTTTGGATGGGAGATGAAGGCATCCGATTAACCAAATAGCAAGATGTGAGAACTGCATCGCCCCAAAAACGCAGCGGAACATGAGATGCAATGAGAAGTGTGCGAGCAGTCTCAATAATGTGCCTATTCTTTCTTTCTGCAACCCCATTTTGCTGAGGGGTATAAGGACAAGAAGTCTGATGAATAATTCCATGAGAGGACATAAATTGCTGAAATTGAGAGGACAAATATTCTAAGGCATTATCACTGCGAAGGGTGCGAATAGAAACACCAAATTGATTTTTAATTTCAGCACAAAAATTTTGGAATATAGAAAACAACTCAGAACGATCTTTCATTAAGAAAATCCAAGTACATCTTGAATGATCATCAATGAAACTAACAAAATAACGAAATCCTAAGGTTGAACATACTCTACTAGGACCCCATATATCCGAATGAACTAAAGAAAAAACAGACTCTGCACGACTCTCAATACTACGAGGAAAGGAGGCGCGGGTATGTTTCCCGAGCTGACATGACTCACACTCTAATGTGGATAAACTGGACAAACGAGGCACCATCTTCTGAAGTTTGGACAAGCTAGGATGTCCTAAACGACTGTGAAGTAGGTCTGGAGGATCTGCAGCTAGACAGGCCTTAGAGGATGTTAGGGAGTTAAGATAGTAGAGTCCGTCTGATTCAAGTCCTGTTCCAATCGTCTGTCCCGTACTGCGGTCCTGCATAATAAAAGAGTCATCAATAAAGTATATTCCACAATGGAGGGCACGAGTCAAACGACTCACAGATGCAAGATTAAAAGGACAGCCAGGGACATAAAGGACGGAATCTAGAGTGACAGAGGGTAGAGGAGTTGCTTGTCCAACTCCTTTTGCTTTAGTTTGAGACCCATTAGCTAAGGTAACGTTGGGGAGAAACTGTGAATACGTAATATCTGACAAAAGGGATTTATTACCAGAGATATGATCAGAAGCAGCTGAGTCCACCACCCATTGTTCAAGAGGACTAGACTGGGAAACACAAGCAAAAGAATTACCAGCAACAGAAGTATCAGGCTGAGCAACAGTGGCTACTTGTGGAGACGTCTGCTTACTTGCTCGATATTTAAGGAACTCATTATACTCCCTTTCAGATACAGAAAATCCCTGGTTACCTGTAGGCTCGGTCTGAGCAACATAAGCATTTTTTGTTGGTCGACCATGTAAAGAATGGCACACATCACGAGTGTGACGAAGTTTATAACAATAAGAACACTTGGGTCTAGATCTTCCAAAACGACCTCCTCCTCGTCTATACTCCATAGTATGAGAAGCCCGATTGTCCACGGATTGGGAGACGAGGATAGATGAATCAAGTGTCTGTGATGAGCTCACTGGGTGACTTGGTGCTGCAGCAAGGCGAAGTAAGCGAGAAAATAATTCATCAACTGTGGGAACAGTCGGACTAGCCAAAATCTGATCGCGGACTGAGTCAAGATCATTAGGAAGCCCAGCAAGAGTAAGAACTAGAAACAGCTTTTGTCGTTGCTCTTGCTGCTTTGCAACGCTAGCAGAAACTGGCATCAACGTCTCAAATTCCTCCATAACTGCCTGCACTTGACCCAAGTAAGTAGACATATCCAATTCCTGTTTCTTCAAATTTGTCATCCGCGATATCACGTCATAGAAACGAGATATGTCATTAGTGTATAAAGTACGAGCCTTTTCCCAAACCAAATAACATTTTTGGAATGGACGAAACAAGGGCATCAACTTGGAATCAATAGATCGCCACAAAATACTGCATAACTGAGCATCAATCTTCTCCCAATGTGCTTTGGCTTTTGTATCTCCGTCACTAGACTCGTGGGTTAGATGATCCTGAACACCTTGGCCTTTACACCACAACTCGACAGACGAAGCCCAAGCTAGGTAGTTTGAACCTCCCATTAAAGGTTCTGAGGTAATCATAATACCGGAACTGCCAGAACCCTGGTTTTTAGGCCCGAAAGCATCTAGTCCCAAAGACATCGTTGGATTATCAACCGCTGAAACTGAACAGAGGACTGAAAACTGGTGCAACCGGAAAACAGGAACACTGTAGCTGCCGGAAAAGCACTGTAGCTGCCGGAAAAATTCAAAGTTGTCGGAATTGAAAAGTAAAAATATGGATAGGCTCGGAATTCAAGTAGGAGCAAACTGTCCTGAAGAAATATTGGCCGGAAAGTACTGTAGGTTCCGGAAAAATCACTGTAGGTCGCCGGAAAAAATCAAAGTTGTCGGAATCGAACAAAAAATGGATGGGTAGGGTCGGAATTATATTCCGACTAAACTGTCCTTCTGGAGCGATCGGAAAAAGTGGCCGGAAAGGCCCTCACGCGCCGGCGCGTGGGCTTCACGCGCCGACTGTCCTGCCGCGCGTGGGGGCGCGTGAAGCGTCGGTTTCCGGTGATTTTTTTCTGGGGTTGGTCGGAATTCTCTCCCAAACCTCGTGGTGGTCTCGGATTTTGCACAACACCAACAGAAAAGATAGTTTAGGTTACGGACAGCCTGTTAAGTCGCCGGAAAATTGCACGGCGACGAGGTCTTCTTCCCGGAAATAGCTGGAATGACGCACAGCTATACTATTCTCACCCTAGCTCTGATACCATGTGAGAAGGCACGGGAGAAGAATATATTATTGATATGTAAACATAATACAATGAGCCCTATATATAATACACATAACCTAGCCTACTCCTAATACAGTTTAGACTAGACTTCTAATACAGTTAGACTTCTAACAGCTTTGTTTCCAGCTTAAAAGGCAAAGACTAATGGTACTGAATATTTCCTTTCACTTTGTTTAAATTAGCTATCACACATGAACGAATGATGATGAGTAAAGGTTTGTATGTTCTGTGTGTTGCACTTTGATAGATGTTCTTTTTTTTTTTTTCTTTTGATAGGTCATTGTGTGATGTTCTACACTTTTGAGTTGAAGTAATTTGCTTAAGATTGATTGAATAGTATTGTAATGGCTCTCGAACTTTGGCCGTGGAAGTGTTTAGGTGTTAACCAGTGCAATGTAGATCTAGATCGTTTCTAAACCATGCTTAAAATTGAAAAACGTGTTCCAGTTAGCTCTTGATGTTCTTTTTTTCTTTTGTAGAAAGTAATTAATATGAGTAAAGAGGTGACCTCTTATTTATATTTTGTTATATGTGTGTGTATATGTATGTATGTATGTATGTATGTATGGATGGATGGATGGATGTGTATGTATGTATGTATGTATGTGCGTGCGCGTGCGTGTGTGTGCGCGTGCGTGCGTGCGTGCAAGCGAGAAAGCACGGGAGAAAAATATATATCTTGATATTAAAATGATACAATGAGCCCTATATATAATACACATAACCTAACCTACTCCTAATACACTTTGGACTAGAGTTCTACTATAATTAGATATCTAACACTCCCCCTCAAGCTGGTGCATATAAATCATATGTACCGAGCTTGTTACATATGTAGTTAATACGAGGACTAGTGAGGGACTTGGTGAAAATGTCTACAAGCTGATCATTTGGCTTTACAAACTTTGTAGCAATATCTCCCGAGAGTATCTTTTCTTTGACAAAGTGACAGTCAATCTCAATGTGCTTAGTTCTCTCATGGAACACTGGATTTGACGCAATATGAAGAGCAGCTTGATTATCACACACAAGTCCCATCTGACTAACATCACCAAATTTCAGCTCTTTGAGCAACTGTTTGACCCAAATTAGCTCACATGTCGCCATAGCCATTGCTTGATATTCTGCTTCTGCACTAGACCGAGCAACCACATTCTGTTTCTTGCTTTTTCAAGATACCAAATTTCCTCCTACTAAGACACTATCCAGAAGTAGAACGTCTGTCAGAAGGCGATCCTGCCCAATCAGCATCAGAGTATCCAACAATCTGCTCATGGCCTCGATCCTCAAACAACAAACCTTTACCTGGAGTTGATTTTATATACCGAAGAATGCGAACAACTGCATCCCAATGACTATCACATGGCGAACCCATAAACTGGCTCACAACACTCACAGGAAAGGAAATGCCAGGTCTTGTCACTGTAAGATAATTTAGTTTACCAACTAACCGCCTATATCTTGCAGGATCATTAAGAGGCCCCCCCTGTCCTGGAAGAAGTTTAGAATTCGGATCCATTGGAGTGTCAACAGGTTTACAACCTGTCATTCCTGTCTCCTCAAGAATATCTAAGGCATACTTCCGTTGTGAGATCACAATACCTGAGCTAGACTGTGCGACCTCAATACCTAGAAAATACTTTAGTGTGCCCAGATCCTTAGTCTGAAAGTGTTGAAAGAGATGTTGCTTCAATTTAGTAATACCATCCTGGTCATTGCCGGTAATAACAATGTCGTCAACATAGACCACTAGATAAATACAGAGACGTGAATCAGTATGCCGATAGAATACAGAGTGATCAGCTTCACTCCGAGTCATGCCAAAGTCCTGGATAACAGTGCTAAACTTACCAAACCAGGCTCGAGGAGACTGCTTTAGACCATAAAGTGACCGGCGCAAGCGGCATACAAGGCCAGGAGACTCCCCCTGAGCAACAAACCCAGGTGGTTGCTCCATATAAACTTCATCCTCAAGGTCACCGTGTAAAAATGCATTTTTAATGTCCAGCTGATATAGGGGCCAATGGCGAACAGCAGCCATAGAGAGAAAAGGCGGACTGATGCTATCTTAGCCACGGGAGAGAAGGTATCACTGTAATCAAGCCCAAATATCTGAGTATATCCCTTGGCCACAAGACGAGCCTTAAGACGATCAACTTTACCATCTGGACCAACCTTGACTGCATACACCCAACGACAACCAACAGTAGATTTACCTGAAGGAAGAAGGACGAGCTCCCAAGTACCACTCGTATGTAAAGCAGACATCTCGTCAGTCATAACATGTCGCCACCCTGGATGAGACAATGCTTCACCTGTAGACTTAGGGATGGAAATAGAGGACAAAGAAGATAGAAAAGCATAATAGGGTGATGATAAACGATGATAACTTAAACCGATATAATGTGGATTAGGATTAAGGGTGTTCCGTATACTTTTCCGAAGTGCAATCGGAAGAGACAAGTCCGCAGTAGGAGCAGGGTCAGGTGCATGAAGTGAATCAGCCGGGCCGGATGCTTGGCGAAGACGACGATGATATGTCAAGAGTGGAGTGTCTTCTGCAGGGAGTCTAGGAGGAGCCACAGTAGATGGTCCAATGTTTGGAATGGGTAAGACTTCTGTAGCGGAAGGTGAAGGAGGAGATATAGTAGACTCCCTAAAGGCCGGTATAGGTAAAACCTCAAATATATCAAGATGGTCAGAATTGTCAGAAGAGGTAAAGAAAGGTTTAGACTTAAAAAATGTGACATCGGCTGACATAAGGTACCTACGAAGATCAGGTGAATAACAACGATAGCCCTTCTGAGCACGAGAATAACCAAGGAAGACACACTTGAGAGCACGATGAGCTAACTTATCTTTCCCAGGAGCTAAGTTATGAACGAAACAAGTGCTCCCAAAAACAAGAAGGGGAACAGGGTATAAGGGTAACTGGGGAAACAATACCTCATGCGGAATCTGATTCTGGATGGGAGATGAAGGCATCCGATTAACCAAATAACAAGATGTGAGAACTGCATCGCCCCAAAAACGCAGCGGAACATGAGATTCGATGAGAAGTGTGCGAGCAGTCTCAATAATGTGCCTATTCTTTCTTTCTGCAACCCCATTTTGCTGAGGAGTATAAGGACAAGAGGTCTGATGAATAATTCCATGAGAAGACATAAACTGCTGAAATTGAGAGGATAAATATTCTATGGCATTATCGCTGCGAAGAGTGCGAATAGAAACACCAAATTGATTTTTAATTTCAGCACAAAAATTTCGGAATATAGAAAACAACTCAGAACGATCTTTCATTAAGAAAATCCAAGTACATCTTGAATAATCATCAATGAAACTAACAAAATAACGAAATCCCAAGGTTGAACATACTCTGCTAGGACCCCATATATCTGAATGAACTAAAAAAAAAACAGACTCTGCACGACTCTCAATACTAAGAGGAAAGGAGGCACGGGTATGTTCCCCGAGCTGACATGACTCACACTCTAATGTGGATAAACTGGACAAACGAGGTACCATTTTCTGAAGCTTGGACAAGCTAGGATGTCCTAAACGACTGTGAAGTAGGTCTGGAGGATCTGCAACTAGACAAGCCTTAGAGGATGTAAGTGAGTTAAAGATAGTAGAGTCCGTCTGATTCAAGTCCTGTTCCAATCGTATGTCCCGTACTGCGGTCCTGCATAATAAAAGAGTCATCAATAAAATATATTCCGCAATGGAGGGCACGAGTCAAACGATTCACAGATGCAAGATTAAAAGGACAGCCAGGGACATAAAGAACGGAATCTAGAGTGATAGAGGGTAGAGGATTTGCTTGTCCAACTCCTTTTGCTTTAGTTTGAGACCCATTAGCTAAAGTAACCTTGGGAAGAAACTGTGAATACGCAATATTTGACAAAAGGGATTTATTACCAGAGATATGATCAGAAGCAGCTGAGTCCACAACCCATTGTTCAAGAGGACTAGACTGGGAAACACAAGCAAAAGAATTACCAGCAACAGAAGTATCAGGCTGAGCAACAGTGGCTACTTGTCGAGATGTCTGCTTACTTGCGCGATATTTAAGGAACTCATTATACTCCCTTTCAGATACAGAAAATCCCTGGTTACCTGTAGGCTCGGTCTGAGCAACATAAGCATTTTTTGGTGGTCGACCATGTAAAGAATGACACACGTCACGAGTGTGACCAAGTTTATAATGATAAGAACACTTGGGTCGAGATCTTCCAAAACGACCTCCTCCTCGTCTATACTCCATAGTATGAGAAGCCCGATTGTCCACGGATTGGGAGACGAGGATAGATGAATCAAGTGTCTGTGATGAGCTCACTGGGTGACTTGGTGCTGCAGCAAGGCGAAGTAAGCGAGAGAATAATTCATCAACTGTGGGGACAGTCGGACTAGCCAAAATCTGATCGCGTACTGAGTCAAGATCATTAGGAAGCCTAGCAAAAGTAAGAACTAGAAACAGCTTTTGTCGTTGCTCTTGCTGCTTTGCAACGCTAGCAGAAACTGGCATCAACGTCTCAAATTCCTCCATAACTGCCTGCACTTGACCCAAGTAAGTAGACATATCTAATTCCTGTTTCCTTAAATTTGTCATCCGCGATATCACATCATAGAAACGAGATATGTCATTAGTGTATAACGTACGAGCCTTTTCCCAAACCAAATAACATGTTTGGAATGGACGAAACAAGGGCATCAACTTGGAATCAATAGATCGCCACAAAATACTGCATAATTGAGCATCAATCTTCTCCCAATATGCTTTGGCTTTTTCATCTCCGTCACTAGACTCGTTGGTTAGATGATCCTGAACACCGTGGCCTTTACACCACAACTCGACAGACGAAGCCCAAGCTAGATAGTTTGAACCTCCCATTAAAGGTTCTGAGGTAATCATAATACCGGAACTGGCAGAACCCTGGTTTCTGGACCCGAAAGCATCAAGTCCCAAAGACATCTTTGGATTATCAACTGAAAACTCGCTGAAACTGAAACAGAGAACTGAAAACTGGCGCTGCCGGAAAACAGGAACACTGTAGCTGCCGGAAAAATTCAAAGTTGTCGGAATTGAAAAATAAAAATATGGATAGGCTATTCAAGGTTGAGCAAACTGTCCTGAAGAAATTCTGGCCGGAAAGTACTGTAGCTGCCGGAAAAGTCAATAAAGTCGCCGGAAAAAACTGAAAGTTGTCGGAATCGAACGAAAAAAGGATGGGTAGGGTCGGAATTGAAGGCCGACCAAACTGTCCTGAAGGAGCGAACGGAAAAACTGGCCGGAAATGCCCTCACGCGCCGGCGCGTGGGCTCACGCGCCGAGGTTATTGCCGGCGCGTGGGGGCGCGTGGATGATGGTTTTCCGGTGATTTTTTCTGGGGTTGGTCGGAATTCTTTTCCAAACCTCGTGGTGGTCTCGGATTTTGCACAAGACCAACAAAAAAGGTAGTTTATGTACGGACAGCCTCTTATGAGGTGATGATCTGAGTTTTCCATGGTGTAGCTCGTTAATAATTAAGCTACATGACAGTGCTAAGTTAGACAGCTGTAAACTAAAGGAGTTGAGCTCGAGTATTTAAGTTGGGAGGAAGATTGATGGGCAGACATATACTCCCCAGAGGTGTACTGTGGGCCAACGATGTGTATATATACACACACAAAAAACTCGAGTTGAGCTTTGGTCATGAACTTGGTCCATTTACAGCTCTCCCTTTATTTGGTGTTCTATGAACTTGCTAACTATATTAATAAAGGAGTAATATGTTTGCAAGCCTGAGATGTCAACTCCAGAAGGAGTCCATTTCTTTAATGCATTCTGAAGGTAAAACCGGCTTGAACAGTATTAGTGGGGACAGGATCAGGTCCGCAAAAGTAGGATTCTAGGGCTGCAATAAATTTATTTGAGAATTTGGAAGACAATTAATATGCGTGATAGGAGGTTTTGAATTACTTATGCTGAGATGATTTGATACGTTTTCTAGATTTTTGGGTTTTCCCGTCTCACCCCTTACCATATTTCCCTGGGGGGAAGGGTGCTCTTGTTTCCCTGGTAATTTGCACGTGGGATTATTGAAAGCAATGAAATAATTCATATCATCTCCTATTAATGTGTGTCTAGCAACTCACCATTGTATTTAACAGGTGGAGTGCGTTGTCTATCAATTCTCAATGTTGCTTTTGCTATTGTATTTGGTCTGCTCGCGCTGTTTCTTGGTTCAACCCTTCTCACTTTAGGGAGCAGCTGCTCAGCGCCCTTGTTTTGGTGTTATGAAATTGCTTCATGGGGGCTGGTGATTCTATATGGAGGAACTGCTTTCTTTCTAAGAAGAAAAGCTACTGTAATTCTGGATGAAAGTGACTTTAGTGGGCGCAATCTTGGAGTAGAAATGCTTGAAGCAAATCCTATGGAGGTCACACCGGATGTAGAGAGACGTGTGAATGAAAGTTTCAAGGCATGGATGGGTCCGTCCTTCTTATCCTCGGACGAAGAGGATGAATCTGACAACTACCAGGAAGTACCAACTTTATCTCGTACCAACTCTAGCAGGCAAAGACAATAATCCTACAGGTTCTCCACTTTCAGCTCTCCCGTTGGATGCCTTAAGCACTGAGTGAAATATGTGGTGGGCCTGTTTGCGCAAAAGTCTAACTGTGATGTGTGACCCAATTAAATTGCATAGCAGAACTTATGAGTGCTACATCATCAGTTCATTTTGGTAGAATTTATTGTACAGTTAGTATGAGGGAATATTGATTTACTTAGTGGTTGGTGGTGGAAGGCTGTTCGAAGGAGAAGCATATAGAAATGTCTCAACAGTTGATTTGGAGTAGGCTAACTAATACCACGGTCTTAGTGTTTCCTTGAATATTATATTAGCCTTGCTTATGCTAAGTTTTGGAATAGTTCCTTGTAGATATCTGGCCCCTGCTCCTCTCTCAAAACTGTGATTCTGCCTTGTAGTTGCTGTTGGGAACAACAGTAGTGACCAGCAATGGAGTCTACTATTGTGGACCATATTTTTCTCTCGTTTGATATAGATCTGGAAGGAATGGTTTGAGTTGCTTCCCCAACTTGATATGCGTGGTAGAATCTAGAATTTAGTGTACGACGACGACCTAGTAACATCCCTCAAAGCACAATTTAGTGTATAGCATCTATTTTTGGAGAATATATAAAACAGTTGAATATACACCAAAATTTTCATGATTTTTGTAATTTGCTGACGTAAAAATACAAGTTACCGTAGAAAATATATCGGCCATTGGGACTTCAAAGATATAAAATGCTGGGATATTATAGAACATTACAAAATCACTAGACTCAGAACTAAATGAAAAAGGAGAATTGCCAAGTTAGTGAGATGTAAAAACATGACGCTCCATTTGATTCTGATAAGATATATGATTAATCCTATAAATTTGTAGAAGTTTCTAAATGATCTTTTTAAATATCTTGAGATCACATAATATAAATGAATAAATAATTAAATAATGCGTCATACGAAATGAGGAATGAGGTCTCCTCTAAGTTGAAGTTTTAAAAAAAATGTCATCATTATAATCATTGATAGGTCACAGCAATAAATATCGTATCTGTCCTCTTGGCCATTATTTGTGGGAAGTATAGCTTGTGTGGTCAAGTATGTTTTTGGCGAAAAGTGTATTTCTTTTTCCGCTAAAAATTAAGTTGTTTGGTCAAGCTTTTGTAAAGAAAAAAAGTGCTTTTAAGGAGAAGCAGAAGCAGTTTTGGAGAAGCATAAAAAATAACTTCTTCAAAAGCACTTTTTTGAGAATCACTTTTAAGAAAAATACATTTAGAAGCAGTTTTTTATAGCTTCAACAAACACTAATTGTTACTTAAAAGTACTTTTCAATCTATTTACTCGAACACAAATTGTTTTTCACCAAAAGTACTTTTGAAAAAATAATTTCTCAAAATAAATTAATTTTTGGCTTGGCCAAACGAGTTAGTAGTATGATCTAAAGTAAAGGTGAAAATTTAACACAGAATATGAGAACAGTATCCTATAAAAACAGTATCTCTCTTTCTTAAAACTTGATGGCGCCTCTAGATTTCAGTATTTTCTTTTCCTCTATTTCGATGGTGTGTGTCTAAACAGAGGATACTGGTTTCTAAGGGGTCAAATGGCTTTATGGTCCTTACGAACTTATTTTTAATTTAGTGATATTTTTTCACATGAAAATTTTATTTTACACATAAAACATTTAAAAAATACACTTTCTTAATTGAGAGTTTTATAGCTTTGTCCACAAAAATTAAACTAATTATCCTTCCTACCCATTTACTTTTCTACCTATCAAATTAATTATCTTTCATACCCATTGTAGCTTTTTCGGATAACTGCCTCTTTTATCTTTCTTGTTTTTTCTTTATTTTCTCCTTTTCTTTTCATTTGTTTTTTTCGATCTTAATTTTTTTTTCACCATAGTCTAATTCGATACTCAATTTGGCTCCTTTCTTTTTATTTTTTTCTCTTTTTTCTTTTCCTTTGTTTATTCTCTTGTTCATTTTCTAATTTCATTTAACTCTTCTTTTTTCTTTCTTTCCCTTTCTTTTACATAATCTAATTTTATTCGATTTTTTTCTCTTTTTTTTATTCTTCTTTTTTTTTCTTTATACATTAGTAAAAGATAACTGATATAGTGAACATTTATTTACGTTTTTTAAATATAATTGATATAATATACCTTTCGTCTTTCTCTAAATCAGTTATTAGAAAAACTTATACATTATATATGTTTTCTCTTCTCTATTTTTTCCTTTCATTTTGTTTTCTTTCTTTTTCTCCTTTTTCTAATTTTATTTATTACTATTTTCAATTTTTTCTTTCTTTATTTTCTTTGTTTCATAATTTAATTCTGCATGCCTTTTTTGGCTCCTTTATTGTTGTTCCTTTTGTTTCCTCTTCTTTTTTTTACTATATCAAAAAATATAACTAATATGCTACATCGTTTTATTTATTTTTACTTTTTCATATATTAGTTATTAGAAAATAACTTATTCTAGCATATAGTATACTAAAAATAATATATTAGTATCAGTTACAATATATTATTATAGTATACTATGATACCCATATCGTATACGTCATATACTGAATGTGTATCATAGATATTTTTTTTTTTTGGTAGTTAAGGAGAATGTTTATCATAGATAATTGGTTCATTTCTTCAATAAAAAAAAATACTCATCAATCATTTGTAATATCCACATAGTATATATTATATAGTTATACGGCATTATGAAGGTCCGGTTCATTCCTTTTAAAAACACACTCAATCCTCTATGATACCCACATGGTATATATCAAAATAGGATATTATCGTACATATTTCTGACATATACATTAAAATAGTATATTAGTGTAAAATAATATATTAACATTTAATATTATTATAAAATATGTCATTGAGCAGTATACTATAACGGTATATTAATATATTGAATAGGTATATTATTATTTTATATCTATTCCTACACCTACTTTCTTATACAATGGATAATACCTCCATGGAACTCCATCAAACACTTTATTTATTTAAAAAATATTTGAAAAACGCATGAAAACTTCAACTAAATCTTGAAAAAAGGACCTGAAAAGCTCTATAAACTAAAAAAGGATCCAATAATAATAGTATATTATATATTATAACAATATATTATTTTAATAATTGTATTCTGTTGAATTATCTATTATATACCAAGTTGGTGTACTTCCAACCGAGAGGTTGTGAGTTCGAGTCTCCCCAAGAGCAAAGGTGGGTAGTTCTTGGATGGAAGGATGCCGGGGGTCTATTTGGAAACAGCCTCTCTACCCCAGGGTAGGGGTAAGGTCTGCGTACTTACTACCCTCCCCAGACCCCACTAAGTGGGATTATATTGGGTTGTACTTTTTATGTTGTATATCGTGATATTATTGAATTAATTATATACTATTGAATTAATTATTGTATACCAAAATGTTATATTATAATATTTTAGTATATAGTATAAATTCATCTGCGTTCACTAGTTCAACTTAAGTTGAACTCAAAATTGAAAAATCTACTCAAAAATTTCAATTAGTTGACTCAAAATCTAGCCACAACCTCCAATTAACAATTCAAAGACACTACACTTAGACGAAACAATTAAAAAAAATTAAACATAGTTTATAAATTTCAAATATCAAGGTCCTTCGATAGTAGATTTTGTTTAATACCAAATTTCCGACCACACTCATAAACACACAAAATACATAATAACAATATACTCACATTATATAGAACATACTCTCACAAACACACAATGCCAATACCCTCGTACTTCAATTTTCTCTAAAGGCACCTGCAATATTCACAATTTGAGGCAGAAACACACACAATTTAATTTTACAATTTCAAAGCACCGGCACAAAACGACTACGCCTCGATGTGATTGAGAATGTTGAGAAGAAGCTATTAAAACACTAAATGTTTTCATCTTTTTTTTTTTTTTTGATAAATTTTATTTCCGACATTCTCTATTTCTAGAATAAATAATGAAGGGAAAGCAAATAGATCATGAGATTGTAAAAGATGGAAATAATGGCAAGACAGTTACAATAGAAGAATGAATTATAAATATAGGTATGCGGGTAAATACTTTGGTCAGATAGGTATTTAATGTAATTAGTTTGAGAGCAGGTAAAAAACGGTAATTATTTTGGGTTACATAGGTACATAGCATAAATTTTCCTTTTTAATTTCATGTTGTAAATAGCCATAAAGGCTATTCCCTCGGATTTTAAGCGTTGGCGTAACAATCTGAATTGTAAAGAGAAGGAGATAGTGCAAAATGCAAACAGGTATATGTATGGGCCAAAATTGGTTGATCACATGTGGTCGAATATTAAGATAGACACATGAAATTGAGGATAGGCAAAGGAAAATTTGAAAAACAACTAATGCTAAATACGACGTGTGTAACCGGTATTAGATGGATCTCAAAGGGAGTATAGTTCGCAGTAGAAGTTCAAAGGTTTGTCATCGGATAACATTCAGTTAGGAAATAATTGTTAGTGTTAAGTGAGCGGCCGTTATAAAGAATATTTGCATTCAAGACTTGATGTTATATATTTATCAATGACTTTTCATTCTCGTTTAAAAAGGAGTTTGATTCTAGGATCTTTTTTCCCTAGGTAGAGTAATAAATAGTGGGGTAAACACCCATTGTATGGACACGAAATATACTGCACACAAAAGCTATACTTTACATTTTGCTCTCACACTTTACTATTTAGCTCTCAATATAACATGTTTTATGATCGTTTTATCTTTATTTTCACTGTTGCTCTCGAAAAGGTTGAGTTCAGAACTGACTTGTCATCCTCTTTAAATCCAATCATTAGATCTTAGTCTTATTTATTTATCATTCTTTAATCAAATCGATTTGCTTATCTATCAACCACGTTATAAATTTAACTGTACCGATTTATAGGTAAACAGTTTGGCTCCCACCGTGGGGCATAAACAGTCGCGTAATCACTTTGGTCCCTTTCATTTGTTCCTAATAGGTTTTAGTTCTTTCCTTAGTAAAAAACTAGGAGTGGCAGCTAATGATGTCAACAACACACATAATATTGAAGCACGCATAGAACAGAAAGAAAATTGTCCCAGTGTGATGAGTCAATCAGTGAGGCCCGTAATTAGGGATGAGCATCGGTTAGTTCGGTTATGAATATTATCGGTTTAGCATATCGGTTATCAATTAATAAATTTTATAAAACGATAACCGAACCGATAAGATATCGGTTATCGGTTAATTGGTTATCGATCATTATCGGTTTGGTTATCGATTTACCCGATAATATAGCACAATCTAGAGTTAAGCAAAAAAGATAAGATAATTCACAGGAGTTAAGCGAAAAAGAGAAGAATTCACATATAGTATACTACCTATTTCTGCGTTTTGTCCGGTGGCCATAACTGGAATAGTACTAATTCTTCAACATGTCCAAATACATTAATAATAATACAGAGTAGTAGCAATTTTACCTTAAAATTATCAAGTCCAAACATATAGTACTAACAGTCCAAGATAAACTGGATGTTATTTGTCAAATACCTAACCGGAAAAAAGAAACCATAGAGAAAGATTTTGATTTGTGCATGGCTAATACTAACACAGAAATGAAAAACACCTAAAAAGCAATAAAATATTTTCCTGTTGTCAAAGCTTAGCATAACGTACAGAAGAATAATGTTAAAAAATATACTCCAAACTGATGAAGATTGTCGATTAAGAATTGATAAGTGCAAAGAGAAATTGATAGTATATATAGACTGCACAACGTGAGCTCACAAAATTAAGAAATGAAAATAAAAAATAAAGAATAATTAACAGTCAAAAATACCAATATGAAGATGAATTTTGTTATAGAAATTAAAAGCCTAAAGGTATAAGAATAAAGACTTACGCTAGGAGTAACTAGTAAGGTCAACGAAGAATAAAGATGAAGCAACTGAAGAGTGCGGTTGAGAAAGAATAGGAGAGAATGAACTGAAGCCCTAGCATATGTATATACCTAAGAGTAAAGTTATAATTTTATTATTTCTTATTGGGTTATTAGTCAACCTATTAGCAGAACTGGCAAACGGAGGCCCGAACCGATAATTCAATAGTGAAAAAAATTTAAATCGTTACTAAACTGTTAACCTAAAACCCTGATATCGATAACCTAATAAATAATTAACGGTATGAGTTATGAGTTTTACTCGATATATTCCCAGCCCTACCCGTAATGAAGGATACAAGACGACCCCGGTTCGTGAATTCAGTATTCTCGACATGTGCAGGAACCAACTCCTGATGATGTAGATAAGGAACATGTCGTAGAAACGGTCAAACTCTGGAGGGCAAGCAGCAGTGAACAATCACGGATCACATCTCAATACACGATCGAGCGATGACGGAATTAAAACAAGCATTGACAGGTGCTTCTAGTAATGCAAAGGAAAGGGGCCGGATTCCTCCTAGTATTCCCCCAAATCAAACTTCTTAGAGAATCAATAAGAATACTCCAAGGGGCAAAGTTGGCTTTGACGACGCCGAGGAAACCGATAGTGGATCTGGGAATAATAACGGGATTGATCCTTTTAAAATTGAGCCCATAAGATTCTGGACGCGCCACCAGTGCTAAAAGGCCCAACTCGAAAAAATATAAACAATTGTCGTTTAAGTCGAGTACAACACTAGAACTAATTCCATAGAGAATAAAGATACCAGACATACCAAAATACATTGGAAATTTAGATCCGAAAGAGTGTATAACAACCTATACCACGACAGTGAAAGGAAACGATTTGGCTCAACAAGAGATCGAGTCAGTTTTATTGAAATTTTTGGGTGAAAAACTCATAAAGGGGTATTGACATGGTACTCTCTCTTACCCAAATATTCAATTGATTATTTTGAAATGCTTGCAGACTCGTTTATTAACGCCCATGCCGAAGCAAGGAAGGCCTACGCCAATCGACATATTCAGAACTGCGAATGGCGAATCTGAGCTACTGTAAGAATTTGTGATCCGGTTCTAGAAAGAAAGGATGATGCTACCGGTGGTTCTAGATGAGTAGGCAACGGAGGCATTCACAATGGGTCTAAATCCACTGAGTTCTAATGTCTCCCGAAAATTAAAGGAGAACCTACTCGAGTTTCAGGCAACCACATGGACAGTTGTCCATAACCATTATGAGTAAAAAATAAGGATAGAAGAAGATCAGATTGGGTCTTAGGTATCTACCATGGGATGGGGTCGAGATAAAAACCAAGCAACTTTGATGCAGATCGGCAGTTATCTAGAGGTCGTTTTCTACCATACGAGATAGGCGTAACAACAAGGGGAAAAATAATTCTGGCCAAAGCAGGGACAATGTGGAGCCTTCGAAGATAGCATAAGGGTCACCTCGGATGACTATCAATATGATCTTCAGGGGAAACAAAGTCAATGTTGTAACCTTTTCAGCAGCAAAGAAAATAAAGATATCGGTCTCATAACAAGAGACTCTAGAAAGTCGCAGAAGATGATATCACCTTCACGGAGGAGGACGCTGATAGACTTCTTCTTCCTCCACACAATGACGCTTTGGTAATCTCTCTTAATATTTTAGATTTCAAAATGAAGCGTGTTTAGTTGATCCCAAAAGTTCAGCCTACATCATCCAATGGGGAGTTCTAGAACAAGCAAAATTAACCGGTAACATTGTTCCGATGATAAAACTCTTAGCTGGCTTCAACTTGACAAACGTCGCAACCCAAGGAGAGATTTTGTTTCCCACACACACCGAAGGAGTAACAAAGATCACTTTATTCGAAGTGGTAGATGGTGATATGTGTTACAATATAATCCTTAGAAGGTCGTGGATACACGAGATGAAGGTTGCACCTTTAACATATCACCAATTGTTTTACTTCTGACACCAAAGGGAATCAAGTAAATAAGAGGAGACAAGTCGGTGCGAAGGAGATGAACGCGATGATTGTTTCTAGCATAAAGGGGGAAGAGTCCAACAAATAGCAATCACAGGAACTAATACCTTCTCTCTTTCCGAATGAAGACGATAAGGAGATGAGTCATTAGAATTCTATCAGGTTTCGAGATTTTTTCTGTTACCAGAGGAGACAGATGTGACCAAGTCGACCGCGGAAGAACTCGAGCAAGTGACCTTGTTTGAAGCGTTTATGCAAAGGAACTTTCATCTGAGAACAGGGTTAAATCTAGAGCTTAGATTAAAATTTATAAATCCTCTTAAAGCTAACGTCGACTGCTTTGTGTGGTCGTACTCAAATATGGTAGGTATCCTATTGGAGGTAGTAGTCCACAAGATAAGTATGGATCCAAACTTTCCTCCGGTAAGGCAAAAGAAACTCCCGATAGCGGAGATGGGGAATAGGCTTGTTAAAGAAGAGGTAACCCGACTACTCAATATCAGTTCAATCCGGGAGATAAAGTATTCGGAATAATTAGACAACGTAGTTATAGTACCTCAAAAAGAATATCAAATTTAGGATGTATAGACTTTAAAGATATAAATAAGGTGTGCCCTAAAGACTAACTTTTGTTTCCAAACATTGATCAAATGATTGATTCTACGGTCCGACACGAGCTAATAAGTTTCCTTGATGCTTAATTTAAGTACAATAGGATCAAGAAGAACCGGGAGGATCAAGAAAAAACTTCTTTCATAACAAACTTTGGCATATACTGCTATAATGTGATGCATTTTGGGCTTCAGAATGCTGGAGCCAGTTATCGGAGGCTCATTAATAAAATGTTTTAGGATTAAGAATGGAAGTATATGTTGATAACATGTTAGTCAAGTCTTCAAATGTAAGAGATTATTGAAACACCTCTAAGAGACTTTTGATATTCTGAGAAAGCATAACATGAAACTCAACCCGGAGAAATATGCGTTCGGGGTTGATTCCAGTAAGTTCTTGGGGTTCCTGGTCTTGAAAAGAGGGATCGAGGTAAATTCTGATAAAATCAAAGGACATCCTAGATCAGCTAACAAGTGTGAAAGAAGTACGGAGACTAACCGGAAGATTGGCGGCTTTAAGCGGGTTCATCTCAAGATCCTCAGAAAAGTGCCATCACTTCTTTCTACTTCTGAAATAGAAGAACGATTTTGAATGAACTCCGGTATGCCAATATGCACTGAAAGACCCAAAAAGATACATGTCCATCCCCTCGTTACTATCAAAGTCGGGGAAAGGTGAGCAGTTGTTAATATACCTAGAGGTCTTAGAAGTAGTGGTAAGTGTTGTGTTGGTTTGAGAGAAAGAAGGTATGTAATTTCCTATATTTAGTCCATTAGTAAAATATTGTCGGTAGCAGAGACTCGTTATCCGAACCTCAAACAATGGTCTTAGCTCTCGTAGTTGCATTAAAAAACCTTAGGACTTATCTTCAGTGCCACCTGATAGTCGTTATGATGACCTTTCACTTAAGGAATATCCTTCACAATCTTGAATTGTCAGGCCATTTGGCTAAATAGGAAGTCAGAATTAGTGAATTCGACGTTGAGAATAAACCTAGGACTACAATCAAGTCGCAAGTTTTGGCCGACTTTGTGGCCAATTTCAGTCTTGAGTTAATGCCTTTGGCTGCTAAAGAAGCAGCGCTTGTGTCGGAAATGATATTTGGAGTTTGGAACTTGTTTACAGATAGATCTTCTAACATAAAAGGTCTGGTCTTGGGGTAGTTCTAATCATGCCCTTGGGGTAAACCCTAAGGTAGGCCATTAAAATTATTTTGTTAACTAACAATGAAGCCGAGTATAAGGCTTTGGTTGCAGGACTTGAACTACCCTAGGGAATAGGCTCTAAGGTCATCAAAATAAAATATGACTCCCAACTAGCAGTAAACCAAGTGTATGGGATTTTTGACACAAAGGAAAAGTGCATACAATAGTATTTGAACAAGGTTCATGCATTGCTTACACGATTCAGAGAATGGTCAATCATCCACATTCCTAGGGAAAAAAATATGGAAACAGATGCATTAGCTAATTAGGGGTCATCCACGGAGATGAAAGGATCTGATTCCAGTACGGTCTTTCAACTTCTACATTTGGTGTTGGATGTGGATGGCTACTATGAGGTAAATTCGACCAACTTGATCTGGAACTAGGGGAATGAGTTCATCGAGTATCTCCGCCATGGTAAATTACCCGAGGACCCAAAGGCATCTCGGGCTCTGCGGACCAAAGCAACTCGCTAGTGAATCGTAGATGGGCAGTTATACATGAGGCAGTTTCAAGGACTATTAGCCCGGTGTCTAGGGGTCTCGGAGGCATATTACGTGATAAGGGAAGTCCACGAAGAAGTTTGCGGGAATCATTGTGGTGCATATTCATTAGTTCTAAAGTTGATTAGGGCAGGCTACTACCGGCCTCGAATGGAACATGACACAAATTCATTCGTTTGGAAACGTGGCAAATGTCAAAGTCAGGCACAATTGGTGCACCAACTACCAAAACTTTTGCATTTAGTGTTGTCCCCGCGGCCATTCATGAAATGAGGGATGGACATAGTAGGAACTTTACCATCGGTCCCCCGATAGGTAATATTTCTCTTGTTTTAATTGATTGTCACTAAATGGGTTGAAGCAGGTCCATACCAAAAGATTGGAGAACATGAAGCGATTGACTTCATATGGGATCATATAATCTGCCAATTTGGAATACCAGAGGAAATTGCATGTGACAACGGGCCTCAATTCATAGGTTCAAAAGTCACAAAGTCTTTGGAAGGGTTATAATTTAATAGAATTATGGCTTCACCATACCACCCAAGTGCCAACAGACATGCGAAAGCGACTAACAAAGTAATTATTCATACTTAATAAGAAGTTGGAAGATGTTAAGGGCAAGTGGCTTGATGAGCTACTGGAGTGTTATAGGTATATCGGGTGACGACGAAGTTGAGAATGGGAGAAACGCCCTTCTCTCGTGTGTACGACATGGAGGCTCTGATACCGCTGGAGGTGAAGGAGCCAACTTTAAGGTTTTCCCGAGGAAACGAAGAGGCAAAGAATGAAACATTGTTGGTGATGTTGGACTTGATCGATGAATAACGGGGCTTGGCGTACGTGAGGATGGTAGCTCAAAAGCAAAGGATGGGAATATATTATAATCGCAAGCTAATCTCCGTTATTTTAGAATAGGAGATTTGGTTTTGAGAAAGGTGACTCAGAGCACTCAGGAAGTAAACACTGGAAAGTTGGGACCAATGTGGGAAGGTGGGTTTCAACTATTACTGGTAAAGGATCATATGAGTTAGAAAATCAATATGGAATTTAATTTCCCAACAATTGGAACGTGACTCACATCAAAAGGTATTATTATTGATGGTTCCTATCGATACTGAAAGTATGTACTGTACTATTTTTCCTTTCAATCAGTTTTTGTCCCAATCAGATTTTTTTGGTAAGGTTTTTAACGAGGTAGCAACAAAAAGCATACTACGAAGGAAACATCATTGTCAAAGGAAAGAACTATAAATATCAAGACACTAAAATTTTCACATCGATGGTAAATAGCTATGTGAATAGTTAAATAACCTTTGGATCGATTGCAAGCTTTGCCATCAATTATTAAAAAAAGAATTATTTAACAGTTCACAAATTGTCTCCATTGATGAAGCAACAATATGGTATAAGACTTTCAGTGTTCAAATTTGCATGCTTCGCATTCAAACACTATTGGGATAATATCTGATACGATCATCAAGAGTTCCATGAAAATCGGGGACTGCAAAAACTGAGATCAGTGTTTCATCATGACCAGAGATTGCATGATCACTCCCATAAAAATAAGTTGTACAAATTAGCCACATGTATTGGCAACTTTATTTACTTAAAAAAACAAATGTCTATGTACTTTTAAAAATATAGGGAATAAACTAAAGCTCTTTTATTTTTATCTTATTTCTTATCCAAATGATGAGTTAATTTTATCATTTAAAAGTTAACAAAAACTTTAAATGCTTGTGCCGGAATGAACAGGAGACATCCTCTTCAAGAGCACCATAACATAAGGGCCCTCTTATATGAAACCTTGATAGTAAAGAGTAGATTTCAGAAGAGTTCATGCCTGAAATAAAAAGCTATCGCATGAAAAAACATACCTGAAGCTTTAATCAACCAAACATACAAGGAATATTTTTGCACAACACATAAGAAAATAAATCTTTTGTTTATCAAGTATCAAACCCGATAAAGTTTTAGCATAATAATAAAATAAATACAAAAAACCTATACATCATTGCCACCAGAACCCGATGGGAGAGAAAGATCTATGTTTCCCCCAATAGAGGAAGGGGGATCCACTACCGGTTCAGGACCTTCATCTTCTTTAGTGTTCCCTTTGGTTTCCAAATAATCGCAACCAGTATTTTCAGAGTCGATTGCATCGGGCCGAGTAGATGATTCTTACGAGCAGTTAACTCTAGTTCTGGAGCTTCGATAATGCGATCCACATCAGCAATGCATGTTTGGGCTTCCTCCAAAGTCTTCATTTTCATATGGTACATGCCATGTGTATTCTTAAAGAGGAGGTAATCTTCTTGATACTGGATTTGATCTCGGAGTTTATTAATTTCGACCTGAAGTCCTTCCCTTTCAGCTTCCATGGCACTAAGGCGGGAATCACGCTCAACATTTGTAGTTGAGTGAAGCCAGTTTTGCTCCATAAGCCTCTTGAGACTCTCTTCTATTTTGGCCTTCTTCACCTCAGTAGCATTGGCCTTCTCGATTTTCGAGCAAAAGTCGGCCTTCATATTGTTATTTGCTCCTAGAAAGCAAACTCGCGCTCTGCAGCAGCGGTTACAACATCCTGAAGTTTGACCCACTTAGCCTTATACTCTCTAAGGTCTTTATGCAGTTGAGAAACTTCTTGGTAGTGGACCATCTTTTCTTTCTTGGTTTGTTGGAACCGAGCTTCAAGCTCATCCACCTCTACAAATTTTGGCTCCAACACCGGGAAGCACACGACAAGCTAGTTCCCGCTTAGAAGCAAGCCCTTTTTATCGAGGATCAACATTTGCAGACCCTCGGAAGAAAAATGGTTGGCCTATTAATAAAATGTTGAAGTTATAAGCATTGTAACACATATGCAGAAAAAAAGATAGCAGGAAACTAGTATGGTACCTGCGCTGAACAATGTACACTGTTATTTATTAGGCACTCCTCAGGAAAAGAGCCCGTCATTTTCGAGTCCTTCACCAAAGCCAGAAACTTTATATAGTTGGCAAGCTCCACCGGCCTGGAGAAGAAATGACACTACTTCAAAACTGAAAGGGTGGCACTTCATTTTCCATAGGGATCTTGAGAAGGTATAGCACATTGCTCCCCAAGTTCCCAGAGTCAGGAAACTAGGGAGGAGAGAAATCCCTTTCTTAATCAACTGGTGTCGGTAGAGGTGATGCAGTTGGAGTTGGTGGCAAAGGAGCAGCTAGCGTTAGTGGGAATGCAATTGTTGGTGAAGAAGGAGAAGAAGTAGTTGTGGCAGAAGGGATGGTGATTATTTCTTGCTTAGTAGTTGAAGAAAAAGAAGCTCGAGGTTCAAACTCCTTTGACCGGAGATAACAATAGGTGCCAGTAAGCGTGAGGTTAGAATTTTAACTAGACCCATCTCACCTTAAAGTGCATGAACTTTATCAAACCCTGGGTTTTGAAGTGGTATGATGGTGCTAATAGTTGGAGGATCAAACTCAATGTCAACCTTCTTATTTTGTTTTTTTCCTCGGGCCTCCACCAAAGAAAAGACCGGTATTATCGAAGGAAGAAGTTTGAGAATATATGATAATAGGTTTGTAAAATGAAAGTTCTTGCTGAGAAAGTTGAAGGTCGTGAGAGGGTTCTAAGCAAATGCATAGAAGAAGAAAGATTTATGAAATTTGTGAAAGTGAAGAAGTAATAACGTTGAGTATCAGCGAAGCTATAAACAGCAAAAATCATAGCCATGATAACCTCGAAGATCAACGAAAATATTTGCTTATCGTGGGGCAACACGTGTTCAGGGTAATAAATGTGAGAAGACGTGCGTCATTTAGAGACTGTTCAGGAACTTTCTCTCCAAGAAAGGAATCTTCACCCACAAAACGTAAGAGAGCTATATGTGTGGGATAAAATTGGTTGGTAACAGGTGGTCGAATAGTAAGATGACACGTGGAATAGAGAATATATAAAGGACGAGTCAGGAAACAACTAATATTGAATGCGACGTGTATGATCAGTACCAGATGGATTTCAACGGGGACATAGTCGGTAGTAGAAGTTCAAAGGTTTGCCATCGTACAACATTCAATGACGGAATATTTTCTATCATTAAATGAGCAGTCATTACAGAGAATATTTGCATTGAGGGGCCGCCACTATATAGTCATCAATGGCTCTTTTATTTCCATTTAAAGAGGAGCTTGATCCTAGGATATTGTTTCCCTAGGTAAAGCTTAAATAATAGGGTTGACAACCATTATAGGGACAAGAAAATTTTTGCACGCAATAGCTATACTTTACCGTTTTGCTCTTTTACTTTACTATTTTGCTCTCAATCTAGCAAGCTTTATCATTATTTTATCTTTATTTTCATTGTTGCTCTCGAAAAGGCTGAGTCCGGAACCGGGCTTGTTAGCTTATTTAAATTCAATCGTTAAATCTCAATCTTAATCTTATTTTCTTATCATTCTAGGATCAAACCGATTCGCTTGTCTATTAACTACGTTATAAATTTAACTATACTGTTTTATAAGTAAATAGTATACATCAGTGTTGAAGATTAAATCAAGAAATTGTCGGAGTTGTAAGTTCAAAATTCATTTTATGGTTTCAAATAAGAACCTATTCAGTATAATCCAAAAAAATTAGGAAAATTACACGACACATCAAACATTTACTTTGCATTTACCCTTCATAGTTATACTTTCAGTCAACTGACCATTCCTAGCTATATCTAAATTTTATAGAAAATTCATGAATCAATATATTAATTGTATTGAACTAAAATAAGTGAGCAACGAGCTTTAGTAGCTTAGTTAGTTAGAGTATCCGTTTAGCTAGCCAAGTCTTTAGTTCGACTCTTGACAAGAGTACTTTATTTTTCTATATTTCTGTATTTTGTCTTAGTTGTATTCGTTGCATGAACGAATACAATCGATACAAGTTTGTCTCACAAACTACCCAGTATAGTCTCACAAAGTGAGGTATTGGGAGGGTAATATGTAGATAGGCCTTACCCCTACCCGAAAGGGCAGAGAGGCTGTTTCCAATCGACCCTCGGCTCAGTGGAGGAAAGGAAAAACAAAAACCAAAAGAAAACAAAAGAGCATTAGTAACTCTAGCAGAAATAGCGTAAAATAATTATCTAAACGTAAGAACCATAACTAAAATAGCATGCAAATATACCAGATTTTGTTGTTACAGTATGAGTATTGCGTTTCTCATCTTGATTTTGCTAACAGAATTTTTCAATTGTTAATTCTAACGATTCATTTTCGACAAATATTATTTTGTATTATTCTTGTCTACAATATGAAGCGTATACCAGAGAAGCACTATGTTGGAGGAAACATAGATTACGTTGATTATGTACATGCCATATAATTGAATATTGTTGAGTTCAAGAAGATGGCAAAGATATGTGGTTATTTGTTTGATTCGATAACTTTTTGGCATAAGTGTGAAAGGCGTGGTAGTATATGGAAGTTGATCTCTACAGATTTTGAATCTCAATAGTTGGTAAAAGCATCCAAAAGGACAATGTTCTTGAGATATACTTTGAACATTTGGACTCGTATTTTCGAACGGACAAAGTGGATTCAATCAAACATTAAAGAAAATAAGCATCATCTTATGTGTGAATGTTCATCTTGTGATGATTTTAGTGATTCTGAGGCTGATTTATCAGAGTAATCAAAGCATTTTAGAAGAGACGGAGATCCTTAGCGACGAAATAAAAAGAAATACGGTTGATATTGTAGAGGATCCTGATTGTGTTGATTATGAAGACATGCAGAGTTTGGATAGTGATTTTGAAATTGTAAGTTTCAACTTTTCTCAGTTCAATCCAAAGACCCATGGAGATAACCCAGTATTACTAGGCTTAGAATGTAACTTTTGGACAAAACAAGAATTTAAGAATGTTGTAGTAACTCATGAGATTGCATTACTTGATGGCGACATTAAAGATCAATGTAAAATGATAAAATAATGTGGGATTATTGTAATGAAATAGGACAAATCCAGGCATCATTTCAGAGAATATATATTTGTTTTGCTGCATGCAAGCTTGGCTTTAGAGAGGCTTGTAAAAAATTGTTATCTACAGTTGGCATGGATGGTAATAACAACATATTGCTGTTGCTTATGCAATTGTAGAAAAGTAAAACAAAGATAGATGGGCTTGGTTTTTGGATCATTTGGCGGCTGACTTGAATATACTTGAGACTGGTTGGACCTTTATGTTTGACAAACAAAAAGCACTTATTGAAGCTTTTAATAAAGTTTTACCTCTAGGTTTTGTGTAAGACACTTCCATAACAATTTCAAAAGGGCTAGCTTTGGCATTATCACATTAAAAAAAAGTACTTTAGGCTGCTGCAAAGGTTACTACTATGAGAAAATTCAATAATGGTATGACAGATATTTTAGAGTTAGATCCTGATGCTACCACTTGGTTAAATGATAAAGATCCTAGCGTATGGTTTATATTAGAAATAATTTTTCATTTAGTAAGCTTGAACTAACATAAAAGTTGTATGTATTATTTTTTCAGGATATGATGAAATGGGATATGGAGAAGTGTAACTGGAGCAAATGGGATTGGTCGAAGTAGAAATTGGACCAGAATTTGTTTGAGAAAGTTTTCAGTATATACAAAAATGTAACATGCCTTTTGAAGTTTAACAACTTTTTTGGGGTAAAATGGCTTATTCTTTATAATTTACTTGCTGGAGCATTTATGCTACTCTTTATTATTAGTTTTCTGCTTTCAGAATGAGTTTCTGATAAGTTTATAGCATTTTTTTGGTGCACTACTGGTGCTTGAATATTATTGGTATTTTTGTTAATTTTTAAGCCCGTGCAGAAATTTTTGTTGCTGTTATTGCTGGTCTTGTAAGCTGGTGTTGGAATTGTACTGTTGTTTTTTAGGTTGGTGCTGGAATTGTACTGTTGTTTTTTAGGTTGGTGCTGGAATCTGACTGTTATTTTTACTGGAAAATGACTATTGTTTTTGCTAGCAATTTTTAGGCTGGTGGTGAAACTTGACATTAGTTGCTGTTTTTATTGGTTTTTGGAGCTGTAAACAGCTACTAAATGCTAAAAGATGCTGCTGGAATTTTTTCTCCTACATTTTTAATGCCATAATAACATTCATCTTTCATTCAGTATATAATCAGGAAATGCTTCACAAGCTTTCCATAAAATATAAGCTGATACTTAAAATAGAGTAAGAGAGAAATCTAATATTTAACAGTCCAATATCAGAACGGATATGAAAGACCAAACCTGTTGTCTAAGCCAAGCTAATCATTTTGTCAAAGTATTAGTTTTTGTTGTCAATGCTTAACGAAGTATGACCAATTGCAATGAAATATATGTTTTATGCCAATAGCTTTATCAAAAATAACATTGATACTCATTCATCTAAACCATTCATTACATAGAAATGTAAATGTTACATTTCTGAATGGCAAATTTGGAATGATTGAGGAGGCCGAGAATTTGTTCTGAGGACTCGCAAATAGGAACGTTATATCTTGGACTGCTGTTATATCTGAACTTTACCATCAAAAGGTCTTCAATTAGGCATTGACACAATTCTGTTTGATGAGAAAAACCAATGCTGAACTTAGTGAATACACTGTTTCTGAGGCCCTCTCATGTGCAGCCTTTATAGTGTGACGATCCGGTCAGTCGTATCATGAGTTACTGCATTGTTTCCCTCATTTTTACTTCTTTATACTTTGTTTATCCGTGTTTTATGGTATCGGGTTGGCCGGATTGAATCCGAAATGATTTCGGTGAAGTTTGAGACACTTAGTCTCTTTTAAGGAAGTTTAAGTTGACAAAGTCAACCGAATGTTGACTTATATGTTAGAGGGCTCGGATGTGAGTTCCGATGGTTCGGTTAGTTTTGGGAGGTGATTTGAGACTTAGAAGTGCGATCGGAATAGATTTTGGAGGTTTGGACTAGATTTAGGCTTGAATCGGCGAAGTTGATATTTTAGCAATTTACGATTGGGAGGTGAGATTTTGGTATAGGGGTCATAATGGAATTCCAAGAGTTACAGTAGCTTCATTATATCATTTGAGATGCGTGTGCAAAATTTCAGGTTATTCGGCCGTAGTTTGGTTGAGCTTTTTATCAAAAGAGGAATTCGGAAGATTTTGGAAACTTTGGCTTGAATCCGATGTGTTTTGGTTGGTTTGATGTTGTTTGAGGTATTTGGATGACTAGAGAAAGTTTGAATAAGGTATTAGGTTATATTTGTGCTTTTGATTGAGGTCCCGAGGGCCTCGGGGTAATTTTTGATGGTTGATGGAGAAGTTGGATTTGTGTTGCAGTTGCTGAATTTGCTGCTTCTCGTATTTTTGCACCTATGGATTGGGGACCGCAGGTGCGGCGCCGCAAGTGCAGAAGAGGAGCCGTAGAAACGGATTATGAGGATTTGTCAGGGATCTCAGAAGCGTCTATGGGGATCGTATTTGCGGAGTCGCAGATGCAGAAGGCATGTCGTAGATGTGGTAGTTTGGCCGCATATGCGGTACTGCAGAAGCGGTTATGAGACTGCAGATGCAAAAAGGTCTGGGCAGAATATATAAGTTATTTTATTTCGCGAATTTGAGCTATTTCACCATTATTGACTTCGGTTTTGGAGCTTTTGGGAGATTTGAAAGAGGAATTTCAAGGGAACGTCACTGAGGTAAGGAATTTGGACTTGAAACTCATTCCTATGCTATTATTTCATGGGTTAGAGCTAGAAATTTAGGAAATCAAGGATGAAATTTGGGGAAACTTAGGGTTTTGTATTTGAGACCTATGATTGAGGATTTGGTTGACCATTTGAGGTCGGATTTCTGAATTTTTTATATGTATGAACTCATGGGCAGATAAGAAATCTATTGGAGTAAAAATTATTGAATTCCTAGACGTAGGCCTGGGGATCGATTTTTGGTATATTCGGGGATTTGTGCCATTTATTGATTGTTTTCGCTTGGATTTTGTCGACTTAGCATATTTTGACGTCCTCGTTCTGATTTTGGATAGATTGGACGTGAGTGGAAGCCGATTCAAGGGGCAAAGGCGTCGAGAGCTATAGATTTGACCGGTTCTAGGTGAGTAATGACTGTAAATGATGTTTTGAGGGTTTGAAACCCTGAATTGCACGTCGTAGTGCTATATTGAGATGAGGCACACGCTTGATAACAAGCGTGGGGTCGTGCACTATTGGGAATTGTAACTTGGTCCATCCCGATTGATGATTTTACCACGTATTTGACTTAAATCTATTTGCTATCATCATTACTTAGGTTGAATATCATATTTAGGCTTCGTGTCAACTATTTGAATCCTGCGGGTATTTTTATTGATATTTCCTCACTGTTTTGACTTTATACTTGAACTCAGTCTTGTTATTTTTCATTTCTTTCCATACTCAGCCATATTTACTGAGTTTTAGTACTTAAATGATATTTTAAATGATGTTTGGGCTGAGAAACACTGTTTCACTACTGCCCGGGTGGCTTGTGAGGATTTTTGACTGAGTAAGGCTGATGGCTTATGTTGTGAGGAAACACTGATACTGATCTGAGGCCGAGGGCCTGAGATTGTGTTCCACGAGGTGGCTTGATAATGATATGATGCCGAGAGACTATTTATGATACCACGAGATCCTTTGATATTGCGCTTGGGCCGTAAGGGGCCCCTCCAGGAGCCTGCACACACCCAGTGAGCGCAGGTACCCATTGTGATGTGAGATTGATCCCGAGGGGCTGGTATTGTTCTGAGATATTACCCGAGGGGCAGTTTTGTTGATACAATGTCTGAGGGGAGAACCTTTATATATTTATTTTCCTTGATTACTTGACTTATCTACTTACTAATTTACTGTTTTTAAATGGTTTTAATGCTTCATTATAGAATGTTTTGTGCCTTATGTGTTTTTATATTTTCAGTCGTTATTTATATTATTTACTCGGTGAGTTGGAATACTCACTTTACTTTTTGCATCCTGTGTGCAGATTCGGGCATAGCTGGTTCTGCTCCCGAGTGCTGATTCATCCAGCTTCAGGTGGACATTCGGAGTACACGAGATAGCTGTCTGGCATCTGTAATCCCGTGTTTCTCCTCCTTTATCATTTCTATCATTATCAGAAAATTTTACTAGTAT
This sequence comes from Nicotiana benthamiana, assembly GCA_034376525.1. NCBI lineage: Eukaryota > Viridiplantae > Streptophyta > Magnoliopsida > Solanales > Solanaceae > Nicotiana > Nicotiana benthamiana. The sequence continues at coordinate 104,690,014 of CM067332.1, read as the reverse complement.
ACAAACTTAGTAGATTTGTGTTATGACTTATAGATGCTCATAACTTGTGACACCCTGGTTAGGACTGTGTTACGGTTGTACTTTTGTATTATTACGATATTATCTACTACTTAGTATTACTAAATCATGTTTAAACTGTTTTCTTGTTGTTTAATTGTTTAACTTCGAATTGGGAATAGTTGGATGGCCTTGTCTTCACGAGAGGGGCCATCACGACCGGGTCCGGGTTTGGGGTCGTGACAAGTTGGTATCAGAGCTTAGGTTACATAGGTATCACGAGTCATGAGCATGTTTAGTAGAGTCTCGCAGATCGGCACGGAGACGTCTGTATTTATCCTCGAGAGTTTGAACAACCTTTAGGAAAAACTTCAAATCCTTGAAATTCTTGTCGTGCGAATTTGTTGATCCAAGTACTAAACTTTGCTTATTCTATTCTCTCACAGATAGTGAGGACATGCGCCACCGGTCAGGATGGACGACCACCAGTAATGGCCAACAAAGGCCGAGGACGCAGTTGTGGTCGTGGTCGAGGGCTAGAGGTAGAGCAGCGAGGGCAGCACCTATAGATCCACCAGCTACCCCAGTGCAGGACCAGGTCCCAACTATGGACGCTCTCGCAGTACCAGCTCAGGCACAGCTATGCCCATTATGATTCCAGGTCTTCAGGAGGCCTTGGCTCAGATCTTATCAGTTTGCATTGGCCTAGCTCGGGCGTTTTCAGCCACTACAGTCGCAGCTACTTCTTAATCCAGGGGAGGCATTCAGACTCCTACCGCTCGCACAACTTAGCAGGTCATGTAGGGACTTCAGATGTCGGGGGCATATCCAGCCCAGCCGGTTGTAGCTGATCAGGACTATGTAGTTTCTGCAATGCCAGAGGAGGAGCAGCGTAGGTTGGAGAGACTTGGTAGGCTTCAGCCTCCGACCATTAGTGGTGTAGAGGGAGAGGATGCCCAGGGCTTTTTAGACAAGTTTAAAGGATGCTTCGTACCGCGAGTATTCTAGAGACTTGCGGGGTCGCTTTCACTACCTATTAGTTCCAGGACATGCTTTCACTTGGTGGGAGGATTTTGAGAGGCGTAAGCCTGTTGGTGAAGCACCCCTTACCTGGCAGCAGTTCTCCGTTCTCTTTCTAGATTAGTTATTAAATCTTAGTTATTAAGTGTGTTAATTTTTTTATTTCACAATCACTTAATGGGTCCGAATATATCTGTATGATTAATATATATAACAGAGACTTAGTTTCATTAAGATGCTATCACATATTCATTATTAACCGCCGTCGACATCGGCTACTATTATCAACTACCATCATGCCACCACCACCACCACTACCACACACACCACCACTACACCAACATCATCCTCAATCATAGCCACCACCGCTATCGACCATCACCACCCACTATCCACACCACTCCGACCACTATTATTTTGTTTACCTACAATCAATACTCATCCACTTCAACTACCATAACTGACCACCGCACCACCATCAACAACCATAGCCGGCACTGCCCATCATTATAACCTACCACCACCCACCTACATCAGTCATAACTAATAGCACCACCCACTATTATTAACTACCACCACCTACCGCTACCACCCTCAATCATAATCACCGCCCAATCAGCTACTAGCATGAACCACCATCATCAACCAAAATTACCACCAACCACTGCCTCTGTCAACATTCACCCGTCAGCCATCACCAACAACAACTATCATATTTTAAAAAGTTATATATTTTATTGATAAAATATTAGATTAGTTAGTATTTCTATGCATCAATTTTCAAATAAAGATAAATTTATACATTTAGATGTTAAAAATTAAACAATTTTAATTATTTCTATTCATATCAGAATACACATATTAATATATTTAAACGTGTATTCAGATTTAAATATCTTAATTTTAATATACATCCTGATATTCAGATATGTATTTAGATTCAGACTACTTAATCTTGAAAAAACAAATGAAGCCTAAAGATCCCTTAATTTGTGGGTAAGTTTATTTTAAAAATAAATAAAAAATGCTAAAATTGTAAATAAATTTGTCTTTTTGAAATAAATTACGTAAAAGCAACATATTTTTAATATTAATCTTAAATGCTGTTCAATGTAAAATCTCAAACAAAATACGGGCATTTGTATCTATATCCACTTTTTGTGTTATATTTTAACGTGTGTCCGCTTTGCAAAAAAAAATTGTAAGCGTACCGATTTTTTCGCATAACTTCAGCATACGGGGCTGAAGTAGCAAAAACAATCACACAAAACTTAAGCATTCTAGTAGACGAGCATGAGTAACTGACGAACTTCAGCTCTTAAATTAAAGTTTTTATTTTGTAACTCGCGAGTTTTTATTTTTAACTGTCGAATTTCAACTCTAAAGCTAAAATTTTTATTTTGTAATTGGCTTAACAGATTCCATTTTCTGTTGATTCGAAAACTCGAAAACGAATTATTTTCAATTTGTTCTTCTTGTCTGCCCGAGAATGCTGGCGTTTTTTGTGCCTTCGTAGCTATGAATTCATTGGTTTTGATTGTTTATCTCTGACAGTCCACAAAATTATACTACTATATTTCATGGAACAAACGCAAAGATGTCTAAAAAGCAATTTCCTATATATGCTTTAAGCGTAAGTTCCATAAAATGGCATTGAATCATTGTTGAAGCAAGGCTTGTTACTCTTCTTTTCCTAGCATTTCAGTCTCAACGTTTTAACTTAATAATGGTATTGTTATCGGTAGAAAGAAAGTCAAAATCTTGAAAAAAGAATTTGAAGGATAATCCTCGTAGTGGGAAATGGAAAAGAAGAAATTTACATTAAAAGTACAGAATTTAAAAAGAAGAAGAAGAAAAGGAAGGAGGAGAAGGAGGAGGAGAAGAAAAGAGCTAAAATTATTTAAAAAATAGGTATCCGTTAATTTTTTTAAACAAATATAGATTAAATGCGCCCGCTTAATTTTTACACAAAATACTGAGTGGTTTTTTCCTATCTATACTATATATGAAACCTTATTAGTAAAAATGTGCATATTTTCATTATTATCCGCCATTTTTATATTTTTGCTACAAAATATATACCATTCATTAAATACTCAATATTAAGAATTGATCCATTCCAAATTAAGTGCCTACAAATATAAAAAATCTATACCATTCATTAAATACCTAATATTAAGAATTGATTCCTTCCAAATTAGGCGCCTACAAATCTGGGATAAATATTTGAATAACTTATTCCTTCCCAATTAGGCGGCTAAAATTTGGGACTAAATATTTTTTCAATATTATTTTAATGGTATCTGCGAACTACTACATTTATACTACAATTAAACTGCAATCTATATTGAAATAAATGTTAACTACAAAAATTTTTCCTAATCTTCAAATTTTCTACAAAAAGTCTACAAATAAACTACAAATCAGTTTGCATATGTATAAATCAATATTGTTTTGAAGGGTATCTACAAAATTACTATATTTATACTACAATTACACTATAATCTATGTTGAAAAAAATATTGACTACAAAATTTTTTCTTCATTTACAAAAGTTCTACAAAAAAACGACAAATAAACTGTAAATCGGTTATATTTATACTACAATTACACTACAATCTATGTTGAAAAAATATTGACTACAAAATTTCTACAAAAAGAACTACAAATAAACTGCAAATCTGTTTAAGTATTGTATAAATTTGTATTGTTTTTAAGGGTATCTACAAAATTACTACAGTTATACAACAAATTAAACTACAATCTTATGTGAAAAAAAAAGTTGACAATAAAATTTGCTCTTCATTTACAAAATTTCTACAAAAAACTACAAATAAACTATAATTGCACCCACATTGTCACACTTACAGAAGATTCATATGGCTACCCCACAAGTTTACAATTGAGAATTGTTGATTGATCGATTGAGGAAATCTTCTGTATTATATATCTACTCTCGATCTCGTACTTATTAAAACTCAGAACAATATCTGACAATTACCAAAAATTACAATAACCGAAACAATGGGTTTCATATTGAATCTCTTTGGCTAAAAATATGATTATACTCAATGGGTCTCATCTTTTTATTTTTTGAGAAGAAGAAGGAATGGAGAAGACAAAAAATGTGAGGGAGAAAATGACGCTAGGATTAGGAGAAAGAAATGTAGGAATTAAGGGGAGAGAGAAACATAAGATATATGGATTCCTTTAATTAAGGAGTAAAATCTGTCAATTAATTAGATACTTAATTAAATATGGTATATGATTAGTAATTTAGTATACAGGTTTATAATTAAATCAAACCTTACACATGAAAATTAAAAAAGTTTCAAAAATCCAAATACAAATAACGTTTTTCAAATATCAAGAAAACAGGCCGCAAATATTTTCAAAAAGCCCAGGAATAAAAAGTCCAAAGACCTTAAAGCCCAATAAGCCCATCTTCTCCACTTCCACTTAGGTCAAGAACACCCAAAACCTGCCATTCTTCTTCACCACTGTTAGTCAGTTCCGCCCTAAACCCTAACTCGCGAGCTCAGATTCTCAACAATGGCGGCATCGTACGAGTACGTAGACGGAGGTTTCCAACAGCAACCAGATTCAGCCGGGTACGACCCGAATTTCGTGCCGGATTCGGTAAAATCGTTCGTGGTTCATCTTTACAGGCACATCAGGGAGAAGAACGTTTACGAGATTCATCAGATGTACGAGTCCTCTTTTCAGACTTTAAGCGAGCGTATGTTCAAGGAAACTCCTTGGCCTTCAGTTGACGCCGTTGCGCCTTACGTTGATAACGACCACGTATTCTGCTTGTTATACCGTGAAATGTGGTTCCGTCACTTGTACGCTAGGCTTTCTCCTACTCTTAAGCAGCGGATTGATTCTTGGGATAATTATTGCAGCCTTTTTCAGGTTCTTTTTTCTTTGTTAAATATGTCAGTTTAGCGCCTTTTTATCTGTCTTTTTTGTTGCTGTGTTGGCTTGTGTAATTGTGCTGTTCAGTGTAGCTGTTCTGTAGCATATTATGTGAATTGGGATGTGTTTGGAATTAGTTTTGTGTGAGCTCAATAAAACTAATCCGCTTCAATGCCAAGCTAATTGGGGTCGGCTCCATGAGTCTCAATATCCATTGAATTCTAATTATCAGTGTAATGTTTTTTTACACTACCAGTGTAATTCTCTAGAATCTCTACCTGCACAAGGGTTAAGGTTTGCTTACGAACTACCCTCCTCAGACCCCACATGTGAAAGTATACTTGGTATGTTGTTGTACTGTAATTAAAGTTGTTACATTGGTTTGCCTGCAATTACCATTTAAGTTCCTTGATTGTGTAAATATTGTTTACACCATCTAACTCATATCCATTTTGTTCCATTTGCACATGTTTTGTTCCAATTTTCATAATTTGGATTCTTTCACACCAGATGTTTTATTCAATTTCTACTTGCATACATGACTCTATATAGACTAAACAGACTCCTTGCAAGTCTATATAGTTTCGGCCTAGCGTAGTAACATGATTGCAAAGCTTAGAATCATATTTGTAGTTTGGAATTTTTTGTTGACATATATTGGTGACAAAATTAGGCTTTTGACATTGATCAATTTTTAGCATTTGGTACCTAATGTACTTTTCCTAATACTAAAATACTTTTGCTACAAGTATTATCTTTTCTATGATATGTGTAGCTATGTTATGTGCTTGTAAGCATGTTATCATATCAGATGCCAAACACACGAAGTTCACTATGTTTGGGATCTTTTTATTATAAGCTATTCTAAATAATGGTTACTGGCGTTGGAACACATTGTATTTGACCTCAACTCCCTAAATCGTGCTCAATCTCCATAAAAGAAAGAAAAACAACTAAATAGAGAGTAAGGGGGATGACATAATCCCCCCCCCCCCCCCCTCCCCCAAATAGTAGACCAGTGATTACTATGGTTCTAAACTTCACTCTGTATGTCCAAAATGAATCATGTTTACAAAAAGTGTTGATATTCAGAACAAGTCGCTTGTTACTATAGTAGCTCTTGGGGTTCTTAAGTTGCATCGGAGACAAATTAATTGGATCTCAGAATAAGTTATTTAATTGGGCTTTAGAAAATTTTAGTCAGTCAAGTTATAGCTTTTAATGCAAGGAAACAAATGGAAAAGGGGGATGGGGTAGGAATTCTCTGGTTTGCTCCTGGCAGTTGTTTTTTGGAAGTATTTTTGCTGTTTTCTTGTTGCTTATAGGCATTTTGGGTGTTATTTGTTTGACATAGGTTTAATATGCAGAAAACTATGGCATGTTTGTATACTTGATTTTGTGGTTGTTTTTCTCGTTTCTGATTTTTCAATTCTTTTGGTATGTTGTGGTATTTATTTTATGGTGGGTGAGTCATATTCAAGGAAGCAATGACATTATTTGCTAGATAATTTGCTCCCTTTGTACCAAATTGGTTAAATATTGATGGCATGATCTATTTGAGGTGTTCAAATAATTCTATAAAGTCCTTGCTAGAGCTGTGACTACTAATTTGTCTCATTTTTGGTGATACAATTACAAAAATAATTTTTGGGGTCGATTGGAAACAGCCTCTCTGCCCTTTCGGGCAGGGGTAAGGCTCGTCTACATATTACCCTTCCCAGACCCCACCTGGTGGGAATATACTGGGTTGTTGTTGTTGTTTGGTGATACAATTACAGCTAACTAGGCACGGAATTTGAAATGTTACTTTCACTTGTATATTACTCAGGAGTTTAAGTTGTTAGTTCTTGTGTTATTCCTTAACAAAAATATATTTGACTTGTGTATTATACTTGTGGTGGAAGAAGATATTAATATAATAGTTCGAAAAGTTAGAAAGATAGTGTCACATCACAGTTCAAATTTTGATAGTTAAATGAATTTGAATTCTAGATGGTTGGAAGTTGTATTGAATAATATTATTATTTGTTTTAAATATTTTGTTGTTCTCCAAAGCGAAAAGATTATCATATAAATTTATTGTTTATACTTGAAAATAATTAGTACTTTAAGAAGTTTATGTGATAGTGAAAATAATTTTCCAATAAACATTTGATTGGGGAAGCCTCATGGAATTTTTTTAACTGAACAATAAAATGAATTTGAATTATTCATAACTTGAAACAACAACAACAACAACTACCCAGTATAGTCCCACAAAGTGGGGTCTGGGGAGGGTAATATGTAGACGAGCCTTACCCCTACCCGAAAGGGCAGAGAGGCTGTTTCCAATCGACACTCGGCTCAGTGAAGTAAAACAAAAACAAAAACAAAAGAGCATTAGTAACTCCAGCAGAAAATAATTATCTATACATAAAAAACATAAATAAAATAGCATGCAATAATATCATACAGTAACTACCATAAGGAGACACAAGCCAAAACACAAATCATCTATGGATAGCCCTGCCAAGCCTCACCCAACCCCGGGTGAGGAGTATGAAAAACTCTAGGAGCCCCTTTCCTACAACCCTGATACTAGACCTCCAGACTTTCCTATCAAGGGTCATGTCCTCGGAAACCCGCATTCTAGCCATGTCATGCCTAATCACCTCTCCCTAATACTTCTTAGGCCTCCCTCTGCCTCGCCGAACGCCGACAATCGCCAGCCGCTCACAACTCCTCACCGGGGCATCAGGACTTATCCTCCGCACATGCCCGAACCACCTCAGCCTCGCTTCTCGTATCTTCTCATCCACCGGGGCCACCCCCACCTTCTCTCGAATAACTTCATTCTTAATCTTCTCTAACCTGGTGAGCCCGCACATCCACCTGAGCATCCTCATCTCCGCAACCTTCATTCTCTGAATATGAGAGTTCTTCACGGGCCAGCACTCCGCCTCATACAACATTGCAGGTCTAACCACAGCTCTATAAAATTTCCGCTTGAGTTTATGTGGGACTTTCTTCTCACACAGGACTCCTGATGCAAGCCTCCACTTTGACCACCCCGCTCCTATACGATGAATGACGTCCCCATCAATCTCTCCGTCTCCCTGAATCACCGACCCAAGATATCTGACACTGTCCCTCTTGGCGATGACCTGAGATCCAATAGTCAAAAGTGTGTTCTGAGGTATGCCAAACTTTTGGAACACATCAAAAGTCAAAAGTATGTTCTGAGAACGTAATGAGTAGATGAGAGACATGGTGTTGGGCCTAATGTTTGGATTAAGTTTATGTGCATTGATTGCATGTTGAGTCATGTTAAAGAGGGTGGTGGGGGGTGATAGAGGGGAGGGACAATTTGGAGCCAGGATGGTTTTTTACTTGGGGTAATTGGATTGTGAATAGGGCCCTTGGCTAGGGCTTCTACTGTTGAATGGCTTAAATAAGATGGAATCAAGGACTGTTAAAACATGTGAACAAGCTCAGTAGAGATGATGAATCAATAAAGTGTTTTGCAAATAGTGGTCATTTAAGTGAAAAAACTAGTCACTTGATTTACTTGGAGGTGTAGTGGAATGGTGAACAAACTAGTAGAAATTCATTAGACTATCATATTTTAAAATAGTGCTATATTAGGTTGACTAGTTTACACTGCGAGGTTTTCTCAAGTCTGAATCAGTCTTGGCCAAACTTAAGCTTGAAAAAATATTATGTTGAGCTCCTCCACTCCCTCAGGAAAAAAAGGAAGGAATAAAGAAAGGTTTGAGGTGAATTTGGTCTGACTAGCCCATGACTTCGCTTAATTGATTTTTATTTTGATTAAGTCCAAATTTCATGACTGAGCTTCACTATAGAGACTCTTTTAGTTTTGGCTTACTTTTTCTGGTCATGTCTGCTATTATACCCCACTTTGTGGGACTATACTGGGTAGTTGTTGTTGTTGTCTGCTATTATGTGTTTTGGTAACTCTCCTTCCCTAAAACTACACATATACACTGAGACATTTGTTAAACATTTGTCCTTCTCGCTATTTTGGTAGTTAATTTTGGCCAAATTTTACATGGATTGAAGAAAGGAATAATGTTATCATTTCCAAGGGTATGCTAAATGTGTAGTTACTGTGGTTGTTGTATATTACTATGAGATTATGAATAAGTACAACAAGAACGACTAAGTGTTATGTAAAATTTCTTTGATAATATTTGTATTGTGAGACTGTTAGGCTGTTTGTACTTTATCAATTTTTTGGTCTCTCTCCCTCTCTCCTGATTCTATATAATCTCTCCATTTGGGAGTCTTTTCAACAACAACTAGCATCTATTTGGTAGATGGACGAAGTTGGGCCAGTACTATGTGGGTCTTGCCGGATGAATGTATCTTATTTATTTATTTTTAGGTGATGAATGCACTTTATTTACATTATAGATTGTGGTAGCTATAGTATACTAAGCTTGCAGCTGTGCAACAAAACTGTCATTTATTGACCTCGTGAATTAAGTCTAGAGTTTTATACATTGCTGTAGGTGGTGCTGCATGGTGTGGTTAACATGCAATTGCCAAACCAGTGGTTGTGGGACATGGTAGATGAGTTTGTATACCAATTCCAGGCATTCTGTCAATACCGTGCAAAGATGAAGAACAAAACTGCAGAGGAGATTGCATTGCTGAAGCAATATGACCAGGTATGGCTTACAGATTACGACACCTTCTTTTCTTCCCTTTTGTTTAGCCTATTAATACCATATGATTTATAAAATCATCGGAAATGTACTTTTAAAGATATTTTAACATTTTCTCTTGCTTTTTATTATGGTTTTCATAATTACTCTTTTAAATTTGGTGATGACTTGGTTTTAAATAAAACTAGGAAAATTGTTTTTAATATTACAACATCAACCTTTGGGTGGTCTATGTTCACTTGAATTATTGGTTTCAGGAATTGTGTCTGCATACATTTTAATACAGTAACTGCATTCTTCAATGTTGTTCTTTTAAACCGTACATCCTGCAACATCGTTTTCTGGCATTTCTTAATCTGGTTTTCAGTTTATTACCCAGAGGGCATTGAATTGCTGCATTTGTGTAGTAGTTGCTCTTTAGCCTGTAGCTAAGGTCATGCATTGCTGTGGTCGAGTAAGAGTGGCTCTTTAGCTTAGCTAAGGTCAAACATTGTGGTATGATGTTCATGGGGCCGAAAAGTAGTGGTATATTGGTATTTATGGATATGAATTAAACATTAAAGTGCAAAGTGACCATTAGATGACGATATTGGATTGGTTGTAAAACAATGACTTAGGCATTTAAGATGTTTGTTTTTACCAATAGATTTCTGTACTATGATTTGCATAAATCATGTATGATTCTGTCTAAATAATTTCTCTAATAATGATGTTTATTAGGCTTGGAATGTCTATGGTGTCCTCAACTTCTTACAAGCCCTCGTAGAGAAATCTACAATAATCCAAATATTGGAGAGGGAGAAGGAAGGTCTTGAAGAGTTTACTGCTACTGATGGGTATGATTACAGTGGTGGAAGTAATGTCTTGAAGGTTTTGGGTTATTTCAGCATGATAGGCTTGCTCAGAGTTCATTGTCTGTTGGGTGATTATCATACTGGCCTGAAGTGCTTGCGTCCGATTGACATAACTCAACAAGGTGTTTATACCAGTGTTATTGGGAGCCACATAACCACAATATATCACTATGGCTTTGCTAATCTTATGTTGAGGAGGTATGTTGGTAATTATTTTGTCCCAGCTCTTGCATTTCTGTTACATCTACTGCACAGCACTGTATGATCATGTCCACTTTTATATAGCTAAGAAATTACTAAATGATATCTTAAAATATGCATTCCATTCTTCATTGTGGAAAATTGCTTGTAATGTACTGTTATTATCAAATTGAAGAACTAGCTGACTCTACAAAGAGGACTGTTGTCTTTTGTGATTGGAAACTGAAAAGAGACAGTAGAGGCAATCAGGCAAATGTCATTGATACTATAATTCTCAGCTTCACTAACCGGCTGATATTTAAGAGTAGTGTGCACTTTATTTTTCTTAAATGGTTAGGTAATGTTACTTTTCTGTGAATTGGAGAAGATACTGGCACGTCACTTATTATTTAACCTCTAAATCTTCAATATTGCTGGTTTACTGACAATTTGTAATAACAGTGGAAGTGAGAATGATATTTTGCTTTCTTGATCACGTGATTAGATTTCATTCTGGGAAAAAGGGTGATTCTTTTTTTTTTTCTCTCTTTTTTTGGGGGGTGGGGAGATCTTAAATCAACAACGAGCCACCCCACCAAATTTCCAAGTGCTCAAAGTTCTAATTGTATTTACTTTGGCTTTAGCAGAGTAGTTTTATTTTCTCTAATCTGGAAAATGGAATCATTGTGTTACAGGTATGTAGACGCTATCCAAGAATTTAACAAAATCCTTCTGTATATTTATAAGACAAAGCAGTATCACCAGAAGTCACCTCAATACGAGCAGATACTGAAGAAAAATGAGCAGATGTATGCCCTGTTGGCTATATCTTTGTCACTGTGCCCTCAACTGAAACTTGTTGAGGAAACTGTGAATTCTCAATTAAGGGAGAAGTATGGTGAGAAGATGGCGAGAATGCAAAGATATGATGATGAGGCTTTTGCCCTCTATGATGAACTCTTCTCATATGCATGTCCTAAGTTCATTACTCCCTCTGCACCAAGTTTTGAGGAGCCTCTTGTAAATTACAACCAGGTATACAGGACCTTTTTTAACTGGACTTAATTTCTGGGCCTCTTTATCCAACTTGCAAGCTGCGGTTAAACATATAGAGAAACAGTAGATATAGATTGTTATATGCAAATGTTCGTTTATTGTTAGAAATGTTTGCTTAGAATACATCCAATTTGCTCCTCCATCCTCCATGCTAGTATCCTGTGTATTTCATGTGTGCTATTGCTCCCTCTCTCTCATTTCTTAACTGCACTTTTGAACTACCATGGAAGGATGGCTTTGTATGCTCCTCACATAACATCACATGTTTTCTTCAGCTTTTACTGAGCGGTGACATTGCTGTTAAATTTGTTATGTTGTCTACTTCAGGATGCCTATAGGCTACAGTTGAAGCTCTTCCTTTATGAAGTGAAGCAGCAACAATTATTAGCAGGTGTTAGGACCTTTTTGAAAGTGTATTCAACAATCTCGCTGGGGAAGCTTGCAAATTACATGGGAGTGGATGAACCCACATTAAGGTCTCAAACATCTTATGCTTTTAGTAGATTTGTTCTTGTGCCCTTTTTCAAGTGATCTATGATTTTGTGGGCTTATAAGTTATATACTGAGTACAATGTTACACAGGACAATTTTGCTGACATACAAGCACAAAACACATGCTGTTGATTCCGATGGGAAGATAACTTCTAATGCTGATGTGGACTTCTACATTGATGAAGTAAGAAACACATGTTATGTAAATATCTGGTTCTTTTTTGTTTATTTACTGCTTTCTCTATTGTGTAATAATTGTCTGACAACAATATTCATTAAACATAATCTAGATATTGTGTCTGAGGTTGTGGTTGTTTTTCTTGTTGGACTTATTCAAGATAATGCCTTTTTGAGTATTTCAGGAATAGTCAACCGTTTGTTGGCATCTATGTTTACTGTCTCTCAAGAGATGCAAGCGATTACTGTGGCTCGCTTCTCTTAATGATTGTGTTGCTGGTTCCAATGTTTTAACTTTTAGAATATTCTATCCCATAAGCCTTCAGTACTCAGTCTTGGAGGATAAATATATGTGAAATCCGTGTGACCTAGTATTTCTTGTATTTCTCTCACGATCAGAGTAAATACTTGATATGTTATGTGAAGTGATTCACATTGTCTTTGGTTTCAGGACATGATCCGCGTAGTAGAATCTAAACCCGCCAAGAAGTATGGAGATTACTTCTTGCGTCAGATTGTGAAGGTAATTCGTCTATGGCATTTTAAGTCAAATTTTTCATTCAATTTCTCTTGCATATACTGATGCAATGTGCATAACTTGGTTGCATCTGTTTCTATTTTCCAGCTTGAAGGGATCATGACTGATATTGACAGGATAAAGCTGGAGTAATATACCTTCCTAAGTTCTAGTATTAGTACTAGCTTATTTTGAGCTTTCATTTTTGTACTAGAAAGCGATGAAAATGCAGAAAGTGGAAAAAGTATACATTTTTTTGTCCCCCCCTCGTACTCGGTGTTACCGGAAGTTGTTGATTAATGACCAGTTAAATGCAATTTTCTTTACTGTTGTAATCTCTTAATACAAGGTTGGCTCTTGTTAAAAGTTGAAAACCTCTAGAGCTTTGGGTTCAGCTGACAACATTAACTGCTTGCATTAGATCTGTTCTTGATGCCTTCGCTGCCATTTAAATCTGGTACTTGTGCCATGGTTGACTGATTTTTTATGTATGGTTTGATAGTGAGTTTTGTTTCTCTTTCAGTATTGGGGTTTGTAGGTATAGTTTAATATTGAGTTTTGTTTCTCTTTTAGTATTGAGTTTGTGGTTTCTCAAAAAATGGTCGATTCCATCAATTATGATCTAAAAAAGATTGAAGTTTTTAAAATCAGTAAACGATTTAGTTTTCATTATTTTGTTAAGCATTTGCAGTTTAGATGTGCTGGATACCTGTTATTATTATCGGATGAGGATGATTGCCTGTCAAAAATCTTATATGCCCGTAATATCTATACTTTGCCCCCATCAACATTTTACATAAAACTAATAGATTCATAACATATGTTAAGCACACTGACTTTGTTTTCAATTAATTATGGTCAATTAAAATTTTTTTTTGCATTATATATATATATATATATATATATATATATATATATATATATATATATATATATATAAAAATTACTTTTACCAAAAAGAAAGGAAATATATAAATTGTTTTACCAAAAAAGAGTTAACCCTTTTTTAAAGTGAATTAATAAGAAAATAGGGGGTGAATGCTTGCTAAATATAATAACTATCAGATCTAAAAACTTAATGCATTAACAATGTCAGATCATGTCCGATAATATTGAATGTCGATTCAGAGTGCTTAATAATTGTCAATGAATGCAAAAAAGAGAGCTTGCAATAAATGTAAATAATGACAATAAATATAATAAGGAACTTGTCACCCAAATATTAGATGATTTGTATGATTCTTCTTCCTGACAACAACACCGGACAATATAAAATGAAGGAGGACAAGAGATCCTTGGGTCTTGTGAGTAAAATATATATGTTGAATAATGTAATTACTGGACAAGACAAGCTTTATATATTCTCTATAATCAACCTTTACAATGTGTTCCTATCCAAAAGTCAAGATCCTCCCTTTTCTCTTTATCTCTTCCTATTTATAGGGATATTCCTAAGAAACCCTTAAAAGTACAGTAGAAAGAATATCCAATGGGATATTCCTTTTTTCTATTCTAAATTTATTCTATCGTTGCTTCCGTACAATTTCTACTGACCTTGGCACTAATCCTTCTTAAGACGACTCCTCGCCGTTGTGCCGTAGTCGGCTTAATCCTCTACCATGTTCATTTGTAGTAATTAAGTCGTTTAAATTTTGACCAATATAGTTAGTCCCTCCGCTTGTTGAGGTCGTGACCTTGGACGTCCTCGATGAGCGAATTCTGTCTGCAAGCGTTTAGAGGAAATTTGGTCGTGATCATTGAATCGAATCGGCCGAGGTCGAACTGGCAGCGTTGTCAATGACCACGCGCTTCATCATTATGTGTCTTCCCAATGCAGTGTCTATGCTTTTATCGCTTCGATTTTGGTGCCATTAATGATTCTTTGCCTCGATTCTGCTGTCACCAACCCTATAAATCCAGGAGAGGGGCTTCATTTTTGAAACTTTAGCATTTCCCATTTTGTATGCATATTGTTCTTTGATATTCTTTTCTGATCTCCACTTCCGATTTCTTGCAACTTCTTCAATTCCAACCCCTGATTTCTTTCCCAGTTGATGTCTTCTTTTTCTGACTTTGATGTACATATTTCACTACTAAAATATGTCAAATTCCCCTCATATTCACGACAGAGTCCCC